>OZ026794.1:2670944-4006417 GCA_964023155.1 Ganoderma resinaceum
GATACATGAAGTAGGATGCGCGATCCATGTGCTATGTACAAGGATGGAGGTAGCTAGCTACAAATTGTTCGGGAAACCCAATGTTCTCGTCACTACATGGACGCCAGGAAATATACCCTTCTAATCGATACAGTCCGTGTGGGTGAGTGCTACGCTATGAATACAGTGGGGAGATCAATTGAAAAAGAAAAGGGGGGATGCAAGCAATCCAATGAGAAGACGTTAACGTGGTACGTCGACTAGCGATGCATGTGGGGGGCGTGGGTCGTGAGCAGTATCAGTGTCCGTCCGGGCACAATGTCTCAAAACGTCAAAACCGACGGCAAGCATCCAGTGTCCAGCCCACACCAAGGTGGGGATCAGAAGTAGATGGAGGAGGGGGGAAAGAGTCTTCACACAGACGACGTCTCGCTGCCCGGCGCGCGTACCCACTGCGAGCGTCTTACGCGCGTTACGGGCTGGTCGGGGTCCATCACGTCCTCGGGGAACATCCCGTACGACACCGGTCGCGACGCGTCGCCCACGGGAACGACCGCGTCGCGCTCCAGGTCGATGTAGAACGTGCCCGTCGGCGACTGCGATGCCCCAACGACATGTGCTTTCTGGGGAAGCGCAGGCACGGGCATCGGCGGCGGCGAGGACACCGTCGTCTGGCTCCAGACGGACTTGAGCTTGAGCGGCCGGAGCGGGCGCACGGGCGGGAGGTTGAGGTTGCTGAGGGAGAAGCGCGGCGCGGCGAAGGGGCTGTCGACACCGCGGCGCGGGGAGGTGCGCTTCGCCCAGTTCGGACGCACGCTCTCCCTATGTGCGAGGGACGGCGGGCGCGAGTTGGCGAACAGGAGGCTTGTCCACGTAATGCGACGATCCGACGGTGGAGGTGGGGGAATCGAGGCGGGGTTGGCCTTCCGTGACTGACGCAAAGAGGACCGCGGTGCGCTGGAGTAGCGAGGGAGTTCCGGTTTGGGAGAAGGGGGGAGCGTCTTGGCGTGCTGCTCGAAGATGGGGGTAGAATAATGGAGCGACATGCGCTTGATGTCGACCACGTCAGAGTAGCGTGCCTTCTTCGGAGGACGCGGCGTGTACTCCAATGAGTTGGAAGGGCCTACGAACCACGGGATGGCGCATACAGAAGACGACCAAATGTCGGGGACGACGCCCATGTGCGTGATAGCGGTCGTGAATAACGAGAAGGAATACAGGACCACTGTCCGAGAAGGTCAATACGATATCGCTGAACACAATGGAGAAAATGACGTACAGATCATGCATGAGATCCATGAGAGAGCCACGACAAGTGACGAGGATGCGCATGCAAGGATGCTGATGCCTTGGCAGAGGATAGGAGGACCATTGGCCGTGATGGCAAATGAACTGGCTAGCTGCATGGCTGACAGGACGCCAGTCCATGCACACTCCGAGCGCACCTGGTCGATGAACTTGATCGAGAACCGGACAGAAGCGAGGCTCCTATGAGACATGATATCGGGTCAGCTCGCAAACTCATCGGCCCCGTTATATACTATAAACTCACAAAGCCAAGAGGGTGATGAGGAGACACGAGTTGAACACCACGAAAGTCGGTGAGCCAAGCACTGCAGAAGAATTAGCCGAAACTCATGAACCACAGCTGGAATCCACTCACCATTGACCCCCAGATCCTTCAACACGGACAAGTTCCATGCCGCAAACCCGATGGTGAGGACATTAACGTAGACTAAGATACCTGTGGAGATATGAGCGTGGCACATCGAATATGTGGCGCTAAGGTACTCACCGAAGAGGACGAGACGGAGGACGAGGAATGGGTTCCGCATTTCGTAGGGCTGGGGAACGCGTTCAAACATTATGGCCGATGGTGATAGCAGCGGGATGATAGACTAGAGTTTGTCGTAGAGACAGCACGAGCAAGGAGCGCGTCGAATGGGTCGTAGGTTGGATGCGTCTGGGCCTTACGGCGAACGGGGGCACAGAGGCGGATGAATCGAAGGAATGTCAAGGCCTGGGTGCAGAAAACAGCAATGTAGCGTGTAGCGTGTAGCGGCGTGCGGCGGGGCCAGGAGCAACAAACGGCGAGTCTGGCAAGGCCTTTAAAAGGTGTTGGGTAACCTGAAATATGGCCGGGCCAAAGAAGCGGGGGAGTAAGCAGGTCTTGGAAAGTAGTCTGAAGCAGTCTCGAGACCGCCGGGGCCACAAAGGAAAGGAGTGGGGGCATGCTTGCTTTTAATGGGGTGGAATGCCGGAAGACGTACACAGGGAGGACAATGGGCTCACCCGAGAACAATAGCTGCCTCCCAAAGCGGGTGGGGAAGGCGAAGCGCGCGTCCCCGTTCCTTGTACTTCGGGAAGCGGCCGGATAGGCGGGGATCCACATTCATACATCATGTCGGGCAGAAGTCATCATGAGCGTGTGTGTGAGAGTCTCCGCAAGTTGACTCCGAGTGTTGACATCGAAAACAAGGGTGAATTGGAGGAAGGACATGATGGCATTGCAGAGTAAGTAGCCGAGCATGGCAAGCGCCCTCGGCATCCCCGGACCATCGTCTACGCGCCCACCCGCGAGTTGAGCAATATGCAAAATCCCAGTGGGCACGCTCTTCCCCTTTGCTACTACCAATGTCCCCTTCGGGGTGACATACGAAAAAATTGGAACGATACAGAGAAGATTAGCATGGCCCCTGCACAAGGATGACACGCTTTCCCGGAGTGGTAGACCCACGGGTCTCAATATTTATTTTATTGCCCCCTGCGACCATCACCTTTGCCGCGCTATGACTTCCAGACGCCTCGCACGGCGCTGGATGTTCGCTCATTTATGCACTCATGCCCTCCCTCTCTCAGCTTGCGCGTCCGGTATGGAATCTTGCCTACAGCCTGCTCGTTGACCTCCGTTACTTCGGCGTACTTGCGACCCTCGTAGGCCTCGGTGACGTGGTCCTCACGCAACTCATCATACGCTTCGTACCATGTCAGCAAGTCCATCCTCCCCCAATGTGGCCGACTTGACGCGGACTCTGCAGACACTGAGATCGACTGGGAGACGTACATGTACCAGCTGGAGTTGTATCTCAAAGGAGAAAGGGACTACGCTCTCATTACCGGACCAACTGGACCCATAGTGTGCGTGATCTGTTCCTTGCCACCCACGACACGCCTATTCACCCGAAGTCGCTGGCAGGTATCCTGCCGGTCATGTGTATATCCACCAAGTGTTATACGCTCTGACAGATTCAGGGCGAAATGTCTGGATGGGGCAGCAGATCTACGGCGCGCTGTATTTCGTTTCCCTGGCGCTGACGGCAGCCGTCTACAAGCAAGCTGGTGGTGTGTCCAACTGGGTCTTGCTGCTCTTTCCCCTGAGCAAGCGATTGCACTCCATCTATGTCCTCCGACTATTCAATGACTGTTGGGCAGTAGCTGGAGCACAAGCCGCTATTCTTGCATTCGCACGGGGCTGGGATGCCCTCGGTATCCTTCTCCTTGGGTGGGTCGTGTCGTATCTCCCTCTGCATTGCCTGTCTCATGCACCTCGATGCAGTTCTGCATTGTCGGTCAAGATGTCGGTTCTGTTGTATGTGCCCGGTCTGCTTGTCGTTCTCTTCAAGCGCCGGGGCCTGGCATCCACACTGGTACACATCCTCGCGCTCGGGGCAACGCAAATAGTCGCCGGCCTACCTTTCCTGCTTGAGTACCCGCGGTCGTACCTCAAGTACTCGTACGAGCTCGGGAGGGTGTTCCTGTTCAAGTGGACCGTGAACTGGCGTTTCCTCGGCGAGGACCTTTTCCTCAGCTCAGCGTGGGCCAAGGGACTCTTGGCTGCACATGTTGGCACCTTGGCGTTGTTCGGCCTCCTCAAATGGTGCCAACGCGATGGCGGGGTGTGGACAGTCCTTGGTAGAGGTCTCAGTCAACCCTTGCGATCGGCCGCAGTGGCACCGGTAACACCAGACTGTGAGTGTAGTGATGTGATGATGTTCGGCTACTTGTGTCGCTCACCCTGAGGCCTTGGCAGATGTCGTCACTGTTCTCTACACCTCAAATCTGATCGGCATACTTTTTGCGCGGTCGCTCCACTATCAGTTTTACTCTTGGTACGCGATGCAGCTTCCGTTCCTCGCATGGAGGACGAAATATCCAGTCGTCGTTCGGTACAGTCGTCTGCATATACTTTTCCGTAGCTGTGGTGTCTAATTCATCTTCCAGCCTCGTGCTCCTGCTCGGGATTGAGTACGCCTGGAACGTATTCCCATCGACGAACCTCTCTTCTGGAATCCTTGTTGCAGCAAACGCGGCGTTGCTGCTGGGCATTTGGTTTGGATATCCCGAGGGCAAGGTTACCCCTCGCTTGTCTGCGAAACTCGAATAGATGGTCAATGACCCATAATATACTGTACAATATACCCAATACATTTATATACACGTTTTGAAGCGGTCTAGATCGAAGCTCTATGTCATACCGAGCGTTCCTAGCTTACACTCTAGCCAACCCCATAGCAAACACACCAAGATTAGGCTTTGGTCTATGCCGAACTCTTCCAGCTTAGACCCTAGCCTTCCACCGCCTCCACAGGACAAATGATGCAAGACAGGCAAGAAGAGACGTCCCGATGCCGATGCCGAAGGTGGACTGCCAACATTTCACGCCATCGCATGCGGTCTGGCCGGGGGCGACATGGCGCGAGGCGATGAACGCATACAGGTACGAGAACACAGTGGTGCCGACGAACGCGGCGTACGAGATGTAGCCGAAGTTGCGCCCGAGGTTGTTGAGCCCCCAGATCGACGACAAGATCCCAGGCCTGCCGCGTTCCGAGACCACAGCAACGTGTGTTAGCAGCGATATACAGAGAAAGCGAAGATCGGGGAAGGCACGCACAGGATTGTGAATGTCGAGCCGTACGCGATGCCAGTACCGACGCTCAGCGGCCACACTCCCTCCTGCGTTCTTGTCCCGAGCTCCAGCCACGTGAAGGTCAGCGCGAGCAGGAGAGACGTCCCGAGCATGAATACAACTCTGCTGGTGTAGCGCTTACGCGAGAAGGCCCAGACACCGTCGAGCCACGCGGCGACGGGCGCGAGGGCGTCGGCGAGGGGACCGACGAGCAGGCGCGAGACGGTGTTGAAGAAGGAGAGGAGGCGGACTTGGCTGGAGACGTTCGCGGTGGTGTTGCCACCTGGGGAGCTCAGCGGCAGGGAAAGGACGATGGTGCCGAGGTTTGAAACAACCATCTCCGCCTAGATGAGGAGACTATGTCAGTGATCATGTCAGGGTAGGTTTTGTGCAGGCACAAAGGCGTACCGCGCCGACAATCAGCACCATCCACAAGGACAGAATCCAGAAGTACGGGTCCTGGAAGAGGTCGAGGGTACTGCCTTCCTGAGGCTCCTGCACAGGCGCGACGTGAACATTGGCAGGATCTGTTGTGATGTCATTGGGATCATTCAAGTTCTCTCCCCTAAGAAGTGGCTCCTCTTCGGTTG
This sequence comes from Ganoderma resinaceum, assembly GCA_964023155.1. Classification (NCBI taxonomy): domain Eukaryota; kingdom Fungi; phylum Basidiomycota; class Agaricomycetes; order Polyporales; family Polyporaceae; genus Ganoderma; species Ganoderma resinaceum. The sequence goes on from OZ026794.1 coordinate 2,676,423, forward strand.
CGTGAACTACGGCCTCGGAGTCGGAATTGATGGTTTTTGCCTGCTCTGTGGCGCCGTGCATCGTCGTCTGGTTCGCGCGGAAGATCATGGCGGTGAATATGTGGATCGAGCCCGCCACCACAGCCAACCACGTGAAGTATCTAGGGATATCGAGAGTTTGACCCGGGATCGTGAAAACCTTGGACGCCACGAGAGATAAGAACAATGGGGAGAGTCCGAAAATCGACATGCTTGTCCCAGAGGCCACCCCGATATACCGGGGGAAGGACTTGGTGGCGGCGAAGAGGAGCGAGAAATACCTGAAAATTCACACTTGATTCGACCAGAAATTCGCTATAAGGACCGAAGTGAACTCACGAGCAGGCGGTCGCGAGACCAATCAATGCGAAGTACGCAGCAAGCCTATGGAACAAGCCATCGGACGCAAACGCCACATCCTCCGGGGCTTGGGCTACGTCTCTAGCGAAGAGGCCGAACCCGAGCGAGTACAGGATGGCTGCGGCGAAGGAGCATGACCATGCACCATAACGGTCAATTGCTGTTCCTATGATTGCTGCGCAAGCATACTGCCCGCCCATTCCCCTGCGCGATGCTGTTAGTCCGCCTTAAATCTAGACTCGTGAAGATGCTCTAGCTCACGCCAATGCGATCGTCGTCAATTGAGGCTGAGTGAGTTTGACATGTTCCACCAGGGCGGGTGCGATGAGCGGGAAACTGTAAACGCCTCCGCCGCATATCCTGGAGGTGGAAGGTGACAATTAGTTCAGACTTGACAGGAAGAGGTTTCTATTATGGTATACGAACGCATTCGCAGCAACTGCACAACATGTCAGGATGGACCGTATGGTGTTCCCATAGCCTGCAGCGCTAGCGACGCGCATCTCCGCACGCTGTTCGAATCAGAGGATGAGATCTCAGGAAAGGGATCAATGCTGGTCAATGGGGTGCCTGTCACGATGAGCGTGGCTGTCGACCAGACATCCACACTTGAGCAAGTGGGCGCAATGTGGCCGAGGGGTGGAGAGGAGGAAAGGAGAACCAGGCTCGTACCACTGCCGCAGCCCACCGGTCCCCGGCGTTCTGGCTGGTAGCCGGCTAGATGTCCTGTTTTGTTTCAGGCCGTGTCCGAGCTCTGTGCAAGTTTATCGTCGTCTGTCCTTCGCCCTCACTACTTTGACCGTCTCAGACTTGAGCTTAAGTACTTGCACACATCCTTCATACTGCCAACGACACGTTCTGACGGCTGTCTGGATTAATGCTGGGCGTAGCGCCGCCTCCATCAAAGGGCGGAGATGGGCGGCGGAGATTGAATTCGACTGCTCCCGCCGACCGCGCTCTACCGCGCTCCGAAGACCATCAGACCGGGCAGATGAGGCAATGATGAGCTGTGTCACGGATGTGGAACGCCCACGGAACACGATTCAAGTTCAACGAAACGCGACCACATCCTGACGAGTCAGAGTCAAGAACTGCATAGCCTGGCCTCGGACAAGACGCCCGGGCCAGCCAATGTCACACGAGTACAATTCGCCTCGAATGTGCCTGCAGGTACAGTACTTATATATGCTGCACGCGGAAATCTGACACTGGACTCGGAAGATCATGAAAGTTATTGAGGAGCTTAGCAGGGGATGTGACCATAACGACGGGATGATCACGCCGCGCAGGCGCGGTTTGTTTGAGGACTCCGCGCGCACAGGCCTTGGGTAAGCAATCGTGATGGCGGTGCGGTGCGCGCGGTGTGTTACTTATATTCAATAAGGGCCACGCCCTGTTTGTCTTCTGGCTTTGTGCTTTCCACCCTCTCTTTGTTCTCTTTCTTCCTCTCTCTCCCAGGCCACTTGCTTGACGCATTGTCGGACAGGATTCCGGACACGGAGCTGGTACTTATCTCCTGTGTTGGCCAATAACCCAATCACACCCTACCGTCGACCGGTCCCGTCCCTTCCTTACACTCTGCGCTCTTGCTCGTGCACGCCATGGCCTTCTCTCTTTCTTTCTATCGGTACTCATGTTTTGGTAAGCCCCAGCTACAACTTGTTTCTCAAGTCCTGCAATACTTATCAATGATCCCTATCCAGCTCTTTTCACTCTCTGCAATGCTGTTTTCTGTGTGTTCGGGGCGTGGAATCTGACATTAGCGGAACGTCTTGGGTGGATGCGTGCGTGCCAAAATTCCCCCGCATTTCTCTCGCTCTAACGTCCTTATCCCATGCAGCATTCATTGATGCATACTTCATCGGGATCGGCGCAGCCGGCATCCTTTGGATGTTCCCAGTAATATTCCTTGACCAGTTCGTCCACAACGCCTTTATCAGTCGGGTATGGCTTGAGAGTGCGTGGCTCTGTCTGGTCTGGATCCTGAATCTTGGTATGTCTGTCTCCGTCGCACAACCCGTTTCTTGCTGACCCCCCCCCCTTCCCTTCCAGCTGGTGCCGCGGCTGTTACCGCCTTACTGCCATCCATGATGTGTACCGCTTCAGGTAAGTTCATCTTGACATGAAGCATGGGTCTATTCTGAACGCTCTTCGAAGCGAAATTTCTTCTTCATGGTTCATGCGCAACAACGAATGTGCTTCTCGCCTTTTCATGGATAGGGACTCTCAACTGTGAGTGTGTCTCGTAATTCTGAGCGATGTTCCGGTCGCTGACATCTGTCTAGTGCTAGTCTACTTCTGCATCTTGATGGTCTCCGCAATAATCCATATGAAGGACGACCCTACGGTCTGGGGCGCCCACACGAGAACATATCCGTGGTACAAGCTGCATGAGCAACTCAACAGCGCTAATTCCTCCCCCTCACGCTCCATGTGGCCAAAGCCTCTTCCTTCTGCCGCGCCCTCCATCCGTCTTCCCTCAGACTTCTCAGAACGGATGATCGGAAACGGTGCTCTCAAGAGCTCGGCTGTACGGAGTTCCACGATGAAGAGCTCTACTCTCCGGAGCTCCATGTTCAGCAGCGAAAAGCTCTCTGCCATGCCCACTGGCTTCCGACCCTCGAGGACGCCGCTCACTGGCAACAAGTCGTCCAGAATCCTCCAGAGCGCATGGGTCTCCGCAAAAGTCACGCCCGCGTCTCCAGGGTCCTCGTATTCGACAGGGTCCGGGTCGCGGTCGGACTCGGGCTCGGGCTCTTCCCACTCCGACCTCACGTCCACGCCGACGGGCATCCCGCCCTCGGCGATGTACGTGCCATTCTCGTCGACTATCAGACCGTCTCCAGACGTTCCTCTACGCTCGAGCTCGTTAGGGACATCTTTCAATCAGCCCCCGCCCTCGAGCGCGCTTCTGACGCCCTCGCGGAAAGGCAACGTGCATTCCTCGACCATGATGCCGTCGCCGCGCCCCCAAGTAGCATCAACGGGGTCTCGGGAGAAGACGAGCGGGCACCGCAAGTCGAAGCGGAAGTCGAACAGGCCACCACCCCTCGATATGACGAGGCTGCATTCCACATATGGGTTCTTACGGTGAGGAGACACGCCAGGTGTCCGCGAGCGGACCTGGCGCCCTCAGAGCAGAGACCGAACCGCATCTGCTCGGGTAGACAGCGTCGCCGCGCGACATTGCTGTCTTCTGTGTACAAGCAGCGGTTCTTGATGCATGATGTATCGGTAGTAGTTGTAGTAGCGCTGTGTTGTGTACGAGTTGTAGCGCAATCCTCACTGTGCGAATCCCATTTTGCATTTTTATCATCTCTTCGAGTTGTGTGGTGTGGCACCCAGTCGACGCACCGATGAGTGTCTCACTTTGGCAGAGCATTGCGTACAGCTATAGCCTATTCAGGCAACGATAGTTTGATGTCTACGAAAGTTTGGTGGAATTCCAGAGTGTTCAAACGTTCAACTTCCGTGCGATCGTGCAATAAGCGCTTATTCCTTGCTCCTGGTTTATTCCGTCGTCGATGACTTAACTCACCATCGTGGGAGTTTGCACGAGTACGTTGTACGCATACGCATACGTGTTGAGCAATCATGGAAAACCACTCACGCGTTTATCTTTTATATAAGGTTTCCTTCCGCCTTGGCCGGGGTACTGCTGGACGGCGCCCGGGTCGTGACAGTGTGGGTTGGTTCAATTGACTCCGCCTTCCTACCACCGCGCAGATAATGGCGGGTCGAACGGGGGACAGTGCGATCCAGTCCTCCGCCACGCGAGCATATCCTACCCACATCGTGTCGGCCGCCAAGCTCCACCCTCCCTGCAACAGGAGGTCGTCGACCGTAGCTTCACCGCTCGGCCCGAATCAGACTCGAACGTCCTCATCCTTAGTCTGATCCCATCCCTGTGGGAGCAGGTGGGAGCCGGGGACAGTATGCTGGCGTCAGTCGGGCCTCCCAGCACCTCGTCTGTCATGCCGACCGGCGAGGGTTGCCTATGTCGGTGTACCGCGCGCGCGCGCGCGGTTCATCGCTGTGGAACCAGATACTGCGGGCAGTCGATCCTCGGTGCGCAGGCATGATGATTGCCTGCGGAGCTGATCATGACATGACATTGATGAAGGATCGCAGATATATTCGTGTCTTCCTTTGCTCCTTGCCTGCAATGCCTCCTTGCCTGCAATGCCTCCAGCCTAAGACCCCTTAAGCTCCCATGGAGGTTGTAGGCAACAACTCGCCCGGGTCGGCAAGTACGCAGAGGAAATTAGTGAATTTCTTTCATTGACTTCGATGGTTTACTTGCCAGCTTTTGCAGCTTCTACTATTCAGCTGTATCTGGGACGGGTACGTTTCCCTGTTGTGTTCATTAACCGTGCATATGGAGCCATTGACCTCGACAGCATTCATTGTATTCGAGTACATCACCACACTCAGGGATCGCGAAGTAGACTTTCTGGGAGGTCGCAAGTTGTCGTGGGCGACGTGCATCTTCCTTCTGAACAGATATGGCGGTATGTTAAACTTTTTAGCCATCATGGCCATGGCTTTGCCAACGACCGACCCTTCAGTGAGTGCTGGGATCACTAGTTCGTCCCCTTAATTGGAGTGCCAATCTGGCTATATAGAGGTGCTTCAACTCCCTCTTGATGGCAGCACAGCTCTGGCTAATCCCCAAGCAGATGCATGGTCGTCACTCGACTGGCACAAGCATGTAACACTATGCTGCTTATCATCTGGACTGCTAAGTCTATGTAGTGAGATATATCCTTCTCGCACCTCACCACGCTTTCGAGCAGCATTCTCGTGCCTGCGTACCTACGCAGTCAGTCCGACCAACTGGAAGCCCACCGCATCCGTTTTGTTGACTGGCCTTGTGTCGATCGCCATGGAGATGGTAAATATGTTCTGTTGACCAGTCAGTTCGAGCTGACCCCCGCATAGTCCGTCGTCACTCAAACGACGATATCACAGTCAGCGAATTCAACTTGCCAGCAGAGTACCCCCGATGTGTCGGAAGCGACGGCGAATATGTTCGTCCGACCCGTCGTTCCTGCCGCTATAGAACGCTGATTTGAATCCCATAGACGTGTGTGGCTTGTATACCGATGAATTTCACAGGCAGTTGCTAACCGCTGAGTGCCAGTATCAACCGTGGGACGAGTGTTCGCCCTCCTCTCAAACGCCATTGTATTGACCGCAACATGGATCGGGACGCGGGACACCATCCAGACCGGCAAGGAGGTCGGCTTCAGCACCATCTTCGCATCCTTTCTCTTCTGGAACGGACTCCGAGCTTTCGCGTGCGTTCACCCTGCGGAGTAGTCTCCTTAGGCCTACGCTTTACTGAGGGCTGTTTCTTTGTAGGTTCTTGATAGCCATCAACGTCGTACAACTTGTGTTCTCATTCTTCCAGTTCGACGATGTCGTGTTTGTGGACCTGCCCAGAATGTAGGACATCTGCCATTGCCAACGGCCGTCTCATGCTGACCACCTTGGATTGCAGTCTAATTTCCATCTGCATCTCCCGCTTCTTTCTGAGCCTACACATGCTCGGCACCCATGGCCCCGATGATGACCTCAGTTTGCTGTCGGTCGCATCCATCCCTTCGTTTGCGCGGGGATCGTCGATTGATCTTATCGAGTGTAAGTGACATCACGGACCTCTTCGCGTCCATTTCCTTGAGAAGGCCTAGGAGCTCGCCAGCGATGCTTTATGAGGAAGCCACAATCTTTCGTGTATAGCGTATCGAGATTGGTAATAAATAGCCGGTATTGTACACTATCTTTCCACCCTACCAGAAAACACACCTCTTCTCCTGCGGAGGATTCAACTGCGCCCGACATTAACATCAGCCTGCGAGGAGAAACAGAAATTCTTACCTTCGCATTTGGCGAGCACCTGAATGCGGCGGCGAACTCGGGGATGTTGGACACCGTGCCGTGCACGCGATAACGGTTGGGTGAGTGCGGGTCTGTGCGTACTCTTGCGACCTGTGCTCCCGCTTATGTCAGAACGTCCACCAAAGTATGCAGTCGAGGGCACTTACAGCAGCCTCGGGCTTGATGTTCTGTGCCCAGCTCCGGGCGAATGAGATGAAGAACAATTGTTCACTAATGCGTGCATGATGAGAACAGCTGAGACAGTAACCCTTGGGTTATTAAAGGCTCACCGGGTATAGTTCAAACCAGGAAGCAAGAACTCAGTCTTGTCGTTATACTGAGCTTTCCAGGCACGGAACGCTTGGATGAGGCCGCTGTCCCCAATGTTCTCTCCGGAGGTGCTGTAGCCAAGCAGGTCAGCCAATGCTCACATCACTTTGCCAAGGATCAGCTTACAGGTTGCCATTGACGTAGATCTTGCCGCCCTTGCCGTCATCGACGGTATAGTCTGCAACCAAGATATGAATTGTGAACGTGGAGGGGCTGGGGACCAGGCGTACTTGAGTACTGGTCGACAATACACTTTTGTCTGACCTTGAACCCTGCGCTGGTCGAGTTTGTCCACCATTCCTCCAACTTGCCGTTCTGGTTGTACAGTCGGCCGGCGGAATCAAAGGCGTGCTACAACGGGTCGCCTTGTTGGCACCGATGCGATAATCATTGTACAGTAAGAAACCTACTGTGAGCTCATGAGCGGCAACCTGTCCGAACGAACCGTAGTTCATGTAACCGGGCCTGCGGGAGGTGTTAGCTCGAAAGTGTTTGTCCATTCGTCAGACACTGACCAATCTCCACGGAAGAAAGGCGGCCGGAGGATACCGGCGGGGAAGACGATCTGAGCGCATATGTCAGTATCCAGATTCAAAGCTACAGATGACTAGGTGTACCTCATTGGCGGGCGGGTTGAAGTACGCGTTAACGGTCGAGGCATACATTTCCCAAGACTGGGGGTCGCGCTGCTTGCCAACTCGGAACCATGTACGGATCTGATCCGCGACTCTGTGAAAATGAAGGGACCGGAGTTGAGTTAAGAAGGACATCACTTCTTGGGCAGCACTTACTCAGCGCTTAACATGTTTTCGAAAAAGGTGTCGTTCTTGATCGTCACGCGGGAGTACCAGTTCGCAAGGGAGCGGGGGTCCTCAGTGTTTGGAGATAGTGGATACCCGACCTTGACGCGCAGGGCATCCGCCTACGGAATATAAGATAGAAATCAAGAAGGACACCAACAGCGGGGCGAAGGCTTGCGTACCTTTCCAGCCGCGGCGGAAGCGCTCTCCTTGTCCATCCACTCAAGTTTCTTCAAGGACTTCTTGAAGGCTCCAATGATGTCTGTCCGCCACCGCTCAGAAAGATTGCTATGACTGGACAGCTTGAAGAAGCGAGCGTACCAGTGATAACCTTCGTGGCAACTCGTCGCGAGTCTCCGCCAAACGTCTCCCTCACGAAGTAACGACCGAGCGCAAAGCCCAATGCAGACTCCACACGGCCAACACAGTACTCCGCGCGGTCACCGACCGCACCCTTCTTGATGCCATTCAGGACCTCTTCAAGGCTACGCACCGCTTGCCACGCCTCCGCTTCAAGACCCACGTAGGATGCGTACGCAAGCCCCGCACGCGTGACAAAGTAAGCTTCAAGAACGTCCTTATCGGTGTCATTGAGAATGCGCGAGAGGTCAGAGAGGTACGTAGTAGAGGTGAGAATGACCGTGTTTGGGAAGTTGCGCGGAGCGAAGGTCGAGAAGTACGTTGAGAAGTCAAACTCAGGGAGAGAGTCGCTGACATTCTTGAAGGGAACTGGGTTGTAGGTGGCAATTGGGTCCTGGTATAAGACATCACTGAAGACTACACGTCAGGATAGTCCGAGAGGCCAGCGGAACTATGAGACTCACAGATCAAGACTCGCGTTGGCGATGCGCTGTTCAAACTTGATGATGCTCTTTGCCAACCTCTGAGCACGCTCGGTACGGTTCTCGGGAGAGTTGCTGCCATCGTCGTCATCGCCCCAAGGCGGCCACGGCCAGGGAGGCCAAACTTTGAGGCGCTCTTCGTGGACAGCCAACTTAGACGTCTCCTCGTCAGAACTTTGTTCCACTAGGATAGCATCCTCTTCGTTGTCGAGCGTCACGAGGAGACGCTGCAAAGTGCTCCCATAAAGGTTGACAATCGATTCTTCCTCGTAGTATTCCTACGCGCGGTTAGCTCAGCGAAGCAAAGTGAAGATGCGATGTCTATACCTTGGAGGGGAGGCCCAAGTCAGGTTGGCTGATCCAGAGAGTCATCAAATTGGGGTCATTTCCAACATCCCCGTCGATTTGGTAAGAGAACAAGCCACCAATGCCTTTCGTACCATTAGACCCATGACCTCGCATACCAGAATAGAAAGATGTCCACTCACCTCGCGAATGGAGGAAAGCAACAGCGCCTGTCAACCTATCTCTATCTTGCTCTGATTTCGACCGAAGGCTGCCTACGACAGTTGTCTTGCCGCGGAACACTTCTCGAATCTTTTGGGTCAACTCCTTGAGAGGGGCTTCCCCAATCTCATTCAGGTAGTCCTCGTCCAAGCACGATTGGTAAAGACCGCGTAGCTTCTTGAGCAACTGTTCATCGTATGGGTCAGATGCCATGAGGGACGATGCGTCGGAGAAGTGGGAAGACGAGTCCTCGGAAAGGATCTGCTGCAGCAGACGCTTGTTCTGGAGGGCAATCTCCTCGAAGTGGCCGAACTTGCCCTTGTCGGAGGGAATGGGGTTAGACTTGAGCCATCCACCATCTGGAGATTGGTAAGGAACCAGATGACGCAGAGAGTAGCAGCGAACACTTACTGGCGAAGTCGTAGAAGTTCTCGCATGGGTCCTCAGATTCGTCCAGGGCCGAAAGTACGGAGGAAGCGAGGCTAATGCACGAGGCCGAAAGGCAAACAGACTATAAGAAAACATATGCGTTGGACGCGTCAGTGGGCTGAAGAATATGTGTGTGAGAACGTACCTCCTGAGGGGGTCTCGTTGGCTCGGGAGGGGCGGGGAGAGAAACAGTGGTAGTATAGGCCGCGGTCGTGGTAGCTTGCGAGGTGGTAGTGACCGTAGCGGTGACAGTCACGGTTGCCTTACCCTGACCTTCACCGTGGTTAAGCTTGTGTTGCGCACCGGCGAAGAGACCAATGAAGACGGAGCTCAAGAGCAGGAAGATGAGAGTCGCAACCAGCAGGACTTTGGTCAATGGCGATAGCGGCTCTTGTACAATAGAGGCAAGGCGATCAATGAAGGAAGGTTCTTCATCCTGGTCCACAGGGGCGCCATCGGGGTGCGAAACGTTCTGAAGGAGCGGGGCTGTCTCTAATGGAGATAGCGGTGGTTGGACATGAGACGACATGACGAGGAAGGGTAGAGAGGGGGATGAATATGCGTACCCTCGGCTGTAGACGGCCTTGGTGCTCGCGTGTCCGCCATGCTGGCGGGGTGTGGTCGTGGAGGTCAAGGACGCGTGTGGCCAGCGACGGAGACGAAGAGAGCGGCTCCGAGCCCTTCGCCGCGAGCAACACCCTACAGACGCCCATACCCACGTGCTCGCGGTCGTCCGCTCGGTCCGCCCAGCCGTGTGGCTGTATACGAGATCGACATTGACATTGCAAGACATCGACATCAAACCACACTGCATACGCGCTGGTTCCGAATCCCCAAGTCCAGACCAATTATGACACGCGAGTTATAGAGCGTGAAAATTGAGAGTAAGATGAATAACGATGACGTGACATGAATAGACATTTCACAGACTCCAGAGTAATGGTCACATGTTCCCCGCTGTCCTTGTTCACTCCATAGATCCAAGGACAAAGAGACCGCTAAAAAGTGTACTATGTCAGTATCAATATGGGTACCAATGAACACACACTCTCACCCCCCTGGCCCGGAGTGCCTGGAGAAGTAGTCAAAGTCGATGTTCACTGTATCTGTCGTCAGCATTGGCCAATTTGACGTACAAGACGACGTACCGGCAGTGGCCAGGATGAGCTATTCAAAGCAGCGAAATCAGGACCGTATCCGGCTTTCCAAACACAGGATACGTACTGCACGCTCTTCTATGCTCAGGTTGCGGATGAGATAAGGCTTCTGGGCGGCGACCTCATCTCCCTCATTGGACTCGCTACCATTAAAGTTGACGAAGTACTGCCCTATTGAGGAGGAAGGGGCTCAGTAGGATGCAAATGTACGCTATTAGATGACATACCTGTGTCTGTGAAGATCTATGGTACCACTCAGATTCTGGCCCCATCAAAGAAGACGAAGGCCTACTTCACGACCAAACCCACGGAACGCGCGATTAACGCTGGCGATAGATATGCCTTGGTTATCTCTGAGGGTGAAGTGCCATGCAAAGAAGCCCCCATCGATCTCTGCAAATTGATGAAACAAGTCGGGCTCAGGTTCAGGCTGCGGCTCGTCCACCTTGGACAATATTTGATGCGGAGTTTGGCGGAGGAACAAGTCGTATCGCCTTCTCCAAAGGTGCCACCGCTGTTGCGCTTCGGCGAACGTATCCATGACGAGCTCTCCCTCTTGGATATTTGCGGCGTTGTTCAAACGTTGCACATACATCCGGGAGTTGATGAATGCGAAGGGTCGACGAATCTACCGTGGGGAGATAAGCAAACGTTGCTTCAAGCCAAGTCAAAAAGTCAGGCGCACCCAGAGAATAGGCGACCCTTCCGCATCCATAACGATAGCACGGAAAGGTCGATGTGTACGGAAGACCTGCCGCGACAATGTAGCCAGGAACCCGCGCGGCTCTTCGGCGATGTATCCAAGTGTGTTCCCAAGCTCGTTCGCTACCATGACTATATGTCACCCTTCCATCTAAGAATAGGCAGAGTAAATGGACGCACTTATCACATAGCGGTTGGTCTGTTCAAACCCGACGAAGATGTTCAGCATTTCGAGCTGCCTGCCGTGCATTCGTCTGTTTTCTCCCTTCTGGCAAAATTAAGTTGAACGCACCGTGTAATGACAAGCTTGTCATTCTGTAACACCCTACGTAGTCCTTCTTCCGGGTTACGCGAAGGGGTGCGCACACTCTGTTCCCAAAGCGGTGATTGTTCCGCAGAGGGCTGCGACTCATATGAGGTATTCCAAGCCCAAGGCTGGCCCTGTTCCTCAGGGCGAGAGTCAGGCTCCGGCCGGGTCTTCCTAGGGTAAAGCTTCGGACGTTCGCGTCCTACCCCTGGTCGTGGTTTCTCAAACCGCGAATGTGCATAAGTCCGGGCGAGGAAAACACCATGTAGGCCGGGAGTGCGTGGAAGGCACGAAGTTCGGGAAGATTGGGCGGCAAACGAGAGATAACGTGGCGTTGTCCTCAACGAGAGCATATTGTAGGGATTACAAGGTCATATCCAGGAGAACGGTTACGAGCAAGGGGAGCGGGAGGTGATCGAGGCAACAGTGAGTCCGGAGGCGCGCAGGAGGGTCAACGCGGCGAATCGGCGCGCCCCGCTCGAGTCTCGACTTGTGCACATCCGACCGGTGTCAGACTCAGTGTCGTCGTCCACGCGCGTTTTCTGCGGTCTCTTCCAGCATCACAGACCTGCTGCAGAGTATTGTGGTCCTCATCACCCATGCTCTCTCAGGCGCCGCGGAGAGCAACTCGTCTCATCCTCATTCACAGCGGCCGGCCGTCAGCATGCCTCACCCGTAGCCTCGCTCCCTCCCCCCTGCTCTCTCCTTCGCTCTCTGGCGTTTCGTATACCAGCACCCGAACGTTCCTTAGCTGGTTCAGAAGTAAACCCAAGGACTCGCCATTCGGCTCGCCCTCGAAGGGCGTAGAAAAGAAGACTCCCGTCCTCTCACAGGACGACCTCTTCCACCTGTTCTCCAAGTCGCCCTTTCCGGCGATCCGCGCACGCGGGGAGGCGATCCAACAGCTTGCACCATGTCCGGTGTGCGTAGATGAGCTCAGTCACGGGGTGCACTCGCACCACGCACACGAGCCGGAGTCAGTTTTGTTCGAGTGTCCGGACTGTGGGTGGCCGACACACTGTTCGGAAAAACATTGGTCGGAGGACGCGGAGCATCAGAAGTATTGTGGGCGACTGCGGGAAGTGAACGAAGACGAGCATGATTTACGGAGCGGAAGGAGGATGAGGGAATTTGAGCTGCCAGGTGCGCTGACCATTCTTCTCACCCAAGACGTAGGTCGTGATGGAGGATACGTCCATTATGCAGGTCCACAGGATTCTGAAGCAGCCATCTCCTTTTCGAACTGGGATGTGTTCTGGTACACACGAGAGTTCCCGTCCATGGACTCGGAGCGTTCACGGAGGCATGCGAGCAAGATCCTCACCTACCCGATCACTATTGGCTCGGTGCTACATCAGTTCAGCAATCTTACGCTGAGCAACCAGCGGTTGACTCCTGAGGGTAGCCGCTCTCTTGCTGGTACGCCCATTGAAACAACTAGTTTGCTCTTGTGCTCATACACCGCAACCTAGCACTGCGGACGAACCTGCACGTTCCACCAGGCGCGCCAGAGACTCCCGAGGCTGCTATAACGAAGCCACAGATGCGGATATTCATCCTTGGTGCGCGCGCGGAGTCGTCGCTGCCACCACACGTTTGGGAACAGCTTTGTTTGCTTTTCCCCTCCGCGCTTTTCCATCTCTTCTTCATCGGGCCTCAAGTGTCGCTACCGAAGCCCGTGAGCGAGGTGAACAAGATGCCGAAAAGCAGCGAAACATCCACTTCGACATCCGCACCCACTCCTGAGGCCCCGCCATCATCTGTTTCTGCAGAGACGACTGAGGCTCCCGCGTCGACAGAGCAGCAGCCGGCGGCGGAGCCTACCGAGGAGAAACCCGTTTACTTGCCAAACGTGTACGAGCCTCCGACTCCCGCACCCGTCGCACGACTCAAGCGGACACGATCGTCCATCGAACAATACGGTGTACCCTCGTACACGGTCCCGTACACAGCCCAGCTCACGATCACCGGCATGCAGGCGAGCTACAACGAGGTTCACGGGCAATTCCAGGAGACGTTCGATCCCTACACGGACTGCTTCTTCCTGTTCTCACCTGGCCTCGGATTCCCTTCGCCGAACTCAGTAAACGAGGTCACCGGGGAGCCGCTTCTCCAGGTCGCGTCTCCAACGGAGTGGGGCCCTGTCCTACCCCAGCTGTTGGCGACGAAGTGCCCTATCTTTGTGACTGGGTTCTCACCGGCAGACGTGGAGCGCGACGTGAAGTCGCTCTCGACGGCGCCAGAGGTCGCCGGGGAGTTTGACTGGGTGATCACTCCAGGGCCGAACGCGTTCCTGAGTGAGAAGTGGGAGGTGGCGGACTTCGACCCGCGGGTGATGGTGAAGACGAACTGGGGCCTCTGGGGTATCCGCGGGAAGAGGAGGGAGGTGCGGGAACGGTCGAGCTTCCTTGGCTTAAACATATAAACATAGTAATACGTAATGCACACACACACATCTAGACGAAGTACCTCCTCTCCTGGACATTTTTTATGCGTGTCCTGCGCCGAGTCCGGTCTGAGCGGCGCTTGCACCAGCCACAGACGCGGAAGACGCGTGTCACGTGCTTGCGCGTGCCCCTGCAAGGACGCGTTGTTGAGCGTGACGCGTCTGACCGTCATCCCTTCCACCTCTTCCTCGCGTCCTCAACGCTTCCTCCACACACATCCCCCTCACTCCGGCTCTTCTTTGCGCATCACTGCCATTGTTCGCTCTGACGGCATTCCCGACGCCTTATGGTGTACCTACCGCCACCCCATCTCGCCCCCGGGTCCCGACCATCATATGCGGAAGCCTACTCCAAGATACTCGCGTCACACCGACGTTCACCCAAGACCGCGGCGTCCTCCGTTATTATTCTCGTCGCGCCAGATGTCGACGCGTTATGCGCGTCCAAGATGCTGGCCGATCTCTTCAAGCAGGACGACGTCATGCACAGAATCATCCCCGTCTCCGGTCACGCCGAGCTCGAGAGAATACGAGGCGAGCTAACAACATACGCCGATGTACGTTATCGCTCGTCCGAGCTCTTGGATTATGCCTGATGCGGTGTGCAGTTGCACACGTTGATCATGTTCAACATGGGTGCTATCCTCGACCTCCCGTCACCCGAGTGGTTTGGTGACTTCCCGACAACCCTGACCGCGCATGTCATCGATTCTTCGAGACCACAGAATTTGTCAAGTGTCTTTGGTGGTGGAGAGAATGGTGACCGGATAGTAATTTGGGACGATGGTGGTGTGGAGCATTTAGAAGAGGAGCGCAAAGCTTGGGAGACCTTGACAGTGAGTAGCTATTTTCATAGCGTCTACAGGGGAGAATTATCCTCATGTTCTGCTATAGTATGCCCCTGAGGAGGACTCGGATGAAGATTCAGATTTTGACTCGGATGAAGAAGCGGAAGAAGATGAGGAGGAGGAGGACTATGAAGACGGCGAAAGTTCCGCGTCTCCGTCGAGGAAACGCAAGTCGTTAGATGAAGGTGACCGAAAACGCGGCAAACGGCGACGAGTCCACGTGGGTTTCCTCCCTCTACAACACTAACATCTCCTTACTCCATGCGCATACAGGTCCCAAACCGCCTGTCACGAGAAGAGCGCTCCCAGCACGAAAGCCGCCTCATCAAGTACTACCGTTCCGGCACCTGGCACGGGCAAAGCGCGTCAGGGACAATATACATCCTCGCGACCGTCCTCGAGCGCGTCGACAGCGACCTCCTATGGTTCGCGATCCTCGGCCTCACCCACCAGTACATCACATCACGCATCTCCCGGGACGACTACGACAAGTTCCAGTCCGTCTACTACGACGAGGTCGCACGGCTCAACCCGGCGCCCCCCTCCGCCCTCGGGGACGACCTCAAGGCGGCGGGCCCGGACGACCATTCCGTGTACGCGTCGGACGAGTTCCGGTTCGTGATGTTCCGGCACTGGAACCTGTACGACGCGATGTACCACTCGAGCTACGTCGCGAGCAAGCTCGGGATCTGGAAGGAGCGCGGGCGCAAGCGGCTCACGGGGCTGCTCGCGAAAATGGGGTTCTCGATCTTGGAGACGCAGCAGCCGTTCCCACACATGGCGAAGGATCTGAAGGAGAACCTAAGGGAAAAGTTGGATCAGCTCGCCCCCGAGTACGGACTGGTCGAGCTCTCGTACCCGTCTTTCATGCGGTGTTTTGGTTATCGCTCACAGCCCCTTTCAGCTGGGGATGCCGTTGAGGCTCTGTCTGCGCTCTTAGACATCGCAGGCGGGACGCGCATAGAGGTCGAGGTCGAAGGCGCACGCAATGGAGGAGAGTGGTTCGGTGGGGGTAAGTTGTGGGAGGGTGGTAAAGAGGGCAGGTATCACAACGAGGATCGAGAGAATATTCCACCTGGAGTACTTGCCAACGTCATGAAGGCACAAGTGAGGGCTCAGGCTGGTGCGGACGGGAAGGAAGGTGGAGAGGGTGAAGATGTGGATTGGTGGGTGAAGAACTTTTGGGCTGCGTTCGACGCGTTGAGCGAGTACGTCCGCCTTCCCGTCGTCTTCGCTACCTCTGACGCTCACGGACGACTCGTGCAGCATCGAGCGACTGCGAGAAGCAATCGCGCTTTCAATGGCCCTTCATCGAGCTATTATCCGCCAGGGCTCGTCAATAATTGACAAGCAGGACATCAAGACCTTGCGCGGGCATCGCGTCGTCATCCTTACCCAAGGTCCAGACCTTCCACTCTTCATCCACCCAGGCGTACTAGGCCGCCTAGCACTTTGGCTGGTGGACGCGCTCCGTGACCGCGTAGAAGCCACGACAGCCGCGTATTCGCGAAGCAAGCGAAAGAGTCTCCCTTTCGTCCTCGCGTGTCTCGACGAGAAAGCAGGGACGTACATCGTTGTTGGTGTCACGGGTGCCGCTGACTTCGACGAGATTCGGAAGAAGTGAGTCTTCATCCCTTCTCCCGCACATTCTGCGTCTAAGCAGCCTTGCAGTGAGTTCGGCCTTGCATTCCTCGACGCGAAGGAGCGGTGCAACGCACGCACGCGGCACGGCACCTTCGACACGAGCGTTCTTGAAATCAACAAAGACGATCTCAAAGTCTTCCTCGAGACCCTCTGTGAGGGTGGGGAGCGGTACTAAGCTCCCCCTTTCCTTCTCTGTACCCCGTCGCACCTGGTACCAATACCCTCGTCCTCTCGGTGATATCGTGCACTTGCTCTGTCAACAATATATGTATCAGTAGGTAATGTATCTCACGCACTGGATGGCGGCCCATTTGCATTGTTTAGGACCATGCTACTATACACTCCCCCATATGGAGATATTCAATCTTGATCAACCCTATATATTAGCTCAATTAGAGCACGCCCTTCGTACTGGGCACATCGTCCCCGCCTGTCCTCTGAATCGCCTCCCGAATTGCTAGAGCAAGCGCCTTGAACGCCGACTCGGCCCTGTTAAAAAATGCGGGCATCAGTCCCTCTCCAAAATTCAGTAAAGACTTGATCGTACCTGTGGTGGTCGTTTTCACCCCTCAGCACATCGACGTGGAGTGTGACGCCCGCCGCAATCGCGAACGAGTAGAAAATGTGTGGGATCATCTCCGTCGAGAGGTCGCCGATTCTTTCGCGCTGCAGCTTGAGGTCCGTCACACAGTACGGACGAGAGCAGATGTCGATAACCGCCCTCGACAAAGCCTGGAAGATGCACATGGGGGATGGGATCAACATTTTTCCCAGTTCTCAGGACGAAGAGATTACGGTACCTCGTCCAAAGGCGCAAACCCCGTGCCGTAGCGGCGGATGCCCCGCACCTCACCTAGGGCCTGCTTGAACGCGGTGCCGAGCGCGATCGCGCTGTCCTGTGCAGTCCGAATGCGAGGTAAGCACGACCGAGATGAGTGAGATTATGCGGAGAATAAACTTATCTGCAGAGTGGTGGTCGTCGATGTGCAGATCGCCCTTGCAGCTCAGTTGCAGAGACATGCCCGAGTGCTTCGCGAGCGCATGGAACATCTACGGCCCGCCGTCACACCAAACGAATCAGTACACGCGATAACGGTGGTGTGCCATAACCTACGTGATCGAGAAATCCAATGCCAGTGGCGACGGAGATCTCCTGTTTGTTCCCGGTGCCCGCCTGGCAGTCCAGGTTTATGGCGACCTTGATCTCGGTCTCATTCGTCTTGCGCTCAATCGTCGCTGTCCTTGCTGCCATTTTCAATAATTTCAACTCTTCGAGGTACCAGGTCTTGGCAGCTTGCGGCGGATGTAGCACAAGGGAAGAGACGGGCCGTGTGAGTCAGACTCGGACTGAAACGTTCTCTGATCATTTGCCCAACTTGAGATACCTTTTCGGGAAGGCGAGGTTAGAGCGCCTCCGCCAAAACTCTGCATGCATACTATTACCAAATGTATGCAGCAAATAAGGGCGCGGATTACAAACATGAAATAAAAAGTCTACTTGCTGGAGCTCGGCGTAGTACTAGTGTTCATGTCCTCTACAAATGGCCCTCTTCCCTCAGCCTTAACGTCCATGATCTTCCAAAACCCACACCCGTGACCGTCGTTTTGGGCTCCGGCGTAGCACGTCCACCAGTATTTCGACGCCAAGCTTTTTGTGCCGGAACCCTCGCCCTCACAACTGGTACCCGCACTTGGCTCCGACTGGGTATTTGAATCATCGTAGGGCGGGGCCTCGTAGCGATTTTTCATGTCTGGACGCAGAATGCAAGGGACACCGCACTTGCAGTATGGTGTTAGCTGCGAACGGAAGTCTGGTCGGTAGAAGCGGAACGTGATGTTGATTCGCGCATTGGATCTTTCGGACAGCTTTGCGAGTTCTTCCTCGTCGGCGAGACCAGCCGGAGGTGGTAAGGGTGGCCGGAACATGTCGATGGTGTTCTGTGCCGGGACGCAATGCTTGAAGACTTCTTGGGTGGACGCGTGCATGATGATGAGCTGTGGCATTGGCAGTGGTCAGACTAGTGCTGGGGTACATATACATAGGCAGGCCCACGGAATTGTGGCGAAGGGGGATGTTGAACGTGCGGGCACTTCGCCTGTCTCTCTCGTCTGTCGGGATCACCTCTCGAAGTCGGAAGATACGGCTCACCCCTGTACATCTCATGTCAGCACGGGATACAAACATGTCGTGCAACATTCGATTTACCCAAGCTGAGACTAGCAATGGTAGGATAAGGGCCGAGGTACGTTAGCTGGTCGGAGTGAAAGCCGACACTCTCCTTCGCGCCTTCGTAACAGTTCGATGCTGCAACGTTGGCGCGCCAAAGGACCGGCTCCTCTCCGTCTTGAACAGAGTATCCCGCCCACTCGAGTGGATATCGTCTGCGCTTGCGCATCTCCTCGTTAACGACACGTTCGATAATATCGCATGCCTCCTCCATTGGGGCGGGAAACGTCAGAGGGGGATCTGTTGGACGCCCGTTGTACCTATGGTGATGGGTTCGCGCCATCACTATTGCGGACAAAGACGCATTCGCTGAAGAATGGGGCGTACCAATATTTCGCCTCTTCCTTCAAGTCGCTGCCCTCGTTGGTTTTGCTGATGTCACGCCTCACAAAGAAGGATGTCCTGTGTGGACTTTCCACAACGCGGTCAAAAAGCCACCACTTGTTCCTTTTCCAGTCACGACTAGCATGAAACATGGTGTAGAACAGTCTGGGAGTATGTGATCAACCCGTGCAAGGACGACGCCGATCAATGGTTAATACATACCGACAAGCGAGCTCTTGAGGCAGTATAGAGTTATGTAGTGTACATGGCGCATATTGAGCAACGTGTTCGGGAGAGACGAGGGTGAGCGGAGGATGTCGCATTATCCGGGGTTCAGATGGGCTCTCGGAGGAGTTAGGGGGACGAAAGAGGGCCATAAATTCGGTATTAGTGACAGCCTTCGTCTTGGACGGGGGCTTCTGGGGAGACAAGGATGAACTCCCACCATTTCGCGACGCGTTCGTACCTGAAGTAATAGGACTGGAAGCTCGTTTAAGAGTAGACCTGTCTGCACGGGCAACGGATGTAGAAGAGAGCGATTTATCTTGAATGGCAGAGGGGGTACTCTTGTCACGGCTCTTGAGCCAATCTTGAAGTCCTGCATTCTGCGAAATCTTGCGCTTCTTGCGTGGTGGCTCGGAGAGTAATGATCGAGCAGCAGCCTCGACATCCCCCTGGGACTGGACGAGGACATCCAGGAGGACTGCATGTTCGAACTCGGAGGGGTAAAGAAGGCTGGAAAGGATGGCCAGCAGGGTTTCTGTGTCCATATCCGCGCCGTCCATTGCTTTGCGAGTGTTGATAGACAGGGCAGAGATGGTGGCCGTTGCTGGGCAAGTCGCGTGTCGCGCCTCGGTCCCGACTCAGCACTCCGAGTATAGACACGCACACGTGATGCACGCGCTGCCTTCTGGGGCGGCCCGCGTGTGCCGGCCGGGAGTCCCGCCTGGGCCCTGGGCTGTCTCACAGCCGCCTCTGCGGATGGTCCTTGAAGACAACCGCCATGCCAGAGCAGGGGAAGGACATCGAGTTCCTCACGGCGTCATTGCTCTCCCAAGAGAGTTTCACAAAGAAGACCCCGCTGCGCCGCTACTTATGTATATGGGTGGGTGCTCATTGAAATCGCAAGTTCGTGTCCGACTCCGCAAGCTGATAAGGGCATGATAGACACCATTCCTAGTTTTCGCGTTCATTTTCGACTTTACGGGGCTCTGCCACAAGTACCTTCTTCGCGGCTCATGGTCCGACAACAAGAGCATGTCGACGCTTCCCGATTTCTCGCATCTCGAGGGCCATTGTGCCCATATACCGCCCATTTCTCCCGACTCGTTCATAACTAGGCAGAATGCCCTTGCACGGACACTTCATGCTCTAGATGCATCAGCCTATGTCGCAGAACCTGGTGCGAGCGCCGGATACTATGCCAACCTCACTGGGTCCCACTGGGGACTCTCCGAACGCCCCCTGCTCCTGATTGTCCAACCCCAGGAAGCTGACGATGGATCGATCCATGCCAACATTTCCATCCTCACTCCGGCCTTCGAGAAAACCAGAGCGAAGCAACTGCCTATCCCCAGCAAATCCGAAGTCACGTATACCTCCTGGCCCGAAGATGCAGACCCTTTCAAGACGGCTCTCGATCTATTGCCTGACCTCGACGACACTTCCATTTACGTGGATGGCAACGTCCGCACCTTTATTACGGACGGCCTCCAGAGGGCGGCATCAAGTGCGCGAGTTTTCAATGCTCCGGTTGAGGTCAGGCGGCTTCGTGAGCGGAAGAGCTCTGAGGAGCTCGACATCATGAAGTGCGTCAACGAGGTCAGTTTAAGTCGTATCGAGTGGTTTAGAAGACTCAGCAAATGATAACAGGTCACCGTCCTCGCGATCCGAGCCGCACGGAAACATATGAAGATCGGTATCAAGGAGTCTGAGGCTAGGCAGCTAGTTGTCCACGCCCTTACCGCGGCTGGGTTGAAGGACGCCTTTGCTCTTACCCTCTTTGGAGGTGGGTTCCCTGGGCCTCTGCTTCGAATGAACCTGGTCGTGATTTATTTTACAGAAAATGCTGCTCTTCCTCATGGGTCGGGAACTGATGCCACGCTTAGCAAGCACGAGTTCATCCTCATCGACACTGGAGGAAGCCTCCATGGATATCGCAGTGATGTGACAAGGGTGGGCATTCAAAGACATTACGAGCCACGCCCGCTGATGTGGTGACCCATGATAGACCTTTGCACTGCTAGGATCTGAGATACCTTTGCGGTATCAAGCTTTATGGTACACCGTCCACGCTGCACAGGACGCTGCGATCGTGACAGCGACGAACGGCACTGTGACTGCTATGGTCGATCGTGCTGCTCGGAAGCTCATCAAGAACGCAGGTTACGGAGAATTCTTTACTCACCGGCTGGGTCATGGTACGCGCTCTGTTACGTATCTTATGTGTTTATGGCTTGAGAAGGTTGTCCAGGGATCGGGCTGGAAACGCACGAGTCACCTTATCTGCGCGGAGGTTCCGACGACATCATCCTCGTCGGGCATACTTTTTCGGATGAACCTGGTATATATATTGAGGGAAAGGTAAGCTACAACAACACTACCCCCTACCCTAGTCTCAATAATATCATCGTCTGGACAAGGTCGGTGTTCGCCTGGAAGATTGCTTTTACATTGATGAGGATGGCAGCCCCAAGTACCTCACCGCTGGGGTGGGTGGGCCCGCCTCTGGTCCTTGGAGCCCCTGATGCTTCCATGTATCATTATATGTACTGTAGCTATCTATGCAGCTACTATGATTGTCAGGTTGCATTACAAGCGTCCGAAATGAGGGTCTACACACCTATTAGTATTCCTGTCCGCCGGCCGTGTGATCGACCAGGAGACGCTAGGGAGACGCTCACGCTTCGAAAATGTTCGGAGGCGCCCGTGTACCCTCCGTTCACTGGCCCCATTTCTGTATCCTCCTTACCTTCTCCTTGCCTTCTCCTTTCTCCTCTATCCACTCTTGCCTTCTATCACCTCCAAAAATGCCATCCCCAGAGGAAGCATCCACCTCCAACCCGTCTCCGGAACCGCAAGAGGAGGCGGCCACGACCCCCGCGACCTTCAAATCGCTTGGCCTCATCGACCCCCTCCTCGAGGCCCTCGAGCAAATGAAGTTCAAAGCCCCGACAGACATCCAAACCGAAGTACTCCCGCACGCGCTCCAGGGCCGTGACATCATCGGCGTCGCCTCCACCGGGTCCGGCAAGACCGCCGCGTTTGCGCTACCGATCCTGCAGAAGCTGTGGGACGACCCGAAGGGCCTCTTCGCGTGCGTGATTGCGCCGACGCGCGAGCTCGCGTTCCAGATCACGCAGCAGTTTGAGAGCATTGGGAGCACGATGGGTGTGCGGTGCGTGACGATCATTGGCGGGGTGGACATACAGCCGCAGAAGATCGCGCTCGCGAAGAAGCCGCATGTCGTCGTTGCGACCCCCGGGAGGCTGTTGGAGCATCTGGAGGAGACGAAGGGGTTTAGTTTGAGAAATCTGAAGTTCCTGGTGCGTTCCCTTGAGCCGCAATTGCCAGGGAAAGTCTCATAGGATGGCGAGTAGGTCCTCGACGAAGCCGACAGGCTGCTTGACATGGACTTCGGTCCCAAACTCGACAAGATTCTGAAGCTCATCCCCAAGGAGCGGACGACATACCTATTCTCTGCAACGATGACGACAAAAGTTGCCAAGCTTCAACGCGCGAGCTTGTCCAACCCTGTGCGTGTAGAAGTAAACTCGAAGTGGGTGCCCTGTCCTACTCTGTCCTTGCTTGTTCAGCATTTGCTAAGTGACCCTCATACCCAGATATTCGACTGTATCAACACTGTTGCAATACTACCTCCTTATGCCCCTACCTCAGAAGGATGTCCATCTCATTTATCTCGCCAACACGCTGGCCCAAAACTCCATGATCATCTTTACCCGCACAGTCCATGACGCACAACGGTGAGCACCCTGCTTCTTCACTCTCATGTTTCGTAGCTCACACGGGCACAGACTATCTATAATGCTACGTTCCTTAGGGTTCCCCGCCATCCCGCTTCACGGACAGCTCAGTCAGAGTGCCCGACTTGGCGCACTTGGCAAGTTTAAGGCTGGTGGTCGAAGTATCCTCGTCGCGACCGACGTCGCCAGTCGGTACGTCGTGACATTCTCGATTGGCATGCCTTCATGCTGACATTATCACCTCGTATTCTAGAGGTCTCGATATACCCTCCGTCGACGTCGTCATCAACTACGACATCCCTACGCACTCCAAAGACTACATCCACCGCGTCGGCCGCACAGCGCGCGCGGGCCGCTCCGGCAAATCGATCACACTCGTTACCCAGTACGACGTCGAGCTCGTGTTGCGCATCGAGCAGGTTATCGGAAAGAAAATGGATCTGTGGGCGGTTGACAAGGAGGAAGTCGCGCTCCTGCGCGAGCGCGTGGACGAGGCTGGGCGGCTCGCGGCCACGGAGATCAAGGAGCAGGGGATCAAGGGCGGTCATGGGAAGAAGCGGAAGCGGGGTGGGGAAGAGGGCGGCGGGAAGGATGATATGGACCGGGACGACGATGTGGTGGAGGCGGGGCTGCCGAAGATGAAAAAGAAGTCGAAGGCGAGGAGGTGATGATCTGGTGGTGGTATGCACGATATTGGTGTGTATCGTCGACGGGGATATTCCATTGCTACTTCATGAACATCAGGTCCGAGCGCAAGACGTACTTGTTCCCCTTCGTCACCGGCGAGCCCTCATGAAGCAAGCAATCTTGTCCGTGACTAGAGGAATACGTCAGACGGGTACGAATACTTTTTTCTTCGAACAGGAGGCTACCCACCGATGCAGCAGCACCTGTCCACGAGTCAAGGGAGGCACAATTGTTTCCCGTGGCTTTCCTCGTTGGTCTTGATAGAAGATGGTCTGCAGAGCCGTGCAGCGCAGAGTAGAACAGCAATATTGGAACACGCACCTCTCCCCCTTCTACCCCGTTCTGCGCTCCGGTCAGGTAGATCAGTACCGTCCACTCCGATTTCGCTCCTGTCTCTGCGTCGCGAACAGAGTCATCGTAGTGTGGTCCGAAGTACTGCCCCGTTGCATACTTGTAAAGACGTATGTTCGAGTTGCAGGAGTGTGCGGCACGGGCAGCCGCACCGGCGGGCTTCTTGACCGAGACGGGATACGGGAATTCAGGCAGATGTGGTGCGAGGACAGCATGCAACTTCTGCGCGAAGTCGACAGATGGTATAGAGATGCGTTCTACACAACAACTGCTAAGGTCTCGGGCGACAAGGATATGGGGTATGGACGCACGGTTCACCCGGTCAGCTTCTCCCCTCTTCTTCGGGGGCGTGAGTTCCAGGGGGAGACTATCGATGAACTTGACATATGCCTTGCATTCCTCCGGAGAGAAGAAATCCTAGCCCAGGTTCAATAGGAGGTGTACAAGGGCATTTAAACATGCACTATATGATCCAAAGAGGACGAACATCGATTAAGAGGATCTGGTCCTCCAGCAGAGTACGACATTCTAGATCCTCTTTGGATGCCAATGGCGGGAAGATAATTTGGGACTGTTTGCTAGGTACAGGTGTGGTAGAAGGGGGTGCGCGAGCTTTCTTCGCCATGGTGGACACTGGACCATCGGTGATTCTGTAAGTACTTGAAAGTGGCAACGGGAGAGGTGCAAACCGAGGCCCATCCTTTTCACTCAACAAGTTTGTAGTATAATGCATTATCCAGATGTCTACGTCACTTTGCCGGAGTGGTTAACGGGATCGCCTGCTATTTATAGTTGCCAGCGGTTGGGCTTTGCCCGCGAGTGTTCGAATCGCTCAGGTGACGCTTTTTTGTCTATTCGACAGCACCAAGGTCATCCAGTTTACTTCCAGTGGCTTCAATTCCTACAGACAAAGAGTCGGTATTACAACATAATAGTCGATCGCGTAGTAAGAACAAAAACATTAAGACATCGTAAGGGATATTAATCGTCCGTAAGGGCCCACAAGACACAACGTCCACTAGCGTTGCCCGAGGCCACCCGTTCTACGATGTTAGGGTGTGAACAAGTGACTGCTTGTACGGCAGTGATCCTACAACAAGCGTCAAGAGATAGGCAAACTACACAAAGAAGACGGTACATACTTTGAACGGTCGGCGAGCTTCGCGATATGGTCACCCTTGCAGGAATAGACGTCGAGGGAATGGTCCATGTTGCCAATCTGCACGAAGCATACGTAAGCGTAAGAGAATGCTGGGGTCACGACAGGGTGAAGTCATACCGTGAAGTGGGGATAAACGTCGGGGTTCGGTGTCCACTGCGCTTTGAGGATGGTGAGCCATTTGCCCTATCAAGCGGGACCCCATTATATTTGGTACAAAGGCGCAAGAAGCAAAATCATCGTGCTGACTGACAGTTTGGCAATTGTGCTTGATCTGACTGAATGGTCGTGATGAAGGGAATGGTTCATCCTTGTCAAACAACGAAGGCTTGATATCCCATACTTGCAGGAGTCAGCACGAGCTGCTACAGAGCCCAAAGGGGAGGATGCTCACGTCGGATGGTGTCATCGTAGCTGGTGCTAACGATCGAGCGTCCCCGCGGGTCCCAATAAGCTGAGCTGACGGACTTGCCGTGTGCCCAACGGGCGCGCACAGTTGACTCTCCCCTCTTCGTGGCGACGAGCTTCTCAATCGCTGCGTAGTCGACTTCGGTCGGTTGCAAAAAGACGGCTGTACTCCGAGCTTGCCGTTTAGAAGGGGACCGCGGGGTCGACGGGCCAGGGGAATCAGGTACGGACCGGCGAGACCTGCCACTCAGTGTCTCTAACATCCGCGTATCCCATACTCTGACGGCCAACAACCTTGAGATAGAGTTTGCAGAAATAAATAGGGAAACGCACTTCAGATCTCGAGTGTTAGAGGCAGTAATCAAGAAGGATGGCCGGACAGGGTTGACGCTGACGCTCCCAATCTTCTGCTCCGATAGCAAGTACCGTTTCGCGTGCGAGCGACCTGCTCGGAGATCCATGTGTGTTAACCCTCCCTCGGCATCCGAGATCCACATCTCATGTCCGTGTGGCGGGAGGTCCAGGGAGGTTATCAAGGTATCCTCCATTGCGTATATCTCCGAGGCAATGCCAGAAGCCAACGACAGCGAGCGAATCGTGCAGTCGTACGCGGTGGTATACAGCTGCAGGAGGGATCAGAGACAGGGAGCAGAATTAACAAGCTAAACACCTACACTAAACGAGTCAATAGGGTCAAACTTGACACACGATATGGACGATTTGGAAGTAGCTGGCCAGTGCATCTGTAGACGGTAATACTTGCCGCCTTCCTGGTCTTCAGGCGGTGTGGAGTCCTCGTCATCGTCAGGCACATCGACTGGTGCACGGGCATCCCAGATACCCAGCTGCCCATGCTTGTCTGTGTTCCATGAGAAACGGTATGGTTCAGGGAGAGTTTTGCTGTCCGTACCTCCAAAAACTATTAGGTCCTTCGTCGGTTCTGGGTGGTAGGCAGCACTATACACCCTATCCTGGGTGACCTTCGCTCGCGCCACAATCTTCAGCTTCTTAAACCTCTGCTTCAACTCCGTGACTTCGGCCTGTTCCTTCTTGTGGTCGTCGAAGACATAGGCGTCGTCTCCACTCGTGCCTTTGGGTTGTGGAGTCTTCAACACAACCTGGAAGGTGGCTCGAAGGGCAGCAAGTTCCTCTGGAGAGTTGTCATCGAGGAGTATAGTCAGGTCGAGATCGGTATGCCGAGGTCGCTTCGCTTCTCGTTCGCGTTCGGCAGCTTCAAGACGCTCTTCCTCTTCCTTCCGTCGTCTGTCCTCCTCCTCACGCTAAAATGGCTGCTCTGTGCATACCCCTCCTGCTGAATCGAGATAATGACATACCTCGCGTTTCCGTTTCTGCTGCGGGGTTTCGTTCGGGTCTATTGCGACTGCTCTCCTCAACCTCGTCGACTGTCGTGTGGGCATAGCAGGTTCCTTGGGCTTCTTGACGCGTGGTTGTACAGGCTTCGCAGCCTTGTTCGCCTGCTTGGTCGACTTGATCGCCGACGCTGCATCTGCGAGGCCGAGCTGTATCAGGAGCTCGCGGTTCCTCGCAATGGTCGCTTGACGCTCCCGCTCGCTGTCGCGTTGTAGTCGGTTTCCGTAGCTTGCCAACCACCAGAAGGTGCGGTACTCACTAATCGTCTGAGTCTGACATTCTAATTTCCGCAGGCTGGATGGTGTGTGAGTTGGACGGCGGTCAAATAGGGTGTTCGGGGGAGCCAGGAATGGTGGTGGACAAGACTCGGAACTGGTCTCAGGCAAGCAGGCGTCTACGGTGGGATCGCGACCTGCAGGGCCGCGTGACGCATCTCACGATCGGAGCGCGTCATGTCACACACAGCTGTCACGCGTTACGGTTGGCGTTGTCCCTATCACGTCAGGGTCACACGAGATCTCTTGCCGCGAACTACACTCGACGAAAGCGGTTGAAAAGCCATATACATTCAAAAAGCAAAACATCAAGGTATATCCGAACGAATTCAAGGGATATATGTCTAAAATATAGCTACATACTGGTATTCGTACCCATGTTGACCACAAACGTTGACCGGCCTCCCCGAGGCAGAACGAGTACCTTCTCCGCACCATGCACTTCGTACGTCTCGCAACTCGGGATAACACTCGATCGCATCCTATGCTCGCCCGCAAGCGGTAGCGCTGTGACGCCGATCTTGGGTAGCGCAAGCTCTCCATGGTGAAGTGCAATGAGAGTGACCGGGGTTGTGAACGTCTCCCCGTCCTAGACTAACATGTCAGCATGGGACGACAGGGGTCGGTGGAAAACACACCTTAGCCACGAAGTCCCCCCTCTTACGCCCACTCACCAACCAGTCTTGCGTCAGGTCCTCAATGTCATATCGCATGTTATAAATTTGGACCTTCGTATCCTCAGGCGGCGCCCAGTGGAAGGACGTATTCACTGTGAGCAGTGCCGAGATCGGCTGGCCGGCGTAGAGCGGCCGCGAGCGTTTCTCCGCCTTCCCTACCTCAGATGAGAAAGGGTTCTCTAAAATCTGCAACCGAGCGGAAGCGAGGATCTAGCAAACCTATTAGCTTCAAACACACGCCAACAATGCTACCTAGAAACGCAACGCACATGTATCCGAGGGACGTCCACAGGAATCACAATGTCCCTCCACTCCCCAAACGATGTCGGAGACCTCTTCTGGTTCAGTTTCTGTGCGAGATGTCAGGTAATGTTCTGCCCTCTAGGCGTACACATGAAAACGAAAACCGCCAACCTCCATGACTTGACAGAGTCCTGAACCAATGTCATCGTCTGTCGGAGTGATCCCGGGAACGACAAGCTCCCCAGTGACTCCATAAAGCTCGACCCAACTTGCCTCTGCCTCAAGCGCCTGCACGAGTTTGTCAATCATGCCCTGCCGGAGGGAATATAATGAAGGTGTGTTCGATGAAACTTCTGAAACAGCGATTTCAATCAATGCTTCGACCTCTGCGCGAAGGGGGGTCAGTATCATGTTTGAGGTACCTTGATGAGGGACCTTACCTTCGCGGAGCATGCGGTAGGTGATCTGCAGCTTCAAGCCGTCGCGTGCTGTAGAGGCCATCAGCGCCGGATATCGCTCCCAACGATACTTGGTCGATCACACCTGTGCCCTTCTCGGAATCCATCTGGAATAGGAATCTCCCTGGCTGAGCAGGAGTGAGAGTCTGTCGTTCGCGCAGGATGAGCGATAGTACACGATGCGTTCGTTCATGTTCACGTACAACAATGCTGGGTTTCTGTCCGACACAGCTTGTTACCTTCACGCC
Organism: Ganoderma resinaceum; assembly: GCA_964023155.1. Taxonomy (NCBI): domain Eukaryota; kingdom Fungi; phylum Basidiomycota; class Agaricomycetes; order Polyporales; family Polyporaceae; genus Ganoderma; species Ganoderma resinaceum. Next base: position 2,705,104 of record OZ026794.1, read on the forward strand.
TGTCGTCTGGGCCTGCGACAACAGCTGTGCGGAGCGCACTCGAACATGTTGGTGTGTCTTCGTCGACAAGGTGAATGCGGTGAAAAGCCTACAGACTGAGCTAAGCACGACTCTGCGCAAACGAGAGGAATACGGACCTTGTCCCACGGAAGAAGTCCTGGACGTTGATCTCTACAGGCAATCCTGTAGCCACGACTCGGCTCAGACGTAGCGTCCTTGTGGTGTCGGGCTCAGCGATGGTCGCGTAGTCGACAGTGATGTTCACCCTCTAGCAGCACAAACAAATTATCTCCTCGTCGTGATACTTATAGGGGGCTTTCCTTACCATATATGCATACGCAGATGCGTCCGAATGGGGTACTGCTGCAACGACTGTCTGCCCAGCCTTCAAGTCCAAAAACGTCAAAGAATCCTGGTCGGTGCGAATGGCAGGGGGATCTGAACAAGGATTAGTCCACCAGTCCTGTCCACACCGCAATGCCCATGTACCGTCTCCCAACAAGTCCGTCTCTTCGTACCGGAAGGTGACTCCAGACGGTGCTCCTAGCTTCACCACAGCCGTGGCGATCTCATTGCGACCAGTGGACAGCAGGACCCTGATCCTTGACGTGGTGCCAAGCTCAACTAAATTGAAACCTTAGCCACTTTCAACGCGGATATATATAGCCACCGCTCAACATACTAAGAGGCGGCTGCTTGAGCTTGACGTCGAGCGCTCTGGCATCTTTGGGGATATACACAAGCTTGGGCATGTTACCAGCCTTGATCTGCTTTGGCGTCTTGGAGTGTTTCCACTGGAACAGCAGACGAGAGACAGATATCTGAGTGCTAGCCAAAGTGAAGGTTCCCATAGCGGGGGACTGTGTAAAAGGCGACTTCATCAAACATCGGCGAGCATTTTAGGTGTTAAAAACAACCTACCAGACAGAAGAGCATAAGTTCGGTACACCCAGGCACTATGCCTGACACCTTGGTGGTGAAAGTGAGCTGGCTGCCGTCCCGCCCGTGCAGTTGCAGCCGGACTTCTTCAGCGGGAACATCCTGGAACCAGCATCAGCATACATACTGTGCTACAGGGTGAAGTCACTCACGCATGGCAGCTTGTTGTGCACCTCGACCTTGAGCAACGAACCATCACGACTCTCGGCCAACTTGGCGTGAGGTTCGACGAGCGACACTGACAGTGCCGCGTGATCGGGGAACGGTACATCTGCCATAAGTAGACTTTGAGCTATCCTGTGCCTACGAGTACAGAGCTTTATACCACTCACCGCTATCAAGGTTCTGAGTCGCCTCTTTCAACGCTACGGTGAGACCCTCAATGTAAGCCTTGTTGCCCTCCCCACTAGGCAACAGATCTCTGCCGCCGTCTTCGACGTAAGCCCTAAGAAAGTGCAAGAGGATATGGACCCATTCCCTATCCTTCGGTTTCTCCGCAGCCTCGTGGATGTTGAGCGCACGATTAAGCATGTAGGCCTCCATCGACGTCCAGCCGTGCGGGGAGTAATGTGCGGGAAGAGAGGCGTATGTCTGAAGTGCGTTCGCTAGGCGACCGCGATGACTGTATGCCGCACGTCAGCAACCGACGGTGCATGTGGGCCAAAAAGGCAACGTACATGTCAAGTGCTGCGAGGGACCCGTGGAGCTTGAGCGCGAACTTGCGACGACCCGAATTCGCATAAAGCTCGATGGCGCGGTTCGTGACGTTGACATACAGGTCGTAGAGTGTGTCTTGTTGCTCCATGGAGGAAAGCAACTCTGTCTTCGTGATGGTCATGGAGCCACGCTTCGCCTTGGGATCCTTGGCGAGGGGATCGAATGAGGAGGGTAGTGTAAGAGAGAAAGGGGGTTTATTCGGGAGGAAGCCTGTTGCGATGCCGAGGATGTCAAGCTTGTCACACATAAGCGACGGTCTTTGCAGTTCAAGGCAAAGATAGGTACATACTTGATGTCGTGCAAGCTCAAGCAACTCGGCCTTCGCGGCATTGAAAGATGATAGCGCGGCCTTCTCTAGTGTGAGTATCTTGGCCCATTCGTCGGCTTGGTCCACGACGCTGAGAGCTGACGAGTATATCCAGGATTCAATGAAGAAGGGAGGTAACGTGTTCTGGGTCAACCGTTCGGAGACGCCTTCCAGATGTAGTAGCACGAAACACTCACCTCTACATCGCGCAATATTCTTGAAAATATGCTGAGAAACGACGCGGCCTTCCGACACAATTCTTCCATGCCACCTATCTTGCTCAGCAATAGACATTGTCTGGCGAGGAGATAGACGCGGAAGTCGAAGACGGAGATGGTGTTGGCAAGAATGAGATCACGATATGGTTTCTTCGTGATTGACAAAAGGGGAACGGAATCGTCTGTGGGCATGGGTGTGATCAAGGCGCCAAACCAGGACAGATTCTTTTCTTGTAGGACTTGGAAGAAGAGAGATTCTAGTTCGTAGTATTGCTGCAGTGCATCTTCATGTAGATTCATGCCCTCGAGAGAACTAGCCAAGCTCTCCTGCAAGTATATAATCAGAGTTAAGGTCGCCAAACAGAGAGGGTGCTTTCCACCACTCGCCTTGAGGATGAAGAACGTGCAGAAGTTCCAACCCGGCATTGTTCTTTGCCCCTCTGACCGTTTCATTTCCTCCTCGCGCTGTGCCAAGGCAGCGTCAAAGGAAGACAGCACCCCTTCTTTGACTTTAGAGACGAAGTCCGCCCACACCGTCGGATTGTCTTTCTCCGCCGACCATACAAGCTGAATGCATCTTGAACGCCGTTGAGGATAGATCTCACGTACATGTCAAGGGTTGGACATACCTATCTTTCTTGTCCAAATTGAAGTCGGCCTTCACCTTGTCGAGTACGGAGGTCTTCATCTGAAATAGTCTCCCTTGACCGACGCTCTGGTCCGGACGCATGACATGCACAATGAGCCATTCTTGGTTTTTCCGTGTGCTCACGGACGCATGCCACTCCTTGAGTTGCTTACGGACGGTGCTTCGATACACTTCGCTGTCCTTCAAGTGGCTGAGTACGGGCGAGGACGAGGGAATGGGCTATGTATTCACCTCACAAGTGAAGATGTACAGGTGAAGCAATGGTTTCTCTAACACGGTTTGAGGTACCTGCGACGCAGCCTGGTCTTCCTTCAAAGCCTCAAACGCCACCAGCTTCACATCCAACTCCTGGATTGACCGCACCGCATTCCTTGACGTCGACTTCCAATGCAAATTTCGGAGAGGAAATTGGGAGGCCAAGGAGCTCTGAACTTGCTTCCAGTGGTCTGTGGAGAGGAAGACAATGGGTCCGGAGTAGGTGACTGTAACCCGTTGAGCGGCCATGGCTGCGGAAATCGGCGAAAGGATGGTCCGAGTCGGTGTGACCGTAGTATATGGAGTTGTAAAGAGTATGACCTGCACCGAGCGTTCGGAGGCCGTTTTCACCGGGAATTCCTATATGACACCTCTCATACGTTTGTTCCCGTTATGCTCGCGGCGATACAGACCGGTTGATAATGCCCCAGATGCAATGAAGTAGACGTTGTGGTTATATGATAAACCAAAGGAGGACAGGGAGCTGAGAGGCTTGAACTAACAGACGGGGGCCCAGGCGAAAGGCATAAAGGTGTAACGGCCTGTAAGCTGGCTGCAAGTACGGCTTGGCCAGAACTAGCGCTCATGCATCAATGGGCGCTTGTCTCCAACATAAGCCGAGAACATTATGTAATTGCGAGCGAAGCGAGCATTATACCCCATAGGCCGGAGCCCGAACGCACTTCGCTGGGACAAACAAGGACAAATTTCACGCTTCGCAAACTCTAATTCTTCAAACACCAACTCCACCTCTGGAGTAGGCTCAAATAGATGGATTGCTCCGTAACTTTACACAAGGTATCTATGGATATCTGAAAACATACATGGAAGTTTTGGGAGGGAATGGGTGAGTAGAAGATGGATGATGAAGGTGGGTGGTCGAAACCGCACATCTGGTTTTGGCGCTTAAGCGGTGCGTGGGCGCCAACCGTGACGCGTCTCGCTGGCACAAGGATGTTGCGTAGGTACCCGCAGCAATAGCAGGCGCCCAGTGTTGCCATCGCTAGCACTCGAAGCGAGCACGACCGTCCTGACGGCCCATGTTATTGATGCTTTCGTACTACTAAGTATTTATAAGTATGACAGCGATCTTTTTTGATAAATGTCTCCGTACAACGCGCTGCGACGCCCAACAAAACTCAGCGCTTGCTCAGCTTTGCACCCAACTTTGCACCCATTCCTCATTTGCACGCCGGAGATCACAGCTAAGTACGGAGACTAGCACGGGATGCGCTTGCGAAAACATCTCGTGTGATACCATGGCTGGTCCGGGGTATCGGCGTCGTCTCCGTTGGTACATCCGGCCATGTCCGTGTCTCGGACTGTGACTTTATAAGGGCTTGTACTTACCCGTCCCAACTACCAGTCTACCGCTCTGCCCCCCCCAGCGTGTCACCCCGCTCCTTCCCCCACATTTATCACGGCCGATACCAGTCAAGCCATGTCCTCAGGCCTGCGGGTTTTCCCGTTTCTCTTGCATACGACCGCCGTTGCTGTCATGACGTATGGGTACCTCCATCTTCCGGACGTCGTAGGTGCCATGCAGATGAATAAAATGAAGGGAGGGCACTTCCAATTCCTCACCATTCAAGGGTAATTAATTATTGTTCGTCCAATCCTCGACCACGGTCACTGAATTCAAGTTCACAGGCTTGGCGTCGCCTGCATCGCAATGGTGCTCAGCGTCGGTTGCGACCTGATACCCTCTGTCAGTAAGTAGACACCTATCTCCGTCGGGATGTATCTATTGACGAACGTGCGCTCACAGAGATACTTCGGACAGCCAAACGTGCGGTCCTCATGAGTGCCCTCCCTGTAGGCCTCGAGTCTGCCTCATTACGAACATAGCTGATACGGTTTTGATGCAGCTTTCCATCGTCATCTCTGTAATTTATTGGACGCTATTGCTGACTATGCCGCGCATGATTCTCATGGGACCTGTCAGCGACAGGGTTCCTACGTCATCGCATACAGTCCCCGAACCCGAGCGTTTGCCCTTGCACATCGACCTCGCGCTCCACGCTGCCCCTGCAATTTCTCTGATCATTGACTTCTATACCTTAGAGCCCAAATACCCCAAGCTTGCTAGTCGGTATGGCTCGTTCGTGGTTGCTGCCATTTTGGGTACCTGGTATGCCTCCTGGGTGGAATATTGTGCAAGCTACAACGGCATGTGTACGTACCTTTTCGTTTGAATGGAAATAAACAACACACTGACGTTAAGGCACCACCAGTCCCATATCCCTTCCTCACCTACAATCCTTTCAATATTCGTGTTGCCATTTACATTGGAGCATCCCTTTTTGCCGCATTCGCTTTCATGGTGATGAATGCTCTGCATCGGTGAAAATGATGTATCTTGATTCTGGAGTAATATTCCCATCTTCTACTAGACACACGTGTAATGAGACCGAGGTCAAGCTTTCTTAAACAGCGTGCTGCCGGCATTTGCAGCACCCCTGTTAGTTAGGACAGGTACTGTACTTACTTGGTATCCACAGTAAGAAGCTCTTGCGACGCGACGCGCGAGTGGCTGAGAGCGAGTCATATTTAGTCCAGATTGTAGCCAAATTGATCAAGATCTCCCGCGCGCTCTCGACGCTCTGCTTTCTCCATTCTTGTCCATCCTCCCTACATCGTCAAGAAAACAATTATGTCCGACCTGCCGACGAAGCAAAAGCTATGGGGTGGTCGATTCACTGGCAAAACTGACCCACTGTGAGTAGTTGCCCAATCGGAGAGGATTGACGGCCGAGTGATAGCAGTTAAACCAGAATGCATGAATTCAACCAGTCGTTGCGATATGACCAGCGTATGCACGCTGCAGATATCGCGGGATCGATCGCGTACGCCAAAGGACTTGCCCGTGTCGGCATCTTGACCCCAAACGAGGAACACAAGATCGTAGATGGCCTGAAAGCGGTGGGGAAGGAGTGGGAGCAGGGCACTGTATGTTCCATGAATTTGCACTGCGGTCTCCGTTGTTGAGTCTGCCATCAGTTTGTAGTCCAGCCAGACGACGAAGACATCCATACCGCGAACGAGCGTCGATTAACCGAGCTCATCGGCCCACTTGGCGGAAAGCTACACACTGGACGCTCGCGGAATGACCAGGTAGCCACCGATATGCGTCTGTGGCTCCTCGGAGAAGTTCGTGCTGTGGAGAATAGTCTCAAGGACCTCCTCCGTGTGATGGTGGAGCGTGCAGACAAAGAGAAAGATATCCTCATGCCGGGGTATACACATTTGCAGGTATGCCGTACTGTCGTTCGCACATACTCCAAGGGGATTAACGTTAACAAACCACCTGTAGCGCGGCCAACCTATCCGCTGGTCCCACCTCCTGCTGTCGCACGCGTTTTCTTTCCGTGCAGACCTTGAGCGTCTCCAGCAGCTCATCCCTCGGATATCCGTATTGCCTCTTGGCTCTGGTGCACTCGCGGGTAACCCCTTTGCGGTCGACCGCGAATTTCTCGCTCAGGAGCTTGGCTTCAACACCGTCGCTGAGAACAGTATGTATGGCGTGAGCGATCGCGACTTCATCGCCGAATTCATGATGTGGGCGAGTTTGGCTATGACCCATATCAGCCGAATAGCTGAGGACCTCATCATCTACTCGACCGCGGAGTTCGGGTTCATTAATCTGAGCGATGCGTATAGGTATATTGGATTTCCTGATCATGCAAGGTATCTCCTCGACATTGACATGCACGCACTGTAGCACCGGATCGAGTATGATGCCACAAAAGAAGAACCCTGACTCCCTTGAACTTCTCCGAGGGAAGTCAGGTCGTGTGTTCGGAAACGTATGTCACTGGTCTCTTCACTGTTCGGCTTCAGCATTAACTTTGGCTCCTATAGATGTCCGGTTTCTTGATGACGTACAAGGGCCTGCCATCTACATACAACAAAGATTTGCAGGAGGACAAGGAACCGCTCTTCGACGTTGTTGACACTATCTCCGCGTCATTCCGGATTGCAGAGGGTGTTATTGCCACGATGGAGGTACGCCGCCAAGTGCGTTTATCACCCCAAATGTGGCTGACCAGGTCGCTTGTTAGGTGCACGGTGACAGGATGCTTCAGGCATTGACAATGGACGTCCTGGCAACTGACCTCGCAGACTATCTAGTCCGGAAAGGGGTCAGTGCCTACTCTGCTTCGGGTGTCCCTCTGGCGCGTACTGACCTACACTGCTTTGAACCGTCGTCGGATGCATTCCTGTTACAGATTCCGTTCCGCGAGACCCACCATGTTTCCGGACGGGCAGTGGCGCTTGCAGAGGCGCGGAAATGCCAGCTCAACGAGCTCACCATGGAAGACTTCCGCAGCTTACATGCCAAGTTCGACGAAGACGTCCTGGCGGTGTTCGACTTTGAGGCGAGTGTCGAGCGGCGGCAGTCGATTGGTGGACCGAGCCGCAAAATGGTAGAAAGGCAGATCTCCGTGCTCCGCAGCGCGCTTTCAAACTGAAGTTGTGAACTGAAACGCACCCGTGAGTGCTACATGGCGAATGTATAGTACCCGGAGTAGCCGAAACAGTGACTATAATCTCATCAATTCCGAGGCGGATTGCTGCGCCGTGAGCTGTCTCGAGCGTTGAGTACCGCCGCCTTGATCCGCCATAGCAAATGTGTAAGGTAAAGTTAGGTCAAGAAGAAGGCGTCGGCCCGATGGTGGACTGGATGAGACGGGAGCGTCAGGGCGGCGGTGTCTGAGAGTGGGCTGCGCCGTGCATGGCACAGGCGCTAGCGCCTATCAGCCGGACTCTATTCGAATTGAGGGGGTTGTACACCGCCAACTCAACACCGCCCCTCTTGCCGCCCTCCACTGTCCCCTCTATCAACTCCCTTTTACCCGCCAGTCTTTACCCCCGCCCCTCATCTTCGTGTCTTCTTCATCCTTGCTTTCTCCCATCAACCTCCAGTGGACGCAACATTGACTGTTGCTCTCATTTCCCCCCACACCTAAACGCCGATCTACACTCCCGCATCTAGGCTCCCTCTAACTCACACTCTACATCGTCATGGCTAGGGACAGACTTGCAGCTCTGAGGGTAAGCCCCTGTCCGCCCATATACCGTTCTTCACATCGTGGTGGTGCACATGCGCGATACACGCCTTCTGTATGTCTTGTCGTCACGGTGCTAATACTACGGCAACCAGGCGCAGCAACAGGGTGGTGAAGGCGGGTACACCAACTCGTGAGTCCTCTTTCTTTAGCGTTTCTCATGTGCCTCAGGTAGCAGACACTGACTTGGCGACATTCGTTGCGCTATGAATCCAGCGACTCGTACCCGATGCAGAGCACCAACGACTACCGTTCGCGTGCGAACCCGTATGCCCAGCAAGACGACGCTCCTTCGTATCAGACTGCAGCGGTACCCAGCACAACGAACCTCACCGGCGGGTCAGACGGCATGGCCGCGTTCTATAGTGAGGTGTGTGCCTCGTTCATCCTCCTTTCCCGTAGGCCTCGTGGCAGCGCAACTACGCGCGAGGCTTCTCAGGAACGCGCACGAAGGCCGCTATGCTCATGCCGGCCCGCGGCTGCAGATCTCTTCTATCCAAGACGACATTCGGACGTACAACGACAACGTCAGCCGCATTTCCGACTTGCACTCGCGCTCCCTGAACACGACCGACGACGCGACGACCCAGCGTGTCAACCAGCAGCTTGAGGACCTCGTTGCAGACACCAGCGCACTGAGCGATGTCCTTCGTAGACGGGTCAAGGCCTTGCAGAAGCAGGGCGGTGCTGGGCGGGACGGTGAAATCCGGAAGCAACAGGTCAGTGGCAAGACGACTTCCTCTGAGACCCCCGTGCTGAAGGATGGTGTGGTGCTGCAGACCGGCTTGGTGAAGCAAAAGTTCATGGAGGCCATTCAGAACTACCAGACCGTCGAGCAGCAGTACCGGCAAAAGTACAAGCAGCGCTTGGAGCGCCAGTACAAGATCGGTATGTTGCTATACCTCTTTTGATTTTTTTCTAAATAGGCTAGCTCATGCTTGAATGCAGTCAAGCCCGACGCGTCTCCAGAGGAAGTAAAGGCTGTCGTCGATGATGACCAGGGCGGTCAGATCTTCAGCCAGGCGTTGATGAACTCGAACCGTTATGGCGAAGCCCGATCCGCATACCGTGAAGTGCAGGAACGTCACGCAGACATCAAGAAGATTGAGAGGACACTAACGGAGCTTGCCCAACTGTTTAATGATGTGAGGCTTTCTCTCCGTGTTCCGTCGCTTGATCAGCCATTGACTCGTGTTTTTTTATAGATGAGCATCTTGGTGGAACAGCAGGATGAGCAGATCACTGTCATCAATGCTACCGTCACGGAGGTCGAGAAGGATGTTGAAACTGGGTCAGTCACTGGGATTATGGGGTCTTGATGTCTGACTAACGGTTTCGCAGTCTCAATTACACCACGAAGGCCGTCAATTCGGCACGGTCAGCACGCAAAATGCGTTGGATCTGTTTTGCTATCTTCATTGTCATCCTCATCATCATCGCCATCGCCATCGTCGCTTGGCATCCCTGGAAACGCTAGTGTCACATCGAGCGGACCTTGGGACTCATGATACCGGAGAGGCACGCTTGCGTATGGGCTTTATCTTTCGCGCATCAGTGTACGTTGCGGTCCCTCTCGCCAGCGTACAGGTCATATCTATCTATACCACTCTTTCTTCTACTCGTCATAATGGACTATACCTACGTGGTCAGATTGTACAGTGCCGTTTATCCATTGCAGTCGCTTTTTTCTCACCCAGACGAGTGATGCTCCTATCTCATTCTGGATCCTCTCCCAGTCTTCTATCCAAGCGGAGCGAAGCAACGATCGGACGTAGTTGTCGGATCAAACAGAAGTGTACTTTGCACGAGGGTAATGAAAGAATGCAAGAGACAAAGGGAAACGTGGGCGACTGTGCGTTCGCCGTGTGGCAGGGGCAAGTGGATTGTCAAGTGTCAGGTGGACGACGTACCCAACCTCCACCGCATATGGGTTCCCTCGGGGAAATCTTGGTGCTCCAACGGACGTTGTTTCAGGCCGCGGAGGATTTGAAGGTTGACCGGGCTTGAGGCCTAGGTCACACAGACTGGTTCCGGGAACGGACGCGGGCACCGAAGCGGCGGCATAACGGCGGAAGGTGACTGAGAGGAGTTGCGCACGGTTACCTGGCGGGAGCCTCGCATCTTGTCTGGGATGGAAGGGGCGTGGCACTGGCACTGTGGCGGAGGTGCGTCTGCACGCATTGGCACGCACCGCCTCCGGGCCTTCTTATCATGCTTCACCAATGACAGGCGCGGAGCGGGGGGGGCATATCCGATTTCGATTCCCCGCTGCGAGGTGCTTAAAGGATGGGCCGTCGGGAGAGCAGAGAAAAGAGGGTGGATTGGAGCTCGGGGGGTTGAGGAAGAGACTGGAAGAGAGCGGAAGAGGAGAGCCGAGCGAAGGGACTGTCTCGATACAGGCAATCGGGCAGGTGCGATCTTAGTAACCGCGCACAACGCCGCCACGCGAGATCTCAGATTCGTATCTCGAGCTGACGCGTCCCCGTCCTCCCCGTATATATAAGTCCTCTCCCTTTCGTCCTTGGCCCCTCCCAACCGCCCCTCACGTATATTTCATCCACTCCCATCCCGTGAGCCTCGTCCTCGACCTATCCTGGCCTAGACATCTCCAGTTGACTATTGCTGTCTCCCAGACCTGTCGCACCCCCCTCCCCAGTCTCACGCGACCTTCATCATGCCTGCCAAGAAGCGTTGCCAGCTCCAGTCCGAGCCCCGTTGCAACCAAGCCGTCTTGCGTATTGTTGGTCAGTGCCCCCACTGCCGTCTGGAGTTCTGTGGCACAGTGCGTAGTCCCCGCTCTCTTTCCTTGCCTTGTCGAGCTGACGTAAGACATTTCTCTTCCCCCTCCCATGATCAGCATCGTATGCCCGAGCACCACGAGTGCCAGAACCTGGAAAGTTGCCGGCAACAGGCGTTCGAGAAGAACAAAGCGAAGCTGGAGAGTGAACGGACTGTTGCACCCAAGATGGCCACAGCCTAATATCCCCTCCTCCTTTCCACCTCCTCCTTACCACCACCGCCACCGCCACACCTCAGGCTACGGGGGGTGTGCAGGTCGTCATCGCTGCCCTGGCCCCCACATCATCTCGCCATGTCATCTTACGTTCACGACTCGGCACCTCGTCGCTATCATGACACACGGACTTTGCTATACCACGTATCATCTCTTTCCCATAACTCCCGATGTTGCTCCCTCCTCCTGCTCCTTTATCTAGTGCATAATGTTTGCCACATCGGTGTCTATCTGTGTTTTCATATATTCTCGGGCCTTTATATAAATGTACGACTTTGCACTCATGACGGCATCATGAGCGAATGTGAACTCATCGTGACTCGCACCGGGTAGGTTGTACGTGTGCACCCAGCCAATGGACGAAGAGTTCATTCGTGGTATCAGCGCAGTGTCAACTGGCAATGTGTACGGTACTGTCTCCGCCCGTCCAGATTGGTCCATGTCGTGCGGTAACGTCAATCATGGGGTCTCAGTTGGTAATGGACCGTAACGCCTCCGCCACCAATATTGCTCACCGGACTTTGAGCGGGAATTGCGGCGAGCCGGAGGAACCGCAGCCAAAGAAGGAAGGCGATACACATAATGATCACACGGGTATAAGAGCTTGATCTGCTTCGTCCGATTCCCTCTAAACACTTGCTCCCTGTCCTACCAAGACGACCCTTGCATATCTAGACTGGTCAGTGGTTCCGCGACCACATTGCGCGCAGTGGCTGACACACAACGCGCTGTCCGGATGGGCAGATTTCACGTGCGTCCGGCATCTACCCCGCATCGTTCCTGCCGCTCTCCCCACGTCTGAAAGCACAGGTGAGCCGACTCGGTTTTTAGCCTCGCCGACATGGAAGGGCCACATCCCAAATATCCCTGTTCACTACCACCCTTGTACGCGCGTGATGGCGACCAGACTACGACAAGTCGTGAACCACCTCCAGTCTTCGAAGATGTCTGAATCCGTTGCTGCTGGTGCGTGTACTTTCGTTTTCCATTGCCCACCAATCAGGGTTGGGGCTCCATGTTCGCGCTCTTACCGCCTTTACAGAACGATGGTCCGAGGTTCCCCTCGCGCCTCCTGATGCGTACGCGTCTCGCACGCCTTCCCTGGAGAGAGAGCCGTGCTGAGGCGATTTGCGCAGGATCTTCAAGTTGACCGCGGCGTACAAGGCCGACTCCTACCCCAGCAAGGTGAACCTTGGAGTCGGTGCCTACCGTGACGACAATAGCAAGCCGTGGGTGCTGCCCGTCGTCAAGAAGGTGTGTCCCGGTGCTATGCCGTTGACTACAAATTGACCCACCCTGCGCGTCCCGCGAATTTCCAGGCGACTGAGATCCTCGTGAACGACCCCGCAGTGGATCACGAATATCTTCCCATCACTGGTCTGCCCGACTTCACCTCGGCCGCCGCGCGTCTCATCTTTGGCAGCGACTCGCCTGTCATCACCGAGGAACGTGTGACGAGTGTCCAGACCATCTCTGGGACTGGCGCGAACCACCTGGGGGCGCTCTTCCTGAGCAGATTCTACGGCTGGAACGAGAAGCGCGTCTACGTGAGCGATCCCACCTGGGGTAAGTCGTCGCTTAAATCAGGCCCCCGCATTCTCTTCCCCACTGGGATCTCCAAGCTGGACCTGCCGTCCTGGAGGGAGGCGTGTGCTGCTGTGGTTTGATTGCTGCAGAGTTGGCTGACATGCCAGTTGTCCACAGTGAACCACCACCAGATCTTCCCCCTGGTCGGCATCCCGGTCTCCACGTACCCTTACTACGACCCGCAGACCATAGGTCTTGCCTTCAACCCTTTCATCGAGACACTGAAGAACGCAGCACCCCGTTCCATCTTCCTCATCCACGCCTGCGCGCACAACCCGACAGGGGTGGACCCGACCCGTGAGCAATGGGGGCAGATCGCGGACGTGATGCTTGAGAAGGGCCACTTCGCGTTCTTCGACTGCGCGTACCAGGGCTTCGCGAGTGGCGACCTCGACAACGACGCCTGGGCGGTGCGGGAGTTTGTCCGGAGGAACGTGCCGCTGCTGGTCTGCCAGGTGCGTCATCGGTCGTCGTAAAAACCTTAAAGTGGCTACTGGCCACTCTATCCCCAAAAGCTGACATTGTCCCCCGGGCACCTGCCACAGAGCTTCGCGAAGAACGCCGGGCTGTATGGCGAGCGTGTCGGAGCGCTGCACGTTGTGTCGCCCTCGAAGGAGGGGGCCGCCCGGATCAAGAGTCAATTGTCGGTGCTAGCCCGGTCGGAGATCAGTAACCCGCCTGCCCATGGGGCACGCCTGGTGAGCGTTCGCTTTCGCTCCGGCTGCGATCTGCCGCCCACCCTTTCTCCGTCTCCGATTCGCTGATAGATGAACTGCTCTGTAGGTTTCGCTCATCCTCAACAACGACGAGCTGTTTGAGGAGTGGAAGCGTGATATCAGGACGATGGCTGGGCGTATCATCGACATGCGCAAGGAGCTGCACCGCCTGCTGACGGAGGAGCTCAAGACGCCTGGGAATTGGGATCACATTTTGAACCAGATTGGGATGTTCAGGTACGTTGTGGTTGATTCTTGTGACCGTCTCCACTCGGACTCGGACTCGGATTTGGATTCGGTGTTGGCTCAGATGCAGATGGCGTACCTCTTGATATGAGATAGGTGGTGGGTGTGCCTGATGTGGAGTTGTCGTAGACGGCAAGCGCGGCCAAATGCCGACCATGTATTGACGAAGGTGGTTGTGCATCGTGGCATCGTGGTGGTTCGTCCCGCGGCTGGCGACCAGGATGCTCACGTGGGAGATTGCGGCAGACGCCCATGGCAAAGTGCCGCAATCGAGGTGCACGCTGGAAACGGCCGGACTGGTTCTCGCCGAGTGGTGTTGGATTTGGAGCATCAAAAGTTTCGGACGAAGACACAAGTGCAGTAGACGTCCGTGCTTGATTGAACAGACGGCCGGCAGGATATCGGAGTGGGGGGTGCCGAGAACGGCCGCTGACACGGGCTTTGTTTGTTTGAACAGCTTCACAGGCATCAATCCTTCGCAGAGCCAGGCGCTGGTGGAGAAGGCGCACATCTATCTGACGGGCAACGGGCGTATCTCGATGGCGGGGCTGAACAGTTACAACATCCGGTACTTTGCGGAGTCGCTGGACAAGGCGGTGCGGGGCGAGCTCTGAGGGGGGATGGGGACTCGTTCACGTTGGAGTTGTGGTGAGGGGCCGGGCGGTGGCAATGGCATAGGAACGAAGGCGGGGGCGGAGGCGAATCGGATTCGCAGTCGGAACAGACGGATTTGTAGTATAGAAGGAGCGTGGGAAATGACGTAATGTTCCTGAGAGAGAGTCGAGACCAAAAGGGCTGGAAAAGGCAGGGATGACATCATGGACACCATAGGGAAGACGAGTGGGAGGATGTTGAGAACTCGAACCGTTCCGCATCATTTTCATAGTCGTCCCCACCAGTCCGCTCCCTCGCGAGTCGCTCACCTCAGCTCCTCTCCTCTCTTTTTCCCTTTCCTGTCACGCCCTTCCGTCGTCTGTCCCTCCTGCTTCCTCTTCCTCTTCCTCTCCTATTCCTGGCCGCCCCCGACCCTGCCTCGCGACCACCCAGCCCCGTCCCGGCAACACACAGTCACACTCCCGTCCCCGCCAGCCGTCCGCACCTCTCCCTCCGAGGCGCATGCGCCTGCACACCCTTTCCGGCCACGATCCCCCACGCCCGCTCATCTCCCCTGGCCCCCACTCGCCTCCCCCTGCTCCCATCTCCGCATACACCTCCCTCTGACCCGCCACCGCTGCTCCTCTGAATGCTTCATCCACACCCTCCCGCTCACCTCCCTGCTGCTCCTTCCTTGCCCTGCCTCTTTCCCCAGTCCTCTTGCGTCATATCTGCCCTTTCTCCCTCGTCCCGCTGCCGCCCGTTTCCTCGTGCTCGACCCTGACTTTCCTCCCCCGGGCTCGGCAGTTCCCAGGCATCCGTCCTCTCTTCTTTCCCCCGTTCCTCTACCTTTGTCGTGCGTAGTCCCGTCTTCGCTTACTCCAGCAACCCCTCTCACCCTCTCTCTTTGACTCTTCAGCCAGTGATTTTCATGGGAATCCTGCTTTCTATATTATTTCCTCCCCTGTTCATGTCATCCCAATTCGACCCATCCTCCTCAACCACCGAAGACTCCCGCTCCTCCTCTCCCATCTCCGACATTTCGCCATCCATCCCGTTATTCAATCACGAAGAGGGCATTGCAGATCCTTCACCCCCGACAAGTCCCAAGTCTTCACTCATCGCCTCTCCACCCCTTGACACCCGCCCATATTCACCCCATGGAGTCGGCATCGGCATACTTTCCCCTCAACCGTTCCTCGGTCCATTCGCGCCCATCTGCCGCGCAAGTTTCTCCCCTCTGCAAGTTAGATCTTCCCCAGCAGAGCAGCGATCAAACCCTCTAGAGTCTGTCCCACCTCGCCAGCCACCCGGCCCGCTTGAACCACCATATCCCTCGCGCGCTAGCGGTTCCCGATCACCCGAATTTTCGCAGCCGTCTCCGCCGCTCCCGCACTCCCTGCGGTACGTAGAGGAGGTCGCGAAGAGGGATGGGCATGTTGGTGAGCACCCCCAACCCGCCGGACTTTCTAGCGCTGGGGTCAATGGACTTCGCATTTCCATCCCGCCCCCTAATCTCGTAGCTTCGACTTCAACTCCTTCGCCTCCGCTCCTTTTGCAACCTGCCCAGGACCCTGTAGCCGTATCCCTCGCGTCTGCCCTCGACCCAGGGCCTTCAGCAGGCATCCTCGAGATTCCCGCTCCTCCTCCCGCGGTAGACTTGCTCGGGCACTCCTCGGAGCTCAACCTTGATTTCACAGAGTTTGATACCGAGGGCTGCAGTGCGCTAGAAAAGATCTACTTGTTCTCGCGCAGTAGAGCCAGCTTTCATAGGGTGTTCATCGCTCATGCTCTCCCCCAATACCTGCAAGGCGCTGAGACTTCCACCTCGGAACTCCCAAGTCGAGAAATCATTGAGCAGATCACACCAGCCGAAGCGGTCGAGTATGTTTTCCCACTGCTCAACAGCCTCGCGATGGACGAAGGTACGTCTTAGATACTCACCGTTCCATTATTTTGCACAACGCTGACATGAGCTTCGCTCTGCTCCCCCCGATTGCGGTCTGCTGGCGACCTGGATTTTCTCACCGGCCAATCACGTCACTGCACCGTCACCACTGATTGTGGTCGGCGGAACTTTTTTCTCCCGCGGCCATTGGGTTCGGTATCAATAACCTAGACGAAGCCGTGAAAGAGGCGCTTGCGGCCGAACTTGTCCCCATCATCTGGTGGTTCATCACTCATTGCAGATTGGTGGATGATGATACACAGGTTCCGTCTTCGCCGCCGGCCCTTCAGCCGATCTCTCCACCTGTTTCTGAATTCGAGAACGACCTCTTTCTTCAATGTCCTGCAAGCCCACGGCCTGACCAGGCTTCTAGTGACCACGATGGTGCCGCAATTTCGGGCGTCGGCAGCGCCCCCATCTACGTGGACCACGAGGGTAGTGGCGTGACGGTAGTCTCTGTGCAAGCCTTCACACCTATCCTGGGGACTCTGCTCTTAAGCCCTAATGGTGTGGTAGGCGGATCTGCTCGATATGCAGTTGTTGAACTCCTCCGGAGGTTGCGGCGTGCCGATGACCACCAAGGCAAGTCGGACGATACTGCAGGCGAGAATGCCCAGGCCACTCAACTTCAGGCGCCCCCCCGTCCTGCTGGCCTTTCAACCGCCTCGGCTTCCTATCCGGATACAGAAGGGCCCACCGAGGTGGGATTGTTTCAGTGGAACGAGCGACGACTTTTCGAGAGGGAGCTTGTCTACCAGGTCGTCATCGGTATGGGACGCCTGGACCTAGACGACAATCGAGGTCAACACCAGGCCGATGACTTGATGGATATTGCGTCCATCTCAGAAGCGTCGACCGCAGTCCCAACCCCTCAAGCGGTTGAGTTTGTCCCTGAACCTGACTCGTACTTTCCAGCTGTTTCGAGCTTCGGGACCACTAGTGCTGCGCCGCTAACAGTCTCAGCCGTTTCACCACCTACACCTTTAGCCGAAGTGGCCGCAGTTGGTATCAGTACAATCTCCCCAGCAGCTTCGCCATCCCCGCCCGTGTCATCGACTTCTCCGGTGGAAGGATCGCCTAATCATTCATCTGCTTCCACGCCGTCACTGACGTCATCGACATCGTCGTCGTCCGGCGAGTATTCCGACAACGTTGAGCTAAACGGATCGGATCGGATCAGTCTCGGATTGACTGGCACGCTTCCCGTAGCAGACGAGAGCCAGGTACCGATGCTCTTGGACGAAGTTCTCCCCAGCCGTTCGGACTTGAAACCGTCGCTCCCGATGACGCAGAATCAGGGCTGGGCAGAACCGAGCTCATTGAACCGGTCTAGTGCGCTCCCGACCACTCCCCCATTCGAGATGCTTCCGCCACCGGTCGCCGCGCCTGTGCCCGTCGCTGCGGAGGCGACTTTGCCGATCTCCAGTCTGCCGTCCCTGTTCGCGCGGGCACCCGGAGCGAGCGAATCCCCCACCCGGCCGCAGGCATCATCAGGTCCCGGATGGACCAGCCCCAAAGCTGTCGCGAGGGAGCTGGCTGCGATAGACGAGCCCCAGGAGCAGACGGATGACTCGGCTGATCTTAACGAGGAAGCATCGGTCGGGCGACTCTCGAGCATGAGCCTTATGGCCGCTGTAACAGCGAGCGGTAAGCAACTGTCTGTGGGTCGTTCTTGCCAGTGTGACTGAAGGTCAACTTCCATCCAGGTTCGATCGGCGATGACACGAAGAGGGCGTTCGTGGCCGAGGTGGAACGGGTCGGACAAGATCCAGTGTACTGGGTCAGACGGGAGGCGAGTTTTGCGGTCGGTGCGCTTGCCAAAGTCGTCCCAGTGGAAGTGGTGATGTCGTCGCTGGTGAGTCAATTTTGCACTTTTAGTCCGCCTACTGCCGGAGATGGGAACGGGACTGACGCTGTCGGCCAACTGTAGCTTCCATTATTCGAGTCTCTGTGCCAGGACCCGACGTGGCATGTTCGCCACTCTGTTCTCTTCGCGCTGCCTGCGATACTCTCGCGGCTAACTCCGGAGCACCGCCGCAAACTCGCGCTCGACGTCATCCTCCCGCTCTCTCAGGACGAAGAGTCGACTGTCCGATCTGCCGTCCTCGAAGCTCTTGGCGAGGTCATGCACACGTTTGCCGACGATGAGGACGGCCCACCTGAACCGTTGCTCAAGCTTTTCCTCGGTGTCCGAGAAACGGAAGACCCCGGCGGGGGCGAGCCTCCATTTGCACGTGAAACGCTACCCATGGCACAGGATATACAGTCGCCCCCACCTCGCTCAGCCACCTCGGTCTATGCGACGAGCTCCGCCTGGAGTGACTACGGCACCGACGCGGGCAGCGGCCCTGATATCTACGAAGACCCTCAGCGGCCCCTCATCTGTGCGTTCAACTACCCCGCTGTTACCCTTACGCTTGGCAGGCAACGCTGGCCGGAGCTTCGTGCCTTGTATCTATCGCTCGCTCAGGAGCCCATGTTTAAAGTCCGCCGGACGCTCGCCGCCTCGCTAGGAGAGATCGCGAAAATCGTGGGTGAGGAGCACGCCGCGGCTGACCTCATGACAGTTTTCTGGTCAAGCCTGCATGCAGAGGAGGGTGAGGTGCGGACGAAGATCATCGAAGCGCTGCAGACGTTTGCACGCGCGGTAGCGCTCCCTGAGCGTATCGCAGTGGCTAATGGCCTCGCGGAAGCGTTCGATTCTGGAAAATTATCCTCGTGGCGGGAGCGCGAGTGCGCGGTGAAGGCGTTGGGCGGTTTGGTGGAGCTAGAAGGCGTCAGCAGTGAGGTGCTGCAGACCATGCTCGTCAAGGCGCTGGGGGACCCTGTAGCAGCCGTCAGGGAGGCCGCTATCTTTGTGGTGAGTGCCTGGGGTTCCGTTGTATAACCGCCAGGTCTTGCGTCTGACGTGACATTTTTCTGCAGCTGCCTGCGTTCTTGAGGGCGTGGAAGGATTGTCCGACCCTACTAGAAGCGCTGGGCGCCGATATCAGAGCGTTCGCCGGCTCCGCCTCGTTCCGCCGGCGCACGACGTATGTGATGTGCATCCAGCAGATGCTTGTGTCCGACGAAGGGAGGACCGTCGTCGGGAAGGAGACGTTTTGGGACACGCTACCAGGACTTGTCCGGGACCCGATCGTGGACGTGCGCATTCGTATCGCGCGGTTGCTGGCTATGATTTCCGGTCAGTGTCCTATCAACCCCACCCGGCCTCATCTCTTGTGGTCGGCCACTGTTCGCATTGCTGACGCTGGTGATTCCTTTTATAGATAAGTTCGGTCACACGGACACCAATGTCGCTGTCAGGACTCTCGCTTTTGCGCGAGAACTTGTCACGGATAGCTCCCACGAGGTGCAGGCATTTGCTGCTACTGTTCTCGCCAGCGCTTCCATGCCTGGGTTAGAGCCTAGTCGACTACCCGTGGCGCCCTTGTACCCTCTTATCGGGAAGAGTGCGACTACATTCTCCCGCCCGCCGCCCATTCCGAGCTAAAGTGCAGGGAGTTTCTGGCATCGATTTTTCCTGGCTCAGCCGCGGGATGAACTCACGTCTCGATCTTGGGCACCCTTCCATGGAGCCATGCGGCCGGTCGCTGTTACGCATCCGATGAGGCATGTGGATACATGCCAAGGCATGGATGGCTCGAAGCAGCGGTTGGACCGGAGCTCAGGTTCCGTGCAGCTCGAAGCGTGCAGTGACAACATTAAGTCGACCTTCCTTCGACGTCATCGTCTTCGAAGCGGCATTTGCGCATCGCGGCGCGAAATTTTATGGTCCCCCAAGCCTCATGCCCCTGCGGCCCTCCGGTCAGCCGACCAGAGCCCCCTTATATAGCTAACTTATGATGTACGATCGCTCATCTTATATACTGCTGCAGCACTATCGCCGTGGTATTCCTTCTCCTTCCAACCTTCTGTTCGAGCCCCGTTACGCTAAGCCTTGTCATGTCATGACGTCCGTTACATTCACATTCACACTCCACCATTTCATACTGTATCATTAAGTACATACATCCCGGGCACACAGACCCGATATCGACTTACCATAGCATATAATAGATATTTCTTATTGAAAATAATCGGTGATCAGCTCCGTTCGAGTCGTTCCGCCACGCCGTTGATACCCACTTTTCTTCATTTGCCCGCGCGGAGTGCAGACGATCTCGGGCTTACCATTCCCATCTATTCAGATGCGGGCCTCGAAGTGCAGCCAATGACAGCTTGCGAGCGTCCTGTCACGGTCGCCCGTTCAGTCCAGCCCGAGTTTCCGGTCCAATCTGCCCTCATTGTATGTTGGATAGTGGCCAACTGTACGACATCAGGCTGGAAGAGCATGGAGAGTATTGCGCAGCACATGCCTCACTTAACCCCATCTCGCGTCCCGGCCATTCTTTCCTGCAAACTTTGAGAGGCATGGGTACGAGTTGTCACAGCGTGACGGTGTAACGAGGTTAGGGCGAGGTCTGGACGGGCCCAGGCACGTGAGAACAAAAGGGTTGGACAGACGCCGGGAGGTTGAATGAAGGGACTCACGGTCGCTGCCACGCTTTGTTCCTCACACAAAGGACTCCCGATCAAGCGCGCCTAGGGCTTTATGGACGGAAGAATAAGCAGCATGCCCGGGTGTGTTTGGGGACACCCGCCGTCGCCGTGGAAAACGCGGAAGATAATAGGGGTGCCCCACCGCGGCACGTTCTCCGATCTCCCTTCGAGACCTCCTCCTACCCAGTGTCTCCACTGCGGTCCTCCCTTCCGCCCCCCGCCCCGCCTGGCTCTGAGAGCTCCTGTCCGACCGTCTGCTGAGGCTGGTCTGTGGCCGCCTCGCGTTTCTCCGTTCTACCCCCCTCCTGCTGGCAGCGTTATATCTCTCTGGCTTACCACTAATCACCGTTGTTCGCTCGTCACGCTCTCCGCCCGTTCTCTTCAAGACCTTCACGACTCTTAGGGCCCTTACACGCTATTTTATGACGCATGGCGCTCTTTGCAGGCTTTCGCCTAGTCAGGGCAGGGGTATTCGGTGAGTTTTGGATCTTGTCGCGCGCTGGCCGACGTGTGGATTGACACGGTGGCTGTAGCAGTCACGACATTCGTCAGTTTGCTATGGGTGATTCTCTTGTGCGTGGAGGTCTTTGTGCTCTACGATCAGTCGGACCCTGCACAGAGTGAGTGCCCTTGTTCGTGCACTGCGTATGTATGAGAACTGACAAACGTATGCACCCCTGCGATGCCAGGGAACCTCGTGGGTGTCCTCATATTCATAAACGCTGTCACAGCCGTTATGCTCCCAATCTTGTGAATAATTTGTGCATTGTCGCATGGCCTGTCGCTTACACTTGCGCAGGGCTATCCTTCCATTTCGCCCGTGGCTGGATGCAGCAAGGCTTCTCTTCTTGCTACTAGTCCATATTGGTACGTTCCTCATGAGCGTTTGACGGAGCCCTATATTGACTTCTAGTAGGGACTGCACTACTCTTCACAATATGGGACCCTACATTCAGCTGCCCTAGTGAACGTACGTATCTAGGTCATGAAGTCATCTGTCGATGCTGACATGGATTATTCACAGCTTCGCAATTCAAAGTCTGTCACCGAGTCAACATAGCAATTGTGGTGTGTGCCTGGGTGGTGCCAACATTCCGTGCGTTGCCACAATTTCTAACTCCGAGCCTCTCTCACAATCGTTGTTATCGTAGTCGTTTGGTATGCCGCGTTCTTGGCTGTGTCCTGGCGACTGTGGCATGAAGACCAGAAGCAAATGCTTGAGGAAGAATCTGAGAAGCGCTTGTCAGAGCTGCCAATGATGCTTCCAACCAACCGACATCTTGCACAAGGTCAAGACAACAAGCTCCTCTCGAATGTCAGCAATATGCCGCCGGCTATGCGGGGATCGCTACCCCCACCATTACAGTTGCCTCCGCGACCGCCTCCGGTCCCACCTCAACCTCAAGCCTTGTCTCAATCAAACCAACCCGTTTCTCAGCCTCTTCGATCGCAGATGAACCCTATCACTCTCCCATCCCATTTGTCGAATCCTCACACCTCATATACTCCGCCCAAAACTCGAGGCACATCGACACGTTGGTCGCAGCCACCGTCCGTCGGCTCCGTTTATTCCACATCACAATCGTCGCGCAGTTCCTATAGTGCACGCCCGTCGTTGACGCTGCAGACGTCTGGCCGCCCACCATCCCAGCCGCCATCTGCACGTCCACCATCTCATCTGCCATCTCCCCGTCCGCCGTCTCATCTGCCGTCTCCCTCCACAGCCATTCCCCAGAATCACTCACGATCATCGTCACAAGCTCGCTTACTCGCTTTGGCGATGCAACCCCCAATGCCCGTTGATGAAACCGGCGACAGGTACTCTCCGAGGTCTTCAGGAAGACTTTCTAAACCTATCCCGCTTCAGTGGGCGTACTGATTATGTAATTTACCATGGACAACTGGTTCCGCTCATCTGTATCGATACAAATGTCCTACTATTGCATTACGACCCCCAGTACATATAATTTAGTTTGATCAGCACGTCTATTAACACGCCGAACGTGCAGCTGGGATCACAACTATTTCAGCCGTGGGGATAGAACGCCACTGGTGGGAACGTCCTCGACCGCTTACAGTCATGGTTCCTTGGCGGCCATCTCTCCACTACACAGTCGTTCGGCCACGTGCGGGCATTTCCTTCGCTAAACGCTCTCAATCCCCAATTTTGGCTTTGGCCTCGTCCGGACCCTTGAGAGGGACACCTCATGCCTTGACACAACTGCTCTACTCTGCGACGACATGCACACGCCTACTCTCGTGACCTTGACCTCTTCCAACGCCACCACTACACGAATTCACGACAGACCGCGACACATACCTCAGGTCATGGCTGCTCAATGGGACACCGGACGGGTGAAGGTTTGTCGTTTTCGCCAACGCTGCACGATGCACCATATTCAGGGAACGTGGTGGATCAGGGCCAGATGCGGCTTACTGCCCAGCGATTGGGCCAGCTGCAAGACCGAATGGACTCCCAGGCGCAGATCACACAGCGAGACATCGCGACCCTTCTGCAGCGAGGCAACGTCGCGCTGGCGCGAGCGAAGGCGCAGAAGCTGATGAGGGACGACGTCAAGAGCGATCTCATGCAGACTTTGGAGATGCACATCGGCGTCATACTGGGCCACCTGAACGAGCTCGAACGGAGGTGCGCATCGTGTTGTACTGAGTCCGTGCGGACGCGCCTTCCCTGCCCTGCCAGTTGACACCGTTACCCGCCCTTAGTGACACGCCGAGTCCCATCGTAGCAGAAGCTGCCTCAAGCATCATATACGCTGGCCTCCAAGTTGAATCGAAAGGTGCGTAAGTTTGGCCTTCCGTTCCGCCTCCCCGTCCTCCGACGCGATAGCCGAGCTTGTTTTAAACGGGCGTTGGTAGACCTCCACAATGTTCGGGAATTCATCATGCAGGCGCTTGGACTCGATTTTACGCGTTCTGCACTCACCAACCAAGATAACTATGTGTCAGCCAGGGTAAGGTGTACGTTGTGTTGTATTTCTCTGCGTGTGCCTGACGAAATGCAGGTGCTTCGCGCCATCGCTGCTCCTCCACCGACGGCCGCGAGGCTGGATCAATATCTGTATGGCATCGCGCGTAGCTACAATGTTCAATGGCTCCCCGACTTGTCTCCACAACAGAAGTGCGTGTGTCATCGTAGACGTGGAAGTAGAAAGGTGTTGAAGCTCAATCACACAGAGTCAATGCTTTGTCTCCTATCGTGGATCCGGAAATTGTTAACGTGATTGACCTGGCGCACCTCCGTCACCTATGCTCTCATGGTAAGTGTCAAGCGTGGGCGGCGTATGTCTAAAATCGGCGTTATTAAGGCGATTCTAGGTCTCCCGTCACATCCACCTTGGTTGCGTCCACGGGTTTGGCGGTGAGCATCGTCACAGTTGGGTAAATTCCGGCAATGTTGAACAGGAGGCAGATTGCTACTTGGTACGTTACCTTCCGATAAAACGGCCTGGCGTAAAGAATCCAACACCCAGAGAGACAACTACTATGTAAGTTCTAGCATGATATTGCCCGACCCAATCTGCTAAACTCTGGACAGGATCTTGTACGACGATTGCTCGAACCGCTTCCATTTCTACCAGAGCCAACGGCGCCACTTTCATCGACTGATCAATCTATTTTGGATGTCTACAATGAACTCTCCATGGTCCCGCCCAGCCTTCTGTCTAGTCTGGAAGAAGAGCCGGAACCGTGCCCGCAGTGCCCGTTGGATGATGACGCACCAGAAGACATCAAGATCGCCGGCGCAGGTAACCTAAATGCCCGACTCCGCGTCATCCGCGCGAAAGAGGCCGGGGAATCCGGCGGACCGTCCGCGAACAATACCCCCGAGATCCGTCTTGACACCACTCCCGAAATCCGTCTTGACACTATTCACGAAATCCGGCTCGACGAGACCCCAGAGGTTTGTCTGCAAGAGCCGTCCCCGACCAAGACCAGGGCACGCGAAGGCACACCCGAGGATGCCCTATCTGTACCCGATTCTCCGGGGTCCAAGCATTCTGCCATCTCGACGACCCTCCTCCCGTCACGACATTACACCTCTTTCACCGCCCACAACAAGCATTCATCGGCGCTCCTGCGGTTGCTGTACATCCACTCATGTCTAAACCCAGCGAACCGACCGCCCCAGATCAGCTCGTTGCTAGTGCCCATCTATGCAGCACTCGTGGAGGAGGTGGACCCGGAAGACGTTCCCCATGTCGAGGCAGACGCTTTTTGGGTGTTCGAGTCCATGGTCGGAGAGTTTGCTGCCCTGCAGGATGAGCAGAATGGGACTGTTTGGGTCCAGAAGCTGAGCGACCGCTTGCGGTGGGCCGATACGGAGCTCGCGGATGACTTGGTACGTGACAATGCAACTCATCGAATATTGGTGTCTCAGCATTCGTCGCGCATAGGCAACCAAGGGGCTAGATCCCGGCCTTCCACATTACTCCTTGTACGTTTTCGCTCTTGTTGAGGGATGTGATCCCGAGTTCACCTTGATCCTGCTATAGCCGCTGGCTCATTCCGCTGCTCACGCGCACACTCCCCTTACCTGCTGTTCTCATGGTCTGGGATGCTCTTTTCTCCCGCCCGATGCGGGAACGAGACGAGAACCCAAAGTTAGATTACCTTATCGACATCTGCACTAGCATGTTGCTTTCTGCGCGGGCTATCTTACTCCAGTGAGTCCCACTTACTGCTTGCAGACACTGCCTTGTTTAATGCTCTGCGTTACAGACTAGGGAGGTCGCATCGCAAGC
Organism: Ganoderma resinaceum; assembly: GCA_964023155.1. NCBI lineage: Eukaryota > Fungi > Basidiomycota > Agaricomycetes > Polyporales > Polyporaceae > Ganoderma > Ganoderma resinaceum. Next base: position 2,730,670 of record OZ026794.1, read on the forward strand.
AACAGAACCTCTGGGGGGACGAAGTCGCCGCTATTCCATCTACGGCCATCGGTGAGCGGGAGCTAGAAGAAGCTTTCATCGAGGGCATGGCCTTCCTCCAGAAGTATCCGCTGGATGCTGTTGGCGGTATCGAGAAAGTCTTGCAAACAGCTTGTGACCTAGCTTCACAACGCGAGGCTGCGGTCAGCCCACAGTCGAATGGCGTCGTTGGGCTTGGAGCGCGCCTTCGGGACACAGTTTGGAAGGGCATTTCGTCGAGTATGGAATCCAATCACGACGATGAAGACGAGACAGACGAGGAGACGGATGAAGAAGACGAGGAGGAGAAGCCCCCACAGCAGCCTCAGCAGAATACTTTCTCCGCACGTCTGGCCAACACTGTGTGGAGAGGGATCACCAACCAAAGCGCCATGGATGTCCCCTCCCCTCCTCCCGGCTCGCCTTTGCCTTCACCTGGCCTTACGTCCCCTCAATCGCCGCCTTCTGCGCCGACAAGGCCGACCGTTGCTGATGCCGCTACTCGCGGCAAGAACATGATCTGGGGCTACGCTGAGAAGCTGAAGGATTCTGATGCTGCTGCGACTTTCGCCAAAGTGAGTACGAACTGGAGAGTCAAAGCTCTGGACGCTTGGTCAAAGCCTCGAGCCGAAGCTCCCCCTTCAAACACTCTGGCGCCGCCTCCAATATCCTCTCCTGCATCTACCGTTTCCTCGATTGTGGATCATGCCCGGAGTATCTCCCTTACGGCGTTGACTCGTTCTTCACCGAAGCCTCCAGAGGACAAGAGGGGATCCATGCCTGTTATCGACCGATCGGATAATTATTCGCCTCCCCCTAGACCCGCGTTCTTCCGACCAGTCCGAGACAGCGTATTCGTTGCTTCACCGATTAGCCAGAGCGGCGATGCGTCGCCTGTATCAGAGTCGGGTTCTTTGGGTACGCCCAGCTTACTGTCGTCCTCGTTCAAACCTCCATCAGATAAGACACCAACTCGCAGCAGCACTGGGCCCCGCCCGTTACTGCTAAACTCGTCCTCTCTTCTCACCGGGTCTAGACCTGAAAGCCCGGCACGCTCTCCCCTTTCACCTTCTGTAGAAGCAAAATGGGTGGATGCAGTGCGCGCGAAACGTTCCAATGTCGATCACCGCGCTTCTCAATCGTCCGTCTCCTCTCTTTCTCCATCGGAGCCGTACCGTCCGAAGAGGATGGGCACGCAATCAGACATGGACTCCGACAGCGGGAGCACCAGCAGGATCGTGCCGATCAACCGCAACAAGTCGCCGTCGCCGATGGCACGCGCATCGAGGCGAACAGCGTCAAAGGCCTCGATCAATCCCCCAACGCCACCGAAGACTCACCGTCGTCTCCCTACCAACGGTTCGGCTCCCGAGGACACCGCGCCAGGCGGTTGGTCTCGGGCAGAAGCCCCAGACTCTCCCACCACTATCGAATCCCCACCGCCCCCCGGTACTCCTGATGCGGAGACCATTACCATTACCGACGTTCATGTAAAGCAGCCAGAATCGCAGCGGCAACGTGGGTCTGTCGTACTTCCCGAGACCAACGACGTTCCTCTAACAAGCCCAGCGCCCGAGTACAAGCTTGCTCGCCGGCAAGCGACCATCTCACGAATGTCTCGGGATATGGAGGCGTCCGATTCCTCCGCCACGGAGCCCGCTGCGAAGAGTTCGAACCTCCGCAGAAAACGCTTCCCACCGCGCCTGCAGACGCTTCGAAACTCGCGCAGTCCCACAGAGCCGTCTCCATCCCACCCGCTACCGTCGCACTCGCAGACACTGGACGTGCCCGTTGATGATCACGACCACGAGAACTCGACAACCCCGCGGGCGAACACGTTCGACGAGGCTATAGTCATGCCGCCGTCCCCTCTGTCCCGCCGCGTACGCAAGGTTTCGGGCGGCGAGGGCGAGGCACCCACCCGGACGCGCAAAATCTCGACGGAGGGCCGCACCCGCAAGATCTCCTCTGAGGGGAGGCGCAAGGCCTCGGCTGAACGCGAGACGAAGCATAAGCGCGAGAGCGCGGCTGTGGAGGGGGACGACGAGGGCTACAACGATTTGCTGAGCGCATACGAGAGCGAGGATATTTCATGATTCGAGTTTGGGAGTGGAGGATGATATACGTTCGAATATGTCTGTCATATGAATCACGTCTACATCGTCACTAATATCGTCGCCGAGGTGCTATATTTATTTTGTGCGCAGTGTCCCATGTCCGTCCTAGTAATAGTATGGTGCCGCTTTGTCCACTGAATTTAATGTCTATCTTTCCCGCCGTCGCTCATTTTCAGCTTGAAGCGCCTCTTGTACTCCGTGGTATACCTCGAGGAGGATGGGGAATCGTGGGAGTAAGTTCTGAATGTGTGGTCAGCAAGCTTCCCGACTGAATTGTTGCGGAAAGTACACCCACCTCAAATGCAACTTCCAATTGAAGTGAACCCTGCGACATGCGATTCATGGCAACGCAATAGTATCGAATATCCCAACCATATAATCCCTCGTTGATGAGGAAGTCTTCCAAGGTGGCCCAGGGAACAAACTTGCGGCCAGCTATGAGGGAAATTCCTGCGAAGTTCTTGTGGGTCTCGAACTGCACCCCTAACGAGGGAAGTATAACCACAGACTCTGCATACGGAAACTTTAGTGTCCGGTGCGCTCTAGTGGTGAAGGTTTGTGCACTTGCCCCATTGGATCTGGGTGGAGCGTGTGTACGCATACAAAAGCAACACGACAACCAGGGCCACGATGCTGGGTGCAGTCGAATTAACCTAATCATATATTAGCATCGCCCTAGTTGTGCCATACAACATTTACATACTATCCTCCAGTAGTACGCAATACCACAGATTAGACATGCGTCCATCCATAGTACAGGGATCCTGCCGGCGATGCGTCTACGTCGACCGGGCGCCTCTACCCTGTATTCCCGCCATCCTTGCCCTTGGATGATCGAAAACTCAGGATGTTCCCGCAAAGGCGTGGTGCGTTGCATTCATGTGCTCGCTAGCGACGCAACCTGGGTGTGGCGAGATTAGAAAGGTAAATAGACCGAAGGGCGGGCGGGGTTCTAAGGAAGTATGGAGAGGGTGTTTCAAATGTCCAATAATAAATCCCTTTCGGCTAATCCCGAGATAAGTACAGTATGTCGTGCCAGTCACGTGGTTTGACATTTGAGACGAGCGCTAGTGACGGACTCGCACTCCGAGTCGCCAGTCCTCGTCCTCGTCCTCGACCATTAAACCTCTCTTCCCCGGCCACCCGTATTCCGTCTCGGCTACTATCTCTGGGCTGTTTCAATGCAACACTAAGGCTGGCCCAAAAACTCCCATTCCGCCCTCTTGTTCAAGTTTCCCCCAGCCATGCGCCGTTGCCTCCGGATTGCACGCTTAGGTATTCGCTCGTCGTCTACTGCGACTGCAACGCAGACGAAGGTATGTCTGTACATAAATCCTGCCTTCACAATTGATTCCAAAGTGCGGGTAGCCCAAATGGCAATATGACGTGCAAGCAAGTCCGTCCCCCGGAGTCCCTCGGAGCAGAAGCTGGGGGAGGCCTCCCGAACCCGCTCGCCCGGCGGAGAGTGGTCCCTCCGTGGAACAGCCCTCCCTTGCTCTCCCTCAAAGACGTACCTGGGACCGACCACAAACCTCGAAAGTAGCTAGAGCGTCGAGTATGAAGGATCTACATCCTCAACAAGCAGGAAGGTCGAGGACGAAGGACTTGCCTGAAACTCTCCGTGCTCGCACCCCTCGAGATGGGCAACGAGACGGACGGTCCTGGTCTCAGAGAGACCCCTCTACAAGGAAATCTAGAGGAGAGTCTTCAAGTCTGTCTGGCCTTGGTAACATTCTTCGTCCAGACCGTATAGAGAAGGCATCGGCAGCTCGCGAACGAGATGCGGATCCCGTACGCACTAGCAAGGCGGAGGGCGAGACTCGGATTGGGACATCTGACGGACAGGGTGACAAGGTGCAACAGACATGGACTCCCGGACTGAACATGAACGAAAGTCAAGAAGACTCTCGAACCCGGCACAAACGCGTCCAGTTCAAGGAGAGGGGCTCGCTCATGTCCCGCCTGGGCCAAGTTGCTGAAATCCCGAGCTATTCAAAGAAGTCTCGCACGTCGGCTGGTCAGGTGGCTACGAAGGAAAAGGCTAAGGCCCCAAAGGGTTTCAAAGCGGTCAAACAGGTGAACGTGGATGTCTTCATTCCAAGTGTCGTCACTGTGGGCAACTTGGCGAGATTGCTCAATATCAGCCTCGGTATGTCCTCTCATACGCGTGCAATTCCTTGTCGACTTAGTCATTTTGGAAGATGCCCTGCGCCGCAGGATGATCCGTGTCGGGATGGAATCTGAGGCCTCCCACGATCATAGTGCGTGCAATTGACTCTGGTTTCAACGCGTCTTAATCTATCCGGTAGTGCTTACGCCGGATTATGCGTCATTACTGGCGTTGGAGTTCAACCGAAATCCGGTCATAAACGACGAGGCTGCATTCGATATCTACACACCGTAAGTTGCAAGTTTGAACCTTTCTTCCCAAGAACCTCATAGGAATGTTTCCCAGGCCTTCCCATCTACAACCAGACACATTACCCGAACGTCCGCCCGTAGTCACCATCATGGGGCATGTCGATCATGGCAAGACCACCCTGTTGGACACTCTACGGTCCACCTCAGTAGCAAAGGGCGAAGCAGGAGGGATCACGCAACATATCGGTGCTTTCTCCGTCCCTGTACCGGCTAGCGGCAATAGCTCGGAGCCAACGAGGACCATCACGTTCTTGGACACTCCCGGCCATGCTGCGTTTTCCGCAATGCGTGCTCGAGGAGCGAGCGTGACAGATGTCGTAGTGCTCGTTGTCGCAGCAGACGATGGCATCATGCCACAGACCCGCGAAGTGCTCGACCTCGTGAAGAACTCTAAGGTTGGTCTCGTCGTGGCGATCAACAAGGTTGACAAGCCTGGCGTCGACATCGTGAGTTGTTTCCGTGTCTGCCGCTGTCGGGTGCAAATCTAAAGTTTGAGTGCCATTCTCTTCAGACGAAGGTCGAACACGCTTTACTCGCTGAGGGTATGCAACTCGAGACCTTCGGCGGCGACATACCTTCTGTTCCTGTTTCGGGACTTACCGGCCAGGGACTTGATCATCTAGTCGAGACTATCTCCGTCCTGGCAGAGATGCAAGACCTGCGCGCTGAGCGCGAAGGGATGGTTCAAGGCTACGTCCTTGAGTCCAAGGTCACGAAGGGCCTGGGGTGGGTGTCAGTTTTTTATATGCATGCATCCCGCTAAACGGTGCCCTCAGACCGACTGGCACCGTCCTCGTCCTGCGAGGAAACCTCAAGCCTGGCCAGCACCTGATCTGCGGTGCAACCTCCGCGAAGGTTCGCCTCCTCACCGATTCGAACGGCAAGACCGTCAAGGCGGCGTATCCGGGAATGGCCGTGACTGTATCCGGATGGAAGGAGCTCCCAAATGCCGGCGACGAGGTCCTCACAGGGTCGGAGTCGGACATTAAGAAGGCGTTGGCGAATCGCGTCCGCAAGGCTGAAATGGAGTCCACCTTGGCCGATCTCGAAGCGATCAACGAGCAGCGTCGCACTGAGCGTGAGAAGCGCGAGGCGGAAGAGGAGGGCGCCGACACCAAGATCCCTGCGCCTATACAACCTGAGGGCCCGAAGGAGCTGCGTCTAGTCATCAAGGGGGATGTCAGCGGGAGTGTAGAGGCCGTCGTGAACGCACTAGAAGTCATCGGGAACGACGTTGCGCGCACAAAGATCGTTGCCACCGGCGTGGGTGACGTGAATGAGTCGGACGTCATGCGCGCAAAGGCTGTTGAAGGTACGTAATCACCAGTATCCTGTTCCTGCGCCATGGTGACATCGGCCACTTCCACACGAACCCGTCGCTCGATCGCCTTTTACCTACAGGTGTGGTCGTAGCTTTCTCGGTCAAGGTCCCGCGAGTTGTCGAGAACGAAGCTGCGTCGCAGCACGTCCCCATTCTGTCGTCGTCCATCATCTACAAGCTCATGGACACGGTCACCCAGAAGGTCGTTGAGCTCCTCCCGCCGATCATAGAGAAGCGTGTCACGGGTGAGGCGACGGTGCTCCAGCTGTTCGACATCGGCCTTAAGGGAAAGAAGACGACGCAGGTCGGTGGCTGCAGGGTCTCCAACGGCGTTGTCGAAAAGAGCAAGCTTGCCCGCGTTATGCGCGACGGCAAGTCCGTTTTCGAGGGTGAGCAGCCTGTTTCTCTTTTTCCCGGTCTTCTTGTTCCTGGTTGGGCGGATTGTAGCCGAACCGAACGGTGTAGCAATCGCCCCTTTGAGATCTATGGATGTTCGTTATTTGAGCTGACGAGAGTATGGCTACAGGTCGTCTAGATACCTTGAAACAGCACAAGAAGGACATGTTGGAGGTTGCCAGAGGCACAGAATGCGGTATGAACCTTGCTGGTTTCAATGACCTTCGCGTTGGGGACATCATAGAGATGTACGAGGAGGTCTCCTTACCCGGTAAATTATGATACGTTCATTATAGCTTTACCGTCTAGCTACCCTAATTCGCTAGTGCTAGTCGCGGCCCTAGATCGTCGATGCGTAGATCCATAGAAACCACTGTGTCATTTACATGCATTATATACACACTGCTCCTCTACACTCTACAAGAATGGTCCGAGAACCGTCCACGGGCCGATGCACATGGTTAAGTGGACTTTACATGCTTGGATCGGGCTCATGTGCGCGCCTTGTTAGCATCGTCCAAGACAAGTTCCTTCGCACCAATCGTGCCCGTCCTGCCGCCGACTCCGAAGGTAAAGTTAATATTGCCAAGGTCGCGGTCTGTCTTCTCGAGGAGCGTCCAGCTGCGGTTATCCTTCTTCCTGAGCTTCAGTTCCAACTAGGGTGCCAGTGTCAACATCCAGACGTAAACGTCATTTAAGCATGACAGCGGGTGCCCGCTGCAGCGTCCAATCACGTACTTTAGTGCCGTAAAATTTGAATGACGATTCGTCCGCATCGACGGGGCCCCAGAGTTGGAGAGTCTTGCGGAAACGCTTCGAGTCTGGGAGATAGAGGTCGATGAAGACCTGTGGGGCGCAAGGTATTTCGCTTTAGAACGCGCCATCACATGGGCAGGCAGGGCACACCTCGCTCTCCTCTATTTTAACAACGCTCGTGTTCGGGTCGGCCTTCTTAGCGAAGACAGAGGCGTGGACTTCGGTCGGCGTCTGATAGTGGTCAATGCGACACTGTGTGAACTCTTCCTGCTGCTAATTTGCATGGAAGAAACGTCAGCCGACCATGCCAACAGAAGGGGGGATGGGTCGACGCCCCGCTAGCCAGCGGGCGGGCATCTGGTTAACTCACCGTGGTCACCTTTTTCTTGGGGACAAAGACGTGCCGACCCGTCTTGCATCCCTGGATCTTGAGAAACTCATCGAACTCCAAGACTCTCCGCTTACAGCATAGATAGCCCTTGAACATGGTGAGGACGCCGTCCCGATTGATCGGGGACAGAGGGAGACGTACCTTGCTGCCTTCGTGGAAAATAGGCTTTCAACGGCAGGTTAGCGGACAGGAAACGACGTCGGAAAGAGTGGAATGATGGCGGATGCCGGTGAGCTTAAGAGGGAGCCGGGTACTTACAGGCTTGGGGTGGTACGTGCACTCGCTCGCTTCTCCACCCTCTTTTCTATGCAGGTCGTCGCTCTCGTACATAATGCTGCACCCGTTGTGCCTGCACTTTGTCCCGGCGTGGACGACCGCCTCTAGATCGTCCTCCTCTTCCTCAAACTTGGTTGGGATCACGGCCTCTGGGGGCGCTTTCGAGCCGAGTGTAGGCGTACTCGTGCCCAACGGAGCGGACGAGTATGTCTCGGAGCCGCCCACGGAGGAGGTCATCTTGAGATCCACCTGTGACGCGGGCTTGGGGGGAGGAACCTTAGGTGCCTCGTCCGTATGTTGACCAAGAGTGCAGCCCTGACAGACATCGATCCCAAGTTAGTCCCTCAGTCGGGCTTGAAGGCGCGCGCGAAGGCATGTGCGACTCACTTTGATCTTCATGAACTCATCGAAGTCGAGCACGGGCTTGTTCACGTCCTGGCAGCAGGACCAGGACTTGAGGCCCTCGTGGAAGACGGGCGCGCCAGGGTGGTATGTGCAGCTCTCTGGGGAATTGTTCTCGGGGTCGTAGTCCTGGCCACACCCCTTATGAGTACACCGAACCATGGTTGGGTAAACACAAGGAGTCACGCGTGGCCCGAGTGTCCAGAGATAAGCAGGTAGGTCGAGGGAGGAAGGAGACCGACCTTTGGGATGCGGGGACGTCGCGCGGGGCGGGGGTTCACAAGAGGGAATCGCGATCGAATCTACCAGAAATTGCGCACGCGCCTCGCGCACGTGAGTCGCGCGCTCGCATCGCGTCGCGCGTGTCCTTAACGCGCGCCCCGTCGAGGTAACCGTGTCCTACCCGATGCATCCCCGTCCGCCAACTCCTCAGTCGAGCAATTTGAACATTGGACGGCTGTGTGTGTAACCTTGCTATCCTCCGCCCTCTTCGCTGCCGATCCATCACGCTGGTCAGTACTACGTATGAAGTTGTGCGTCCCAAGTAACCAACGCCCCAGCCTGCTGCAGCGGCCATCCCATTCGTGGCATGCAGAATATGCGTATGACAGCTCGATGAGGCCAAACAGGCTCAAGGACCCTCTACGCAGCCGGCTCGTAGTTCCCGTGCGGTTACCACGGGGGCAATGACATGCCTTTGGTAATGCTAAGCATACATACATGAACGTGCGCGCAGGCAATCATCAATGCTCTATAGCTACAGTGAAGAACTACGAACCATACGCCCTCGTGCCCGGGCAACCCCTGACGCAATTCTCAACTCTCACATTCACCGACAGATGACCATCCCTTCCTCCTGCTCCAGGATTCTGCATCTAGCCTTCGACATACGATGGACCACCTTCCCAGGGGAACAGAAGGGCGGAGATGACAGACATAGTCCATCCCTGCTTGCAGGAGGTTTAAGGGTGTCGCAAACGTCATATAGCCTACTCCCCGTCCGACTGTCGACTTCGAGTCTGCGAAAGAAACTTGAAAGGAAATGCAGGTCGCCGGGTTCCCATGAGACACAGGGGAGAGTTCACGATACGCGTCCCAAATGTGTGTGTAGAGTTTCGAAGTGATGCAACCGCAGGCGTCGGACCCAATTCAAAATTGGCTAGAGACGACGAGAGCACAGATGTAAATTCCGCCGCCGGGTCAGGCCGTACGCGGTGCGCCTTGAGGCTTAACGGGGCGCTGGGCCTTCGCAAGCCGCGCGGGGGATCCCGGTTTTTGGTCTGTTTCTGTTCTAGATGTCGGTGCGCTGGAAGAGACGAGAAGAACCTCCCCGTTTCCATCGTCTGCCGCTTGTGCATGGCCGTGTCCACCACCCTTCCGTATCTCCACCGCTCTTGGGACGAGGAAGGGGGCCTTCTAGCTCGTGTCCTCATCGTGCTCGGCCTCTGAACGGGGAGCTAGTCGCTCAGGAGCTTGTCTAAAGGTCTGGACATTGCAGTCTCCCTATCGAGCGGCCTGGCCTGGTAGACGACAGCGTCAAGTGCACCCGCAGAGGTTGGGGCTGGTTGGGGGCTGAGGGGGAAGGGGGATGTGTGTCCGACGTTGTTCTCCGTGGGGCTGTCTCGTTCCTTAGTTCTGCTGGCAGACCGCAATGAGCCTATGGGACACGTCATGGCCTAGCCCGCCTGCCCTCAGGCTTCGGGGGAACTAGGCTAGTCAGAGGCCGCCATCCTTTGGGACCCGGTCAATGACCAAGCCCTCCGACGTCGGCACGCGAGCCCCCCGCTCTGGTCTGCAGTCCTTCCCGGATCATCGACCGATATATCGTGCTGCGAGGCCGCAAGAATTAGCATCCAGCGCAACTCCGCGAGGCTTCGGCTCCGCGCTCATCATCGATCGCCAGGCGGGAACGTGGACCTCCCATTTAGACAGCGACGACCACCGGGATCTTCAACGTCGTCGGCCACAAATTCGGAATCGGAGACGGACGATGACGACGATATCGGAGACGGAACGGGTAAGGAAGAGCGGTCGGATGGCTTGGCAAGTACACTGCTCCGTTGCCCCTACATTCCGATTCCGATTCCTCAGGAGATCCAAAGGATCTGCAGACGTCCCAAGGCGGTTCCGGCCGGAGAAATCACCCTAGTAAGTCTCGACACCCCTGGTCAGCGGTTGCGTCAATCGACTTACTAGTCAGGGTGCGGCTCCCAGACCCACAGCTAGAAGCATGAGCGGCGACGGAGCGCGCTGCCCACCATTGAATAGTTTCGCAGCCAGTCCTTCTATGGCGGGACTTCGCCCTCCATCTGTGCAATGTTCGAGGCCGAATACATCTTCAGAACCGGCGCGGGACCCACCCTAGGATACACAAGGCAGCAGTGAGCTATGGACGATGAAACACACACCTAAACCCCACTGACGCCATTCCCATATCCTTCTCATGGTCCTCAATCGGGTGCCTGCCGATCCGCCACGACGTAGGGCGCCCCGCTGCTTTCGCCCAGCTTGACATTCCGTGCCACAGGGCGTGGTCGTCGCTGGGCTGAGTGCACGACAGCTTGGGCATCACATCTGCGTCGCGCTGCAGGATTGTCCTGTTATAGCTGGCGGAATCACCTTGTTGTGGCACTGTGGCTACCTCAATGGTACAACAGGACCAAGGGTCCCCGGGACCTTGCTTTCACCGTGTCTGTGAGTGTCCCCATAGTCACATATACGAACTCACGTACCAAATACCCCCTAGCTTCTCCATTCTTACTACTCCCGCAGCGGAACGATGAAGGAAAGACGGTCAGCTCATGCCTGACCATGATGTGTGGATGCTAGTGGAGTACGTAAGTGCAGCAGCCACTCGAACGCAGTAACTTGAGAAGCTCACGATAGGCCATGTCGAAGGCGTCAACATTCACGAGAGGAAAGTAACTTCCCCAAACGTATACACCGAGCACCACGCAGCCCCACCTGCGGGGAGCTGTGGAGCGCAAGGAAGGTCGGACGTCCTCTGCTCGATCAGTGGAAGGTGTGGCGACAGAAGAAATGGTCGAGCAGCAAGCTGAAGAGGGGAGGGCGTCATTGCAGTTCCAGGGCTCAGCTCCTCGGCCTCAGCCGCCGTCTCCAGTGGCGAACGTAGCCTGTCACTCCCCGAAGCGCGTAACTGTGACCGCGCCCGCCACTCACGTAGTTCGTACGTAGTTTGAACAACAGCCTCCTCGTTGTACCGTGCCTTCACCCTCTCCCGAACCCAGGCACTTCTTCTTCCTACATACACCTTCTTTGTGAATGACAAGGTTTCGGCTTTCGCTGACCACACAATCGCGCCACCGCCGCGTGCCCCGCCTCAAGAGACCCTTTCAGCGTCGATCCTCGCTTAACGCCACATGTTGGATTTATCCGGTCCAAGGGTGCAAGTCATAGCCCCCATGCCGCTGCCATGTTGGGCTGGATGCTTGTGGGCGTGAGGCCGAGTTTAATGTAACTGGCTGGCATCTGGGCAGCCTTTCTGTGCCAGGTGTAGAGTATGTCGGTTCCCGTGGGCCCCTCATCGTGATCAGATGTCGGACAACCTACCCAGGCGCTGGGGCCCCGCACTATCTTCGCGGCTGAATAGGGCTGAACGCTCGAACTGGGGTTGGCGCGGCCGCATGCCGGCCCATCTTAGTATTCTAACTTCTATCTATGTACATGTGTGATAGCTCAGTGTGCATCGCGGGGCGCCCACAGGGAATATGACCTCGGACGACGGATGCTACGATAAACCCGGCCCAAATGCCTCCCACACAAGAAAGCCGACACCCCAAGGCCCCACACGCCCCAGGGTGCGCAGAGCCGTGTTCAGCCGCCGGCGCATCCGCGAAGCAGAGGGGTCGTGCGGAACATGCGCGGGGTTCGCAAAGAACGAGCGCACGCCGTCCTCGCGGGCCTTGTGCAGGATGATGCCCGCGATCGAGTGCTGCTTGCCCGGGGGTGCGAGCCGATCGTGGTGAACCGCCTTACGCATGGCATCCCAGGGTCGGCTCGCCATCTCGTACGCGAGCCCCGCGACGGCGCCGCCCGCGACCAACGTGGTGGCGTGCACGATGCGCGGGGTGTGCTTCCGGACGGAGCGGAATCGGGTGGCGGACTCGGGCCCAAACACGTCTGCGGGTGTCTGGTCGAGCAGGGTTTGGGACATGGACTTGGTTTCGATGGCGCACCGGCGGGTCACGTCGAATATGGCAAAGAAGACGGCGAAGCCTGTGCGCGCGGCGAGGAGCTTCTGTTTAGAACGGGCGACGCACGACACGATCGCAGAAGACGCAAGGGAGAGTACGTACCGCAGATGTCCTTCGCACAGCCCCAGCCCCAGCCCTCCCAGCCACGACCGGCCATGTCGCCAACCTCTCGCATCCAGTCGCGCACTTGGCGCGCCTCCCGCAACTGCTCAGAAGGGGCCATTGGGGTCGTGGGTTCCGTCTTGAGGAAGACCTCCTTCCACGCATCGCTCCAGCCGGTTGCAGGGGACGTGCCCTCAAGGGCAAAGCGCATATTCTCAGCAGGGGCGGCAAGAAGTGCTTGCGCGCCTCCTGCGCAGGCCCCCGAGAGCGCGGCGAGGGTGGTAGGATTGGAGGCGAGGTGGGGCTCGAGGCGGCTGGACACTTCGGAATACGTAGACCACAGGACGATGCCGAGAAGGCCGTTCACGAGCATTGGTGGTACGAAATGCTTGGGAATTACCGACCACTGGCGATCAGTTGTCGTGAGCATGGGGCCCGTCGGAATCGGAGTATATTCGAAGGCGGACGTACGCCATGTTCTTTCACGAGCCACGAGACATACTGAGGCGAAAGGGATTGGCCGTGGCTGTCTGCGAGCCCACGCAGTGAATGCCACCCGGAAACTGTCAGAGGAGGCCATGAAATATTCATTGGAGGGTAAATGCAGGAGAACGACATGACTAGGCGCACCTTTGGAGGGCCGGAAGAGTCTAACAGGTCTAGAGAAGTACAAAGCCAGACTACGTGTTGTAGTGCGGGCGAGAGCCGCGTAGAAAGAGTTGGTTTGCTGCTGTTGCTGCACGCCGTCGTCATGCTTGGCCGACATGCATGGGCGGTGACATGAATTGCTGCGACGTCAGTGGGGAGAACTTCGACTCGGACTCGAGTCTCGGACATACTGCCGACGTTGCGCCTCGGCGGCATCGAGGATCCAAGCGCCCGTTGGTGACCAAGAGTGACATCGTGACGCCACTCCATGCCAAGCGCTTGACTCTCAGTGAGAGCTTGAGCCTCGACCATCCCAAGTTGCTCTTTTCCGACGACCAGCCTCGCTTATAACTCAGTGCAGTATGGCATTATGCAGCCTGCCAAACGGTACCTTTCGTTCCTTGTACCCCAAAAACGCCTGGCAATGATGAGAGCCCTGCGTTCAGGCTGACGAATCAGGCTATCCAAGGGTGCAAGCAGTCGCGGCGGCCCACGACTTCCGAGTGCCTCGTTTCGAAAGAAGCCCTTGATAGACCTCTGGGAATACGTCCCGCATCTTCTCGTTCGAGAACCGTAATTTTACATCATACTAACTGCTGCGATTTCAGATTAGTGCCCCTCGATTGAATATCAAGCGCGATTATCGCATCCGAGAAGGCACCAGTGCTGGTGCGCTTCACCTTCGCGATCTAAGCATTTAAACCTTAACGGCTCAAAACCTTCCGAACGAGATGATGGATTACTTAGTGCTGATTCGAATGGGGCAGAAGTCAGAGACACACATGTTGCGCTAACACTAACATAGCGTATCTAGTTTCGCGACCCGTGATCTTTGACCTGGTCTACGTAAATCTCACATATACCCGAGAGGAAGCTTGTCCTGAATCCTCGAAAAGTCCACAGGTCCAGAACCTGGAGCTAGCCAGGGAACATCCATTCTGGCGACTCGCCCATGACTCTACCAACCACTCCGACATGGCCGGCTTATATTCAAACGGATTATTAACTATGAAATAATTCTGAATCCCAGATACTTATCTTGTAAGCTTATACCATTTTTAATGTTCTCTGGACCCTCTGATCACCCTCGGATGTTGATTGTAGTGACCAAGAGGCTAACCTACAAGGATAGGTGCCTCGCGTAATGATGATTTCCGCTGCGGAGACTAACCAGTTGATCCTTTCTAGAATTAATTAAAGGCCTTCACCTCTGTGTTGGTAGTTTCGCGATCATCGCAATGCCGGCAGGGGCTGTGCCTCGCGTTTTCAATTCCCAAGTCGTCGGAAAACGTAATGCTTAGGGGCCTTCGGCGTCGTGGCGTGATGTCTGGTACATGTTTACCGCTTCCATTTTACGACCATCAACCGAGCCTTAAATCCGCCGGGGCACAAAAACTGTCCGACAAACTGATTGAGGGTATCGTTCTGAATAGTAATGCGGCCACGCCGGGTCGGAATGCTTTCCGGGGCACGGCAGTCAGACCCCAGTAGAAGGAATCTCGGGAGTTGACGTGAGGGCCCCAGATGCCGCCCACCAACAACTCACATTGAGCAGATATGGAGAGGTATGGACGTCTATCTGCATCATGCACAGCTCCGAGCGTTGGTTAGTTATCACAATGTCACGCAGCGCGAGGGAGGGGTGCACCGATGGTGTCTAATTGGGCCGGAGAAGGCCGGAGTGGAGCCGAAGGGCGCCTAAGGCTGACAGCGCATTCCATCCGAGATCTAGCAGTCCGGTGTGTCTTGGTTAGACTCAAGCCCACATCCTCGCCAACCGGTCCTCCTCGAGCACGTTTCCAGTATGCTTCCCGCCTCTTCAGCCTATAGATTAGTCTCAAGGCTCTACCTCAGCTTGCCATACTGTCGCGTATCTTGCCGGCGGCTCAGCACTCAGGTGACACAATTCGGCTCTGATTTTATGTTCTATCCGAATTTCTTCACCGTAGACGAGCAATGCGTCCTCTTGAAAGCTTCTTTACAAAAGCTCGACGGCATGGAAAGCGGAAAATTTCGGCGCAGGAGGAGAGAATTCCTTCGAAACTCTTTTTCACAACCATCCACGAACCCGGTGCAAGCGTTATTCCTACCAGACGATTTTTACGACTTTCAAGAGGCATGTTGCCCTCTTCATAGATCCCTTCTGATTTTTCTGACCGATTCTTGTACAAAAGGGCCATTTTGACGGCGTCATTAAGCAGTATCGTGAGACGCACGTCACCTCGTGGCCGGAAGATATCCCGGAAGTTGTTCCGCTGTTAGAGAGACTCAGAACAATCCATCCTTGCCAAGAAACGCAAACACATATCATTCACTTAGCATCCGATGGTGTCATCCTCGTAAGTAAACCTTCTTGTCCTTTCCGACAACATAGGCGTTAACTTCCCCTCATTATTCAGCCGCATGTCGATAATGTGGAGGCCAGCGGGTGCGTCCGCTGACTTCCGGTCGCTGCGCACCTCTAATTTTACTTCCTCAGCACTTGGATCCTTGGCGTATCGCTAGGAGACGAGCGCATGTTGCACCTGGAGTCTTCCAGGTCTCCTCAGGAGCGCTATGAACTTCCGTTATCCTCTGGCAGCGTGTACATTCAAAGGCGCGGAGTCTCCCTCCCTTGGCGCGATCGGAGGCAGAACTGATGTTACCACAGGGACGCTGTCCGCTACAATTACAAGCATTCTATTCTGCACCCTGACGGCGCACAGCACCGTCCTCGTGGACAACGTCTGAGTATTATGTTACGAGTAAGTTCCGTCCATACCATGCAACGATGACAAGGAAATTCACGGCTACTTACTGCTCATCAGGACCGCATCACATCGAACGTTACACACGAGGGTGGCTAGTTACACTTTTCGCACCTTGTACATGGTTGAAATACGGATGAAATTAATTCGGCAATAGCCCCACTCAAGAGAAAAAAGGAGTCACAGATCGCACGCAAAGGTGCACGGTCGTCGGCATCAGATCGTAGGCCGCTTGTAGCTTTGCATGCAGCCCCACGTGGTAACGTTCTTTCGGGTATCTAAGGAAGCACCGAGAAATAGGAAAATAGGTCGACGAGTTGGTTAGCGGGGGGACCGAGTCATTGCATGGAAGACTTACGGCGAGCGGATGATGCCCAGTACGGTCTGCCACACCTCTTCGTAGTCGACGGTACAGCGGTTCAGCATCCCTTCGATCACCTTTGGGATGCTCGAAAAGTAGTCTGATATTCTCTATGAAGCACATAGGGGACAGAAGCATCTAGGCTGGACTGTGCATACCTCCAGTGCCGAACTTGCGAGCCGCACGCCGCGCAGAGCTGTGGCCACGGCTGCATTGGTAACAAGGTTCGACAGCGGGAACAGAAGACGGACCTTGCTTCTACGTGTGTGATCTGAGAAGCCCTAGCTGGGGCGGAGGGTCCAATTGAAACCGTCGACACCTTGATGCCTAATGAGTCGAGTTCCTGGCCTAGGAAGTGCGCGGTGGAGAGAAGCGTGTCCTTATGAAGAGAATGGAGAGAAGACGTCCACGGTTGATGACCGGCTATGCCCATTGGCAGGGGGCCAATTATATGAATGAACAGGCTCCGCGCGCATACAGGATGCGACCCTGATAATGACTTACAACTGAATAGCACGACGACTCGCCCGGATGCGGCTGTGAGCGCACCGACGTAGTCTTGAACTATTGATATGGGCTCCAGGAGGTGCGACCGGAGGAATTCGTACCACGCCGAGACGTTCAAGTCCAAGCCCGCCCTGCCGCTCTGCAGCGGCTTGGAAGCTTCGCGTGTGGAGCCGAAGCACGGGTATACCGGTTCAGCGGGCAAATTGATTATGGCCGTGAGATGCGTACGCACATGTCCAAATCGGTCAGCCGCCGAGGATTGCGGGGACAGGACGATTTCCACGTACAGGTGCAGGTCCGCGAGGGGACGACGAGAAGCGCGACCAGGTGCAGGTTGTGTGCAGCGCAGTAGGCGTCGACGGTCTCGACTGCACGCGCCCTCTGCGCGTCCGACTTCACGTCGAGCAGGATAGGTGCGACCAAACCCCAAGCAGAGTGGCCGGACCGCTTTATCTTCTGATGCCATTCTTGGATGAGCTACCAGACCGGGTGAGCGACGTAGGACTAGGGGAAACACGGAGAACCCCTTCTCACCGAAGACACGTTCGAAGCGTCCGCGTCAAAGGAAGCCTGTGTTTGAGGCTTGTCCGGACAAAGAGCGAAGACGGTATAGCCCTGCTGTGAGAAGCTGAGGGCTATATTCCTGCCTAGAGCTAGGAAGCGAGGCGTTGCCCGCCCAGGAAATGGCAATGGTCAGCATGCCATATTGTCCACTCGCGATCGCATCGCCCCCTATCGGACTACATACCGTCATCTCCGCCTACCACTACGACGGCGCTGCAGCCCGGACCGCGGACCTCACACGCAGGCAGGCACAAAAACTGGCAGAGCCGTTCGTGCGCGGCGTCGGAGACGCGATCCACCAACGAAAGGGCTCCGAGCACCAGTTGGAGAGAGATGCACAACACAAGATTCAGGTATGGGAGCTGCGCGATGCTGTTCGCGATGTCTTGGATGTGGGCGTGACCGCAAAGGACGTCGACGCCAGAAAGCAGGCGCGCAAGGATTTGGTCCAGGGGAGCCGGGAGAGGGGGCGCTCCCGCGTCTGCCATCTCTGGCGATGGGTGCACGCTGGAGGTGAATCGGAGAAAAAATGGGGTGCCAGGGAGACCGGGATAATGAGGACCTGGCGAGGAGCATGAGCATGTTTCATAGAAGATGCCATCCGCCGGCGGAACCCATCCTCGGACTCGGCTCGGCGCTTACACGGCGCTCCTATCTGACCGGCACCCCCGGCTTGCGAGTCCGTGCTCTTCAGGCTCGAGGCTTCCGCTCGTGCGAGTAAGTAGACGTCGACGTCTGGCCATGGCTCTGCGGCCCGAGTCTCGGAGCACTGGGGCAATCGGGGAGTCGGACATGAGTCCACTTGAGATCAGTGATCTGGGAAGCGGAAGCCGCAAGAAGCAGCCCACCCAGCTGCCCCGCGCGGCGAGAAGGAGTCCTGAGATGCTGCCTTGAACTTCGTCGACATCATACCATCCTCTGGTCTGTCTGGATCATTCTCGGGGTCGAGGCGGGTCGTCGTCGTATGCATGATCCTCGCTTGCACCCCAGAGAACGTCCCACAGAATGTCTCACAGAATGTCCTCTCAGGAAATGTAATGCCGCGCGCAAAATGGGGTACAAAGTTCGGGCAGGTGTATTGCGGAACCGCTCTATAGATGCTACATTGAGTTCCCATCCGTGAAAATAAACACATCTAGTAAATACTTAGGGTACGAGTCCATGGCGTGTGTCTAGGATAGGATGACAAACAATAGGGTATCCGAGAGCAATGATACAGTCTAGGGATCCAGAGTCCGTGCAGTGGTCCAAGGAACAAAAGTACTTTTGAATGTCATGAGAGGCAGCGTGGACCGTCCGCCAAAGCATGCGCAGGTCTATCCAGATTTTGAGATGCTGTTCACACTGGACAAACTAGACGTAATGAGCCCTCGTGCAAAAACGTGGATCATAATAGAAGTACACGCACGGCAGCTTCACGGGGTTGGGGCTTCCGTCGTCAAGCTTTATAACGACATAGCGAAGACCCTGGTCGTGCGTCAGCATCCAAGTCTTTGGCGTGTGAAACGGCAACGCGCTCACCTCGATGGTCTCGGTGTTCTGAACAGTGCCGGTGCGAGTCTTGCCACACTCGAGGAAGAACACGCGCGTCCCGATCTAAGAGGGGGGGGGGGTTAGATAAAGGGCGAGCGTGGACCCAAGCGTGACTACCTACAGGGAATGGGTCCATCAGCGTCACACACAGTGGGACAACGGGTGGTGGGGCACGGCGTACCTACAAACATCTTGGCCTTCTTTATAGTCTGTGTGGCTGAGGGGAGCTAGGGTAGGATGCAGGACTGGAGTAGCTTGATGACCAGTTTTTGTAAGAGGAGCCGGGCGTCCAGTTCATATTCTCGAGGGGGTGGGTTTAGGGGAGACCGTAGTTTTGGCGGACGAGTTACCTGAATGGGCGGGTACATAGTATAGGTATGCGAAAGGACTCGGGGTCCAGAAGGCTGCCGGAAGTGAGTAGATCATAACCCTGATGCAAAGGGAGGGGTGCGCTTAAGTCGGGAAATGGGAAGTCCAGATCAGAGGAAGGGAAGAGGAGGGCGAAGGTGTTTTGTTTCGCGGGAAGGAAAAGAGACCGGTGCAAGGGGCAGAAAGACACGATCAATAGGACTTTGGTTGCCTTGAGCGCATCACGCGCGGTGTGGACACGACCACCGGCTCGCCCAGAGTAATGTCACTTACCTGACTGCAACGAGGTGATAAGCTTAGCCGTGCGCGGCACCTGCGCCAGGGCAGGGAACTGGTTCCCATTGAGCTTTAGGGTGAGAGTGTTATTGAACCACTCAGAGTCGACGCGCGAGAGAGAAGGTGTCCCCGGAAACCCAGGACCTAGACCGAGACTGAATGGGCGAGAAAGGAGAGATCTGGCGAGCGAAAGCCAACCGAGAATGCGATTGACTGAAAGAGGGGGACCAGGCGAGTGACTCGCGAGGGACACAAGGACGTAGGCTCGAACGAGCGACGCAGCGCGCATCACTGCATGCAGCATTACGTAAAGCCACACCGTGACGGCGGCTCTGGTCCCGGTTTCCGAATGCGAAGTGAGTTCTGACGCCAGGTTCCCTCAGCCCGCCTCGTCCATCTGCGACTCGATGCCTGTCCAGTCCTCGTCCTCTCGATCCGCCGCCGCGACCACTGCGCGCACGGACATGTCTGTCATCCTCGTCACCGGCTCATATGACCACGAAATTCGCTTTTGGGAAGCCTGGAGCGGTATATGTTCCAGGACGATACCCAGGGCTGCTGAATCTGGCGTGAGGCCCCCGTTCATCATGTGCGTCCCCAACGTCCCGTTCACATCCCTGCTGCATCGTGTTCCAACAGCAAGTCAACCGTTTAGCGATATCCCCTGAGTAAGCTGCCCCATTGGTCGTGCTCTCCTCGTGCGTTCCTTATATGATCCTCCTTTCGGGCCCTAGCAAACGACTCCTCGCCGCGGCCATACACAAAAAAGCGTACATATATGAGATCGCAACTGCGCCCTCTGCAGGACCAGTGCGTTAAATCGTCCGAATAAGACACATCGTCTATTCATTTCCCGGATATACGTATTTGCAGGTCGCAATTTTTGAAGGCCACAACGGAAATATCACAGCCGTGTGCTTCCACAGCGAAGGCAAGTGGTTGGTCACCGGCAGTGAGGATGGGACGATCAAAATATGGGATCTCCGGTACGTTCCGTTCTTTGCCCTGCCGTTCTGATGCAACCGACCGTTCGAGGGGGCGTCCCGATACAGAAGTAGCAGCCATCTCCATCGCAATTACGACAACGAGGCTCCTGGTATGACGAATTTTTACTATCATCCGCCGGCCGCCTTCCGACAACCGCTGATGCCCTTTCGGAATACAGTAAACGATGTAGTGGTGCATCCGAATCAGGGTGAACTCATTTCGTGCGACCAGGCGGGGCGAATCAAGCAATGGGACTTGTCGGAGAACATCTGCACCCACGAACTGGTGCGTCTGTCTCAAAGCTGTCGATCCTCGTGATGTTCATTCCGCGAGAGTCCAGACACCCGGAGGAGATACGCCGATGCGTTCTATCAGCCTCGCTTCTGACGGCTCCTGCCTCGTCGCGGGTAGCGTGAAGGTAGGGCGCGAGGGGGAACGCGCTCGTGCACAATGGCATCGATATGCTAATTGATATTGGCGCAGGGCAAGTGCTACGTATGGAAGATCAACGACGAACGATCCGATCTTCCAAGATTCCAGGCTGTCACTATGTTCCAAGCCCACACCAAGTACCTCACGCGGCTGCTTTTGAGCCCTGATGTCAAGTACGCCTTCATTTGTGCTTCCAGCTCACTCAGCTCCGATGACGACGCTTTTCTAGGTACCTCGCGACGTGTTCTGCTGATCACACCGTCAAGATCTGGTCGATATCGCCTAATTACGAGTTCAAGCTCGAGAAGACGATGCAAGGGCATCAACGTTGGGTTTGGGATTGTGCATTTAGCGCCGATTCGGCGTATTTAGTGACAGGTGCGTCATGATACATTGAAGCCTACGAGCGCTATCCCTCACATTTGTACGTACAGCATCCTCGGACCACACCGCTCGGCTGTGGGACATGTCAACGGGGGAGACAGTACGACAATACAATGGACATCAGAAAGGTTCGGAAGTTGTACGGTCGCGAGTTGACTTTCACTGACACTTGTTCTCACCAGCGGCAGTGTGTTGTGCACTGCACGATGGGGCGGGCTAGTTTTGCACCCCGTTCTCCTCGTGTCTCGATCATGCAGGGAGTTTACGCTGTGGTGGACGCGGGCCCTTTGTACGAGTATTCTGCTGCGAAGGCAAAAAAGACCTAATCTGGCAGAGGTTCTTAGCTGCGGTTCTCAGGCAGAGGGAGTCTTTCAAGTCTGTCTTCGAGAAGGATCCACGGTACGTCACAGTAGACTGGCCTTGAGACTTCCTAGCCAATGCGCCTCAGCACGAGTTATTCTAGGCCTGGCTTTGCTCAGAACCTCTCCGGGACGGGTGGGAGCGACCCAATTGAAAACCAATTGAAAACATGCGTGATGAGTGAGAAGGCACAACATTTTAACGAGATGCAACCCAAGGTTTGATCTGATGGAATCTTTCGCTAATGGCAATCTGGTTTACATCTCATCTTCCACGCGCGGAAGCAGACACAACTCAAAGTCCTCTCGCGCCTCACGACGTTCGGGTGGCGCATGACGCGTCGCCTCGGACAGCGTACGCTCCGTGGACTCCCACCGGCCCCCGAGCATTGTTTAGGCCGACGCCTATATGAGAGCCGTAGCGCGCATTAGGGATCCATGTCGCGCATTTCGGGCTTCATGTCGAGGCTGAGCGAACATATTGGCTTACGCAAATTCGTGCCGCAATGAAAGCGATGGGAACTTCGGCACACATGAGCACAAAAATCCGAGGATTTCTGATACCAGGCTGAAATAATCCCAGCAGTGGTTGCTTCGTCCGAGGGTATCACCATTCGCCCGCGTAGCGGTTGCAAAGACTTGCAACTGAGGCAGGCGATGAAGTATGACATGGATGCCTCCGAGGACCCCGCTGCTTCTGTGTGATCAAGAAGGCCTGAAGTTTCACCGCTCGCCGCCGAGCTGCCAAGGTTGCGATGTAAGCTTTACAGATATGATTCAAGGGCATCTGGAGGTCGGAAGGCGGGATGACGAGGAGGAAGGCATTGTGCATGCCTATCTGGCGGACGGTGTCATGCAGAAGCGGTGGGACGGTTGGGAAGTACTGACGTTGGAGGGCGGAGCCGGATAGTGGCGCCCCTGAGCATAACGTACATCCGGCGGCACAGGCGATCGACAGTACGCGAAGAGCGGGGACTAGATCGATTGTAGTCGTTCTGAATACAATTGAGAGCAGACGCAGTAAGGTAGTTAGAGTTGGGGGGACACAGATGAAGGAGCGAGACCGGGCGATACTCACGGGGACGGTAAATAAGTAAGTACGTACTGTGCGCAGGGTGAACACGGAGGAAGGGGCCGGGGATGCACGGGTATGGAGGGCGTCCGGCGGGGTTCCGCGTGAAAAAAGCGATAAGATTGGCAGGATGTAAGGATTAGATCTTTGGGGGCTGTGATTGGCCCATGTGGTGATAAGATGAGGGGAGGGCTATCGGGAGAGGGATTAATCGCCCGTCGGAAGGGCCGGGGAAGGAGGCGCGGGTGCTAGAACGCAGACCCACTGACTCCATTCTGACTCTTGACTTTGCACCCAGTCCTCTTTGCCCGCCAGAAATTTGTTTTGTGGCCTTACGCCGACCTCTCCAGCCTTCCGTCGCTCTTGCACCCAATCCACCACCACCACCACCACCACCCTCCTCCTTGCAGCGCACCCCGCACGTCCCCGCATTTCCCAGCCCCTCATCTGACGCACGCTTAGATCCGTCCGCCCCGCTATCGCGTTCTATGGCTATCGTTGATTGCCACACAGATCCCTCCTGCCTTTACAAGTCCTTGCCTGCCCCTCAGATTGATACGCAAAATGGGTTCAACACAGTCCAGCGCGACCCGACCTCATGGGACGCGTCGCTCCCTGCCAACCAGGGCCTGTACATGAACGACTTCGAGAAGGACGCCTGTGGTGTCGGCTTCATCTGCCACATCAAGGGTGACCAAAGCCACAAAATCGTCTCAGATGCTCGTCAGCTCCTCTGCGCCATGACCCATCGCGGTGCCACCGGCGCCGACAGTCGCGACGGCGATGGCGCGGGTGTCATGACCGGCATCCCCCACTCCTTCTTCAAGAGGGAAGCCGAACGCGAGATCGGCTGTGAGCTCCCGGAAGCTGGTCAATATGCTGTCGGAAACGTCTTCTTCAAGGCAAACAACCCCGTCGGCCTCCAGCAACAGCAAGCTATTTTCTCCAAGATCGCCGGCGATTTGGGACTCCGCGTCCTCGGCTGGAGAGAGGTTCCCACCGATGGTACCATCCTTGGCCCCGCGGCCGCCAGTAAAGAGCCCGCGATTCTTCAGCCCTTCGTAGTCCTCCGTTCGCACTACGGTGAGGGCAGCACCACCCGGGGCGGTCCGTTTGACGCCAAGCACTTCGAGTGTCAACTCTACATCCTCCGCAAGCACGCGACGCACACCATGTTTGTCCCCTTTCACTCTTTTCAGCGTTTGAATGTTAGCCTAAGCCGCCGGACTTTGCCTCCCGTCTGAAGTTCGCTTTCGAAAGGGTTCTACATATGCTCCCTATCGTCCAAGAACATCGTCTACAAGGGCCAGCTCTCGCCGCCGCAGGTGTACAACTACTACCACGACTTGAACCATGTGCTCTACCGTTCGCACTTCACTCTCGTCCACTCTCGTTTCTCCACCAACACTTTCCCCAGCTGGGACCGTGCCCAGCCCATGAGGTGGGCCGCACACAACGGTGAGTCAACACGGCATACAAACTCATGAGGCATCGATTGATCATTCGCCACACCCCTAGGTGAGATCAACACCCTTCGCGGCAACAGGAACTGGATGCGTGCTCGTGAGGGGGTCCTCTCCTCGTCGCAGTTCGGAGACCAGCTCGATCTCCTATACCCCATCATCGAGTCGGGCGGTTCTGATTCCGCCGCATTCGACAACGTGCTTGAGCTGCTCGTTGTCAATGGTGTCCTGACGCTCCCCGAGGCCGTCATGATGCTCATTCCCGAGGCATGGCAGGGCAACGAGATAATGGAGCCCGAGAAGGCGGCGTTTTACAACTGGGCGGCTTGTCTTCAGGAGCCTTGGGACGGCCCTGCTCTTTTCGCCTTCAGCGACGGCCGGTACTGTGGCGCCAACCTCGACCGTAACGGTCTGCGTCCTTGCCGTTACGTCGTTACCAACGAGGACATCATTGTATGCGCCTCTGAGGTCGGCGCTGTCTATATCCCCCCTGAGAAGGTCATCCAGAAGGGCCGTCTCAAGCCTGGTCGTATGCTTCTCGTCGATACTGGGGAGGGTCGCATCGTAGATGACAAGGAGCTGAAGCGCACGACCGCGCGGAAGCAGAACTTCGCGTCCTGGATCGAGACGAATTTGCTCAATGTCCCCATGATCGTGAAGCGCGTCCAGCGGAGTACCTCGGTCGATCCGTCGATTGACCACCACACCCTCAGCACCGACCCGAAGTTGCTGGCGTTCGGTTACACCGTTGAACAGCTCAACCTGCTCATGCTTCCCATGTTCACTGACGGCAAGGAGGCCCTTGGGTCCATGGGCAACGACGCCCCCCTCGCCGCCATGTCAACCCAGTGCCGCCTCATCTACGACTACTTCAGGCAGCTCTTCGCGCAGGTTACCAACCCACCGATTGACCCCATTCGTGAATCGATCGTCATGTCGCTCGAGTGCTATGTTGGTCCCGAGGGCAACCTTCTCGAGATGAACCCCCAGCAGTGCCACCGCATCCTCCTCCCTTCCCCTATACTAACGCTCGAGGAGATGAATGCCATGAAGAATCTCAAGCACGCATACGCTACCTGGCCCTCTCGCACCATCGATGTCACCTTCCCGAAGGAGTTTGGCTTGCCGGGCTACAAGCTCGCCCTCGAGCGCGTCTGCTCTGAGGCCACGCAGGCCATCGACGACGGCATCAAGGTCATCATCCTATCTGACCGTGAGATCGGCCCGACGCGCGTTGCGCTGTCCGCGCTCGTCGCGTGCGGTGGTGTCCACCACCATCTCGTCGCTCAGAAGAAGCGGGCGAAGGTCGCTCTCATGATCGAAACCGCGGAGGCGCGTGAGGTCCATCACCTTTGCGTCCTTCTGGGTTACGGTGCGGACGCAATCTGCCCGTGGCTGATCATGGAGTCCATTCACAAGGTTATCCGTGAAGGATTGTAAGCAGCTCTCACGTTGCACGCTTTCAAGCTGTCTCTAACGGCTGTTTCTATTCGCAGGGTCAAGGATGACAAGACGCTCGACGACCTGATGGCCAACTACCGCCACTCCGTCGACGGGGGTATCCTCAAGGTGATGTCCAAGATGGGGATTTCCACCCTCCAGTCATACAAGGGCGCGCAGATTTTCGAGGCTCTTGGCTTGCACACAGAAGTAATCGAGAAGTGCTTCGTTGGAACCGCGAGCCGCGTGCAGGGTGCAACATTTGATCTTCTGGCGATGGACGTGTTCGAGATGCATGAACGTGGCTGGCCTTCCCGTGAGACTGTGCTCCCTCCTGGCATGCCGGAGTCTGGCGAATACCACTGGCGTTCCGGTGGAGAGGCCCACATCAATGATCCTGCCGGAATCGCCAATCTCCAGGATGCCGTCCGGGAGAAGAACCAGGGTGCGTACGACGCGTACGCGACAAATGCGAACGAGCAGACCAAGGCGGTTCATCTCCGCGGGATCCTCGACTTCCGGTACGAGAACGCTGCTTCGATCCCGATCGAGCAGGTCGAGCCCTGGAACGAGATCGTCCGCCGCTTCGTCACTGGGGCCATGTCGTACGGCTCGATTTCGATGGAGGCGCACTCCACGCTCGCCGTCGCCATGAACCGGCTCGGCGGCAAGTCGAACACGGGCGAGGGTGGTGAGGACGCGGAGCGCTCCCAGCCGCTCTCCAACGGCGACACGATGCGCTCCGCGATCAAGCAGGTCGCCTCTGGCCGGTTCGGCGTCACGTCCAACTACCTCGCGGACGCAGACGAGCTCCAGATCAAGATGGCGCAAGGAGCCAAGCCCGGCGAGGGTGGTGAACTTCCCGGGCACAAGGTGTCAACGTCCATAGCGCGCACGCGGCACTCGACCGCCGGCGTCGGGCTCATTTCTCCCCCGCCGCACCACGACATCTACTCTATCGAGGATCTCAAGCAGCTCATTTACGACCTCAAGTGCTCGAACCCCCGCGCTCGTGTCTCCGTCAAGCTCGTGTCCGAGGTTGGCGTGGGCATCGTTGCGAGCGGTGTGGCCAAGGCAAAGGCAGATCACATCCTCATTTCCGGCCATGACGGAGGCACTGGAGCTTCCCGCTGGACCGGTATCAAGTACGCCGGTCTCCCGTGGGAGCTTGGTCTCGCTGAGACCCACCAGACGCTTGTTCTTAACGATCTGCGTGGTCGTGTCACCGTCCAGACTGACGGACAGCTCCGTACCGGACGTGACCTTGCCATCGCGTGCTTGCTTGGGGCCGAGGAGTGGGGCTTCGCGACGACCCCGCTCGTCGCTATGGGTTGCATCATGATGCGCAAATGCCACCGTGAGTTCTTTAATCTTACGCTTGAGGCAATCATAGTACTGAGCTTGTCGTACAGTGAACACCTGCCCTGTGGGTATCGCCACCCAGGACCCTCAGCTCCGTGCGAAGTTCGCTGGGCAGCCTGAACAGGTGATCAACTTCTTCTACTATATCGCGGAGGATCTTCGCCGCTACATGGCCAAACTCGGGTTCCGGACCATCAATGAGATGGTTGGGCGCGCCGACATGCTCAAGGTTGACGAGAAGCTCCGCACGCCGAAGACTGCCCATCTTGATCTCAGCGCTATCCTTAAGCCTGCTTGGCAAATGCGCCCTGGTGCCGCCACTTACCGTGTGCGTGCCCAGGACCACAAGCTTTACATCCGCCTCGACAACAAGTTCATTGACGAGGCCGAGCCTGCCCTCGCGAATGGTCTTCCTGTTCATGTCGAGTGTGACGTCACGAATACCGATCGTGCCCTTGGTACCTCTCTGTCGTACAGGGTATCCAAGCTGTATGGCGAGGAAGGCCTTCCCAAGGACACGATCCACATCCGCATGCGTGGCTCCGCGGGCCAGTCGCTCGGTGCCTTCCTAGCGCCTGGTATTACCATTGAGCTCGAGGGTGACGCCAACGACTACGTCGGCAAGGGTCTTTCCGGCGGCCGTCTCATTGTCTACCCGCCCAAGCAGTCGACGTTCAAGGCCGAGGAGAACATCATCGTCGGCAACGTCTGCTTGTACGGTGCCACCTACGGAGAGGCTTTCATCCGTGGCATTGCCGCTGAGCGTTTCGCCGTCCGTAACTCGGGAGCGAAGGCCGTCGTCGAGGGTACGGGCGACCACGGATGCGAGTACATGACCGGCGGTCGCGTCGTCGTCCTTGGCAGCACCGGCCGTAACTTCGCGGCCGGGATGAGCGGCGGTATCGTGTACGTGCTCGACACCGCGCACACGTTCGCGTCCAAGGTCAACATGGAGATGGTCGAGCTCGGCAAGGTCACTGACCCTAAGGAGATCGCCGAGCTCCGGGGTCTCATCGAGGACCATCGTCACTACACTGGCTCGGAGGTCGCCGACCGCGTCCTTCACGACTTCCACCATCTCCTTCCCCTCTTCGTCCGTGTCATGCCTCACGACTATAAGCGTGTGCTCGACGAGCAGGCCGTGAAGGCCAAGGAGGAGAAGATGCGCCAGAGTGTCATCGACCTCATCCCCTCGCGCACTGCGAGCCAAGTCGACCTCGCGTCTGAAGGTCTTGAGGACCTCCTGCTGCCCAAGGAGCCTCCTTCGCGCATGAGCCGTGCGAACTCTCGCATGCGCCACGAGCCTGCCGTCACTGATCTCGAGGACTCCCTCGTCGACGAGGTGACGACCAAGAACCGTCTCAACAAGCTCGACAAGACGCGTGGCTTCATGAAGTACAAGCGCCTCACGGAGGCCTACCGCCCTCCTCGCAAGCGGGTCAAGGACTGGAAGGAGATCTCGTCCCGCCTTACCGAGGACGAGCTCAAGTACCAGTCGGCGCGATGCATGGATTGTGGTGTTCCGTTCTGTCAGTCCGACACCGGCTGCCCGATCTCGAACGTCATCCCCAAGTGGAACGATCTGGTGTTCAAGAACCAGTGGCACGACGCGCTCAACCGCCTCCTCATGACCAACAACTTCCCCGAATTCACCGGACGTGTGTGCCCTGCACCTTGCGAGGGCGCGTGCGTGCTCGGGATCAACGAGCAGCCCGTTGGCATCAAGAGCATTGAGTGTGCGATCATAGACAAGGTACGACTGCTCGCTCCTTGTCTGTTCATGGCCTCTGACTTCATCTGCCACAGGGTTTCGAGATGGGTTGGATGGCCCCTAAGATCCCCCAGTTCCGCACGGGCAAGAAGATCGCTATCATCGGCTCCGGCCCTGCGGGTCTCGCGGCTGCGGACCAGCTCAACAAGGCCGGCCACTGGGTCACCGTCTACGACCGCAACGACCGCATTGGTGGTCTCCTCATGTACGGCATTCCTAACATGAAGCTCGACAAAGGAGTTGTCCAGCGCCGCGTCGACCTTATGGAGGCTGAGGGCGTCACCTTCGTCGCGAACACTTTTGTGGGCAAGGACATCGACGCCAACGACCTCCGGGAGGAGAACGACGCTGTCATTCTCGCGACCGGCGCGACCTGGCCTCGTGACCTCAGGATCCCGAACCGTGGGGTCGACGGCATCCACTTCGCAATGGAGTTCCTCCAGCTCAACACCAAGTCGCTCCTCGACTCCGAGCTCCAGAACGGCAACTACATCTCCGCCAAGGGTAAGGACGT
This sequence comes from Ganoderma resinaceum, assembly GCA_964023155.1. Lineage (NCBI taxonomy): Eukaryota > Fungi > Basidiomycota > Agaricomycetes > Polyporales > Polyporaceae > Ganoderma > Ganoderma resinaceum. The sequence goes on from OZ026794.1 coordinate 2,759,873, forward strand.
CATCGTCATCGGTGGAGGTGACACCGGCAATGACTGCATCGGCACTGCTATGCGTCACGGTGCGAAGTCTGTCACCAACTTCGAGCTCCTGCCCAAGCCCCCACAGGGTCGCGGCCGCGACAACCCCTGGCCGCAGTGGCCGCGCATCTTCCGGACCGACTACGGCCACACTGAGGTCGCTGCGCACTTCGGGAACGACCCGCGCGAGTACTGCATCTCGACGAAGGAGTTCGTTGTCGATGATGAGGGACAGCTCAAGGGCCTCAACACCGTGCGCGTAGAGTGGACAAAGGACAGCGGCGGGCGCTGGAAGATGGAGGAGGTACCGGGTTCGGAGAAATTCTTCCCCGCGCAGCTCGTGTTCCTCGCTCTTGGATTCCTCGGTCCTGAGGGTGATGTGCTCAAATCCCTCGGCCTCAAGCAGGACGCGCGCAGCAACATCCAGACCCCGATGAACGTATGTGTTATGTATTCAGAGATCTTTCTTCGGTGTGCTCACGAACGTTGTCTCTCTAGAAATACTCGACGACCGTCGAGGGCGTGTTCGCGGCGGGCGATTGCCGTCGTGGCCAGTCACTCATCGTCTGGGGTATCCAAGAGGGCCGTCGCTGCGCTGCGGAGGTCGACGCTTGGCTGAGCAACGGCTCTACTCGTCTCCCCTTCGACGGCGCGATCAAGACGAGGGTGAGCAGTTTTCAACATACATGCAAATGTCTGCCTTTATGTCTGACACTGCTTCCTAGACCTTCATCCCTCCTCAGAGCTCGCTCACCACCGGTGGCGCTCAGGTCATCACCGTCGAGGCATGAAGCTAAGGTTCTCGCCAGCGTTGTTTATACTTCTATCCTCCCGTCTTTGGTTTTTTCCGTGCTCACGCAAGTCCGCATTGTATGCATACACATCTCTCCGTTGTCCACATCATCATCCTCCTTATGGTCTTGGTTTCTCGCATCGTCCTCGTTTGTGCTTCTAGACATGGTATTTTGGCCGTTGCAGTCGTTCTGTTTGCTCGGAGTACTCGGGAGTGTACGTTGGCGGAGGTCCCCGGAGAGGAGTGTACCCGGAACACAAGTACAGTACTATTACGCGCATTCGTGGCTATCTTGTTACACGACGGGCACCGCCTGGAATCCTTTTGGGATAAATTCATGGCATTTTCCCGGATAGCCCTACCCTTCCGGTGATTTTTGTGAAGAAGAATATTTAGCCTTTGTATTGCATTCGCGAGACGTATTGCGGATGGGGGATGTTAATCTTTCACGCACCCCGGCAAAGACTCGATAAAGGTGACATTTATCACCACTTTCCCATTGTTTCATATGGGAAAGTTGTTCTCCTCCGTGTCTTTTTCCGTCGGAGGTGTCCTTTCACCGCTTTAGAAATCTGCAATAAGGGCGCGGTAAAGTTTTACTATTGAACGGTGGGCAAGGCCCGATGGTCTAAGCGACGGAACTCTTGAGAAATATTTGTGCTACTTAACGTGTCCGTAGCATTTCCTAAAAGACAAAGGGGACGACAAAGGGGCGAGAGGAATTCGAAGGACACGTTAAGTAGCCCAAAGATTTCTCTCAGATATCCCCTGCATGAAACATAGGGCTTTGCCCGTCGTGTTGGTTCAATATCGCTCTCCGTCATTTCTGTGACAAAGGTAGGTCTATCCAGGAAAATGACATAAATTTCCCTCAACCGGTTTCCAGGCGGTGCCCGTCGTGTTATCGTCGCCGACTTGACTCTGTCACGACGGGCACCGCCGGGAATCCTGTCGGGAAAAAACCGTGGTATTTCTTGGTGAAGTCCTACCTATGTCAAACAATCAGCAGGAATTTGCATGACGGTGATAGGACAACCTTGCCACGTCATTGGCCTCGGTTTCTCGAGCAGGGAAAGGAAGCTTTTGGCGGGACAGAGCAAAACGTAACGAAAAGGTTGACAATCCCATGCGGAACATGGGAAATTCAGGGGAAAGGTGAACTTCTACTACGAAAACAAAGGGAAATTGGTGGTAAATGTCACCTTTGTCAGTGCTGCGGGAAAGGTAAGCCTTCCCATTTAGCAATAAGTCCGGTCAATGCAAGACAAAGACTAATTATCGCACCCGGCAAAGTGATCATACAATCGAATGCTAAGGTAGGACTCCACCGGAAGATACCACGATTTTCCCGCAACCATATTCCTTGCGGTGCCCGTCGTGTGTACTAAATGTATCATGATACTTGTGTATAATGGCATCATATATTCAGCTATCTTGAGTGCTGGCGGCACATTCAGTCAAGTCCATTTCGAGGTCCGTCGAGTTAGGACGGTGTCGCAGAATACAACAGCTTCAATTGCCGTATAAAGCGTATTTGAGATACAGGGCACAAAGGATGGAAGGAGAGATATAGTCGGCGGTATATATGACGAAGGGTAACTGGTCGTAATACGTGAGACAATAAATCACACCAAGATAGAGTGCTTCTAGACAGTTCGTGACTACACGTGGGCGGAAACCTATCGTACGCACGAAACAGCAATAGTGTACACAGCAAGTAGTCGCACAGCAACACGTTCATGTTCCGGTCGGTTGTTCCGATTAGATATTCGCCTCCTCTTCGTAAATGCGCACACCACCCTTGCCCCACGCCTCGAGGACGGCCTTGCCGGCACCAGTGGGCTGGGTAAACGCGATATGGCCTCGAGCAGGGTTCAAGGGGCAACCATGAATGAACGTCGCGGCGGCGGCGGAAAGGAGACGGGACGCGATTCCAAGGAGGCGGTGCTCGGACGAGACGAAGAGCCGGGGGATGCCCATGCTGGTGGGCAGCAGCGTGGGGTGCACGTAGAGGTTCGTCGCGTCGTCCACGGGGAGGAGGGCCAGCGCGGGCTTGTTCGGCAGCGCTTCGGGCGAGGACGCCTGCGAGGGGGGGCCGAGGGTTTGGGCGTCAGACTGGGGCTCTGACTGGGATGAGGACGGGGTGGAGTGCGCCGACGAGAAGGCGACGGAGACTTCGGACGGCCGAGCGATAGCCATGGCGGAGGAGATGCGCTGCGCGACGACGCAGCCGACGATCTTCTCGCGCTGGGGGGTGGGGCCGGGTGCGGAGGACAGGAAGAGGTAGATTTTGGACTTCTGAAGGACGGCCTTGGAGAGCGCAGGCGAAGAGAGCGCGAGGCGGATTGTCTCGAGAAGAACGGAGAGCTACACGGCACGCGACCGAGTCAGCGTCCACAGGTTCAGGATACAGAGGGCTGTGCAGGGGGTGACGCACCTTAGCACCTATTCTACCACCAATTTCGGGTCGGAAGCAAATAATGCGGCCGCGCAAACCATTGCGAAGCTTGATGTTGCTGTGGAGCTCTTCGACACCTCCATTAGCCTCCTCGCGCGTCTCATCCTTGCCCCACTCGAGGCCGCGTTGGACACGTGCGCAGTGGGCCTTGTGCAGGGACTCGTCGTCAGGTGCGCCGCGCGTGTAGGAGAGGTCACATAGGGGACAGGTGCGGAGGATGGGCGTGTCCAGGGAGAAGTGGAGCTGAGTGAGCTTGGGCTGCTTACCCTTGCTCTTGGAGCTCGCTTTGGAAGCGTTTGAATCACTCTTGAGAGCACGGCGGGGCTTCTTGGAAGGGGTGTTCTGTTCCGTTGGGCGGTCGGCGAAGGGACGCTTCCGTTTGTTTGAAGGGGGCGAGGTCAAGTCTGATGTGGGGGAGGATGACAGTAGAGGTTTAGCATTTGAGGTACGAGTGCGGTATGTTCTGCGTAAGTCTGCAGACATTGTATGGGAGAGAGGGTAGTGTGGGCGGGAAGATGTAGTGCAGGGGAGGGAGGTTGGTCTCAGGCGCAGACGGAGGTAATAATAATGGGAGGCGTGGTCCGAGTACACCGCCTTAGGCGCGTCGCGTTGGCCTTGTTTGGTCCAGACGCGTCTATCACGTGCACTGCCGACGCGTCTGTGGCAACCGCCTCTCGGGACGTGCCACAAATCTCTCCGATCTCTCTCTCCCGCATAGATAAAACATCTGGCGTAAACATTGAACATTGAATCCTCACTAGCCAACCTTCTTCCCTTGACTCCAATCTCTCCTCCGTCTCTGACCCCCACCCCCTGAGCGTGGTGGCTCCGTCAAGCTACTGACGCTGATCTCTTCTACGACAAGATGACACTCCAAGTTCGTCTGCAAATCCAGCGAGAACGCCAAAGAAACTCGCGCGGACGGCGTAGTCCACGTCACCTCCGTTCTCCCACACGAATGGATCCAAAGCATCGACCCTTCCCGGACCACCTCCCCATACAGGTCTTGCATCGGGCACTCTTTCAGCACCAGGCAAGCGATGACGTGGTCTCCGTGTCGAGAGCTCTCGCACGTCCCACGGATGAGGAACCCAATATCTCGCTTCCGTAAGCCCAGCTCAAACCGTCGGATCGGTGACCCCACACCAGTGTCAAGCTCATACCCGACCTCGTACCCCTTCGACGTCATTTCCACTTTGATGGACGGCGCGAGCAGCACGTCCACCTTCTCCACAGTGACCAGCGCAGACTCCGAGTTCGAGCGATCGTACGAGGGCAGGTACACGGACCACAACAGGTCCCGGATCCGCGGCGACTGACGCGCCCGTATGTCCTCTGGCGACAGCGCGACGAGCCGACACGTCCTGAACGGCCCGGTCGAGTTCTGCGGCCGCCACCGCAGCCCCCCGGCGACGAGTTGCGTGTGCGCCTCGGACGCGTCCGCGTGCACGGAGAAGATGACTGCAACAAAGTCGCTGTCCGCCCCTGTGCTGTGCTGACACGCTAGGATCACGAACACGAATTCGGGCGTCGTGTAGTGTGCGTGCGCAGGCACGACGGGGAGCTGCGTCCGGAGCCCGTAGGACGAGAACGAGTACTCGGGGGGCCGCAGCGCGCTGCGGTTGAGCTTCGTACGGAAGACGTGGTGCGGCAGGCTAGCGATCGCGCCGCTCTGCGCGAAGTCCGCTGGAGCCTGCGCGAACAGCGTCGCGTCGAGCTTGACTAAGTCGAGCACCGCCGGGGGCGCGGGCGGGGGGATGCGCCGGGGGAACGGCAGGCCCCACGCGAAGATGCTCTGATCCGGGATCTGCATGAGGATGCGCTCCTGGAGGCGGAAGAATGCGTGCCGGCCCTCGCCATACAGCGTCTCCATGTTGATGCCGAAGAGCCCCAGCAGGCAGTACGCCTCGTCCTCTACCCGCGTTGTATTCCGGCGCGCCGCCCACGACATCCGCCGCGCGACGCTGACCTGGTCGAGCGGCTTCTGGTGCCGCAGGATGTCCTGGTCGATTCCTGTGATCGTCTCCACGACGTCGACCAGGCTCTCCTTCGTCCCCAGCGGCGCCCAGCCCTGCGACAGGAACACTAGCGACCGCGGCGCGATGAGCTCCTGGAGCGTCCAGCCTCGTGTGAACCACCGACTTCGGTGGAAGGCGCTCCCGGGCGAGCGTACATCCGAGCCTGGGGAGGTGGGGACGTCCGCGAGGAATACATAGCAGACGGATGCGTCGCGATACCACCGGTGCATTGAGTTGATCGCCTCCGATAATTCCGAGCTGCTCGTCTTGTCGATGCAGCAGGAGTCGATCCAGATGTACCGATAGCCGTGCTCGCGGGCGATGCGACACGCCTCGCGCACCTTTGGGGTCACATCTGGATGGTCGAGGATACAGCTCGACGGGACCGGCACGAGAACAGATGCCTGAGGAGTGTGAACTAAATGGATCGAGCTCAGTTATACCGAGGCCGAGCCGCCAGCAGGCGGGGTGGTACTCACTTTCGTCGCTCAGCGAGACATTTCTACCAAAGAGCGTCTGGATCTGTTGGAGATCCTGAAAGGACAACTCCCGTTTGTCCCATACGTGCGACAAGATCGCGTACGGGACACCGCCCTGTTGGTCAATGAATTGTCCTGTTTCGGTGTCGAGCAGTCGCATGCCGCGCGTCGACTAGCCTGGGATCCGATCCTTATTTGTTTGGAGCCTTGACGCAGTGTTAGGACCGTTATACAGTTGAGTTAGTTAGTACTGTTTGAAGTGGTGATGATCGAGATGAGAAAGAATGCATGAATGGAGGTCCTCGGTTGGCCTGAACGCTGGACTCTTCAGCAGCGTGATAAACACGATGCTGGGGGCGTCCGTAGTACCTGTCATGCCATCAATTTTGCCACGTTAGTGATGTGCTATTATGCTTGACAAGTTGACTGTTTTCGGGGAGGGTGATATGCTACCACTAAGAGAGGCTACATACAGGCTATCCTAGTCCAAGTTCAATTCTCCCCAACACGCCGAGGACTGTACATGTACATACCCAAGCCTCTTACACTAGATCTCGTCAACCGCCGTTTCAACAATGTTCAAATAATACGACCGAGAGGTTGGAAGACACTCCAGTCCGAAGCTCAAAATCAAAGTGTCCTTCAGGTGGAACTCCGTCAGCCTCCAACTGTGCACCCAATGGGTCGAGCCTGGCTCGACACAAGGCGCAACGCTCAAGAGTCCACTCCTGGGCGGCGGGCACTTCTTAATAACCAACTGCACTGCAGCCTCGTTGCCGTGGCGAGTCGAGCCGTACTCGACCTCGAAGACGACATTGCCCTTCGAAAGACAGAGTCGGCGCAAGGGGAACCACAAGCTGCCGACGTCCTTGTCCTCGACTGTGTATCCGCGCTCCTGCAACCGCCTGTGGGAGCGCTGCGAGAGGGAGGCCATGCTCGCCTTCACGGTCACAACTGACTCGGAGACGTAGTCGGGGGAGGACAGGTGGACCGTCTGCGTGCGCATGGACTGTCGGATGGCGTGGGATTCCACCAAGGACTGGGGGATGGTGACGAGGCGAATGTGAGACCATTCGGGCATTGATGATCCACGCAGAATCTTGGGTATGAGGACATCGATGCCGAACGGAGAGGGCTCCTGGTCGTGGGAGAAGAGGAGAGCAACAAAGTGCTTCGCCCCATTGAGTGTAAGGCCACAGGCCAGGACTGCGATACGCAAAGAACCCTGAAATATCGGGCCGACTGCTGATCCACCGAGGAATGAGCTGAACGGGATGAGGGGCAGCTGAGTGCGTAGACCGTATGGCGTGAAAACGTATTGCAGGCCCACTTTGGAGTCCAGGATGGAGTCATGGCTCAGGCGGTCAATGGCAAGGCTGTTTGAGAAGTCGGAAGGGGAGCGAGCAAAGAGTGTACTATCCTGGACGTCACGAAAAGGCGGGAAGTAAGTGGGTGATGGATTGGGACTGGCATCGACTGGAGGATGCTGTAAAGGAGGAGAACGAGTTCCCCACGCGAAGAGGCTTTGGTCCTGCGTCCGCATCAGGATCTCTTGCTGTAGACGAAAGAATGCCTGATGTCCCTCCCCATACATTGGCTGCATGGCTACTCCAAAAAGGCCCATGAGACTGTATGCCTCGTCTTCGACGCGTGTGGCACGACGGCGTGAGGCCCAGTACATCCGTCTGGCGACACTGACTTCGCTATGGGGCCTGCGATGCGTCAAGATCTCCTCGTCTATCCCTGTGATGTCTGATATGACCTCTGCCAAGTCCTCCTTCGTACCAAGGCGGTTCCAGTTTCGAGAAATGAATACCAAGTGTTTGGGGGCAACCAACTCCTGGAGCGTCCATCCGCGAGTGAACCATCGACTGTAATGAAATGGGCTGCCTGCTGATCGCACCGAGGGGTCATCTGCATCGGGAACATCTGCGAGATAGGCGTAGCAGATGCTGGCCTTGGAGAAACGGCGAAAAGTGGCGTGGATGGACTCTGTAAATTCCAGGGTGTTGTTCTCGTCGATACAACAGGTGTTGATCCAGATATAGTCGTAGTTGTCAGTCCGCGCAATACGGCATGCCTCCCGAATCTTCGACGACACTCGAGGGTCGTCTAGGATACCAGTCGATGGCTCAGACCAGGGCGATGAGGAAGTTGACGAGATCGCGGAGATCCAGGAGCCAGTGGCATGTGGGGAAGGGGAAGGCTGTGGGAGGGTAGCATCCGAAGTAGTTGGCGAGAGGGGAGCGGGGGACGCAAAGTAGTATCTATGGTCTTCTTGAACTGCCCGAAAGGCTTTGTACGATAACTCCGGCTCCTTACTCCATGCATACATATGCGACAGGATTACATATTGCACTTCTTCGATATTATCATCATCAAACTCGTGAAATTGTCCGGTGGTAGTGTGAAGCAGGCGCATAGTTCAGGTCTTCAAGAAGTGGCTAAATTTGGCAAATTTGCCCATACAAAAATTCGAGAATCAGCCCAAGGTCAATCATCTTAGACAGTGAGCGACCTCCGACGCACCGATGCAGTTGCAATCCATAGAGTGGAGAAAGCGGAGGTAACAGCAGCATAGAGTTGCAACGACCATCGTGGTTGTCAGCCATCTGGCACATGGTGCGACGCGCTAACGTCGTTCGAGCGCGCAGTTGTCAGGCGCTAAAACTTGTTCCCTCAGGGCAATGTTGATAAGAAGTTATGGGAAGTAAAGACAAGAATATGCTGCACAGTAATGACGGTATGTGGGTAAAGATAATGATAGGTGCGGCGGAACACGAAGTACTTTTCGCGTGTTATGATATAAGTTGGACGATTCTCTAGACAGAACTGACCTCAGTAAGAAGTAAACATGTCAAGAAGAAGTAGATATCATGCGGGTTTGGCTGATTCAAAACAAACTGTGCATCAATAATTCCTAAAACCGACTCCAGGCGGTAACGGTGTGCTGGAAACCATTCCCATTCGGGCTGGCGGGGATGACGGGTTTGCCCTCAATGGAGAGCATGCTGGTGGCGCCGACCGTGGCTAGGCTATACACACTGACTCTTGAATCTAAGTCGATGTTTAATAGCTGTTTCTGACAGCTGGTAGTGCCCAAGCAGGCCGTGGAGTAGTTGTCGAAGAAGCTGTACAGGCCAGCACCTACAGACAGGAGCGTGCACACATTAGTACCTGCTTTAGTCAGTGGGGTACAGTGCCCCAAAGATAAGCCTACCAAAAACGAGGATATCGTGCGAATGCTCAATGTTGATAGCCCAAGCTGAAGTTTGGTTATGCAGGTGGGTGGGGTCATGGAAACGACGACTTGGGGTGAACGGATAAGGAAGTGCGGGAACAGGTTGGTAGTACGGCTGCAATGGTAGATCCTGTCAACCGGAGGCCAAAAGTACGTAGCATTTGGGTAGCACGCACGGTCTCAGTCTGAATTAAGCCCATGTAGTGCCGCTTCGCTCCCACGAGGTTGTACTGGTAGATGGTGTGGTGCTCCGCTATCGTGCGCAGGTCGCATTAGCCCGTAAAATGACACGCCGTGAATATGGGGATCCAAACTGTTAGACGACTTACATCCAGTACCGATCATCCATACGGGGCCCTGAGACTCAGAGAGGATACCCCTCCCACTGAACGCAGTAATCTGCAAAGATCCGCCGCTGTCAAGGTCGTGATCGGCGAGCCAGACCCACGTGCCCTAGAGTTAGACTGTTCAGACATACCGCTCCACCACACCGAGGAATATACTTTACCTCAAGGTATGCGGTGGACTTCTCAGTGAGGTGAAGGGAAAGGTATGCAGCAGAGCACGCTTCATTGACTGTGCCGCTCGGGCAATTGGAGACAAGCAAATTTGTGCCCTTAGCTATGGAAAACGCATCAGAGACCCACACAAAGCGAGTTCACATCCATAAACTCACCACCGCCGAGACGGATGTGGGAGTCCCACATGCCTGCACCTCCCTGGATATGGGAATGGATGTTCCATTCAACGACGATGGCGCCAGCCGCTGCAGCCCAAACAAACGGTTAGTGTTGCAGCAGATCATAGTGATAGAGCAGCCCTACCCGGAGCCTGGGTAGCGAAGATGATGTCTGATATTTCCACTATGCCAGTGTCACCCTCCTCGCCGACCTGCACCACAACCTTCGGGTTTGCCTGGTCGGCGAACGCGTCGCCCGCGCCCAAGAAGACGCTCCAAGCCTCACCAACCACCTGCGCCCCAGGAGGGATCCTCAGTGTGTCGGTGATGACATATGTGCCGTGGTCGACAAAGATGAGCTTGCACCCCGCGAACTCGTCGAACACGGCCTGCAGAGCAGCAGTGTCGTCTGTGTTACCGTCGCCCTTCGCGCCGTGGTCCCGAACACTGACGACCTGATCCAATGCGAAGTCCTCGTATTGCGGGTGCGATCTACCGAAGATGCGGCCGGCGCTGTCAAGGAGTTCATGGTGCTTGTATGGCACGGCGATGTCCCCCTGCGCGAAGGTGGCCGTCTCGGAGGTGCCGGTGTAGACGTTACCCTGGCCCCACGACTTGATCTTCATGGTGCCCGTAGACCCCACAAGGACGTCTGCACCTCCCGCAACCGTGACTGCAGTTGGGACGTTTTTGAGATGGATATTGTTGAGGACCAGCGCCCCGTGAAGGCTGCCGTTGGACGGAGCCGACGAGCGAACAAGGATGGGCGTGTTTGCAACATAAGCATCAATGAGAGCGATCGAGCCAGTTGTCTATTTTGTTGCGGGTTTAGGGCAAGCTATACAATAAAAACCTAAGGCAGCCTGACCTGATTGTTGGATGTGAGACCGCCCGTCCTGAGATCGAAGGCGACTTGGCAGTTGTTGACTAAGCAAAAGGCATGGATGTAAGGACTCCGCAGCTTGAAACATCGTCACCAACAAACGAGGTTTGCGCACTGGTAAGCCCCTGGAAAGTCCAACCTGGGAGCTGTCAGTTCGGACACCTCCTGTTCAATACTCAGGGAGTAGACTCACCCCAATTCCACATGGAGAAAACGGCTATAAGAAGCAAGCATTTGAGCTGCCCGGATCCTGATACACTATCAAGTCGACTCTGTATTTACCCGTGTTGCAGTTGCGCATGGTCACGTTGCGGACTGTGAACTGCTGGTTGCCGACCCACATACCAAATTTTCCTGGTAAATAGTCAGTCGTGAAGTCCAGGGATTTTATGCCCTTCGATGAAGGCATCACCTCCGTTAAATACCATGTCTGTATCAGGCGGCGAAAATGAGTGAAAGTTGATATTTGGCCAGATCTAAAGTCCTCACCGCCCATGAACCCGCCGGAGCCGTTCTCCATCCAGATTCCTATTTATGACACAACCAAAGTTAGGAAACACTTGTCCTCCGCCAATCTTCCAATAGAATGTGGGTCGAGAACATACCTTGGTGACCAGTATTGAGGTCGGTACTCATCTCGAAAACGACGTTCATGATCGAAGTTGCCTGTGAGACTTGCCAGTGGATGCCGGTCGAAGTGGCGGTCGCCGGTGTCCGGGTGAGGTCGATGACGAAGTTGCGGACGCTGCGGAAAAAATTGTTCTGGTTCACGTACCACTGCGCACCGCCAGCACCTGGAATGTAGGGATCCGCGTCTGGGAAGCAATCAATCAATATTGTTCAACCATTTTAATTCATGACAAGCGCGGTGGGGACTAAGACTGGGATGCTCACCGATGACAGCCATTCCGGCGAAGCCCGGATCGGCGAGCAACTTAGGAGGCGTGCGCGCATCGCCAATGAGGACGGTGTAGTAGTAAGCGCTGTTTCATCCGATGATGATTAGAAAAGTGGGATTAAAGGATATCGGAGGAAGCCCACATAATCGGCGAGGAGACCTTGTATGTACTATGAATCTATCGTTGTTAGGGAAATGATCTAGGATGACTGTATAAAAGGCAAGCGTACCCGGCAGGGAAGTAGACAACAGCGGGCTGGGTGGTGGTCGAATCGCAACCCTGACCGCACCGGATACCAAACGAGATGGCCTTGCTGTAAGACACGTGGTATTAGTTCAGCGGGAATATGAAACTATGGATCTGAGACGCACTTAATTGCAGCTGTATCATCCGCAATACCGTCACCAACGGCTCCGAAGTCCTTAACGCTACGGAAGACCTTGTAATTGGAAGGGTCCGCATTGAAAGCGGCGATACCCTGGTGCTTGATGCTCTGTAACCAGTAGGGCTCGCCAGCAGCAGCCGTACCAGTGATGCCAGTGCTCGAGCCGTGATGGCACTGGTGGCGATGGCCTAAGGCAGGGGCGACCAAGGACGTCGCCGCCCCGAGTAAGGACAGGAAGCCATATGCGCGCATTGCAGGAGGGCGGCGTCGGCACAAGACAGGCGTGGGCGGGGCCCGGGGTATGCGTATATATACCACCCACGAAAATGCATGAGCGCAGCGAGGGGGCGCGTGCACATGTCGTCCAAATGAAAATATGAGACAAGGGGGGTGCGTAGTACCGACAATCTGAATATAAGAGAAAGGGAACGTACCAGGATGGCCCACGGGTGCTTGGGCTTCCCTAGGCTCGCTGCCAAACCAGACCCGAGAGCTGATCGGCGCACCACCAGCTGGATTGGCACCGGCTAATTCATGCATCAACTTCAAGTCGGGAAGACAAAGGAGCATGACCATTGAGCGCACGCGCGACCATCTCCGCATCACCTGAGGATTCCATCTGGAAGGAACAACTTGTTGAAAGTTGAAACGTTTGAGCTCAAGAAAGAGACACTGTCGACGGAGTCTACGTGCTGGTTGGAGACCTGGAGACGACCCAAATGAGGTCGCCCGGGAATTCCTCGGATATGAATGTTGTCCTTCCAGCCCAACCTACCTAATACGGGCGCTAATGGGGCGTCAATCAGTCGGCTGATGCCGTGGAGGGTGCCCCGTTTGAACCTCCAACGACGTTCACCTCCGTTGATCCCACTCTTGGATCATCTGCTTTGTTATGACCACAGGCAGCAGAATCAACAGGTTGAATCCTGCCTAAAGATTGGTAACCCGTTCGCAAAACGCACCTCCTGTTCCAGTGACAGTGACAAGGTAATGTGCATTCGATGCGGCCCTATTCCCGCAAGACTACACATATGTACCACCGTCTATATATCACCATGAGTGCGCCGACACTTGCGTCTCCTTCTCCACATCGGCGCACACTCAATTCGCCGTGAACGTGATGTTCTGGCAGATCAGGCCCGCAGGCGCACCAGCGCAGCCAAGCACCGACCCGTCTCTCTTCGCAAACAGGCCCTCCCACTCTGTGTTGTGACCCCAGTCTCCCGTCGCATCGGCGGGCCGGTCACGATCTTGAACGCGCGGCTGCCGCGTTCGACGTGTCCTCGTCGATCATGAAGGAGACGACGAGGGTGCCATCAGGCAGCGCGACGATCTGCGGCGCGGCGGCCGCCTGTGCACGTAGTCAGCTTGTGTGTCGTTATCCCTGGAGAGAGAAGATGGCGCGAGAAAGTCGAGGCGAACAATTTTTGCCATTGCCCGGCGGCTCGAAGACCCGGCTCCGAGTGCCCTGTCTTGCCATCGTCCGGGGAGATGACGCTCTTCAGAGAAGATCTTGTGGTCCTGGCTGCCCTCCGTCGTCTCGAACACGCCCATCAGCTTCTCGGAACTGTCGTTGAAGTCTGCCGCGTCGCAGCGCTGCTGGCCCCGCACATCGCCACGACCCCCAAAAACTTGTGACACCGGGCATGCCATCGCGACCGGTGGCCGTCCGCGTGCTGGGCGCGGACCACCTCGCGCCGTTGTCCGTCGAGGTTCCCCGCCGAATATTACATTTTCAGCGCGCCGCTTGACGACAGGCGCAAAAACGGCTCCTATACAGCAACATAGAAAAAGCACAGCCCGTCAGCGAAAGGTCTTTCTTTCCGGTTAGCTGTGAGTGCCCGTACTCCACCTCGCAACACAGCCACAGCGAACCCCGCATAGGTACAGGTACGCGAGGTGGAGCTCTCGAGGTTCGTTCATTTCTGGCGGAACCCCGAGGGCTGGTCCGACTCGGGCACGCGTGGAACTTGAAGCTTGAGCCTCGACCCGGGCCGTGAGTGGAAACCCGCGAGCCGGAACACTTCGCGCTTCACGTAGACAACTCACCCACAAGCCTGAGGCCACTCGCCTTCTTAGTCACCGCGCGCTCCGCGACCTCGCTCAAGAACTTTCCCGTCTTCCCCCCATCCGCGGACACGGACGTGGTGAGCTTGTATCACGTCGCCTTCCTGTCCGCGTCGAGCTCGTGGCTCCGGTACGCCTGTCGCGCATCTGCAGGAGGAACGCGTTGTCGAGGTTGCCCGTCCCGCGCGCGATGGTGCCCCGCGCGCCGAACGAGCATCCTCCGTCCGTCGAGCGCACGACATGGAGCGTCCTGTTGCTGCCCGCGTACTCGGTGTAGGAGGCGAGGAGCATGTCGTTGGCGGGCGCGGTCACGCGCGGGTACCCGTCGCCGTTGGACAGGAGGACGATGTTCGTTGTGCAGACGTGGGGGACGAGGATCTGGCGCGTCGCTCGAGGGCGGGCGGAGGGGTCAAACAGTTGAAGTGAGAGGGTGTTTAGGCGAGAGGCTTGAGAAAGTAGCTTTCATAGGTCAGACTTCGTGACTGGGTGTGGCTCCCGCTTGATACCGTTGGCAAGTTAAAGGGCAGGGACAAAGGACTTCATCCACAGAGGTTCTTAGCAGCCATGTTGCCCCTTCATCCAGTGAATGGTGAAGTCAGGAATACAATACGGAGCGTCTTGATGAAACATTCAGTCGCTCGAATGGTCGATTGGTCAGTTACTCGTAGTCCCTTGCGTAGGTATACACCACCCGCGAGGAGCCTCAACACGGCGGTACCCCGGGAGTCAGAGGGGAACATGTACAAGTATGTGCCACCGTCCTCTCCAAGCTATGTTGAGTTTGAGCTTATAGGAAGCTCAGCGGAGCATAGGCCGGGTTCATATGTATATGCGGATTCTTCGGTCGTGCGCAAAGCAAGGTATAAGGACTAGCATCTGCTCGTCTCGTAGGTACCGTACACGGCCGTCTATCCTCGTGGATGCTCGCAAAGAGGACTGCGTACGGAGCGGCGATATTGGCTAGATGCCATCGCGCTATGGCAGTATATGCCGACGATCTACGGGCCTCCGGAACGACGCACGGCGACCAGACCACGGCTAACGTCAGAGAGCAACAGTGAACTCACGGCAGCCATATGGTTGATTACACCTAGAGCGGTCGTACAGCTATGCTGTAGGGAGTGTTCAAAGTTCTGTCAATTCACATGGAGGTCGACCAAACGCTCTTCCGGGAATCATGCCAGCCTGCCGCCCGACTGGAGGACGTATCATTGTCGGCGGAACAGAAGGTCTGCGCCCTGCGCAATGCACCATCTTCTCCCCAATTTGCCCACCCGCGAAAACAAATGCGTGGATAGTATATACAGCGCCTTGCATAATTCCGTGAACACGGCGATTTTTTTCTCTCGGCGCTTAACCCTTGATGTAACAGTCACATTTCTACTCAACGCCCCGCACCCGAGCTCGTATACGAGCCCTTATCTAGCTTTCCCGCCGCTATCATCCGCATAAGGAACACAAATGTTTCTGTGATGTCTATGGTAGGTTTTTGCGGGGGCACGTATCATTAGCGCAACATCTTCTTTCCGTGGGGCCCATGAAATGACCTGGCCAGAGCTCTCTCCGAGTCCCCGCCGGTTGATGTGCTGCTCACTTCGGGCTCTGTTTCCGCGCCCAAGCGCGAGACCTTTTTTTTTTTGGTGGCGCTCCTCCAAGTCGGAGGCCTAAAAAGCCTTCCAAGGCCGCCTCAAGCCCACTCGCGAGGCAGGAACTCCTCGACCCTTGTGCAAGGCTGTAGACGCGCGTGACTCAATCGCGTCATGCCGAGTCACGAGAGGGTTACCCGTGACGGGTACCTTCCCGTTATGGGGGTATAGACGCCTGTTGAAAAAATCGGCGTGTTCACGGAATTATGCAAGGCGCTATAACACCCTAGTAACAAGACGCAAAAACCTGTGCAACGCAACACGGGAACAGGCCATCTTGATCACGGCGTCCGGGATGTGGAATGATGGATGGAAGTGCAGACTGATCAAGCCTCTTACCAGTACAATGGCCGCGCGATGCGTCAACGTACTAGCCCTGTAGGACCGCTCAAAGCACGAGCGGCGCCAAGTATTGCATGTTTGAAGCCGTGGAGCACATCTGCTAGAACATAGGGGGGTATGACGTGAGATGCGCCCAATGCTAGCCGACACTGGATTGGATGCAAAGTATGTACTTAAGTCAAAGTGGCCACTCCATAACGACGAGTGATCTGATCACCAGTTTCGTGGCATGCCTCCTAAGTAGACCCGCCGATTGCTTGATCGGAATGAGGATCGAGAGACCGGCCATCCCTACTGCGTGTTTGAAGTCACTTGGGCGCATACGCCGAGTGAAATTCGGCACGATACTCATGTACATATCTCCGGACGTTTGCTCGGAAAAGAGAGGAAATGGATGGATGCAAACATGACGCACCATTGACGTCGATCTGGGTTGGGCGGTAGTGACATATGTCATGTTCGGACCTTTGCTAGGAAGGCCGCGACGATCGCATGTTATTGTAACGAACTGGGCGCTGGAACGATAGCAGGCTAATGCCTGCCGATGTGGGAGAACGCTGGAGGTTCAAGAATAGCTTCTTGGATGGCCGAAGACGGCATGAAGGTGTCGTGGCACAGGGAGTGGTTGGGTGGCGGACATGCGGAGTCCAACGGGAATGTGTTCATGAAGCCGAGCGCCGCGTTGGGAGTATGAAGGGATCCGATTCGAGGGCAAAAATGGAGATGAGCTGCAGGCTGAAAGTGGCAGTCATAAGAGGGAAGAGGGAATGGGTAAGAATAACTGACTGCGGTTGAGACGGGAGCTTTAAATTGGTGAGCGGCATGCTTGTGGCATGCCCAGAGAGAATGATGTGGATACCCGAGAGTAGTAGGATCGTTGGGCCACCTTATGACTGCATACTATGAGGAACGAGAGGCAGAGGCGCGCTCGGCAGAGAGGAGGCAGCTGGGACTCCCTAGCCTGGGACCGGATGGATTCAAGGTGACAAGCGGGGAAGAAGATCAAAGATGGGAGGGATGGCGGAAGGTAAAAAGCAGATGGAGATGCTATTGACCTCATGCCGAACGCCCGATGATGGAGTGCCATCCGAGTCAAACAACAGAGAGCATGGCATATATAGGATCACGAGAATACGGAAGGCTAGGACGTCTCCGCTTTTGCAAAGACGTCCTGTCGGGAGCAGGCCTGGCAGTGGTTGAAGGCGCTGCACGGGCCGGGTCGACGAGCAGGGAACAGCGCAGGGACACAGCCAATGACAGTCGGGATCGGCAGAAGGGGGTGAAGGGTGTGTGAAGGGTGTCAAGATGTCCGAAGGAGGCCGAATGTGGCCGAATGAAAGAGAGAGAGAGAGATGCCGGAGTTCCCACGTCTGGATTTGGCGTGTGCCGGGAGCGAGTGCCTGTGTGTGCGGGGGAGTCGCCGGGGAGTGGTCGTGCCAGCTGTTGGCAGGCCGCTCCGAGTCTCAAGTTCAACGCCCTTGTTGGTTCGTCGTCGTTCCCCGCCCTCCTTGCTTGCCTCCGCTCCTTCTGCACGAGCCGTGCTCGCTGCCCTTCCTCCCTCTTTTCTGCCCCCGCTCTCACGACGCTCACGAACTTCTTGCGGCCTTCCCCGAGGAACACGCCCGCCAAAGCCATATCTAGCCCTCTGTGACCTTCGCTTCGTGAGTCGTCCGCTAGCCATGCCTCCTGCGCTCGCCTCTCCCCATCATCGGCTATCCTGTGCTGACTTTATCAATGTATTCCTCCTCATTTACTCGCCTCTCTCCTCCCCGCCGTCCTCTACTTTCCTCGTCTCTTTCCCTTCCTTCCTTTCCCTTCCCGTTCCCTCTCCCCGCCACTCCTTTTCATCCCCCCCCTTCCTCTTTTCTCTCCAGTGCGGGTAGACAGCCATGTCTCAGACCCCGTACCAGCCCGTCTTCACAAACACCAACCCTTACGCTCCCCAGCCGGACGTCTCCCGGGACACCCAGTACTATACCCCGGAGACAGAGCACCTCCAGCTCCACGATGACCGGTCCAACGACCTCCCTCCCGGCGCCGCCGTCCCCCGCTTCATGGGTACCGCTGCTCACCACGAACACCGCGCCTCTTTTGCTTCCTCTAACCCTACCCTCACTGGTGACGACTACAATGCTTCCTCACTCGCCCTCAACGAGCGTGGCAAGCAAGGCTTCTACAGCTACAACTACAACGACTCGGACCTGAATGCCTCCCACCCAAACATCCCCAAAGAGTCCTACGCCATCTCCCAGGACAGGCCTTATGCTCCCAAGCGCTCATCCCGCAAAAAGGCCATCATCATTGGTGTACTCGTTGCCCTTCTTGTCATCGCAGGTGCCGTCGTCGCCGTATACTTCGCCGTTATCAAGCCCAAGCAGGACAAGAACGGCACAAGCAACAACTCTTCCACCGGCAGCGGCAACAACAACCCATCGTCTCCATCTGGCAAAAACCAGACGCTCGCCATTCAAACCGGTTCCGATGGTAGTACCGTTGCCATGGATGATGGCACCTCCTTCACCTACAACAACTCCTTTGGTGGCTTCTGGTACTACGACCCCGCCAACCCCTTCTTCAGCGGTGCTCGAGCGCAGTTGTGGACGCCCGCCCTTAACGAGACTTTCAAGTTTGGCGAGGACCCAATCAGAGGGTTCGTGCCAAACTTAATTTGTCGTACATTCACAAGCGAATGCTGATCTGTCATGTCCAGTGTCAATCTCGGCGGATGGCTTGTCACTGAACCGGTGCGTCGATTTTTAATTCCCCAGAGCCTCACTACCATTGCTAACGGTTTCCCTCACCCTATAGTTCATGTAAGTGTCCGTCCTAGGCGGATTCAACGCGCGAGAGTAATATTTGCCACAGCGTACCTGCTCTTTATGAGAAATATGTCAATACCTCAACTCCGGCGTTTGATGAGTGGGATTTGTCTCAGAATATGGCTGCGGATACCGCCAATGGCGGTCTTCAGCAGCTCGAGAACCACTACAAGACCTTCATTGTCAGTTGCTTCCTCGAGGTTTCTCATCGCATTCATTTATTCACGACTTCCCCGTAGACCGAGCAAGATTTCGCTCAGATTGCCGCTGCAGGTCTGAACTTCGTCCGCATTCCCATTCCTTTCTGGGCTATTGAGACCCGCCAGAACGAGCCGTTCTTGGCCAAGACTTCATGGACGTGCGTATACGCAGTGTTAGTACCTATCTCACTACGCTCATTTCATACATTATGATAGATACTTCATGAAGGCCGTCACCTGGGCACGCAAGTATGGTCTCCGTATCAACCTTGACCTCCATGCGCTTCCTGGATCCCAAAACGGCTGGAACCATTCCGGACGCCTCGGCAACATCAACGTGCTCTATGGTCCCATGGGTATTAACAATGCCGAACGGTCACTTGATTACATCCGCATCATCTCCGAGTTCATCTCCCAGCCCGAGTACAGGGACGTCATCGTCATGTTTGGTATCACTAACGAGCCCTTCGGACCGACCATTGGTAAGGACGCCGTCCAGCGCTAGTACGTCTGTTGTTTTTTTGCGTACATCTGACACATCGCTGACGTTCTCGGCTTAGCTACGTCAAGGCGTACGATACCGTCCGGACTGCGTCCGGCACTGGCGAGGGCAACGGTCCTTGGGTCGTCATGCACGATGCGTTCCTCGGCCTGACCAACTGGGCCGGTTTCCTCCCGAACGCTGACCGCCTGCAGCTCGACATTCACCAGTATATCTGCTTCGGCGGGCAGTCTGCCGACGACTACTCCGTGCGCGTGCAGAACGGCCAGGCGTGCTCGACGTGGGCGAAGGGGCAGAACGACTCGATGACCGCGTTTGGCATGACGCACGTCGGCGAATTCAGTCTAGCGATCAACGACTGCGGCCAGTGGGTCAACGGCGTGAACCTCGGCGCACGGTACGACGGCACGTTCACCGCAAGCCACTTCGACAAGACAGGCGACTGTATGCCGTACCTGAACTACCCGGCGTACAATGACGCGTGGAAGGCTGCGATGCAGCAGTTCGCGCTCCAGTCCATGTCTGCTCTCCAGGTACGGTATCGCCGCTAGCTCTTTTGATGACGCATATACTTACACAGGATGCACTAAACGTAGAACTGGTTCTTCTGGACGTGGAAGATTGGTGAATCCTCTGTAACAGGCCTTGTCACCGCTCCTGCTTGGTCGTACAAGCTCGGCCTCGAGCAGGGCTGGATGCCCAAGGACCCCCGCCTCTCCAACGGCGTCTGCGAGAACACCGACCCCTTCAACCCACCACTCCAGGCATGGCAAACTGGCGGTGCGGGCGCAGGCCAGATCCCGCAGAGCTCCCTCGACGCGCTCGCGTGGCCCCCTGCGACGCTGACGAACGAGGCCAACCTCGCGACGCTCCCGCAGTACACACAGACGGGCTCGCTCATCACGCTCCCCGGGCCGTCGATCACGTCCGTGTCCGGCGCAACGTTCTCGACGGGCAACGGCTGGGCGCAGCCAACGGACTCAGCGCAGATGTTCGTCCCCGTCGCGAGCTGTGGATACCTCGACCCCTGGATGGGCCCCACCATGAGCCCGGCGGCGTGCCCGCCGCTGAACGGTCGTCGCGCGCCTGCGCCCACGGCGTTCCCGGCACCGACGACCCCGCCGTCGCCGTCCCGCTTCGCATGAGCGTGGGCGTGGGTGCACCTCTGCGTGGTGTCCCCGGCCGAGGCATTCTATTCTCTCTCCGCTCGGACCTGCTACCTACATACCTACCTGCATATTCGTTTATTTACCTCGCTTGCTCTGCTTCGCTTCGCTCGGCCGCGGGGCGGGACGCCCGCGTGCTTTGGGATCGTCGCCGCCCGCGCGCGGAGGGAAGCCGGAGTCGTAGTCGTGCGCTTGGTCATGTTGTGCTTTACATAGTTTGGCTGTTGTTCACGGACGCTTTTCCTCTCTCTCCCTCTCCCCCTGTTACATGCTAGTGCTCAAGCTCAAGTATTCGTCTTACTCACCTCGCACACACACACACGGACCGGACTCTCTGACTTACCCACCTCGAACTCGAACTGCGGACTGCTGCCTCGCTCACGCTAGTGCTTTTCGAATTACGTCTGCTGTTGTTCATAGTTGCAGCCCCGAGCCCCCTCTAGCGTAATTACTTGACTTGCGGCGCTGTCAGATGCTCTTGCTCTCTAGCTTATACCTTGCCGTAGGGCCTATTGACGACGTGGATGGACGGTCGTTCTCAAACAAACCTGGATATCGTGATCAATAGGTGATATCCGGTGTGTGGGAGGTGGGGTCACCACTGACAGTCCGCAACGGTGAAAGCTGCGCCATGGTGCGATCGCGAACTTGGATCGCACAACGCTGCGGAGACTTGACTTGACTTGACGTGAGATGCGAGTAGTTATGTATATGTACATTGTGAGATGCGAGGAGTTGAGCTTCGTATTGTACAATTGTACAGTTGCACCGCCGTGGGTACAAGAGCACTAGCAGGGGATCTGACGCACATATGTACAGCGGCCGGGCTTCCGAACTACAGTATCAGTGCTAGTGCTCTCCGCAAGTCGTCGCATAGCGGTCCTCCAGCTCCTCCTGGCCGCCATACCCGCCCTCGAAGTCCCTGTCAAGCTCTGAATCCGACTTTGCGGGCTCGGGCTTCTTGTTCGCGAGCTCGTCCCGGATCGCTTTCAACTGCTCGGCTTCCTGGACGAGGTTCGGAGCCACATTCATGATCGTTGTCGTAAGTGCAGGCTCGGGACTCAGTGGGGGCGGACTGGACTTGCCTTCGCGCGAGCATATTGGTTCTCGGCGGCCTGTTCTTTCTGCTTCCACTCTCCGTCCTGTTCACGATTGTGAACTCGCCGACTAGGCATATCCTGAGGAATTGGGAAGCCGTACCTGCGCTGTTTGTCCAGACGACATTGGTGTGAGGTTTGGCGGTGGTTTGGTGGTGGCAGAGATGTCAACTGTTTAGGTTTTTGAGCTGGTGCGGGCGTATTTCGACTTGGCCCGGAGCGACTGGGCGTGCCGAGGGCATACGTCATGGATATCCGAAAACGGATACCCTTTCTTCCAAAGTGCAAAATAATACATTGGCAGGTGTAATCGCACTATGATGCTGTATAATATACAAGATACTACAGTATATCATAGTCAAGCTAAGGTTGGAATGCGTGTGTGTCTAGGTGGTACATGGTGATGTCTACAGTGTCCGTCGTGCAAGCGGAGATGAACTACTGGTGCGGGAAGTTGCCATTCGGAGGGTTTTGCGGCTGCTGAAGCTGCTGTTGCTGCTGCTGAGCATGGGCGGCGTACGTCTGACGCTACCGCACACCGTCAGTCTCCTCCCGGAACAAGCGCGACTATTCACCCACCTGTTGTAGCAAGGCGTGAATCTGCTCTTGGGTAAATCCGCCCCGCAAGCCTTGGATGCCCGGGATGCCCTGCATGTTTTGCAGATAGAACTGCGCCGGCACTTGCAGCAAGGTGTTCATCTGCAGACCCTGCACCGGTTGGCCAGGAACAGAAGGCGGCCGGGGAACCGCGCCGGCGTTCGGAGGACTAGCAGCGGGAAGGGGCGGCGAGTGGTGAGGGGCGCTGGGTGACGCACTCGTTGCCCGAGCGGCGAATGATGGCGACAAATGTGCAGCACTGAGTGCAGGTGCTGCCGCAGTCAAGGCGGCCGAGGCGTTCGAGTGTGGCACTTGCGCCGGCACTTGCCCCTGAGGGGGCGACTGCGCTGGGGCGGGGGCCTGCCCTTGTGCTTGTAGAAGAGCTTGTCCCTGTCCCGCCGCCGCCATCGCCCTCATGTGCGCAGCCTGTGCCGCCAGTTGAGGCGGTGACATCCGGGAGCTCGCATTAGCTGCCAGGTGAGCGGCGATCCGTTGTTGGTGTGATATACCAACCTGGGAAGCCCGAATCTGCGGGACTTGGGTAACCCCGTTCGCCGACCTGGGGACACCGTTGGGATTGGCGCCTGGAGGAAGCATTTGTCCCTGAGGCGTCTGAGGCTGCTGCTGTTGGATGTCCCGACAAGTAAGTGGAACAGTTCATAACACCGACCTAATAATATATCTTACAGCATTTTGTGGCATCTGTCCTTGAGCGCGTTGCGTTTGTTCCCGTAGAAGATGCTGTCGAGCAAGTTCGTCATTTCTGCGACGCATGAGGAGTTCTTGGGCATCTCTCGCCTCCTTCTCCGCCTTCATCCGACTGAGCTCGGCCGGCGTCAACTTGGGCAACTTCGTGAACTGCCCATGGGTGTCATGTACCGCAGTGGGCTTCACGCGCGGCGCAGCTGCATCATACCACACTAATAAGCGCATTACTGCTATATAAGCGGTGGCATCGACGTACTGTTCGACTTCTGAGCCTGCTCCCTCCGCTTCGCGGTCCTCTTAATGGTATCGTGCATGGCTGTATGCCGGCGGCGTTTCTTAGACTCGCTATGGGTCGCACCACTCACACTGCCATTGCCAGGCATAGCGATGCTTTGGTTGGCAGACCTCTTCAAGCCTCTGGTCGTCATGTGCGAAGCTGCTGCCGACATCGACGATGCCGGAGGGCCGCTATCTTCTGCCGCGTCGCTGCGAGCAGCGGCGCTGAACTTCTCCCTCCAGCGCTCCAGACACTCCCAAAACGAACGCTTGTCAGTCGGGATGGTGACCCGCGAGGAGTTGAACGCATCGGCAATAAGATGCCAATTGTACGGGTACTTCTCGACTGCCTGCTTGAGAAGTGTGTCTTCCGCCGGTGTCCAGGCGACCGCATCGCCATGTTCTGCATTCCGCTTGCGAACGTCTCTGGGGGGTGGAGGCATGAATGCAGGATGACCCGTCGGGGTGTTCGACTTGGTTACGGTTCCCTCGAAGAGAGCTTGGAGACAATGTCAACATGCTTTTCGTATGCCAATGTAGCATCGGAAACACTTACCGCACAGGTTCTCGTCGACAGGGCGGGCGGGCGGAACGTCGATGTCCGCGAAGACGGGGGTCTCCTCGATCTGGGACCATTTTCCATCCCTGAAGTTGCTTGCGGGCCTCAGCGTGCCAAGAAGTGTTGGTTTCACGAACATGAACTTGGACGTAGGCGTGAGTTTGGTGTAAGCCACATCCTCCGCACGTTTATTGGGGTCGTCCCTATCTGCCTGGCGGTTAGATTTCTTCTTGCTATTGCTACTGCCATTGCCTTCTGGGATGGAACCGGGAGGGGGGGCAACGTCAAGCATCGTATAGAATGGAAGGTCGGAAAAGATCGCATTGAGGTCGTGGGGAACGGGCGCATAGGGAAGGGAGCTCGGGGCCGTCGATTCATCGGTAGTAAGCTCTGACATGCTCTTCACGAGATCGAGGTCGTCCAAGTCAATGAACAGCTTGTCAAAATCGGAATACAGGATGTGATCCCGGACAGGATGGTGTTCCCGAACCGAGTGGCTGGTCTTGAGCTTGGCTTTGCCCGGGACACCCGAGCCTTCCTTTCCGGTTGGGCCTAGGACTGGATTCTTTGAGGAGGCCTTCAAGCCAGGATGGACTTCTGGCTCTGCTCGTTTGACAATGAATGTCCCCTCGGGTATCTTCGACTCGACCTGTGGAGGTTTCGCCTCATCCACTTCCATTGCGTGGTCATCGCGAGCGCTGCTAGCGGTACCCAGCGCCGTCAGGTCTTCGATCTCCTCTATCTTAGGCTTGAAAGTGACGGCATCCTGGCTATTCTGCTGTGTGGGCTCCTGTTCCAGCTGCTCAAGAGCTTCTTGCAAAGCTTGGCCAGGTTCAAGTGAGTCAAGGACAGGATCCTTCTCTTGCTCGTCCTCGCTTTCATCGTCCGACCCGTAGCCGTTCTGGGAGCCGGTGTCTCTGGAGTCGACACCATTTTCGTCGGTGTCCTGAGTTTCTCCGAAAGGTCCCTCGGCCTCCGCGGGAGCAGATTCGTCCTGCATCTCTATGTCCTCTGGCGCTGGAGGTTTCCACAGGACGACGATACCTCTCCGGACGCGTTCCTCTAGAGAACCCGCCTCGTGCCATTCCATGACCGCATGGGCAAGGTTGTACGCAAGAACCAGCTTCCATCTCCGCTCTTCCCTGAAGTCTGTGCGCATCCACCGCTGCGGGCCTTATTAGTGGATATTTCATGAAGAGTAACACTAGCAGATTACCATCTCATCCATCAGGTAATCCCAATGTGTCTTCATCAAGCCACCCACGCCACGCTGCTTCTTAGGTTGTCGGAAACTCCATGCACCAGAGTCCTTCAACGTCTCGATGCGCTCGAATACGCGAAGAAGATGCATTTCCGTGATACCGACCTATAAAACTCATGAACGACCCAAGGTACGCAAACGCTTAGGAGCGATACGCACCGACCAGTCGCGTGTGCTGAGACACTTCGTCGCTCTGGACAACTTCGTGTGGACGGGATTTGCTCTCAAAAGGGCTGCCCATCTGTTAAGGCCCATGGGTTGCCATTCTTCCTTCTTCGCGTCGCCCCCCTTGTCGCGCTTACTACGTTTGGATGGCTTCTTCTTTACGAACTCCATAGGGAGCATGTGGAGGGGAGGAAGTGGATAAGGCGGATTGGGACCGAATTCGTAGGGGCCTCTGGCGTGTTCGACAGTCATCGGCTGGTCTGCCCTATCGTTGAAGGAGAACAAGGATGTAGGCTGGAGTTGAGGATAGGGAATTTCGTAGTCAACAGCACGGCGAAGAACATGCTCGTCGACAGGTATAGGTGATGACCGCGGTTGTGAAGGTCCTAGGATGGCCATGATCTGATCCTCGCTGGGTTCCTTGGTGAGCTGGGCCGGCACTACCGTCTCGAACGGAACAGCTGTCCTCTCTACGGGCGATGGCGACTTCACCTGAGGTTCGACCTCGGCAATTTCCATTTCTTCGTCATCCAGAGGTTCCTTCTTGATGCCGTCGGGCTCATCATGGATAGGCTGTGAAGGAGAAGGGTGCGAGAGCTGTGAGGGTGGAAGGGAGGTCCGGCTCGAAGAGGGATCCCTTGTCACAGCAAGCGATTCCCCAGATGATTGAGGAATGGGCGATCCCAGACTCGAGGTGTTATAAGAGGGACTAGGTAAATCTCGTTGCGGAGGGGTGGGGGATTTCTCGGGAACGGTGTCCTGTGTGGGATGCAGCTCTTGCTCTACGATGCCTGGAGACTCCGGAGCAGCACTCGGTATCATGGACGGTTCTCGCGTCATTACTCCTTCACGTGGGCTCGACTTGGTCTCCGGAGTATCGGCGACTTCAGGGGGAGGCGCGGGGGTCGCGTCGACATCCATGGAAGCATCAGCTGGGGATGTGGGGACGTCGGGGACGGGAACCTGGGGAGGCCCTTCTTCCTCTTCCTCTTCCTCTTCCTCCTCTCGCATTTCATTCGGGGGAGGCGACACAGGTGGTTCGGACATGGGAGATTCCGATATGACGTTTTCCACGTTCTCCGGCTCAAGCGGTGGTGGCTCAGGTGCAATAACACACACGGGTGAGTATGCCGGAGGAGTCTCGGGTAGGGCAACTTCCTCCTCGAGGAGACTTGAGATGTGCCCGGACTCGGGACTAGGTGCACACAAGCATAAATACCGGTGTGTGGCCTACACAATGCAAGTATATAAATGAATACTCACTGCCTCTCGAGGTCAAACCTCTCCAGAAATAGCTGGAGGTTCCGCTCTTCGCTCTCCTCCTCCTCTTCCTCCAACATAATGAAAGAGCCGAGGTTGTCGCGCTTCTGTATGAGATGGTACATCTCGCGAAGAAGTTCGTTCCGGCGTCTACTTATTTCCCTGCAGACGTAGGCTCAATGAGCATGGAGTCATGCCGACAACGAGAGAACTCACTGGAGCTGCATTACACGCTCTTCTACGAGTGACTCAGCTGTTTGAGACATGGCTGCATGTGTTGGGCCAGCCGGGGAACGAGGGTGTGGTACGGATGGGAGGAAAGTCGCGTGTGTGGCTGAAGAATGGGATGGCCGAGGGCACGACAGAGAACACACGGTTGCCGTGGTGCAAAGGTAGGCGATAATTATGGATGGGGCGGCGCAAGCAGGAACGTCGACTAGAGTAACAGGAGTCCTAGAACAACGGTATAGACTTGCGAGAGGTAGGGATGAAAGGCTGTAAGTGGACGAGTGGTGGTTCGGGAAGTCCCGAAATGGTGTTCGTCCCGTTATGGCAACCATCCAAGATCGTCGCCGTCGGGGTTATCCGCGAGGACTCTTCCAGGGCCTATCTCCCAAATGATATTCGAGATATTTAACAGTCGTTAATCATGGGGCTTTCTGAAGGCTCTTGCGCTATCACTCGCAAGAATATTTTGAGAACAGGCAAACCAATCTGCCTTCGCCACACTGACCCGATCCATTGCGAGTGCCCATTGCGGAAAATTTGTCTTGTTCGACCTGAATTAGACGATGAATAACAGAGGCAGCGATCCTAAACACTGCCAAAACCAATGAGCATATGCAATAATAATTATCTGTGCGACTCTGCAGCCCCCGGTGATGCTCGAGCGCAGCCATCACGTCTTACTAAGGTGTTAACTACGGGTATCAACGAGAAAATGCGTGGATCTGTACACAAACGAATGGCGCAACTGAAGAGACGGATGATGCTGATGGGACCAGGAACCCAAGATCACCACAGTGAAGAGCATAGTCTATGAGCGTCCATAGAGAGCACCCCAGTCCGTCCTGGCCCGAGACTTTCAAAACCCCGCCCGAGACACACTGCCCCTCCTCCAAACCTCCCGCCGCTCATACTAACGCTGAAATTACTGCTTCGAGTCTGTCGACGCCACCGAGTCCGTTTTCCGCTTCCCTCCACCAAGGTGTCCAAGCTTCTTGAGGCTGGCCGACACGCTGCTCTTCTTCCTTCCATGTGTCTTCTTGCTCGCTTTTGAGTCCGTCGACTTGATCGACGCAACCTCAGCCGCAGCATCCGCCGCCTCCACCTCCGCGGGCTCGCCCTCGTGTTCGTCCACGAGCACGCCGTCGGCAGCCAGCGAATCTTCCGTCATGCCGGAGACGCCGCCGCCGCCAACAAGCCGAATCGTGGTATCAGGCTCCTGATTTGATGGGGCATCCTCAGCATCAATGAGAACGGGGGAGTCTTCTTCGGTCTTGGAGTAGACTCCTGCGGCATCGGGCTCCGGAGATCCCACGAGCGTCGCATCCCCGTGAAGAAGGTCCGGCACGGCGATTGGAGAGGTGACGATCTCGACAGCCTTGAGAGCCTCCTCAGGGGAGTCGACCAGGTTCGTCTGGATCTCTAGCGTGAGCTTCGGCGAGGGAGATCGTGACCGCGCCTTGCGGGGAGGGACGGCCGTGAGAGGGACAGTGGACATGGACTCCTGACGGACAGGGTTTCCTTCGATATCATTTTGAGGAGGGAAAGCGGGGCTGATTTCATCATCGTCTGGCGTGAGGTTGCTGGGTGAAGGAAGGTCGACAGGCATGGGCGCCGGAGGCCTGGTGACGGATATGGTGGGGAGCTGTTTTGTTGAGTGGTTCGTGACATTTCCTAAAGGTGTGGGCAGGGACGATTCGTCGAAAGCGCTCGTCTCCTTCTCGCCATCGGTGACGACCTCCGTGCCAGAACCAGCAGAGCTCGTAGATGGCGCGAGGGACAATGGCTCCGGAAGAACCTTCTCCTAGACGTTACTATAGTGGATGACCAACAGAAAAACGGTTCTACTCACCTTCGCCTTCTCTGGAGGCGGTTGAAGGACGGTTTCGGGCACGATGCCCGCATCTATCCACCTCCGCACACTCTTGTCCGCCCAGGCTTCCAGGACGCTCCACCCCTTGTACTCTCCGGCCAACCTCAGCCCACCCGTGCCCGTATCACCTCCAGTATCACCCTGCCCGCCTCCCACGCCGTCAAAGAAGTAGCTCTCGTAGCCAATCGAGTCCTCACTCCCCTCGCTCCCCTCGTGCCCACCCCCCATCTCGAACCCTTCCCCGCTCTCCAGGTCCTCCACGAACCCAGCCAGGAACTTCGCCCAGCCCCCCGGCCCGTCGCCCCGCCACATAACAACCTTCGTATCGAAGTCCCGCCCGAAGACGATCACCTGCCCCACCGCGCCGCCCTCGCCGGGGTTCATGTCGATGCCGAGGTAGTTGCCTGCCTTGTCCGCAATGAGCGGGATCCACCCGCGGCACGAGTACTCCCGCCGGACCCACCCCGCCGGTATCGAGTCCATCATCTCCCTCAGCCCGGCGTTGGCGCCAGTGGCAGGGTCGTCGTCGACCTCGCGCCAGAACCGCCACTCCTCGAGGACGTCCTCCAATGGGAGGAGTGTCAGGCCGAAAAACAGACCCTCAGAGCACCCGGCGGAGCTCTCGGGCTCCTGTCCGTCGACGCACAGATACGAGTCACGAACGGGCTGGGGGAGCGAGAACCCGAAGGCCATCTCGAGCTGCGCGAGGTCTTGCGGGAGGATGCCGTAGTTGAGGGTATCGCCAAGCTCGGGGTATTCACGCTCGAGCCACAGGCGGAGGCGGTTCCATGTGGTGGAGAGCGGGGGATATGGCAGTCCAGCGCCCGCAGCAGTATTGTGCAACGGGAGGATCGACGTGGATTTGGGTGTAGCAGCGCTGTCCGTACGCAGCATTCCGTTAGCATCATCACTATCAACTCGAAGACGGGTGGAGACATACGAGTCAGGAACTTCGTAGTAAGGGCCTGACGGAGAAGCAGGGGGATACGAGTACGCCGATGGCGGAAACTGTGCACTCTGAAGGGTCTCCGGGTTGAAGGCATCAGGATGAGGCGACTGGCTGGGGGAGGATGTGGGCAGGCTGAATGCTTCAATGGTGGAAGTCATGGCCCTGCGAGAGGAGGTGCGGCTGTTTTTGCTGGTAAAGAGACTTGCAAGCCAGCTCATGGTGGTTGTCATATGTCAGGACAGCAGACCAGCAGAGAAGCGATGGGGGGCGGTAAGTGATACAAAGCCAGTCGAGTGGAGCCAAAGAACCGCTCGGGCGAAGCGCTAATGTCGGGAGGCAGGTGAAGTGCCAAAGTATTATAATCAGAAGACCTGCGGAAGATCCACCAGAGCCTAGAGGCAGCGCGAGGGTCTGTCGTGCGGCGAGGGGGCTCCAGAGGATGGATGGTGGAAAGAGAGCCAGGTGCTGTTGGCCGGAGTAAGCTCAGGAGTGGTCGACGCCGTCAACGGTCAAGTGAAACACATCACTCCCACTCCGACGCCGGTGACGATCCATAGGCGCCCGTAGGCATTCTCGCTGTCCCCTGCAATGCCGGCTATGTCTGGTCCTCCGGCTATACGAGGCGTGCCTTCCGATGTTGTTCCGCAGTGAACGTTGGATATTGTTGTAGTCCACCCGGAATGTCATACCGCTCTGTGGGTATTGTGCCAAAACAAGTAGTTTCCATTCTTAACTTCACAGGGGTGGATGTGCAATGGGTGGCCAGATTACAGCCACATGTCATTATTATGCGAATCTGTCTAATGATACAAAATATACAGCGACGACAACAATGCAGATCGACCCCACTCAGAACGTTGCCAGCACGTCCGCAACCCGGAAGTCACAGGCGGTCTTAGCTCGGAGCTCATCCAGCGTCACGCCCTCCGCAATATCAGTCAAGGTGAGCTCGCCCGCAACGCGATCAACCTTGAACACCGCCATGTCTGTGACGATCATGCTAACCGTACGTGCGCCCGTAAGGGGAAGCGTGCACTCGCTAACAATCTTGGGCGTGCCGTCCTTCGATACGTGCTGCATCGTCGCGATGACCTTGGTCTTGTCGGGGTTGGAGACGAGATCCATGGCTCCACCAATACCTGCGTTGCCGTTAGCTTCCAAAGTCACTTCTAGTACAGAGAGGTAAAAAATGTACTCACCCTTGACGAGCTTGCCAGGGATCATGAAGTTAGCAATGTCACCTGCTTGCGACACTTGCATAGCCTGGGCGCGGGAAAAGTGAGCTGGAGCAGTAAACGCAACCAGTAAGGCCACTTACACCGAGACAGGTGACATCCATGTGGCCGCCACGAATCATGTTGAACGACTCCGCGGAATCTGTATCCACGGTCAGCACCCTGACAAAACATCACCAGAAGCTGGAAAACGCACCGAAAGTGGACGCGCCAGGAAGCAACGTTGCGGTCTCCTTGCCGGCGTTGATGATATCCCTAAGGGCAATCCGCCGCTCAGCACACGATCACGCTTACAGCGGTTGGGTGAACTCACGCATCAACCTGGTCGGCGGTGGGGTAAGGGCCCATTCCCAAGATACCGTTCTCGCTCTCTACCCAGACCTTAACCTTGGGGTCCAGGTACTAATACCGCCCATGAGTTCATATCGATATGAAGTGCAACAACTGGGGCTGCTTACCTCAGGGATGATAGTAGGGACACCGACACCAAGGTTAATGTAGAAGCCATCGCCGATCTCGCGGGCGGCACGCTTCGCGATCTTGTGGCGCCAATCCAGAGCTGTCTTCTTCGAGTCTCCCGTCTTGTGTTCAGCGCCGCTAGGCGCCAGCTTCGTCACCTCGATCGACTTGGGCTCGGTGGCCTGCACGATACGGTCGACGTAGACACCGGGAACGTGGATGGTATTGGGGGAAAGGCTTCCGACCGGGCTGCAAAACAATTCGTCAGTCTACCGCTGATGTGCGCACGCGTCAGCTGTGACGTACACAATCTCCTCAGCCTCAACGATAGTGAGTTTTGCGTTACGGGCCATGACGCCATTGTAGTTGTTGGCCGTGTACCTGATATCATTTCAGCATCGTCTTCGCGAGAGCGCTGACTCATGGAACGGCTACTAACCTGAAGACCAAGTTACCGGCCTCGTCGGCTTTCCATGCATGGACGAAGGCGACGTCTCCGGCAATGGCGGGCTCCATGATGAACCTCCGACCGCCGAAGAGGCGGGCCTCCTTCGGGTTTCCTGGGATCATGACGCCGGCCTTCATTCCACCGGGGTTGTAGCGGATAGGAATACCACCGGATTCCACGGCAGTGGAGGCGCCAGTGGGGGTGAAGACGCATGGCTCACCGGACGCGTGAGCGTGCAGACGGGCAACGAGGGTACCCTGGGGAACGAGCTCGATGCCGACCTCGCCGTTGAGGTAACCCGACTCGAGATACTTGTTCCTACACGTGGGAGAAGACGGGTCAGGCGGAGATAAACGGGCACGAGGGCGGGGGAAGTGCGCACCCTCCGAGGTATGAGATCACCACAGTGTCGAGCTGCTTCGTCTTGATGAGCTTGACTGGGGACGGGGTGAGCACACACGCGGGAACAGCGTCCGGAAAGGGGGCGGAAAGGCTTACCGAGACCGTGGTCGCCCGCACCCGCGTTGTTGGACACGGCAGTCAGGTTCCGAACCTCAGGTCGTCTTGTGAGGGCGGTGATGAGAGTCTCGGGAATTCCACAGAGTCCAAACCCTACGCGGGAGAGAGGGTAAGCGAGGGTTATCGGAGCAAAAGACGATCGTTACGTACCCCCAGAGAGAACGATGTCGCCGGTCTTAACATCTTTTAGAGCCTCGTCGACCGAGTCCCAAACCTTGGTTTTCCTGGGGGCATTTCCGACGACAGAGTAAAACCGAAGACGATTGGCGAGGGCGATCCGGCTGCTGGTGTGCGCACGGGGGATAGCGATGGCACGAGTCCTGAGAGCCAACATGTGGGTATCGGGGGCGGGGGTGTGTCAAGAAAAGGGGAGAGGGGGGGGTATGGCGGAGGAGGAAGTGGATGACGCGAGGCCGGAGGAAAGGGGAGAGTGACGATCGTGAGGTATAAAAGGGAGAGGGAGTGGGGCTGGCGAGAGAGTGCGGGGGTTATATAGGTGAATGTGGCTCGGGGGGCTGCGGGGCAGGCGTAGGGACACTGTGCCTTCCGGCGCAATTCCGTGGGCCTGCTTGGATTCGGAAAGCTGTGGGCGAGCATCTAACAAGCGTGAAGGAGGTGTTGGTGGTCGACCTGGTCAACAGATCGCTCGGCTCCGATCGCCGTACCCCGCATTCCCCAGATGGGGATGGGCGCTTCTCGTGTCAGCCAATCCGGTGATGCAGGAACGGAGCACGGGCGACAAGGCCCTCGTCGTCCCTGTTCCGCTGCTTGCCCGTGCGCCGGCTTCCGTGGTATAATCCCCTTACCCAACATTTGCCCGTCCCAACCTCTCGGACCGCCATCCCTCCCCGTGCGGGGTTAGAAGTGAATGCGGAGAACATTATGGGATCAGGCTCGCCTAAGGCCCATGTGTGTAATGTGTGTCATACGAAGTCCAGAAGGGACAAGTATACAGAAAGCCAGCGGAGAGCCAACACGCCTGTCCTCCGTACCCCGACTCTTACGCTCGGCCGACCTTGGGCGAAACCTTGAAGTCTGCCTCCGTCTTCGCCCTCACTTCTTCCACAGTTACTCCCTCCTGCAGCTCCGACAGCGTCAGCGTGCCCGTCTTTCGGTCGACGTCGAAAACCGCAAGCTCCGTGATAATCTGGCTGACGGTGCGCGCGCCTGTCAGCGGGAGGGTGCACTCCTTCAAAATCTTGGAACTCCCGTCCTTCGCGCAGTGCTCCATGACCACGATGACCTTGGTCTTGTCTGGGTTCGACACCAGGTCCATCGCCCCACCGATTCCCTTGACGAGCTTGCCCGGGATCATGAAATTCGCAATGTCGCCCTTCGCAGACACTTGCATCGCCTGTGAGTTTCAATCCTCGTCAGTCCATCACATCCATGCATGGGAAAAACATAAAATTAACCCCTAGAATAGCGACGTCGATGTGCCCACCACGAATCATTGCAAACGACTCGTAGGAATCTGCACATCCAAATCATCAGGCCCCGATGCCGCCGGCGCAAGGTTATTTTAGTTCGTACCAAACACTGCTGACCCAGGAAGGAGGGTCACCGTTTCCTTCCCGGCATTGATGATGTCACTGAGCGGGATCTCCTCGGTGAGTGCATGTCCAGAAACCGCATGCAAGGGACTACACTCACGCATCAACCTGCTCCTTGGTTGGGTATGGGCCCATACCGAGGATACCGTTCTCGCTCTGCAGCCAGACTTTCACATCGGGCGGAAGGAACTGCGTCCCCTCGTTAGGTCTAGGAACTGTCGAACCAAGGCACAGCACCAACCTCCGGAACCAATGTAGGCATCCCAATACCAAGGTTGACATAGTAGCCGTCGTTCAGCTCCTTCGCCGCGCGACTGGCAATCTTGTTCCTAGTTGCGAGTGCCGCCTGTTTGGCGGGGTCTGACGACTTCTCGTCTGCTGGAGAAGAGTCCCGCGCCAAGGATATGAACTCAATTTCCTTCGGTGCTGTCGCCTTCACAATACGATCAACGTAGATGCCCGGCAGGTGGATGGCATTCGGCGAAAGCGAGCCAACAGGGACAATCTCTTCTGCCTGCAGTCATGTTAGCATGTTGTGTTCCTT
This sequence comes from Ganoderma resinaceum, assembly GCA_964023155.1. Taxonomy (NCBI): domain Eukaryota; kingdom Fungi; phylum Basidiomycota; class Agaricomycetes; order Polyporales; family Polyporaceae; genus Ganoderma; species Ganoderma resinaceum. Next base: position 2,794,196 of record OZ026794.1, read on the forward strand.
CTCTGCGTTCGTGTGCGTACCTCCACAATGGTTAACTTCGCATTCCTCGCCATCGTCGGCGAGAAGTTCTTCGCGGCATATCTGAACACACAGTTCCCAACTTCGTCGACTTTCCACGCGCGCACCAGCGCAACATCGCCGGCGATGGCAGGCTCGAGCACAAACCGACGCCCATTGAACTCCCGCGTCTCCTTCTTGTTCCCCGGTACGGCAACCCCCGCCTTATATCCGCCTTCTTTTAAGCGGATGGGGATAGAACCATCCTCGACTGCGGTCGAAGCACCTGTGGGGGTGAAAAATGCGGGGAAGCCTGCAGCATGCGCATGCAGCCTTCCCACGAGCGTGCCTTGGGGTATGAGCTCGAGCGAGATTTTGCCATCAAGGTAGAGCGACTCGAAGTGCTTGTTCCTGCAGAATCCCGAGCGATAAGCCGCGAGGTGCGGATACGTATTTAGACCGTCCGTCGTACGTACCCGCCGATGTACGATGCCATCACTTTGTCAATCTGTCCGTTGTACAACAGCTTGCCTGCCGCGTGTTTCAGACTGCGTTCGTCTGGGCCGACGAACTGTGAAGAAGACGTACCAAGCCCCTTATCTCCTGACCCCACATTGTTGGAGACCACGGTCAGACCTGTGATCGAATCCCTCCTCTTGGAAACCGCCTGGATTAAAGTATCTGGAATTCGCTCATGTCAGACTCCTCAAAGTTCGAACATGTTCGATTTCTACATGTCCTACGCACCAGGAGTACCGCACAGGCCGAAACCTTCCGCGCACGGTAACCATGGTATGAGTTAGTCTCCAAAAATGTGCGTACATCGCCGAGGGGGGCGACATACCTCCGCTCAGTACGACGTCACCCGACTTGATGTCCGCGACCGCCTCGTCCACCGAGTCCCACAGCTTCTTCTTCGTGGGGAGCGCGTCCCCTGCCGCGATGGTGCTGTATGCGCAACGCGTCAGGTGTGCAGGGGCCTGAGCTTGGAGGAGGCAGGGTCGCAGAAGGGTTCCGATGGATTTCCGTGAGGGATATCCTCGCAGGACCGTCCTCGACGGGATCGCCCGCACAGCGTAAGCAGTCCTGGCAAGCATATTCAAATCACAGCACAGTGTGGTTACACCGTATCTCCACCAAGTCCAGTTCGCGATCGATCGTTGCTGGAGTGGTCTGCGGCCTGAGTCTGTCCGAACGCGGTGACAAGTTACCGATCGGGCGTTCGACGCTCCTGCTGAAGTCCGAGAACGTGGTTGTTGTCAATGGAGGTGATCGCGATGAGTAGTGGCCAGGCAGGGATTGAGGAGGAAGTGAAGAAGCGGTCGGACAAGCTTCGGCCGCGACGCCACGGTATATGTGCAGGCCGCTGAGCGTCGCCGTGCACCAGTCGTGGTTCGGGCTCGTGTCCATGTGAGCCACATCGGCCGGTGCTTGTGAGAGCGCGAGAGACGTATTTGGGTTCTGGCAAAACACCACAACCGCTCGTCCCGAGTCCCGCCTATGTCCATCTCCGTCGCATGTATAAATTCGTCCTCAGTTAAACTTATACGAACCATCCCGGCGTGCGGGTCTGAACGGGAGGTAAATGGATGCGCACGTCCCAACACGAGTTACATTACAAGCGCGGCCGGCACTGGCATCGAGCTGTACACTGGTTACAGTGTATCGTGTTGATATATTCTACATGGTGTATGTACTTCACTAACGTCCCATCGTCATGGCCACTTGCTACTCAACCATTCACCGTACCTTCCTAGCCGGACCTCTCGGACGCGCGAACGGTTTCTTATCGCCGTTGTCGGCAGGTCCACTTGCTGCAACCGTCGGAGTGTCGGACCCTGCCAATCCGAGCTCCGTGACGAGGTACCTTTCGTCCAGCTCCGAAGGGTCCGATGTCTCGACCTTCCGCGAGGATAATGTGGAGGCGCTTCCCGCTGATGATAGGAATTCTTTCACTTCCTTCACAACGAAGAGAACCGCACTGGAATACAGCATGCGATGTCTCACGGGCGAGGCGGACGGGCAAGAGTAGATGGGAACTAGGCCGCAAGAATAATCAGTCAAACTATTTGCTGTATGTGGGAAATGTCCTCACTAATTTCGCGACGCGGCGGAGAAGTAATGGTTTGTGGCCATGCAAAGAACGCGTAAACTGATTCAAACGTCAGTGATGTTGGGTGGCTCACGGAAGGACGACTCACCTGGGGAATCAGTGGGTAACGAGGAGCCCAACTGAGATGCATCGATCTGGTTTGTGGAGGACAGCAACAGGGTCTCTGTCGCAGGATCAATGGTCTGGGAAGCCTAAGTTAACATCTCATGTCAATATATCAGGTCTTTACGAACATACCAGAACAACAAGACGGCTGTCGTCTGCCGCCACAAGATCCTTGATGGCCTCTTCCGCATCTGGCGACCAGTGCAGGAAAACGCCTTGTCCGATGTGGTTCTGTCTGGCTCGGTTGCCTTCATAGCTTCGGCCTCCTGCTTCGCGTTCCGCGGCTTTAACCTCCTCGATCTCCTTTTCCCTCGCACTCATGGGTTTTGGTGCTGCCAAATGACGTTTATGCTTCGCATATGCCTCCGCGTTGACGTCTTCCTTGGCAGTAGCAAAGATTTGATCGGTAAAGTGCGTCGATCCAAGGCTCTTGGTCAACGTACTCCGGGTTGCAGCATATAACATCTGTGGAGAACATTAATTGACTATTTAATCTGACGGAACAAGTTTAGGGCATGTACTTTGTGCCTGACTTTCGCGGAGTCGGGCACGTAGTAGACGGCCAGCCACTCGGTGGGGGGGTCATCTAATCGGACAAGAACATAGGCCGGGACGCTCTCTTCCAAGATATCCCCGAGCTTGTCAAGGTCTTGTTCTAGGGTGCCAGATGGAGGATGGGTGCCGTCGGGAACGAGAGATTCTAGCGGGCATGGGGCAATAGTGAGCGGCCAGTTCGGAATGGAGAGAAGCGGCACTGGGAGAGACCATTCTGGATGGAGATCTTGAGGAAGCGAACGTCCCTGGAGTCCACCGCACCAGAGAAAGCAGAGACGAGTTCTGGCGAGACAGCGATTCCCGTGGGTGCAGACATGATCGTTACAGAGGGGAAGTTAGTTCACTTCAGATGCTCTCAGTACCTACTTTAGCTTTACTTACTAGCGTATGGGCGCCTAGATGGGGAGCGGTGGACGCGATCCGGGCATCCGGAGACCAGATACGGCGGCGTAGCGCCCATTTGTTAAGAGCGGTGAAGGCAAGGCTCCTGCAGCACTTGGCCTCAGCCTCGACATACGCTTCGTTCCGGCCGCTCTCGTCCTCGGCCATCTTGACGTCAACAGTCCTCAGAGAGGTCATAACATTCTGCCTGGCGACCGTCGTCGGCTACGACGACAGGCGGCTTGCTCCAGCGCTGGTTCACTGGTCCACGCAGCTTCCCCCGCGATACTAGTAACCTAAAGTTCGGCCGTGGCACCTCCCTTCAGGTATCCTATTGCAAGCCATGGAGAATCCGCCGTATGTTCCCTACCAGGCATACAAGGTGTGTAGCATGCTTCGATAGTCATTTGCTATATTCTCATTGCATCCGGCAGTCCAAGAGACACAATCGTGTCCTCTCCAACCCACAACCTGCTCCCAATGGTACCCCACCTCCCACTCAAGCTCGCCCAAACTCCATTATTTCTAACGGGTATCCTCACATTGAATCCATGCTCCCTCATGCTGCCAACGACGTCGTTGACACCGAGAAACGCTCGATAGCCATCCTCAACGGTCGCGGTCCACCACAACGCCCGCTTTCAATGATAGATTCCTTCACAAACTTGCGACAAGAACTGACACCCCCACCTCTACCTCCATCGGATTGCATTTTGGAGAAGGTTGTCGCTGAGCAGCCAGATAGGGGGTTTGTGGACAAAGCGGTCCAGAAACCACTCCCGCCTCCTGTAGATGAACTACCTTCTCCAGTGCCCGTCCTTGCGTCTCCGGTGAGGCAGCCTTCTCCCATACGTCGTCAGTATATGTCGCCTCCACCTCCGTCTGCTGTGCCACTCCCCTCTTCGCCCGTCTCCACATCGCCGCTTTCTCAGACCAGCTCTCCCAAAGTGAATGGGAAAGCTATCGCCCAGTCGTCCCCTGCCGCGGGTCCTTCCACACTTTTGCCGAATTCCCCGGGCAAATCCATTGCGTCGCCAAGGAGGACTTCTACCTTCCGTCATGTTCCTTTACGTCCCGCCGCCGCTAGGACGAATCTGCCGACCTCGTCTCTCGCCCGTCCAACCAGCATGATTGCCCCGAACCCTGCTTCAATGCTTGCCTCACCTGCTCCCTCCACAAGGAGACTGAACGAGCCAATGAGCGGCGCCTCCTCGGCTGCTTCAACCCCCGCCATGAGACCACAGGATCGGGCTCTGCCCACAATACCAGCGTTCGAGCTGCAACAACACAAGGCCTCCTCCCTCCCTGCCACGATCGCCTCCAGTCCCACGACGGTAGCGCCTATACATGCGCCAACAGCGCGCGCATCAACGCTAGGAGCATCGGCGGTACAGGACATAGTACCGCCTGTGCACTCGTTACCTTCATCCGCGTCTCCTTCTTTGGCGCCAACGACGTCCACCTCTTCTGCGGTTCCATCTGCCCCGCGCACGCCGGCGCGATCGCCTGCACCCTACCGACCCGGCTTCCAACCGAAAGGCGTGTATCGACCTCGGACGGACGAATTTGTTGAGGCGCGGAACAGCAGCCGAGAGGTGGGACGGATAGAGCGGACGCGGCTCGAGCGTCGCTTGGAGAAGCTCATCAACCTGCACTTCCCCCCACCCGGACAACGGAAGGCGGAGGCCCCGGAGCCACGGGCGGCGAAGCAGGAGAACCGGCGCGCGTCGTCGTTCTGGGAACTGGACCTGTCGGATCTGAAGAACAAGAGCGCGGGCGACCTGTGGCGGGAGGTGGTCCAGTCGCAGGCGTCGCAGAGCGGCAAGAACGATGTTCGAGGTACGTTGGACAGGCGGGTGTGGCCGGTTTTTTGTGTTGTGTGACCTGTGGTTGCAGCCGCGGAGCAGAAGATCACGCCTTGGGAGGAGGACGCGTCCGTGTCGCAGTGTCCTCTATGCGCGTAAGTGTTCTCCGGCAAACGAGCTTGATACTCGAAGTCTGACACTCCTGGAAGTGCGTCGTTCCACCCACTTACGAACCGGAAACACCATTGTCGACTGTGTGGGCGTATCGTTTGCTCACTGCCGGTGAAGTATCCTCAACGACCAGAATCGTGCTCTCTTCTATTTGTCGTCGATCAGACTACGGGTCGAATAGAAGAGGTTGGAGAAGGTGTCGACTATGGTGTTCGGAGACGCACTACCGCATCGCCGGGCAGGCCTCAGAAACGGGAAGTCCTGAGCGAAGATGAGAAATTCTTGAAGGGTGTGCGAATATGTCGCGATTGCAGACCAGTGCTCTTGTAGGCTTTTTATCCGTCTACCGCCGCCCGTTACTCATCACGTCCATTCCTTGACAGACGTCAGCAATACCGACAGGAGATGGGCGTAGTTCCTTTGTTCACCCGGCTATACGATGTCTGTCCCCGCTTCCACTAGAGCCATGGTATGCTTACCAATCACCGTGTAGGCTTTGGTCTCCCTGGAGAAAGAGATTGAAGATGAGCTTCCGATATTCCAAGAACTCATTGTCAATCTCGCGTACGTCCCATCATGCCAAACCCTCGGACGACCTACTCACTAGATGGTACAGGAAGCAGGAGCGTCCGACGCCGGAAGCGACAGCCGTCCGAAAGCGACTTCTCGAGGCGTTCGCGCAGTACGATGCACTCGCCAAGCGCATTCGTCAACTGCCATGTTCTCCAGGCGGCTCTCAGGATCGTATACAAGGCGCCGTCATCGCTCGTGCCAATCTCTTCCTCCAGAAGAATATGTTCCCGCTCCAGGTAAATCGCACTGCCGCACTAGCACACTGCGCTTGACTCATTACCCCACTTCACAAAAGTCGCTGCCGAAGCCCAACGGCAAGAAGGCGGGAGAGGCGTCGTCTTCCTCCAGCCCCGGTCCTCCTGAAGATCAGATCATCGATCCCGACTCGGAGATCGCGCGTATCCTACAACCGTTGCTGGAACAGGAGGCGCTGCTGGAGACCTTCGTCGAGGAGGCCAAGGCGCACAGGAAGTTTGAGGACGTCAAGACCCTCAAGAGCAACCTTCGGGAGATCCGTGGCGAGATTGAGCGTATCATCGCGAATGCGGAGGAACAGCCACGAGGGAGAAGGGCGTCAGCACGGACATCGACTGCTTAGGTAGATGATGTTACTTAGCGTCTTTCCCTCTAGAGGTCCTGTCTTCATGCTGTTGCTCGCGTCCCAATATTTAGCTCTACTCTGCGCGGTTCGGCGCATTCACAGGTATTTGATTTCCCTACGGTATTGCTGGTGTGTCGGTGTGGTCAAGGTAAGTTGCATCCGCTGTATTGAGTTTCATTCCGACTGTCACCTTCGCCCAATTTCTACAGCTTTGAGCGAAAGGTCTGTAGGGACGTTCTGGAGATGAAAGAGTCTATATAGAGATCCAGATTGAGTACAAAGAGAGCCGCTTGGGACGATTGGCAAAGCCTTTTCTGCGCACTTGGGCGCATGCAGACAGAGATGTAAGATGCTCGACCGAACAAAATAGGAACGAGCAGCGAAGTCGTGACAGTGCTAATGTATGTTGTACGAGAACATTAAGACATGATGCATGACGACAAGTACACGACATGAGAGTATGATCCCGAGCGAGAGAGAGAGGGTGACGAAGAGAGAGACCGAACGATGCAGTGCGAAAGAACAAGCTGTAGCTGCAACTGTACGGATAACGGGAAACAATGGGCATTCAGTCAAATGGGCAGAGTCGACGGATATGAAACGCGACGACGGCCGCGGGAGCTCGCTCATCTCGTGGGGATGACCAAACGAGGCTAAGCTCGATAGAGAACGCGAACATTAGCTGGGATAAGTTATGTCGACCGAGCGACCGAAAGCGTTCCAGATCCATGGCTCGAGTGTCGATGCAGAGGATGATGTATGTATGCATGTATGTATGTATGTATGCGTGTGCGTATGTCGTGTCGTCTGAATGTGCCTTGCGTGCCTGTAGGTATCGTGGGTAATGTACCCACCAACAGCCAACCTCCAAAAAATCGAACTATCCTGGGCACCAGCCGAGGATAACCACGATAGTCCCCATCCAAGGTCCGACCGCGAACGCGCACCGCGCGGTCGCCATATGTACTGCCCCACCCAATCCGCCCGCTCCCGGTGCCGTTTGAGTGGGAAACAATTTACAGGAGGCCGTTCGTTCCACTCGATATGTGATGCATGTATGTGGCGTAGATACGCCGCGCACATTTGACTTCTCCTCTCCGCGATCGCAAACAAGCAATCCGGACAGGGGACAGGCGGGAGACAGAATATGGACATCGCAAGGGCTATAGCAACTTCGAGCTCCCGATAGGCACAGCGGAGCGATTCCTTGACAAGTTCGACCCCAGTCGCCCGTCCTCCAATAGTACGGGAGTCGTGGGCAGTGGGGGCGGCTGTGTGGTAATGGCTGCAGCGGCCGCGAATCCGACCATCGGCGAGTACGGGCGCATGTTCGGCGTTGGCGCGGGGGAGAAGGACGAGACGTGGAGGAGCATGACGAACTCCTGCGTGGCGTTCGTCAGCGTCACCATTTTTGTCCGCAATGTCGACGACAGCTGGCTCGGATTGTGCGCGTGCTTGCTGTGGATGTGGCCATTTAGTTTGGCGGTGGTGGCGGCGAAGGTGGCGGCGGGCGTGAGCGTCGAGCCGTTGGTCGTCCCGGCGCCGCGCGTCTTCAGGGCATGAGACAGTTGGATGACAGTCTGGGAGAAATGACAGGGTGTGGCGAGGTTAGAATCAATATTATATCGGAGACACACTCCCAGAAGAGCAGTTAAACAGCACCGCCCGAGGGGAGCGCAGGCCAGAACCACGCGGGCGAGCGGCTAGGACAATGAGAGCCAAGCGTGTATGGCAAGCTCCCCGGTGAAGAGGAGCTGTGTGTCATTCGGCAAGGGAGCCCAGAATGGCACTGCGCTGCAGGCCGGCAAACACGAGGCGAACACACAGACGCAAGCTCACCTTGACGAATAAATGCGCGTCGTCATGGAGCGCCCTCCCATCCACGGCCTGCGGGTGTACCCCCTCCTGCATGGCAGCAATGCTTCCCCTTAGTCGCGCCGTCACGTCCTTCGCCCGACCGAGCATCTCTCGGAACTCGTCCCGTGTTCGACCATCCGTGTCATCACCCTCCTCCTCCATCTCGTCCATCATCTCCCAGATCTCGGGTGCTGCCTCGACCGCGGCCTTTATTGCTCCTATCACATCCCGGTCAACCAGTGTGCTCGACCCCGAGGGTGGGGCAGCTGCACTTCCAAGCGATGGTGAGTTGGACGCGGTGAGGAGTGAGCTCTGTGAGCCTTGCCGAGAGTGACTTCGTGAGTGAGTACCCCCGACCCCGTGCAGATGAGGATGCCAATCGTGCGCCTGTTGCTGACCAAGTGGCAGAACAAGCCGCCGCATTGTCCGCACCTGAGGGGTTGGGGTCGAGTACCCTACGGCCCCGTTCATCATACTCAAGCTGCCAGATGGAAGCGATGGTGGAGGGTCGTAGGAAGGGAGCATCTTCCCGATCTCGACGTCCTTGTAGCTGAACGACCCGGCATGCCGTCGACTGATCTGGCTCTTTCCCAGGTCCAGTGAGCGTTGGTTGGTGTTCGTCCGGAGATGCGAGCGTTGCGGAGTTTCTGGTTGTTGCAGCTGCGAAGGGAGAAATGGAGAGGATGCTATGGGCGGGGCGGACACAGGCGACCGGGGCTTGTCGTACATCGGTGTGGTCGTGGACCGCATCGTTGGCGTCTTCGGACCGTACAACTTGGACGCCGGGGGCGGGCGGGCATCCCAAAGATACGGCCGCGCGGCATCGATATGCGAAGACATTGACGCCCATGACGCAGCAATCTCGGACATCGCGCCGTACAGGACAAGCAGCATTTGCCGTGTATACCGTACGTCGTCATGCTTCGCCAGGACCTTCAGCTGCAGGGAAAGCATCGAGACCGCTTTGCCGAACACCGTCACGTTGTCCCGACAGCTCTCGATCACAGCACGACATATTGATGGACTAGGCAGAGCACGCCGGCTCATAGTGTCGAAGCGGTCGAGTGCCTGAATCAACTGCGTCATGTACGAATTCGCAGGTCCAAGGACCTTCAGCAAGACTGCGGACAAGCGCTCGTCAATTGCATACACCGTGTAATGCTGAAGGGTCTGGTAGATCTGGGACAATGCGAAGAGCATTCCTCGAACTGCGTCGACCACGGCAAGGAGGGATTCAGGTATGGCCTTTGAAATAGTGGCAGCTGATAATGTGGACAGTCGACGAAAGTAGGAGTTGCGCTCAGTATCAATCGAAGGGACGGGTCGTTCGAAGGGTGCCCCTCGGTCAATGGAGATGGGTGAGGCGGAAACAGGCTCGTCTGTGATGGAGTGTTGTGGATAATGACTAAGAACCGGTCGACGGTAAGTACTTCATGCACTTGATACAGACGAAAAGCAGCGCACCTCGGGAAATGGTCGAGAGCATGAGTGGCAGGTCGATGTATGCCATTGGCAAGATGTAGACGTGCAGGCCTCATGTCAGGCAAACTCTTCTTCATCGAAGGGACTGACTTGGGTGCGGGTTTGGCGGTGCCATTGGTGCCATTACCGTTGAGGTGAGCGTGAGAGGTGGCACGAGCATGACCAGCATGGATACCGTTTGGCAAGACGGATTCATCCGTGGGAGAGACAACGCCTTCTGGTGACCGAGGGGACGGCGTAGCGCTCTTCGACGCGAGGTGGGAGAAAAAGGGATCCAGGTGCAATCGAGGACCTTCGTCCATCGTAAGTTTTCGGGAGGGTCCGGGAGAATTGTCCAGTTGAAAGTAGGAAGAGGTATCCGACTCGAGGGAGTATGACCGAGTGTGAGACGATGATTCAGAATGCATGGAACGTATTCGATCACTTCGAGGAGCATCCAGGCTACAAAGCCAAATGAATCCAGAGGAAACGAAACAAAGAAGGGTGACTTACAAGCTGGAGTCGTTTCCGGAATCACTTGTGATGGAATCGTCACTTAGTTTCCGCTCACCTGGTTGGGCAGCATTATCCTGCAGCCAGGCCTGAAGATGTCGAATCCATTCTGACATTGCCTGGGCGTCGCTGTTGTCCTTCCCGATGTCCAACACGTGCGCTGGGGGCCATTCCAAAGGATTTTGGTCGACCTTCAGCAAAGTGAGCTGGCTGAACTTGACCAAATACGGTGGGAGACGATGGAGTTTATTTCGCGCCAAGGAAAAAACCTAATGAAGTGGTGATAGAGTAGGTTAACGAGTGTTATGAGGTTAATTGGAGCCCAAAGTCGGCGGGCAGAGTGTAAATGGATGCAAATGCACCATTCCCCGGTGCTCGGACTATCCTCGATAGGTTTAGCGCGCCGATGTGTCGCTCATACTCGGACAGGAGCGTGAACCCTTCGCCGCGAGACTAAAGGATCGACAACCTTCGGAAAACGTCATACGCCAAGAATGCATGGGTGGACTCTCCCGCGTTGACTAGGGAATCGCATATAAGGTCCAAGAGCACGGCAAGTCACGCAGGCCGTGTGTGCGGACTGCTCCAAAAGCACCCTTGTTGCAGGAAAAGGAAGTGACTCGTACCCGTAAGTTCACCAAAGAACCCGGCTGTGAAGGAAGGCGCTTGATCTTGTTGCGGCTAACGTCCAAGATTTCCAATGACGGCATAACGGTCAGCTATAGTATTTGTGAGTTGAATGAAGTGTCGGAGGTGACGACACAACATTACGCACGACGTCAGGGAAGACTGTGAAGCTATTATTCTTCAGGACGAGATAACGCAGGCGAGATAATAGGGAGAACGCCATGGGGAGTGTTGTGAGCCGGTTGTGCGCGAGAGCTATCCTGAAGCCAGAGTGTAAAACGCAAAGAACGTAGATCGTGGCGCAATATGGTAGCTTACCGTATTACTGAACTCTCTGTGCCAGTCTGCTCATCCTGACCCACGGTGGCGAGTTCCTCCGCTCCTGACTCGCCGACATCGGTGAGGCCCTTGTATGCGAGGTCAAGGGTTGCCCCTCCATCCGGGGACTTTGCAAGGGCGTCGGTAATATGATCCCGGGTCAAGGAGAGCGAGGAGAGCGGGGAGATGGCGGCATTTCTAGACGTGGTGGATTTACGTAGAGAGGGTTCGCCATCAGAACCGGACATCCAGCGAGCAGGATGGGAGGAAGAGAGCGCCTAGCTGGGGGAGATGAAAGGGGGCAGCAGGAGGACGAGGGGGAGAAAGAGAGCCAGGAGGGAAGGGGAAATAAGAGGGAGAGAAGGAGAGGTCGGATGGAGCACGAGAGCCTGTGCAGGACGCGGTCCCTGGCCAAGTCGGAGGACAGCTCTGTCCGCGGCCTCAGTAAGTAACAGTTCCCTCAGCGTTTCAACCGTCACCGTCACACCCTTCCTCGTGACACGTGACCCCCGCGTTCCTTCCCCCGCGTCTACGCGACGAAGAAGAGAAGATTGTGCCTGTCACCCTCAGTCCTGCTCCTGCTCCCACTCCAGAGCCTCTCAGACTCTCCTCCCGCACAGTCCATCCATGGCCGCCTCGACGGCCTTTGCAGGAAAATGGGAATCCCTCCCGACCTCCCTCACACCGTGGATGTGCGTGCATTCCAATCGGCGCGCCCATGTCGTCCCACTTGACTTCCACTCAGTCTAGATGTCATTCATTCCATGGGCCACACCCAGATGACCCCCGTCCAGGCCTCCACAATCCCCCTCTTCATGCGCCATAAGGACGTCGTCGTCGAAGCTGTCACGGGCTCTGGGAAAACCCTCGCCTTCCTTATCCCCATATTGGAGAAGCTGATACGCAGAGAACGCAAGCTAGCGAAAAACGAGATCGGCGCACTCGTGATCACCCCGACCAGGTGCGTGCTGCCACCTAGAACCCCTCGAAGTTCAAATCAAGTCCTGACGTGCAACGTCTCTATGATAGAGAGCTCGCTACTCAAATACACTCCATATTCTCCCTCTTCCTCAACTCTCAGCCCCTACGCCGCCCTTCGCCCTCTCCTGACGAAGCTTCTGGCTCCGACGTTCAGCTCGATACCACCCCCGAATACCCACCCCCGTTCCTCATTATTTCTTCGGACACTCCCCCGGCGCAAGATGTACAACGCTTCCTCTCTACCGAGGCCGACATCGTGATCGGGACACCTGGCCGGGTAGAGGAGTTCCTTCTCGGGAAAGGAAGGAACGTCGTCAGTGTCAAGGAGCTTGAAGTATTGGTTCTCGATGAGGCCGACCGGTATGCGTGCCAACGTCACATCCAATTGTCTGCTGAAACACGTTTGAAGGTTACTTGACCTGGGTTTCCAGGCAGCCTTAACGCGTATCTTGACTGCTCTTCCCAAGCAACGGAGAACGGGCCTCTTTAGTGCCACGATGACAGATGCAGACGCGCTGTCAGAATTGGTCCGGGTAGGATTGCGCAATCCGGCGCGCATCGTTGTGAAAGTGCAGTCGAAGAAGGTGAAGGGCAAGGCCGGTGCGGATGGCGCTAAGTTCGAGAAGGAGGTCATTGAAGAGCGGCGTATACCAGCAAAGTAAGCGTTCTGCTGATCCGTAGGTTCACCGCCATTTAAACCACTTGCGATTCAGCCTACAGAATTACTACATGACGTGTTCCGCCTCCGAAAAGATGCTGCAGCTTTCTCGAATAATCCAGCACGAGACCCAGGCACAAAAATCCGCGCGTTTCATAATCTACTTCGCGACTTGCGCATGCGTCGATTACTTCTACCGGGTATGCAATTCGTAGCCTCATTCTAGTTCTCGGACTAACGAGTCCGGGGCAATAGGTCATGGCACCGCTCCTCCCTGCCAATTCCACATTATACTCCCTGCACGGCCACCTCCCCCCTAGTGCCCGCACCAAAACCCTCGCAAGCTTCACAAACTCTGCCGCACTCCCATCCGCACCGTCAATCCTCCTCGCCACAGACGTCGCTGCGCGGGGCCTCGACCTGCCTGACGTCGATGTCGTCATTCAGTTCGACCCTCCGACGGACACCAAGGCGTTTTCCCATCGCTGCGGACGCACCGCGCGGGCAGGGCGCAGTGGGCGAGCCTGGGTGCTTCTGGTCGGGCGAGAACTCGACTACGTCGAGTTTATGGCCGTCAGAAAGATCCCGATGAAAGAACAATCGCGGTTCGCGGGCCACGGGTCGTCTACCTCACAAAACGAAGACATGGAGGTAGACACTGAGGACCCAGAGGTGCCAGCTGTCTTGGCAAAGATTAGAGAAAAGGTGCTGGTGGACCGCGCGTTGCACGACAAGGTACTTCGCCTATTTCGCGTTTGGTGATCAATCACTGATGCGGACACGATGCACATGCGTAGGCTACAAAAGCTTTCGTTTCGTTCGTGCGTGCATACTCAAAACATGAGGCATCTTATATCTTCCGAGTGAAGGATCTCGACTTCATTGGGCTCGCGAAGAGCTTCGGGCTCCTTCGGCTCCCCCGCATGCCCGAGCTAAAGGACGTCTCGAAGGACGGCTGGGAGGATGCAGACGTAAATGCAAGTTCACCCCATCCCGCTCCCACATGCTGCAACGCGACTTACGTCCTTGGTTACCTTCCTCGTTCCCGCCGCCATTGAAGTGGGGAGCGTACAGCTACGTCGATAAGGCACAGGAAACCAAACGGCTCGCCGAGTCCACAAAGTCGGGGCCAAGTGCGGAGGAGATCCAGAAGTGCAAGGAGCAGCGCAAGGACAAACGGAAGATTAACGCCGCGTGGAGCGACAAGACGCGGAAACAGGAGGAGCGGGAAAAACGCCGCGAGAAGAAAGACCGGAAGAAGAAGTGGGAGACGGCCCAGGCCAAGGCTGGTGCCGGCACTGACAAAGGTGGTACAAAACGTGGGCTGGGAGACGTAAACGGCGGGAGTGGCGAGGAGGGCGAGGGGGACGATTGGGATGAGCTAGCAAGAGAGGAGAGAATGGCGAAGCGGGTGAAGAAGGGTCACCTGAGCCAGACGGCGTTCGACGCGGAATTTGGGGGCTTGTGAGGAGACGTCGGGCGGTTAGTAGATATTATCCGTATATTCGGATGTGTCGGGAAGCATGATCGTCGATCCTCCGCATTGTATTCTGAATGTGGTTTCCCCGTTTACATCACTGCGCTCTGTTGAGCACACCAAGTGGGCGCCAAAAATGCCCCGCCAATGCGAGCCGTGCTGGTGTCTTGTCCCCCGACCTCTTTGTCCCTCCTTCTGCCCTCTTCCGCTTGCAAAGACTGTTGAAACTTGCCCGCCCTGCGTTGTCTCGCTCTTTCATCATGCACATGAATAATCCGCGGTACAAAAAACGTCGATGTCGTGTGCGTCCCTCTTCCCTGTATGCGCCCGAGTGCGGGGCCGCCCTGTCGCGTTTGAATGCATTGTTCATATTCCCCTGTTTTGTCAACGCGTGCGCCCATTCGCCTACCTCAAACAGTACTACGAGAACAATGGACGGCCCCGCGGCCGCGAAGGAGGCGGAATGCCAGGCTGCCCAGATGTCGAGTGGTGCGGTTTCGCGCACCCTGACGACCCTCAGTGGCTCACGGCAGAATCATGCCCTTATCCCCCTCGTCGATTTACGCTTTCGAGCACCCCCATCGACCTCCCTCTACGTCTGCCCTCGCCAAAACCTGCGCCCCCACCTGCTCCTGCCCCCCCAAAAGACCCGCCTCCCCCGCCTCCGCAAGAACCCCCTCCTTTCCAAGCTCTACCCCCAGGACTAAGCGAAGCGAACGATATGGCGCTACGAATATGGCACAGCAAGGTGAGCGTCGGACAGGACAGAGGAAGGGAAAGAGAGAAGGAGAAGCTGCCGCAGCGCGAGGATGAAAGGGACCCACGCTCGCGCACCCACTACCGTGACGGATCGGGACGAGCGCGCGAGGCTTCTCCGGGAGCTTCCTCCATCGCGTCGTCCGCTGACCCACGCGTGGCCTTGCGCAAGATGGCGTCCACCTCGAGCATTCCGGACAGGAGACGAGAAGACGAACGGGACCCGGAGAGGGATAAGGAAAGGGCGAGGGAGAGAGAGAGGGAGAGAGAACGCGAGAGGGAATGGGAACGCGAACGAGACAGAGAAAGAGATCGGAGGTACCGGGAGGAAGACAGGCGCAGGGACGATGATAGGCGCAGGGAGACTGACAGGCGATACGACGACAGGATGAGGGAGTCGAGGGACGATGACTACAGACGACGCGACGAGGAGGAGCGGCGGGGGAGGCGGAGCAGCGAGTCCCGGTCTCAGAGGGAGTTATCGGAGGAGGAGAAGCGGCAACTATGGGCGGATCGCGTCAAGTGAGTCACCGTCTTTCTCTCAGTTCAACATTCCCCCCCAACCATAACTATCGTATGCTAGGGCTCTATCCGAGTCGGTCCTCGCACGTACGGAGTATATCCGGCTGCAGGATGATGCCCAAACATATGAGCGGCTGCGCAACTCGGCGCAATACGAGCATCTACCCGCGGAAGACAGGACAGAACTGGAGAAGCTCGTCGAGGACACGAAACACGCTTTCAGGCAGAAGCAGGTTGAGCTCAATAGGACCGTGGCGAGACTCGTTCCCCGCGACTTCTTCCCCTTTGCGCAGCCTCCCGAGCGGCAGGGTGACTCTGCGTTCCTCGAGATGCACGAGATACTCTCCGCATTGCAGAACGACGTCAGGGTGATGCACGAGGCTGTCGGAAGGCTACTGGCTACTCCCATACTACCTGCTAGCTCTTCCAGGGAAGCGAGCGAGGCCCGGGCTGACGGGGATTCGAGTGGTGTTCGTCCCAGGAAGCGTCGCCGCCTATCTATCGAGCCAGGCTCCTCCCGCACCCAAGACGCCAACTCGGATCAACCTGGGGCAAGCATGCAAGAGTTGGAGGCGTTGAAGGATGATCTCACAGAGCTAACGGGCCGTATTTCGAATGTTGAGAACGACCTTCAGCAATACTCGAGCAATGTTCAGGACGAAGTGGAAGCTCAGCTTGACTACCAGCTCCCCGACTTCGGCGTCCCTACAGGCAAGGACAAGAAGACGCATGTCGACCTATCGAAGGACGTTGATGTGCTTCATGGCGACGTCAACGCCGCAGAGCAGCGTGCGGAGACCGTCCTCGCGGCTCTCGCCAGGCTGAAAGTCAACGAAGGCGAGGAGGAAGACACTAATGCCCGGCTAAGGGAGCAAAACGAGAAACTTAGACAGTTGGTCGCAGAGGTGCGTGATATCTGTGTCGCTACGTTGCACACGCTGTTGACGGTTGTGCTCCTGCAGATGGAGCAGCACCAGAAAGAAACGTCAAAGAAGCTGGAGGCTCAAACTGCAGAGATCACCGCACTCAGTAGTGCCGTGCAGGCGTACATATCCTCCCCCGCCCAGTTCCCCGCCCCGCCCCCACAGCTGTCCGCGGCGGAAATTGTGGCGACGGTGCGATCTCCTCTGCTCGTAGAGCTGCGGCAAAAGATGCAGCCCCTCCTCGACGATGCACGAGCGGAGATCGAAAAGCTGCTGCAGCAACAGCTTGACCAGGTGAACGGAACGCTCCTAGCACAGATAACCCCTACGATGCGCGCCGTCGAGGTTGTCTCCAATTGGGTCGAGAAGGTCAGTGCAACACCTCCAGGCGGTGCCCCACCCACACTTCCCACTGCGCCATCTGCATCGAATGGCAGATGAAGTTGCCGTACCAGAGACTGCTCATTGCCCTTGAACGTATTGTATTGTATAGATGTTCTCCTCCCATACTCCGCTTGTATCCTACTATGTTTTATATCACGTAGAAGTAGCTGCCAAGTAATTTCTTGTATTTTGGGCGGAATAATAGTGTTCCTGCAGGAAAAAGGAAATGGTCCCCCCGAGGATCGAACTCGGAACCCTTGCATAACAAGGCAGAGATAACCCTATAAGTACAAAGCTCTAACCAGTTGAGCTAAGGGACCGTAACGCTGGGGTCGCTATATGAATTTATCACAGTGCTAAACGTTAGCCGAATTCGAGGAACAGAGGGTATTTTGCACCGATGCGACGCCTCTACATAACACACCATCAGGTCTACGTAGCAAGCAAAAGATATCCAAGGACGTCATCTATACACCGGGATCCACATTCTCCTCGTTGATTCCATGGGCGGTCACACGCGCGAAGTGCGTTCCGACGCGCTGACCTTGCTCCTCCGAATGCGTGATCCAAACGAGGGCCTTGAGATTCGAGTCTCTCGCCTTGACCTTCGAGACCAGATAGTTCTCGACTTTGGAAGACGAGTCTGCGTCCAACGCGGAGGTGGGCTCTGAACCAGGGAGGGTCGAATGCCCATCAGTTCACCGATAGAAAAACCCTCGACCAGACTGCCGGCCCGGGGAACTACTTGCCATCTAACAAGAGGACCTCCGCAGTGCCCAGTCCCACGGCGATGGCGAGTGCGATACGCTGCGCCTCTCCCCCACTTAGGTTCGTCCACGTCCGGTCCCAGAGCCCGCGGTCGATTCCCCAGGCCTCGGCCACGTCGAGCGCATCGTGGTGCGAGACGTCGCGCTCGCCGGATTTCCCGCTGAAGATGCTGGACAGTGCTGAGGCGGCTTTGGACGATTTCGAGCTCTGATCATGGACTCCGAAGGTGTATATTGCGGCGAGGAAGTCGCGCGGCGTTCCGGGCAGGAGGGAGGCACGCTGGGGGACGTACATAACCTTCGTGCGGAATTTGGGTATGCCTGGCGGGAAAAGCGTTGAGCATCAGTCTATCGACCTCACCAGCATCTAATATTTGCCGACCATAGAACTGCGGAGTGCTATAGGGCCATAGCTAGAGTCAGCATGGGTAGACACAACCCTGCGCTTGAACAACCTACTGCCCACGGTAGAGTACCTCTCCTGTATATAGGTTTAGGTGCGAGATGCACTTCAATAATGTAGATTTGCTAAGAAAGACAGTCAGTAATTGACCTGTTGCACCTAGGTACGAAACCGCACCCACCCAGAACCACTTCGTCCTGACAACACGAGCACTTCCCCCTCGTCTACGGTGAGTCTGACGTCACTGAATATAGGTTGCCCCTTCTCTTTGCAGCATCCTACATTCTTCAACTGCAGCAGCGGCGCCGTGGACATGATGCCGGTGGCCGTGGGTGTATACCGTCCGAGTTGTCCTTCAAGATGATGGTCGTGAGTCCGATCAGGGCACTCGATGTTTGACAGGGGCTGACCTAATGTATCTGGCCGCAGGCAGATCTAGGCAGATTCGAACGTTCGTATTCAAGAGTCGAGTCTATTTTTGGAAAGTGACGTCCTCAAACGTTATCTTTTCAGTAGCCAGCCCATACTTGTGGAGACAATAGAATGGCGTTAGGACGGACGCGACGGAACTCATATCCCATCATGACTCGAGCACATAGAGTCGCAGTTGAAGCGTACGACAACATCCCAAGGATAGGGGCAATCATGAGATCGCTACCATGCAAATGCAAAATGGGATTGCAGTATTATCAGAGCATGAGGAGGGGTAGGGATGCACGTATATATGCACCAACTATTCTACGTGTGCTAATAAGGTACTTGGGAATCTCAAGGCTGGGGCATGCCCATTGCCCCGTGGGGAGGGGGCACCATGCCCATCTCCTCTGGCGTGAAGCTCGCGCTCTCGATCATCACGCCCACACCGACCTTCGCAGCGTTCTATGATGCATTACATCAGATACGCCAACCAAGCACCAGCACATAGATGATACGGCGTACCTTGAAGTGGTCGATCTCAC
Organism: Ganoderma resinaceum; assembly: GCA_964023155.1. Classification (NCBI taxonomy): domain Eukaryota; kingdom Fungi; phylum Basidiomycota; class Agaricomycetes; order Polyporales; family Polyporaceae; genus Ganoderma; species Ganoderma resinaceum. The sequence continues at coordinate 2,813,103 of OZ026794.1, forward strand.
CAGCGACCAAGAACGAGAACGTCGGCGCGAACCGCTGCTCCAGGTACGCAGCGACCTTGCCCGTCGAGTCGACCTGCGCTCTGAACGATGCCATGCGCAGCTCATACCGCGCTGCCAAGCTCGCCAGTGCGTCTCTCCGTCCCTGGCCCGCGACGAGCTGGAGGTCCGCGGCCACGTCGACCTTTTCGCTCAGCTTCTGCCAGTACGTCGCCTGCAGAATACCCGCACCCTGCATCTGTGCCGTCGCGATCCAGTTGCGGTCCGAGGACATGTACTTGGCCATGTACGCAGTCGCAAAGTCGGACATATCTGGAGTCTGCCTCTGCAAGACGGCCTCAACACCGAGCGCGAGGTTTTTGGTGAAGGACTGGAGGTATGAGCCGATGTAGATGCCGGTGCCGTCCGCCAAGGAGGGGTTAACAGCCTTGCCGTTGAGCGAGTAGTCCGAGCCCTGATAATCGTGCTCGGCCTGGAAGAAGTTCTGACCAGGTTGTGACGAAAACTGTGGAAAGGTGCGTGTCAGGGAGCATTGATTTGGGACAGCGAGTGGGCGGATACGTGGCCGTCGATGAGTGCGACGGAACAAAGGAGGGGGCATACCTGAGCCTGAGCCTTCGTCACGTTGTTGGCACTCCACCCCTGGTTCAAACGACCAGACATGTTCCCATCATTGTCTACATTACCGTGCAGGAACAGCTGTGAAACATGCGTGAGCATCACCAACGAGTCTACAAGGAGGATACAAGCCACTATGCGTACGTTCTCGTTAGCAAATATTGCGCCGAAATGGTACGCTGGCGGCGCAGTCTGAGAGCCCAAGGTGAACGAATGGGTGACGTTGAATCCGGGGTTCATTGACAACGACTTGGAGAGGTCGGCCCTCGCGCCATCGAACATGTAGTTGTTCAAGAGCGTGTCTAGAGTAACAAAGAGTGAGTTTACGAGAGCAGACCAACCGGTAGGCTGGATGACGCGACTGACTCTTGGCCTCTTTGCTGAGGTTTTCAGACGTCCCTGGATTAGGGAGGTCGAGGGCTTTCCTCCATGCTGCAAAGCGGTTGTAGAAGCTAAAAGGCCATCGTGACGAGGATGGGGAGGAGGGACCAGGAGCTGGGGAGTCGACGGTGACGGGGATGGAGGAAGACATGACGACTGACGGTGCTCGGCAAGCGCTGCTCAACTTGTCCAAAAATTCCGGCCAGGGACGCCCCCGAAACGCTCCATTAGGCAACTCCCTCCTTCAACCGCCCGGCCTGCGCCGTCATTGAGCGCTCTTTCACGGAACACCCAGGTGAGCCTGTTTAAATTCACGGATAGGCCCTCTGTTACAGTCCGGTAGGAGAGCGTGGCATGTAGGGAGTATTTGTCCGAAGGCAGCGATAGCTCGATAGACTCTAAAGGCAACCCGCCAGAGCGGCATCTGGGTGCGCACGCTATAAACAATGAACGGTTTACGACTCAGCCTAAGGACAAGGGGCAAGGGTGTGATTAGGTATCTTGCGCAGACACGCAGAAAATGCGTGGACTCATAATACTCGCGTCAAGTACGTCTGTATATTAGATCGATGGCTCGTCGGGGGACGAGATAGGCTCGATGAGAAAGAGGCAAGCCTTGGGTCGAGAAGATCCCTGCAAAAGTGAAAATGTTACAGCCACCAAGATGGGAGATCGGCACACTAATGCGTCGGAGTCCCTTGACATACTTACCTTCTCTGGACGCGTTTGGCCGCGGGCCGGGATGTGCGGACGCACCAAAGATTGACATTGAGTGGCCAACTGTGGGCAATAGACCCATCAAGGCGCAGGTGACGGGAGAAAACCCTATGGATAACACGTCGGATCGCGCGTTTTGTCGACAAAGGGCGTGTTCTGTGGCATTGTCTAGACGATTCCTGGATGGACATGAGCTGTCTGTGTGATTCCAGCAAGGTTCGGGCACTGGTCCGCGTATGTTCGGGTGACAGCGGGGAGTGACGAGATGCGTGACCTGCTTGACATATGGAGGGTGGGTGACGTGACGAGTGGAATGCTCTGGAAAGGGCAAGAAAGAAGGTGGAATGTCCCCGAACTCGGTCGAACGTCCAATTGCGACGTCGTATATAACCCATGGGCCCCAATCACCCTCTCCTCACCGTTTCCCTTTGCAATCTCTTCTGCTTCCTCATATCCTCCATCTCCTAATCTACACGCAAAATGACCAAGGCTGTCGGTATCGATTTGGGTACCACCTACTCGTGAGTCTTTTTTTCGCTCCCATTCCATCCTTACGGCACTTTTGTACTGACTTTCTCTCGATTTTCAGTTGTGTCGGTGTCTGGCAAAACGATCGTGTCGAGATCATCGCCAACGACCAGGGCAACCGCACTACCCCCTCCTATGTCGCCTTCACCGATACCGAGCGTCTCATCGGTGACGCCGCCAAGAACCAAGTCGCGATGAACCCCCACAACACCGTCTTCGACGCTAAGCGTCTCATCGGTCGCAAGTTCACGGATGCGGAGGTCCAGTCCGACATCAAACATTTCCCCTTTACCGTGTTCGACAAGGCTGGCAAGCCTTATATCCGTGTCTCGTATCGCGGTGAGGATAAGGAATTCGTAAGTACCCATCAGTCACATTTCATTTGCCGACTCAATTCTGACGCGATATCTTTAGTCTCCCGAGGAGATCTCCTCGATGGTCCTCACCAAGATGAAGGAGGTCGCTGAGTCTTACCTCGGCGGCACCGTCACCTCTGCCGTCGTGACCGTCCCCGCCTACTTTAACGACTCTCAACGTCAGGCGACCAAGGACGCTGGTACCATCTCCGGTCTCAACGTCCTCCGTATCATCAACGAGCCTACCGCTGCTGCCATCGCCTACGGTCTCGACAAGAAGACGACCGGCGAGCGAAACGTCCTGATCTTCGATCTCGGCGGAGGAACCTTTGATGTCTCGCTCCTGACCATCGAGGAGGGTATTTTTGAGGTCAAGGCCACCGCCGGTGACACCCACTTGGGTGGTGAGGACTTCGATAACCGTCTCGTCACCCACTTCTCCCAGGAGTTCAAGCGCAAGCACAAGAAGGACCTCTCCGGCAACCCCCGCGCTCTCCGTCGTCTCCGTACCGCCTGCGAGCGCGCTAAGCGCACCCTCTCCTCTGCCGCCCAGACCACGATCGAGATCGACTCGCTCTTCGACGGTGTTGATTTCTACACCTCCCTCACCCGTGCCCGTTTCGAGGAGCTCTGCCAAGATCTCTTCCGTTCCACTCTCGAACCTGTCGAGAAGGTCCTTCGCGATGCGAAGATTGACAAGGCGCAGGTCCACGAGATCGTTCTCGTTGGCGGCTCTACTCGTATCCCCCGTATCGTCAAGCTCGTCTCGGACTTCTTCAATGGCAAGGAGCCCAACAAGTCGATCAACCCCGACGAGGCTGTCGCCTACGGTGCCGCTGTCCAGGCCGCTATCCTTACCGGTGACACTTCCGAGAAGACCCAGGACCTCCTCCTCCTCGATGTCGCTCCTTTGTCGCTCGGTATCGAGACCGCGGGTGGTGTCATGACGCCCCTCATCAAGCGTAACACCACCGTCCCGACGAAGAAGGCCGAGATCTTCTCGACCTACTCCGACAACCAGCCCGGCGTGCTCATCCAGGTCTACGAGGGTGAGCGTGCGCGCACCAAGGACAACAACCTCCTCGGCAAGTTCGAGCTCTCCGGCATTCCTCCTGCTCCCCGCGGTGTTCCTCAGATTGAGGTCACCTTCGACATGGATGCCAACGGTATCCTTAACGTCTCTGCCGCCGACAAGACCACCGGCAAGTCGAACCGCATCACGATCACGAACGACAAGGGCCGCCTGTCGAAGGAGGAGATTGAGCGCATGGTGTCCGAGGCCGAGAAGTACAAGGCTGAGGATGCTGCGGCGACGGAGCGCATCTCGGCGAAGAACGGTCTCGAGTCGTACGCCTACAACCTCCGCAACTCGCTTACGGACGACAAGCTCGCGGGCAAGTTCGAGCCCGCGGACAAGCAGAAGCTCGAAACCGCCGTCAACGACACCATCTCGTGGCTTGACTCGTCCCAGGAGGCGTCCAAGGAGGAATACGAAGAGCACCAGAAGGAGCTCGAGGCCGTCGCGAACCCCATCATGCAGAAGCTCTACCAGTCGGCTGGCGGTGCGCCTGGTGGCTTCCCTGGTGGTGCGCCCGGCGGTGCGCCTGGCGGCTTCCCCGGCGGCGCTGCGGGTGGCGAGGAGGGCCCGAGCGTCGAGGAGGTCGACTAAGGGGTTGGACATTCGTTTCCGGTACTCATCGCATGCGCATAGCTGGAGTTTGTTACGATCATGACGGCTCGTGGACTCGAACGTAAAAGTAGCATGTATCATAGTTGCATCTTTTAGAATCTGCATCGTTTTCTTTATCTCTCATATCTTCCATGTGTGCTTGAGCGTGCGTGAGACGAGATGGGTAGGTGCCTCTTTCGTTGACTTGAAGCTTTGAGGGCATGCTATACTTGCGACGCTCTAACAGGACCAGCGCTTGACTTCGGCTTCTATTGGTTGAACGTTCCAAACGTGATGTCGATAGGATACTAATTCTGTTCCGAACTTCATACAGAAGGGGTGCTCCAATACACGAAATCTCATGTCGATACCCCGGCGACCTCCTCTCAGCCATTGCTCACACTCGGTCAGCCTTGGACTTTCAGAACACCAGCCGAAACACTGCCCCCGGCAACAGGACGACTGAGCTTATTCACGCCTACAGACAGTCAATCAGCCTTGATCTCCACACAGACAGCATCTCTACGCTGAGCGTACCTGCTTTCACGATGAACGTCGCACTCGGGAACGCTTCTAAGTTCGCAGTGTCTGCGGGGTGTCGTTAGTGTTGTGCAGTCGCATATAGCCATCTTCACAAAAGTGACACTCACTGACGTTCCTCATCGCCCAGTACGTCGCGTTCGCCTGATGAGGGTCGACCGTGAGCGTGAAGAACCCGCGGTATGACCCCTCGCTCCATTGCAGGTCCGCGTTGGCAGCGACAAGCACAGTCGAGATTTTGTCCGCGTTCACTGGGGAGATCCCTGCGCCGAACGCGGACGTGGAGGAGACCGCGGTGCCGGCGAACTCGACGCCGATCGCGCCCTCGCCGGTGATTGGGTTATAGCTGGGGTGATGTGCACCGATTTAGAGTTAATAGGGCGAGCTAGGGAGCAAATACAGACGTGATGGTTTGGTTCGGATCTAATTGGACTCGTGTTTGAGCTGCGCTTAGAACCTGGAGGGAGTCAAGTACTTACGAGCGAGGTCGCTGACCCAGTTGGCGTGCGAGTCTCCGGAGAGTATGATGGTGTTGCTAATCTTGTTGTTGTATAGATGGTCGAGAACTCGGTTGCGGTTGGCGCGGTAGCCGTCCCAGGCATCCTAAGGGTGATCACTGAGGGGAGGCTATATGTAGCTTGTAAGGCATGCAGCTTACGACGTCCACTGCAGCATCACCATCATGTCAGGTCTGGGCATGTTATTGTCGGACTGGGAAACGACTCACGGGAACCGCTTTCGTTCAGCATTGTGAAGACGATCTGCTGTCTGCAAGGCGTCAACTAAATGCTCAAGGAAAGTTCGCATATCATCTTACCCAACAATCCGCCATGTCGCACCGCGAGCCTTGGATTCAGAAAGTGTCTCATAGAACCCTAAACTTCGATCAGTCGGGTAACAGTAAATGCTAAAGTGAAAGAAAGCACAAGATTCTTGTTCCGTTCCCATGAGCGATCGGTTGGTCACGTCCGCGATGGCATTGACGACTGTAAACGACCATGAGATTCGATGTCGTAACATCTTTCCAAGTACGAACAATCTAGGCGAAGCATTAGCTTTCAAACATTAGAGAACAAAAGACTAAGCTTACTTGTGTTGTAGTACAGCTGTGGCGAACAATGGCAATAAGAACCGCATGCTTCTCGTGGGCGCAAGGACTTACATCAGTTACGTCGCGATCGTATTGTCCTAAACATCGGTAAGTCAGAATTGCCAACATCAGGCTGCTGAAGGTTGAGAATATAGTAAAATACACTTACGGGTATCCAGCATTGTGAGGTCCTAGACATTGTAAGTCTCGCTTTTGTTCTCAGACATCGTGGCAGAGCCAATGCAAGACACTTACCAAGAGCTTGCCTATCTGGAAGTTGCGCCAGATACGCAACTTGTCATCGGGGTCGACCTGCCGAATGGGCATCCACTCATGGTATGCGCGAACCGCAGCGAGCTTCCTATCCGTGAAACATGCACCAGAGGGGGAGAAGCTGCAGCCTACAGCTGTGTCGTTGCTGTTGGCAGTTCCGGCCTTCCAGGCTTGATCTGCCACTTCGTGATCGTCCTAGCGAGTGCATATAATATGATTAGACACCCCTAATGTGATTTAAAACGCATGGGGACTCACCCTGACAGCGACGCGTACGGGCTCGTGAGCTAGGCACTACGAACCCGATGCTTCGAATTACTCACCAAACAGTAATCCAAGGACCCTTTTCGTGAGCGTCCCTGAGGCTGACATCCGTTCTATACTGGTTTAGTCGCAGACGATAGTCTGCAATAGTCGCCAACTCCCGTCCTAGGGTCTGTCGCCCGATACTCGCTCTACAGAGTTTTTGAGTAAAGTAGTCCAAGATCATCCACGCGTTCAAATCGTCCTACCCGCTACCGACCGACTCATAGATCTAGATTGCGTTTCAAGCTCATATTCAATGCCCATGATTGAACGAGCAGGACATACATAGTCACCGAGATGCACGAAGATGTCCGCAGAGGTGTTGTGAGCAGCAACACCATATGCGTTGAACCACCCTGCGCATGATTAGTGTCAACGGGACCTCCTCGGAGTTGTGATGACCCACCTGACTGATATCTGGAACAGCTGAATACGGCCAGCATCAATGGTTTCCCTCCGTTGACCCGTTCGGCAGGAGCTGTAAAAGACATTAAGTGACCTCGAACGTTTCCACAAGATAGTAAATAACATACTATTCGGGCTAGAAATAGTTCTCGTAGCGCCAGTTGGGCTTACGGTACTCGCATTTGTGCAGTCAGCGAACTGAAACCAGTAATGGGTGTCGGGTTTTAGATTGTTGGCCTCAACTTTTAGGGTCCAGTCGACGTCATAGGAGGTAAAGGCATCTCCGGAGTCTACAGGTCGCCCAGAGAGGTCGGCGTTGTCAAAGATTTTGAATGACACACAGACGGGAATGCTCTGGTCGGGGAGCTGGGAGCCAATGGGGACAGCACGAGTCCAAAGGAGGATGGAGGTGTCAAAGGGATCCCCCTAAAGGTTAGACACTTGAGCACCCAATAATGTTTGACGAACATGGGAGAAGGCTTACACTGGCAACTGGGCGCCGAGGCAGTTGTTATGTTTATAAGATGGTGCAACAAGTTGGAAGGAGACGAATCATACCTGAATGGGTAAAGTTGATGCCGCCGCTATAGATGAAGGGACTCTAGTAATAAAATCATGAGTGGTGAATACAAGTTGCAGATGGATCGTATACTTACCGAGCTGAAGTCACCGCCATAGAAGGTTGGATAACCCTCATCGAAAAACCCTTCGGAGCTTTGCGTATCGGCGAGTTGTGGCGGTGTTGGTCCATCGATTTGTCTTTTCGCGAACGCTACATGACGAGCATGCAATACACGAGTATTATGGGACAGCTGTGAAGGTGACCTAAATACAAGTGGGGAGGAAGATGATGCGTTAAGTACTTACGTGGGGGGCGTTCGCAAATGGCGAAGAATAAGCTAAGTTACGGTCAAACAAGCGTTGAGCACCGACAAGGCCGCTGAGCGAGGCAATGCTCCCAAGCAGTACAGAGAACATCATGCCACTCACTCCTTGGATTCCAGCCAACGATTGCTCTTAAGAGCCTCTGTAGAGTGTGCACCGGTCCAATGGTCAACAAAGGGTCCGAAAGCTCCGCCGAGGTCGGTGAGGTAATAGGAGAACCATGTTGACAGGCTGCGCGCACGTTTGCAGGATACCGGGACGATTGGACGGGACAATCGGCCAAAGTGGACTACGGAAAGCCGCGGATGCTTCTCCATTGGCATCGACGTCAGGTATGGCGGGCCGTAGAAGACACGATACATGCGGCATCGCGCATGAGAAACGCAAGATCACGCACCTGAGCGGAGGTGTACGTACGACTATACCTTCGGGCTCTCACACTACCATCCCAGACCACAGAGCACACCACCCACGTGTGCGCTACTCTCTTCTTTCGCTTCGCAGGGACTCGAGAGCGTGCTCTTGGATCGAAATCTTGATATATGCCGGACCTAGGCCATCACGGGAGCTAATCAGTTTTCTGGACTCGAATGTCGAAGATGGTAAAGCGAACTCGGAGCATTGGGTTGAGCCAGCGGACGTTCACTGTACATAGTCCCATTTAATTGCGCAACACAGATGGCAATGTTTCAACGTCAAAAAGGCACCTCGATTGTCTACGGCAATTAAGGGGGGGCGTTCATAGGTAACCAGCAAACAAACGATGACAACTTCAGTCCGTGCACCACCGCTTGATCATTACGATGGCATTTCACAGTTCGTCGCCTTTGAGGACACCAGCAAGGACGTTTCCCCCAGCAACAGGTCGAGCGAGTTTATTAGCACCTATATCCTCTGGCTAAGTCGTGTGGGTCAAAAGGACTGTGTGTGTTCAACTAACCTGCTTGGACTACGAATGATGCGCTGGCGAAGGCATCAAGGTTTGCATTGCCTAGACGGAGTGGGTATGGGAAGGGCCAGCGACAAATCATCCTGATGACCGTACTCACCAACATTGCGCATAGCCCAGTACGTCGCCCGCGCCTGATGTGGGTCAACGGCAAGGGTAAAGAACCCACGGTAAGAGCCTTCGCTCCATTGCAGGTCAGTATTTTCGACGACGAATCTGGCAGACATCTTGTCCGCATCTGCCGGCGAGATGCCAGCGCCGAAAGTTGACGTTGACGAGACTGCAGTTCCCGCGAATTCGACACCGATAGCACCGTCGCCTGTGGTGGGATCGTAGCTGAACCTAGGTATTAGTGTGAAACATGAGAGGAAATAGGTAAAAAACGGACATGATAGTCTGGTTGGGATCTACGGTATGTAAAGTAGACCTTAACGAGATCATCACTCAAAGTCGTAGCACTCACGAGCCAAATCGCTAACCCAGTTAGCGTGCGAGTCACCAGACAGGATGATGGTATTGCTGATCTTGTTGGTATATAGATGGTTGAGGACCCGGTTGCGATTGGCGCGGTAGCCATCCCATGCATCCTACTCACGCGAACGAGCCTGAGATTGGGGATAGTATCTCTATAAAACCGTGAAAGGGCTCACCACATCCACTAGGGTCACAACAACTTAGTGACGACATTTCATGAGATGACGTGAGGACTTACATATTCCATCCTCTTGCAACATCGTGAATACGATCTGCTGTCTGGGGGTTTGTCAGGAGACCATCCCGATCAAATGCGCTACAAAACATACCCGACAACACGCCACATTGCTCCTCGAGCCTTTGAGTCCGAAAGAGTTTGGTAGAACCCTGTGCAGCACTGAATCAATCATGGAGCACATATGGCTTGACTCCACGTACATGCTTCTTGCTCGGAACCCATCAAGGACCTGCTCGTCTCATCCGCGATGTCCTCGATAACTTTTCACCGCGATTGAGAGGGGAGATGGTGTACCAAAACGGAAAACCACATACACTCTATTGCTAGTTAGCGGGGGAGAGGCTCATGGATGCAGGAGGATTCGCGAAACTCACCTGTGTTGTAATAAAGCTTCAAAGTGAGGCTTGAGTAATTGCGATATGCTATCAAATAAACAAGGCGTACTTACATCAGTAATGTCGCGGTCATATTGACCTGCGTATCGCTAGCCTCAGCACCCTGAATGGTCCAGCCAACATCGCTGAACTTACGGGTATCCAACATGGTGAGGTCCTTGAACGGGTCATGAGCGGGGAGCTCACACCAGAGGGACAACATCGCAACGTACCAGGAGCTTGCCGATTTGGAAGTTGCGCCAGACACGTAACTTGTCATCTGGGTCGACCTGTCGAACTGGCATCCATTCGTGATATGCGCGAACCGCGGCAAATTTCCTGTCCGTAAAGCACGCGCCCGAGGGGGAGAAGCTACACCCAAGGGCTGTATCGTTGCTATCTGCCGTACCAGCTTTCCAGGCTTGGTCTGCTACTTCGTGATCATCCTAGATTCCGATCAATATTAATAATGGGATACCTATTACGGGTCGAAGGATACTGACCCTACGAATGGCATTGGGTGTCGGACAGGTGAGCGCATGTTGACAAGATAGTAGGCGGTCTGACGCACCACACTGTAATCCACGGAGCTTTCTGATGAGCGAAGACCAAGCTTGAATCTGTCCTGTATTGGTTGAGACGCTGTCGATAGTCCGCGATGGTCGCCAGTTCTTTGCCTGCCACAGCACGGCCGATCGGAGCACTAAATTCCAGCTTTAGTTCGCGCGCGACATAAAGGAGAATATTTGCCACTTGCCCGTCCCCAAGACTTTCATATATCTAGTCCCGTACAGGTCTTTAGTATGTGTCAATCGCAAGCAGGTTGAGCAGACCCACATAATCACCGAGATGTATGAAGATGTCCGCAGAAGCGTTGTGTGCAGCGACGCCGTATGCATTGAACCATCCTGCAAAACGAAAAGACAAACAAAACTCAGCAGGTGCACTCGGTCGAGCACACAATATCAAACGCACCATCTTGATAACGAGCACAGCTGAAGACTGCAAGCCTAAGTGGCTTGCCCCCATTGACTTCCTCTGCAGGAGCTAGGACAAATTTTAAGTGAACGAGTCACGACTCCAACACGTGAACATACTGTCGGGGCTCGCGATGGTCCTGGTCGTCCCGATTGGACTGACGATCTGAGGCTTGGCGCAATCGGAGAACTGGAACCAGTAGTGTGTATCCGACTTCAGATTGTTGGCTTCTACTTTGAGCGTCCAGTCGACGTCATAGGTAGTGAACGCGTCGCCCGAGTCGATGGGACCTCCTGATAAATCAACATTGTCGAAGACCTTGAATGAGACGCAAACGGGAATGCTCTGGTCCGGGGGTGCGCCGAGTGGGACTGCCCGGGTCCAGAGAAGCACAGAATCATCGAACGGATCGCCCTGGGCACGTAGCCGACCTCGGATGGAATATCTCGCTGGTTGAAAACGCTCCACTTACGCTAGCAACTGATAGAAATCGGCATTAGACTACGACTGGAAAGATAAGAAAGTGACAAAACGAACCACTATGTGTGAAGTTGATACCACCGCTATAAATCCAAGGACTCTGCGCGACGATCTCTTTCAGCGTGGTGCTCCACAGCGATCCGAGGTGCCCGTAGGTTACATACATTGCTGAAGTCGCCTCCATAGAAAACAGGATAATGCGCATCATTGAATCCGTCTGAGCTGATGGTGTCGCCTAGTTGATGCTGTCTTTTGACGAACTGAACATGGCGGGTCTGGAGAGAACGAGTGTCGTGAGACAGCTGAAAGTCGCGCACGATTGGTTATCAGCACAGTAATGTTGACAACAAGGTTTTGGGAGACTTACATGGGGTGCATTGGTGAAGGGCGATGAGTACGCTAAGTTTCGATCAAACAACCCGGTGGCCTTGACCTTGGCGAAGGCACTGAGCAATACGATGGTCAGAGACACCCGAAAAGGCATGGCAAAAAGGTGCTGGATAACAGTGACCACGTCAAGTCTACTTATAAGACTTGAAAACCTGACGTGAAGCCATGATCCGGGGATGGAAGACTCGTCGGGGCGCGCATTGCGTCCGACGACCACGAGGCATACTCAGATGTGTCCCTCAATGGTCTCGATCATGCCCTTCATGACCCCCTGGATGCCCATCGATGCACGCATCGAAGAGACCATGGGGTATTAAAGACGTCTACAAACGCGACGAGCACAACCTATCCAGGAGTGGAGCATTCTGAAGATTGGATGAGAAGTCTCAAACAAGCGCATGAACGGAGCCGGGCGTACCATTGTAAGCGGCATCTCTCACCTTATCGCCGTAAAGTTAAGCTCAAGCCATCACGCAACTGGAGACTATATGCACCCAAATGTATCTCGGATTGTACGTCGGATGAGCGACGCGAAAAGTGGAAAGTATGACCACGAGTGTCTTGTAGCCTTTTCAGAAGCATAACAGGATACGGCATCAGTACTCGAAGACAAACGTTTGATCATGTATTGAAGTGCGAACTATGACTCGATCACACGACGGTTTACGTCGGCGGTGACCGGCGAATGTGAGCATGAACCTTCGATGAAATGTGAGCGCTTGCATATATGTCATAGAACGATGAAGCTTTACACTGATACAAGGGCAATATCCCATAATCAACAACATCTTATATTCTTCTTACTTTCTCCCGAAATCAAACGAGACCCCCTCCTGCGCTTCAAGTGCTTGGAAATGCGGCAAGCCGCTAAACCAACCGCCTGGCAGGCCACCGACGACTTTGTATGTCATCTTGGCGTCGGCTTCGGCGATCTTGACCGTCTTCCCACCTGTGCCCGCGGCCGCGGCATCAGCCAGGAGCTGGACCTGGCAGGATTTCTCGAGCGCGATGAAGATGTGGACTGTCGCCTCAATAGAGTTGGTAGCCACGAGGACGCCGTGATTCTGTAGTTCCAGTTGTGAGCGTGGGGACCAGGCTAACGTCGGATGGAATATGCAACACGAACCTGTAATATCACAGCCTGGGGCATAATCAGCATTGAGTTGACGCAAGACAGGGTGTGTGGACGAACCTTCTTGTTGCCAAGCGCCTTCACGATATGGTCCCCTTCGTCCTCGTCCAGCACCACGCCTCCATACTGGCTGTACACACCGTGGTCCTACGCGCACAATATATACGTTCGCGGCAGCGCCAATGCACGGAGGATGACTCTCACCTCATAGAACGCGCAGCTGTCCTGGGTGATCATATCCAAATGTTTGCCCAACGTCGAGAAGGCGCGCCCATACACCGAGTGCGAGTGCGCAGCACAGTGGACATCCGGGCGCGCAGTGTGAATGGCGGAATGGATCATGAACGCGGCCTTGTTCAGGAGGGTGTTTGGGCCAGACTCTGCAGCTTGGACAGCGCCATGGTGATCGACAAGGATGAGGTCTTCAGGTTGAATCAGGGAGAAGTGCTTCCCCTGGTGGGATGCTGGTTAATTCCTAAGTGTATATTGCTCGTAAAGGGTACTCACGAAAGGATTGACCCAGAAGCAGTCGGTACGGATAGGGTCCTTCCAACGTTGTGAGTGTCGAAGTCAAGCCATGAGCGCAATCCCATGACGCTCGGTCAGCGCTATTGCCAGTGCTTACCCGAACCGTGATGTGTCCGGCTACCCCTTCGTCGTACCCATACTTTCCTGCGACAGATGTCAGCTTAACCTTGTACCACTACAGTCATAATCAATACAGCAGACCGAAAAGCCTGAAAGCTTGCGCCAGCCGGAACTTGAGCCATTTCCGCTCCTGTTCTTTCGATGCGAACTGTGGGAGCCGTGGCGTCTTTCCGACGGCCACCCCAGTCTTGGATATGGGATCTCCACTCGAGGAGTCGGTCGCGGTTGGCGCCATACTTTTGACGATAGGACGCAGTTTGATGAGGTGGAAGATAGTTCCTAGACATCAGCCAATTGCTGCTCATTTAAATCAATTCCAATAGCTCCTAAGTCCTGAGCCGGGGATTCATCGCAGTGTGATGATTGGCATTGCTTCGAAGTACATTAACCTCCGGGTATCTACACACCCGGTCTGTAGACCATGTGAGGAGTCCACGGGATCAGATACGAGGTGCTTACTGTACTAACTTCACACACATACTTAGGCATCCCGCTCATCCCGAACGGCGCTCGGAATATAGTATTGTAAATGTAGCGAAAGCGATAGCGTAAGAACCTTTGATTATCAAAGTGCAGGGGATCCAGGGAAAGAACATGTGTCCAGCCAGGTGTATGACCGAACAAAAAAAAGAAGACTACAATAAAGTAAGAGGATTAAACGATGTTCAATACCGGTGCTAGCCGTTAGGTATGTTCAGAAGTAGTCTTGGTACCCGTAATGTCGGCGGCCTCTCGTGGGACCGTGGTAGTCTACAAAGGTAAACGTCAGTGCCCTGTTCGTGAAGGTAGAGATAGTAAGTTGCGCAGTAGCAGACGCACATGAACTGGTATCACGGACAGGGCTGACCCCGGCGGCCGCGCTGAGGTTTAGGTACCCCTCGGAAAGCTGGGCTCCTTCAGCCCCAGCCCGAACTGAGCCTGCCCCCACTGGGGCGTTCCACTTCGCACGACACCACACGCAGGTCACAGTCTTTCTTTGACTTGTCTGTGTTGTCCACCCTAGAATAGAATGAGCCCGCAGTTTGCGTTCGAGTGCACGGAACTCACATTGCTGGAAGCATTCCTTGTGCATCGCCTTGCCGCACTCCTCGCAAAAAGCAAGTGTGCTCTCAGCGGCACCGTGCATCTCTTCGTAACAGACGGGGCAGTCGTCACCCTTCTCAGGAAGACGCCTGTTCTTTTGCGAGCCAGACGCGACCTTTTTGCCGGTGGCTTGGGCGTATGCTTCCTTGATCCGTTCGTGTGCTATTGCAGCGGGGGCGGGCGGGGCGCGCGCAAAGATATCCTCCAGCTCAGATGTAAGAAGTGCTCTAGAAGGCGTGAAATCACATATCAATGGCCAGCATTCCCCTTATAGCTCAGACGGTCTTACTTTTGGTACCAGTGGCCGGATCTCATGGAAACCTGAAGAACTGTAGCGCAAGGTCGGTTTGTGTCCCTGTTTTGGACGCTATGCTTGCTTACCCTTCAAGAATATGAAGAGCTGCAAGACACATAGATTAAATATTGTTTCGCTCTGCAAAGTAACTGAGAAACTCACAATATGTTTACAGTGGTGGCCCTTAAGGGCATCAGGGCCTAGAATGAATGAGTATCGTCAAAGAGGACTGGAATGTGGCGGGATATACAGTTGCAAGAAGGTTTCTTGTCGATGATAACAGTGTACACCTTTGAACGCGGTCAAGCGGAGTGAGCCACCGAGCGTGAACCACAAGGCGTTTCATAAACTAACATTGCCCGTGGAGCCGAGAACGCTGAACTCCTCCTTGAGCGCGTTCCCCTCGCGCTTGCGATCAATCATATAGAACCTGAGAAGCGAGTGCATCAGGCGCAAATTCGGAGCCTCTCGAAGAGGACGCACCGCTGGTCCCTCACACGCATAGCTCGCTCCATGGTGATTTGTGGGCACGCCTTCTTGAAAATCGCGCCGCGCTTCTCCGGAACAGGGGCGTTAGGATCCTTAGTCTTACGGCCTCTTTTCGGCTTCGGCGGAGAGTCAAGAACGATAGGGTTACTCGCTGATCCGGCAGCGGTCGCGCAGTGGCTTGAAGGGTACGGATAGTTGGACGGGGGCAATGTCGTCGGGATGCTCGGTCCCGGGATCCAGCCTAGGTATGGGCCATCGTACGGGTCGTCCGTAGCTTTTCTCTTCTTTGACATCGCGAGAGCAAAGAGATGTAGAGGTGGAGAGGTGTCGCAGAGAAGGATTTATGAGGGCGGCGACGCGGTCATCAAATTCACGGGTCAAGAAGCAGCTTGAGCGGCAAGTCAGAGGCGGCGCGACGCGTCGCGACGTGGCTTTTCCCACGACATGGCTCTCCACCTCATACCCTCTTCCGTCGGCTGGCTCAGAGACCAGGCGCAAGCTAAGACCCGCGATACCCTCATCTCTGTCCTTTCCGCAGGCCCAATACCCAAACATGTTGCCTTCATCCTCGATGGCAACAGGCGATATGCCAGAAGCAAGCACAGGCAGATAAGGGAGGGTCACTACGAGGGATTCTGCGCTCTGCGCAAGGTGCGTATGTTGTAGCCATGGTCGGTCGGGAT
The DNA here is from genome assembly GCA_964023155.1 of Ganoderma resinaceum. Taxonomy (NCBI): domain Eukaryota; kingdom Fungi; phylum Basidiomycota; class Agaricomycetes; order Polyporales; family Polyporaceae; genus Ganoderma; species Ganoderma resinaceum. Next base: position 2,829,081 of record OZ026794.1, read on the forward strand.
CTTCCTTGACCACTTCTTGGGATGCATAGATGCTCGAAGTATGCATGAACTTGGGTGTGCGCTGTGTGAGCGCGTATGTGTTCTCTATTGAGAACTTTAAGCGGTCCCCGGAGGAAGTGCAGGCACTGATGGATCTCGCCGAGGAGAAACTACTCGAGTTCGCTCAACAAGGGTACGCTGTTTATCACCGCAAGCATTCTCTTTCTTATGTCTTCTAGTGAGGTCCTCGACACGTACGGAATTCGCCTTGTGGTAGTTGGCCGCTGGGAGCTGCTTCCAGAGAGAGTTCAGCTCGCCGCTCAGAAAGCCCTGGATAGAACAAAGCACAACAAGAAGTGCGTATATGCTTACTCTCAATGTGTCTTGTCTATACCGAATATCACCTCTCAGCGCCGTTTTCAATATGTGCTTCCCATACACCGGTCGGGAAGAGATCATGAACGCCGTACAACAGACCATCCGGGAGCGCCTAGAGGACGAGTCGTTGGACGAGTAAGCTGCCCATGCGCTAGCTTTCTGCATTCAATTTATTGACAATAGAAACGCAGGAAAATCACTGTGGACGACCTTGAGACTCACTTACGAACTGCAGGGAGCCCGCCTCTCGACATCCTCATCCGCACGAGCGGCGTGAGGCGTTTGAGCGACTATATGCTCTGGCAGGTATGGAATCCATATTTGTGACTGCTCTCGTTCTCGATTGACTTACGCGCATGTAGTGCTCCGATGACACACAAATACAGTTTTCCGACAAGTACTGGCCCGACTTCGGTTTTTGGGACTTCATACCCATCATCCTAGACTATCAGAGGAAAGTCTGGGCTGGCCAGCCTTGAACTTCCTGTCCTCTCCTTCCTCATCTCTCTGGATCTTCTGGCATAACTTATCCCCTTCCTCTTCGAAGCTGCTCAACAGTCTTTCAGATGGAGTGGCACACCTAGTACAGTATACACAACGGATTCTAATAGATTGGGATTTGGGACTATCACCTGGCACATAGCTACAGTCAGAGATAAACGTGGGCGACAGCAAGAAAACAGTAGGTACAGCGACAACGATACATGAGAAATGACAAACAAACTGATAATAGGGAAGAGGGAGTGCGTTACATACATACATACGCATATTAGTGCGATTATGATCCTCCCATCGCGACACAGACCATCAACATAACCAAGGAGAACGATATAAACATGACACCGAAGAAATTCACGAGTGCTGGGCGGTCTGTACAGGCGGTGGGGGAGGGGGCATCAACTGCGTGTGCGGGAGGGCTGTAGGCATGTCTGGGGCGGGGTGACGGTCGAGCACGGGCTTGACGGTGTCCACCATGGCAACGGCGGGCTGGAGGATCGTAAAGAGTTGCTTGCAGATGTTCTCCTCACTATCCCGCATACTCTCCGCCACACCACCTTTGAGACGGCTCAGCGCGCGCTCGACGATGGGGAGCATCTCGGACAAGAGGACGGGCTTCAGCTTCTCCGTGATCTCTTCCGCCGTCGGTGGGGGAGGGGCCGGAGGCGGCAGCGAGGCCCCGTGCTTGTCCATGAACGCACGGAGGTCCGCGAGGGCCTTCTCGTTGCTGGCGCACCGCTGGCTGTCCTGCGTGCGGGCTTCAATGAGCTGTTATAAACTAATCAGAACTATGCATCGCGAAGTTAGGGAGAAAACTGACCTCCCGAACTTTGAGGTTCAAGTTGGCGTTGTCCATCGCGAGCTCGTGGTAGTCACGCTTCCGGGCCATTGTGCTCTCCTCGTGTCTGTTGAGCTTCTTGGCGTTCTCCGTGAACTCGCGGTTCGCCTTCTTAAACCGTTGCTTGAGCTTCGCAACATCCTCCTGCAGTTCCTCGTACGACCTCGGGGGCGGCGGCCGTTCAGGGCGTACCTCGCCCTCCTCGCTGGGTGTGTGAGACAGTCGGGATGCACCAGGTTCGCTCTGCCTCTGGTACCCCCGCTCCTCGAGTAACCGCGAGACGACCTCCGCCGCGCTCGCGCTCTCATGTCGGAGGTCGTCCATTCCCTCCTCGAGATCCGTCGCGCGGTTGTCTAGGTCCTCCGCAAGAGCCTTAAGCTCCCCCATGAGCACGCGCTCCGACGTGATGGGGGCCCACTTGGCCTTGTTCAGCTGTATCCTGGTCCGCGCAGCCTCCTCTTCCGCCTTCTTCCTTTCCTCCTCCTCGGCCTGTTGGCGCTGCTCTTCGGCCCGCTTATGTGCGTCCTCACGCTTCTCGACCATTGGCCGGATCTCCTCCAGCCATGCGTGAATCTGCGTGACGTACGCGCGGACCTGCTCGAGCTCCGCCTCGCGCGTATCGTCTTGCGAGGGCACAGGGAGACCGTCGAGGGGATAGCGTGCGAGCTTATCGAGGGCCCTGTTCAACTGCTTGCGCGCCTCGTAGATCTTGTCGTCTGTCGCCTTGCGGAGCCCCTCAAATGTTTTATGTACGCCGACCAAGGATGCGCTCTGATACGCCTTCGAGCGGTGCATTTTCCTTTGTTTCTCGCGTGATTCCTCGAGGGTCTTCAGCTCTAGCTCGAGCGAGACGGCTTGAGAGAGAGCGCTGTGAACGCAGATTAGCGGAGTTGAGATAGCTGAAAGGAGGCGCAGAGTGCTTACCGAGTGAAATCCTTCCACTTGGACTTCAGGCCGACAGGGAGTGCTTGATCTTGGGGTGCAGGAGACTGGGCTCGAGCAGGCTCATCTATCATGTCTACGTCTTCATCCTGTACAGGTTGCTCCTCTTGTACTTGTCCGGGTTCGGCATCGTTGCGCGAGACATCCATGTTCTCCGCGGGAGTGTAACCAGAGAACGCAAACGGGTTCGGTTTGGATGAGGACGCACTCGCTGGACCTGCATTCACAGTTGGAACTGGAACACCCAAGCTAGACATCCGCATCCCATCGCGCTCCCTTCGCATCTCCTTTGCGGCCCTCGCCGCAACGCCCTGGTCGTCGGAAGGAGCGCCAGCCATCGACTTCCTACGAGGATCTTGGGTTATGCGAGAATCTTGTGGGCTCCTGATAGGCGAGTGAGGGGTACGCGGCGTCGCGAAGTCGAGTTGAGGAGTGTAGAAGCTGACCTGCGGGCTCGACGTGATGGGACTCTCCATCGCCACCTCCCTCGCCTTGCCTTTGTCCTTCGGCGCAGGCTCTACGAAGCTTGACCTCGTGGAGTCCTTGCGCTCAGGAGACTTCTTGGGAGTGTCCCCCCATCCGTCGCCTGCCTTCGCGACCGGCGCTGATGCCGATCCCGTCCCCCATCCGCCTGCGACAGGCTCGCGCACCGGAGATGAGCCCCCTGCGCCCCATGGGATGTCCAGGCTCGGAGCCCCCCAGTCGTTCTGCCCTGCGCCCCAGTCCCCCACCGCGGCCGACGAGGATGCCGACGCATTCGTATTGCTGCCGCCGGGCCATGCTGCCGCATTGGCGTTGGCGGTTGTGCTCGTGCCCGCCTGCGCATCACCGCCCTCGTCCCAAGCGCGTCCCGGAATCACCGTGTTGCCCCACCCCGAAGATCCCCAGGCAGACAACGACGCTCCGGAACCACCGCCACCAGACTGCTTCTGGTTCCTCGGCCCCGTCGGGATCGCATTTGCGCTGGTTCTCTCGGGTCTGCTCCCACCTGCGTCCTCCCTGCGTCCGAAGCCGCCGCCTCTGTCCCGCCCCCTCCCGTAATCCGCATCTCTGTCTCTCCCTCCGTTTCCGTTCCTCTCGCGGTAGTTGTGGTACCCCTGGTCGCGGTTCGGGTTCCTTGACGGCCGCGCGGAGCCCCACTGCGGCTGGCTCGGGTGGATGAAGAAGCAGTCGGAGCCGCGGCGGCAGCCGCCATCGATCGGCGCGCCGGTCTCTTCGTCGTAGAACTGTCGTGGAGGAGGGCGGCGTCGGTGCCGGTGAGCCATCTTATGAGAGGTGGAGGGGATAAGAAGGGGACACACCTTGCAGCGAATGTTCGGCATCCACCTATATCTACGTATGTGGTCCCTCTGGCAGGCGCACGCAGAGAGTATAGCGCGATGTCGTTACGAGATAATGGCGAGACGATGTCAGGGATTTTGTTGTAGCGGCTTCGGTAGCGTAGATCGAAGTGTGGATTTGGCAGGCGGGATGGTGCTGCAGCAGCTGTTAAATAAGAGTAGGCACTAGAACAATCCTCTATCAGAGGACAAGGGTCGTGCTTCCCTCCCTGGAAACGGTATGAATGCGGGATGGTTGTCCAAAAGACAACGTCCTACGTGTGCGTGCGGGATGTCAACAAATCGCGCGACCCGAGATCGGAAGGGAGCCCTTTGCGACGGATTATGGCACGAGTAAAACCAGGGTCGGAAAGAGTGTTACTAGCTGGTAGGAAGGGCGGACAGATTTGAGGGGAATGGGACGGAGGGAGGATGCACAATTCCATAGACCGGATGTCGGGACTCGGGACGACCACACTTGGACCACACTGATCTCGGCTCAGGGCGCCCCTTGTTCAAATTCAACCGGTTCTTTACCTAATCTGGAAAATCCCGCCTTTGGCTCACCAAGCTTGAAACTTGCCTCAAATGGTGTTCGTTCAAACACTTATGCTTTCAAAGTACTTAATTGATGGCATACTTCCGAGAGTTCAGAGGCGTTAGTCTGGAATACAATCGCCAAACGCACCTTGCCCAAGACCAAGCACGTATCCATCGATACAGCAGTATCGCGCTGTGTTAGCCTGGGAGTCCGAGTCCAAGGGTCTGCAAATATCGCGACAGCAACTATCCTAGTGCTAGTATTTTACATGCATCCCAGCACTCGTTGCCATCGTCATCAGGTACACAAAAAGTAGAGACCGTAAACATGCCGTGCTACTGGACCTTCGTCCAAGTAGGAGTCGTAATGTGTGTACCAGTAATGGGTAGCTACGAACAAGCATGAACACTGCAGCAAACAGGAGCTGCGCCTGTGTAATGTAAGCTATTTGAGGAAGGGATGGAGGTGTCGCAGCGGAGTCAGAGGTAAGACGATGGGAGCAGTATGGGGCGTAGGGGTTCGGGGAGCAGAAATACAGCAGTAAATCAAAGCAAATAAGGTGTGCCAGCCGCGAAGGAAGGGTAATAGAAATGAAAGCAATAAAAGAGAGAGGACCTCGTACAGTCAAGACATGATCGTTCGTCACAAACCCTGGTCAGCAATCCAGCGCCGAAGGCACTTCACCAGCCACCGAACCACCGCTTGGGAGGGCGCTTCCGCGGGTTGCGCATCATCGTCACCGTCGTCTCGACTTCCTCAGGCTCGATGACTTCCTCCTCCACGACGAACTCCACAGAAGTAGTCTTCGGAATGTGTGTCGTGGAAGAAGAGCTCACGATGTTGGGAGTCGGAGAGGCGACGCGACGAGTGTTCGAAGGAGGGGGAGCAGTCGGCTGCGAATTGACGGTGTGGTGTTGAGTGTGGGTGACGATCCTGGTCTCGGTCGCAAACTCAATTGCGGTCTCGGTGATGACAAGAGGAGGGGGTGCAAGAACCGGTGCCTGCTGGGAGCAAAAACGTGGTCAACGACTGTTCTAATCAGGCGGAAAGGGAGCGTAGGCTGATAATCCGTCCGCACTCAAAAGCCACCGGTCTGACTGAGATCGACGCCGTCACGCTCGGTGACGAGGCGTGTTGAACATCACGTGGGCGCGAAGGAGACACGCGCGTCGCGCACTGATCGATCGGGGAAATGACGCAGGTTCAATGCGGACGGTCTACCAGCTTACAACGGGGACGCGGGGGAACAAGACGACAGACACCGTGGTCCCCCAAGCCCGGGACGAAGGGAGGGGATGGGACACAAACAATACGAACTGTGTATAAGTGAAACAAGGAAGATGAAATCGTTGGCAAAGGAGTTCCCCCTTCGTCTCAGAGCTCGGAGCGGCGCTGCTGGGGTGGAGGCGGGGGTACCTTGGGTTTGCGTCCCCTTGGGACGCCGACTGGTGGTACAACGGGAGGCGGCTCATAGAAGACTTCCTCCTCTACGGTTTCAGGTTGACCCTCGTTGAGCATGCTAGGGATAGTCAAAATGAGTCAAGTTCTCGACGGCGGACGTGAACACTTACACAAGCTGTTCCATGATCCAGTTTTCGCGTCTTGACGCGTCATGTTCACGACGGTTGACAGCCTCTTCACGACGGCTGATCTCGCGCTCGCGCTCAGCGATTTTGAGCTCGCGGTCGAGAATATCCTCCGCACGGATGCGGGCTTGATCCCACCAGCCAGGAGGAGTGAGTGATTCCTCCTTGACAACCTCCTTGATGACGGTTTGGATCGGAAGAGGAGGTTCGGTGACCTTCTCGAAGATAGTAGGACACGGTGCGCAGACTTGAGGAGCCGGTGTGGGGGCAACAACGCCGCCAGGGGCGCCAGCAAGGAGCTCGGCTTCACGCCGGGCGACCTCTGCCTCACGGACAGCCACGTTGCTCTCGCGAGCGAGGAGGGCTTGTGTACGTTTCGGAGAAATGATGCCCCAGAAGCCCTCGTTCTTGACCTGTTCCCCATTTGGTGCAGCAGGGTCGGCACGATTGGATGGGAGGGAAAGCATGACAGCGAGGACGGCGAGTACGAGAGAGAGGACTAGGAGGAGGGTGGTCGAAGAAATTGTGCGGTGGTGGTGATGACGAGAGGAGGAGCGTTCGCTGCGCTCCCGTTCTCGGTGAGACGAAGAGGGTTGGGCCATCCTGACGCTGACGGAGTTCGAGGGCGACAAGGATGTAGAGGTGTGGGCTCTATACGTGGACGTTATGGTGAAAAACGGAACGGGGGATGAGATGGGTAGCGCGTTGGTCGGAGGATGAGAGGGGAGGGATGATCGTTGGAGATTTAAGGGAGAGAACAAAAGACAGCGGGAGGAAGGGGCGGAAGGCAAGGGAGGGCATCCCCAGCGAGTCCACTTTTCAACCGTTGGTTCGTATTGCCTTTCTAGGTAGCCGGCACACAAACATGTCACAACATCACCCTTACACGTGTCCCAAAACTTCCCACCCGCTGATTAATTGTCACACCGCCCCTTGTTTTCTGGCAAAAGAATTTTCGATTCACGAGGAGAACACGCGAATAATGCTCCCAGCCAATCAAAGGAGCCAGATGTATCACTCCGACGCGGAGCTAAAAACGAGGGTGGCTGATGTGGCACGGTGGGGAAGGCCACGTCACGTCACAGGGCGTTCGCGGAGCATCACGCACGCGGATTTCGTGCCACCGGCGCGTTGGCGCTGCCGTCTTCGAGTCCTTCCCTCCGTCCAGTGCGCGCGTCCGCCCACTGTCCCTCCCTAGACTGGCCTGGCCACGATGTCTCTCCGTCGCATCGCCCACGGAAATGCTGCCTCGACTGCCCCCTTTGCCTCGCCAAGAAGGGCCCGTCCATCCAACGCATCCGCCGCCCCGTCCCCAACCACCCCCGTCCGTGCCTCCTACCCCACCACTCCCAAGACACGGATCATCCGTGAAACCGACTCTCCTCTAAACACTCCATCCCTGTCAGCATCGCAGCCGTTTGACTGGGAGAAGGCTCGTACTCAACAACCTCAGGAAGATGTAGCCACTCCTGCGAGAACGCCAGGCAAGCGTGTCGTACGCAAGAAATCTCTTTACAAACGGTGAGTCATTCCTCGATCTCTAGGAAGCATGGCCAGAAGCCCGCAATGCCATTGTGGTCGCTCAGTACGTGCGTTACTCCGAGTAAGTTGCCTGGTGCTTTACTCCGCGAGACCCTCCGTATGGACATCCCCGTGTGACCGAATCAACGAATGTTTCGACCTCACCGTCTGTTCCGTTAACGCGCAATGGCATGCGCGAAACAATCATTTCTTCGACTCCGTGCGACCAAATAAACCATCCAACCTGCGAACCTACCGCAGCTTACTAGTGCCTCAAGCCCGGTGAAAACTAGCAGCAGTGACTGACATGCGCATACAACGGATAGAATCACAGACATACCCTCTCGAATCGCTTTTGAGATATCTCAGTTCCCAAACAACATCCCTCTTCCGGCGCCACACAACTCTGCGAGAGTGATCGGTGGCACCCTTCACTTCCTCCATCTATGTGTTCGTGTCTCGCAAATACGCAGAGTTCCAGACTCGGACCTCGGCTGGGAAGACATGTACCAGGAGAACGAGAGTGAGGCTTGGTTTGACTGGGTGCGTCTTCATTGCACTACTCGAGTAGCTGTTCTATTCCACTCACATTTCACTGAACCTAGACGACGCCGACGTCCTTCTTCCTCGTATCCGTTGCCGTCCTTAACACCCTCTACCTCTTCACCCGCACCCGCACCTACTACCTCAACCTCGCCTGCGAGCCCGTCTCCTCCCCGCACGCCGCGTTCGTCAAACGCCCGCCTGGCTTCCTACGCGACTCCTCCATCTCCACCTCCGACAACCACGACCCCTTCGCCACGCCCTCCGCCCCCTCCCTCGCCTGGTCCCTTCTCTCCTCAGTCCTGCGCGCGCTCTGGCGATTCCTCGTGGCCTCCGTCCGCTTCCTGCTCAACCTGAGCCCGCCCCGGACACGCCCCAGTCAGCCATGGGAGGAGGACGAGCGCGTGCAGACGCTCGAGGTGTGGACCCCCGGCCCGCTCGAGATGGCGCTCTTCGCGATCTACTCGCCCGTGCACGCGCTGCTGTGGATGGCGACGACGAGCGCGAACTGGATCCTCACCATCTTCGTCATGCTCATCGTCAGCGTGCAGGTGCGTACCCGGTCCATGTCAGAACGAGATGCGGTACTCACGGAGTAACCACAAATGCTTGTTTTGTTTTTCCTTCTTGCAGTGCCGCGCCCTCGCGCGTTCGTATGAGGCATTGTTGAAGGATCGTGCCATCATCGCCGCCGAGGTGATGCACGAGTACGACGAGAAGGTTCGTTTTTCTACGCACGTTCTTCCCTCGTGCTGTCGAAGAAGCTGATCCAAAAAAACGGCGCAGTTCGTCAACCCACGCGTGCACCCAATACGCAAGGACGCCTGCGTGATGACGCACCAGTCGGAGATGGTCAACGTCCGGGAGTGAGGTTCCGCGGGAACGATCTTTGGGTAGATCCGCCGTTGGACCCATAGATTGGGTGCAATGCATTCGATGTGGTTAATCTAGTCTGACAGTAGCTTGAAATGTCCTTTGCAAGTAGTTCTTTGGCTTCTCTCGTATCGCATCGTCATCGTCATCCCACTAACGCCTCGCACGCAACCCGCAACATACTTACTCATAGCATCTTGGACTTTCCGCAGCAACTCCACAGTGTCCAGGGTTCCAGATAGGTTCTGTACATAGAATACACAGGATATTAGGACTACATTGTCCATTGTCGTCGTCGCACCTCCGCGCGCGATGCTTGTCACGCCTTCGCCTCCCCGTTCGCCTTCTCCGCCTCATAAAACTTCATCAAATCCTGCACATCCTCCTTGCTGCCGAGGAAAACGGGGCAGCGTTCATGGATGTTCTTGGGCTGGATGTCCAGGATGCGCTGCGTGCCCGTCGTTGCGACGCCTCCCGCCTGCTCCGTGAGGAGTGCCATCGGAAACGCCTCATACAGCAGCCGCAATTTCCCCTTCTTACTCTTCTTGTCGTCCGGGTAGCCGAAGATGCCGCCGTACAGGAGCGTGCGGTGCACGTCGGCGACCATGGAGCCGATGTAACGCGCCGAATACGGTGACTTGCCGTTCTGCGGGTATTTGATCGAGTTGAGGTAGTTAATGACGGGCTGGTGGAAATAGAGCGAGTTGCCCTCGTTGAACGAGTAGATCTTCCCTCGTTGGGGGATCTTAATCTGTGCGCGCACATAACCCCGTTCGTATCAGCAAGCACATTCAATAGGACGGGGAAAAATCTGAGTATGCGCACATCGGGGTGGGTGAGGATGAACTCTCCGAGAGCAGCGTCGAGTGTGTAGCCGTTTACACCATGACCCGTGGTCAGAACGAGGTTGGCTGACGAACCATACCTGTTGAGATGCGTACATCGGTCAGTACGCACGGGACGTGCTGCGTCAGACGAGCGAACGCGGAGCTCACATCGTGTAACCGGCTGCGACCATCTCGCTCCCTGGTCTCAAGACATCGGCAATCGTTCCCTTCGATCCTGGTGCCTGTCTCACAGGTATCAGCAATGCACAACGCATTCACATGCCCCCATTCTCCATCCCGCACCCACACGCGGCGTAGAGCGCGAGGGGAACACGGAGAGACAAGAGGCACACGCACGATGTGGTAGATGCCAAAGATGGTGCCGATGTTCACACCGGCGTCGATGTTGCTGCTGCCGTCGAGCGGGTCGAAGACGACGCAGTACTTGCCCTTGTACTTGTCCTCGATGATCACCGCCTCCTCGAGCTCCTCAGAGACGAGCACAGCAGTCTTGCCCGACGCGCGCAGCGAGTTGATCATGATGTCGTTCGAGAGCACGTCCAGCTTCTTCTGCTCCTCGCCCTGCACGTTCGTCTCGCCCGCGAGGCCGACGCTATCGTACGGACAGTCCGAACGCGCATCGAAGAGATAGAGATGGCGAGGAATGCGCGGATAGGATGGGTGGAGTCGATGAAGTCACCGTCGCGCGTACAACGAGAATCACGAGGGTCACTCACAGGTTGATCAGACGCGCTTTCCGCACATTCGTCGCGATAAACTTGGACGTCGTCTGGATGGCAGTCAATAGCAGTGTTAAGTCTCCAGTCGCGACCGCCCCAAGACTGAACTGGTCCGAGAGGACATGACTATCATGCGCAGGGAGCAAGGAAAGAGAAGCGGGAATGAGCGTTCGCGTCTGCGGGGCGTAGATGTCAGCACACACCGAGTGAGGGTGATGATATCGGTGTTGGGCTGCTCCTCTCCGGACATGGCTAGGGTGTCGTGTACGATTGTGTGGGTGGATGGATGTGGATGACAGAGAGTGGGACGCGTTTATATCGCAGCGGGCAGAAACGGGAAAGGATTCTGCACGGTCGGAAATGCGGGGACCCCTCTCTCCGCCTGCGCCTCATCCGTCCTGCCTATTCCGGCAAACCCCTCCACTTCACATGCTCTCAGTCTCAGATGTTCCGGACACAGCACCCCGGCCCATCTCCAGCCGCTCATGTCCCGAGTCCAGATGTTCAGGCTCTGGCAATCCATCTACGAATTCATGGTAAGAGCATTAGCGCGTACAGTTGCGATCAAACTAGACTATGCAGGTCGTACAGTACCACATATAATACCAAGCAGCCCACGTCCTGCCTATCTGCCTTCCATCCGTTCCTCAAATGATTCATTGTGTCAAGTCCGGCCATGTCATCCGTGTCCAAACTCAAAATCCGTTATCGTTTCCGTTTCACCCCCGTCACCACCGCGCTCGCGCCGACCGGCTCTTTGCCCTTGCGCGCCCTGAGTGGTATCGAGAACGCTTCTCCATCCAGCCCCTCCAGGATCATCACCTGCACCTCTCCGCTGGCCCCGCCTGGGCCTGACTTGTTGCTATGTGTCTGTACGCTGGATGGGAGATCAGCGCGAAGAGGCGAAGGTGCGCGGCTCCCGCCCCCACTCCCACTACCAAACTGCCCCGGCCCGCGCTCCGGCCCGGACGAGTACGGGTCGTCATCAGGCTCTAGCTCCTCGTCGTCATCCGGCTCGGGCTCCTCGTACAAGTCGTGCATCGGGTGCGCAGTTGCGCCCGCCTCCTGTGCCTGCTGGGCGAACGCTGCGACCAGCTCCGCGCTCAGCGTCGCTGCCACACGCTCATCCAGCGCCGCATCCCCAGTGGGCCCATTGACGGACATGATGTTGGGGTCGCCCTGACTGAGGAGCGCAGACAGCGTCCGCACGGACGCCTCCAGGTCCTGCTCGTCCTTCGCGGGGTCCGTCAACTTCGGCCGCTTAGCTTTAAAGCTGTATTTACTAAACGAGCACGAAGAACACGATCGTCAGCAGGGCGTTGCTATGAGAAACAGAGAAGGGAAAGGCTTGGCCGCTCACATGTTCGGGTCCGGCTCCCATGTCGGATCGTGCGTCTTCATGTGCGCCGTCAGCGTCGTCCGCCGCGTAAACGTCTTATCGCACGCCGGGTCCTCGCACTGATACGGCCGCTTCCCCGTGTGCGTCCGCCGATGCCGCGCCAGACTGCTCGAGTCCCCGAACGTCTTCCCGCACTCCGGGTACTCGCAGAAGTGCGGCTTCTCGCCCGTGTGCACCCGCAGGTGGACGTGCAGCGCCGATCTCTGAAATCCCACAAACGACACCGACACCGACACCGACACCAACATCGGACAACATCATCGCACGTCAGCTCAGGCATTCTCTGCAGGGGGACACAGGGCGAAGGCACTCGCCTGAATGAACGTCTTGCCACAGCCCACCTCCGGACAGACGAACGGCCGCTCTCCGGTGTGTATTCGCATATGACGACACAGGTCGCTTCGTCGGCTGAACGACTTGGAGCACTGATCGCACACATGTGCCTGTTGCACCTTCCCATTGCGATCCTTCATCTCGGTTGGCGCCGTCGACGTTGTGACCGCCGCTGCTGTGCGGACGGTCGGAGCCCCAGCCGTGGGTGGGGCTGGTGGAGGCGGGGGGAGTGTCGACGTCGACGCCACAGGTTGCTGCTGCTCGTGTGCCGTGGCGACTAGGCTGTCGTAAGACGCTGATGCCGTGGGGGTTGCGGCCGGCGCTGCAGGCGAAGAAGACTTGATAGGCGGCGAAGAGGCGGTCGTACCTGACGTCGGCGGACCCGCAGGCACAGAAGGCGGCCGAATGCTGGCAGGAGGGTCAATGGGCGGGGCAGGCTCAGGCTCGGGGGGCGGATCCTGGTCGAACTGGGTGAAGCGGCTCAGGATGTCGCTGATGTCCGTGAATTCGGGCGGGTGTGACGGCGAGTCGCTGCCATCGAGGGTATCCACGGGGGACGACGAGCCATGGTGTCGCCCCCTCGCTCCCGCACCTCCAAGCCCATCCTCTCGCTCGCTGTCCCCTTCGTCGTCGTACAGGTACTCTGACCCGTCTGTTGGGCTGCTCGAATGCGACAGTAAGGGGACGTCGCTCGCGGTGAGCGAGTGGAATGCTGGGGCGTTCCGCGTCCGCTTCTCGTGCTCTTCCTCCTTCCTGCGCCGCGCAAGGTCTGGATCTGCCGCTGCTAGCGCCTCCGCCGCGCGCTCGTTCTCCGCGGCCTGAGCATGTGCGGCTTGGAGCACCGCCGCGAGACCGGACAGGTTCATTCCAAACACGCCGGCCAGTGCTTCCGTAAGGTTGGGGTGGGGGTCGTTAGGGTCATGGGTGTCGTGAACATCATGAGGGGATCCGTCCGAAAGGTCAATGGGTTGCGCGGCGGTGTGCCCGTCGGCAAGTCGATGCAATGAAGGACTCATCGTGCCAGTTGAAGTTTGATGATGGAGGAGGGATGATATCTCCCGCTCGAGCTGCTCGATGGTCAAGCTGGAACCGACGGTGTCCGGGGAGGAGAGTGCGGAGAACTCATCATCCTCAGGCTCTGGTTCTTGCGCCGCACCAACGTCGTGTAGTGTTTGAGCCTCGCGCATCGCATGGGACGATGGCTGATGTTGAAAAGGAGAGGGTGCGGGAGGAGAATGGTGGCGCGAGGGGGATGAGATTGCCAGGGTGTGCAAATGGTGGTTGTGTTGGTCGTCGGGGAGCGGTTCATCGTGCACCACGTCAGACAGAGCCAGCGCGGGCTCATTGTCATCGTGGTCCATGATGGATCAGTCTTATGCCAGTTTATGGGATTAACAACACGTTTGGACGTGTTTATGGAATCGCCTATTTGCACCGAACTTGGAGGCTATGTCAGTTGCGCCTTACAATGTGTCCCGTAGCGTACTGTACTCACTTGGAGAAGGCTGGTCGTCTCGAGAGTCTCAGTTGCGGCGTCCGAGGCGATCGTATATGTGTCGGCAACTGCGCTCGAGGAGACAGGGAGTCGGGGGAGCGTACTGGGATGGAGTCGGGGATGTCGCCTTGGAGGAGAGGACTTGCTATAACGGCGTGGTTCAACACATAATCGTCGTCATTTTCAAACTCCGCAATATACACAGAACGCGTCGCGTTCTAGCGCCGCGTCGAGCTCCGTCCTTCTCTTCCCCGAGTCATCGCCGCTTCCAGTCTCCAGACACCATCCTGTGACTCTCAACCGATGGCAATGCCTTAATTCGGGTCCCTCTGCTTGTGCTACAGAGCAATTGGTGCGACTAGGAATGGTGTTAGGTGACACGGGTATTTTAGAGTGGATGTAGTTGCATCGGCAGTCGCTCAATGTGGACTGAGCTCTATCAGGTACGCACACGTATGCCTCTACAAATCAGTGAATGCCCTTCCCGACTTCTGGCGATCAACGGTGGAGAAGGTTGCCACCCTCATACAAACTTGTTTTCCTGTACGGTAGTGTACCATACCGGATAATCCCACTACGCAACCGAGCTACGATCAGGCTATATAATACGCCATTGCGCGTCGCCTGTCTCACTTGCCAAGCAGATGCCCGTGGTTTGTCCTGCGCTGTCCGCATATGTCATCAAGAACCAGTGCGGTGTGTGCAACCTGTACTGTACTATGGAGTCCATGACATATGTTAATGCAGACCTTGCGGGTATCTTTGGTTGCCTTTCCTCAGTTTTTGCTGCTTTTGCAGAGCACACACAGTTTATGATAAGAACACCCCCAGCAACGAGTCCCACAGTATTTGTGCCCAAGTTCAAGTTCAAAGGCTCAATATTCAATATTGACGTTCACGCCACTGCGCCACTCCGAGGAGCCGGCCAGCCGAAAGATGTCCTCGGCGCCGATCGAGACTGAATAGACGCGCAGCGGACAGTCGGAACTGCGCCGGGCGCTCAGCTGCAGCGCCCTTGGACCGTGCTTATTTGCGCCGCCCACGCCCAAGCATTCCCTAGCATTGCCCACTTGCCCCCGTCCTGTCATCGCTACGACCATAGTGCCTCTTTCCGACGACAGCGACCACCACCCTTGTCATCCCATCCCTCGCGCGCCATGCCCACCGATCGCGTACGGTCCTACTCAATCGACCTCACACCCCGCAGGCACCACGGCTATGCCGTCTTCCTCTTCATTCTTGGGTCACTCCTTCCCCCACTAGGTGGGCTTTGTGCTCAATCCATTCGTCCTTATAGTTCGCAAGGCTGACAGTTACATGCAGCCGTCGCTGCACGGTTTGGGATCGGCACGGATTTCTGGTTAAACGTCTTCCTCACAATTTGTGGATACATACCCGGTACGCCCTCTCTTCGTATTCGCGACCCCTGCGTACCTCGCGTTCATACGCCGTCCCTTTCTCGCCCACAGGGCACGTACATAACTTCTACATCCAGGTGCGTCACGTCTCATCCATCACCCCTGCGCTCATAGCTTGCGGTTTGGGGTCTTCCGGCTGACGTTCTTGTTAATAGAACATCCGTAACAACAAGACGCACCGCCGTACACCCAAATGGGCACAGAAATGGGGCCTCGTCGACACCTCCGAGATCAAGCGCAAGGAGCGCCGCTCGCAGTGGGCAAACCGCTACAACGACCGCCTCCCCCGCTCCACGCTCGAGGGCCAGCCGTACGAGGAGGGCGAAGTGGGCGGGTCCTCCATCGACCTCCCTGAGGAAGGCGACTCACGCTCGCGCGGCGGCCGCGGGAACGGCAACAGCAACGAGCTGTGGAGTCCGACCGAGGAGCGGTACTATGGGCAGAGGAACGACTCGGGAAGCACGGTCGGCAGGAGCTCTGGCCGGTGGCAATACCCTGCGAACTTCGACGATACGTTGCCGCCGCCGGCGAGCTCGAGGAAGAAGTCGATAAAGAAGGGGAAGAAGGAGAAGAAGGATCGGTGGGCGCGGACGGAGGATGCGTATGCGGCACAGGAGGCGGCGGGGTCGACGAAGAGGCGGAAGTCGAAGAAGGGGCGGTCGACGGTTGGGGAGGCAGACACGTACTCGCAGAGGAGCGAGTCGACAACGGAGTTTCCTGAGGACGCTGAGGGCGGGTTGTATGGGGACCATCGTCCGGCTGCGGATGCAGAAGCTGATGGACGGGATGGACCGCGGAGGACGAACGATGAAGACATCTTCAATCATGAGCTCTAAGTCGTTGGTTTGGGCATGGATGGGTGGGGAAGACGGGAGATGTGGTCTGGCGTTGTACGCCGCGACGGGGGCGAGAGGGGGAGATGGAGGACGATTGTGGACGATATCCCCGACTTCGTGATGATTTCTTTCACGACACCAGCGGTGCGGTGCACGCAAGAAGACAGCCATGTATATGTACCGCTATATGCAGGGCCCGGTATTTTATTCTCGCATGCTCTTGGAGATGGTTCCTGGTACGTCTTGAGCTGCGCTGCTCGTATATCGCCAAACCTACTTCTCCAGGTTCTTCTATCGCCGTCTTCAGTTATCGAGGCCTGGGAGTGGAGAAGTGACCTACTCCACAATTTCCAGCGCGTACTTGGTGATACTCCGGGACGTTGGTCGTCCATTTCTCTTGTCTCCAAACCCCGCCGTCTCGTGCTTCGCCCCCAACTAGTGCGCGATGGATTCTGCAGTAAAACCGTCGACAACACAACGCAGACCTGTACGGCGGCAGGCTGTACCTGCGTTTCCAAGGGAAGGCGTCGCGGACTAGCAGAATTCGAAAACGTCCCATATGGCCCGCGTGGGCGACGCAATCTCGCGTATTTCTGTTAAGAAGCCCACTGTCCCGGTCCTAGTGTTCTCATCACTCGGGTTTCAGGCCATATATAAACGTCCTCTTCCCGAGATGACGTCCCGCGTTCCCGCCGGCCCTCCTGTGCTCAGCCTCCTGTACACACCAGGGCCCATTTGGCCAGCCCCAACCGCATCCCCCTCGCCATGTTCTTCAAGCTGTTCGTTGGTCTGGTGGTCGTGACGGCTGCGGCGCGAGCTGTGGTGCTTGTCGACTTCCAGGTTGCGCAGCCTCCACCTTTGCCTCAAGATGCGAAGCAGTGCACCGTCCAGATTTTACAGTACGTATGAGGTCTCGGATGTTATAATGAAATGCGGGGTCTCTATTGTGCCACGACCTCATATTTTATTCACAGACGCACATTCGGGAACTCCTTTGGAGCGTAAGTGCAGCGGCATTGAATTGAAACATCCAATAGTTTCTTAAGACGAATCCCCTTCTCCTAGGGCTGAAGTAGTTCAATATACGTGAGTCTATCTCCGGATGAGCCATGTGAAGAGAATTCAATGTTTCGTCTAGACCTCCCACGGACTGCGGCACTCCTGGCTCGTGGGCCTGCATCAGCCTCAACTTCACGGTCACCTCCAACGGCACTCAGTTCGATCGCCTTGGTATGTTTTGACTACCCTGATTGGACCAGGACAGTTGGCTTATCAATGAACCGCGCAGGCATTTTTACCTTCCAGAATGTAGAAAGTGAGGAGCAATTCAGCCAACGTATATCCGGCAGGCTGAAGTGACCGGTATCATCTAGTCTGGCGTACATCGACTCCGGAACCGACCCGTGGAGACGGCATTATTTGGACTTATCTCAAGGACGCGACACGTTATACCCCACTCTTCGCTGAGCCTGGGACTTTCATCCTCCAGCTCGATAACCTGCTCGAGACAGGCCTCGATGGGCAGTACGCCAGTATGTTATGTCGCTCGCACATACTGTATATGCGCACATTGCTGACAGCATTACAGCAACTCTACACGCGACATTCTTCGAGTCTTCGGCGGCGCACCCGCCCGCTCCTAAGGCGGATGTCATTATCCCCGTCTCGACACTTGCCAACAATACCGGAAACGATGCATCCGTACCCCCAACGTTCTCTGTTGGTTTGACATTCTCCGGTATTGGGTTCCGTTGCGCTGACAGGGACTGTGCAGCTGAACGTCACGGTGCCCCAGAATGCTGTTCAGGTCTTCGCTGAGCTGTACGCTTCTGGCAACGGAAACGAGGAGTTCTGGGTAAGTTTACTTACATCAGGATCCAGGATGCGGCTGATATTTGCTGGCTATCAGTACTTCAACACTGCCAACGAGTTCGTTGGCAAGCTCCCTGCGGGTACCACGTTCGGAGACGGTCCCTTCCGCGAGGTCCGTTTGCTCGTCGACGGAAAGGTAGCCGGCGTTGCGTTCCCGTAAGTCGCCATTGACCGTCCCGGAGCGAGGAATTGAAAATGTAATGTATCAGGTACGCCGTGATCTTCACGGGAGGCATCGTCCCAACTGCCTGGCGGCCGATCACATCTTACGGCGCCATCGACCTCCCGACGTACTTCCTCGACCTCACGCCGTTCGTGCCCGTGCTGACCGACGGCCAGCCGCACAACATCAGCCTCGACGTCGTCTCCGCCGAGAGCGACCACACCATTAACCAGAACTGGTTCGTCTCGGGCAGCCTCCAGGTCGTCACCGACCCGTCCGGCAAGCCCACGACGGGCAAGATCACGCAGTACGAGGCGGACGACTTCGCGGTGACGCAGACAACCGGGAATGTGGGCGCGAACGGCGATGTGAACGTTACGGTGGCGGTGACGCGCAAGATCCACATCGAGACGGAGATCACCAGCGGGAGCGGCAAGACGACGCACGTCGTGTGGGACCAGAGACTCAAGTACTCAAATACCCAGAACTACCTCGACAACACGACCATTCAGGTACGGTAGAATCTTGGAATAACAATCGACGGAGACCTGGAGGTTGCTCATGCTCTGGCAGATCTTGAACCAGCGCGCAACCGGGTCATTCCTCTCGACGCACAACGGGATACCCACCTTGGTTGACGACTTCTCATACCCCCTGATCATCAACTTCACCGTCCTGTCTCCAGATGGCTCTCAATGTGAGTGTGACTGTGTACATACTCACAGACTTGCCGTAGCTGAACATGTGCCATAGTTGTCTCGACATTCGACCACTCGTACAACCGAGTGTCGAAGCCGGCGCCGTTCATCCTCGGCTCGACGATCAAGAATCACCAGACCGCAGGTGAGTGGCCATCCAGCCCAGGCTTCACCTTCCCTTGTCCGTTGATTGAATGTTCGCGGTGGACGCAGAGGGCTTCTTCAGAATCGCATCTACAGGAAACACCGGCAACGGCACGAACTCGAACACCTTCTCCTACACGGACGACGAAGGCAATACCTACGACCGCGAGGTGACCGCGGTCAACAACAACATCACCGCGGACCACCAGGGCGGCAACCTCGCACCCACCGGCGCGTTGAAGTTCCCGGACTCTGTCCAGATTCCCCTCAGCCTTCCCTCACCGAGGTTCCCCGGCGCGAGGAAGATCGCAAACTGAGCACACTGCCGAGAAAAGGATGTAAGAATGGTTGACTTCTAGCACCGTTATATCTATCGAGAGACCGTTGAGGTCGTTGCACAATGCGTGGACAGTTGCGTAATATGCGTCTACAAAGCAGGTTGGACAACAAGAGCGTCGAGCGCATCGAGAAGCAGGCCCATCCCCAAAATCGATCTTCCGTCCCTCCTCGCTCGCCTCACTTTCACCTCCACTCATAACGCCTCGGCGCCGCTTCCATCTCTGAAGAACCCCAGGAACCTGATACAACACAACACAATTCGCGTCGAGACGTGAAACCATCGTCTGCCGTGTTGAACGGTGATGCAGATTGGTCAAGGTCCGCGGCGCATATCTGGTGAAGACATCGCCCCAAGACACCACGCGACCATCTAGAAGAGGCCGACAACCTGGCCGGTCTTGGGGTCAAGCCCGACCTCCCAGAAGCCGGGGCGGGTACCGAGACCGGGCATGGTCTGCATGTCGCCGAGGATGGGGTAGAGGAAGCCTGCGCCGGCGGACAGGCGGACGGCACGGATGGGGATCGTGAAGCCCGTCGGGACGCCCTTGAGCTTCGGGTCGTGGGAGAAAGAGTACTGCGTCTTCGCCATGCAGACTAAGCACAGCGTATAGTCAGGAATTTTCTGGTCGCGGTAAGCAAGATGAGTTGCATGATAGACGTACTAGGGAGGTTGCGGTAGCCTTGGCGGGTATAGGTTTCGACCTGCCTCTGGGCGAGCTCGCTCAGCTCGATGCCGTCCGCGCCGTAGATTTCCTTCGAGATGATCTCGATCTTCTTCTCGATGGGCTGGTCGAGGTCGTACAGGAACTTGAAGTTCGATTCGCCCTCGCAGGCGGCGATGACAGCCTCGGCGAGAGCTTGAGCGCCGGCACCACCCTTGGCCCAGTGGTTGCTAACCACTGCGGCGTCGGCGCCTGCAGCCAACGCTTCTTGCCTGACGAGCTCCAGCTCCGCGGGGGTATCGGAGCTGAAAAGCGTCACGAAGACCACATAAGCTAAATATGGCGGGAAACAGGCAAAAAGTACACTTACGCAAACTGGTTGATCGCGACGATGACCTTCAAGCCAAACTTGCGCGCATTCTGTATATGCTTTGCGAGGTTCTTCGTACCCTCCTTGAGCGTGACGAGGTCTTCCTTGGTATACGTGTCGTGGAGAGGCTTGCCGGGGGTAACGTCCGGTCCGCCTCCATGCATCTTCAGCGCACGCGTCGTCGCAACGATGACAGTCGCATCAGGCTTGAGACCGCTCATGCGGCACTTGATGTTGCAGAACTTCTCCATGCCCATGTCGGCGCCAAAGCCACCCTCGGTGAGGACATAGCCAACGCGGTCAGGGGAATCACCCTCTTCCGTACCCGCAAGCTTCAGCGCGACACGGTCGGCGAGGATCGACGAGTTGCCGTGGGCGATGTTCGCGAAGGGGCCAGCGTGGACGAACACGGGGGTGCCCTCTAGCGTCTGCATGAGGTTGGGCTTGATCGCGTCCTTCATGAGTACGGCGAGGGCGCCGCCGACGCCGAGGTCGTCCGCCGTGACGGGCTCGCCGCGCTTGCTCGTCGCGACAACCATGGCCCCCAGGCGCTCACGCATATCCTCCAGGCTCGTCGTGAGCGCAAGGACAGCCATGCACTCGGAAGCAACGGAAATGTCGAAGCCGGTGACCCGTGAGTGGCCCTGCTCCGTGGGGTTCTGGCCGATAGTGATCTTGCGGAGATGGCGGTCGTTCACGTCGACGACACGGTTCCATGTGATAGTTTCGGGGTCAACATCGAGACGGGCAAAGCGGTTGATTTCCTCGGGGGTAAGGTCGTCCGGGTTGGTCTTGTCGATGCCGAGCTTCTTGAGGCGCTTGAACATGAGTGCGGCGAATTCACGCTTGCCCTTCTTCGCAGGAACCAGACGGCTGTACAAGGCCTGCAAAGTTGTGCCGGTCAGGGATACTTCGTGCAGGATCTCGGATGAAATGTACCTTGTCGGACTGAGTGGCTTCGTGGAACATACGCGCATCCAGGGCAGCTGCGAGCAAGTTATTTGCAGCGGTCACGGCGTGGATATCACCGGTAAGGTGCAAGTTGAACTGTAGATCGAAGGTCAAAGGCGGTCCTGGCGGTAAGAGCACAACCTACCTCGTCCATAGGGATAACCTGACTATAACCTCCGCCAGCAGCACCACCCTTGATGCCAAAGGTTGGGCCTTGGCTGGGTTGGCGAACACATGCGAAAGCGGGGCGACCCATGTGGGCACCGAGTGCTTGGGCAAGACCAATCGTCGTCGTAGACTTACCCTCACCAAGCGGAGTGGGCGTGATACTGAGTCTACGTCAAAACGTTGTACTTGATGGTGGGCATATGAACGACATACCCGGAAATGACAATGTACTTGCCGTCCTTGCGGTGAGCCAGACGGTCAAGGATGTCCAGTTCAACCTTAGCCTTATACTTTCCATAGCTCTCAAGCTCATCCGGACGAATGCCAAGCTCTTGTGCAAGTGTAACAACGGGCTTGGGGGTCTGGGCCAAAGAAATCTCGATATCGCTCGGGACCTTCTCCAGAATGTTTAGCTTCAAGGGTTTCACGCGCAAACTGCGTTGCTGTTCCCAAATGCGTTCTGCGGCCGAGAGCGTGTTCGCCATAAGCATTGCGACAGTCATGGGACCGACGCCTCCGGGAACTGGCGTAATGTGGGACGCCACAGCAGAGGCTGCCGTGTAGTCCACATCGCCGACGAGACGTTGTCCTGACTTCTTAGTTGCATCTACAGTGGGGTTATCAGCACCCAGAAGAACGAACGAGGTAATGCGAACTCACCCGGGATGTAGTTAGTGCCGACGTCAATAACGATGACACCTGATTTCAGCCACGAGCCCTGCACGAAGTGAGCCTTGCCAATAGCGGACACCAAGATATCAGCTTCCTTAACCTGGGTGTGAGAATAATCTGGTTAGTCTACCGGTGGGGTAAGTTTGGAAGAGGGTGAAGTGGTCGTACGATCTCAGGCAGGTTCTGTGTCCGACTGTGGCATTGAGTGACTGTGGCATCGCGGTGCCTGAGCATAGCTGCGACTGGGCTGCCGACGATATCGCTGCGGCCGAGGACCACTGCGCGCAAGCCAGCGATCGACACGCCAGTCGAGTCCAAGAGACGAATGACACCGGTGGGGGTGCATGGGCTGAAAAGCGGGTCGGAGGCACGCGACGAGAGATGGCCAATGTTGTATGCGTGGAATCTGAGAGGAAAATGTGATTCTAGTTAGCATTCAGCTGAACCTTGCATGATACAGGCGCTTTGCACGATTGAAAATTAAGGCCGCACACCATAATTGGCCCATACTTGAACGCGCTATTTGCACGCATCTCGCACTAAGCGGTATGCGTGCACAATTGATTACGCGCCTCTGCACGCGAAAAGACATATTGAACACGCACCCGTCGACGTCCTTCTCAGGGCTCACGGCCTCAGTAACGGTGCGCTCGCCTTCTGCGCCCACGTGTGAACCGAGGGGGAGTTGGACTAGGATGCCGCTCACGGTCTCGTCCTCGTTAAGCTTCCGGACGATGTCGACGATGTCGGTTACCTCGGCCTCTTCGGGGACCTGGATGTGCTTGAACTGGATGCCGACCTCCTCCGCGGCCTTGGCCTTCATGCGCACATACACTGCCGAGTCTGGACGCACGCCCGCCTGGATGATGGCAAGCCGAGGCTTGAAGCGGGGATACTGGGACTGCAGGGACTTGATCCTGTTCGCAACCTCGTCGCGGATGGATCTACGGGGATCGCGCCAGTCAGATTGTCACTGGGCATGTAGGCGGACAGAGATGAAGGACGTACTTCGCGATAGCAGTGCCATCAATGACTTTGGCGTTGGTGGCCATGATCCGGAGGTGATGGAAGAAGGAGAGACGGCGATGTGCAGTTATGGGCTGCAGAAATCGCCGCATCTCGGATTCCCTTTAGAGGCAGGCCGGGATGGCGCGCTACTATCGCTCCGACTCACGCGTCCTCGTAGTCCCGTGTCTGTTCGAATCCTCGCGCGCGGAGAGCCGTCGCCTGCGATCTATCGTGTCGGCCGTGCGCGACGTGGCGGGTGGGGTGCAAGGTAAGTTCTATTGCCGCAGAGAGCCGCAGCCGGCCGAGTCAGTCCCCCCAGACGCGACCTCTTCGCGACCCATCCACGAATACACCGAGCGAATCGGCCCAGCACACCGCCCCACGTGACCCTCCCGCCCAAAATTTCCGAGAAGAGCAGGAGACGCGAGAGTCTGCCAGCGGCCCTGACCAGCGTCTTGCTCACCTCCGTCATCCGTCGTCTACCATCCGACCGTCTCCGTTTCACTCATCTCGAACCTCTCCTCTCGCCCCCGCCATGTTCAACACCCACGCAGTGCAAGCCTTTCGCTCGTGCACCGGCGCGCTGTCGTCGCGCACCCTTGCGCGTTCTTCGCTGAACGCCGTGAGGAGGAGACCCGCGCTCGCCATTAGGTCACGCCATTACGCGGACCAGGCTGAGAAGGATCCCCAGCCGGCCGAGGAGACTGAGAAGGATGAGGTGGAGGTGTCCGTCGAAGCGGAACTTGCGCACAAACTGAAGGCGGAGGAGGCAAAGGTGGCCGACTACATGGTCAGCATGACTCTCTTTCCTGTCCCTTCCATCTCTGCAGCATTGCTGTCGTCATATGCAATTCAAATGCTGACTGTCATCGCTCTACCTCACAGGGCCGGTTACGATACCTCCAAGCCGATTTTCTCAACCTCCAGCGCAATGCCGCGAGAGAGAAGGAGCAGGCCCGCGACTTCGCGATCACCCGCTTCGCTGGCGACCTCCTCGAGACCGTTGACGTCCTCTCGCTCGCACTCAAGTCCATCCCAAAATCCGCCCTCACTCCCCCACCAGAATCCGCTGACGCGTCATCATCACCAATCTCTTCCGACTCACCCTCAGAGAAAGCCGCTGACGCACACCTACGAGATCTCTACGAAGGTGTCGAGGCGACACAGCGGTTACTGCTTCACACGCTCTTTAAGCACCACGTGAAGCCTTTCGACCCTACTGGGGAGGCATTCGACCCCAACAAGCACGAAGCCCTTTACCAGGCTCCCATTCCCGGCAAAACGCCTGGCACAGTCCTCGAGTGCCAAAAGGTCGGATACACGATCAAGGACCGTGTACTGCGCGCGGCGCAGGTTGGCGTTGTTCAGGATACCTCCTCATGATGATGCTTGTCTTTAAGTTGGGTTGGGCAGGGATTGTGCGGTACGTCGCATCGTTACATTGCCGATGCGTGCGGACGAGAGTATGTAGAGGGGTGTGGTAGACCTTTCATTATAGTATATTAACCCTTACTAATTAACGTATCTCTACTCCGAACTTGTCCTTGAGGCTTGCGATGACTTGTGCGTGGACTTCATTCGCTTCCTCATTGGACAGTGATCTACGTTACATATTTCGCATTCAGAATACAACCCCCATGCATGCACATGCTCACTTACCTATCCATGGAACAGTAGTTGATGCGATAGCATTTGCTGCTCCGTTTTGTTTTGGGATGCGTAAAGTTGTCAATCTGTAGACAGTTCAGTAACGCATTACCGGATATATAGTCCGCGGCAACCTACCAGGACCACGTCCTGCACCAGGTCTCCGGCGGTGTCCCGGATCAAGTCACAGAAGTCGTTGTCGTGCAAGCTTGCCTCTGATAACCAGAAGCTCACATCCTTGTAGCACGCAGGGTATTTGGAATATGGCTTGAAGGTGCTGATCTGGCCGGCGGTGAATTGGGAGAGGAAGCGCGGGTCCTGAGACCAGAAAAGTCGGATGTCGGGTATCGAGAACAGAATCATAGCAATACGCTCCAGCCCAAGCCCAAAAGCCCAGCTAATGCTGTCGGGAACATCTAAAAAATGAAAGGTCAAGAGAGGACGACCAGGACTTGGAATAGACACACATACTTGCACGGTCCAATGTCCTCTGCTGTACAACTCCACACCCCAGAATCTCGAGCCACTTCCCGCGGAAGAAGACCTCGACCTCGTAGCTTGGCGTCGTGAACGGGAAGAACGCCTCGATCCACCTTACACGCAGCGGCTCGCCCTCCTGCCCGCCCGCGCGGTCCCCAAACAGCGTGAGCATCAAGCTGTTGAGCGACAGCTTGAGGTTCTGCGCGACGAGCTCCGCGAGCACAGGGTCGTGCACCGCCTGGCACGGGTTAGTCGGGGAGACGTGCGGCACGTCCTCGATCTCGATCCGCGCGCCCGCGAGGTGCCCCGCCAGCCGCGCGTTGTCCTCCTCGAGCTCCGCCAGCCCGGCCGCCCCCGACGCGAACACGCGGGCGCCCTCCATTTGGTGGAAGACGGGGTAGTGCGACGCGTCGATCTCGTCGCGCCGGTACACGTCCGCGGAGAGCAGCCAGCGGCGCTCGCCGCGCGCAAACGTCTCGACCTCGTGCGCGGAGGTGTGCGTGCGCAGCATGGTGTCGCTGTTGAGGTAGTAGCTGTCCGTCGCGGCGCGGCCGGGGTGGTCTGGGGGAAAGCCGAGGTCGTCGAAGTTCTGGGAGGGGGTCACGACTGGGGGGAGGCCAACCATGGAGTTGAAGTCGCGGAAATGAGAGGAGACGAGGGCGTGGAGGATACCCAGCGGGTGGGAGGGATTCATGTAGAGGTTGCGACCGACCTTGTCAGCGATGGTGGAGGTAATGTTCGTCATCCTGTCTGTTGGGTACTCCTTGCCAAGGAGGGCGACGGACGGGGGTCGTGTGGAGTAACATCGTCGATATTGAACGATGCGGAGGAGGTGGAAAGGCGACCGCGTTCGGGCAAGCCCCACCGTCATCGTGACCGTCCTCTGAGTTGTGTTGAGTAGGCGCTCATCACTCTCTTCCTCGGCTGGTCCGGACCGAGTCATTCCAAAGGCCGCTGGCCATGGTCGCACTGTCGCACTCGTTCAACCTACAACAAGTACATGCTATTTATGTATGTCATTACAACGGATGGAGTGTCCGTGCTTCATGCCATTGTACAAGAATTGCGATACAGGACAGCAGTTGACACAGCTACAGAAACATCCATCTATGCGATCTAGGTGTAGGTCACCCGTAGAGACAAGTTGAAGGGAAGCGTGGTTGCGGTGACGGTAATCTCTCCGCCCTCGAGGACGAGCTCGGAAACCTTCTTCTCGAGGTTTGGACGCGTCGCCACCTCGAGCTGGGGAGGCGCCTGGAAGTAGATCTGTTTCCCTGGTGTGGAGAGTGACGGCTTCTTGACCTGACTATATGACTCGATCAGCACGGCCATGGTTGCAGCAGAAATGGGGGGCGTACATATCCTGCCTCTCTATGAGCATATCAATCAGGCGCTCCACTGTCCACTCCTTGTTAATGGAGATAGCCAGCGACTGACCACCGCAAACGGGGCAATCATCACGCTTCTCGTGCTCGAAAGTGTACGAGTACACACCATCCGTACCGATGAGCATGAAGTAGTTGTTGAGATATGCCGCCGAGCTTGTTGCGATTTTGAATGCCTCATTGCAACACGAAGCTGAAAGTGTTCAGTTGATTGCCAGTCCCTCCAATGTAATGACGTGGGTCCTTACCCGCAATAATGGCATTCGTAGAGGCAATGGCGGGGATGATGTTCTTCACAACACCTTGCGTCAAGGAGTATGTGACACCTTCAATCTTGAATTCCTTGGCCCGCGCCGCTGCAACTTCATACAACCATGATATATGTTCTGGGTTGTCGGTGTCCATCTTCTTGTCTGCAAGGTAGCGTTAGCATCGACCGAGTGAACTACCTCCATGCACGACATTACCTCCATGTACCTTCGGCCATTCTAGTACAGATGCCCATTCTATGCAGTGTTCTGGGAGACGGGGGGTGTTCGCAATGGTACAAATCGGGAATGCTGTAGGCTTGTTCAACATGTCGAGAGAGCATTCGTAACAAGATGTAACGGTGGGGAGGATGACACGCGCTTGACCCTTGAAACCTAGGATAGACATACTCGTCAGCCCCGATGCACGCCCACTGAAGTGAATACAACATACCTTCGGTTCCGCCATCGATGAGGGGCTTCAGACTCTCTGGGTTATCCGAATCCACCATGTTCACGAGTGTGGCATTGATCCATCGCCGCGCCTCTACCGAGTCAAGTCCGCAGATGATGAGGTTAAACTGCAAGTAATACTCCTCGTTCTTGTCCTGAATCTTCCCGAAGTACCTGGACGCATAATGAGTACGCAAAGAGGTTCTGTGGTTATAAAGGAACTTACGGCGTGACCTTAACACCCGGAACTCGGTTCATGATGAAGTTGGCCGCCACAATTGCTTTCGACTCGCCAACGTCCTTCGGTCTGTGGCTTCATTGATATCGTGCCCATGGTGAAATATAACCAACATACCTAAACAGGAACTGACGATTGAGGTTGCTGATGTCGATTGTGTCCATGTCTATTACATGAATATCTTTGAACCCGGATAGTGCAAGGTTGGCTAGGATCTCGCATCCCAGACCGCCGGCGCCAATAACGAGGATCTTGCACTTGTCGCGCAGGAATTCCTTGACCTGATGGACATAGAGATGTGAGTTTGAGCGTAACATCAGTTGACGGATAGGAGCCACTCACCTCAGCACCGGCAAGGAATGAAGGGTCTGTCCTGGGACCCGGCCTGTCGAGAATTTGGTCAACATGATGGTAGCGGCCCTCCCAGTCGCTTGAGGACGCGTTTCCATTCACCAAGGTAGCGGTAGCCATGGTCAGAGTGCGAAAAGGATGGGAGGGAACCGCAGGTGGGAGAGAGAACTTGAAGGAACAGCCTCAAGGCCAGGACGCGTCGCAATAGTCCAAGTCATCTAGGCGCCCACGGCGATGACGGAGGCGCTTCGGGCCGTGCCCTGACTTTTTGCGATCGACACTCGAGTCTCGTGGACTGCAGCCACTGCTTGTCTCTTTCCATTCTCTAGTCTCTCCAGTCTCTCAAAATGAGCCAAACACCTTCTGTCTTGCACTTCAGTGGTCATCAGTACCTGAGGCATCGGCTGGTGCTTGGAATACTCAGCGGAAAACCCGTTCGTATCGATAAAATTCGGTCGGAAGACCAAAATCCTGGTCTTCGAGGTGCGTTTCTTCTCCGGGTTCGTTATGCCATGCTTAACATGCGCTTGCGGGCAGATTACGAAGTCAGTCTATTACGGTTGCTGGAGGGAGTAACCAATGGTACAGTCATTGAGATCTCAGTGACTGGTGAGTACCGCTCTTCTCGCGCCTCCATCGGGTCCTTACGCTTTCCTCAGGTACCGCCATTCTCCTGAAGCCTGGCATCATCGCTGGTGGAAACGTTGTCCATGACTGCCCCGCGTCGCGATCTGTAGGCTATTTTCTGGAGCCTGTCGTGATGCTTGCACCGTTTGCCAAGAAACCTCTTCAACTCACGTTACGAGGCATCACGACGGATGAGAATGACCTCTCGGTGCGTATTCATTAGAAGTTTAAATATCTCTTCCTTTCCACTCAACACCTCACAATTATACTAGGTGGATACTATGCGTACTGTCACACTGCCCCATTTGCAACTCTTCGGGGTTTCTGAAGGCCTGGAACTTCGCGTGAGTCGTATGGAACAATCATCCCTGCGAGGCCCATGTTCATCGCGGGCTATAGATTAAGAAGCGTGGAAGCCCCCCTCTCGGCGGTGGGGAAGTACAGTTCCTGTGCCCAATCGTGAAGCAGTTGAAGACTGTGAATTTTGTTGATCCCGGCAAAATCAAGCGGATACGAGGCATTTCGTAAGGAATTCGCTATTCCCTATCCGTACCGGTGCTTATGTCTCGCGGATAGACATGCTGTTCGAGTGAACCCACAATTCTCAAATAGGATGATTGAAGCTTCTCGCTCAGTCCTTAATCGGTATATTCCCGACATTTATCTGTACTCTGACGTGTACAAGGGCGAAGAGAGCGGAAAGTACGTTCTAATATATGGCATATTCTTGGAGACGGCAGTCGTTGACGGCGCTTCAGATCTCCCGGCTACGCGCTAAGCCTACTCGCGGAGTCAACGACAGGCGCAATGCACTGCTCTGAGGCCGTTTCAAAACCTGGGGTAGCCCCAGAAGACATTGCATTGTTGGCATCGAGGTCCCTTCTGGCAGAGATCCGGAGAGGAGGATGTGTGGACAGGCAACATCAAGTGTTAGTGTTGCTCATGATGGTCCTAGGAAGCGAAGACGTTGGGAGGTGTAGAATGGGTGTACCGACAACTCGAACGTGAGACCTGCATCCATTTCGCGCTAGGCTCGAAGGAATATTCACATTTCGTTTCCTGTAGCATCCAATTCTTGCGAGACGTAAAGGAAGCATTTGGAACGGTATTCAAGATTGTCCCAGCAGACTCAGAGGACTTAACCACCGATGACTTCTTGTACTCTTGCTATGGGGTGGGTTACGTGAACGCGAACAGGTCGCTAGCGTAGTATACTTAGCAGCATTCTCCTAATACATCAGCTCCATTCCAAGAATAATACCATCACTGTATCTTACACGAGAGCGCTCAAGTCGAAGACTCCGTAGACCTCCACAAACATACTATGAACAATAAAAGGATCGATGAACCCAGATGCAGGCTCTCGGGCTACCTATAGATTATTGATATATTCCCGTACTCCTCATCTCCCTCCTTTGCCCCTCCCGCTGCGAACAACCACTGTCTCAACACCGGCCACCCGACCTCGAATCGCGTGCAAATCTCGTCCGTATGATGCTCCCCGTCCAACAACGGTAGCAGCTCTGGAGGGAACTGCGCCACGGGCCCCTGCAACAGTCGTGTCTGCGACGGCTCTCGCGTCAAACGCGGGCGCGCGAGCATCGCCGACCTCCCTCCGCTCGACTGCTCGCTCTCTAGCGGATCAGAGCTGCCCGCGGCCCCCGTCCCAGCGAGCCCGCGGTCAAAAGCGTCCGGGGACGAGGATATAGTGTACCTGGCCGCAGGAAACGTGCCTGTGTCCCCCGGCCGGCCCGCACCTGTACTCTTGAGCGCAGCGACATCCGCCCTGCCGACGTGCAGCCGCGACATCGTCTGGTACGCCCGCGGCGCTCCGAGCTGCTTGCGCGCCTCGTGGCTGCGTAGCATCTCCAGAGAGCTCTCGGCCGCGCTGGCCCGCCGCTGCGGGAGGACCGACGCCGCGGAGGCAACTGCTGGGATCATTTGAGATGTCATTGGCGAGGTCGCGACGAGCTCCGCGCCGGCCGACGCGATGGTTGGCTGCGCCTCGAAGACGCGTCCACGGGTGCGGGCTTGCTCGCGCTCCGGACGGGCGGGCGGGGAGTCGGGGACTGTTTGGGCGGTCATGATGGAGGCGAAGCTCTTGCCCCGTCTGCGGCCGAGAGAAGCCAGACCGGTGCGTCGGTCTGGGGGTGGCTCGGGCGGAGAGAGGAGGATGGGCCAGCGATGGACTCTGCGAAGGAAACCCTGTGTGGGAAGCATAAGCCGAGAGGGTTTTGAGTGGCTACGGACTGACAGTAGGACGCGTACCTTGATGACCCCAAAGCTGGTGAATCGCCGAACGTCTATCCCGAGCTTGTGGACATCGTACTCCTCCATCCAGTCACGCACCGTCTTCCCGGCTCGAAAGCGGGAGTACAGGTGGAGGAGCTTTGGCCAATCGGGAATGACCCATCCTAGGCGAAAATGAGTAGATTGAGCGCGAACATATTTGCTGCAAACGAACCGGGTTTTGTAACGTATGGACCGCATTCTTCTTTGATATGTCCCTCGTCCGCAAGCCATTGCATACTCTTTCGCAACGTATACATATTCGAGTATTGAAATATATCGATCATCATTATGACTTGATAGAAGCTTAGGAAAGTCAATGAGGTCAATTTTACGCTGTCAACCGGAAGGTAGACTCACAGCAGGTGAGATATAGCGAGGCGAGTGAGGTTCGGATCGCAGTTAGCCAGTCTAGCTATTCGACTGACATGGTTGATACCGTCGATGAACGGACAAATCTGGAAATGGTTTGGGATTTAAAGGACAATCGAAGAGACTTGAGGGGACTATACCTTCACGATGGTTAAGTCCCAGTTGGGCTCCACCCTCTGAGTCAGATTGATGAGGGCCAAAGGCACCATCCAATCCTTGACGGGAGGTGGGTTCGGGTAGAATGGGAATATCTTCAACTCGATGGAGTTGAATGGGTCTATCGGGATAGACGTTTCCGAGTAGGAGTTGAGGTCTTCATAGAGTTGCTCCAGTACGGCGTGTATAGCACTTGCACTTTGGACGGAGGACAAAAATCCGGACTCTTTCTGATTCTTGAGTGAGTGGACTGAGTCTGACAACATGTAATTGCACCAACCTCGCATGAAGTAAGCACCCGGCTGACCTTCCTCGCTATCGGTTCGTAACAGCTTAGATCTGCTGTTCGTTCGAAGACGAAGCAGACGTTGTAGAGGAAGTAGTTTCGGGGATAGGATTCCTCGTCGAGCCTCACGGGGAAGCCCAGGATACGGTGAGACTTGGTGGCACAGATGACCAATCTGCTGCACAAAGCTTTCGGTGGGATAACGTATTTTGAGATGTCATCGAAATGGAATAGAGAACGGCTAGTGGAAGAGTCACGGGTGTGAGGCGACTGTAGGCTTCCGGCTTCTAGTCGTTGAGTGATTGGGGACGTCAAGGCGGAATTTGGCTGGGCACGAGAGGGGAGATCATTGTCGTTGAGCGACGGCGTCGATCCAGCAGGAGAGGCATAGAACAAGGTGTTGCTGGAGGCGCCTGAGGTATGTCCAGAGGGAGATGAGGTTGCTATGAGAGCCTCAGGTACTTGGGAGACAATCTTGGGACCCTGCTCGACATCGAACACAGCATAGAAGACAGACTCGAGACGAGGCAAGAATGACGCTCCGTTGGATGACATCTTATGGGATTGTTTACCTACGTGTACACCCAAGTTTAAAGT
Organism: Ganoderma resinaceum; assembly: GCA_964023155.1. NCBI lineage: Eukaryota > Fungi > Basidiomycota > Agaricomycetes > Polyporales > Polyporaceae > Ganoderma > Ganoderma resinaceum. Next base: position 2,861,323 of record OZ026794.1, read on the forward strand.
AGTCAGCAGTGATCCATGAGACGGATGAAAAAGGGCAATATACAATTTCAACCCCCTTAATAGTCGCCTAGTCGTGCCTTGTGTAAGGCGACAACACATCAAAGACCGTCATATGCATCGCATGGGGACGAACATACGAGTCCGACTGTCGATGTTGGCGGTTTCGGGCATCGGCGAGCTCTTTTGTCGGAGCGCCCGAGCACAGGACTGACATGATGACTAAGCAATGTTCAGTACGCGGGGAACTGAGGTCGCCGAGAGCTCAGTCTCTTGCCTGTGGCTTTCATCCCTCCTACTCCCTTACGTGTCGCCATCTATCTCTGAGACAAAATGCCCAAGGCAGACATCAACAAAGCCGGCTGGGAGCAGAGCGAGTTTCCGATTCTGTGCGAAACCTGTGAGTTCAGTTCATGTTCGCCATCTCGTCATGTCCTCACCCAAACCGTCAGGCCTCGGAGATAACCCATTCGTGCGCATGGTGCGTGGTGGTCATAGCTCTGAGATATACTGCAAGCTGACTTGGATAATCTAGTCAAAACAAGAGTTTGGTCGCGCTTGTGGCACCTGCGCCCGCCCGTTCACCGTCTTCCGTTGGAACCCTGGTACCGGCATGCGCTTCAAGACCACAGTAATCTGCCAGACTTGCGCCAAGATCAAGAATGTCTGCCAAACATGTCTACTCGATCTTGTCTACGGTCTCCCCACACAAGTCCGCGATACCGCACTCGGCATTGAAAGCGAAGCCCCAACGAGCGAGATCAACAGGGAGTACTATGCTCAAAATATGGAAAGCAAGGTGCGTAATGTTGAGTGAAGCCATTGAAAAGCATTGTTAACTGTGGTGCAGCTCGAGGGCTCGAAGTCATTGCTAGACGTGGACAAGTCGGCAGGAGCAGGGAAGGAGATGTTGAAGCAACTCGCGCGTACCGACCCTTACTACAAGCGTAACCGGCCACATGTTTGTTCATTCTTCGCGAAGGGCGAGTGCAATCGCGGAGATGCTTGTCCATATCGGTACGTAGTCAAGCCATCTTGTCTGCGTATATTTCTTCATAATGCCATCAGGCACGAGATGCCTGTGGAAAATGAGCTGTCGAAGCAAAATATCGTAGATCGGTATCATGGCCGTAATGACCCCGTCGCGAAGAAGATAATGTCTACGCATGCTGCAAACATGGGTCTGCAACCCCCTGAAGACCTGAACATTGTACGTACACTCACGTTTTGCACTCGTGTCACTTCCGTTTACCGGATCCTTCAGACTTCCTTGTTCTTGACATCACTTTCCGCCACCTCAACCGAGGAAAGTATTCGGACACGTGTTCTCAAATCATTACCCGCAGTCCAACCCTCGCAGCTGAAGTCAGTTGTTCATGTCGCGAAGTCAAGGTACGCCATCTTTGTAGCGCGATCTGTCTAGACGCAACTGACTCGTATCGTCATTGCTTAGATGCGCGTTCATCAACTGGAAGGATAGAGCCACGGCAGAGTTGGCTGCGCAGGCATGGGCCAATGGTCTTGAGATCGACGGGGAGATGATCAACATTCGCTGGGGCAGAAGCAAGGGCGCCTCGGGCGCGAAAGCCCCAAAGGCGGGCTCTTCTTCCGTACCCGTTCCTGCGTCTTGAACGGCTCCTCACATGTGCCGTGATGTATACTCCATTCGATTATTGTATGTTACTGTATCACTAGTTCACAGGTCTCGACTAGATGCCGCTTTGCGGCGGGAAGGTTCGAGGAAGGTTCACAACTTCACATCATGCAGAGATGAGACCCCTGATTATGTCCGCGGCCTGTGAAAGTGTATCTTGTCAGTCAAGAGTGTATTCATCCAGCACGATTGGCTCACCCTCTCTGCGACGGCGTAGACCGTCACTTGGGGGTGCGCCGAAACCAACATCGGGAAGACAGACGCGTCGACCACTCGCAAGTTGGACGTGCCATAGACCTTGAGCGTCTTCGGGTCGACAACACCTAGATTCACCGTCAGCATTCCATTCGCGCAAGATCTGGCAGTGAGTTTTACCTCCTATCTCCTGTGGGAGCATCGCCGTCGTGCCCACAGGATGGTAAATGCTTGACAAGTTGGCGGTGATATACCTATTGAAATAGCAGTCAGTCAACCGAAGGCAGCAGATTGTCGGTAGGAACGGGCTCTCTTACTGTAGCCAGTCGGCGTCCGTGGGGTTGTTGAATGCAGGCAGACGGGGGGCGACAATGAGTGACGCCAGAGGTTCGGTCTCAGTGATCTTCCTAGCGAACTTCGTGCCTTGGAGCACAATTTGCAAATCTACAAGTAGACGTGTATGTGGCAATTACTAGGTGAAGGCGGGACCGGGATCATCGTGGCGGTACATACCGATATTCTTGTCGGCAAATTTGGGGTCGATTGCAGGCGCTGCCAGTGGGTTCGTGTTGTTGATGTGCTTCATTTTTCGAATCATTGCGTTAGCACTATAACCAGACACAGTGTGAGAGGTGATAACATACCACGCTGCCGCGACTGAACGGATGCTAAGGGCGTGTTCTGTTGAGCGAGATTTCTCGGCGGTGGAAGAGGTGTGCACTAACCATGTGCCCCGTGTTGAGAGTGATATAGGCGGCGCCCGGAGTGGGAGTGATCGCCTGGCCATAGCTAGGGAACATAAGGAACTCGACGGTCGCGATATCATCCGCCAGCCAGTCGGCTTGGAACTGGTACTGTGCCTTGTGCAAGGGCGACAAGTCAGACGCATTGAGGAGCGCCTGGGCCTGCTCTTGGAGGGAGAGAAGGAGGGCATCGGAGACGATCGACTTCATGGCCGGGAACGTGAACGCCAACTGGGCTGATGCGTAGATGCCTGTGCCAGTTGCTTGACTGTGGCCGGGTCAAAAAGCGTCCGGATAAGTATAGGTGGACAATACGCACTATAACGCCTCTTGCTCAGCATTGTACGTTGCATTGTTCCTGAGTATATCTATAGAGATTATTCAGTGAGGCTTGATTCCTTGATTTTGGGGGGTTAAAGTACCGTATGTGAACGTCGTATTGAGGACTTCGTAGACTTGCAACAGTAATGAATGATCCTGTCGGATGATGAGGAAGTTGGCCGCATGCAAATACATCGGCACCTACCTGAAGGTTCTCCCCGACACCTGGTAGGTCAATCAGACTCTTGATACCTAGGTTCGCGAGAATGGACTTGTCGCCGATACCTGCACCGGGATCAACCTCTAGGACTTTCGTGGGCAACTTAGTCATGCCACTTACCGGACAGCTCCAAGAGCTGAGGGGTTTGGTAGGCACCCGCGGAAAGCACGATCTCTTTACGGGCATATACCGTGCCAATTATGCCGGTCGTGTTGACGGCAACAACGTTCACGCTGGATGCCTGTAGGTACCCTGAAGGGGAAGGGTTGACGAAGTTGATCTTCGTGGCCTGCATGGGTTCAGCTGACTGAATAACCGTGGGCTCCGAGGAGGTACCCACCTGAGTGCCCACGAAGACGGTCAAATTGGGTCTGTCCGCGCTCATGTTATAGTAAGTGCTAGCCGAGTAGGACCGCGTGCCCACGTCCTTCACCCGATCGATGGACATTTCCACGTTGTAGATACCGGTCGCATTACCTTCATCCTAAGATGGTTGTCAAACAGCGACTTTGCGTAGTGATAGCAAATTATACATACGGGATCGCTATTCGTAAGAATGCCCAAGTTGTTGACCGCCTCGACATACGGGTTGGTGATGTTCGAATAGATTACATTGAACGATGACTAAAGACGAATGGGTTACCACTGGATGATCTAAATAGTGCATATATGCTAAGCTCACCTGTATGGGACCTTGCTTGCCATGGTAAAGGTAATACGTATCGGCCGAGCTTTCGGTCGCTCCTGGGAATAACTGCTCTGGCGTCTGGGGCGTACTCGTCTCCGTCTTCTTAAAATACGGGAGCAAGGATTTCCAGCTCCATCCCACCGCTCCAAGCTACGTCTGAAATGAGGAAGCGAGTGGAAATGAGGACACATCCAAGACCTACCTGCTCCCAAGCGTCGTATTCCTTTGCTGATCCCCTGTCCCATACCATGAAGTTCAGCCCGCTGGAGCCGCCAAGCATCTTGCCTCTCGGCTGCGAGACCACACTGCCGTTAAGCGCAGCTTGCGGGACGGTTGTGAACCTCCAATCCAAGTCGGGGTTCCCGATCCCCTGGCCATACAATTCTGCATGATTTCCGTCAGGTAAATCTGAGCAACGTATGGTGCCAGAACCTACCAGGCGTGTTGACGAGGGGTTCATTGACTTGATAGATCCCGGCTTCTATGACTGCTACGGTAGTGTTTGGGTCCTCGCTCAAGCGTGCCGCTATCACGAGTCCAGCAGTTCCGCCGCCTTGTGAACGGAGTTGAGCAGATTCTCAACAAGTGATAGATCAAATACAAACCGATTACGATATAGTCGAAAGTTTTATCACTGTCTAAAATTTGGATGAGTCCCATAGCCTGAGCTGTCGTTGTCAATAAGCACGTACCTCTACGAGGTGCGAATGCTAGAGTGCTCAGTGCTTGCAGAGCAATGAGTGTGATGGGCAAGAACATGGTGAGAGCAGCAAGACAACGAGTATTGGGGTACTAGGAGCCAGCTTGAACAACCATAGGGTACCAGAATATCCACTTTATATGTAACGGGGGACGCGCGACTATACTGCATCGACGTAACCTTTCGGCGAGACCACAGTCAGCACGGTCGCTCGCCCCGCGCGTTGGTTGTAGCCTCTATACTGGAGATGGTGTCCACTGTCCACAAACGGTATCCATCGAAGGGTGGCGCCTGGGCGAACGTAAGAGAACAAAGACCGATGAGAAAGGTAAGACTGCGGCGCCGCCACCACGTATAGGCATACGGGCGCAGCGCGTATACAGGCGACGGGACTACATATATACGCAGTCTATAGAACTTCAGCACATTCTGAGTGGCGTCTGGGCCGATAGGCGCACCTCTTGTATGCCGCAACGACGTCAAAAATGGCGTTACGAAGATCATAGATGGTCCGATTTCTTGTGCCTAAGCTGCAGAGAGATAGACGGTATTGGATGGCACCAGGTGAGACGGCGCGACGCTGAGATGCTGTGGGGATCGGTGAATGTGACCAGACGTCCTGATTAACGGCGCTTGTTGAAGAGAGTGGCAGAGACGCCGAGTCGGAGTCGGAGTCAGTTGAGTCTGGGGTTGCAACTTGCAAGGTTTGCTCAAAGGCAGTGCACAGACGCCCGTGATACGTAGCTGCATTCGGGAAGACAGACGCTGTGCCGTAAACAACTCTCATTCGAATTCCTTGAGCCATGACCGCATCCGACACAGCCGACACAGACCGCGACAAAGGCGAGTAGGACGCCGCCCACCGTCATCGCGCCCACTGAATAAGCCCAGTATACAGCGCTCGCCGCGCTCCGCGCACTTCGCGACACCTGCTCTGCCGCCATCGACGTCTTGCAACAACCTTCAACTTCCCCGTCTCCGGCCTCCATTCTTGCCTCCGAGTCCCGTCCCACCCTCGCAGTCCTCCATAAGGATTTTCAATCCCTTCTTACGCTTACCTATACCTCCACAACCAAGCTTACGTTGGTCCTTCGACCCTCCGAACCCGCTCCTATCGCCGCCCTTGCCCCCATCAAGGACCTTGGAACCTCAATCACCTCCCTCGCGGCATGTGCGACGCTCTTCTACATCCACGGCGCCACCCTGGCTTCGGAGATTAGACTACTTGCGCGAGGTGTAATCGATGCGGTCCGTTCTCTTGCATCCATGTTCATGGAGGACGCCGGTGTCGACTACCTGGTACGCACAGGCACTGTCCACGACACAATAGAGAAGGCGCGTCGCGAGCTCCCAGCAGATAACCTTACTGCTGTCAAGAAACTTTGGAAAGCGGATAGGGGAATGCTCGAGGACTCTCTAAAGGAGATCAATGGTATGCTCGAGGATGACGACCAAGGGGAGGACGATCTTGAAGGAGACGAGCTGGACGACGAGTGGGATGAGCTAGGCTTTGGCTCCATCAAGAAAATGACCGAGACTGAGTTGGCTTGTACTAAGAAGGTGCGTTTTATCATAGGCCTTCGAAAACCCTTAGCCAAACTCACGAAACACAAGGCTCAACCCCTCGCACGCTTCGTCACCCTCTTTCACAAGAGAGCGGGGCTTGATGTGCTGGGGGCTCTCCCAAGTTCACCGTCAGACCTGGATGCATTTAATCAAGCCCTTGATGCACTACCACCACTGTCAAGCTCCGTCGTCATTGCTCTAGAGGAGCTTGTTGCAGCCCTATATGCGCCCCAAAAGCTTACCGCAATCGCAGCTTCCGTGTCATCTCTGGTCGAGACGACTCGCGCCGTCCATGCGTCGATCACGATAGATATGTTAATTCCCCCACGCGATCTGGAGAAGGAGATGAATGCACTCAGTATAGGTGGGGTGAAAGATGGTGGGGAGCATGCGAAGGACCCTCGGAAGTGGTTCGACTCGTGTCTCATACAGATAGACAAGTCAGCGAAGGCGGTAGACGAAATGTTGAAGAAAGAGGTAATGAATGGAACATGATTGTGCACTTGGAAGTTCGGTGAGTTGCGGCACTCAATCATCCCCTGCGTTGAATGGGTCAGTTCTAGGACGTATGAGTAGTTTCTGCGTCCCCCTTTCCGCAAACGATTGTAGGACAATAGAGAATTACTTGAAGCGATACATTTGATGTTCGGTGAAAATGAAATGAACTTCCAAACTTGCAATCGCTGGCGGTTCCGCTGGCAAAAGCGCTGCGAAGGCTAGTTGCCCCTGGATGCACCTTCCGCAGTCTGGATTACCAGGCACAGATGAACGCCCAGAATCTTCTGACCTAACCTCAAGCGTTGTCGATGATTCAGAACACGCACTTCTTTGACAGATTGTGAGACGCTTTACACCTTATTGTTCACTCTTTGCCTGATTATCACCCCACCCACTGGTCATGCAGGCAGCAGCTTCTGTTCTTCACATTCTCAGCGCCCACATGCGCAGTATACCGCCTACCAACCATGGCCAAGAGGCCGTCCCGTGGTCAAGATAATCATTGTATCCGGCTTTAGATTTATGGTTTATTAGCCCTCTTCGATACCGATAGCCCTCGCACACCTTACCCCAGTAACCTATACAGTTCAAGGTCGCAAGATACACTCCGAAAATGACACCAGAGGACTTCTGCAGTAAGAACGTGAAGTTCGACTACATCATAGTCGGAGGGGGCACCGCGGGTCTTGTGCTAGCATCCAGGCAAGACTTAAGAAGCATGGGTGGCCACCTTATATCTAATTGAAACGTGATAGGCTCAGCGAAGACCCAGAGGTAATGGTAGGTGTGCTCGAAGCAGGGGATCGGCATGGAGACGTCGACAGTATCGCTATTCCGGGTACGATCCACCCTCACTCTCATATCTTGGGCTAGCTTATACTCATTCCATGTTGGCCAGGATTCATAGGCACTACAATAGGGGACCAGCGATACGATTGGGCCTTCAGATCCGTCCCGCAGAAATATGCCAATAATCGCCAAATGGTCCATCCTCGGTACGCATGAACCCTAAACCGACTGCTGAGGGTCCCTGCGCTAACCTTCAAGTTCATCCAGTGGAAAGGGTTTGGGAGGCTCGTCCTTAGTGAGTGCAAAGTCTGATCACCCCCGCTCCTATCCTTAGGGATACGCAGATCAATTTCCTAGGGTTGAACAGGTGGGCAAGGTTCTCATCATGTTCCTCTACTCTAACGCATATGGTATTGCCACATAGGGCTTCAGCTCGGGAGTATAATGGTGCGAGAGCCAATGCCGTATGTTGCGATGACGACCCCTTCCATTTTTAATCTGCCCGCGTAGCAATCCAGGACCTGGGGAACCCTGGGTGGAGCTGGCAAGAGCTGTTGAGCGCCATGAAGAAGGAAGGTTATTTTCCCCTCTTGGCATGCCATAAACAGCGCCTGATAAGCCTTCGTGCAGTCCGAGAAAGCGCAGCCCGTCCCAGAGCAGAGACAGACCACAGCGGACACCCCTTTGTTTGCGGACCTCGATTTTCGATGGCACGGAGACTCGGGTCCTCTCAAGAAAGGATACTCTACATACTTACCCCCGCTCCATGTCTCTTTTGTAGAAGCCCTCGAGACGCTCGGCGTGGAGAGAAACCTTGAACCTGTGAGAGATAACCATCCCCCTCGGCTGCCGGAGTAGTCGAGTTGCTGATGCATGAACGCGGCACTAGAATGACGGAAAGAGCACTGTAGGGTCACACACCATATTCGCATCCGTCGACCCCGAAACTGCGGCCCGCAGCCATTCAGCCGGGGTGCGTCGTCTGAATGTTTCGCCTCACCGCTCACCGCCGGGGATTACTGGCAGTGCTAACGCGGTCATTCGCCTAGTCGTACTACAAACCTTTCAGAAGCAGGACAAATCTGAAAGTACTCACGGATGCCTTCGTTACGCGTATCCAATTCCGTGCTGGTGCTACTAGTGCTGAGTCCGGGGTCCTCAAGGCGGAGGGCGTGGAGTTCATGAGGGAGGGGAACAAGTTTATGGTCTCTGCCCAACGAGAGGTCATCTTATGTGCTGGTGAGTGTTGCACTGACATTTTTAACCTACGGTATACACAAACCGACTTCCTCAACTGATTGTTTCCGGGGCTAGGAGCGTACCAATCGCCGCAGATCCTGGAGCTCTCTGGTACGTTGCAGACATCCACGCTCTCAGGGTTGCACTAATGCGTGGAGGAGCAGGTATTGGGAACAAGGAAGTTCTCGACAAGTTTAATATCCAAACCCTTTTTCATCTTCCGGGAGTCGGAGAGAATCTTCGTAAGTTACCTATATATTTTTGGTTTTTCTTTATTGATGACCGCCCGCGTCACACAGAGGTAAAATGTATTTGGCATCTTGGCCTTGCATGGCATTAATGGCCGGCAGGATCACCCATACACGTATACGATCTATGAGGTCGACGATAATGTTGAAACGTTTGACCTCGCCCAGGACCCCACATGGCTCTCCGAGCAACGGAAGCTGTAGTAAGTATTCGATCTACGTGTGCACCCGTCCGATTTTCCCAGTGCTTCCAACCTAATTTCAGCGACGAGGAGAAGAAAGGCCATCTCTCATCTAACCCGGCGCCATTGTATGCCTTCATCCCGGCCAAGGCATTCGCCTCGGCCGATCAGATCCAGCAGTGGAGAGTGATCACACATACAACCATCCGCGACGCTCCAAGAGGCCTACAGAAGCAGATCGCCATTCAGTCAAGCTGGTTTCTCCAGCCAGACAGCCCTTCTGCCGAGGGAGAGTAAGCGGATACAACATCTCGGTTTCTGCACGAACGAATACATTGATCCTTTGCAGAATCATCCCTTACAACAACTTCTTCGCGGCCTCCGGTCTGAAGCCCGAAGCTGGGAAACGCTACTCCTCGATGCTCTGTACCATCATGCACCCTTTATCTCGTGGTTCGGTCCACGTCGCGTCAAAGGATCCCGTTGTGGCACCAGCGATCGACACCAGTGCGTCTTCTTCTTTTTGCAATTCCGGACCGCTAGCCAAAATCCATTTACTCTGCGTGCTTCGTCCGTAGACCTGTTTGCCAATCCACTGGACCTCGAGATGCTGCTCGCAGTCCTGAAATTCACCCGTGAGGTGTACGAGACGAGCCCGATCCGACAACATGTCGTGAAGAGGGTCGTGCCCACTGTCGAGGACTACCGGACGGACGAGTCGCTGAAGGAATTTATCAAGAACGGGTGCGGGTGCGTGTACCACCCCGTGGGCACGGCGGCGATGATGCCCCGGGAGGACTGCGGGGTCGTGGACCCTGAACTGAGAGTGTACGGAACATCGAACGTTCGGGTGGTATGTTTCAAGGTGAAGCTTCGCCGGTGCCGTAGTCTGGTCCTGATACACCCCATGTGCCAATTCTAGGTTGACGCGTCCGTCCTCCCCTTGGTAAGCACGGCGGGCTGGCGAGCATTCGAAACGAATTCAATCGTGCGCCACCACAGCAACTCGCGGCCCATCCCCAAGCTACTGTGTACGCCATCGCAGAGAAAGTACGTTCTATACGCGCGGCGCAAACCATATACTCTCGTATGCATATAATCCTTGGTGCTGATCATCTCCTGCAGGCTGCCGATATCATCAAGGCACATTACAAGCGGACGCCTGCGTTTTCATAGTCAAGTGCTTGGTCACACTCATGGCCCTACAGTCCAATAAGCAGTGGCACACCTGGCGGGTAGCTGCGGATGATCAATGTTCAACGTTCAACGCTGAGAGTGCTGGTTTGCGTCAGCCTGAGTGTCCAGTATGTATACTGCAATTGCAATGTAAGGTGTTTATGAATACATGTTCCAAGTAACGTGTCATCCTTGCTGTGTGGGACGCGCACGGTTGCGCTCAGACATCTCCTTGAACGCAGCTCCAAGCAAATTAGGGTATCGTGCCGTAGAGTGGCGGGACCGCAGCACCTCTTCATACCGCTGAATTTTTTCGGGCCCAGACTGTAAGTCGAATGCGTGCCTCTGCAGAGATAGACATGAGAGTCGGCAAGTATGAGAGAAGAGCATTCTGTGCTCACAGCTTCAGCCTCCCGCTTCGCCCGAGCCTCGTTGCGCATCTTGTTGAGCTCCTTCTTCCGCTCCTCCTCTTTCTGTTTTCGATTCAGCCCTGAGTTTGGTGTCGAACCGCCGGGCTAAAGTGAACGACGTCAGTGAGAGCATAGAGTTCGTGTTTTACACAAGACGCACCGCCCGCAAGAATAGCTCAGAATACACGGAAGAGTCAAGCAAGTTAACGTCCGTGGAAGCCCCAACAGGTTTCCGCACGCCGACCTGATTGCTGGTTGGAGCGGGAGTGAGGGTGGTGGTCGGGGCAGGTTCCTCCTTCTTGGCCGGGGTAACGGCAGCAGCTCGAGGCGCAGGAGTCGAGGGGCCGGTGGACGCCGACCCGGCAGGTTTGTTCTTCTTGATCGTGGGCAGCTTGCGCTTCTTCGGGATGGGTTCGTCCATGACGTCGGGAGCGGGCTTCACGACCTCATCCTCCTTCGTACGTCTGGTAGTTTCGGCGATGGGTGGTTGGGCGGGCTTGCGTTCGTCGCGGAATGTGATCTCCCTGTCCTCCTTCTTCCCTGCAGCACTCTTCCCGTTCGCCTTCCCAGCAACCTTGCCATTCTTCCCCTTCACGACCACCTTCTTACTGGAATAGCCCGGCTCCGGTTCAAAGTCATCGTCGTCTGTGACGACGACATCGGGGTCGTTGAACTCGTCCTCGTCTTCGTCATCTGTCCAGACCACCGCGCGCCTCTTCTTCCCGGACGATTTGCCCGACTTGGATGACTTCGACTCCTTGTCCTTGGCACGCGACTTACTCGACGATGCGGTGGCGTTGGAAAGTCTGCGTTTCGTGCCTGAAGTAGGTGATATCGGTCGGGAGGTGGATGGTGGAGGGTCCGGGAGGAAGCGGGTGTCCTCGATGTCACCTTCGATGTCTACGTCCTCGTCCATGGCGTCGCCACCATAATCGTCCTCCCCAGAATCATGTGATGCACCTCTGCTGAACGTCCGTGCTTTCTTCGACCTGTGTTCTGAAACGTCTTGGTCATATGAAGAGGAACCGAGTGTAGCCACCAAGTCCTCGTCGTCCGAGACTATCCTCTGGATACGCCGCTTGGAAGTGGAGGGTCTGGATTCTGGTGGCTGGCCTATTCGTGAGATGCAGCTGGACATAGAAACAATATAAAACGTACAACAGCGGGTCTAGATATTTTGATTTTGAGAGACATGACTGGAGGAGGGAATAGAGGGCAGGCGGCATTGAGGCGACACCAGCCACTCGAGACAGGCGCCCATTTCACGCGACGCGGTCATCGCGTTTGTGGCAAGTCACTGGTTTCACCTTCGCTCTCACTCTCCCCACTGCTCTCGCTCAGTTTCTTCAGCTATATATATACCCCATTTTCTTTCATCCAAAATCTCGCACCCCGCAATCTCCAGGCAGGCTCGTGTCGCTTCCGGGAAACATGTCTATCATGGTACCGGCGGGCTTTCAAGCTCTTCCACTGTCAATCGCCCAGCTTTCCCTCGCCGCAGTACTTAAATGCGGACAGTCGTTTCGTTGGAACATATTTCCTCTTCATATATCTGGTCAGCCTCCTCTCCACGACGGTCCGACTCATGAGTACCGACTGTGTTTGCGCGATCGCGTGGTGTGCCTCCGCCAATCTCGGGATGCGCTCTTCTACCGCTCCGTCTTCCCTCCAACCGTCCTCGAGGACCAAGGCCAACGAGAGGCCGAGACGCTTGCATGGATACGCGACTATTTCCAACTGAACGTTGACTTAGTGGACCTCTACCGCCGATGGAGCACCGTGGACCCCATCTTCAACCGAATACAAGACCGGTTTGAAGGGATCAGGATGCTGAGGCAGGACCCCTTCGAGAACCTGGTTTCGTGAGTCTGCTCTCTTCACGCCCCGTGCAATGTTCCTAAACGTGGGGACAGTTTCATCTGTTCCTCAAATAACAACATATCCCGCATAACGAAGATGGTCGGCTCACTTTGTCGAACGTATTCCCCTGCCCTCCTTCACTTGGCTCCGCCTGTTGGTACAGACTTAGAGGAAGAACCATACCACCCTTTTCCATCACCATCCACCCTTGCCGCGCCAGAAGTTAGTGCAAAGCTCCGGGCTCTTGGATTTGGCTATCGAGCCGACTTCATACAAAAAACTGCAGCTATGCTGGTGGAAGCTCACGGTGTTAAGCGGAGCCCCGAGACATCTCTGGAGCCGTCAGAGGAGTGGCTTAGGACACTAAGGGACATGGATACACCCACTGCGCGAACTGAATTGCTGAAATTCATGGGCGTCGGACGCAAGGTTGCCGATTGCATCCTGCTCATGAGCCTGGATAAGGTGCGCTGAACTCATATTCTGTAGACCTAATATTGACCGGACCTATGATAGAAAGAAGTCATACCCGTAGATACTCACGTCCAACAAATTGCCACGAAGTATTATGGTTTTCGTGGTCCTACAAAGACGGGCACCATGTCACCCAAGCTGTACGAAGAAGTAAGCTCAAAGCTCGCTGCAGTGTGGGGCGACTATGCAGGGTGGGCACATTCTGTAAGTCGTCCACTAAGTGCCAATTGTTCGCCTCTAACTAGTAACCATCAAACCAGGTGTTGTTCACATCCGACCTAAAGTCCTTCGCGTCTTATCGCCTCGCCTCGCCATCAACGCCTTCGACACCCTCTACTCCTGGCCTGACGCCGGACCGACATTCGGCTTTGTCGCAGGACAGCCCTGGGATAGCGACGCCAACGGATACATACACACCAAAATCTGGGAAACGAAAACGGGGAGGACCGAACCCTTCTCTTGGCTCTAAAACCCGAGCGGTGGACATTGACGAGACACTCAAGCAGCTCGAAGCCGTAGCTGAGGATGCTATCCATGAAGAAGCTGCAGACTTGAGTCTCGCTGACCGCGTGAAGAGACGGAGACGAGGGACTGTTTCTACGCGATAACTTATACCCTCTGTATTCTCACGCACTTCCGGCATATTATACATGTGCACGTTTACCCTTTCGCCTTCATGCGTGCTTCAGCTGCGAAAGGCACAGCTGGCAAAAACGGGCGAGTTTTGGCGTAGTACTTCAGTGTGATACAACAGTACGATGACGTATCGGCACTGGGGAGGTTTTCCGAGAATGCCGGGAAGCGCCCTGCTCCGCGGACACTCACGCGTGCCGTATAGACAGATCTATTCTCCGTCCTCCTTCACTCTTACCAGGATATAAACCTGGCCCTCCCCCCCTCCTCTCCAATACCCTTACACACCCGCAAATATGTCCGAACCATCGACATCCCAACTGAAATCCAAAGCGAAGGTCGCGGACACCGAGCCAATCGAGGCTCACGCGCACCCAGACGAAGAGGACCACTCGGGCTCCGGCGACGACTCGGAGCCCGACGCCGACGAGGCTGGTGCGGGCTCCTCTAGCGCCGTGGCCCAGATGGACACCCCCGGGACGGCGGGCAAGAAGAAAAAGAAGAAGCGGTCGAAAGCGGCCAAGGCACTGAGCGCGCTCAAGGGTGCCGCAGGCAAGGACACGATCCCCGACGATGTCGTGCAGATCGTGCTGGACAAGGTTAAGGCGGAGGGCGGGGCCGCGGTCGCGTCGGCCGACGCGGAGACGGTGCGCATGGCGCTCGAGCAGATGAAGCTCAGGGAGATGCTGCAGGGCAACGTGGGTGTCGGGGGCAAGAATAAGAAGGAGACGGGCGGCCATAAGGTATGCGTCTTGTGTTATGCTGTTGGCAAAATAGGTCGCGCGTATTCATCCGGGTGTAGTTCTGGTCAACGCAGCCTGTGCCACAACTAGGTAAGAGGAACTGTATGAGTGGACGCGCGTCCAGCTTGCTAAAGGCTCGTTCTGCAGGTGAGGCACCCCCAGAGGCAGATGGCTCTATTGAGCCCTCAAAGCCTCGAGAGGAGGTTCGCCAAGACCCGTATCCCCTGCCCAAGGAATTCACTTGGTCGTTCCTTGATATCAACGAGCCCGCTGAGGTTTGTCCATCCTTACGTCTGATTGCTTGCATTCAACTCAGCCATTTCTCCAGCTCAGAGAGCTCTACGAACTTCTGTCCGCTAACTATGTCGAGGACGACGACGAAACGTTCCGCTTCCAGTATTCTGCGGAGTTCCTGTCATGGTACGCGCACTCAATATCATTCAGTACTCATCTGGTTTATGGCCGCACCTCTCCAGGGCATTGAAGCCACCAGGTTACTTCAAGGAGTGGCATATCGGAGTTCGTGTGACTTCGAGTCGCAAGCTCGTCGCATTCATTTCCGCCGTTCCGATACGAGTCCGCGTCCGAGACAAGCGAGTCTTTGCTTCATCTGGGATTTCGCGCAAATAGCTGACCATCGTTCATCTCCGTAGTGTGATCGCCGCCAGCGAGGTGAACTATCTTTGCGTGCACAAGAAACTGCGCTCCAAGCGGTTAGCTCCTGTGCTCATCAAAGAGGTCACTCGACAATGCAACCTCCAAGGCGTTTTCCAGGCATTATACACGGCAGGAGTTGTCATCCCTACCCCGGTGTCGAGTGCTCGGTGCGTTCATACTCGCTCTCTAGGCAGGACCATTTACCTACATTGACCGATCCGACAACAGGTACTACCACCGTTGTATCAACATCCCCAAGCTCGTCGATGTTCGCTTTACCAGTGTACCCCCAACGATGACGCAAGCGCGTATGATCCGCTTGCACAAGCTTCCTGAGAAGCCGCGCCTGCTCGAGCAAGGCCTGCGCGAGATGGAGGAGCGCGACATCCCGCAAGTGACAAGCCTCTTCGAGCGATACATGAGGCGCTTCGGCATGGCACCTGTTTACGACGAGGCCGACATTGCCCACCAGTTCCTCAGCGGACGTGGTGAAGGCCCCCGGGGACCGGACAGCTGGAAGACGCTGCGCGACGGGCAGGTCGTGTGGACGTATGTTGTTGAGGTCAGTCCTGTTCCTCGTGGGCTCAGACTAGCCGCCATACGGCATGAAGAAAGAGGGATGGAGAACTGCATTGCTGATACAAACCAACTGTTACAGAACCCGAAGACGAAGAAGATCACGGACTACGTCTCGTTCTACTCGCTCCCCTCGACGATCATGCGCAGCCCGAGGCACAACCTGCTCAACGCCGCATACTTGTTCTACTACGGTACCGAGCTCGCGTTCGAGGACGGCGCTGAGGCGAGCGGCCGGCTTAAGAAGCGGCTTGAGGAGCTCATCACTGACGCGCTGGTCATCGCGGACCATGCCAAGTTCGACGTGATGAACGCGCTCACGCTTATGGACAACGTCTCCTTCCTCCAGGACCTCAGGGTACGTTGTATTTCACAGCATCTGTCTCACTGAAGCGAACTCACGACGACGCTTGTGTTACTCTGCAGTTCGGACAGGGCGATGGTATCTTGAACTTCTATCTTTACAACTGGCGCACTGCCCCTCTGGCAGGGATGCAGGCGACGAGGGAGATGCCCGCAGGAAAGGGCGTCGGTGTGGTTATGTTGTAGGATGCCCGACACCCTCTACCACCCCCATCCCCTTGGGTGATATACCGGCTACTGTGACGACAAGGGGCACGGCCCCACCATTCGATGCTGGACAGCGCGCCACGTTCAATATACAAGTGCGATCTATTGCAATGTAATGAAGTATTCAACAAATTGTACAAACGCTGCAAACACGCAGCCGTGCGTACAACCTTTCAACTTCGTATTCATGCTACAAGGGGCGAGACAAGTGCTAACGGTGGCTGGTGCGCAAGGATTGGCGTCGTATCATCGTCAAGTATAGAGCTTTCGTGAGCAATAGCTCCAATATCGAATACCGAAGGTGGAAGATGGGCTAATCGTCGCTGTCGTAATAGACGTCCTCGTCATCATCCACACCGTAATCGGGGGTGGGACTCCTCTCTCGTTCAGTTTGCTGCTGCTGCGACCGAGCACGAGCGGGCAGGACTGGGACGGACGCGCCTCCAACCCCGATGGCCCGTGGGGCTACCGACTGGGTAGACCGTCCGCCTAAGGTTTGACCACCAGTACCCCAGTCGGTGGTGGAAACCGCCACCGCCTTGCCCTTGCCTTTATCCGATGACGATGGCTGAGATTGTCCAGTAAGGGAGTTCCCAGAGCCCGTGAAGGACGTAGGCTTGGCGCAACGGAGTATTAGCACAAATCAAGAGTACCACATGCGAGGAAACGCACTTGTGGCGGAGAGGCCGATGAGTCCTGTGAAGGAGGAACGTATGTCTGGACCTTGAAACCGAAGAAAAGCTGGCCGAATGGCAGGTTCAACGGCGCCGGGACATAGACATCGCCATCGAGAGTGTCGTTTGTGACGACGCGTTGCTTACTGAATGCCATTTAGTATGATGTGCTGCGGTAATGCAATGTCGACGCCTACTCGGTGCGGAAGATCTTGCTGCCTTCGGGCGCCGCCTCAGCCTTTCTGTGGCTGATTCCCTTGCCCTTGGTCTTGCGGCCCTGGAGCGTCTCACCCTTACCTTTGAAGCTCTCCCATTGATCGCCGCCCTTGCTAATGGCAGCTCCCTTGGGTGCAGCACCCGGGAACGCGCCAGCCATAGATGACGACGGGCGCGACGAGCCAGGAGTGGATGAGCTGACATCAATGTTGAGCTTGGAGGCCATCGTGGTTTGTGGAGCCGCCTTGGGTCGTTCCGGCTCAACATATCCTACGGGGGCAGCGAAGTCGACTTCAAGATCTGTGTCGAGGACACTGATGCCCTCGCCGCCCGGTTCTGTCTCCATTACAAGAAGGCCAAACACGATTGTGTTGTAGGAGATCTCGATGATGTCTCCCTGTGTCAGCGCGGAGAAATTGCGGAGGGCTTGTTCGAGGCTGTAATGATACCATAAGCATTATACATAATTATGCAAGGACCAATACACATACACGGCCTTAGGGTCTGAGATCTCGAGGAAGTCGACTGTCTGTGCCTGTAGCTTTACCAGCTTGCCCTTCGGGAGCTCGCAGCCGGTGATACGGATAGGATCGCCTTCTTCCAAGCGCAGGGTCTTCATCATCCACTGCGGCAGGTGGACGCATCCCTCTTCCGCGATAAACTCAAGCACACCGGCATGGGTGGATGCTGCGGGGTTGGCGGGGTTCCGTAGCTTGAACATCCAAGGGGACTCGAGATCCATGTTGGTAAGATTTGCAAGCGCGGTGGCAGGCATGATGACTAGGCGTTGTTGGAATTGAACGGCCATGGGGGATCAGGTGATGCTGGACGTACTCTTTCCACCATAACTAACGTTCTCCCGAGGCCGTCCGGGCAGCATTGCGACGCTGTACGCCTTGAAGTACTCATCGTAAGAGCGCGGATTAGGTCTACCAACTCTCCTGGTGGGCATTCCACCCAATCCCCTAGGATCCCCTGTCAACCACTGATAACCGGATATCCGTACGTGAAACATACTGGGCGAGTTGTGCGAAGAGGCCGGCAGGACCTCCGGCCCCGAAGTGATCCTGATCGAACTAGGAGAAAATCAGATTTTGTGATTTCCGAAGGGAAAATCTGCATACAAAGTCCATGGTTCACCAAAGTGGGATGGTGGTTGGGAGCAAGGAGGGGATGGAGGTGGCTGAAGGTGCTCTAACTAAACGCGTAATCCTGGGCGCTTGTATTCACGTGTTGGGGGGGGGGGGTCTACGAGCGTCTACAGGCGTCTACACCGCGTCGTAGGCGTCTTCGCGAGATTTGGAGTCCTGGACTGCATTCAATCCATCCGTCCCTAGATCCCTCATGTCCACTGCTGCTATTTCTGCTCCTTCTGTCCCGGCCGTGGCTGGGGCAAACAAGGCTTTCAATGACAAGGTGCGATTTCGTTTTGTGTCAAACTAGAATAATTCGCTGACCTAGCTAGTAGGGCAAGCCCATGGAAGTCCGCCTGTCTAACATGGTCGCTGCAAAGGGTGCGATTGCCAGCACCTCATCCCCGCTCGTATCTAATATTTGCATAAAACATTAACAGCGATCAGTGATGCAGTCCGGACATCTTTGGGCCCCAGGGGTATGGACAAGATGGTGCGTACCAGCCTTCTCTTCTGCTCAAGGCCCAATTTATATCTTCTCCGTGCCTTTAGATCCAAACATCCAAGGGCGAGCTCATCATCACAAATGACGGAGCTACTATTCTCAAGAGTATACAAGCTCTTCATCCTGCTGCAAAGATGGTGTGTGGTGCCCATGCCCCCCTGCTTCTGGATCCTTACAGGAGATCAGCTTGTCGATCTCTCCGCTGCACAAGATGTGGAAGCGGGTGATGGTACTACTTCAGTTGTCGTGCTTGCCGGAAGTCTACTTGGTGCCGCCGAGAAGATGCTACAAAAAGGCATGCATCCAACAATCATCGCGGAGTCTTTCCAAAGAGCATCGGCGAAGGCGGTAGAATACCTCACCGAGCTCTCTACCCCGATCAATTTGGACGACAAGACGGCCCTTCTTCGTGCTGCCACTACTTCCCTGAACTCAAAAGTAGGTTTTTCGCATAATGGCGCGTTACTTTGACACTGACCTATATTGGACCCCAGATTGTCTCCCAGTATTCCTCAACCCTCGCCCCCATTGCCGTCTCCGCAGTGACCCGGCTTGTCACTCCTACCTCCTCAAATGTTGACCTTCGCGATATCCGAGTAGTCAAGAAGGTTGGCGGCACGATTGAGGATACAGAGCTTGTAGATGGTGTCGTCCTGAATCAAAACGTCGTTACAACCGTCGGCGGCCTCACACGGATAGAAAAAGCCAAGATCGGTCTTATCCAATTCCAGCTCAGCGCGCCCAAACCCGATGTACGTTTCAATCACATTCTGTAGCCTCTGTGCCTCAGGGCTGAAGATTGACCCTCCGACCTTCATTTAGATGGACAACACGGTCGTGATCAACGATTACAGGCAAATGGACAAGGTGATCAAGGAGGGCCGTCAATATCTGCTCAACATGTGCAAGAAGATCAAGAAGGCGAATTGCAACGTCCTTCTCATCCAAAAGTCCATTCTCCGCGACGCCGTCGACGATATCTCCCTCACCTTCCTCAAGCGCCTCAACATCCTCGTCGTCAAGGACGTCGAGCGCGACGAGATCGAGTTCCTCTCGAAGAGCTTGGGCTGCAAACCTATCGCGGACATTGATGCATTCACGGAAGATAAGCTCGGGTACGCAGACCTTGTCGAGGAGACGACACACGCAGGGGCGAAGGTCGTGCGGATCACGGGCGTGAAGAACAGGGGGCGCACGGTCAGTGTGCTCGCGATGGGTAGTAACAGCCTTGTTCTGGAGGAATGCGAGCGTAGTCTGCACGACGCGCTTTGTGTCGTTCGCTGCCTCGTCAAGAAGCGGTATGCCGTTTCATTGGCCTCATCGGCATCTATATCCTAACGATTTGTTTCATAGTGCTCTCATTGCTGGTGGTGGTGCACCCGAGATTCACATCTCCAGGCTGCTCTCACAATATGCGCACACTCTCAAGGGGATGGAGGCATACTGCTTCCAAGCCTACGCCGACGCGCTCGAGGTAATCCCCACGACGCTCGCCGAGAACGCTGGCCTGAACCCGATCGCCATCGTCACCGAGCTTCGGAACCGGCACGCACTGGGCGAGCGTAACGCGGGCATCAATGTCCGCAAAGGCTTAATCTCCAACATCCTCGAGGAGGATGTCGTGCAGCCGCTACTTGTATCGACGAGCGCGATCGAGCTCTCGACGGAGACGGTGTGCCTGCTGCTCAAGATTGATGACTACGTCCAGACACGATAGATAGTTGTAGTTCCAAATAAAGTGTACAGTTATGTCGCATATACTGCTAGGCAACTCTTGGAGTTTTGTAATGTGCAATCCTGGACTGGTATCACTTATCGGAGGGTAGCCTTAACGATGTTTCGCAGTTCCTCGTCTTCACAACGGAGCCACCATAGGCAGCTGTCATCGTCGCTTTCCTTCAAGCGTATTGCTGCAAGGCCTTTCTTAGACGACGGGTCCGCAGGTTCTGAAGTAACAACGATCTTGAGGTCCCCTACAAGAGGTGGCTCGTGTCAGAGAACTATCAAACGTAGGGAGCCATGAGCGCCATAAGTACCTTCGAATGGTGGCCGATCTCGTTCAGTGACCCTGAGCCGTCGTTGTAACCCTTGCAGTCGACGAAGGACAGTGTCTATCGAGGCTTCGCACCACCCACGCGCAGCGCCAGACTCCAAAGAATTCCATGTAGGCTCGAACTCTTGTTGTTCCATGATGCTACTCACGGTACCCGTGAGTGATTGACCTGCAGGTTCTGAGATGAAGGGCGAATCCAATGCGATGAGATCTGCAGCAACAGACTGCAACGCGTGCAGCTTCTTCTCAGTATGAATGAACATCATAACAATATCGAGAACCTTACCCCAATCCCAGGCAGGGGCTCTTCATCCAATATCGCCACCACGGGTAATGGCGACAATCTCGTCAGTTTCGGAGAGCTCTGCGGTAAGGTCTATGTCAGCACAGTTCATATACATGGAGACAGATGCAACGCGACTCACGCTAGGAATAGAGCGCAGATCGGACGTCTGTGCGACGATGCTCAGGTCTCCTGGAGTAACGGTCATCGACATTGGATCCTGGAAGGGCGACCCGACATGAGAGCCGGCATCGCTTGAGCTAGTACTGCTCCTCCGACCGAGCTTCGGGGTTGGTCTGGGAGCGTCGTAGGCAGCATAACGAAGTTTGCTGGGGACGGGTGATGCTCGAGATGATGAAGGTTCGGGCATGTAAGGTGCCAAGGGTGGAGATTTGGGGACCAAGGACGGCGACAGCGAAGGCACTCTCTGCTGATCTGCCTCGTATTTTTCCAGGGCAAACACGAAGTCAGGCAACTGTGTAATGTCAGGCCAACGAACCGAGATATCGATAGAATGGGCATACCGACGATGAACGTGCGGTAGCAATGATGCGTCTGAGCTGGTCTTTGGACTGCGATAGCGTCATAAATTGATCACAACGCTTCACGCAGAGTTATTAACAAATAAGTTTATTGAGGCTGTGTATGTGGAGATACTCACTCGTCTGAGGTGGCGGCCGCTCCGCGTGTGCAGATCTTTGACGATTTCAATTACCTCAGTAGGCACCTCATCGGTGGCAGCTGATACACGCAGCATTGTGATAAGACAAGCATCTTGAAGTGATGCTTCAAGACGTGAAGAAAAAGTCAGGAGAACCTCCAGGCTCAACATAAAACAACACCCACCTGAATAGAACGTCACACGATGAGCTAGTCCGCGCAATAGTTCAACCGGAGACATTGGCGAGAGCTCCAGGAATTCGCAAAACAGTGCGGTCAGGATGACCATTAGCGTTGGTCCAAGTTCACTGTCCTTGTCGGCAACAGAGCTGAAAAGGACACCGATGCATCCACTGCGCCACACGCTGTCGGCTGCGCGCAGAAGAAATTCAGAATAATCCTGCACATAAAGTCGGAAGATATACCAGTGTGCGTGCGAGTCAATATTTCTTCCACGGCTTCCTGGAGGACAGCCCTCTTGTTCGGAGGACCCTCGCCCTCGGCGATTCTTAGGACATTCCTAAATTGGAGTGCATACACCTCTCCATCGTCGCCGCACATAATGTCCAAGATTTCGAGGAGCCGCAGAAGATTGTCTTCGGTGCCCTGGGTGGAAGATGGCGGCAAGTCTCCCTGAAGTGCCCTTGCAAAGTAAGACTCCACGATGTTCTGATCAACACGCCATAGCGTCCGCAATGTCTTTTGCATTTGTCAGAGAATTGCAAAAGTGATATAACATATAGACTTTCACCTGCTTCCGAATTAGCTTATCCTCACAATCGAGAGCCTTCATAATGCGTTCAACCTCCCACTCCTCTAAAACCGAGGGTATCCCTGCGGTAGTTCCCGCCCAAAGTTTAGGGTCTACGGAAGAAAGACAACACACGAACACATAAAACGCGTTGGGATCTTGGATGGTAAGCAGATGTCGAATCTCTTTAATGAACGACGAGCCGAAACTATTCTGCACTTCTACTAGTAAGTCAGTAGAGGATACTGAAACGGCATGGAAGCACTGCTGGATAATCGCTATGTATGGTTGTGAGCATGAAAGTAGATACTCATAGAACGGATTATCCTTACCGTACGCGGCTTCACCACGATGCGCATAGTGATGGACAACATTTATGATGACTTTCAGATCGTGTTGAGAGGGTCTAATGGAGATTTCAGCCACTGAAACGAAACGGAATGACGCCCAAACGGACCCAAGCATCGTAACGACCTCGATGCTCCTCATCAGCAACCTAGCTTCTGAAGGGGCAGGTGGATGGGACCAGATGACGTCCAAGAGACCCGTGACAACCGAGTGATACTTGTCCCTGGGGAGGTGGTTACCCTGCAAATGTTGTCTAGAGTCAACAGGTAGTCAAAATGTTCTTTCCCCCACCCTTATCACCTTCAATAGTGTTTCTGCTAACGTAAACGCAGCGCTGACAACGGCAGGATCAGAGTCACCAAGCCGCCTTCGCGCTTTGGTCACAATGTCGCGAAGTATCTCTGGGTCATGCTCAGACAGCTTGTTGAAGGCAAGAAGGGCCCGTCGCTTTACGTCTGGCCTGTATATACGACGGACTTTGAATACTAGCTCATACGAGCTGTAGATGGATGAATGCGCTCACGAATCATGGGACAGCAGGTCGTGGAGACGCGTCTGTACTGCGGGTATGACGTCCCTCGAAGGGGACTGTATCAGGGTATCGAGGGCGAGACATATTCTGGGAACCGCAGGGCTTCCTAAATCCTAGGAAGCATTACTCATATGAAAAGGGGTCCTGAATAGAGCCTTACCTTGCGGATGGAGTTAACCAACATGAGCTGCAACTCATGCTCCGGCGGCATGGCTTCAGCGCAGAACAGGTACCCTGGATGGAAAATGTAGCATTATTTGGGACACAAGCACGATACACATACCTGTCCGTTTGTCCTGTATTCTTTGTCCGACTTCCGCGAGGTTTATTGCATGAGGGAGCGCAAACTCTAGATCCACATGCACGCCGGGGTTCACAGTCATAGAACAGTAGAGTAATAACACCAAGCATTCCTTGCATTGCTTCTATGGAAACAATGAGCCCAGGACACTATAGCCACTACCGTTCTGGACTGACCAGAGTTAATGTCGACCGTGCCAACTGTGTCCGAATAGCGTGGACTTCGGCAAGAAGTATCTGGTCGGCAGCCGGTGGGGTTGCAGTTTCTACCTTGCGGACCAGAGCATAGTGAGCCCTGCTCATTGCACCCGACGACGAGAACGGCACGTCCATAGCACCGGGGTCTCAGCAGACAGTAAGAGTTACGTCGGGCAGCGAGATGGAGTCGGGGAGGAAGGCATAGCCGACGCGTCTTGGTCGAGGGTCAAGCGAACAAATGATTGAGAGTGTGGCTGAGGCTGGATAGCCGAGAACGCCAACTGAGGCACACTGTCCCCCTCTGCGTGACCACCACCTTCTCCCATGGCATCCTCCTCGGATCCGTCTGCCGCACAAACGGCGCACTCGTTCAACAAAATCCTGACCCAATACAAGAGCGCCGTCAAGTCGCGGTCCCCGACGGACATGGAGGAGGCGACCAAGAAACTTCGGCGGTTAATCCTTGTGGACGGGATCCCTTCAAATGTGGTACGTCCTGCCCTCATGCACATTTACCTTTATCTCATATAAAACTACGCGTGTAGGACCATACACTGCGGCCAAGGATCTGGAAAATCCTACTTCGAGTACGAGACGTCTCAGCGGACGCGTTTCTGGAGTATGTCGGGCGAGGTCCTTGTGATGTTCGGGAGAAGATCAGAAATGATACCTTCAGGTGAGTCCTCGGTTGATGATTTCGGATACAATTTCTAAGATTCACGGAAGAACGTTGGCGACGGATCGGGGGTTCAAGGAACGCGTGAGTGAGGATATGCTGATCCGGTTACTGGATGCGTTCGTATGGCGAAATCACGGTAAGTCTCGTACACATTTCATAAAGTATATCAAGTCTTATGCGTCCCAGACCGACAAGAGACCGACCAGCTCGGCTTCACATATGTCCAAGGCATGAACGTGCTTGCTGCGCCCTTCCTGTACACAATGCCCTCCGAGCTCGAGGCTTTCTACTGTTTCGCCAAGTTCATCGAGGAGTCATGTCCACTATATGTGCAACCAACACTCGAGGGCGTCCACTGTGGTCTCAAGGTACGTACACTAAGTACCCTTAATTGCAACATGAGATGCCGACACCATTGGCATTGCAGCTCCTCGACCGCTGCCTCAAGATAGTCGATCCTGAACTGTACGCCTTCTTGCGTTCCAAAAACCTCTCTGCAGAGATCTATGCCTTTCCCTGTGCGTAATGTCCGGATCACCCTGTACTCGATTCCTAACTTCATTACCTAGCGGTCCTCACGCTGTGTGCATGCACACCGCCTCTTGACCAGGTTCTCCAGCTATGGGACTTTCTGCTCGCTTTCGGTGTCCACCTCAATGTCCTCTGCGTCATCGCCCAGTTACTCCTCATGCGAGATGAAGTAATGAGCTCTTCAGGGTAAGGAGGCTGTTCCCATACATGAATGGCTTGCTGATGTTTTGTCCCTTTAGTCCTATGCGGCTATTGCGCACATTCCCCCCGCTGGACGCACTCCCTGTCATTGGAATTGCTGTCACGCTGGTCAGGGATCTACCCAGCGATCTATATGACGAGCTAGTCAAGCACCCATATGCTACTCGAGAGTAGTTTAATCGTTGTGACGTTCTCCCCATCATTGTCTATTCCTCACCTCTTCATTGTTTTCGCCTGCCCCTTGCTGTCGATGTTGTATCACCAATCTGTAGCTCTCGCATATATTGCAGTTCGAGGTTTCGTTTAGACTGTAATCATACTCCAACTCGCTATACCAAGTACTCTCGCGATCTTTATAGGAAGTGAGGTGGGACAAGATGTATCTTCTATGTAACGTACAAGAAGTGCCGTATGATACATAGAGCGTGCCCCTCTCCGCTGGCCACGCGTCAGCAGATGGCATAGACCAAGTTCGGGGCATCCTTGATACAATTAGGCCAGAGTCTAGCATACATATACATCGGCGCGGGAGCCCAACCCCGCAGCCGTTGTCTATTATGATGATTGGCTGATGTTTGGTTGGTTGACTTGGTCAGTTGTTGTCAGCACGACCGGGTAGACGGTCGATATACGACGCAGTGAGGTCGAAGAACGTCCAGAGCAGTCCATGTGTTGTCACGCTTCGCAGCGCGCTCACCCCTAATCCTTGGTACACTCTGGCGAGGCCACGAAGTAAAGGCTTCGGGTTGTCAGGGTCGGGCCCTTCAAGGAAACATTAATAGTCTGTTGGTTGCCGCGGGAAACATACACGGTGGACCAGACTGACCTCGGATAAGCCTATGGAAGGTCTCGAATACCCCCCGAGGGCGCTCGCATGCCAAGGCACGCTGCTGGACCTTTGTCTTAACCCTGCAGAGACGATCGGTTGTGAGTTCAATGAGAAGAACCGACGGCATAAGGGCAGCTCACACGTCAAGAGGGTAAATGAGTGCCCAAGAGGTCACCCCTGCCAGTGAGCCGCAGACAAAGGGGACTAGTGATGGATGGATGGGTAGCCATGCTGGAGTAGGACCTTGCTCGCCCGATGCGTCCCTTCCCATTATATATCGGAAGCCATCATACTCAAAGAAGTAGAGTGCCGTTCCTAGGGTATCCCTCACTGAGCGGTAGGTTCAGCCTAATAGATGAGCATGTATAGCGGGCACGACACGTACCAAAATGCAACCTAAAACCGGTATACAGCCCGAGCAAGCCGCTCGTCCGGAAGATGTCGCGGACAGCCTCGACCGTATTCGGGGCTTTGTCTAGGCGGATGCCTTTGCTAGCCGCTATTGAGTACTCAAGCTGTCTTCTGACCTGGAGCCAAAGTCAGAATCGAGAACGATAGTCCACTCACACAAGGCGCCCTCACCTTCACGAGTTCGAATGCTGTGAAAGGTGTCAGAGAGGGCTATCACGCGCAACGAACAAGTGCAACACGTACGTGCACTGGCGAAAGAGATGAGGGAGCCGGAAAGCGCACCACTGCCGTTCATCGGTAAACGTCGCTGTAGGGAATCGTTCGACGGCGATCATACCTGATTCCACCAACAGCAGAGACATCAAATATTCGGTTGCGAGCCAGCCAATGGCGGTCACGGTAGAATTCCTTGGTCCGCGAGTAGATGGTGAAGGATGCCGCGCCTAGGAGGCACGATGGGTACGGAAGCCGGCATGAAACAAGTAGAAACAGCACGTACGAACGAAGGAGATGGTCATCAGGGGAATCCATATCCCACGATAGAAACCGACGAGACCTTCCTCTTGGTAGACAGCGAGGGCGAGCCTTGGGATAGACACGCGATGTCGCGTTGTCTGGAGTCTCGACTTTATGGAATCCAGCTTTCGGGAACGCGTCAATGCCTTGGATCTCGTAGCATGAAGGTGCAGAACTCACCGGGTACCCCGCGAATGTCGAGATGTAGCTCGCCGAGAGCGCGCAGACGACGGCTTTGTTGCCTGCACACGGGGAAAGAAAAACGTCAAGACACCGTCGCGCGTGACACAGCTGCAGTGAGTGCAGAGAAAGCAAGCACTTTTGAGAGACTCATTGAGCGCAATCGAGCCAAACAAAGGGTTTCCAGGCCTGCGGGGCAAAGCAGTGGTCAACGTTGAGTCGAGGGACTCCACCTTGGGTGCAAGGGCGAGACCATGGTACGGAGTGGGCTATACCTTCTCTCGCTCATAGGAAGCTGTCACTGGCCGGGCAACAGTCCGTTTCCGTGCGGTCGCACGAGCGTGATGATTATGTAGCAATCCAAGATGCAGACCAGAGGGTGAGCGAGGGGAGGATGGGTGGAAGACGGAAGAGAGCACCCGAACAAGCGAGCCCAAGCACCGGCAAATGGTCATTCCCAATTTATCCCTCGCGTCATACCAGCCCACCTGCCATCCCCTTCCAAGTCTTTCTTATCCAGAACTTCGGCGACTCCGCATTTTCAGGCCGCAATGTGTTTCTTATTTCTCTATAGCTATGATACGGCGTAGTCGCGTTTACGAGGGTACGTATGTCGTTCGACGCCCGGAGTCCGACAAGCGGCACGCGTGATATAGGTCGTTGCGCACGAGCCAACCATGCGCGTACTTGTACGAAGTACAAAATATAACCTCGGACACAATGCATGAGATTCGAAGTCAGTCGCAGTCCAATCAGATGCGGGGTTTACCCCAGACGGTATTTGGATCGCGAGCTACTGAACAGTATCGTCGAACGCGTGACCGACCAGCATGACCTCGGAGGCTCCCTCAAAAACCGACCATTCGCTTCTGACCCTGTTTGTTCTTTGTTATATGTGCCCTGCCGCCATGAGGACCAGGCAGCACCTGCGTACTCGCAAATGGCACGCTCTGGGCAGGTGGGGCGAGGGAGATACCCGTGGGTTGGCTGCCAGCGATCGGAGGGGCCAGTGGTCGGGGGCCAAGGGCGCCTTCAGATCTAGCGGCAACAAGCGGTCGACGTGAGGGAAAAGTAGGCTGACTGGCAGCTATAACCGGAGGGGCGTGTGGGATAGAAGACGCCACCGCGGGCGGTCTTTGGGTGGGGATCTGCGTTGGAACTTCTAGCGGTTCCCCTGCGGCGGACACCTTTGCTGGACGTCGGGGTGCCGCGGTAGGTATTGGGGGCGACTCGTCGTAGGGGTCTTGATAGATGTACTCGTGTGGATTAGAGCCGAGCTCCCACTCCTGCAAGAGGAGACGGACGCCGCGGGGTGTGTTCAGCTTCGAGGTACCCACGTTTTCATCCCCACTTCCGGTCTCACCATCCGGGTCCTCGATACCGTTCGATTGAAAGACCTTTCGAATAGGACGGAGGAAGCCGAACTGCACAGGAGGAGGATCCATGTCTCCGAGTGTCATCGCCTGTGCTGATAGGGAGATGCTCAGCATGTCGTCCTCCAGGGTCGTGGGGATGGCTGTAGCAGGACGGTTCATCGAAAAGACGTCGGCGGCCAGGGAAAGGTCGAGCGCGAGTTGGGACCGAGCTTCGGTTTCCCTACGGTAGGAGTCAGCCGTGCGTCGGGGTCCTTCTGCGAGGTCGTAACCGGTAAGGTTCTCGATGGTCCTCTTCGGCTCGGCATCGAACTCGGGGACGTGACGGCGAATGGAAGTAGAAGCGTCTAAATGCCACGGGGCGCCCCGCACCAATCGTTCTCGTGGGATCTGTCCCTTCTCGAGGGCGCGATAACCCGCGGCACAGTCGAGGGAGCTGCCAGTGGCCCAGTCGTTGCGCGAAGCGTCTGGCGGCTCATCACCCATCCGCAGAGCGATATCAAAGCTAGATGGGTAGGAACATGAGTGCGCTAACCAAGAAGGCAAACAAAGGAGACACAAACGTTGTCAGCAGGTGGTCGACTGGGGCGCCTGGGTCCTGCCAAAAACTTGGCATGCGCTCCAATACGTCGCCCACCGTGTTGCTCTGGGCCTCTGGACTCCTTTCTTTTCCCTGCATGAAGAGCTCTAGAATGCAGCTTAGCGGAGCGGAAAACATGGACAAGAGTCTAACCTTACTGTGATAGGCAGGCTGCATATTGACAACACTATGCGCCCTTCCGGCGAGAGGTCCCTGGTCCAAATGTGTGGAATCCGCCGCTTCGCCCAAAGCTTGCACCTCCGGTGCCCAGTCTCCTCGTCGTGGCGCAGTTGTAGAGATTTCCTGAGAAGCAGTGTCCGTAAACACATGGTCCAGGTTCAGAAGCGAGACGCTTCCCCGCTCGGAGAGCTGAAAGAGGGTGATGTGCTTGGTTCCAACCAGGGTGGGCTGCTGATAGAACGAGACACCGGAGTGCGGGCCATCCGGATGTACGATCGACGGCAATGCGTAAGGAGAACCATGCATGTGCACCAGGTTCTCGCTATCCCGGGACACGTCGTAGACGGTCACCAAAGAGTTCTTTCGAGACATTAAAAACGTTAGAAACCCTTGGACAAGTTAGACGGACGGTTTTCACTGTGCGGGGAGGGGGAAAACATGAACTTACCGTTCGTAAGTACATGTGTTTTTGTGCGGAGTGTGAGATCAAACTCCCTGCCATGCCTGACTGCCAGTAACGGCTTGCGGGTATACCGCTCGTCCAGCCACAAGATTTCGTCGGTTGAGACCAAACGAAGAGTGTGGTCTTCCCTGGGGGCCTCGATTGATGTCAATCTGACCCCTGGCTTGCTCACAGCAAAAAGATCGTGTGGCGTCTTTCCTGCCTATTATCAGACACGTCAGCGACAATAGATGATAAATGTTGATACTCTCACATACTCGTAAATCAAGTACGGTCGCAGTGGCATCAAAACTAGCAACAACCTTTTCTCGAGTTTCATGGGCAGCAATGCGGCAAAGAAGCGTCGAGGAGGCATCCGTGGCATGCACCCGCTTTCTGTGGACGAAGCTCAATAGCGGCTAGCATTTCGCGATGAGGGTACTCACATTACTGTCTTGGATTCAGATGCATGGCACTGGAAAATATCTCCCATCTCATTTGCCACGTAGCCAATAGCGGTATTCGAGGGATATATAGACATATCGATGGCCTGCCTGTCGCCAATGTCGGATCGTTGCACGGTGATGAAGGGGGCTAGCTCGACAGCATGTGATGCTTGTGCGGTTTGGACTTGCATGAAGTTGACTGAACCCATCGTCCTGACCCCAAGCACAGGCCCTATTAACTCACGAGAAGAATTATGAGGGGAACCTTGGAATAGTGAACATAGTCAGAAATTCACTTACCCGTTTCACCCTTGCCAGTATCGTTCGTGTGAGGAGACGTCAAGATTTGCTGTATGGGGGTGTCGAAAGTATAAACAGGTGCAGCCAAAGGCTTGAGCTCAACCTTGGTTTTGGAATACACAACGAGAGGCGACATGTCTACCAAATGAGGTCAGCCATAATCATTCAATGCACATGTGTGATTGCTCACTGAGTTGACAGCATCGGTCCCCCATGGGAAACGCAAGATACGCACGATCCTTTCGAGCAATTTGGAACGAGGTCACGTCGATCATATTACCCGTATATATGTCACGGCATCTCGAGTCCGTTGAGAAGCGTTCATCTTCGGTGATGCTTTCCCGGATCAATTCTCCCGAAATATCAACGTCTGGGTAGTAGTTACGGAGGAAGTGAGCCTAGACGTAGAAACAGTTGAGTGCTTTCAGTAAGATAGGGATAGAAAATGTCCAAGGACGCACACTCTGCTCCGCGCGTTGAAGCGAAGTAACCTTGGGAATATGCACAGGCTTGGGGCGTGTCGGGGGAAACACCTCTGAAGGGCCCTCCTCCGACGGTACCAACCGTAGTTCTACTTTTCATCAGTCGCACTTCCAGAAAACACTAGGAGAAAACAGACCAGAGACGTCCTCGGCAGCAAATGTCCAAGTATAACGCTGCGCCGTCTTCTGGCGCACCTTCTTTAACGATGCAGCACCGAGAGTACCATTGTCGAGGACAGGGTAGCGCCAAGGATCCTCTATCCGCTTTTCTTCGGCTTTTCCCTTCCCCTTCTTTTCCGGGCCGGTCGTAGTTCGTTGCTCGGAATAACCTGGCCACGTATCCATTCCATTGGAGTGGCAAAAAGCAAGGATAGAGCAGCCGCGAGGAAGCCAGACAATACGAAACGTGAACGAGGAGGAGCAGGGTCAGGAGAAAGCCTGGTGTCCGAGGTCCTTCCAAACGCGGCGCGTCACAAAATTCAGACGCGTCTCGTGGGCGTCTCCCTCAAGTCCTCTCTGGGCCATTGAAACTCGCCCAGCGCTGCCATCGTCCGCCCCTTCGCTTCCTCACCATGCTCAAGCTATGGTCCTTCGGGACGCGCTCAGCCCTCCCTCGATGTAGAGCTCTCCACACCACCGTCGTCGTCAATGCGGTACCTCAGGCAGAGTTCTCCACCGCCCCTGCCAGCAAGTGGACCCCCACTTCTGTTCGGACAGGGCTCATCGCGCGCAAACGGGGGATGACGGTCATGTGGGACACCCATGGAGTGCGGCACCCTGTAACCGTCCTTCAGTTGGAGAACTGTCAAGTCACCGCCAACATTCGCACCGTCCGTGAGGACCAGACAGAGTATCACGCCGTCCAGGTGGCTGCATCGGATAAAGCGCCGAAGAACACGACGAAGCAAATGCTGGGACATTTCAAGAGGGCTGGCGTGGCTCCGAAACGCATTGTCAAGGAGTTCCCTGTCACACCCGATGCGCATGTGCCAGTTGGTAAGCCACACACCTGCGCCCTCTCAGCTTATGTGGCTTAATGGACGTCCCAGGGACGACGCTGTCTGCCATCCATTTCGTTCCGGGGCAGTTTGTCGATGTGATTGCGAAGTCGTACGTGAACGTCACTCCCGTTCCATTTGCCCCGTTTCCTCACATCCGCCGATAGGATTGGGAAGGGCTTCCAGGGTACTATGAAGAGGTGGAACTTCAAGGGTCTGCGGGCGAGCCACGGTGTCTCAATCTCTCACCGCTCGGCCGGTGCCATCGGTGCCCACCAAGTACGTCTACCAACTCTATGTATGTGCGCGCCTGTTGAAACCCGATATTTCGTCCCATCGCTCAGGACCCTGGCCGTGTTTGGCCTGGTAAGAAGATGGCCGGACGTCTGGGTGGCGAGCGCACCACCACCCAAAACCTCGCCGTCGTCCGTGTCGATACGGAGCTTGACCTCATCTTCGTAAAGGGATGCGTACCTGGCGTCGACGATGCACAGGTCATGGTCCGCGATGCGAAGAAGAAGATGACACAGCTCGCACAACACAACGAAGTGAAGGGAAACTATGAGAAGATCCTTCCCAAGGGTCTCGTTGACCTTCCGTTCCCGGCCGGCACGAAGGAGCTGGCGAAGGAGCTACCACCAGTAATTCAGGCTCCCTCTTCGCGTGTCAGTGACCCATTCGTTCCCAGGGAATAGATTATAGCTTTATAGTTGTCTCCACTCAACTTCGGGTGCGACTGAGGCCTTACCTGCCACACAGCAAGGTATGTTAAGGGAGATCAAGTGTTAGCCCAGGTTGTCGGCACTGTGCATGTCTTCCCATGTCAGGTTGGCGGCATACTTACGTGCAGCGGCGTTTGAGTGATCGATGAAATCGAACTTGAAAAATATTTCTGACTGCTGTCTCTGATGGTACTACTTAGCGTGATCCATAATGCACCGAATTTGTCGGGTACACATACATAAATGTCGGGGGTAGGACAGACATGAATTCGCATGTTGAACTAGTATTCCCGCCGCGAAGAGAGTCAGCACTCCCTCCCCTATGGCATTGTGTGTCAGACATATGTCTCGGCATCATGCCACTCACCTCTCCACAACTTAGGCTGAGTATACCAGATATGCGGTTTCTAGGAGTGGACCAAACCACATCAAGTACTTTCCAAATGGACTCGCCGAAACTTTATAGGCGCCCGCATGGACGGCAAGGCCTCAGGCCTCAGGCCTCAGCTGGCGCGGCTAGTTGGTAGGCCTCTCCACCCTATTTCCCGCCACGTCCATGACTTGATATTCAATTCCTTTCCTGCAGCCTATGTCCTGAAAGCCTTGACCACATTTCTATCTGCTGAGGATGTCTGCCGATCCGCCCCGTCCTCTTGTCCAGATTGCCTCGTACAACACCAACCTCCAGGCGGAGCGTGGTCTCCCGCAGGATCTCGTCGACTGGCTCGCACCGACCCTACAGGTCTCGACGTTTCTCGCGCGCGAGCGACCCGCGCCGGATATTGTGGCAGTCGGCTTCCAGGAGCTGCTTCCTCTTCACCTCGGCTGTGAGTTCTCGTCGGTTCGGATTAGTGGGCGAGTCTGAGAGTCTAATGGACTGTCGCAGTGGCTGGATGGTCTAAGGCGGTCATAGAGAACCGCAACGCGCTCATCCTCTCACAGATCGAGAAGCATGCACCCAACAACGAGCGGTACACGCTCATTGCGAAGGTCGTCAACGTTGGCGTTGCGCTTCTAGTGTACGGTCGGGACGATGGGATAGGGAGAAAGGCAGTCGACATCCAGACCCAATGGACTGGCTGCGGGCCCGCGTACATGGGCAACAAGGGCGCGGTGGGCGTACGCTTCCGCGTCCCGGGCGAAGACGGCGGAGTTGGAGAGGTATATACGTGCGTGTTTAGGCGTGGTCCCACCTCGCGTGCTCACATCCACATGCAGCTTCGTCTGCGCGCACCTCACCGCGCACGCGCACAAGAATGCGGATCGTATACAGGACTATCACACTATCGTTGGCAGTCTTCTCTTTCCCCCACTCCCGAACGCAGACTCGAAGACACCCACGACCATGTTCTCGACGTCGCACTTGTTCTTCTTCGGCGACCTCAACTTCCGCCTCTCTCTGCCCCCCCACCACGCGTTTGCGCCTGAAGATCAGCGGGCCAACCTAGTTCAGGCTCTTTCCAGTGATGAAGGACGCTCATCGCTTAAGGAGTACGACCAGCTTGTCACTGAGCGGGATGTCAAGGGGACAATCTTCCACAGCTTCCATGAGGGCGAATTCTGGACATTCAAGTGCAGTTACAAGTACCAACTAGGAGAGGTAGACAGATACGAGTATGTGCATCAACTACATAGCGCTTATCGAAGACCGTGGCTAACCGTCTCGACAGCTCCAAACGCGTGCCTGCATGGACAGACCGGGTTATGTACGTTACCCATTCGGATTCACCGGACACCCCACAAGAATCTAGCATCAAGAACGTCTTGTATACCGCCATTCCGTCATATACCACCTCCGACCACGTATGTCCCCGCTCACTCTTGCTTGTCAGGTATGCACTAACCTCCACCCCACAGAAACCCGTTGTCTCATTAATGCTCCTCCCCCTCCCGGCGCCTACCACCACGTCCGTCCCAACAATCCGGCTGCCGGAAGGATATCATCCCGTCCCGGATCCATGGGCTACTTTGAAGAAGCTCATCGGCCGCACCCTCGACCGCGTTGTGGGTTACACTTGGTGGCTACTCACTCTCCTCGGTGCTGGGCATCTCGTCTTTGGCATTGGCAATGTCCTCCTCAGCGTTGGGCTATGGCGTTGGTGGAAGACTGGGACTCGGGAAGGGTACACGCAACTCCCTTCATGAGCCGGATCATGACTTGTCAGGACATTCCCTCGTGCTCATTTACACTCATTTATTTTGTCTGCTTGAACACTTGCATCCAGATCTAACTGTTGTACTCGTTGGTTTAGTACAGTATTTCACATGTAAGATGGAGGAACAATTCTATAACTACAAAAAATATTGCTGTTGCTGCGTAGACTTTCTGCTGCGCGCGGGGGAGTGCAAAACGTACAAGAATACTGACGCTAGATCACATGAGGATGTGGAGCAGAGACAACGGTCCATCTGGTGCATCAAAGAAGGGGAGCGAAGAACCGTCTACAACATGTAAAAGGGGTATAGAAAAGATGTACGAATATATCGCCGACGTCGATGGGGGTGCGCATTACGGAAGAGTTTTCACGACCTTGCGCCCCCTATCCTCATCATCGACAATGATGAGTGGCTCCGAGAGGCCAACGAGCGTGTCCTCGCGCTCGACCCCGGCAATGGTGGGCTCGGGTTCGGCAACGAGGCGGTCCTCGAGATCAACGTCTTCGGCTGACAGCACCATGGGCACGTCCTTCGGCAGCCGCACCAACTGCAAAAGCAAGAATGACGTCGTTACGGCGCCGCCGCCCATGACGAAGATCGCCTTGGGGTACGTGCTGACGGTATTTATGTACGTCAGGCCGTAAACGAAGGGGCCTAGCACTCCCGAACTGCGGCATGGCATCGTCATGTCAGAGATAACGCGCGAAGGAGACGCGGAGGGGTATTTCACATACCTCAGAGATTGCACCACGCTCATCGCACCGAAGAGCTTCCCCGAGTCCTTGCCGCCCTGGCGGTTATACAGCGTGAGCGCGACGCTCTGTATGGCAGGCCCGAAGCCCATGCCGAGCGAGCCCAGGGTTGCGATTGCGGCGAACATGAGCCCGCTCGTGCTGAACACCATGAGGGTGTAGACAGTGATCTCGACACCCATCGAGATCTTGGCGACGGTGAGGTCGAAGTTAGCGTCATGATGATGCTCACTGTGGGAAGAAGGCGGGTGGACCCTAGTAGGATCCTCGGCCGGCGAAGTAGTGTTTGTAGGGCTCGACAACGGCTCGTCCACCTCCTCCGGAAGTCGGATTGGCACAGGTTTGGGCTTGAAGAATCGAATGATTACTAAGATTGAAGCACGTCAGGCTGGCAGCACCCTTCAGACATTGATGGACAAGCATACTAGGCAGAATGATTGTGAGGAATACGGCCCTCGTGGCGCCAACTGAGCTGAACCAATATCCAACCTATACAGAAGTTCAGCTATGTCGGATGAAAACATCACAATGAATAGTTACCTGTTCTGTGTCCCATTCGTATGTGGCCTCAAGGTATTGGATAACATAGAAGTAGAGTCCCTTCAAAACTCATCAGAGCTATGCAGACAGGCGAATGAAGGAGTGGGAGGCGCGAAAGCTCACCATGAGAGATATGACGAACCCATAAGAAAGAACGATGAAAAGCAGGTTCCAATCTTTCTTGAGCCCCTTTCCCCGCTTCGGACCATCCACACGGACCGGCAAGAAGATGGCCAAAGGTGTCAGGAACGAGAACATCCTTTTGAAGAAGACAAGCACCCCGCCGTGCGCATGCGCAGCGAAGTACTCCTCGTTCGCCACCTTATGGCGGGCACGGGCATCCAGCATTTCGGCCTTAGAGAGTGATTCGGGGATGACGAACCACACCAGGAGCGCGTAAATAACGTGTATGACGGCCGAGATGTAGAACACGATGATAAACTTGTTCGTGAAGCGGATGAGGAGCCCGCCAAGGAGCGGCCCGATAGCCACTCCCGTAAACAGTAGACCCAGATTGAGGGAGAACATCCCAGAGCGAAGCGCGGGTGGAGTGCAGTCGGCAATGTATGCGTGGATGGTACCATTAATGAGTGTTTGGCCTGGTGAACTATCAGATCGAACCGTGCGGGCCAAGGTGCAACATGTAATACACACCACCGAGGATTCCTTCGAAGATGGGCCCAATGAGCAGGAACCAATACCCTCCGGGGATGTACTCATAGAACCAGAATGTCGAGAGGAAGCAGAGATCCATAAGCAGGACGCCGACAACCGCACAGCCCAGGATTCTCGTACGACCGTAGCGGTCCGACAACTGTGAGGATACATGCGTTGGTTCGCAGCTCTCGTAGAACGGGAAGGAGCATGTCGTGACTCACAGAACCCCACCATGCCGTCGTCATACAAGCAAGGATCCCCATCGAGGTAGTCATAGCTGTATTGAGCTTCGCGGCAACAGCCAGCACAGTCGGATCGGATGCGCAAACCCTCTGGTTTGGTGCTAGAGGCACGTCATCAACACGCGCATACAGCCTCCAAATCGAGCAGGATACTCACCATCAAACGCTGCCGAAACATGGCGAGCAAGCAACGACACGACGCTGCCGCCATGGTCAGGGCTGGCGACGGGCCTGTGCGCCAAACAAGCGAGGTAGATGAAGAGCTCGACCTTCGCCGCCATGGTAATAGTCATCGCGATGGCCGCGAATGGCACATACGACAGGAACCTATCGCGCGCGATGTACTGAACACATGTGGCGCACTGAAGAGGGGCAGGAGCACTCACCACCACGGTGAGGGGCGCTTGTACCACGGGAGCTTCTGCTTCCACTCAGTATCAAACTCCTCCGCCGCCGCCTCTTCCTCAACGAGAGTCTCTTCGAGAGCATGGTGGTGCTGGTGGGGGTGGACCAGATCCCGGAGGAGCTCCGACTCTTCCTCGTTGATCAGCGCACCCACGCCGGGGTTCACGAGGACTTCGGGACCAACGGAGATCGAGTTCGCGGCGGAATGCTGGGCATGCCTGAGGCGCGAGCGCGAGCGCGACACGCCGTCGCCGTTGCGGAGGAAGGGGATGCTGGCGTCCCGCGAGGAGGCACGCGACATAGTGTATTCTTACCGGTATTCTCACCTAGTGCCGAATGAAATGCCAGACGAGGTTGCTGATCTCCCGGACTGCCGCTGGGGACACAAAGCAGGAGAGGGCAGAAATCAACGAATGTCAAGTGCGCGAGCAGAGAATACGAAGGTCAGGAGTGACGCAAGATTAGGGGGAGAGTCAGGAGAGGCGGTACCCAGGTAGAATGAGGAGCCTCGACGTCGACGACCTGACGAAGGCTGACCGGTCGCAATGCGTGGGATCCCGGGTGCACTGGTCTGTCTGCGATAGGTGAAGGTAAGGAGGAGGAGGGATGGGAGAGGGGAGGGGGCGCACTCTGCTCGGTCATTATCATTTGAGGTAGAGTTGGACCATGTAAGGACCTGTGTGATAGCGAGCACCATCGCGGCGTGGCGTGCCGCGCGGCTACGACTGCGAGGCAGGCTGATGACCCTGAACGGAGCGAAGTTTGCCACGCTGTAGCATGTCGAGTTGGCGATGAACCGAACGCGCAAACTGCGCAACTTTGTAGTGCAACACTGCGATTGAGTACCGTATCGGCCATGCCAATTATGATCATGTATGTTGTTGCACTGAAGCTTGTACAGCTGGCTATGCTTTCCTACAGGCTACTACTCCTCTTACAACGACATGCAATTTCGTCCTACCAGTGCTTGCCTACCGACGGAAACCTTATTAGTAAGTCTCATATCCCCGGCCTACTCTTCGGTTCGACGCCTCTGAAGCTGCGGTCTCAGCTCTGCGGATTTTCATCGCTGTTCTCCACTGAATAGTTTCCTCCCTTCTCTCCCCTCCGCAGCCGGATAGACATCAGCAGGATCAAGCTCACTAGCAGCGCTGCGCATCCAACCAAGAAGAACGCCCCAGGCAACGTCGCCACCGTGCGCGCGTACGTGAAACCGAACAGTGCTGGCGCGAGGATATGGGAACTGTATGACAAAACGGTCATGACATGTCCGGAGGTGGGGCCGAGAGAGTGCCAAGAGGCTGGTAAATCAGAACTCACCTCAACGCAGACACGACGGTCAACGCCCCCAACAGAGTGCCTGTATCGTGCCTCCCACGACGGGCATAGAGGTCGAGAGCGAGGCTCTGCATCGTCGGCCCGAAGCTCGTGCCGAAGGAGACGCACATCGTGAAAATCGCGAAGAGGAGGCCGGAATGTGTGGTGAAGACCAGGACATAGGAGACGAGGTCGGTGAAGACTGCAGCTCGGGCGAGGAGAAGGTCCATTGAGGCCACGGGCGCGACCTTTTTGCGGGATTGGGTTGGCGTGCATTCCGCTTGGTTCGAGAGAAGGGGCTCGGACTCGGCGTCCGTTGCCTGTTGCCTTCTCCAGAGCCACGTGAGGAGTTTTACGAGCACTACAAAGACGTCACCATGAAACGCTGAATCTGGGTGTTGGAAAGGTCACTCACATGGGAAGAGGATAGTCAAATACAGGGCTTTGGCTATATGGATGGCTCCCAGCCAGTAATTGATCTGCGTGGTGTCGTCTACAATGCTGAACAACCAGCCCGATGTTTTTAATCACTTACCACACCGGATGTCCAATCGAACATCACCCATACATATTGGATTTGGGACACCAAAGAACCCTAACAGGCGGATCAGAGAGGACAATGGGGTCTCGTGGCCCATCCAACGTACCTGGATGAATACCCCGAATCCGTACGCCAGACCAAGGATGGTCATGCTCCAGTCTACCGAACGCTTTCCGTTCCCGTGCCCGGTGCGCATTGGGAGTAACACAGAAAGGGGAGACACAACGTCCATGGCGCTTGCCGTCCTCTTCAGCCAGCCCGAAAATCCCGAACCCATGCTCTGCAATTGTTGTTCTCTCCGTGCACGATGTTCCCGCATTTCTACCGCAGACAAAGACTCGGGCATGATGAACCAGACCGCGAGCGACACCAACGTGTCGATGATGGTCGTCACGTAGAAGATAGGCAACACTTCATTGGTCTTTTGGATGATGTAGCCAGTCAGGATAGGTCCAACACTCATCCCGACAAACAAGAGACCCATGAGCTGCGAGAAGGCCCGCGACCTAAAGCTGGGTTAGAGATGACTCTTAGCTTACCAAGTGTGGTGAGGTACCTCTCAGTAGGATTTGAGCAATCCGAGATGTATGCATGCATAATGACAGACGCCACGGAGATGCCTTAGAGTGACCGATCAGCAAAAAGGTCCGCAATAAAAAAGGGCAATCAACATACCTCCTACCAACCCCTCGATAATTGGTCCAAGGGCGAACCATATGTATGTCCCAGGGAGATTCTCCCATAAGTGGGCAGTCGCCAAAAATACAAGGTCGGACAGCATGAGACCCCCGACGTTAAATGCCAGTACGCCGATGCGTCCGTAGGAGTCCGACAGCTACACACATATGCATGTCAGAACCACACTGAGGTAGGCGCAGCTCAGTGGTACGCACGGCTCCCCACCATGCAGCGGTGAGCGTGGACAGAAAGCCGGAAAGGCCGGCGACGATCGCGATGAACGTCGCAGCCGCAGCCTGTACCTCTGGTTGAGAATGGCACAAGGCAGGGCCGTCAGAGGCGTGGCCGAGGGCGCGACAGATGGTCAGGGTATAGATTTCAACGCGGGGAGCCACGGTGCCCGAGGTGGAGACGGCGGCGACTGCTACCAGGGCAAGCATCCTGTGTTGAGAACGATGCAGATATTGGTATAGGCGTCTGGGATGAACATGAGCATATACTTACCATGCTGGCGAGGGCTTTATCCAATGCTTTTCTACAGCGCGCTCAGACTCTTGTGTCGGACCATGGGGATTAGGCGTGGCTAGATGATGGTTGTCAAATGAGTGAATGGATGTGCACGAAGTGAGAAGAATTGTCCACCTTCGCCGTCGACGTCGATCTCTCCCTGGAGTAATGATTCGGAGGACATGATGGTCAAGAGCAAAGTCCGCCCATGATACGGACCGCAGACATCCATTCACACGTCCAGCGCTCGGGGCTTGCATTCGAATTTCGGATATTGGCAGTGACATCCCGGTTCTGCGAAGGATTTCCCAGACGAACTGCTGCAAGAAGCGGCTGGACTTGAACCTACAACGTGGCCAGCCAATCGGGGGGCGAGATCAGATGCTGTGTTCCGATCTTATCAGATACGGAATCCAGCGTGATCTAAGCTTCAAGTCCGCTGCGGGCGACCAGGCTCGGGCTCAAGAACGACGAGGGCGAAGGAGACGACGACACTCACAATCCTAAGCCATCACCATGGTCTGTTCCTTTCCTACGTGTTCTGGCATCCTTATCCTGAAGACTCCTTTGCGATGGAACACCCGATGGATACATGTGGTCTTGTGGCCCCCTCGGTAGTCCCGTACCGTCGACATTCCCCAGGAGCTCAAGACGGCTCTCCGCAAGTTCAGATTCGCCAGGAGAAATGCAGGGCACGCCGCGATGGTGATCAAGATCAACAAACAGAAGCTCATCATGGAAGAGGTCGAACAGTTCGACGATATTAGCATAGAGGATCTCGCGGAAGGTCAGCACGTAACATACCTGCATCCCTCCACTTGTCGTACTCATCGTTTTTCCGCCTCATCCTAACCTCTCGTCTAGAACTGCCCGAGAACGCTCCACGTTACGTCTTGCTTTCGTACGAGCTCAACCATTCCGATGGACGGAAGAGCTTTCCGCTCGTGCTCGTCAACTGGGCGCCGACCTCCAGCGAGATGAGTCTCTTGACCCTTCATGCGAGCGCATTCCTTGACTTCCAGTCTACGGTACGCAATATCCATCCCGTTCCTTCGTCGTTGACTGAAGGTTAGGCTTCGCGTAGGCCGACGTTAGCAAGGTGATCGAGGTCCGGGATGGTGCGGAGAGCTTCACGAAGGACTTGATCGATTCAAAGCTCCTCATCGGTTGAGCGCAAAGTGTTTGAATGTTGAGTCGCAGACGTATACCTGCCAATGCCCCTTGAGTAGTGCACAGAGAGTTGTATGATATCCCGATATGTTCGAACTTTGCTTTGTAGTGCTATCGAAACAGCATCCCCACACATCATCGCCGCGCATACGCGTCCATGATCCCTGCGAGCACCCAGCAATTGCCCACCACATAGATCAACCCCCGTATCCATAATCCGAAGAAGACGTTCTGGCCGAGGAACTCGAGCTTGTACGCTTCGCTCAGCCATAAAGCCTGCGTCCCGATCCACACCACCCCATATGCGACCGCACGGCTGCGCGACATAGAAATTTGGGGAACGAGGAGGGGGAGAAACAACGTATACCACAAGAAATACTGTTTGTTGTCATGAGCAAAACAATGCAGTCTTCGCGATGCCTCGGAGAAACTCACCTGCGACGTGCAGACCTTGTTGAATACGACGAACACAAATGTCTGCACAGTCCATGTGAAAACCAAGTCCTCCTTTCGACGGCCGAAAAGCAACCCTGTGCCGAGCGCGAGGGCCATTTGCGGAACGAAGCTGGTAAGTGGGGACCGAAGGAGGCGCTTCCAGCCTGATACCTCAGGGAGAGGCTCGCCAGACGCGGAAGGGTATGTGAGGTACACCAAGTAGAAGTACGGCGAGAAGTTGTGTCGGTGGTCGAGCCTGTGGACATGATACAGGTAGGATTCCTCGAGGAAGGGCTGTCCCCATCTGCCAAATTTATGATCATGGTCAGTCCTAGCGAACGCTGGTCAGGGAGCACTAAAGGAAACGAGGACACTCACATAGCGTACATGGCGGCCCCCAGACCGACGAAAGTCAGCCCGCTGATTAGCGCAAACCTGACCGTGCGCCCATTCACGATGGAATGTAGGTACGCAGTCCAGCCTCCCCCCGCTCCATGCTGCCTCCCGATCACCCCAAGGCACGCGACGCCGTAGATGAACGGGTATATCTTCCAGTGCGTCGACAGCCCCAGGAGAACGGCAGAAAGA
This sequence comes from Ganoderma resinaceum, assembly GCA_964023155.1. Classification (NCBI taxonomy): domain Eukaryota; kingdom Fungi; phylum Basidiomycota; class Agaricomycetes; order Polyporales; family Polyporaceae; genus Ganoderma; species Ganoderma resinaceum. Next base: position 2,903,974 of record OZ026794.1, read on the forward strand.
TCCCAGTGACCCTTCAGCGCGTAGTATAGGGTAGCGAGGACGAAGAAGGAGAGGACAGACTCGGACGAGCCGCGCGTGGAGATGGTGAAGACGAGAGGGCTAAGGAGATGCAGCGAGACCAGAAACGTGGCGCGAAGGCGCACTCGCTCCTTCTTCTCCGCCGTTTCGATGGCACTGGAGGGGGGTTTCTCGGCAGAAGCTTTAGAGGGGCTATGCGTCGCACCGGTGCCGGGGAGGATGGTTGAGACCAGCAGGTTATACATCAGCACGCCCGCGAGGATATCCGCCGCGGCGAAGACGAACTTCCCGAATGACGGATGCAGCCATTCGTTTGGCGCGAGCAGGACGGCGAGGAGGGGGGTGTAGCGGTACGTTGCGCGCGTATACGGACTTGTCAAATCGTACCGGACGATGCGTCAAACTCGTCGCATCCCTATGGAACGTTTCGCGCTCACCTTCCGACGGGGAGGTACGCCGCCAGCGGGCCCTCTGCACGGTTTTTCGGGGACGGTTGCAGCACGAACCGGGCGGCGTCGCTGAAGACGCGGTAGTCGACGTCGGTGTACTTGACTATGGAGTGCGCATCGTGCCATTCGCTGTATACAATAAGCGCGACGCGCAAGAGCGAGGATACCAGGAGTATGCGGGAGAAGGAGGGCACATGTCGGAGGACGCGGTCAGAGTACAAGGACATGATGCATGACGCACGGCACGCCAAGCGCGCTGCTTGCGCGCGACCAGCCTGCCCAATCATTGCTCTCAGGCCTCAGCTGGATCTCGTTCCTCTCCATTTTCAGGACGCCTCAGCCAGCGAGCTAGTATTCCCACATTGAAACCCATGTCAGCTAAGCTCCGTCGCGGCCTCGCGTTCGTGGGAGGGGCAATAATGATATTCGGAAACGGAAACCAAATGACAATGTCCCCGACATGGTGGCACATTCACCCATGGGTATGCATGAAGAGGCAGAAAAACACACATAATGACATTCCACAACAGAAGCGAAGAGCAAGGAAGTTAAGACTAGTCGGTAACACGAGGGTCTACGCCAGGATGATGGCTACGAGTGGTACTTTAGTCAGAAACCGGTAAGGAACATACATCCAGCAGAGGAGACCGTTGCTTAGATCTGTCGGGTGACATGTCGTATTAGTTCTCAGGTCACACCTTGAGGGGATACCGGACACATACGTATTGTGAGAGCCACCGGAAGCCCTCGCCGTAACCCTGCCGCTGGACGACTGAGCACATGAAGATCTCAATGGGGCGGATATCATTGAGCGGAACCTTGCCCTGTCAGCGTAGACGTAAATGCACAGCAGGGGGACATTGCGTGGGCGCAAGAGTCAGCAAGCGGCGATAGGACCACTGTAAATCGAGCTACGCACCTTGCCAGTGGTCTGGTAGAGGCCTAGCTGATGCCGGAGTTCATCCTCGCTCACAGCGCCCGGCGCGTCAATCTTGTTGCCGAGGATAAGGAAGGGGACTTTCGAGAGCTCCTCAATTGACAGGAGGGCATCGAGCTCCGCCTTGGACTCTGAAAACCGCTCAAAGTCGGCACTGTCAACCAGGAAGATGATACCATCGACCTCGGGGAAGTAGTCACGCCAGAGGCGGCGAGCTGATAGCGACGTGAATGCTTAGAATGTGATGTCGGAGGCCGGAAGAAAGGCTTGGACTGCGTACCCTGTTGGTGACCACCCAAGTCATAGGTCGTGAACTTGACGTTGCCAATAGCAAGCTCCTCGGATGCTGTCGAAGATCTCAACGCATGGAGACGCAAATACTAAGATCAACACTCACTTGGGTGGAGCGTAGGCTGAAGGGTCGCGAGACGGTCATTCTTCAGCATGTGCAGAAGGGTCTGTGCACGATTGTTGTGAGCACAAGAGTAAGTATAAGAAAGCATGGACACAAGAAGGACGCACTGTCTTGCCAGCATTGTCCAGCCCAAGGAAGAGGATTTTGGCGTTCTTGTGCAGAAGGCCTGGGGAACACTAATTGAATACACTCTTTCTGAGTACAGTATGGCACACACAACGCACCAAGCTGGGCGAGGACGTCCCAAAACCAGTTGATAATGAACATGGCGTAATGGGCGGGGAGGGAGGACGAGAGTGTGGAGGACGAGGGAGGAGAGTGGCTGAAAGAGGTGTGCGTCCCGAGGCGTGCTCGGGTTGTTACAGTGACGTGGTAATAGACGCCCGTGTCTCAATAGCGCACTCCGAGTCCGTCGAGAGCAGCTCAGAAACACACACGGTTAGTCACCTTTGTCCATTCATCACGCTCGGCGAACCGTATACTTGTACTTGACGATAGGCTGACACTGGGCTGACGATACGTGACATCTCACTGGCCGCGCGGCAGCCAATGGGCCAGCAAGTCTTTCATCCCCCATTTTACACTGCACACCAGGTCTTCTAGTACTCGTTATTGCCTGCGTCAACTCAAGCTAAAATATACGATGGTGAAAAGACATTCGATGATTGAATATTTGTAAATGCAACTAATCTACAACAAAGAGAGGGGGGCTGAAGTAATGGCAAAATGTGGGGAGGTTCTGACACTCACTTCACCACAGCATCGTAAGATAGGTGGGTGAGCTCTTTATCCTCCCCATCCTGGGGACTTACTCTCCGCAATACCGAATCGCCATGTCCTCTGTGCTGATTGTCGAAGGGACAGGCACTGTCTAAAAGGCTGCGTGAGGCCAACATCTCGATCCGCCCTGCTCTTTCAAGGATTGTTGTTTGCGTCTGTTTGTCGCAAGTGCGATGCGCACGGGCCATCCCGAGCTGCTGGAGTTGGAGAGCGTCAAAGATGGATTTCGAAGTACAAGTTCAACATCAGCCAGAGGACCGCCCAAGGAAACTACGCCAATTGCTCCAGCCAGTCGCGCAAGGACGATAACCCATCACCTTCAGGATGCTTTTCGTCGGCAGGGAGAGCAACAGTTTTGCCCACCGACACTGAGGTTCCAATGAAGCCCACCTCGCCCCCTTCCCATTCGGAGAACTTGAACTCCCCGCTCCCAGTACATTCCAACCCGCCCATCTGAGAGTCCGAGTCCTCCGCGCCCAGACTCTCCACGCCCACGCCGCCCGCGGTTGATGCTCTGCGCTTCTCCAGCTCGCGTTCAAGGATGGTACGGACACGGTTGACTGCGAGCTGTTCTGCGGTGGCCGTTGCAGTGGATTTGATTAGGTCGCATTTGTGCGCGATAATTGTAAGAGAGGGGGTCACGCGGGAGGGGGGAAGCGATGTGAGGGCGTTAAGGATCAGGTGTAGGTGCCTGCACATACAGAGAAGTCAGCGAGGCTGCAAGTGCAATCATCAGGGGACGTACTCTGCTACAGCAGGTTCATTGCGCGAGATGGTACTAGCATCCACAACAAACGCGATGGCCTTCGTGCTGGCTAGGTGTTCTTGGAATTGGTCGCGAATGCGAGGGTGCCCAGGAACGTCAATGACGCGAAGAGTCGTATGGCTTGGCGAAAGGGGTACAAGAGCCACATTTGTTTGCATAGACGTATGCGTGGGCAAGGTTTGGTTGTATGCTAACTGGGCGTCGCGACGGAGGGTCAGCGGTGCCAACATGGGCACGCAATACGAGAACTTACTGTAGTAAGGATTGCGGACTTTCCAGCGTCGGAGCAGCCGGCGAGAATCACAGCATCCCCACGCTTCGCAGACCTCCTGCGCGCGAGTGATACGGAGACTAGACGCGAGTCAAGCCTTGTTCAATCCAACAACGAAGAGGAACGGACTTGCGACTAGGATTAGAGCGAGCAATAGTGCAGCTGCCAGTTGCAATTGAGGAGTGAAAAGCGAGCCGGGAGATAGCACCTCAGGTTCAGGCAGTTTTCCATCCATCTTTCAAAGGGCTTCCGGTAGGCGAAACTGGAGAAAGAGAAGAACAGAAAGTCACAGGGGTTGAGTTACCGGAGGTCGTTCACTGCTAAGCCACGGTGATCTCATGAGCGCCCAAGTTGCTGGCCACGACGCTATCATCTAATCTAATCTAGCCGAAACCGACCGATCACAGGCACGAAATTTCTGCGATCCTGGCTCGCGCTGCTGAGAGTCTGAATCCTTCCACCGCTCTGGCCGCGCTCGTGTCTCTGAGTGCTGTGCCCTACGCTTAACTCTTGTATCTCTTCTGGACACCTACTAGCACTCATGGGCGCGAAAAATGATGCACATTCAAACCCGCCACCAAGAAAGCGAGCACGAACTGAGGCAGTAGAGTCGCAAAGCTCCAAGCACGAACCTCGCCTCTTCGCGCCCTTCCGCGCACTCGGGCTTATCACGAACAGCGTGCCGTTTGTGCTCCAGACACGTTCACACAAAGGCGTAACGGATGGCCCTCGAGTTCATCTCCTCACTTGCTTAGGGAGAGCATGGGCCATGTGGGAAGGCGGGAAAATGGGCCTACTATTCGTAGGTGAGTTACTATGGGTCTATACCCGGAATGCAGAGGTAAAAGGCGGCGTAGAACGACTATCTCATGACAAGCGATTGCATAGGTCCCGATGCTCCCGATCCCATAGCTTCTATGGCTATGGACGGGAATACAGTATGGGTATCTTCCGGCCCATACGTCATAAAATATCTCCGTGGCAAAGAGGTGTGTAGACTCCATTCGTCACTGCTTTGGAAGCGCGTTGATTCGGGATGCAGGTTTCCCGCCTCACAAATCCATTAGAAACCTCATTAACCCATATACTTATCTTCGGAGCACAACTGCTCGCCCTCACTGATGACGGTGGTAGAATGTTGGTATGGGACACTGAGAGCGAGGGTATGTGCCAACTTACTTGCCCTCCTTATTCTATGCAGCAACTTGTATTCCAGAACTTCAAACGACCATTCAATTTGAGCCCGGTTTCACGGCCATAATGGTCCACCATCCCGACACGTACCTCAACAAAGTCCTCGTTGCAAGCAGCCAAGGCAGCATGCAGCTCTGGAATATCCGCACACAGTACGCCCACTTGCCCTTACCCTGCATATATTATGCTTAATTGTGTTCTCAGAACATTGATCTACACTTTCCCTGCTGCATCCCTTTTAACGTCCCCTTCGAACACCACGTCCGCTGCAATTACGGTGCTTGCCCGCTCTCCAGCCCTCGATGTCGTCGGCATTGGCTTTTCGTCTGGAGAGATCTCAGTGTATGACATCCGTGCGGACGAGCGACTCATGCGGATGACCATGCAAGATGGCGGCATTCGTGCCATGTCGTTCCGGAGCGGTGTGTGACAATACCGGCTCTCACTCTGGGTGGATGGGCTGATGGACATTCTGGATTAAGATGGCGAGCCCATCCTAGCGACGGCATCGTCGACGGGTCATATTGCGCTTTGGGACCTCAACTGTGGCGGTCGTCTTCTGCATATTGTCCGTGGCGCACATGATGGGGCTGTTACCGCGCTCGAGTGGGTACCGGGCCAGCCTGTACTCGTCAGCTCCGGCGAAGACAACAGTGTCAAGGTGACTAGTCCCATGTCAACACTTCAGACCGTCGTCTATTATACTCACACGGTTTCTTCAACAGCAATGGTTATTCGACTCGCCAACGGAGGCCCCACGCCTTCTCAAATTCCGTTCGGGACATCACGCGCCACCACATCTTATCCGGTACTATGGCGAGGATGGGAAGCAGATCCTGACGGCCTCGAGAGACCGTAGCTTACGGTGTACGAGTGTGGTTAGGGACTCGAGGAGCTTTGAGCTTAGTCAAGGTGGGAGCATGGCGATATTTGTACGACCGCAGCAGGCCTCGAAGCTCACGAACTCGAACTTTCTGCAACAGGATCGCTAGCGAAGAAGGCGACCAGTCTGTCCATACCAATAGCCTCCCTCAAGTTTCCCGCCGTCAACAGTATATCATACTCCACGACTCGTGCGAAGGATTGGGATGACATCCTGACCGCCCACACCGACGAAGCGGTTGCACGAACATGGACCATGAAAGACAAGCGCGTCGGAAAGCACGTCTTCAACGTTTCCGCCGAGAAGAAGAAGGGGGCCACCGTCGGCTCTATCAAGGTATGCACCACCACGCCAGAGCAAAAGTGTCCCGTAGGCTAATGGCACATTCTTGTGTAGGCTGTATGCGTAACAGCATGCGGCAATTTTGGTATCACCGCGTCGTCAACGGGCACCATCAACATGTATAACATGCAATCCGGGATCCTACGACGGACGTTCAATCTTGGGTCATGTCCTGCGAATGTGCCCAGCCGATTCCGTCCAGCGGCAGGCAAGAAGAGAGAAGAACGGTGTGTTACTGGGCTTGCAAGCGACGCTCTCGATAGGACAGTCGTTGCGAGCACGCTTGACGGTACTATTAATGTCAGCCGTCTTGATACATTCACCTACGAGGTGCATGCTAACCAGATTGATTTCGGTAGTTCTTCGACTTCCATACGGCCGCCTTGGAGCATACGCTTGTCCTTCCCTCTGCCGCGGTGTCGATCACATTACACCGTGACAGTGGTCTGCTTGCAGTCATCTGCGACGACCTCATCGTACGCTTAGTCGACATCGAGACCCGACGCGTTGTCCGAGAGCTTGGGGGCTTCCGTGGTCGTATCCTAGACGCGACGTTCTCGCCGGACTCAAGATGGCTCGTGGCGACCTCATTGGATTCGATCATCCGGACGTTCGACGTGCCCACCGGTCGTCTCATCGACGCTTTCCGCACATCAAGCGTCGCCACGAGCCTCTCGTTCTCGCCGACGAACGACTTCCTGGCGACGTCACATGTCGACAGCGTTGGCGTGTATCTATGGTAGGTCCACAGGATGCCAGGAGCTGCGCATACACTCAGTTAACAACCTGAACCAGGGCAAATCGTGCGCAATACTCTGAGATATCCTTCCAGAGTATCGTCGAAGACGATGTTGCAGACGTCTCCCTGCCATCCATGCAAGGTGTCGCAGAAGACGATGGTGCGTTCTCCACCCTCCACGTATGCCGCTGACAACTGACTCACGCCCCACAGTCCTAGACTCCCTATCCGCGCTCACGGTCCAAGACAAGCCCGCCGACGTCTTCAGCACCCCGCCCCAACTCGACGGCGAGCTTGTCACCTTCACGCTCCTCCCGCGCGCCCGCTGGCAGACGCTCCTCAACCTCGAGGTCATCCAGCAGCGGAATAAACCCAAGGAGCCTCCAAAACAACCAGAGAAGGCGCCCTTCTTCCTCCCGACCCTTCCCGGGGCCGGGCACCGGTTCGCGGTCGACCAGCAGCAGAAGGCGCAGGAGGACGCGAACGCGAAGAAGGCGACGAAGCGGCTGCAGCGCGCGGCAGGCGAGACGGAGAGCATGTTCTACAAGAAGCTCGTCGAGGCGAGCGAGAGTCCATCATCCAATTGTACGTCCATCCGTGTCGTCGACGAGGTGAAAGGTGACTTACCTGTCGTTGCAGACGAGGACTTCTTCAACTACGCCAAGGCGCTCTCCCCGGCGGCCATGGACGTCGAGCTGCGCTCGCTCGTCTCGCTCGACTCGTTGCGGCTGTTCATCGGTGCGCTCACTGGCCGACTGCATTCGCATCGCGATTTCGAGGCCGTGCAGACCTTCATGAACGTTTTCCTGCGCGTGCACGGGGATGTGCTTGCATCAAACCAGGAGCTGCAAGGCGAGCTCGAGACGCTCGCGGAGGCGCAACGCAAGGAGAGCGAGAAGTTGCTGGAGCTGCTGGCATCGTCGTTGGGCACACTGGGTTTCGTACGGGACACGATGTGATTGTAACTCTTCGTGCAGATCTATTCATGCGAGGCCGTGGTCTACGGATACACGTAAGGGTCCTGAAACACACTATAGGCGACGATATAATAAGTACGAAGGAAGCGCAGGTAAACAATCCGAAAATGCGACCATAGAGAACATTCTACCTACAAAGCGATTGGGGGGACATTAATAATATGAATTTGCCCTAGCGGTCGTCGAGAGCAGCAGCTAAGAGCTCGATGCTGGCCGGGACGTACAAACGTGATATGTGCTGATCAGCTCCTTTCGCTAGCTCTATCTGGATGTCGCGCTTCATACAAGCTCCAATAAAGGGTGCGACAATCTGAAGGGTATCCTGAGTTATCTCGCGGGGGCGTCGTCTGAAGGGGAGGAGGAAACGGATGGTCGTAAGTGCGGGTGGCCACCGTTTTGAAACCCAAAGCGCGAGCCTATTGAGTGAAAAAGACGCAAGACCGCCGTCGAGATTGATGACATGGAGAGTAGATGGGAAGTTTGCGTGGTCCACTGAGACAAAAAGGGCGACAGGAAGCGTCCATTCCCGAAGACTGCTGAGACTGTCGCAGAGCCTGAGAACGGACGACGCATTTCCACCTGCCGAGAGATATTGCAGTTGACCAGCGACGGTCCGAAAGAAGTCCGAATCAGTGGAAGATTTGGGAGATAGATAGAGTACCCGTAAGGCAGGCATCCAGAAAGGCGGGCCAGCGGTTGTTGATGAGCCGTTGTCGAGTGGTATAGCCCAGTGGTCCAAAAGGACGAACGTTCGGAGGTTCGGAAACGTCAACTCTGGCCCACGCCCCTTGCCATAGAGAGGGAAGAGGACAAGACTTTCCAGGTGAAGTGCCAGTGCAGGTAAGAGAGACCAGAAAAGGGCAGCGTGGCCTTTGAGTTCGAGTCGCCGGATGTTGGATCGCAAGCCCACGACACACATTGCATTCATAAACTGTCGGGAGTCGTACGGAGCGTCCACTGACATGAACGCAGTGGAAAAGACGCGAATATTGGGACAGCGCGACAAGATAAAGGCAAGAGCGATGGTGTGTGAGATTTTCCAGTGGTGAACGCCTTCCAGGAAAAGCTCCAACCGGAGGATGAATCGACCAGGAGAGGATGAACGGAGAGGATTAACCGCAAGATTATCCAGCATGATTGCAAGCTTGACAACGTGGTCCCCACTCTTCAGGAGGAGATATCGATAGAGGAACTCGGCTGCGATGGGAGTCCATGCCTTGCAAACAAGACTGGCGGAAAGCATAGTGTTCGTGGCTTCGCGATGTCTGCAATGAAGGGCAATCCCATGTTGATAGGCCGCGTACGCAAGGAGAGCTGGCCCATCGTCGCATGTATAAGCACCGGGGATATATGTTGCGTGGTCGAAGACCTTCAGCCATACTTCTGGGGGAAGTTTCGGTTCCGGGCCATCATCCGTCATCCTGGGGAAACCAAGAAATCGACGCAAGACGTTCACGACAGAAGACTTGGTTAGCGCATGGCCTGGAGGAAGAAGTCGCAGTTTCAGGCTGAGAGGTGTCTGTAAGTCGGGGGATGGTGGTGGGAGGAAGAGAGCCGCGGGAGCCGCCGATGTTGCAGGCGACGGGCACACGGAACGGTGACCTCATGCGTTCCCTCGCGTTCACCCTTCACGCCGAACCACCACAACCCCATGGACCCTGCAACGCCGGTGAACGTTGCAAAGGGCGCAGTATTAACATGCGAGTTCGTTCTCCCAGCTCTGACTGTCACTCCACCGTTATTGACCATCATCCTCGCGCCGTCCAAACAGCCATTGCTGCTGGAACGTTCACTGCAGCACATGCGCTCTATCGGGGGTCGCGTCATCCAACGCCTCTTGCCTTGTCTGCGGCCGTAAATGGAGGAATAGCCGGCTCGTTGTTCTTCGGTGCGTGACTCGCCTTTTTGTTCGCGAGTTCTGGCTCACGCCACGATCACCACCTCGTCTAGGTATACGTGAAGTTGTTGTTCGTCCCCTGCTTTGGCATTCAGGATATTTGAACCATTCAACACCAAGTACATCATCACAACCTTCATGGTCGCATATACGAATGCACAGCGTGCCCGAGACCGCTGTCAGTGGTGCTCTGACCGGGGGGATCATCAATGCCTGGCGACGTACGTGCCTCTTTTGTGTATCTCTTCATCCTGTTCTCTGACTTCCTGCGCGTGCTCAGACGGGGTCGCCGGGATATGGGCCGGTGCGCGCACAGCTGGCCTCATTTGCACAGCGCTCCAGTTCGGCTTCAACGAACTGTCCGTCATGAGAGTCAAATTTATCTCTCGCAAAATCCAAGAATCCCACCAACAGCCCGAAATTGTTCCTGTGGCCCTGGACAAACCAGAGGGAACCCGAACTTCCATTGTCGACCGTCTCATGGCCGTAATTGGTTTCAGGAAGCTAACGGACGAGGAGTACCTTAAAGTGTTAAAGAAGCAACGGGATGAAGCCCTGGAACGAATAGCCGTCCTCGAGGACGAGCGGAGAGAAAGAGACCAGGCGTGTAATGACACACCTACTTCTTAGTTCATCTATACATGAGCTCATAGACCGTGCCCTGGATATAATAGTGGTCTCCATAATCTACTATAGCTATGCACCTCTCTACAGTCAAGTGAAGGAAGGTGGTTGTTTAGACTCAATCCACAAGCCCCCACACACGCATCGCAACTGCCATGACTTCTCCCATGTTTGCCACCGGCCGAGTGCACCCTCCATGCCCATCTTCCTCTCCACGGGCACGTCAGATCTCCCGCCGCATCTTACGCACACGCTGGCCTGCTGCTGGTTACCGTTGCGCACGAGTGCACCCTTCTTGACCACGTCCGTGTTCTTATCCTTCTGTGAGCCTGCCGGTGTGCCCGGGGAAGGCTCTGAGAGCGCAAGGCGCGTAAAGCCGTCGGAAAGCTCGGCAGGCTTGATGAACAGCCGCGCACGGTCGATCGCTTTTGAGCGCAGGACCTTGTCCACCGCTCTGCGGATCTCCGGCTTGAGCGCGGGGACAGGGCAGCATGACGCGAGGCTCCGTCGGAGGTCCTGAGCTGTAACGTAAATTCAGGTCAGAAAGAAAGCAGGCCTCGTAGGCGGGGCACGCACCATCCAAACCCCTGGTCTCTTGCACTATTTCTACGAGAAGGGCTCCTACATGCTGGAGGTAGATGCCGATCCCTTCTGTGATGTCGAGAAGGACCTCCTTCGCAATGTGGGATTCCTCCCCCTTCGCGGGAAGTTTTGATACGTGATCATGGAAACGCTTAACGTGCTCCACGGACGTCTTCAGCCGGGTCAGTGCATATGGGTGTACGAGGTGCAAGAAGATGGGGCTATCCAGATATTTACCTAAAACAAGAGTTCAGATTCAGGACTTCTATCAGATGGTCAAAGTACGTACCGGCAGTCGAAACCGATCCCGGGGCGGGTTCAGGTCGTTCTCCGACGAAGATACACTCCTTGAATAGCTTCTCGACAAACTCAACGACCCACCCAGTCATGCCTAAGAGTTGCCAGACGGCATCTATAGGTCATGGATAATGGTAAGGACCGGTTGCTCAGAAGTCAAGCAGAGAGTAAAATGGACGAACCCAGATCGTACGCATCTCCCTCTCGGCAAGTATCGAATGCGCTACAACAGGCAGACAAGGAAGCGATCTCAAGTGCTGTTTGTCGGCGCGCGGCACACAAGTCCTGCTCGGGACCCCTATCCAAACGTTGTGTCCGAGCACTGTTTCTTGATGAGCTTGAGACATGCGCCAGAGATTTCTATTAGTTAAGACGTACCCATAGACCTCTGCTGCGACCCCCAGAAGCTCGGCAGTCCACAGCTCCATGAGACCATTTGAATCCACCTCCATAGTTGTGAATGTCTGGTATAGCGTGTTGATGGTCGCCTCAGTAGATATTGTTGGCATCGCGAGGGCATGGATGACATCAGAATGAGAATAGCGTGCGCGGATAGCTGCGATGAGGTGTCTCGAGAGATCACCCTGGAGACTTCCGGTCAACATTGAAGCGGTGCCTCCAGACACACGGCGGGGCAACGCCAGGATGGAGAAGTGCGAGCCCAGGAGCGGCGAGGAGATAGAGCAGACCAAAGTTTCGTTCGGTGAGAGGGCAACGCTGACAGGCACTGTGTAAGATATATGCATCACCTTCATAAGGATCAGAGGTACCGTCAAGGCGAACATACCATCGATAGAACCGGCTTGTGCATGAGAAACAATGGGGACGCTTTCCCAATCTTCGTGGGTGGTCAAGTCCGCCCTATAGAATATTAGACAAGAATGTATATGTAAGGTGATCAACGCTCACGGCTTCAGCACTTCGACCGAACCAATGACAGTTTCCTTTGACTTTGATTTGCGTCGTGGAAGTAAACCGCCGGCGTCCAAGAAACCTGCGACGAATCCGCCCCGTGTATTTGATGGAAGCAAGAAACAAGGCACCTTCGTCTGGCTAGGACGTCTTGCCTCCGACTTCACTCCCTGGAAGAAACGTCAGATTGAGACTAGGCCGCGAGACCAAACAGAACGTACCCAGAAGGTGGCTGGCAGACCGTTCCCGAACGTGTAAGACACAATTTCAGACTTGGGGATTGATGTATCTGAAGCGTCATCGTCAGGACATGATCTTAACACAGACGGATGGAACTCACAATCGTCAAAATCAAGGAATGTCGCTGCTAGGTATAACGGGTACGTGGGGCCCTTCGGGTCAACTTTTGGAGCCGCCGACGGGGGCGGGTTCGGGGCATGTGATGGTGGAGGACAGTAGAAGGCCAAGTTCACCAAACGCGAACTTGGGTGATGTATGGGAGGCAACGGACGAGTCAAAACCGCTGCGCGTACTCCGAAGTCAGTCCAAATCCATGTTACTGTTCGACCGAGATACATACGAGGTACATGGGGCCTAAACTCGATGCGCACTTCACACAGAGAGATGATCGGCTCTTCACCCCACAATTCCCATTCTGGTGCGAAATGTGGTTCTGGGACTTGCGACTGAAGGTCCTGTGTAGAATTCTGCGAAGGCAGCAATGCGGAGCGCATTGCAACAAGGATAGTGGGATCTGCATTGGTCAGTTCACGCCCACTCATGACAGACAGAAGAATTACATTGGTAACAGAGGCCGATAGCAGCCCTCACACACACTCTATCCCCTCCAATCCTACCAGTGGATTCGGGGTCAGTCGGTGGGTTGGTGGGGTCGTTGGGCTGAAGAAGTGTGGCACGAGTGGGAGGCGTGGTCCTCCCTAGTGATGAGATATTGTAGACATGGAGAAGGTGCGCCTCTGTGACCAAGATCAGAGTCGGACCCGGGAGAGGTGTCAATGGTCCAATTGGTGGCAGGCGACTAGAGGTGCCAGCGTCCGAGACGACCCACTATCACGAACGTTAGTGCTTCTTAGCGTGTGTTCAGATACATCTACTTGCCTCTCGATGGTGACACGTCCATGCGGCAGCGATGACGCCGCCGCCAATAGGATACGACCAAAGTTCTGTCTGAGTCCACTTGTCCAATTGAGCCTCCCTGTGCCAGACACACCCTATGCCCGCGCAGTTTATTCCAGGAAAATAAGCAAAAAGCCAGTCGTCGGTAGGGCAGAGTGAGATAACCGTCGGTCGCTCGTACATGATCATAGAGTCGCCCCTTGGTACCATTGGCATTAGGTTGAATTGACGTGAAGTGGGGAAATGACGAGCGGAAACCATCGGGCTTGACTCATGTGCGCTGAATATCACAGAGGACTTGCACCATTGCACAGGCCTTGAAATATGCAAAACAGCAGCAACATACGGAGTTTGAGTGTGAGTGAGATGACAGACAGCAAGCTGCGACAGACGTCTCACCTTCCCGTTCCCTCTAGGGAATGACAGAGGTCCCACCATCCAAGATGCCAGTGTACGTTTTCTTTTGCCTTTCCCTTGGCAGCCAAACTCGACAGGTTGCGTTCATGGAGAGGAGGCATGGCTAGGAGAGCCTCTTGTACAGACCGAAGCTGAACTGAGTATCTTCAGCCACCGACGCGATTCCTGCAGCACCCAGGGCCTAGAGAACGGAGAACAGACCAATAACAAGATTTGGGAAGAGTGTTGACACGCTTATTTGACAGCGTAAGAAGTGGAGCGGTTTCCTGAGGCGTTGGAATGTCAAATGGAGAACGAGTGGTTTGTGGCTGGAGACAAGACGCGTCTCGACATCCACCGCGACCGACCGACGCGCGTCAGGATGCGCGCCGCCACCGGTTAGATCTTGCCATCCGTTTACCATCTCCTCACAAGTGAAACCACTGCCGAACGATGCTCCAGACAGCCAACATTGCCAGAGAGTTGGAAGGTGTACAGACAGATGTCCTACTCCAGGCATTCGCGGACCGCATCATGGTCCTGGTCACTCAGCTTGGTAAAGTGGGGAGCTTGGTAAGTTGCACAACATCCATTCTGCCTGCACTCCTTCCTCATTCCGTCATTAGATTCAAGCCACCATACCTTCGACCATGCCTCTCCTACCTCCCCCTCCTCCGGATCCGGAGCATCCGAATGTCTTTCCCCTCCCTGTCCCACCCCCTTCTCTGCAGCTTACACCTCTGCTTGGAAGCGCGCCATCCGACCGCGTACAAACTCTGCATTCTCTCTATGCGTCACAGATCGCTACGCTCGTATGGACAATGGAGGAGGCCAGTGTACTGGAAGCAGATAGGCGCGCCGTGGTCGTCGGAATCGCGCTAGCAAAGAGCTCAGGTCCGTCTGATTCGTCGGAACTCAACCCACACGATCGTGCCGTCTTCTACGGCATTATGGAGATGGTCAGAGAGCTCTTAACGCGAAAATGATTGAAAGCGGCTGTGAGTATGCCATGCATCAAAGCGGTCCGCATGTTCTGTACATCGTCATTGACTTCCTCCTGATTGAATTCGAAAGGTCTGGACGGAGCCATGGTGTTGTACAAGCATCGCATTTCCAGTAGCATATTCCCAACTATTGTTAACCAAGAACAAAATGTGATCGTATCCTCGCCGATCCCTTCCACGGATAAATATCTGCTACGTGTCTGTGAAAGGCAAGGAATCACAGAAGGACACTATCAGGATGCGGGTGAGGTTGGCGAGATCATCTGTCTTCTTTCAGCTGTTTCGTAACCTCCCATTTGCCGGCACCTATAGCCACCTATGTGCACTGCGAGCACTTGGACTGGTTCAACGACATCATGTCTCGAAGTTCCTCCACAATCCGCACATAACTGCGGAAATCCTCTCCACGATTTGTCCATAGCACTAGCTCTACATAATGGCCTAATAGCAATGCTCAAATAACGAAATCGAAAGCACCATCGAAACGATCCTCTATCCGAAGGTCCTGAACGCCAACAAATCTACCTACTCCCTCCAATCCTTGCCACCAACAAACCTCCCCTGCACATACACCCTCCTTACATTCCGATCGTCCCCGCAGAACAAGAACCGCTCCAGCATCCCCGCCAGCTCTTCCCTCTCCGTCTTCGCCCGCGCCTTCCCGTCCCTCGTTAGGCCCATCTCCAGCTCCTCTGCCGTATCCATGCCCCACACCGCCAGGTTGCCCGCCTCGCTCCGCACGCTCACGACCAGCGCGTCGAACGCCATGCCCGGCTCCAGCGCACCGATGCGCCCCTGCAGGTCGCACACCTCCGCCCCGCCGCGCGTCGCGAGGTAAAACAGAGTCGCGATCGGCAGCTGGCGGTCAGTGAAATGAGTGTGCGCGGGCGTTGGCGTCGCCTGTGTGTCCATGCGCAGCGCGACGACCTTGGCACACATGCTGGCGTGCTGCACCGCGGTGAGGATCGAGGGCGAGAAGCCGCCCGATACGTCCGTCCCCAGCCCGACCTGGTGCACCCCCCAAAATAAGCATTAGCGAGCCGCGTTCTTAAGGGCAGAGACATTTAGGAGAAACGCGAAATGGGGTTACCTTGATACCGTGATCGAGCAGCATGCCTATTCGCGCGGACCCGCTGCGCAGGTTGAAGTTGCTCGTCGGGCAGTGGCTGATGCCCGCGTTTCGCGCCTTGATGAGCGCGACCTCCTCCTCTTCCAGGTGCACGCCGTGCGCGAGGATCGTGTTCCGCCGCAACAGGCCGAATGCGTCATAGACCCCCGCGTACGTGATCACCTCTGCGCCCTTCACCTTGGCCGTTCTCGCTCTCTCCGTCCCGTTCGGCAGCGGCGGAGGGGTGGGCAGCGACCCTGGAGGGAAGAGCTTCTTCGTGAGCACGATCTCGGACTCGTTCTCCGATATGTGGGTCTGGATCGCGAGCGCGGGGTCCTCGGCGGCGAGGCGCCCCAGCCCGTCGAGAAGCGTGCTCGTGCACGAGATCGCGAAGCGCGGCGTCAGGACCGGGCGCACGAGCGGCTCACCCACACCCGCGCCCGGGTGTGGGGGCAGGGCGCGGATGTGTGCAATCAGCTCGCGCGTGGCGGCGAGGGACGCCTCTGCCGACGGCTCGACGTAGTAGTTGGGTGAGTTCCTGTCCATGTTACATTTCTGTGGCGTGATGAATGTCAGTGAGGGGTGGAGATGCGCTCGGAAGGCGGGCGGGGAGGGGTTAGTGGGGAGCTTACCTACCCCGACGAACGCGCGCTGCCCTGCGGGTGGAGCCACGTCGTCAGTCGCGAGTGCGCATGGGGGCTACATCGAGAAGCGAAGCGAAGCGTACCATAGCCATGTATTACATCTGCCAATATCTTCGTGCCTTCTGAATGGAGGGTGCCATAGTAGCAGCATGTCGTAGACTTTTATTTCCGCGAGTTAGTTTGAACAGCATTTCCGAACAGCACGGGGGTACGCACCCCGTAGTCTAGCGTGCGCCTGACGACAGAAGTGTACGCCCGCTTCGCAAAGTCGGGGTCCGCGAAGCGGGACTCCATGGGAAAAGTGACCTCTGAAAGCCAGTCGAGCAGCTCATGCTCCTGGCCGCTTTAGGAGAATTCAAAGCACCGTCGTGGGACAAGCAGCGGCGAGACACACACCTTCCAAGGTTCGGAACTTGCGGCGCATGCTATATTGTGGACGATCAGAATGAGAACACCTCTATCCCGCCCCGACACGACGCTTCGCTAGACTCAGACTCACAATGTGGGTATCGACGAAACCGGGTATGAGGAACTCTCCCAGCTTGAGGTGGACGATATCCACGCTCTCCGAGGCCGCGCCATGGCGCGCGAGGACGCTCTGGACCTCGCCTGCCGCCACGTCATCCTCGATCCACTCAATGTTTCCGGTCGCGTGTGATGCTGAGAGCAGCGCGCGAGGGAGCGCACGGTATTCGGTCAGGGTCGTCGGGGTGATGAGAGCGCCGTAGAAAATAGTAGACATTTCTCCTTCGGCCCTCGGTTGACGTTGTCCGCGAGATGAGGGTTTGTTGCAAGAGAGCTTGGGGGAATGGCAAGAAGAGAGGGCAAAGATAAGCTGGAGAGAGAGCCGAAGGAGAAGCCTGTCGCGCGCGACTGGCACGCATGGCGGCGCCCCGCTCGAGCACCCCGGCATCCGACCTTGAACCGATCCGTCATTCCGCCGGGCGCCCCGACAGAGCGCTTCTTTCGTCCAAGGCCGATTTAGGCAGGTGAGTAGGATCGTCATCAGCATTTCAAGTTGTGGGCGCCTGGTGTGCACCTTTGGCACTCGACCCTGAGGCCAACTGTCTCACAACCCCGCTCAGGGCCACTGCAAGCATGTATCTGTCACAGGACTCGCCCATTTTTGGTGATCATATCAAATACACATTACGGCTTTCTGTCTTGCACGAGGTTTTGACGCATATTGGGTGGCCAAGGGGGGCCGTATATCGGTGGCACAGCGCGCAATGCGACGTTCATATATGTGAGACGATCGTCGAGTTATCTGGTGTTTCACCGACGTAATACTTGAACTTAGCAGAGGTGTATACTTATGTACGGAGAGGTTGCAGCCATATTATCATAGACGAGGTGCTGCAGAGTCGAACGATCATCCTTGCTCAGCGCAGTCTCCGACAATATCGGCCCTGTGTCTCCCATCAAGTGTCTAAGGGTGCTTCAGTACTTAGTGTCATGCTTCGGGCTACGATGATAGGGTGAATATGAATAACACTTCACTTCACTTGGCCACGTCTTGTTCAAGCTTGTTTATCGGTTACGACAATCGTGCGGGATGCAAAAATCAAATAGGATGTTCATTCCTAATCGCCTAATCTTTGATAGAGCCTCTCAGTTTCCGGCGATATCAACCTCCTTGCACGGACACCTTCGAAAATAGCCACCATTCGCGCCACGAGACACTATACATATGATCACGATCAGGTCCATGGCAACATCCATTTATGATACACCGCATCCGGGAGTTATCTCGTGTGCGCACGGTAACAATCCCACATGTTCAGACTTTCAGGCCCGCGCGGGTCCGCCGTCCGAAGTCGCGAAGCGCTCAATCGTCACTCTTACGCATGGAGCAACAGGCAGCGACTTGGCCGTGGCAAATCGCATCCCATTTTCGCGCATTGACGCCGGGTGTTGACAAGCAGGACCTGTGCCGGGGCGAATAGACGTACGCCGCCCAGTGATGGAAAGTAGATGGGAACTTTGGGAAGGCGGATGACCCGCAGTCGCACGGGCAAAGGCGCCGTTCGGGGCGCGAGACGCGGCGGACGACGTCCAACGACGCGTTTTTGTGCTTCAGGTAGTCTCCAACACCATCCATGGCGTTGCTGCTGCCTCAAGTACGCGTCGAAAGGGCCAGCGACGCGTCGAGAGGAGGAGAGACGCGTCTGTGGCTGCAAAGACGGCATCCCACACTCCAGCCAAGCACATGGTTCCCGAATGACATGTTGGGCAAGCGCATCAGCGAAGTGATTCGAACGCGTAATATTCTCGCAAATATCGGGGATCGGGTTTCCGTGCAGCGGTGCGCGTTCCTGGGCGTGGAGCCGGCGAGCACGGGTGTCGCGCTCTGGGGGCATTCATAAGACGCCGGTTAGTCGATAGTGACATCGACGTCGACGGCGTGCATCAGCGGAATCGGAATCCTGGCCTTGAGCTCGCCGCGCGTCGGTGCAACTCCATGGGGGAAGACAAGGTGGTTCCAGATGGATACATTGTCCTTGTCAGGGTCCCAAGGAATTCCTATACTGCAGAGAAAGCAGGGAAGACGAAGCGGAAGACCCCGGGCGCTGTGAGTGATCGGGGGCCGGACGCAATGTGCGTTGTTTTTGAGCCCCCGTCAAGGTCGTGTAGCAACACCAGGGGCTGCAGGGGGGCGAGCTCATAAGTACATGCTGGACAGTGTCTAAGGCATCACACGAGGTTGCGCCGTAACAGGTCGTTGCAGTGGATCTGATGTGTAGAATATCAGCGTCGTTAAAACGTCGACGTCATGACACGGGCGGCGCGTCGCGGTCTTCGGGGCAGGCAGCCCGCTAGGCTTAATGTTCGATTCTGGTTTGCGTGTCATGGCTATTCTATCGCGTATGTGGTCTTGAGATACAAATGGTATGGTATGGTGTAGTGTATGGGGGAGAGAAAGCGAGAAGAGGAACGGGTAGAGACGGAGGCGGAGGAAGAAGACGTTGCGGGAGCTTTACGCAGCGTTGGTCGAGAATATTGATGGGATGGTAGGCGCTATCGCGGGGTTCCTTCACCTTTTCACATCGGATTGACCCCCAGCTATAAATTTCTTATGTACCCTCCTCGTCTCCTCCCCTTCCCCGTTTGCGCCAGGCAGCAGTACACGTCGACTGATACCCTCGACATCGCTTCGCCCGCTGTCGGTTTCGTCTTCGTCGTCGTTGCCCGCGCATCCACCACATTCCACCCCCTCCCCACCCTCTAAACCCGACGTCGCCATGCCGTCTCTCCGTCGCACTCTCTCGTCTCCTTCGGTCCGCTCTTTTCCCTACAGGAACCCCTCGTCCAGCGCGTCCACACACCAGACGCGAGCAGGTAGCCACCAGCCCCGCAGGTCGTCGGGTTCTGACACCAACAACCGTCGTGTCCTCGCGGACATAGATTGGTGGGTGGTCCAGGATGGTCAACGCGAATTCGTGGCCCCATCTGGGGAGGAGCAAGACTCAGGCGAGCAGGTTGCGGCGGAGAACGAGCAGGTTCGTCCTCAACTTGGCGCGAACGTGGTTGCGTCCGAGGACGTCGTCGCGCTGCCCCCTCCCGTGGTAGCAGACCTCCCTACCCCGGTTCCGGTCCTCGGAGGCTTTGAGAGTCCAATACTCTCCAGCCCGCTTTGGGACGTGTCCACGGACGACTCGTTTGGGTTGAGCACGCCCGAGGTACGTTGTAACCCCATCGCACGCCACCTTTCGGATGGTTGAACGTCAGGCACGATCTCACAGGTCATGTCTCCTCTTCCCCAGTTCGCGGCGCTGTCTCTTGCCCCGCGGATCCCGCTTCGCAGGCATGCATCCGAGTCCTCGCAGTCCTCGCTGGACAGCAGCTTCGAGTCCGCACCGGGGTCCCCCTTCTTGCCGACGTACATGGACGTCATCCGACCTGCTGCTCCCGCTTACCCGCCCATCTTCTCATCTAGTATCGGAGCGCGGAGGCCTGCTGGTCGCGTACCTCCACTCGCCTCGAGGTCTATCAGTTACTCGGCAGTGGAGTTCCAGTTGTCCACCACGCGGTTCAGCGATAGCCGCTTCGATGACATGGTCCCTACCCCGCCGCCTTTCTTCTCTTCAACAATGGGCGATGACGAGGTGGATGACCTCTTCTTCTAAGCCCACGTCATACTAGTGGCTCCCATGTCTTGTGGTGGACGGAGAAAAGCGTCCATGTGCGCAGCTACCCTCTTGTCCCCTTCCCCATCCCCCATCTCTGCGTAAGACGTTGAATATTCACGGGCGTCAGGACCCGACCCGTTGTACTTCTTGGCACGGATTGCGTTGGATATCGTGCGATATCCCATCGTGCGTCGACCCGCTCTGTGGTCCCAGTCTAGGCCCTGGTTTCCATCGACTGCCGCGGACTTTCACCCCATCAACGCTCCATCTCCTCATCTCTCTGTCCTTCACGCCCTCATCTGCATTATCTACGACGCTCGCATAGGCGAGAAGCCGCGCATACATCACCTCAGGACACTGTACTCTCGCACTCTTGTTCCATCGCACATCCCATCCCGGTCCCGCTGACCCATTGTTCCCTCCGCGTCGTCTCTTCCTTTACGACCGACCGTTCTTGTTCCTCACGACGCTTACGATGCGACGATCGTACGAACATGCGCGCATCCGGCTCTTGTGTTTCATTGCTTCACTGTCCCCGTGTCCATACCATGCCCCCGCACACCCAACCGCGACAACGCGGGCCCGGCCTCTCGTTTGTTCCGCAGGCCGCCGCATCGAACTGATCCCGTGCCCGAGTTGTTTCCTGTCTCCCTGTCTTCTCTCTCTCCTCATCTCTGTAACGACTAGACATGCATTCCTCTCCTCCCATCTCGTCTCGGTCTTGCTGTCTTAGCGTTGTTGTTGCTTTCTCCCTGCCACGCCATACCCACCTATCCACTTACCTAACAAGTACCTCCCGCGTACGGCCACCCACATTAGCTTTACCTAACTTGCAGCCGCCTTGTTGTAGTTGGCTCGACTGTCAACGTTTCTTCACCCCCCCCACCGACCATAGCCCCTACCCTATTGACTCGCTTGACCGTTGATGGCGCGCTGATGATTCACGACCTTTTACGAATGCTCGAAAAGCCCGGCCTCGCCTGCACCGCCCATGCCCGTACGGCGTGTGCGGTGCGTGGAGAGGCGGGTTAGTCGCTTAGCTTTGTGCGCTACGTACATAGCTGGCTGTTGATGTACATAAGAGCCCCTTGCGCATGCGCCGGTCTCTGAAATGATGGTATTGTAGCAATTTGCGGGTGCGTGCTGTCTGTTGGTGTCAACGGTCTTTGCGCACGTCATGCGCCAGGTCAACGTCAACATTCGACACTCAACGAAACCGCTCCGACACCAACACAATACTGCTACAACAAGTATACTACATACTGACGCCGCACAAGCCACGTCCATCCAAGACCACATCTCGTACAAGCATCGACAACCTCCCGGCAAACAATAGCACAAACCACCGCTCCCGGTTGCCACCGTCTCTTCCCCCCTCCAGACCGCAGACGCGTCGGTGCCCCGTTACATACCCGTATACGCGGGGTGTATGACGCCATCTCCACACGCGGGGAACTCAGAACCGGATCACCCAAGGCCAGACGTCGTCGCACCAGTCCAGCCTACACGGGATGACGGACCGATTCCCACCCGGCGTCGCCCTCGGCCGACCCGTCGCGTCGTCGGGGGCGTTCGCAAGAACTGTACAGTGCACCAGGCCGTGCATCACGGCACGGGGCCTGCTCACGCACGATGCACGGCCGTCACCTGTACATCCCGCCGACCATGGGCGGGCCGGTGACCTTGCTCCATGGGGAGGGCGCAAGGCGCGAGTACCGCTGCTCGACGCGCGGCGCGTCGGGCTTCGGCCGGTGTGCCGCGGGGGGCGGGAGTGGCGGGGGCACGGACTTCAGCGGATGTGACTGCGATTGAGGCGCGTGTGCGCCTTTCTGTGGGTGAGGGGGAGGAGGTGCGCCACCTGGTGTGGCACGGGCCTTCCAGTTGTTTCGAATCGAGGCGGAGCGCGACAGCAGCTAATTGCAAAAAGAAGCAAGGACCGTGAGTGGAGGGAGCTGCGGTAACGACGGCAAGGAAAGCGGAAAGCGGAAGGCGGGAAGAGGAAGGGAAGAGGAAGAGCACGTACGGCGTCCTTCTCGATGCCGTCCGCGATGCTCTTGATGATGTTGTCGACGACGGACTTGTGGTTCCCGTGCGGCTTGTCATTGCGGAAGCGCATCATGCGCCAGTGCTCGAGCGCGGGGTCCCAGTGCACCTCGACCACACGATCATCGAGCTGCTCGTTTGATGTCTTCATCCTGCTTTCCAAGCGCGCGCATACAGTCAGTCCGCGATGCGGCAGACGGTGCAAGGGAAAAAAGAAGCGAACCGACCTCTCCCATTCGTCACCCGGGACGAACATTACGTCGTAGAACTCGTAGCGCGGCACGCCGCGGTCGTCGCCGCACCAGACGTGGAGCTCGAAGATGGGCTTCGTCTGGAAGTCTGGTACCTTGGGCTTCCCAGGTGTCGGCGCAAAGCGGAGGACAAGCTTGAAGTCTATCGAATTTTCTGACGGGGGCTTCCACTTCAAACTACCGCATGCGGCGGGCCGCGTATCAGCCAAGCTCAAGGTCGCGGACGGCGAATAGAAGAAAAGAATGGGGGAGGAAGCAAGGGACGTACATATTAGGATCCGTGCCGGGCGCATACGGCGTGCTGACGCAGGTGTAGATGAGCCCGTCATTCCCGTGCTGAAGCTGAGGTATGTCGATGTTGAACACGTCCTCTACGCGATACGAGAACTTGACCTCCTTGACCTTGAGCCTAAGGCGAACTCGAGCTTCAAAAACCACACCAGATGACGTACGGCGGGTAGCCACGTACTCAAAGGGTTGCTGCAAGGCCATATGAGGATGGTCCCGCATCATTTTTCGGTACGGTTCGTACACCCATTGCTGTAACCGCTACACGAGCGAACCTCATGTCAGCTGACCGAACGGAGGTTACGGCACTAAGAAAATGGATAGGTCACGCACACCGTATCTTTTGTCCAACGGCCGGGACATTACGTTCTGTTGGTCAGCAACGAGACAGTCGAAAGCGAGATAACGCAGGGTTTCCTGTAAAGGAAATGAGAAAGGAAGGCAAGAGGCAGGCACAGCAGGCGCGGATTGAGCACACGAGCAGGAGGGAGAAACGGAGCGACGCACTTGCTTGGTGTGGGGATCGACGTCAATGACGAGTTCGCCGTCTACGAGTGTATCGCGGAGGGGGTTGCGAGGATCTGCATGGTGGGGGAAATAGAGGCCGGTGAGTTGCCGATAGGAATTGTGGCGGTCAATCTGAGGATGGCAATTGTGCGTTTATGGGTGAAGTGAGCGACGGAAGACTCGGGATGGCACTCACAAGATAAATCGTTTGGTCGCATGTGCTAATATCTGTTTGTATGAGGAGAAGGACACGGACACCGTCTGATTTCTCTGCCACCCAGTAACTGCAACATAACACAACAACATTGTAGCATCGGGGATGTAGAGACCCAGAATGACACGTACTCTTGAGCCTCCAACTTGTCCAAGTCCTTGGCCGCGAAGCTAACCGGCTGGCTTCCAGGAAAGCTTGATTGCGACATTGGTTACGCAAAGGTGGGCAAGAGGTACGGGTGCGCCACATACCGTTCATTGTCGATATGGCAGAGAGTGGCGACATGCCGCTTGAGCCAGCGTTCTGCGTCAGAGTTGTGGGGGACAGAATTTCCGGGGATGTCGGGTATTCGCACCATGGCGGGAGGGGTGTGGGGCAGCAGTAGTAGCAGCAGCAACAGCAGCAGCAGCAGACGAGAAGAAGAGACTTTGGGCGGGGTCACCGGGAACGCAGCCACTCACTTCCCCCTCCCAAAACAGGCCAACACGCTGTGACGCTGCACGTGAGCGCAGCTCTCTGGATATCGCCTCGTCACATCATTGCGTGTCACTTTCGACTCACACTCAGTCACCGCTCAGCGTCTAAGCGAAAAGGTCCCAATCAGAATCCCATGGCCGCACCCTGGTTGCACCGCTCTGCAGGGCCATCTCCACCCCATCAACCACATAACTATGGCACCAGTCTGTTTTTCGGACAACGCAGTAGATTAAGCACTCTCTCATCATACCCGAGGGCAGCTGTAGCGAATCAATTCTTTTCGCTCTCGTGCCATAGTATACAGAAGGAAGGCAATTAAACATGTACACAGCGCTGCGACAAACGAACAAAACACATCCCCTCAGAGTCCAGTCTAACGGTCCTCAGCCCATTCCTGCAAACGAACACATCCGGTCAGTACACTGCTCCGAGCGAAGAAAGGGGAGATTGTGACATACGTTTTCCTTCTTGATCTGAGCCTGAAAGAAGACGGATGCGTGTCAGTCGAAGACGACGCTCAACGTAAGCGGAAAGTCAGATGGGACACTCACCTCCTCCTCAGGCGTGAAGTCGTTGACGATGTTGAAGAGCTTGCGGATCTCCTCAGGGGTCTTGCCCTTGATCATGTTCGCCACAGTCTTGCATCCCACATCGCTACAACCATGCCACCCATCGTCAGCATGCCGCACATCCTCCAACCACCACCAATACCGGCGACGAGCTCTCGAGAATGAATAACATACAGTAGGGGCTTGATGTCGAGGTAGTTGGCCGCGAGAATAATCTCAAAGAGCATCTCCTGATCGACCGTGATGAACTTCTGGTCCCACTCGCTAATGTCCGTCGTCCGCTTGCGGGTTTCGTCCTGGTTCTGCTCCGCATCCGCCGCGGGCAGCGGCTCGCCACGGTGGTGCTCGCAATACTCAAGCACCTAGCGTGCGTGCGCAGCACAAAGAAGAGATGGTGATCGCAGGTCAGCGCCTCCCGCCACTCACGACGGTCTCCTCTCTCACCTTCTTCAGGACGCTCGACGAAACGTTCGGCAGCGGGATCGGCTGGTCGCTCTCGCCGACGTCTGTGTGCAGAGGGGCAGAAGATGGGAGTAAGGGGGCATATTAGGGTCAATAATCGAGTGTGGCGTGCGCACCCTCCAGCATGTTTTTGATAAGGACGCTGCGCTCGGCGACCTCCTTGTCGACAACGAACTGCTCGTTATCGGAAGTGACGAGGAGAACCATGATTTGAGTATGGGCAGGCGGAGGGGGAGAGAGGAGCCGATGGTGAGTTGATTGAGGGTGGGTGCGGAGTGCGACGCACAGGCTCAGCGTTCTTGACTCTTTACATAGATGCTTATCTAAGCACCGCGTCTGTCTGGATTGCCTCCCGTTGCACTAAGCGTCCAATGTCCACTGCTGGACCAGGGTCGTCGTCTCTTGTCGCCGCCTTTGCTCGTTCTCCGCTTTCATCAATCACTCAAAACCAGTGGCCAGCACAATGTCCCTTCAAGCTTTGTGGCGCTGTGCGGACGTTCTCAGAAATCCGTTTAGGGCAGCTGGTGCGTGGCCGCAGTCCTAGCTTTTGACTCGTATCCCTGTCCACCGACCTTCTATCCCTGCTTTGTACAGGTTTGGGCTCTGTCCGCACGGCCACAAAGCGTGCAGGAGGAACTGTCTCCAACCACGGCGGCTCCCCCGGAAAGCGGCTCGGCGTAAAGAAGTTCTCTGGTGCGTCCCGCTTTATGCGCCTTCACTATCGACATTGTAATGGCTGACATTCGTGTACGGCCGCCAGACGAGTATGTGATCCCTGGTAACATTCTTGTCCGCCAACGCGGCACCGTCTTTCATCCGGGACAACACGTACGTGCTATCCACTACTATCATCCTGACTCATGCATACCAAGCGTTGTTGCGTCACCGTCCTCGCGCTCCCGAACAGGTGAAGATGGGCCGCGATCACACCCTCTATGCCACGGTTCCGGGATTCGTCCGCTTCTACAAGGTGCCCGGCACGCGCAAGGATCGCAAGTTTGTTGGCGTTGTCCTTGAAAAAGGCGAAAAGCTTCCCCGCGACGAGACAAATTGCGGTCGGAGCCGCTTCTTCGGTCTTGTCGACCTCAACGCGTTTAGCAAGGAGTCCTCGGCAACACATGCAATAGCACAGTCATTGTCGTCATGATTAGTTTTCTGGCAATATTAGACACGTTCTCTCATCTTCCATGCTCTGTTTGCTATCGCGTCGAACACGACTCCATTGTGCAACGTGTAACGTACACCTCTAGTAACTAATATTATAATCAAGTTGGCATAGGTCGATGAAAGCATCGTTTGGCTGTCTTCTAAGTAGGTATACAGATGTACAGGAGTGAGTGGCTGGGGGAGGGTTAACTGTACACAGCAGAAACATGCAAAAAACTAAGCATACAATCCAATATTTCACGTCGGGAGGGACGCAGAGGGGAGGGGGTGAGAGAAGGGCGTATGCAGTATGCCCCGCTCACCAAGCTGCATTCGGGAACTCGATGTGCTGCGTCTCGGGCGGGTCGAGGTCGACAGTCTCCACGACTTCGCGCAGCTCCTTGAGGTCCGTGCTCGCCATGTCCTCCACGTTCTCGTAGTGCGGCAGGCAGAGCGAGAGCTTCCTCAGCGGGTGCCCAGCGTCCTTGCGCTCCTTCGCGAACCGCCACCACTGCAGCGACGACCAAGTTTTGTCGTCGATCAGCGTGACCGTTTCGAGAAGCGGGCAGGCCAGTCTGTCTGTGATCGGGTCGCGGTGCGAGAGCGCGGAGAGGATGACGCGGCAGAAGCCGCTGTCCGTGATGCTCTGAAGGCGGATGTGCAGCGTGCGCAGGAGCGGCATCCGCGAGAGGACGGCCAGCCAGACATCCTTCGAGAAGCCCATGTGCGGGTGGTAGTACGACGTCTCCGCGATCGTGAACTCTTCAAGGAGGCTGAGGTCAAGCGTCTTCACGATCGACTCCAGCAGCTGGCCGGAGACGGTGGGCATGTCCCCGATGTCGCTCCCGTTCTCAATCGTCGCGGTGACCTGGAACGGGTGCTGCGCCGTCATACCCTCGACGATGACGCCGCCGCTCGAGCTCCGGTACGCGATTTGCAGCTTCCGGATGTCGCGCAGGGGGTGGCTCTCGCTCAGCTCCTCTGGCACACCCCACGTGAACCGGAAGTCGCTCCGACGCTCAAGCCACACGCTAACGCGAAGCTGGCAATTCGGCACGATGAGCCGGTCCAGCAGGTTCGTCACAACGGACGCGCCACAGCGTGCAATATCAATGCGGCGTACGTTGTCCAGCCGAATCTGGCGTCGGGGTTGGTCGTCCTGTTCGAGCGGGTGATTGATAACGAAGCGCGCCTTGATTGTGACGAACACCTCAAGCACAGGACATGCCTCCAGCATGTCGAGGAGCTGAGCAAGTTCCATGGTAATCAGGTCGCGCTTCCTACCTCTAATAAAGAGCTCCTTCAGGTTGCCGAAGGTCACGGAGCCCATTTGTGGGTATGAGTAGGAGAGTTTCATGACGGTAAGACGAGGTGTGTTGCCTCCGAATACAGGTGGCAATGCAAAGCATTTGCCTTCCGCCCGCACGCGATAAAGATAGAATGTCTCGAGTTGCGGTGCGGGTGCGTCAATCAGGCCACTGACCAGCGGTGATACGTTCCCGTCGTCGTCGTGCAGAAGCGTCCATGGGATATAGATATGGCGCATGCGACCCATTTGGGGCAAGACGCGGTCGACAACATCCTTGGAGTTGGTGAGGGTCGCCCGCGAGTCGATAACGAATGTGAGCGGGGCGTCGAGCGAACGGTCGAGACATGTGAGTGCCGCCTCAGGGTACCGCGTGCTGATTTGCGTCCACATTGAGGAAGACATGAGGGCGATGGCTCTCCAGCGGTAACAGACCTGAGCGATGTAGCTCCATGAGCACGAGCCGAATGTCGAACTAAGCGGGTGATCGTGGTCTTCGAGTAGGTCGAGGAAGACAGTCGCCAGGATATCCGGGGTTAGCCTATGGATAGGACGGAGGGAGTTGCGGTACCGCTTGAGCAGGGCAACCGAGTGGTCAAGGCTGTCTATCTGGGAAGTTCATCAACGCTAGGATCGACGGCTGTAGTACAGGCTTCATGCTACCTGTGCTGCGACGTTGGTGGGATCCTCGACGCTGCAGTACCAGAGGCGGAATTAGTGCGCTGCGGCTGGTCCTCGGTATCCGAATACACTTACTGAGGCCCGTTCCACTCGGGCAAGTCCCATAGTGCGGGGTTGAGTAGGTGCGAGAGGGTCAACCTCGCTAGGGTATCGCTCGGCCCAGGGCTCGGTTGGGGGGCTTGCTCGACTGGAGGGAGGAGGGGAACGAGGGCAGGGAGAGCAGAAACAATGGCCATGGGCAGCGACTTGGACTCGGAGGGAGGAGCGGATGTTGGACGTCGAAAGCCAACTGCCTCAGCAGAATTGACGCGCGTAATATCAGGGTTCTCGACCGCTGCCCCATATCATCCCCCTTGCTTCTCGCGGATGGAGTCACCAAGTACCACCGCCAGCAAAACATGTCGACTCACCCCTCAATTTGAGAACACACCACGCCTCCAAGAACCGCGTCAGCAGGCACCAGCACGTTGTGTTCACCTAATGCACCGAGGCGCCCTCCGATGCCATCTAACACGTTGCCTTTGCGGGGTATTAGGGTCCACCAGTGCAAAAATGAAAGTCGGTCAAGCGTGCACAGGGATCTTCCCGAGACGAGGACGGGAGGCGAAGCACAGGAGCTGGCGAGGGTACATCGCGGTTGAGAGCAAAGATGCCATCGATTTCCGGTCGTCCCATCGCCCCGCCTGGCGGGGGTAATCTGCAACATGCAATCACTTGTCCGGCGAGCCCTTATGGACCCTTATCCCCGTCCCCGGTGTCCCTACACTTCTGTGGACCTTTCTTCCCCGAGCCCGCGGTAGTCAACGGCGGAGAGGGTGGTGGGCCAATAATAACCGTTTCGGCTCTCAAAGAACTGTGACGGATATCTCGCACGATGCTTCCCACCCACCCCGGCCATTGTCCTCACGCGAGGGTTGCCAGAGACACCCACCTCCGATTGAGACATAAGACCTAATATCGCTCAATATGTCCGTTTCAGAACTGTACTTGTCGATCGCCCCTCTCAAGTTGTCGGGTACGTCCAGCATTGACCGTTTTCTGTGGTGCTGGGTACTCATAGTCCCTAGAGATACCGTCCGAAGATGCTATCCTCAAGGCGGGTCGCGAGGTTTTGGAAGAGACGGCGTCCTGGAAACAAGGCAAGAGCTACCACCACCACCTCGTCAAAACGTTCCACCGCAAGAAGGGACCAAAAGACGGCGCCGCTTGGTATGCCCGTGTTAGCGAGCACGAGAAGGAGGA
Organism: Ganoderma resinaceum; assembly: GCA_964023155.1. NCBI lineage: Eukaryota > Fungi > Basidiomycota > Agaricomycetes > Polyporales > Polyporaceae > Ganoderma > Ganoderma resinaceum. Next base: position 2,933,662 of record OZ026794.1, read on the forward strand.
TGCGACGTTTGAGGAGTTCTGGGACAAGCTCGGATTGAATAAAGCAGAGAACGAAATGCAGTACGTTGGTTCGGAACCCCCTACTCATCAGGAACAAGGACTAACCCTCTCTCCCCAGGTATGTCCCCGAGATTGAGAAAGTCCAGCTTATCAAGCGGATTTCCCCGAATCAGTCAGTATGGACACTGTTTTACCGCTTCCCGCCGCCAGTTTCACCTCGTGTGTTTACTGTCGTACAAACCACGTGGTTGAGCGAATCGTCGCCGAGAACGGGGTAAGTCGGTTCTTCGCTAAGGTCGCGTCGATCGGCACTGACCCACCCATGATCAGCATTATCGTGTCTGTACCAGTCGATGTTTCAGGCGACGCTGATGCCGAGAAGCTGGAAGAGAAGGGAGTGAAGGGCCGTTATACAAGCGTTGAGCGCATCCAGGAGCTCGACAATGGCAAAGTCGAATGGTGGATGGCCACTTCAAGCACCCCAGGCGGGAGTATCCCACAATTTGTGGCCGACTCCTCGATGGCCAGCACAATTTCCAACGTGGGCACGGCTGTCTGAGTCATGACTGCTGACTTTACTAATATCGGACTACACAGGATGTCAAGCACTTCATTGCGTGGTTGAAGGGAGTGCGTGCATCGAAGGAGATAGGTGCGCCTACCGCTAATACCGCTGGCGATGGTGTACCGGTTGAGACGGAAGGAGCTGGCTCAGAACCTGCTTCTGGCACAGCCTGACAACTGCAACAACCTCTTAACCTCGTCCAGCGTCGCATTGATAGCCTCCTTCAATGCCTCTACATATATCCCACACACACACAATTTGCCTACATGTACATCTAGTCTACCATGCCCACGATACCATGTGGTCCTGTCTGTTCGGATATCATACAATCATCCGTTCGATTACGCCAATTCCAAGTATCTCTCCACTATGCAAGGAGAATTGAGTCAGTGCGCTGCGCACGTCCTACAAGCATGGAAGACGAACCTTCCCAATTGGTCACCGCCTGGTTCCACAACCTCACCTCATGCTGCCTCGTACCACCAAAGTGCTCCACGAGGTCGTTCCCGAGCACAGCTTCCTCGCGCGCAATACTCCCCGGACGCATCATACGCTCCGTGGCAGCCTCAAGGGAAATAGGCAACATCTGAACCTGTGTACAGCAAAGCAACAGGTGGTCGTGGGACGAGAACAGAGAGGGAGGGGGAAGGATTTCATAAGTAAAACGAGGTCTAATGGAAGGCACGAGGGAGACCTTACGCGCACCTTTCCTGCCTTCTTGTCTCCAAGCGTCAGCTGGCCGACGGGTGGCCCGGGGAGGGGCAGCTTCTTCTCGATACCGCGCAGTCCAAGGGCGAAAATCGCGCTGAGCGCAAAGTACGGGTTCATGTCTGCTCCAGGGACGCGAACTTCCATCCGGGTGGCCTCAGGCGGCACGGAGGGTGGGGAGATAATCCGCACTGACGCCGCACGGGAGTCGTATCCATAGGTGACAGCATTCGGAGCCCAGTATGCTTCGCCGCCAACAAGACGTTTGTATCCGTTGATCGTCGGCACGAGCTAAAATAACGAACGTGAGTCGCCCGCGCAGGGGGGGGGCAATATGAAGGACGAACCATGGGCATCACTGCAAGAACCAATGTTAAGTCACACTGTGCTCCGTGTCATCGTAAGAAGACTTACCGTCCGGAAGACCGTCAAGGATGCCGGCGAGAAACCACTCGCCTTCTTGACTGAGGAACTTCGTATCATCGTATTGGGCACCCGCGCGACCGTCCTTCAGCTCAGCACCTGAGACAGCAAACAGGCTCTTCCCGTTGGCATCGCGCAGGGATACATGGATATGCCTGGGGCGTATTAGCACAATCAGATGAAACTGGTGACATGGACACATACCCACTGCAACCTGGGAGCTAGAGATCATGATACATTATCTGCAATGTGCGAGGCTCAAGTTGCTTTGACATACGTTTCCCCAAGGCTTGGCCATAAAGCTTGGTACTACTCCGTGCTTCATACCGATGCTCTTGGCGAGGAACTTGAATAGTATCGCATTATCGGCCATTCGGAGAGCATCAGTGTATGCAAGGGCCGTCTCGTATACACCGGGACCCGTCTCCGTGTCTGTTTAACAAATGAGATAGTTGCATCCACATCGATATCGCACAGACATACGGTGCCCTTCGAGCGGTACCTGGAATTTCAGGCTTTCGTCAAAAATGTCGTTGAAGTATGCGGTGTTGAGTTGAGTGCGCAACAACGAGTATCCATGCACTGGCGGGCTTTCGGATCAGCAATTCATCATATCAGGTTAAACGTATATGCTTACTGCCGGATGTCAAGGGTTGGAGGTTAGTGAAATTCTTGATAGAAAGAGACTCCGGCGTTTCTAGGGCAAGCCGATCAGCGGCATTGGCCACCACAAAATCCGATACACTGACCTTTGAATTGGAAGTACTGTATACGAAGTGTTGATAAGTCCCAGCACAAATAGAAAGAGAGCCCCACTGACCTCGTATTCACAACCAGCCATACACCGCCATCCCTTGTCCTGTGCTTTGGCAGTGATCTGGCGGAGTGCGCCACGGGGATCAGCGCAGATGGGTTCTTTCGTGTCCGGGTCTAGGAAGGAAACGAGGAAGAACGGCACATTGTTCTCCCAAGGTATCCGGCGATAAGTCGCGAGGTCAATGGAGGCGATAAGGTCGCGGTATCCGTTCGCTCTATTGGAAATCAGCAGCTCCTTGGGGTATACGGTATCGTGCATATCCCATCCGCTGCAATCAAGGATAGTGGTCAGCAAAGCGAAGGACTTCGTGAAAAGCAGACCCATAGCCTACAAGATGACACTGCAGAAATTAAAGCCCTCTGAACTAGCTGCGCTCAAGAACTTCTCCTTTGACTGAAGGGTTCGCTCAGCAAAGACAGCGATGTTTGAATAATCCATGCATGAAATACTTACCATGTACTTTCCTCTGAGGACACCATCGACTAGGTAGCAATGTCAGGTAACAGATATACAGTTTACTGGAGCGAGAGGGGGCCAACCGTCGATTCCTTGTCAAATGTGAGAAAAATATAGATGCTATATCGGTAGCAAACTCACCAGCGACCTTCACTTTAATATCGTCCTTGAGCAATGCTTCAAGGTCTGATATCGAGTTTGGGGCATTTGACGTTGGGGTGACGCCAACATAACTAGTACTGCTCCTAGACATGTTCAGGAGGCTTTCAATATCCCGGAATCGAGGACGTTGCGGGTCGAGGTGTTTGCGCGATTGAGGTGAACTTGAATGACGACAAGCCATTTCGAAGCGCCCAGTCGCGGAGATTCATATTGAGACCCGCGGAAGCGCCCTAGATCGTAATCAGCCTCCAGCGCCGCTGCATTCAGTCATTGTCACAAGGTTCTTAAGTAACCCCAAACCACCACTCACGACATGACCATGGACCTACAAACAACCATCGTCGTTCCTTCTCCAGTGTCTGCTGTGTCGACCGGGCCTGAGGGCTCACTGATTGTCGGCTCAGGTCTGTTGCATCACATATTTGTGTCTTGATATCATCCTAACTGATTAAAATGCACAGCGGATGGCTCCGTGAGGTGGTACACCCCGCCCTCCACCAAGGTCATGAAGGCAGTAAAATCTATTGGGGAAGAAATAGCCTCAATAGCATGGCTTCCTCCCAAAAAATCTGAACCGCCCTCCATCTGGGTCGCAAGCGGTCGTCGAGTAAACATCCCCGTTATCGTCGTTCCGATCCGCGGTGAGACTAACTATATCGCTTAGGCATTCTGCTTCGCCTTGGATTCCCTCAAGATGATCAACACGGCTCAAGAAGCTGCCACTGTGCTTGACATCGGTGAAGATGATGACGACGTTCTTAATGAGGTATGGTAAAACTATTCGCTCGCCCTGTGGGTGTGATAATGTGCCCCCTTGTTAGCCAGCTTAGCATCAGCGAGAACGGAAAATATCTCGCATTCAGTTCCGATTCCGGCACAATCGGGATTGTGGACCTTGTTTCCAGAGTTATCACCTGTATGAAGAACCGCCACACTACTGTGAGTAACGAGTAACCTTTTAGGTCCAAGACATTATTAGGGCTCACGATATTCGTGGCAGGTTTGTGGGTCTGTGAAATTCATCCCTGATCGCCCCAGTGAGATTGTGAGCGGCGGATATGACTCCGCTGTTTTACACTTCGATATTGGGCAAGGGAACATTCTGTCGCGTTATGACATTAGTAGGCGGAAACCCACTGTTCATGCCGCGTTGATAACTCACTTTTTCATTTTACAGCGGCACCGATGCCGTCCGAAGGGGCCACGGTGTCGCTTTCGCCGCCGTTCGTGCATTCCTTGTCTGTGAGCCCATCTGGGCTAATTCTGGTCAGCACCGCTGATGGACGAGTCTGGCTCGGAGGTGGAGGCGAGAAACTGCTCGATGGCAAGAAGAAGCGATCACGGAAGTGGGAAGGGCTTAAACAAGATGACGGAATCTGGCTGCAAGTTGCTGATGGCCCGGTCGTCTCAGCGTGAGTCAACTTACAATGGCATGCGCTGAAACAACCTGACATGAGGGCCTCAGCGCATTCACACACGCCGACCGTTTCCTCACATGCTCTCTCCTGGGAATTATGGCCGAATACTCTATATCTCGAAACTCGGATGGGAAATTAGCTGCTGCGAAAAGCTGGAGTACATCGACAAGGAGCTTGGAGAAGGTCAACGCCATCGCTGCAGACCATTCTCGAGTAGTAGTAGGTGGGTTTGGTAAGGACGGCAAAGGGGTAGTGGAGGTATGGCAGACTGTCGGACAGGAATTGTAGCACGATACTATCCCTACGCAGTTTATTCTGGCATTGCTTTACTGAGAACCCTTTATCGGAAAACATTCCTGCGAAGGTCACTGCCAAGCCCCCTGTACCATTTTCCCCACAATATTATCAACATCCAGCGCGACCGAAACCCATCCGCGACTTCGATTGCATCAGTCTTGTTAGCTCGGCAACCTCCCCACCATCCGCCTGCGAATGCCATTCCCCCACCCCGCCATCATCCTCGGTCTCGGACTCCGAATCGGAATCAAGATCACAAGCCACCCGGTCCTCCCCCAAGCGCACACGTCCAACTCCCGGGACATCTCGCCCCCACGTGCACTGCGACCGCTCTTCCATGAGCTCGACGTCGAGGATCATGCGGAAGACAGGAGCATCCTCCGTCTCCGTCCAAATGAGGGGTCCCTGACCCGGCGCCGCACGCAACGTCAGATGAAGGCGACCCCAGACAGGCTCAGTCGCCCCCCGGGAGGCCGATTCGGCCTCGGGCTTGGGAAAAGAGAACGTTGCATGGACAGCGTCCGTCGCGGCGACGCGGGCCCAGTTGGCGGCGTGGTGTGAAGGAGGGTGCCGGCATGGAGGTTCGTCGGGCGAGTGGGCGAGCTCTCCGTCGGACGCGTCAATCGCAACCAAATGGCCGGAGGGCGGGGAGAAGTCATGCCAGAAGTAGGAAACATCGGCACGGAGGCACTTCCGCCTGATAGAGTATGCTCGCTGGTGACGAAGCGATTGGAAGCAGCATGGGATGATGGAGATAGAGAGCTCGATGCTCTCACTGATGAGGTCGACCTGAAGGAGTCCGTTACTCTCCATAGGGGCGGTCGACGTTTGTGGGGTAGCAACATTGACTTTGTACCCGAGCTCCGTAAGCATCTGAAGAGACCAAGGGGCCACCTGGATACTGGCCGAGGTATCGTAAGTCTCGTACGGCCACCTGGACACGACCGTTGCCACCTCAGAAAGCTCACCCCCGGGCTGCGAGGAAGTGGAGATCTGGGGCAGCCGGTGGGAGACATAGAGGTCCCGCACGCAAACGTCCTCCCGGTGGGCTTCGAGTTGTTCCAAAGTCAGCACCGCGAGACGGGCATAGGTCGATCCTTCAAATGAGGTAGAGCTTGACTCGACGCTGGCACCAACCACGAACTGCTGCGATCCGCGGTGCTCGCGACGCAGGACGAGGGCGAGGATTCGATCCTCACCATCTAAACAGCCGAGCAGCGCGAGCAACAAACGATCCTCGCGATGAGGTAGAGCGCCGACAGGGAGGGTGGGAAGCCTCGCACGCGTTCCGTACCCAGTAATTGCGTATCGCGGGAGGGGGAGGTTGCCCATCCCGATAAGTCCTGCGAGCTTCGAGTGTGAGACGGCGGTGAGCTTCATGTTCTCGCCATCAGATCTGAAAGCGTCAGGCTCGGATGCAAATATGGGGGCGTCGGGTTGCGGGAAGGCGAGTGCGGTGGAGGAAAGGAAGACTTTCGACCAATCAGGGAAGAAGACCCTCGGGCCCCATACGAAGAGCGTTTGGTCTGGAAGCTGTTTGAGGATTTCTTCCTGCAACCGCAAGAAGGCGTAGCGACCCTCCCCATAGATGGTCGGCATGTGGATTCCAAAAATGCCCATGAGCGAGTACGCGCGGTCCTCGATCCGTCGCGTTACCCGGCGGGACGCCCATGACATCCTGCGCGCGACGCTCACGCTGGATAGCGGCGTTTGGTGACGCAGAATCTCTCTGTCAATGCCGGTGATTGTCTTGATGATGTGAGCAAGGCTGTCCTTCGTCCCAAGGACTCGCCAGTCCCGTGAGAGGAACACGACCGTTCGAGGAGCAATAAGCTCTTGGAGTGTCCAGCCGCGCTTGTGCCATTGACTGTCCGAAAACTGCTGGTGAACCTGGAAGGAGGAATGTGGGGCTCCTCGGGCGGTCACGTCATAGAGGTAGGCGTAACAGACCGAAGCCTGCTCATACCACGCGTACATCGAGTTGATAGCTTCGGAGAGTTCGGCACTGCTGCTCTTGTCGATGCAACAGGTGTCCACCCAGACGAAGGCGTACCCCTGCTCCCGAGCGAAGACGCAGAAGTCTCTGACCTTCCCTGGGATGCGATCGAAAATCATGTCGGGATTGGATTCGAGGGTATCTGGAGATTGAAAGGCTTCGGCGCGCGCCCGGGAGAGGGCGTGGAAGGAAAGTTCGCGATCACCATCCCATACATGCGAAAGGATGGCATAGGGGACTTCCGTTGGACGGTCTACCCAATGAAAGAGCCCCGTTTTAGTGTCGATTAGTCTCATGACGCTAGGAACACAAGTTCAGCATGGAGTTGGAGGAGATGCTATGGGTGTACAAATACCTGTTACGACGGCTGGGGTGTTGAGAGACGACGACCTGAGCTCAGAATCTTTTATACAACAATAGATGCTGTGGTAGAGCGCAAGATCAGCTTCTCCCTTCTACGTGCACCGTAGTCTAGTATGGTCAATGCCGCTACAGAGACAGAACGATGATATGAAGGCTATGTAAAAGAACATTCCATGGATTAGGCACTAGGGTTCTCAATAGACTTGCTACCGCCTTACCTAGCGCTCCTTGCCGTACACGCTGTGCAGATAAGACATCTACCCATCTTGTAAGGGTCATATGACGCAAAGACATGAACGTGCATGAACAGCCCCTCCTAGAGAAGCCACCGAATGCAGTACGGTGTGGGCACAGGCAGGCGGAGGGCGTTCGTCGCGAGCGAGCTGTAAGCGGGAGATAGCAATATTCAGTGGAAGGTGGACGAAACTACTATACATGCCGTGGTATGATATACATCCTATGTCGGTTGTGTCGTCTAAAGGGGTTCGAGCGTTACATCGTCATTGTCATCGTCGCCATCCTTGAAATCTCCAAACTCCCACTTGTAGCATTCCTAAAACAAAAATCAACGTAGTCCCCAATAGCTAACACCGGACCTACCAAACAATCCTCTTCAACCATTGCTGCCGGAACGTCTCTGCCATCCTCCCACCCTCCATCTGGTTCTGCTTCGATGACATGCGTGATGACCTCCTTGATCACATGTTTCCGGACATCTACACGCCAGCCAAGTTTGTCTACCGTGTCGTACACGATGGACTTGCCAAGATGACAGCGTGTCTCCAGCGCATAGCCCGCTTGTGCGCAGGGCGAACCCACGCCCGAGCAGGTGCCTTGGGGAATGGGGTCGGCATTATGATATACGTGGGTAACGGGAGGCAGCCCGTACGCCGAAGTGGAAGACGATGTAGCGTTCGGCGGAAATGGTGGCAGTAGTAGATGGAGACGTTGCGCGGCAAGGCGCTCGCCGGGGGCTTCGAAGGCGACAGCTGGGAGACCGAAGGTGGTACCCAGAAGAGACGCGAGGGAACCGCCCAGGGAGTGGCCTACGAGCCACAGGTTTGCCTTGGGATAAAGAGCGGTCAAGTCATTGACAAGGCCCTGGGCAGAGGAATAAATAAGGATGAGCAACAAGCTAGGAAGCACATGCACATTCATCTAAAACGCACCACGCCGACATTGTAGAACAAGCTGTCTTGAACGAGCGCGTCGGTCAAGCAGGTGTTATCGCACCGCCAATGGCCGGAATAGCAATGGCACACCTGGCGGAATATCCAGGTGATATCCACGCGCGCACAGCAACACGAGAACAAGAGGTTATCGTTGAACTTGTCCTTCTTCGAAGTCGGTCCTTGCAAAGTCGTGCCCTTGATCGATAGCACGACCGTGGTATTGTCCGGAGAGACGAAGACGTGGCCGCGAAACCCGTCTGCTGTGTCTTCCCATCCGAAGGGGAAGCTCTATAGTGTACCCGCGCCACGAATCATATATCAGCCTTCTCTCAACCTTGGAAGCCCGGGGATATCGTAAAGAATTCGCCGGACGCAACGGAGTGCATACGTACCGTGTTCCATGCAGGGTCGACCTCGTACCAGTTTGGTCGTCCCGGGAGTGCGTATGCGTTCCCCGTCATACGGGCAAGCTGAGAGAGCGTATATTTGTCCTCAACGTCCGGGGCGAGGATCTGCACTTCTTCCCACTCGATCGGCTCGCTCTCTTGCGATCGTAAGGATCGAAGGCGGGCATGTTGGAACGCCGCGTTATCTCTCGGACGGTATACGGTCGATGGTACGGCCTGCAATGTCACTGTCCCCGAGAATTGTCGGTTGTTGGCATTTGATATGTCAAAAGCGACTTGGCTGGGATCGTGAAGTTCATCATCTTGGAGGCGAGGGACGTATTCATCGTATAATTCGAATGAGATCGAAGTGCGGACGGGCGAAGCAACAGCGAATGTTGTGAAGGTCAATGAAGACAGCCAGAGAGATATCAGGGGGGCTAAGATGCGCATTGCGCCGTGGATGAAGACATGAGAGATGGTCAACCGACGGAGACTAGGAGAACTGGCGAGGAGGAGAAGAGTCCGATTCCGAGACCGCAGGAGACGGGCTCAACCTCACTTTTCGGGACTTCCGGGGCGGTGCTCCGACAAAGATAAGCTCCATATTTGGACATATTTGACCCCCTATCCTCCCAAAATTAGAGAAAAAGACGAACGTGGGGCTGCGGCCCTGGCGGGGAAATAGGCGTCGGAGTGTCGAGGATCTCACATCTTCGTCTCTCACCGCTCGATGCTCGCTCCTTCAACGCCGACGTCCCCAGCATCGACAGTGACCACCACCTACCCCACCATTTACATCGCTCAACCCATTCAGTAACGAATCTGACGACATATTACGAATATTACGACCCCCCATGAACCCATATCCTGACCACTGGCTTGAATCTCCCCCACCTCCTTCCCGCTTCCGCCGCCCCTGGTCGCCCGATCCCTACGACCCCCTTCCGACAGCCTCCAACCCAAGGACACGTGACCGCGATCTCTACCAGTCAGTGGGTCATTGGGCGGTGGAACGGCGTCGTGAGCCGTCCGACGTGTCTGTCGAAGCACTCGACCTTGCAGACTATGCGAAGACTCTTGACCGCAACAACCATTTCAACCACCACAGTTCGCAACAGCCTCCATTCCGACCTTATGATCCCTATCCACCATCTCCACGGTCAAAGAGACCACTGGCAAGAGCCGATTCTCTCAGCCCACCATCCCTTACCTCCGCTTCCGTCTCCAGCTCTCAGTCCTACCGTTCTCCCATGCGGCGTCCATTCTCGCTACCGCCACCTTCCTCGTACCCTGGATACTCGCAAGGCAGCCCCTCGTCCCAACCATCCCGGCCAAGGCATGATCCGCATGTTGTCAATCCCGAATCAGAGATTGACGTTGCTCAGTTCCCGTCCTTCTCTCGAGGATGGTACACCCGCGACCATGCTAATCCCTTCTCCCCTCCGGGTTCCTCCCATGGGCATGGTGGAGACGATGCTCCCAAACGTAATCCATTCGATCCCAGTTACACACTCGACCGAGACCCCTTCTTGGAGCCACATAACACCTCTGCACCACCTTCATACCCTTATGGCTCTTCCTATGGCCACCATTCACGCTCTTCCCGCGATCACAACCTTGTCCCATGGAGCGCAGACCCTGACGGAGGGCCCGTTGACCCAGAGGTTAAGGAGGAACGCATGCGCATGTTGGAACGGGAGTTCGGGAAGAGCGCGAAGAATGCTGAGGAGCCGGAACGCACAGTGGGAAGCGTGAATCCTCGAGGAAAGTTGATCACCGAGGGTCCAAAGAAGCGGCTCGCGGTACGCTGCATTCAGGTTTTCCTTGCGCTCACTGCTGCAATATCCTCCATTTATTCTGGCTTGGTATGTTATCATTCCCCGTTGACGTGACGGCCCACGACTGACTGTCGAATGTTTACCCCCTTTTAGATCATCAAACCCACACCTGCCGCTCCTCCAGCAGGCAAACTCCCTGCATACGTCCTCTACATTATGTCTTTCCTGACGTTCTTCGTGTGCACGTTCCTCTTCCTGATCTACCCCTCTTGTTGTGGCGCCCGCAAACCCAGAGACACGTCTCTCACCGGGGGACCTCCTGGGATGATGGTTCTCCCTGTCGGCGGCTTCCCTGGTCAAAAGCCGAAGAAGAAGGGGAAGAAAGGCAAGGGAGCTCCAGACGGCAGTGTTCAAGTCAACCTTATTGTTGACCCGACGATGTTTGGACGTGACCTAGAGCGTGGGCACGACGAAGAAGAGGACGATGAGGACGACAGGTCGTCGGCGGTCCCTGGACCGTACTCTGGTGCATCGAGTGCGGCGCGACGAAGGCCTCCGAAGAGAAGAGGCATCTTTGCTGGGCTAGCGATGGAGGAGCAGTGGAAGAAGGCGAGAAAGATGTTGAAGTGGGGCGTCACCGTCGATACGGTCTTGATGCTTGTATGGGGTTTGGTGTTTGTGTTGATCCTCTTAGGGAAGCGGTGTCCAGTCGGTGGCTATCTTGGATGGTGAGTCACCCCCCCTCCTGAGCTATATATCCCTTAAGCTAAGGCCATCTCTTTAGGTGCGATGCGTACAATATCGGGACGGCAGTCGCATGCTTGCTATGTCTGTTGTTCGGCTTGAGCATATTCTTTGATGTGAAAGACCTACACGCCAGCCGCGCATCCCCTCGCACACGGACATAGCCCTTTCATCCATTCCCGTAGTTCTTCTCATGATTTGGTTGTTGTCGGAATCCCTGGACATTTGCTTGCGCACTCGAGCTTGCATTACCTTATGTTTCAGTATACGTGTTCTATCTGTTGCCTGACCGCATTCTCTGCATCCACATACCGCGCACACACTCGGACACTCTTTACGACACACTCATGACGCTGACTTATTGCTATCTGGTGGCTCGGAGTACATTAATACCCGTGTATCCCATCTATCTTGATCTCTCTGGACATGTAATGTCCGTTCAAATTGCCGGCTTCTGCGTGGGGGGAACCTCTCTCATCGCTTGACTAATTATTCAATAATTTCTTAAGCTCACGACTTCTCGCACTGGACGCAATCTATGGCTAGTATTTCGTCTTCGCTCTGCCTTTCATGCTAGACGTGCAAACAGCGATGAGTCTTCCTTGCATATTATAAACGCTTCCCAGATTCACAGAGAACCTCTGGTCCACCAACATCGCTTATCGGGAAACTTGTACACCATGCCCGCCATAGCATTCACCCTCGAGGACGTAAAGCGCACCGTCGTCCTTACCACGGTCCAGAACCTCCACGATTCGCCCCACTTCCTCGCAACTGCCGTCGCGACTGCGGCGAGCACGACAACGGAGGGTCTCCAAGTTATCGTTCTCTCTCCCCTCTTCAATCCTCCTCAAGATGCTCCTCCGACGCCTACCCCCGTCCAAAATGGCGCAGCTTCAGAGACCGGGGCCGGGAACGGGACCGAGACACGGCCAGCGGCGCATGAAGATTGGAATGCGCCAGGCATCTCGCGGACGGCGTACTTCGAGGACGTGCAGCGGCTCCTGACGTTCGTGTATGTCCAGGCGACCAAGGTCGCGCAGGACCTGGACAGGGTCCTCCTCGACATTGACGTGCTCCTCAAGGGCACCGGCGCCGCCGCGGACATGTTCCCAGACGACATTGTGCGCGGAGCGGGGCGTATATTCTCAGGCGAGTACTAGTACTTTTCCTGATCTCTGCGCTCGAGTCTGTCTGCATCCTACACGGGGACTTGTTGGGCTGAACGGGTCTTCGCACATCGCCTTTGCAGTCGCGCCAGATGGCATCCCGTTCCCGCCCCTCCCGCCGTCCGTGGCGGAACGCAACTCGGAGATCGTCGTCGTAGAGCCCGACGACCATCCTCTTCATGTTGTTCCGCCCACCCTGTCTCCCGTGGATCCGTCGTTACCCCCGCTATATCCGGTCGTCGCGCTCGGAGGCACGTTCGACCACCTCCACGCGGGCCACAAGATCCTACTTAGCATGGGCGCGTGGATCGCGAAGGAGAAGCTCATCGTCGGTGTTACGGGTACGTCAGCCGCTTCTCCTCGAATGCCTACTGCCCAAGGAACAGTGGATGACACATTGTGCGCCCCAGACGACTCGTTACTCGGCAAGAAATTGTGGAAGGAGGTCCTGGAACCGTTCTCCGTGCGTACGGACAGGACGCGGGCGTTCCTCGAGCTCTTCAAGCCCGGGGTCGAGTACTTCCTCACCCCGCTGAACGACGTCTGCGGACCGACGGGATCGGACCCTAACGTCCAAGCTCTCGTCGTGAGCAAGGAGACGCTGCCCGGTGGCGAGGCCAGTGCGTGTCTGTACTCGCGTTCTGCTTCTTCTTCCGCTGAGGTTTCTGTTCAGTCGCGAAAAAGCGGGAAGAGATGTCGTTTCAGCCCCTGCGCACCTTCGTCATCGACGTCATTTCCGCAACGGAGGCAAGCGTCGACTCGGAGGACGCGGCGGTGCTCCGGACGACGAAGATGAGCAGCACGTACATCCGCGAATGGATCGTGAAGCGGCAGCAAAAGGACGCACCCTCAGGGCAGGAATCTTCAAATTAGATGAACGCCAAGTGTACGACACCCGTGTATTATCTCCGTGTGTCGCTCAACCAGACTCCACACCCTCCGCACGACATTTGTAAATTTTGTTCCATTAGTCGGGGACGACTGCGCGTAGCTTGTACTATAGTGTGTACGCTACGGAAGCCACGCCAAGATAAAGTCTGTTACATACGGAGGGGTCCCGTAAAGTAATCGAGCAAGAAGAAAACCAGGGTGAAACGAGACGACAGATGGTAACGGACAGGGAGGTAACAGAGAGATGCTGGGGGATCGAGATGTCCTAGATGCACAATAAGGATTAGATAGACGTGAAAACGACGAGGTTTCGTGGACTCGATGTGAGGGGTATCGTGCATGACTCAGAACGTAATGTGAGCGGCCAAGGAGGGGTGATGAAGGTCGTAGGCAAAATACAAGAAGTCCATAGTGACAAACTATTGCACTAAATGTGGGGACGTAGACGTCCGTAAAGGTATATAGCGATGCGGGTGGGGATATGGGTAGGTATGCAAACGCGGAGAGAAAGAGACAGACAGAGACGACAATATACAACGCAACGCCCAACAGTACGCACATGAAAATACTCACGTCCATCCGCCCGATGATCCCCACCTATGTACATATGTACAGTGTTCAGCGCCATGCAAACGAACCGTGGATTATGACAGTGTGTTCCCTAGCGCGTCGAGGTCGATAAACCGCGTTACGCGCTTCATCGCCATCGTGTTCCTGTTGCCCGCCGCGCCGAATACGTCATCGCCATACTCGTCGTCGTCCTCATCCTCGTCGCGGTCTCGTATCGCCTTCTGTACGTGCTTCTCGCAGAGCATGCGGCCGTCCAGCTCGTAGTACTCGACCAGCCGCTCCGTGCAGCCACGGTACTCGCACAGGAAGTGCTCAGGATGATAACGATCCCCAGCGTGCGAGACCGCACACGGGCCCTCGATGGGCTGACCGCAGCGGGCAGCGGCGCAGAGCGAATTGTTCTCCTCGTGGTAGTGGTACGCGCAGAACGGCTTCCCGTCATACACGTAGAAGCTCCTGTCCGGGAAAGGTTTCTGCAGCGAGGGAACGGGGACGTCAGTGGTCCGCTAAGCACCTGAGCGGTTTCACAGCGATGAGAGCGCACCTCGCAGGTGAAGCAGCTGAAGCATTCACGATGCCATTTGCCCTTCAACTGGCCGTCCGATGACGACACGGCCTGCTTTTCGATCGTCTTGTTACAACGCCGGCACTACCAAGCGAAATGAAACTCTGTCAGCATCATGTCCCGTTGTCTCGCACACCCGTCGCGCCAGGCAGTCATTTGCCCGAGCGTCCGACATACGCGGAGAATGGGGAGGGGCGGAGGACGGAAATGACATCGACAGACGAGACACGAGACGCACCTTCGGCAGATACATATTCTTCCAGCACCGATCGCACAGCACGCTCCCGCCCTCGACCTGGATCCACCGCCCGTCATCGATCGGCTTCACGCAGCGCACGCACGTCCGCGTCCTCGGCCGCTTCGTCGACGCGCTCCGCGGCTTCCCCGTCGCCTCTGCGCGCTCGAGCGTCGCGAGCCGGTTCGACGGTAGCGTCGGACTGGTGTGCGAGCGCATCGGCGGCTTCGGCGACTTCGTCGCACTGTCCCGGTGACTATCCCTGGTTCGGTCCCGCGGCATATCAGCCGGCAGGCGCGAAGAGCTGGCTGTGGAGGTGGTTGGGGACGTCAGGCCGTCCTCTAGGAGCGTCTCCATCACGCGATCAAGGGCCCCGGTAGACTTGGAAGGTGTTCGCGGCGCGTAAGAAGAAGTAGCAGCTGTCGATGAGGACAGAGAGCGCTGGGGAGCGCGGGGCGACTGGGCGGTCGAGGACGAGGAGGACGAGTACCGCGATTCGGTCATGGATGGGAACCTGACTTTGCTATCTTTTACTGGGGGCGAGGCTGAGACGTCCTTCGATTTCACGGGAGTAGCGATGGGCTGCGGACTCGCTCGCAGGGGCATATCTAAGGACTTGTCGTCATCATCATCCGAGTTGGCATAAGCCAGCCCGTCGTAACTGTCGTCAGAAGCGCTCGGGGATACCGGCGAGGGCTCTACGGGGCTACGAGCCGCACTCGTGTCCACAACCGGGTGGGTGCCCTTGAACTTCTCGAAGAAGGGTAGGCGGGGTGTCGACGGCAGTTCTGCAGAAGGTACCTTGGGCGGTTCTTGGGGAGGGGACAGTACCCGGTCCCGGACGTCGGAGGCACTGAGTGGGCTCGTAGGAGAAGATGCAACTCCAGCCGTCTGGTTCGTAGGCGTAATGTTGGGTGACCTCCCCGGCGACTCCTGCGAGTACGGTGAATGCGGCGACAGCGACGCAGTGCCTGAACCGGGGGAGAGCGGTGGCGTATTCGCGGCTGTTAGTTTCATGCACGTTAGTCCCCGGCCGACAGACGTCTCAACAATAGAGGAACGCACCATATCTAGTCGCAGAACCAATATCCAAGAATCGGGGAGCGTTGGCTCTCCTACCATCCATGCCTTGGGTCGGTTGCATAGGATCCGCACCGGGAGCTCCCATCGTCAGTGGAGGCACAGGTCCCATCGTAAACATAGCAGCCCTCGCAGCAGCTGCGAACCCGCGCCTACCAACGCCCGCCATACCCGCCTCTCCACCCGACTTCGTGTCAGGCTCAGTCTGGCGTGGTGTACCCGGCGAACGTGGCGGGGGCGGAGTCCGAGCAGGCGGCGGCCTCCCGCTACCACCCGCGGGGCCACTCATAAACGGCGGACGCTGCGATTCCGCTGACGGCCGTCGCATCTGGTCCATCGACGGCCGCCTTTTCTCGGTCGCCGGGCGGGCCTGATCCATGGAAGGGCGCATGCTCATACTCGCCACAGACGGGGCGCGCATGCGCGACGGATCATTGGCGGGCGTCCGCGCGCGCATATCGGTGGAATAGATGATTTCGGGCCCATACTCTTGCTCGGGTGGCGGCCGCACACTGATGTTTGTGCCCGCCCGCTGGCGGATCCCAGACGGGGACATCGACATCGGGGCACCCATGGGCATGCGGGCGGGGTTCGAGAGGGCTGGCTGGCGCATGCTCGCGTTCGACGGCGCACGGGATCGCAGGGCCCCGGGAGGCGGCATGTTGTGCGAGGGCACGCGGGCTCCAGGCGTCGTTGACCGCTCGATGGTAACCGGGTTGGCTGCGAACGGATCCGGTGGGAGGGAAGAGACGAGAGGCATCGGGCGTGCATTGGAGGGTGTGCGTGTGCGTGTGCGAGGCTCGGAGGGACCGGGATTGGAGGGAAACGGTACCTTGTCGACGCTCGGTCGCCCTTTAGACCTTGCGGGTGGGCTTAGGACGCGGTCCGGCCTGCTATCTGAGCTCGTGACACTGAAGGACGAGGCTGATGACGGGGTGCGGGCACGTCCAGTGGACTGTGGCGGAGGAGCGGAACTCTTCTGGCGTGGTGCGGGACTTTTCTGGCGTGGGGGTGCTTGGGCAAGTGAGGAGGTGCGTGGGGGGCCTTGTAATGTTGGTGTAGACAAGACGAGACTCTGGAGCTTGGGTGGGAGGAGTGCTGCGACGGAACGAGGAGACTGAGGTGGCCGCAAAGCGGGAAGTTTGGGGACGGGAGGTATGGGGGCACAGACATGGTCGCCGAGCTCTGAGATAGGAACAGGTGCGTTGCAGGTCGAACATTTGACAGAGGGTAGAATTTGAGAGATACGCTCTGAGCCAGGTGGAGGAGCGACTAGTTGGGCCATTAAATGAATGTGATGGCGAGAAAGCCAGATGGAGGAGGCGACTGGACTCGGGCTAAGAGAAAAGAGTGTGGAGGTGGCGGAGAGGGGAAGGGGATTAATGGGACTGAATTAACTAGAGTAGGATAGGACCAGGAGACGAGAGAGGACATGTGCGGGATGATCACAACAAGCCAACAACCGCCGCTACTCTCCCAAGCGCGCAACAACCATTCCCTCCCCCACGTGTCTCTTTTTCCCCGCCCGCTCTCCCGTCGCTCTCCGTACACAATAAGCAGCCGACGTTCGAGACATGCCTCGAGGCCTCAGCAGCGCGCGTATGGGGGCGTTGGGGCGCAGTGGTAGCAGGGAACATGGAAGAAGGGGAGGGTGCAGGAAGAGTGGAACAGTGGATTGTGACATTGCCGACAGTAACCGAGGCGGTGGGAGCTCAGAAGATCAGATTCGCCGTTGCAGTCCCCCTCCAGCCAATCCCACCTGACGATCGTCCGTCTTCGACGCGGAAAAATCCCAGGAAGGTCCTCCATCGAGATCCCAACGTTCGTTTGCAGTCTACTTGACAGTGCGGTCAACGCAGCAACACCGCGACCGATGACTGCCATCGTACAATCTCCACCTGCATCTCTCCTTCAGCGCCCCACCACACACATGCATCTCGTTCATCTGGCAGCTGCACAACCCTGCTGTGCAAGGTCTGGAGATCGTCAATGTGTCAGCGTCTCGGTGTCTTATCACTGCACTCGCCTCCTCACATTCAGAATCTTCGCTTGCGTTTGATTGGGCCTAGCTCACCAGCATCAGCGCCCGACGTGAATTTCGAATCCATCCGTCCTGCCACTGTGGTTGTAGACTTCCACGTTATCATGGTGTAAGTAACAATCTACGTGCGCTGAACCCTGCCCAATCTTCGCCGCAGATTCATATGTACGTGAGCCCCACAGTATCCAATTCCACGCAGAACTATGGTGCCACGGTAAGCTGAAACACACCGTCCGTTGCGGCAACATGACGGACGTCCGGAGAAAGTACGTCCGGCCACTGAAAAGCCGTACATTTACGTTAACTGGTGGGAAGCCTAGGACGTACCAGCCTGCACTCGTACCGTGAATGTGGGGATCTCTGGTCCCGCCACAATACTCCGCCGCCACAGGATCTAGTCCCCCATATGCGCGACCTGTATCTACTTGTCATTTACCATCATCAATCCATCCATTCGAGTCTGTTCACCAACAGTGCGTCACTTTCACCTAATAGAGCGATGCAATGTTGAGAATAGTTGATCCCCGTTCATATACGATGTCTGACGGCATACCTGTCGTTCGTTGCGGATTGTAGGAGACGTATGACTGTCGACGAAGCTCATCGCCGCAGATCCGAGCCGTCAGCATCGAGGTTCTTATGCGTTTTCCGTATCAATGTGAAAGTAGCTGTAATACACCGCCGCTGATACCCCACCATTGCCAGCGAGAACTATTCTGAACCATTCTGATTTCCAATGCCGCGCCGGCGTAAATCCGAGCGTAGCACCGCTAGCGTCGCGCATTGACTGAATATGCCTTTCTCGATGCCCCGGTGGGCGGTGGGAGCCCGGAGATATATACAAAGCACCGTCGTCACGGGACTTGGCGGAGGAAGGTCGGGGCTGCCGGAAGATAGCCACCGCATTTCCACCCCCCCGACGCCGGCGCCGTGAGGTGGGGAACAGGAACGAACGCGGGGGAAGGCGCTGTGTCCCTGAACTAGCCCCACAAGCCCGCTCGAGAAGGCTCCAAGCTTCAAGATCCTGGTTAAAGTCGAGGGGAAAGGTTCGATGTCGGATAGGGTGCGTCGGTCCGGGACGATTAGTCGGTCGTAGCCGGACGGACGAGAGCCATGGCTGCAAGGCGGCTGTGGACGTAGATACGTTCTGTCAACGCCGTGCCAGGATGCCCACTTATTGACCTAGCGAATGTTTGAATAGTGGTCGCCGGAACCATCTAGCGTTCCTGGTTCTCATGAAGGTGAGGACAGACTTGTCGGCCGCGAAAAACATGCACTTGAACCAAAACGGCTTATTGCCACCTTGCGGCGGCCCCCGTCGACTGTATGGTACCCGTACGATGCCGCGGCACGTAAACCAACAGATAGAAGCGTTCTTGCTTCATCTTCAGCTTCGGGCAGGACAGGATATAGCAGTTGCGATCAACCGAGGACAGAACTGCGGATACGAGCTGGTTGCTAGAGCAACTTGGCCAAGTTTCATTCAGCAAGATGGACAGGGTAAGCAGTTCGATATCGACATCGCCGGTCAGACAGACCTGTTTGTGCGGACGCAGCACGATCGACTTCCCGTTTAGCCAGACCATGGTCCTTACGACGGACGCGTGACCGTTCAACGTGCGTCGATGCGGCAATTGCCAGATAGCCGGGCCCGGGGCAGAAATACTGACAGAATTTGTAGAATCGACCGCCTCCCGACAGTCTTTGTATTTGTATTCACGCCCTGAGGTCGCCAACGTCGATGCGTACACTCGTGGGCCTCCCCGCGTTCCCGCGCCGAACGGCGTTGTCACAAGTGTCAGGCACTCGTCCCCGTTGTCTTCCTCAGACCGGGTTCCGGGTCCGGCACAGGGTCGCAGGACGACATCATGCTTGCCGGTGTAGCGTTGAGGTTGAATTCCAGGAACGCCGTTCGGCCTGGCCCCTCCGGATCTGCGACCCAGGGACGGTGCGCCTTGCGACCCCCAACGAAAATGGCGCAGGGTTTTCCCCGGACGAACGACGACGTGATCGCGTATCGGGATTCGGTCCCTGCGTACATGGACATATTGTATCGGTGATGGCTGAGGCCTAACGGGGACGATCCCATCGGCGAAGCGTCCGCGACAGGGGCGTCGTGGAGCTTGTGGGCGCAGCGAGCGCAGATAAACATCCGCACGGCCGTCCTCTTCCCAAACCAGGCGACGGGGGTTTGCGCACGACGGGGTGCCGCCATCGCGGCTCCGGATGCCGGCCCTGCTACATGTGGCCGTCCCTGGCGCTGCTAACCACCCCGCCCGCAGGCACCGGGGCCATGAGGGGGAAGCGTAGCAGGGACAAACGCGTGTCCGGAATACGTGCTGGCCTTCTTCGTGCTGATCAACACCCGTTTTCATTACCACAGGTGCGTGCAAGGCTGTCTCGTTGTCGCGCCTGTACAAATTTGATCAGACAAGGAAGCACCCGCCCGCAGCGTCTTCGAGGCAAAAGCACAACGCGCTGCCAATCCGAACCAGGCAGCACACGCACCTCCGTGGGCAATACTGCCTCCGTGTACGTACACAGGGTTCGTTTGCTAGGGGCGCGGTCGCGCGTCGCTCGGCGTCCCGCTCAATGCCCCGTTCATCTCTGTTCATCTCCGTCCGGTCCGTTCATGGTTCGCATCGTTATCCACCGATCTATCGGATACTTTAGCAGGGAACGCAGCCTAGCGCACGGTCTCGAGACCTCACCATGTGTGCGCTGGTCCGCTGGGTCGCCAGAAACAAGCTTTCCCGACTGCCCCAATTCAATTATCCTTCAATATTGGACCCGCTGTCCCGGACGCGCAAACGCCAGATAGAACCAGCGTTTCCACGACGGCCGTCCGGTGGCTACATTGGCTCGGAATACGGGCCAGTGGTGCGATATCGTCCAAGTGCTTGGCCATTTCTCGTGTCTCCGCCGATGGTTTGCGACCCAAGCGAATCCGGTCCAAATCCGGTCCAGAAATAACTTCCGATCGGTTGGTGTGGGGCAAGCGTCGAGGTTGGGTGACGCGGTGGACCACGACCATGATGATACAGCAAGAAGGAAACCTGAGCGCGATCCCCTCGCCCTCGGACAATTTTCCGACGAACCCGACTGGCCGCCGGCGGGCGACTGGGTAGGAATCTGACGTGGGACTCCATCCGAGCGGAGTCGAAGCTCGAACTTCCAAGATGCTGCAGATGGACCTCGACATTAACTCTCCAGCGCGTGCATATGCATATGAATATGACCGCCAAGGACATAACACGACAATTGCTTACTTATGAGCGACGTTAAGCGAGCCGAACAAACAGCGGAGTACTATGTACGTACGCGCACCGCGACGTCGGCGAGAGGAGGTATTGTACTTGTAGTACGTAGGCGGTGAAGGGTGGGGGTGCCCAAGAGCGTCGGCAAAATTAACAACTGGACAATGGAATGGACGGGTACCAAAGATAGCAGAGGTCCGGGAACAAAACTATGATGTCATGCACTACCTACTTTACATATACGATGGCCGCCAGTGGACGGCCGGGGCCCCCGCGTGATACCTCGTCCGTGCAGCCCCATCACCTCGGCGCCCTGCCGCTCGCAAAGCGCGGCCTTCGGGCGAATGCTGACTCTGTTGAGGTTGATGACGCGCGGGAGAACACGGGAGGCGGGCGCGCCACACGCCGCGCTTCTCTGCATGACTCTGGCACCTATCCTATGGAGCCGCTAATTTAGAGGGCTTGATCTGGGCCGGGGAAGTAGCGCGTCTCGCTGGGCACCGCGTCTTGTGGCGAGGGCTGGCTCCCTAAGCCCATCCCAACGCCCAACCGCTGGTGCTGTTGGAAGCCGCCCATCTGGCCACCTGGTTGCGGCACGAAGCGCGAGAAGAAGTTCTCCCATTGACCTGTTCATTAAACGTTTACCACGTCAGCACACGCCTCATGCGTTCATGCGTCATAAAGCGGACGGGGCGGCGACGGAGTGCCGTCCGTACCACACGACAACACGCACCCCAGTCGAGCATCGCGTCAGGAATGCCCTCAAGGAAGCCCACGTCGGCCATGGCCTGTTGCTCGAGGCCGTTTATGCTCTGCGTCTGATCCAGCACATTCATGAGGTGCACGTTCTCCGGTGCGGACATTTGGTCGTTCAGGGCCGGGTTCATGTTCGGGAAGCTGTTGCCGAGCTGGGAGAAGTTGACCATCGACGTCGAGGAACCCGCTTGCGGAGCCACGCCGTGCTGCTGCCTCGGCACCCGCCTGCGGTCGTGGGTCGGACCTGCAGAGTCCACGACCATAGGCGCCGGAGCGGAAGTCGGGGGCGGGGTTAACCATGAGTCGGAGGTGCCACGGCGAGAGTTGGCGTTGCGATCCATGGGCGGCGGAGCAGACGAGTGCAGACCGTCATCATTGGCTTTGGGAGCAGACGACGCGCCGGGCGCCTCACCTTCGTCTGATTCACCGCCGGGGACGATGGTCCCCTCGGGCAGCTTCTCTTGCAGCTCCTGGTCGATGGCGCCCTTCGCGATGAACACCCCGCCGCCCGGTCGCGTGCCGTCCTTCTGGAACGACAGCTTCGACACGAGCGTCCTGCCCTTGACGCCGCCAGTCGGGTTGAGCAGGGGCACGTCTGACGTCGCGACCGGAGTCTGCGTGGCTTCGTACAGGAGCGAGATGATCTCCGCAGTCTGTGGGAGGTGTCAGCATGTTCCTGAAGATGTCTTTGCGACACGTGTCGACCGGCCTTTCGTCGAGCTGACATATGGTCAGGCGAGAGCGATGCTTCCCACTTGCGGACGCAATCGCGAAGCTTTTTCAGCTTCAACTGGGCCTCGGAATCCTGCCTGCGCGCATACGTATGGTACTAGATTGGATGTAAATCGGTTACATTCCACGGTCACCGCACAATAGCAGAGATCGAACACGCACCTGCACAAGCGCAAACGACGTTGCACAATACGGCACCAATAACCACCCATCGTACATCTCCTCGTGCGCGTCCAGCCAATCGATCGCGTCTCCGGACATTTTCACCAGTGCCGTCCACTTCTCAACCGTAAGCGAAAATTTCAAGTGTGTCGGACATGAGTACGATATCCGCATGAATACGCGCCAGAAGATCATGTTCACGGTCGTGTAGAACATGAACAGCATCCCTAAACCACCAAATATCGTTATCAATACTGCTCCCGTCCAACGATGAAGATCGGGACGGCCGGCTGCTCGGCCGGAAGAGCACGGCAAGGCGCAAGGCACGACGGCAGAGGCCCGCGCAGGGTTGTGGCGCGGCGGCAGAAAGTCACAAGAGGACAAGAGCAAGGCCACTCACCTGCGCGCATTGTTGTCTCTGGCCCACGGAACTGCAGGTCTTCAGGGAGGCTGCTCTTCCAGGTCTCGAGGTCCGACAGCAGCTTATGCAACTCGTCGTCAGTGGTGATAGTGAGCCCGGCAGGCCTGTGCCGGCCGAACAAGACAGTCGTCAGCCACGAAGTCCTCCAGAGCCTAGGCCGACATGGGCCGAAGAAGGGGATGGGGGCTCACGTATAAATGGTCTTCTGCACTCGCCCGAGGATGACGCTCAACCGGACGAGCTCGTCCATGTACAGGTCGTTTGGATCGCCCGACGATGGCAAGCGCGCGTCGCAGTCTCGGATGTCAATCATGAACGGATGACCGAAGGTCAAGCTTATCCTGAAAGCGAGGTGAGTTTCAGCTCTCGTCTTGCGCCCTGTGGTACATTTTGGCAGGGGAGGGGGCGGCGGGGGCGGAGACACCATGTGAAGCAGACACATACCACCTGTCGCTAATGACACAGACGCCCCACAGTCGTCTGCGCATCTCAATGTTCTGTTTGACAGACTCGGCCCTGTGCAAGCCCAAGTCCTGCGCCTGAAGGTGTGGTGCCGACGTATCGCCAAGTAAGCATAACTCCGGTCGCAGCAAACCAATGAACAGCCCACCATACGGATCGCGCACCCGAGACGAACCCACAACGCCGAGAGCGCGTGAGGCACATACTGCGAGTGGCAGTCGCCCACCATCACGAGGATGAGCAGGGACTGCATGTTCACGATCGATGCCGTGGACAGCACGTCTTCAGCCTTGATAAGGCTGTTGACAGTGTAACGGATGGACTCGAACACCTCCCGTGGTACGTCCCGCCGCGTGGCCGCCACGAGACAAATTGAGTAGAGCAATATTGGAGGGGGCGGATTGTTCTCGATGAACTCTTCTCGCGTGACGACAGGAAGCAGGGGGGCAACATCGGCAAAGTACGAGTTAACCAACCGCTCGACCACGTCTCGCTCTATGCGCAACTCGATGGGTTTTGGAAGCGCAAGCTGGAGTTCTCCTTGTTCCGGCTCGTGTACGCGGATGATACCGTTGCCATCTGCACTCAGGTCCCAAGAGTGGTGGTAGCGCAAATCATATGCTTCGTAAGTCCTTGATGACACCAATGGATGCGAGTGGAGGAGATGCGTAGTGGACGTGGGACCTGTTGCGTGTAAGTCTGGAGTCTAGAACCAGGGAGCGGTGATCTAATGAGCTCACCAAACACCTTGATATCCCCAGCTCCGCTCGCCTTCGGGTGCTCAGCCTGGGGAGAGGAAGTGCTCCTTTCTGCTGTCTCCTTGTCCTTTTCGGCGGCAGCGGCAGCTGCAGCAGCTTCCTCCTCCAGCTTCTTCTTCTTGAACCGGGTTTCGGTAATGGGCAAGAAGAAGGTGCATTCGAAGGAGTACTGTTTACAGTGCTGGCATACGGGCGGATCAGTGTCCGGCATGACGTCGCATCTATGGAGGTTATACCCAAGTCAGCCGGTCCACGAGCCCGCAAGGTTGTAAAGCGGTGGAGGAGGGGGGGAGGAGAAGGAGGAGGGAGAACACTCAGGATAAATAGGCGTGACGGTGGAGTAAGGATAAGCGAAGAGACGGACCTTATTTTCCTGGAGCGACAACTGTCGCAGGCGCGCTGGGTCTTGGTGCGCTTCTTGCTATCCACAACAGTCGCCGCTGACCCAGAGGCTACGCGTTGACCGTCGGTGCTGGAATCTGCACCTTCTTCGTCAGACACTCTGCTGGTGACATCGTCATGGGCATACTTCCTTTTCCGTTTACCAGTTGTGGGAGGAGGAGCGGTAGACGCGTTCTGGCTGCTCTCGGGGTGCGCGCAGGGTTGTGCCTGATACATCATCATACCTGGCGGGTACTGGGGATAAGAGGGGTATGGGTGGTGGCCGTAGGACTGGTGATGGACGGCCGGGGGATATTGGTATTGACCAGAGTGGGTAGGCATAGTTGGGGTACTCTGGCCGTTAGCGGGAGAGCCCGTGGCGGTCGGCTGGTGGAAGGGAGAAGGCGAGGAAGGGTAGGGACTGCCGTTCATAGGGTAGGAGGGATTCATTGTGGAAGCGGAATAGGGGGGACCAGCGGTCGCGGGGGAGGCGGGAGAGGCCCCGGAATAAGGCTGAAGGGGAGCAGTGAAGCGAGCGGAAGAGTGTAACGGTTGGTCGCGTATGTTTGAGATGCGCGAAGCTTTAGGGAAAGGGAGACGTAAGAGGAAGCGAATGAGGACTGGAGCGCCATCTGATTAGAAAGAAGGGTGACATACTGCGGGAGTCGGAGGCCGGAGGAGGAGAGTGGGAAGTCGGAGACGGGAGGGACGGAGGGGGGCGGGGTTCGTGCTGGTTCTGGGAGGAGGATAACGAGGGCTTTGATTTTCTCTGTTTACGGGACGAAGACTCGTTCTTCGGCGCGGACGCCGTCTTGCGGGCGGAGGCGGCGGGGAGTGGGGCCGACGAAGACGGCGCTCGGGCAGGGTTTGCGTCCATTCTTGTGTGTTGCTTGGAGGTCTGTTTGTGACTGATTGGGATACGGATTACTCAACAAACATACGCATACGCGTGCGCCTTGTTGCCCCCAATCGGCACCTGTATTCAGCCCGTACACGTTCGGGCGCCGACAAGACGAGCACGAGCCGCGCGGTTGATAAAGGACCGGGGACGCGGCGGGAACGGGGGGACGATAGAGACGCACGCGGGGCACGCGGGGGCGCGCTGGGACAAGGGGGCTCGAGGACGGGAGAGACGGAGGAGAGCGACGACGCGCGAGGCCCCTCAGAGACTCGCGGCCCATGCCGAGCCATGCCGTTTTCCAACTCCGCCCATGTGGAAAATCAAACCCCGCGCTCAGCCTGTCAGTGGTCGACCAGCAAACCATCAGCAGCCCACGCGAGATCGGCCCGGAAGATGTCATCATCGCCAGCTCCATCCTCGGAGATTTCTCCCTCCATATCGGGAACCCGCCTTGATCTCGCCTGCCCCCTCTCTTGCACTCCCTCCGCCCATCCACCTCCACCGACGACCCCCAAGTCGCACGGGGCCGAGAGCGCACCGTGGGGGAATTTCTCCGAGCCTTCTGGTGTGGCGCGGGAGGACCGGAGGTAGTGTGGGACGGGGGAAGAGGAACGCGGGATCTACAGTCATTATGTAACTGAATGGCTGCAGGAACGGGGCGGCGCGATGAGGTTGCGTCACCACGTTGCACGCCTCCGCCTTTCCTGAATCCAGCCGTGTGCCTCATCGCCCTTCCCAAACCGTCCGTCCCAGACGCCTACTGCAAACACTCAATCATCAATACACGTCAGCCCATGCGATCTATGTCGTCCTCCATGTTTCATCCATCAGCACCCGGGTCACAAGCATCCCCCCGCTCGACCCGCCACCGACGCAACAACTGCCCAGGCTGTGCACAACCGTCGGTGCATCCTTCCGCCACCTTTTCCACCCCGGACGTATCGCGTCCGAGACAAGGCGGACCATACCTGAGCCGTTTACATACATCGTACATCACCTCTACCTTGCGCACTCTCACCCTACTTCTCGGAAGGGCCAGAAGTCGCGAACCCTACCTCACACGGGCCCTGCGTCCGCCGTCGTTGTGCCAGCAGCGGTACCCCAGATCTCGCAGGTTGTGTGGTCTCATACCCTCGTTCTGTGATTCAGAGGCGCCTGTGATCGTACCTTGAGGCTGGTGCTTTCAAAGCATAAATCGATCTCCCTTCACTCTATTTTCCTTGGCCCCTCCGTCCCGCCACACGCGCCATATCTCTTTCTCTCCCACCCGCTCATCGGACATCCTCCATCGGACATCTGTCTCGTTCACGTCCTAATCATTATCTCAATCGGGCACATGTTCTTCCGTCCTGATGCCCAGCCCGCCGCGACTTCATACAAGCCCATCAGCCCCCCAAAGCTTATGTCCGAATCCCAACTTCCACCTTCTTCCCTAGGCTCCCGACGCCCGCAATGCTATTTCCAGTGTAAGATTGCCTGATCGTGAACGTGAACATAAGTTATATGCATGTACAATGCGTCATACTCGATGCAAATCAAAGGATCCGACCCTTGTCCTGCCCGTCCGGATGCGACGACAAAATTCCAAACGAAACCAAACGAACACATGTCGCACATGCACAGCCTGAAATCCGAGTCCCGCCTGCGACCAGAGTACATATCCTTGTGTAGATCCCCAACGCGACTGTCGTCCAGAGCAAAAATAACCACAGCCCGCCGATGTCTCGCCCCTCTAGCGTCCGATGCACCCCCACATCACTCCCCCTTGCCCCGTCCGCGCCCGTGCTCGACATCCTCTGGCCAGCCGTCGCCCTCGTGCAGAAAGGCGGGATTGACCTCGCGCTTGTCTTCCATGGCGATGCCGCGTGCGTCAAGCCAAGAGTACCCTGTCGGTCGACAGAGCATGTACACCAGGTTTTTCCGCCAGCTCCCGTGGGAGAACGGATTTGGGGGTGCAGGGCCCTCGGGAACGAGCGTCTTGTGCGCTGTATTACGGATCTGTGCGCGCACACGCACATGCAGCGATGCGACGTGCCAAAATTTTTGCCAAGGTCAGCGGATAGGAGCGGGTATGTAAGAACGGAAGGGGATGAAACAAGCCCTCTCCCCACCTCCCCGGGCCGCACCACGCCCGCGAGGGCGTTGATGGGAAGGAGAAGTGTGACAATTTGACAGCCACATCGGGGTCAAAGACGGGGACGGGTTGGCGCGGGCGTGGGTAAATCGGTCGTCGGGCATAGCACTTTGCCACTTACCTGCTCGATCGTAGTCACATTCAACAGCAGGAGCTATTTGATCAAACAACGGTCAACTGCTGAATCTTTTCGTTAACGCCCCAGGGACTTACGCGAAGGTGGTATGCAAGCAGCGCTGTTACGGGCCAGGTCACGAGCATCGCCAAGCTGAACGCTATCGCGCTACCGATACCCTGAGATGTGGCAATTGCATGGCGGAACCCAAGGTGGAACTTGTGCGCGACGAGATACAAGTGGAGGGCAGTCGTGCAGATCATAAGGATCAAGGTCGTCACCTGAACAAGTGGAGCGGCCGTGAGACATTGCCTTATACGAGAGAAGGCAAACCGAACGAGAAACACCGCTCGTGCCTGACACTCCGACATCATTATTACGGAGAGAACCGTGAATGAAACTCACTGCTGAAAACAGGAACGTGAAGAAGACGGTGTAATTCCGTCTCCCGACACAGTTGTTGACCCACTGACAATGGTGGTCGCAGCCGTCCACGCAATTGTCGCACTGTTGAGAGAATCCAAACACGTCGGAGAATAGTTCATCAATACATGCAGCCATCACGCTAATGCAACACGCGCACCATTTTGCAATGACTTGATCGCGGCGGACGGTAAGTCATACATGTGGGGCAATACTTTGTGCGCACGCTGTGGCAGACGTCAGCACGGTCGAGGGCAGGATTCACGTAAGACGGTTGGAGAAGAGCACACTCACATCCCTGCCCGGACTTTGAGATCTCGGGGAAGGGGCTGGCGAAGACTGCCCTCCAAAGAGGAGGTAGCCGGATACGGAGGCTCGGGATCCAGATTCCTCGGAAGGATCCCAGGATCTCGGAATGCCTGCAAGCGAACATGCAATACGAGATCAGTTACCGCCGGGTTTCAAAATTCGAACGCTCCGCTCCGCCCATGTGCAGGGCAGCACAGCCACAGCATAGCGCATTGAGCACAGAAGCCCTTCGATTTGTAAAAACAAGGCACTCACCGTCGCGAACATGCTCGAGATGGTCAGCAAGCACATGTACGCACCCACCGCCGCCACCGCAGGACTCTCGTTTTTCCACCACCATACGCACGTCGTTCCAAAGTAAACTCCCGTGATAGTGAACATCACCGTCAATGCCGCGATGAAGGCCCACGGCGAGTCCCCTCCCGTCAGGATCCTGCCACCGAGGAAGAACCGATTTCTCGAAGGGTGCACCTGGTATCTCCGAAGAGGCTTCCCCGTCTCCTTGCTCACAATGGGCGTCGCACGGAGCGGCGGGTCCATGTGTGGTGGCGGGGTCGCGATGAACGACGCGTGGTTGATCGACGTAGAGGAGCCCTGCAGAGGAGACAGGCTATGCTTGCGATGGCCGGGGGAGGTGGGTGAGCGATCAACGGCGGGCCCGTTGACCCCCAGCTCAAAGGTAATGGGTGAGATCTCCGCGGACCGCGTCTGGATGGGATTAAAAGCACCACTCGGCCCAGGGCTCACAGGCGAGGTCGGGGAGCGGTCGAAGCTGAAGGGTCGCTTGAACAACTTCTCGAAGCTGCCACGCATCCGAGCCCCCGCGCTGACGTTCGAGTCGCTGCGGCCGTACGGACTCGTCTGCGTAACGATCGTCGGACGCGCAGCCGCGGTCGACCTGGGGAGACCGCCAATCGGGAGGAGAGGCTCACGACTGAACTTGTTAGACGAGAGCGACGGGGTCATCATCGCAACTTTGGCATCTTCCATCGAGTGGTCTGGGCTGTCAGAGCCTTCCGAGATCCTGTCGCGGTTTTGCGAAGCTCCGAGCTGAGAGAGACGCACCGCGTCCACGGTCGAGTCCCCAATGGTCGACATCGACCCCGCGGTCGAGGGGCGAGGGAGAGGAGGCGTGGCTGATAGAGGGATGGTATTTGGACGTGAGGGGTGGAAGAAGGAAGCTGATGGCAAGATGCCACCGACATGCGTGGTGCCTGCAGTGGGGCGGGGCTGGATAATTGGCATGGAGGCAGAGGGTGCGACGGCGAGTTCGTTGGCGATGTGGGTCATGTTCGGCTGCGCACGAGAGCGGGACGAGATGACAGAACCTGTACGGTTGTGCAGTGCCCATCCTGTCGGAGGACTTGTTGCTGTGGGTGAGTTGGACAAGGGTGTCGCAGAGGTGGATACGCTGGTGTTGATGCCGGGGAGCCTGGGCGCATTGTTGGAAGGAGAGAAAGGAAGCTGAGCAACCGTCCTTTGGGATGTCGGGGAGGATAACGAGTGTGATGTCGCCATAGCTTGGCCAGACCAAGGTGAATGTACAGAATTATAAGGCTCGGACGGTAGTGGGGGAGGTGGCCTCGAGTGTCTAGTCTGGTGCGAGAGGGATATCGAGCGCAGCTGTGTGCGGCGGCGAATAATAAAGTGTGGCCTGCAGTCCAGCCAGAAGATATTAGAGCATAGAACAGAGAGGACTGAATTCAGCTGCAGAGGGGACAAGGCGCAAGCACACAACTACAGGCAACTCCGGGAGAGCAGCTGCACATAACACGGCGGCATCGCCAAATCAGGCGTCCTCGCGGCTCGCTCCGGTTCACCTCCGGTTCATCTTGGTTCACTCCCGGCAGACCACAGCATCCGTCCAATATATTTCCTCCGTCGCACCCGGCCCCCAAGGCAGCTAGGCCCCATTACACGCTCACACCACGACGAACACGCTCAATCAACCACACACAAGCAGGCAGCAGTAAAGGTACATGCACAGTCCACACTATGAAGATACTCGCCCAGATCAGGAGACTGTCCCGTTAGCTGCCCAACCAGAGCAGCCGCTTCACACCGTACTCCATCTTCGCGTACACGCTCGTCATCCGTTGCGCCTCGGCCAGGCTACATTCGCGACAATCGTCAGCTTTGGGCCACATTCACAGCAACCGCGACGCTCACCTCACAACGTCGCCTTCCGAGATGAACTCCCGGTGCTCGTTTCCGATGTCGTAACATGCCTGTCCGATGGCCTCCACGATCATGTCCACCGCTTCCCTGCAGTTCTTCGCACTAGCAAGCTCATCCTGAGGTTGAATGAAGCTTCCGCTTTCTCTCCGCGAGCGTGCGGGGTCGATGGGCAGCGCCTTGAATGCAGCGAAGATCGTTTCCTGTCCTGCGAGGGGGGCCGCTGCCTCCGATAAAATCCGGGACAGCGGCAACAAACTCTTGCGTGGCGATGTCATAGAAAGTCTCGGCGCGGTCGCGGTCGTCGGGGAGGCGGGCGGCGTTGCGAGATCGACATTGTTACGAATCGAATAACTGGTCACCCGGGTATCTTGGGCCTCGGTCTGGTGCCAGGACACAATGAAACCCGCGTTCTGAAGCGGGTCTCGACTGGCTTCTTCCAATGGTGACAGGATATAGGCGCCTGGAAGGGCAATGGGTACGAATGAATTATACGATCGAACATTACTTCACTGACCTTTGGTGATCCTTACAATATCTCCAAGCGGGACGCGGGTATACATCTTCACTTTCTCAAGGGTATAGTCATAACTCTGCGACGAGCACCTCAGCATCTATATCCGAGTCGGTGATTAACAACGCTCACAATAACATAGAGGGCCTTCGCACTCTGAAGGGGCGGATCAGCCAGACGCCTGTGGGGTAAGTGAATGAGGCCCTACCAGAAGCAACACTTTCTCCTCAAACTTGTCGCCCATCGTCGTGCTCAGGCCTTCGGGAGCGAACAATGTCCACCCGGAAAGGAGTCGCTCCCCTTCCGGCAGCACGCGAGAGACGCATGTCGCGATGGCATCGGCGCGGATCTTCGTTATGCGAATCAGGTCCCTGGGATCCGTTGATTGGAGCTTGAGGAGGAACTCGGAGAACACGGAGGTAGTCCGATTTCCCAACATGAAATCTATGACAGCTTGGCTGAACCAGTCCGCAAACGTGGAGGTGTACATCCTGTAAGGTGCTATCAGCGATCAGCGTCCAGAACCTGGCCACTGCCACAAGACGCACCGGGATAGGGAGTTCACACCATCGTTCAGCAATCCGGCCAAGTCGCGCTTCCCTGTCCTGCACAGGAAATGAGTCATGCCGCAGTTTACAGTGGCAACATAATGCGAGGATACCTTGTGAAGTCGCCCTGGTGACAGCACTCAGAGTGAGCGGCAGGGCAAGCGGTGAAAAGGTGGGAAGCAAACCTTGAGCGCGGACGTCCCCGCGCTGAAACCACATGAGCTAGCGGCCGCACGTGTGAAACCAAACACCACGCACTATGCACGACTGATTGCATCGCCATTGTTCGCCCAGACTTGGAATTCGGATTGTCAGACAGGGCGAAATCAGGTCCGCAGCCAACCCACCATCGTTGAAAACTGTGTCCATCTCAGTTCGCTGTTCCTCTTGGTTCAGGAGAGCGACGGCGCCGAGTTGCCGGTTCAACACGTGGCGCGCGAAGGCCGACTGAAGACAGGAGGCGACCCCCAGGGTAAGTGCATGGCCGATGGTTTGCACAGGGCTCAACACACCTCGACGACGTTTGTGCGATCCAATGAGTCTATGCAGTTGACACGGAACACGCCTTTTTGCTGGGACATGATATGGTTGTTCGATATCCAGAAGTAGCTGAGGTTCTCCGTAAGCACCCGAGCTCAGGGATATGTTCCGCGCCACATACCCTTGGCTCTCGAAGGTGCGCTCGACGGTTTCAACGAGCTTGGATATGTTCTCGTACCTTCGGGCGACGATGATCAGACCAATCACAAGCATTGATGGCGACAGGGTGCCTACTTCATGCCCTTGGTCTCCGCATGGAAGTCGTACGCATAATATCTAGATAATATTAGCACGAGGCATGTGTCCAGCAAAGTGGCAACATTACTTGGTATCGTCCGAGCTAAGTTCCTTGACATAGTTTCCAAACGCATTCGTCACTTGCGCTTCCTTACCGTGCTGCTCCGCAAGATTAATGATTGTCTGAGGGAGGCCGTTAATCGATGCCGTCCAAAGTTACTCTTCGCAACATACTAGTGGTCCGTAGGTTGTGACAATTTTGTTGAGATGCTGATGAATAGCACGCAAGTTCTGATCATGGGTTCGCTCGGGGTCCAGTTGAGGGGCAGGCTTCAGAGCCATACCCTGCTGATTCCAAAAGAGGGGGACTTCAAGAGAATGTCAGCTGATATGCATTGGAGGACCCCGAAGTCACCTACTAGATCCCCGAACCTGAACATGACTGAACACGTTCGACATGCCTTCACGCTGTTACATGTTTGTCATGTCACAGAAATAAGCGGCTTGTCGACCTAGAAACACCAAGACGTACCTCAACGCGCATGACGGTTTCGGTCTCCACAAAGTTGGCTACGTTGGCGTCATCATCAATGCCCCGACGCTGGTATCGGAGACCAGCCCTATCCCTTGAACGGCGAGAGATGACATGGTACTCCACCGTCACACTATTCCCCTCTTCAGATGCGACAGGCTCCCGTGCAACGTGGAAGGCAGATATCTGGAAAAATCCCTGCATGATGGGCAAGACGTAGGGATGAAGCTGAGGGCCGTGAAATTAGAATTGTGCGTGCAAGTGAAAATGAAAAGAAGTTAATACTGACCCCCGCATCTATGAGTGGTTTTGATAGCCACTCATTCCACCAGAATCGGCGGTCAACCCTCCGCCACAGTGACAGAGCTGCCGATGGTTCCACAAGGACATCGACCTTGTCGTCGGTGAGACTGTGGCGCCTCACCTCCTCCAATATGTGGAGAGTCGCCTTCAGACTATCCTGCGCCTGTGCCCTTGCTCGGAGTTCATGTTTATGCTGAAGGGACCGCGTGAGGTCTGAAATGTAAGGTCTGTAAGTGGGGCAGTAAAGCAAATTTCGAGTATGATTCACCAAACGAGTACGCAAAGTACATGCCACCTCGGGTATATTCTCTGATACATTCACGGATAATCTTGTCTTCGAGTTCGGAGCGCTTCTCTTCGGTCGTCTGCGGAGGGGGAGCCGCTGAAGAGATGATCGACTCGATGACTTCCTCCGGATCCTTGGACTGGTCCTTCACAAGGGATTCCAGTTCTTCAGACTCCAACCCAGCGCCGTTGGGCTGCTCAACGAGAGTATGATCGCCCGTGGGCATTTGCTTCGAGTTCCGCTTCGACAATCTGGTCCAAAAGGACAGGCGCTCTGCAAGGGTCTTGACCACCGTGTCGGTGTTCGTGGACTGTATCGACGAAGGAGTTGAAGAGGTTGAGGAGGGTGACGGAGGAGTGGGATCCGTATCGAGATCGAACTCTCGGTCGGGGACTGGTGATACAACCTTCACTTCGTGCTGGTCAGCGAACTTGACTCGGAGCTTCTTTCCCTCAAGGTCCGCGTCCTCGTCTGCTGCTGAAGCAACGCCATCGCTTGTCTCCGCTGCGAACTCCCTTTCTGCAAGTTCAGTAGGCAACAAGGATGTTCGGCGGTCATGTCTATTCCGCGAGGCAAGGGAAAGAAGGACATTGCGGGCGCGGTCTTCGACCAGTGGGATGGCGGTAACTCCCTTGACACTATACACCGTATGTCTCGGGTCAAGGACTTAAGAAAGGTTAGTCGTAGGAGACTCGCATGGAATTGCGGCACTTACAGTCGCCGACCACATGTCTTGAAGAAATAACCAGGAGGTAAGACGCTGTGAATGTGGTTCAAAATGGCGTATATATGATTATAACATGTCTTGTTACCAGAGTATAGTTCCAAACATCCAACTATGCCATACACCACCACACTCTCCTCCCAATCCGCCTCCACCATACCTCCAGTAACAGCCGTAACTTTTCCTCCCTTCCCCCACTCGATCTTCACCTCATCCTTGGCGGAGTCTTCCGTCTGTCCAGGATGGCGATGACGCAACACCAGACCTTCTGAGGTGGCAACGACCGAAATGTACTCGTACGGACATGGATGGGGGACAGGGGGCAGGGTATCTTTGGGCTGAAGTCCTGTATGATGTACGGGGGGGTTCGTAGTTGCAGGGTTGCCAGTAGGACCTGTTGCTGGGGAAGACTTAAGAGCGAGGGAGTTGGGCTTGAATGTTTTCGAGAGAAGGCGTTTCATGATCGCCCGCCTCGCAACAGACGAGTGCAGGGCATACGAACAAGAAAGCAGTAGACAAGAGGACGATGGAAGAGGCGGGGAGCGAGTCTTGGATGGCAATGGCAGAAGCACCGGATGATGTCAGATCGTGCCGCCGATCTCCCAACGGGTCGCAGAAAGCGCCGACTTTGGTGATCAGAGACGGTCAGTCCGAATTAGGCCCAGTCCATCGCATCTCTACCAACGTACAATCGTACTAGGATCTGAGAAAGCTATTGCAACAAGATACAGTACATGCTAACTAACAAATTCATGCCTCCCCTTCAGTTTGTGGTGCGTCCGAAGAAGTACGGCCAGCCACACGGATGTCATATCCATAACCAGTTCCCGGAGCGCCAGGAACGTCCCCTGGGCCGTCATAATGCAGCTTCGAAACGTCATAGTTGCCTGCGACATACCATTCAACCAAACCGCGACTGAGCAGCAATAGCGATGTGAACACGTACCGATGAACTGCCAGCCATCCTGCTTGACGTGGTAAAGGTTGACAGTGTTACCAGAGAATGCGTCCCGGTGACCAGCGGCGTAGATACTGCGCCGGCCGAGTTCCTGGGCCTCCGCATCGGTCAAATCCCACCGGTAGCCCTGGTCGAGCACACCGTACGCAAACGTGCTACCCGAACCAACGGAGAACAGGTCGCCCTTGAGACGCGATCCATCTGAGTCGACGTAGAAGATTGCGGGGCCCTGGGTGTCGGAGTGAATCAACATATCCTTCGAGGTCACGAAGGTATCAAATCAGACGCACTGTCTTATCCCAACCACAAATCATCGTGCCCTGTGCGGAGTTAGATCGATGATCTGGAATTGCAGTGGACAAACCACGCACCATACTCAGACCCATACCCTTGTAGCTGTACACGAGGTTGCTAAGATATTTGCTTGCCGCTGCGACGGAGATGCGCTCGCGGTTGCGCAATTCGTGCAGCCTACACTGGATACCCAGATAGGTCTCCCAATATTGACAATCGGCTGCAGCAATACATTAGGATGTCAAACAGGCCGGTCTGCAACTTGGACGCCTACCTGCGCCACCGGCCATCGTCCCAAGAAGATACGGGTTGATTTCAATCACCTTCTTCACGGTACCAGAAGCTGTAAATTGTCAGAGCCATGAACCGGTGTGTCAAGAGAGCTGAACCTCACCAACATAGCTTCCTGCGGTTGCTCGAGAATCGACCGCAACAATAACTCCTCCCTGGAACCTAAACGCCAATGTAGTGGTACCGTGCTTGATCTTAATGCGGCACGAAGGGTCTGCATGGTCATCCGTGTGCATGCGAAGGAAGGACACAGGCTGCATAGTACATAGTAGCGTAAACGCGTCAAATTCCATAACAGCGAGATCCTCTTGAAATACGCACGTCTTGTACCGAGGGCACCTTGAACATTGGTACGCCGGAGGCCAAGTTACCAAAGCCGCCCGTGGAACCCCACATTAGGTCGGAGATTTCCTCATCCTCGCCAAATAGCTCCTTGGCCTTCCGAATGTCTGCGTCGGGGGATGTTGAGGAATAGCGGGTCAAGAAGGTGTTCATGATGGTCGAGGATGGATGTACGCGTGTGCGGCCCCAGGCGCTAAGGGCGACGTACGCCTCTTGCAAATGGTCACGTGCGAATGGATGGGACGCGCAACCTTGTGCACCTCGCGTCTTCAGTAAGTTGGCGTCTCGCTCCATGGCGCTCTATCCGTGGATAGGCAGAAGATGATTCACTTAGACAATTGGACGTACGGTGTCATTATTCTACGTTTCACTGCTCAAAACGTTCTGGCGGTAAAGTTGCTTGTGGTGGCGTATGACTCTAACTTTTCGGCGTACCCCCGGCGCAGGCCCCGCCATCCGACATCCGCTACGCCTGGTCCATGCTCAGTAGCCTAACATAAAAATCTCCTCTCAAATTTTCAATCTACATGTATACTGTGACGTTTCTCAGGTTCTACAGTACTAGGATCCAGGACACTTGTCTCGCCTGCGCGACGGTACGCCACCTGGCAGAAGGGAGGGACTGTTCTACAAATATACTCTACAGAACCTGGAAATCGTAGGAAGTCCAACCCCATACAACTGGCAGTGACAAAGGGTCCGCAACAAAACTCCCACCATCGCTAACCTTGGTTTCGTGCGGTACCCGCATCACTTCCTGAGCGGAACCTGCGGAACGCGGAGCACCTCAGGCCTGCCGCCTCAAGGCTTACGGAGATTCTTTCACGGCCCAGGCGAACGTCCAGCGGCTGTGGACGTGGATCCGCAGCTCCCGCAACTCTGCAGCAGCCTCGCGCTGCATCATCTCCACGCTTTCCGGCAAGTAGCCCTCACTGCAACGGCGTGGTCAGCTGCTGGCGTGGGCGGATAGAACGGCACTCAGCTGGCGGAGCGACTCGAGAACCATACCTTAGCAGGAGTGGTGCCATGCCGGAGATATACCGCAGGCAGTCGTCGCGCAGCATTTCCGTCAGAGCGCGTTCCCGCTGGTCCGCTGCACATCCAATGAGTAACCGGTCGATGAGGGTACAAGGGCAGACAGGGACACTTACCATATCGCCAGGGTCCAATCGGAATGAATATTTTGTGCCAGCCCACGTCCATGAAGGAATCAATGGCTCTAAGCCAAGTGGGGCTCATTACCGACGAATCGATGCTCCCGCCCCTGTTCTTCATCGCGTTGTATGCCGCGAAGAACACACGAGTCGTCCAGGAGAATCCGGGGGTGCCTTGCTCAGCGTACGCCAGGGGTACCTGGTGTTCATCATAGAGTTGCATTTCCCCGTCTCCAAGCAACACCACGCCACCGGGACGGAGGGCCTGGGCAAATTCCTCGAGGAGCTGAGGGAAATCTCGAATCTAGATGGGAAGATGGTTTAAAGATACGGATGTGAATAAAAGGGACGGATATAAAACTGACGCCGGGAGATATCGACCGTGCATGGATAACGTCAAATGACTCCCGGTAGTGACTGAAGCCAAGGTTGGCCTGCGAGCGGGCGGTTAGCGGATACCACCCTGTCCATAGGTGACGGACATGCCCACGTCATCTATCTCGAAACTGTACAAATGCGCGGGTTCGTAAGAACGCGGGCAACTCGGGTATGCAGGAGACATACCGACAGTTCGGCGGGAGATCCCTGAAAAGAGGCAATCGGCGAGATAGTCTCAGTGAAATATATAATCACGTACCCATCAACCCTCGGAGGCGCTAGGTCTACTCCTATTACGGAGCAGTGGGGGAATTGTATCGCCATATCGATAGCCCTGTGGATGAAGAATATGAATTTCAACAGGAGGTCATGCCTCATATGCCCTACCAGCTGCCGCTCCCAGTTCCAACGTCTAGAATAGCAGGAGCTTTCCCTGGCCGAGGTGCAAGAGCCCTTCTGACTAGATTTGGAGCGGGATAAAGACCGCCGAGGGCTAGAGTGATGATTTGGTGTTGCAAATCGAGCCTTCGATGTTCCTCGTTGTCCTAGAGGGAAGGATTTAGATTTCGAATCAATATCACGGAGGTTACACGTCACAGGATTGATCATGCTCTTACTGCGGGCAAGAAATATGTCTATCTCCGCGTCAGTCGTCAGAAGGATGGGAGAAGGATGACGACATGCATCGTTTTGGTTATTCAAGATACGGCCGTACACTTGTCTCAGCTGAAGAACACAACACCAGTTAGTTATAATCCCACAATATTCGTCGACTCTGATGCGACAGCACGTACCATGAGTCGACCGTCGATGGATGAGAAAGAATAGAGGGACGGTGCTGGACTGCCACTACGCCCATCGGAGCTGGAGTCCGTATAGTTACTCTCATTCGTGGTCATGTGGTGTGGAGCGACGATAGCAACGGGAGGTCACCGGGTGTGAGGTATCGAACTGCTGCTCAACAAGTCCCCAGAGTAGGTAGCATATATATGTGTCTGTGCTGCTTAAGCTGGCGCCCGCATGAAGGATTTTCTTGCATGGTCAGGCCTGGTCGCTAGAGAAATGAAAGAAGGAGCTGGATAACGTTATGGAAGGTCCGAGGACGGTATCTGCTGGGAGGACTCTGCTTACACCTCATGAGAGCGTGATTGAGTTCAGATGGCCAAGCAGTTAGCTGCCGAGATGTTCCAGAAATCTCGTTCGTATGCCCGGGTGCGAGGAAAATAATCTGTTTGGTATATCGAGCTCAAGAATGGGCGGGGCATGGAAGCCGTGGTCAGTAAGTAGGAGGTCCTGTATACACGGGCCAGCATTTCCGTGGGGGAAGACGACGACTTTGGGACTTGCCTAGGCCCTTGGAAAGTGCGCAATCCGCGCTGGTGTTCGACAGAAGATGTGGATATTAATACTGATGTGTACAAGGCCCGGTGCGTTACGATTACGAAGGCCCGCAATGACCGGACCCCGCTCGAATGAAGCTCATTGGCATGTTCAAGGTCAAGTTGGTTCCGTAACCGGTCACTTAAGCGCTTCGGCAATTGCATCCACATGTTGCTGATGTAAGCATCAATGTGCCCCTGCATTCGGCAACTCCCGTCGTTCGCGTCCGGGCCTCCGCCACCCATGAGACTCAGAGCCAAACGCGACTTGACCTCTAACCGCCATGTCAGGTATCTGTAGAGCCCGTCTAGCCGAGGAGCGCAAGCAGTGGCGGAAGGACCATCCTTTTGTACGCGTCTTTCTCAAGAATTCCCAAACACTATCGCTCACACTCCTCCAGGGCTTCTATGCTAAACCAACCAAAGCTGCCGATGGCTCAATGAATCTTCTCGAATGGGAGGTCGGCATCCCTGGAAAGGCCGGAGTACGTACTGCCCCAACGTTCCAATCCCCTTGACGTGTGTTGCTGAACACACGGAGAACAGACACCATGGGAAGGTGGTGTTTACAAGCTCATGATGATATTCCCTGAAGGTACTTCCTCGTCGTGTCGACCCTGTCCGTGTGTATCCACGAGAGCTGAATACATTTTTAGACTATCCATCGAAGCCTCCTAAGTGTATGTCGGCATTCTACACCATGTGGAGCTCTTCCCTCATTTTATGCAGGCAAATTCTCGCCACCACTGTTCCACCCCAACGTATACCCCTCGGGCACTGTTTGCCTGTCCATTCTCGACGAAGAGAAGTCTTGGAAACCGGCGATTACAATCAAACAGGTCAGCAAGTGCTTGAGCTAGCATGCGCGTGTGCTGATGTGCCCACAGGTATTACTCGGTATCCAGGAACTGCTGAACGATCCCAACGTCAACGATCCCGCGCAAAGCGATGCTTACACGATGTTCAAGTGCGGATCGTCTTCCATCCTTCGCGTGTGCCCGGTAGCTAATTATTGTTCCTACCAGGAACGACAAGGTGGCGTACGAGTACGTGAGCGGCTCCCTCTTAGTAACCGAAAACTCATGTTGTCCCACAGGCGCCGTGTGAAGCAGCAAGCGCGGGAGAATATCCCGAAGTAACCAGGTATATCTCTCCAGCTATCGTCCTCCTTCGTATTGTTGTTGTCGGGTTATTCTTACTCTATATGATATGATTTGTGGGCCCCGGGAATGCCCTTAGGATGAACCTCATTCGCACATTCGTTGCACACGAAAGCATACGATACGTTACATGGACATTAATGGCTCTACCGGGAACGAGCCCGAACCATGAGAACCCGAAAGGCAGTAGAAGGATTCCGTCAGACCATAAGTCTTTCGACCTTGAGCTTGATGGTGTTGATCTGGCTGGAAAGTTCCTTGTTCTCGTTCGTCGTAACGCTCGCAGCGATGACAGGCCGTGTAACACCGCAGGCACGGCCCAGCGCAGCCTTAGACTCCACGAAGATGTATGGCACGTTCTACCCCAAAGTAAGATTTCGGCTAGGCGCTTATCAATGATTCTTGGAGGATGAGCTCACCTTCTCCTCACAAAGCAGAGGGAGGTGAAGGAGAATTTCCAGCGGTTCGGTATCCGCAGTGAGAATGATGAGCTCAGCGATACCACGATTGAGAGTCTTCGTGGCTGGGGTAAGGGGAAGAAGGGGCATCAGACAGATCGGCTGGAACATGAAGTGGTCCAAGGCGCACCCTCGTTCGCTCCTTTCTTCAGCTGCTTGAATTGCGAGGCACGCTCCACGAGGTCGAGGATCTAATCATACATTTGTCGGCTCGGGGTCAGCTTGGACGAAGTCTGAAAAACGTACGTCGTTGTTCAGCGCAGGGTCCGCGCGGGGCCATGCCTTCGCTTTCGCATCGGTGTCGGCCATGATGTCGGGTGTTTTATAGCGACCTCACGTATGGATGATCCTTGGTCGGCGTGTTGTCAGACGAGGCCTCTCGTGGACAGGGCGGAAGCAGGTGTGCAAGGTGGTGCAGATGAAGCCGAAGCGGCGGGTGGAGACGAGACGACAAAAATTCCGCCACAGACGCGCTCCTCGCGCTCCCGATTAGGCAGGTCCATCATTCCACCTCCTTATCTTCAGACCTCGACCAACATACTGTATCCCGCACGCGTCGCTCTCCACTTGTTTGTTGCGACCTTTGTCCGAGCTCCCTTCTCTGTCTCATTTTTATCCTCGAATGCGATATTTTTGTCGACGTCATGCCACAAACTCCGCTTAATTCACGGTTTTACTGTGGTACAACTTAGGTGAAAGTCAATGGCGAAAGCTCAATCTGCATGTATGCGCCACAAGGACGAAATGGTCGTATTTCTGGACGGTATATGAAGGCAACCGTAGTTAATGCATGACCCTAGCGACTCAGGTTTCCAGCCTCCAGCTTCCTCCTACAAGCCAACGCCCTTCTATCGATGGCCCGCAAGCTTCTCGCTGCAGGGTTTGCCATCACCGCTGCGTCTTTAGGTATATTTTTCCTTTGTATCGTTAATATGGGTCTGGACTCAACAATTACTGGATGTACAGCATCGGCCCAAGTGGCCTCTTCTTACTGCGATGTCACGAGCGGCATATGCTTCCAGGGATACACAGTAAGACATCGAGTGCTAATGGGGAACACCTTCGATACTAAGTCGAAAAATACAGGACACTAGCATGGACATGACCGTTGGCGTCGTCCTTCCTCTGCTCGCGACCCCGCCATCGGACGAATACATTGTACAGATGGTCGTGCCCGCCAGTTACGGCTGGTCTGGTGTCAGCATGGGTGGACAAATGACGAACAGTCTCCTCGTCCCCTTCTGGCCTAATGGCGAGGACATCGTTCTAGGACCCCGTTGGGCCAGGTGCGTTTCTTTGATCCAATGCGTCTCTGCAACTATTAACATCGCCCCACATCAGCGACTACGTTCTGCCTACAGCTTACGCTGGTCCGACAATCACGCTGCTTCCCGCATCGACGGTGAACAGCACCCATGTCAACGCCATCTTCCGTTGCCAGGTCGGTGGAACCTACCTGATATACGAACACACCCTGAATATTGTCTTAGAACTGTACAGCGTGGGATGGAGGCTCTCTCGGCTCCGGCAACCTCAACGGGACCGCTGTCCTGGCCTACGTAGCCTCCACCACGACCGGTGTCGATGACCCCTCCGATGTGAACTCCAGCTTTATCGAACACGACTACTTCAACTTCTTTGGAATGGACCTCAGCACTGCGCACTCTCCGTCGTACAGCCAGTACCTCAGCGGCGGAGCGGGTTCGACAACTGCACCCCCAGCCCCATCCTCGACCCCAGCTACACCGTCCAGCACCAGTAGCGCCCCTGCTGCTACTCAAACTGAGGTGAGTTTCAAAGTACTTTCATTTGATGAATTCCCGCTGATTTACAACTTTGCGCTGTCATCCAGTTTGGACAGGTAAAGTTTTGCGGTCACGCAGTCGACATTGGGACACCATGCTAATACTTAACCTGCACAATTTGCAGTGTGGCGGAACTAGCTGGACTGGCCCTACCCTTTGTGCGGTAGGTTTGACATGTGTCGCCGTGTCCCCTCCGTACTATAGCCAGTGCCAGGGGTCGAAGTAGACATTCGGTTGTGTATACGTAGTCAAAATGGCAGTGCTAGTCCATTCATCCCGATGACGTCTTCAAGGCGGAGGCATATCACGTGGTTTGATCGGGGCGGTGGCCCGGTGGTGCGCGGCCGTCCGAGTCGGTCTGCTCCTTTCAAAGGCACCCGACGCTCCATTTGCCACCTTTGGCCACTCATACGCAGGTCGTATAGAAAATGGACGGGGCCCAGGGAAGTCAGGGGTCGCAAGGTTACAACCCTTCCACTTCCCCGCCGCCTCCAATCCAAGCCGCCATGGCAGAACACGGCCCTCCGATGGTGGTTGACGTTCACACGCCTTCCTCCTCATTTGCTATCATATACACAGGCAGGTGCTTCTGGCTGAGGGGTGGTCTTGTGCCTGACATTTGACCCAGACTCAGAGGACAATCTTCAGACCGTATACACGAAGCTTACCCAGAAGGCATTTACGGAGCTCAATGGGAAGCCTGTCCGCGCAGGCTACGTCAAGTATGAGTGGAATAGCTCCTTCTATAACCTGGATGATGGTGCGGCTACTTTGTTCGACGACTGCATCTCTCGTGCGTTTCCTAATCCTCAGGCAGATTCCGACTATTCTGTATTCGCGTGGAGGTTGAAGTCGACGTCTCTAGGGCACGAAAGCACCCCAGTCTTGTTCCTCCGGGACCCAAGCGCGCCACTCCCCCCGTCGACCGAGTACAGAAACGCATCGTTCTACATGTTCCGGCCCAGGCCCATCACTTCGCCTCCCCTCCTGGACGGGATGTCCCTACGGAGTGGGAAGTCAGGCAAGAAGGCGGTCAAGACCGAGGACGACGGCGTCCCGAACTTCAAAAAGGAGTTCGAGCGGTTCCACGGCGAGAATGGCGTGCGCACCATCATTGGTAGCATTGGACCCGTGAACAACGGTGGGTGCACTCGCACTCCTCTTCCCACTGCGGGTGCTGACGCGGACCGTTCTTGCTCTCTGGACTTCGTGTTCTCCCTGCGCATGCGCAGTGCGAATGCTTCTGAAGAGCGGGTACCGACACGTATACATTTCGCGCAAGTTTGCGATTCAGAACGGGTTCATTCCGCGCGATGCTGCACCGGGGCACTACGGATACAGCGGGCTGGTCAAGTATGGTTACCTTCAGCCTTCAGTCGCTGCGCTTTTACTGAACCTTTTCTTGTATCTGACAGCCTTGGGAAATGGCCTATTACCGTCGGCCGAACGCGGACGACACACTCCGTATACCTGTCGGAAGAGACGCACTTCGACATTGTACTAGGACGGTCATTTGTAGAGCGCAGGCAGATCAAGTTCGACCCTGTCGACCCTACGGATGTTGTATGCCAAGACACGGGTGAGAAGATTGACTGCGAACTGGTAATTTTGCGGGATGGGAGGGGACAGATCGTATTGGTAACTTGATGTCTCTCTCTTCTTGGGCTCGGTGCGCCATAATGTGGACTCTAGGATATGGAGGTTGTCTGTATTTACTGCCTTATATGCTATGCTAATTCTTCGTGTTATCTGTGTGCCTGGTGTCGTCCGGGACACGCTGCTGGTTGGGAACTTGGTAGCGAGGGGTGCAGCCCCCCGGGC
Organism: Ganoderma resinaceum; assembly: GCA_964023155.1. Classification (NCBI taxonomy): domain Eukaryota; kingdom Fungi; phylum Basidiomycota; class Agaricomycetes; order Polyporales; family Polyporaceae; genus Ganoderma; species Ganoderma resinaceum. The sequence goes on from OZ026794.1 coordinate 2,978,211, forward strand.
GTCTCAGCCACGTGTGGGAGCTGGGCGTGGCTGGCAGGAGCGAGGCGGCCAACAACGCCGAACACCACCACGACGCTCTCTGCTCGTTGACCGCGATGTCCGTCCTAGCACATCTGCTGCGTCCAGCAGCGGGTGCCCGCAGGGCGTACTCTGTCTTCTCCAAGCCCGGGGGCGGCGGGTACTTCAACTCCTCCAAATCTCCCAAGGTTGCACCCCCATCATCCAGCAAGACCAAGGTCGACTCGTCGTCCTCCACCAATGCCGAGAACACCTCGCCTCCTACGAAGGAAGATTCTTCGACAATGACGTCCGGGCCCTCTCCTAGCGGCGAACCGCTGCAAATCCCCTCTCCGTTCACATACGCCACCAGTTCGCTTCTCCCCCTCATGCATCCCCGTATCAGCTCCCAGGATCTGAAGCTACACCAATTCTTCTCCCTCCATCGACCACTGCTGACTATCTCCCAATCACCCTCATCGCTCTTCGAATCGCATTCCTCGCCGTTTCCCATTATCCCGGACAATCCGCCACCCCAGACCGCCAATTTTGGCAATGTGGAAGGGGAGAGCTTGGAGGCCTCGCCGGAGGCCGATGCGGATGCCGCGCGACAGCTGGCAAGGGCCATGGTCGTCAACCGGGTGGGGGCTTCCATTGCCTGGGAAGACACCCTCAAACGTCTTGGTCTTGATGTGACGTCTGGACGCGCGGAGGAGGTCAGTCTCGCGGAGGCGGAGTTCGAGATGTACATGGATAGCACCAAGAGGAAGCGGCGAAAGAAGATGAAGAAGCACAAGTGAGTGCTATTGTCCGCTCAAAGAGGCGCGCCAACTGATAAATACTTTCATTCCACAGACTCAAGAAGCGGAGACGCGTATGTGTCCTTTGGTCCGGGGGGTGCTATGATATGCTGATCTTGTCCTTCTCCAGCTGAACCGCTCACAGCGAGTTAAGATTGGCCGGTGATCGTAGAGTACACAGGACGTCCTAATGTCCCTGTTGGACCCCGCCGAGCACCCCGAGCCGTACATCAGCCTAGACCCCGTAATCTACCGCTGATTCCTCTCACCAGATACTTAATGTCATTCGTGCGATATAGTGGGAATCCTTGGCTGTTCCCGTAAAGCTCTCGGAGCGAGCTGCGGATTTTGCTGGCGCCCTGCAGGTTCTCAATCTGGTGCGTGCTGTCGTTGTTTCTCCAATGTATTATTTCATCTTCGATTGTCGATCGTTTGCGGCTAAGAGGTCATGTCCGACTTCCGGCGCCCACTTTGGTCCTCACAAGAGTGGTCCCATCCCATTTGACTCGAGGTGGAGAAATGGGCGCGTTCTTTTCGTGAGAGCGAAGTTGCGTCCTAGGATAGTCACCTTATTCACCACAAATGCCTTGATATCGTTATCTTGCTCCCGGAGTGAATGCGAACCGCCGCGGGCGTCGTGTTTAAAAGTTTCCTATCCGGGGTACCTCTCTGCCGGTGCTCTTTTCATCTCAACAAGGGCAGACATTGGTTCAGATGGATGTCCCCACCCTTGCAGCTCCTCCACAGGGATTCCCCGCTTTCAGACATGGCGGACGATATCTCCAACGCCACCATGATGCTTCACTTTCCCTCATTACGGTTGGGGATAGATGAGTGGGCGCACAATCGTGCTACAGTACTTTGATTGATGTCACAGCCACACGTCGAGTACAGCCCAGAAAGACAGACCACATGCTTTCTCATCCACCACTAAGGTTTCCATTCGTCCGCCGGAGTGGGGAACTTCCTTGCCGCAGACAAGGTTCGCCCCCTCTCCACTGTGCTGGTACCACAACACTGCTGATCACGTCTGCTTCTGCATCAGGCATTCGCCATCCCCGGTGGTCTGATTACGGCAAACCTCTTACTAGGAAACCCAGGTTGCCAAACGAGGGTTTAGTACCAGGATCAAGGTGGACACGGGATACGTGGCCAGCCGCAATATCGCACTGCGCACGCTGCAGCGACGTCGGGTGCGTTTTGGCAAGTGCCCATCAGCAAGCAACTGTTCAAACTCTGACTAGATTTGTTCTGGGTTTCCTTTTCTGGCCCCGCAGGACGAGCTGGGGGCCGCGGGAGCCGAAGACAGACCAGTCAGAAGCCGCCCCCGCTCCCCATTTTTCTGCTTCGGAAGATTTCTACGGGGATCCAGGAGCGCACAAACCTTGGTCAACCACGCTAGATGCACAGTGCGCATTCAATCGTCGGACGTCGGCGCTCCCAATGCTGTGACCTGTCCTTGTGTCCGCCCATGACTCGGCCCCGTTTGCAGAAGACCTATCTCCCCCAATTTGGCCAGACACACAAGAAGGCGGGGCCAAATGGCAAATAAGAACAGGCAGAGGCCCGAGCCCCCCCGATCTCGTCCTCCCATTCGCCACATGTATGTGGTTGTGCTTCCCCCGCCCGCAGTATAAAACCTCCTTCCCTCGAGCTTCTGCTTCCCTCCCCTTATACTACCCCGCCTTTCCCACCTCCCTTCGAAAAACACATCGCCCAAGGTACAGCAGATGTCCTCGTACCATCCGACAATGCCGCGACCGATCCCTGCCGGAGGGAGGTCACCGTCGCCGAGCACCAGCACACACTCCGGGTCTTCCTCCCAAGGCGGCTCGGACTTCAGTCACGGATGGCAATGGCGTCACCCTCCAGCGAGAAGTTCTAGCGGGCATAGTTCGGACCTCATCTTCTCGATGGAACCAGAGTCAAGGTCCGCGTCTGGTTCGCCGCACACTGGCGGCACAGAACAGCCATTCCTCTATGAAGTCCCCTCTCCCTGGCACGGGCAACCGCCCCCAGGCACCGTGCCTGTCTGCCCCCGCTGCCGACGTCAGTTCTACGCCGCCGACCACCTTGCCCAGCAAAACCACGGCGTCACGTACCGTCCTAGGACGCTCTTGTGCCCTTCTTGCCAGGAGCTTGACTCCTTGTCGCAGCGGGCGAGCGGGCGCGACGAAGACGAGTTCTACGCGTCCAGCTCGGACAGGCGGGACAGGACGCCCACGCAATATCCCAGCACGTACCAGCCTCAGCACGAACCACCAACCCCCACCAACCGACGGTACCTGCACCGTACGTCCTCACCCCTCTCCACCTTGCAAGATGCTTAGCTCACCGCGCAGATACCTCAGCGCTCTCGACGAACACAACGCACATCGTCGGGCGCGCGTTCCCCTCGTACAGCAGGCCCGACCCGCCGCCTTACCCCTCGCCTCCTCCATATACCCGAAGCACGTCCCAACCCCACCAGTCCGCACCGCGCTGGGCCGCGGTGTCTCTGCCACCGGCATCGTTCGTCAGTGGGTCATATCGTCCCCATTACCAGCTCCCTCAGCTTATCACTCAGCTGGAGCACCGCGCGGCGCCTGCCCCGACTATCTCTCCAAGAACCGCTGAACCAATCGTAATGACACCCGTTAGCTCATCATCTCCTTGACGGCGGTAGTCCTGAGGATGCTCTTTGTTCTCTCTCTCTGCTATCTTGCTGTTACCTCTACTTGCAGTCCCCGGGGTTCCCGCGTTATGCTTATGTCGTCTCTTGTAATTGTTCTGTGCGGTGCATGCGCTCCTCCAAAGTTACGATTGCTCAGAATATACCAGGCCAATACAAGGCCAATACGTCTACGAGGACATCACATAATACTATTAGGACGATCTATAGAGTATAGCCGGATTACATAGAACAGTTCGCCCCCCGGGATACAACAGACAATACCAGTGTAGATAGAGAATTCCAATCCTGAGTCATCTATGGCCGCATACCTCGAGCATCGTACCCATGGCATGTCATCATCTATAAAGTGAATAATTCTATAGTTCCAGATAAGCCGTCCATTTCCACCACCCTCAGAACTCTGCGCCCGCGACCTCGATCGTGCATCCCTTCTCACGCAAGGGCTTCGAGATCCTCTCGAACTCCTGGTCCGCGACGATCGCGTCCCAATCGCCATACAGCATGACGTTTTTGAGGGCCGGAAACGCGGGCTCGCTCCACGCCGCGAAGTGGCGTTCGAGGTGCGCCCAATACTCCGCGCTGCGCTCGGGATAGAACGAGTTGGCGTGCGCGTGCAGGCCGACGGTGCGGAGCTTCTCCATCGTGCGCGCGGTGGGCGGAACATGCGTGAAGTGCACGTAGCAGTTGAGCTCCTCGAGCTCGGGGCAGCCTGCGAAGACGTACGCGAGGAAGTCGATGACGTAGAACTTGAGGGAGAGGCCGAACTCGACGGAGCGCACCTGCGCGCCGTACGCCTCCCAGAGCGGCCAGTACGCCTCGGGGTTCTGGAACTGGTCGAAGACGAGGTGCGCGAGTGCGGGGAGCTGCCAGCGGCAGAGCTTGAGCACGAAGAACGCGTTCACGCGCCGGAAGCGGAGGGTGTTGAGGCGCGGAAGGTGCACGTTCGGCGTGCTCAGGTAGCTCGGCCAGATCTCGCCGGCGACGGAGAGGTACTCGAGGTTAGGGGCGACCTTGAGGACGTCTGCGAGGGAATTGATACCGCCCGTACGTGCGGCCTCGTTCAGATGCCACCAATCGAGGCGCTTAAGGGAGGGGAAAGGGGGGCAGTTGGTCTCGAAGTCGTACGTTGGGTCATAGTTGAGTTCCGCGCTCCGCACAAGGACTTCGAGGGACTTGCATAGTTCGATAACATCGAGCGCGTGGGGGGCGAGGGGGGAGGACGTGATGGTGCTGGAGTATGGAAGGAGCGCGCGGCGGACATGCTTTGCGCAGGGGGGTATGACGGTGCCGTCGTGCAAATCCTCGCCCTCACAGAGGACGCGGTGGAAGGACGGATACGCACGGGGTATAAGGATGTCCTCGTAGAGGAAGGGGAGTGACCACCTGCGCCATTGTTTGCAGACGAGGACGAGGGCGCGCTTTGTGGTGGTACTGAGGGCGTTGGCGAGGTTGGCGTCGACAGTCTCGAATGGCTTGTACTCGGTGGCATAGAGCGCGTGGGTCCACGGGTCAAGAGTAGCCCAGCGGAATACCTGGAGCCAGAGCTCGACAGGGAGAGAGAGCGAGCAGCACATGATCGACGAGGAGGAGGACTGGTGATGTTTTGGACTGAGAGGGATCGACAGGCTACGGCAGTCGACAGTGGCTGGGACAGCTGACCATCGGGGCCCGGAACAAACGGAGAACATATACTCTCCGAGAGTTCCGTTAGGCGCCTGGGAGACGAAACGTTGAAAACGTCGCGCTAGCCCTGGTTTGGCCTCGGTCGGCAGTCGCGACCGTGAGTGCGTTAACCTCCGTCGCGGAAAAGCCGCGGAAAGCCTGGACTGCATTCGTCTGCTTATCGTACCCTCACCGCAGCGTGCTTCGGCCACATTCTTGCACCTGAGGGGCCTCCCAACGTCATCATCTTCAGGTTCTCCGCCGCTCGAGTCTCGTTACCCCCGAGGTCAGCGCCGCGCAATCATCGAAGCATCAACAAATTAATGCTGACGCCACATTTAGCGACATACGTGCATGTGAAACGGAAAATAACCAAGCCTCATTGCGATCTGAGCCTGTAGAAGGAACACACTCGGAAGTGGCTAACGGCGCCGGCTCGTGTATCGTGGCAGGGCTCGGGGAGCACCGCGCGCCTGAGGACCTATCAGACTCAAGGAAGGAGGGCCGTTCGGAAGACCTCGGAGTCGAGTCCAAGGCTCGACCGAGCCTATCCGCGTGTCAGCTCGAACGAGCCTTCTCCAGGGCCGTATCATCCTTGGATGAACTTGAAACCGGTACTCATTTTTCGCGAACCATCTTCGCTTGACCCGAGGACGTTGCAACCTGTTGCAACTGCCGAGGAAAAAAAGGTCTAATTATAGCGCGCAATGCGAGGTCCATCGAGTATCTGAATCAGCCGTCAGATCGCCACCCGGCGTTGTTTTGCAGGCCGGTATCGCCACACCTGGACCCCCCCTCTCCTCCGACTGTCCTCCTCCCAAACCGATCCCTTGGTCCAAACCAGTTCGTACCCCAACCGACCTAGCAGGCCCCGCACTCCATCCTGCTCCAACAGCGCTCCGAAAAACACCAGATTCTGCGGCCACTCATGACGCCATGGATACGACGCGTCCGCCGCCACGCCTGGCCGCGAACGAGGCAAGGGCGATGGCGGAAATCTCGGATCGACATGAGGTGGGAAGTGTGTCTCAAGATAACGGATGGGACTCTCGTAAAACACGTCCGTCTGGTCTCTGTATGCGAGCACATCTTGACCCCTGTCAACCGGTTAGTCGTCTATATCGTCCGCGTCCGGAAAAGAAACGGGCTTACTGCAGGGGGGGTTCGCAGCCCAATGCCCAGAGTGTGCCGTCCTCATGCTGGGCGAGATCGGGCCGATGGAGGTATGCTTGCCACGGAGTTGAATGGCACGGCATCAGGAAGCCAATCGACTTGGATTGTTCCACACGGAGCGCGCGCAGATAATGCATAACCTCGATCTGGGCCCGACCGTGGAACAGCATCACGTAGCATAGCAGGGGCACAGACAATAGCAGGACAAGGTGAGGAGGTCGGAAGGGGAAAGAACGGCGGTCGCCTGCCTTACGGTCACTGGCGGCGTCGACCAGTGCTTTGGCTGCCAGGATGTGCATCGCAGGAAGGAGCGGATGGAGGAACCTCCACTCCTTGTGTCCTGCCAGTGAGTATACGGAGATGGTCCACGCCACTAGACCTAGCAGGACGCGTAACGGGGCTGTGCCTGCCGGTCCCAGGGACAGATATGCACCTTTCCCGACCCAGAAAATGGAGGTGAGGCACAACAAAGGCAAGGCCTGAGTGAGATAGTAGTGCCAAGGACTCCTTCCGTAAAACAGCGACACCGAGGAAGCATTTGTGAGGAGGAAGTTGACCGACGTGAACGTAAGTTTGCCATAATACTTGGTGTCCAGCACGACCATCACGAAAAAGACTACAGCACTGAGACAATCTGTGAGACCAGCGGTAGCAGCGCGGAGGAGAGTACGTACCCGGTGAACACAGAGCTGACAAGGACGAACAGGAGATCGCGACTCCTATTGCACAGCCTCCACAGCAGCCAAACGAACATGTAGACCCAGATTATCGCGTTGGTGGGCCGTATGGCGCACGCGACGGCAGCATACAGCAAGGCAGTGGGTAGCTCGTTCCTGCAAATTGTCAGGTCCGCCGATGGCGTGATTTCGAACAACAGTGGCTTACTTCCATGAAGCGATAACTGTATCCCATGGGAAGTAGCTGAGTGCGATTGTCGTCAGAGACGTTTCGGCCGAATTGGAGATAGAGCGCGACAGGGATAGCCCGTGGAAGAATGACAGCAGCGAGAGATAAAACTATCAAGGTATATGGTTAGCGGGTGTCCCTGCCAAATGTATGCACAGACTTACGGCCACATCCACATATCGTTCACCAGCAACCTTCCGTGTAAGACGAGGCAACCATATGTCCGTCCCCGCAGCTATTACGCCGTGGATGACCTTGGGTCCCCAGATCTGTAATGAGCTCATTATCAATTCCTAAAGCCTTCCGCTACTCATCGCGCCACCCACCTACCAGTGCAGAAGTGTGGTCGAGCTTGAGCGCTTTCAATAGCCAATAGACAGGAATATTCCATCCGGGATAGATGATACTACGAATGGGGTTCGCCGTACGCCATTCCCAAGTGAGCTGTCCATATCCAAACACGGCATGATGGGCGACTTCCAGAGACTGGAAGTACTCGTCGGGCTGGAAAAACGTCCGCGTCCCCAAGGAGATCGCGACCCGTACTACGAGGGCCAGAAGGGTTCTGTTGACCATACGGCCGAACTGAGGGCGAACGTGGACTCTGATGAGAAGGTTGAAGCGCTTGTCACGTAGCGCCGATTACTCCGGCAAGCAGAATTGGGCGTCTATTTAACCACAACGGATGCTTTTTTGAACGCCGGGACCCTTTGCAGGCGCTTGTAGGGAACCAGGTGACCATTGGCATCAACTCAGGCTTGTCACTTGAGGACGTTCAGGGCATGGAAAAACTCCCAGATCTACATATATTGTTCCGGATTATCGTGGCACATATTTTAACCCCAAGGTGAGAAAAAACATGATTACCGATGTCCACTGCCCGCCGCTGAGTACTTACTAAGTACGTTGACCCTCGAAGTCCACCTGACTTTGACCGATCCGTCGGTGACAACGGCGATATACTTAACCACGCCATGCGAGCGGTCGATCGTCGTCCCATGTTGTGGGCCCGGTCAAGGAGTCTGGCTCTGATGTACATGTATATATATAAAAACGCGACATCACGGATAAATACTAGCGATACATCGGCGTAAGCATCTTGGGATATACATGAGTAGTTCAACCTCGTTCTGCACGGAACCTTGAAACCTTTCGCTCCTTCGCAGGAGTCGCTTCTCCCGACCGCGATCCAGGAGGAATGGATTCACGCACTTCGCTGGCGACTATCGGCCGACGTTCGAGCACGGACGCACTGAGGGGGGTCGAGATTGTTGGGGTCGAAGGCGAGGGCGGATTGGGAGAGGATGAGAGTGAACTGGCACTAGTAGGTGTCCCGATCAGCGTCGAGGACGGGCTGTGGAATGAGGTTGATTCAATGATGACGGATTGGAATGAGGGGCCATCAGCGACCGGGCCAGGGAAGGATGGGGATGCGATGATGCCCGGGGCAGGGAAGGATGGCGAATCCACCACCATCCTGGGCATTTGCATAGTACGCCTCTCGGCTAGTTCTCGCGAGGGACCTGCGAACCGAGAATTGTTGGTAGGTACAGGCACTGGTGTCCCTCCTGACGGAGATAGCTTCGGTGAAGATCTCTCAGTTGTTGTGAGTGGAGTCGAAAGGCTCGATCCAGGGGAAGAAGGGGTACTGGAGGTCGGGGTAGAGGACGCTGTCAAAGCGGTTTTGAGCTGTGAAACTCTCGATGGTTTAGTGGAAGGCGTGGAAGGAGCGGTAGAGGGACCGGACGAAGCTTGTGCCCTAACGCAGACCGTTGTTGCAGCTGGGCCGGAACCCGCTACGAGGACGTCTGGGGGCAAGCTGGGGCCAGTATTGATGACCTCGCCTTTCTTCAGCATCTTCATCATCTCTTTGGCTGTCGGCTCCAGTTCCTCGTCACTCTCGCCTTCCTCACCGCCTACGAGCTTCCCGTTCTCGAGTTTTCCAAGCCGTACGGCTGCTTTCAGCCCAGATGATTGGGAAGCGGGAAGCAAGGAACTGTCGAGCGACTGCGAAGGGAGCGAAGAGGAGGCGAGGGATGACCTGAACCGCGATACGGAAGGCTTTGGTGGAGCATCTGCGAGGGTCGCTTCAAGTGGAACGTCCTATGCGTTCAGATCAGATTAGTTGCAAGTCATGCTATGATCGGTAGTGGTTGCTGGCTTACGGGTTGATCCCATTCGTTTTCCCCTTCTGGGTGCTCGTGATTGCGCATGGCGGCCCGGGCATCAGCACCGATGGTGGTGCGTTTCTCGTAGTAGGCGAGAGCAACTTCCCGTTGATGTTGGGCGTAATCGTACCCCTCCACATCCCATTCAACTGGCTCGTCGTCCTGAGGCACACCGTAATCGCTTCCATCCGATCCGTCGTTCGAAGTGCTCGGTTGCTCCTCCGTATCGGAATGATCTTCGTGGACGATATCTCCTTCGTCAGAGTCGGCGGTAACGGCAGAGTCTGGCTCAGACTCGTCATCGGAGTCCTTCTGCCTTGGTGGCGGGGGGGATTTAGGACCGCCTTTCTGACCGGGTAAACGCTCCACAACGTTCATCCGCATCGGGCCTCTGTTCACCTGGTCCTTGGTGGGCAAAGAATTCTTGTTCGGCATGTGCAGGGTGGCGGGCGATACATCCCCCCAGTCGAACGGCGGCGGCATTGGGACACTATTAGCGGGCTGGTATTCGTGATCGGGTGGAAGATCGGCGAATGTGACACTCTTCTTCGGCTTCAGCTTCCTGCGCTCCTCTCTCGCTTGCTTCTCTGCCTCCTCCTCGGCGCGCCTCTCCTGCTCTTCGCGTTCGCGTGCGACCGCGATGTTCTTGAGCAGTGCCTTGCCCATCTTCTTCTGCATATCTCGAGCCTTCTTCAGCGCGTCCATCTCGGCCTTCGCGGCCTGCTTGCGTTTCTCGAGATCGTCCTTAGAGCGTTTGCGCTCTTCCACCTCATCCTTTTCTTGCTGGACGCGCTCCTCTTCTTCCAGGAGGTCAAGGATGTGGTCGCGTTCTGCCCGCCTTCGGGCCTTCTCCTGAGGAGAAAGGGCCCACAGAGGGATCAGGTTCGGGTCCTGGGATGCCGGGATAGCATCTACCGGCATAGATACTTCGTTCGGGGGAACGGGCTCGACAATATCGACGATTGGAAGTCCATCCTCGTTAACCAGCTGCACGAACAAAACAATGTTCGACGCGATTCGGACATAGGTTCGGGGGGACATACCTCACCCTTCTCATTCCGCTGCCCCGAATCGGGCATCGCGTCCTCGCCAAGGAGCTCACCCAGCCTGTCTGATATCTTCTGGACCTGGCTGGAATTGAGCCTTCCCTCTCTTCTCGCCTCTGCGCCGGGTGCAAGAGAGTCGAGGAGCGCTTGGAGGGCTGTCAGGACCGAAAGCAAGAGCCGTCAGATGGGTCAAGGGGGGAGAGCGCTCGCAAAGTGATCAATACCTTCTGCACGGCTTTCGCTCAAGCTTTTCGCAGATCCCGCCGCGGACGAACTTGCCATTCTGAGGGCGGCTGTACGACCACTGAGAGCTGTATCGCGTTGTTACAAGGCAGGGAGAAGGGGAGGTTGTAAAAGCAGAAACGGTACACGGGCAAGACAAGAGTCGATCGAGGAGACTGGGCAGTTTCAGTCGAGGAGATCACTCGGCATCTGCCGTCCCACTGCACAATTTCCTCTAGACGCCCATAATCTGTCCTCGTTTACTCTCTGCCTTACCTTCTTCTAGATCGCCTTTGGATTACCTCTCTATTTGGCACAATGGTCGTTTTGCACACAGAGGCGAGCACCTCCGAGGTCAAGCACAAAAAGAGCCGCCGCAAGATGGCAAAAAAGCCGGCGCGGATCGCTCCCGCGGAAGGAGCAGAAGACCAGGACATGGACGATGCTTCGCTTGCGACCGCTGAAGATCCTGCCAAAGAGACAGAGACGGAGCATGAAACGAATTGGACGGAACAAGACGACGAAATCATGATTGATACCGATCCTTCTGTCCCTCCACAAACCGACGCACCCGCCTTTCCCCCTCTCCCGGCGTCCGCCCAGCGTTCTGCGCTCAAGTCGGAGATCCGGAGGATACCCATACCCCCACATCGCATGACGCCCTTGAAGAAGGACTGGGTGAACATCTTCTCGCCGTTGACGGAGATGCTGCAGCTGCAGGTCCGCATGAACGTGCAGCGGAAGTGCGTGGAGATCCGAGTGAGTGTGTTTGTAGAAGCCGTCCATCGCAGGCTTGCTGATCGGTCCTGCCTCAAGACGTCAAAACACACGAAGGACATTGGTGCCCTCCAAAAGGGTGCCGACTTTGTCAAGGCATATGCACTGGGCTTCGATGTTAACGTAAGCCGCAGAATGATTGCCAAGGCCCTCGTTCCCTAAATGACCGTTCTCCAGGATTCTATCGCCCTTTTGCGGCTGGACGACCTATATCTCGACTCGTTCGAGATCAAGGATGTCAAAACCCTCCACGGTGACCACCTGTCTCGTGCTATTGGTATGTCGTCGATGGGCGCACTACGAATGTGGTCTGATCCTTCGACCAGGGCGCATTGCGGGCCAGGACGGCAAGACCAAGTTCACCATCGAAAATGCGAGCCGAACCCGCATCGTTCTCGCCGATACGTACGATGTTATGTTCCCTATCTATTCAAGGGATGGGCACTCACGAACATGATTCAGCAAAATCCATATTCTGGGCTCGTTCCAGAACATTAAAGTCGCACGAGATGCTATCGTCTCTCTCATCCTGGGCTCTCCGCCCGGGAAGGTGTACGCTGGTCTCAGGACAGTCAGCGCGCGGATGCGCCAGAGGGCGCTTTGATAACTCCTTTGTTACCGGGAGATGGTATGCGTTGTGCGCATAGGTGTAGCATATATGTGGTATTACTCATGTTGTCTTTCTGATTCTATGACATTTACGCCCTATAATCGTCGTGGTCGATTTGGATTTTTTGTGTATTTGGGCTCCTCTGAAGTTTAGACACTCGATGTGTCTAGTTGCGAAAGGAGCATTACACTGGAACACGAGAAACGATAAAGCAAGTGCAAACTGTATCCTATACAGTCCGTGTCGTGCAAGGGCAGCTGTAAGTAATATAAAAGCGGGGGTCTAGGTTGGTCGCGGGGTTGAGGATTAAGTGCAAGGACAGTATGTTTAATCTGTAGAATATAGTGGGTAAGTATCATATATGTAGTATGGGTCTCCAATCCAAGTAGGATGACCTCAGTGTTGAATGGGAGTCGTAAAAACTATCTCCGCATAGTTCTTGACACCCGCAGGGACGCCCAATGCTGTCTCGGCATCGGGGTGAAGAGCCCAATCGTCCTCTTCCTCTGGTCCGTCGACGTTGTGCCTAGGGTATATCCGTAAACACATTGAAGCAGCAGATATCGAGCACATTGAATAAACTCACTCGATAAAACAGTGTTCAATGACATCCCGCATGGTCATAGCATGGCTGCGGCAATGCACGCACCCCCAAAGCTTGTAGGTGTCTCTGAAGTATTCGGACGTCCAGTCATACTCGCTCTCGATGACATACGCCCGGTCATCGTCGTTGAGCAGGGTCACTTTGACGTCCTTGTCCTTGTGGTCAAGTTGGCACAAGTGAGCAACCTACACAAAACAAACGCGTTCAGTCAGCACGGCAATAAACTCATACCCACGAAGGGTACATGACGACGCACAGCGACCCTCCAAGGCATTACACAAACGGACCCATTCTTACTACACTCCCCGCACGCGAACCTCGGTGAGTCGAGGTCGATGTCGAAGCCTTCCGCGCCGTTCGGGTCCAACCCATACGCGCGGATGACCTTCTGCGCTGCCGCCCGGGCATCCATGTCGTAGAAGATCTTGTCCCCGGAATAGTTCCACGGGAACTCCTTCAAGACGATATTGTATGCGTTCGCGCGGTCGTCCGCATCCGTCTTCGGGTCCATGGTGATGGGCGGCCCAGTCCTGAGGCACTGGTGTGCCTGCACGCGCGGGTAGTCGAGGAGGCAGTCGCATTGCGTGCACCGGAACCAGGTTGACGCGCGAAGGAGGGCCATGAGGATGCTCTCCGTCGACCGATCGTCGAAGGTGCCTTCGTTCTCTGCAGCACGCTTAATCGCGCGTTCCGTCTCTTCCGGACAAGCTTCATCGGGGATCATCGTGTATAGTCGCCACTGCATGTCCCGTCGCCAGCGTCGCACGATGTCATTCAGTGCCAGCTTGACCACCTCGGAAGGCAGATCAACCTCCTTGAAGAATACATCTCGCTCACGATCCATAAGGCTGCTAAAGACGGGCGTATATCGCGAGAAGTCGGCGACGGAGGGCATGTTCTCCCAAAGAGGGTGAAGTGAAAGATAATCGGACACTGTGTGTTGAATGACGCGGAGACGGTTGATGTACTCTGCGGCACGCTCTCGCATGAGACGCTCGGAGCGGGCTGTTTGCGCGAAAGCGAGCATAGGCTCCTTGATATTGTTCCAGACTACGTAATTGAAATTGAGCAAACTGTTCAAGAGACGCGGATAGGGGAGGCAACGTACTACGATCGGTGAGCTCCTTGGGTTGTTTGACGGATGGGTGCTCCACGAACTTTTCGAATAACTCATATGTCATGTATTCGAGGTCTTGCGCAAAGCCCAAGTCCGATAGGCGTGCCAAAATTCTAATTCAAGTTCAGCGGGCAATCTGATTTAAGCAGGAACAAACGAACTGGTTCTGGCGTCGAACGCGAAGATCAAGCTTCTCTAAGGCACGTTTATGGTTTTGTTTGACTTGCCAGTCTTCCAGTAACTCCGCGTTCTGTATTCCCCTCACGTGGTAAGTAGTAAGAAGGGGCGAGCAGATGACTGTAACTGGCCTTCTCTTGATCAGTCATGGTTTGTATGCACTGTTCTTCGAGTGCCTTCAACATCGTCTCATCGTCCCCGCATTCCGCAATGCGTTCGAGAAGTTCCTGGAGCTTGGTCTTCGGGAAAAATAATCCTGACCACATGTGAGTATGGAAGCAATTGATGGAAATCGCGATGGCACCGCACTGTTGTTAATCTCTTCCGCGGGAATCATAGCCCCTGGCTTGATTGGCTTTGGACCGACGGCAAGAAAGACGTCGATAAGCTCTGCAAAACTAAGGGGGTGTCAAGAGAGGAGGGAAACATCGGGAAGCGGGAAAAATGCGTACTTGTCTTTGAAACATGCTTTACAGCATCGTAGGCGGCAGACCCACATCACTGTCATGACGCGTGCTTTGACACAGAACTGAGAAGACAGGATATGAGCACGGAACACCCCATCGCGAGGCAGACCATCGGAGTGATGATATATTCTGTGCACGTCACTCCGGAACAATCGGGCATTTTGACTCGGTGTCTAGGACTGGTTACTCCTCATGGAGAAGGTGTATGATGGGGACCCAGGATGTATACTCACATGACAATGAGCATCGAACAAGAGATTGGTGTACTCCGGCTCTGTCAAGTCCGGCGGACATTCAGGAAGGTCGGATACGGCTGCAATGGATTGCCTCCAGAGGGTGATAGAGGAGCGGCTCATGAGGAGGGCCCGAAATGCCTTCGTAGTCCTCGCAAGGTGGAGTAGGTCATATGGATGTAGGTGAGCGAAGACCTGGACAAGCGAAATGAGTTGGTTATATTGATTTGTCTTTAATGGTGAAAGCACCTCGTATAAGATATCGAGCGGCATATCGGGTAGCTTGCTGAGAGACTTCCTTTTCCCCTTTGTTCCGGCGGACTTCTGTGGGGCATTTCTCGGCAGTGTTTTGGGGATGTTCTTGCGGCGACGTTTTGCGGGTGGCTCAGGGCCAGTTTCACCCTCCGAGTGCTGCTCCGAGACTATGGGGAAATTCGGCATATTGTCCTTCTCCCGGAGACGGGAAGAGCGACGTAGCGGTCCAGCCGCAGAGCTTGAGGATGACATAGTTTGACTCTGCATGTGTTACAGTGGAACGGACGAGAGAGGGATGAATAGGATGTTGTGTGGCAGGTTGGGAAGGCCTTCAGCGTATGGGGACGAGACTGTTGGCCAGAGCAGTGGTCGTTGTGGGGAGAACGGGCGCAGCATCTGCTCGGACGTCTGCCGTTGCGCATGCAGGGCGGCCGAACGCGGTCACGCTCTCCCTGCATCCCCTCCGGCGTCTACCAGAGTCTTCACATTTACCGCGTCCCACTCTCCCTCGAAACACCCTGGGTGTGCCCCTGAAAGGCTTCATGTCGCTCTACAAGTCAGGCCCATTCGAGGAGTCGATTTCATAGATTCGTCTGTATGTAGTGGCCGACAGGAACCGACTCCCAGTTGTGGGTGGGATCGCCGCCTACTGATCGGCGCAAACCCCTCTGACATGTTAGACTTAGATCTATTAACCTCGCCATCGAGAGACACGATGGTTAGCCTCATAATCTCTCACCTTGGAATGTTAACCGTCTGCGTCAGTCCTCATCACCTCCAGTCACTGTTGGCTTGCCAATATATCATCTACCTGGTGCTGTGAGCTCCTTGAAATTATATTCATTTCACTCCACAACCTACGGTATACCGCTAAGGTACGAGTCTAACGTATAATGCATCCCAGCAAATCCAGTTGAAGGAAATAAAATCACGAAACCACTACAAACAGCATACGAAGTAACTATTCCAATATATACCAAATAACTTAGCGACTCCAGCGACGTACACGCGACTTCCAGACTACCTTATCCCCTTCGACGGTGAACCCCCAATCTCCGGTGGCGAGCCTTCCGATTTGGACGGCGACGAACTCGGATGTCTTGACGACGTAGGAGTGCTCGTGATGACCACCTCCACCAGACTGCTGACCCTCGTCACCTTTCGCGGGCTTGGCGGCGCGGGCTCCTCCGCATTTGCATTCGCGCGGGTCCTCCGTTTCTTGGACGACGGCGTAGCCAGCGCCTCTTCTGCCTCGTCTTCGGTATGTCTGTCCAACTGCGAATAATCCACCTCCTCGGACTCGGACTCCGCGAGCCAGTCGTCCCGCTTGCGCTTCTGCCCCGCTTTCTTCCCCGTCTTCTCTTTCTTGATTGCCTTTCCCTTCTTGTGTTTAGGCCCATCGGCCCCCTCGGAAACATGGCACACCTCGACGGGCATCCCCGCCTGCAGCAACACATCGATCCACACCTTTACCTCAACCATCAATATGAGGAAATGCAGGCAAAAAGCGAGCACTCACCTTCTGGTTCTCCTGCAACGTGTCGCCAGGCCCCTTGACTTCGACGAACTTGGCGTAGCCCTCGTCCTCGTTCCACACAATCAAGTCCGGAACACCCGACGCCCGTGCACCATAGTCCTCGCACATGAGCCGACAAATCGCGACCAGCACGTCCTTGTCCATACACTACGAACCACTCGCATCAGCGTCCGTCCGGCAGGGCAAGAAGAAATTGCGACAGTTGCACTGACCCCCACGATGCCAAGCAAATCCTCCTTCTGGAACAAGTCCCACCGTACGCCGACACACATGACGTTCGTGTTCGCATCATACGTCCGCTCGAGGATCTCTGCCGCCTTGCCACTGCGAATGTCGTCGAGACGAGTTTCGATAAGCTCTTGCCGCGAATAGTAAAACGTGTCCTCGACGAGGTCCAGCGGGGCAGATTGAAAGGATGTTTCGAAAGCGCCCGGGATTGGCGCGAAGATGACGTCCCAGAAGATCAACCCGAAGAGCGTGGTGACGATCCGGCCTTCGCAATGGAACCTAAAGCACATAACATAGCAAGTTAACTCATATGCAGCAATAGGCAGAGGTTTATGTACCCTTTGCACCCGTGGCTTTCATAGTGTTGTAGCGCGAAGGTTTCCACGTTGACCTCTTCATCGTCCCGACCTTTCCAGATCGACTTGCCGCCTTTCTCAGGCTTCTGTAATGAAAGGATGTTAAGACCTGCACTGGATATCATTTCTGCACTGGCTCACCTCTTCTTTGGTTTTCTTCGGACTAGCCTCTCGACGATTGCTCCAGGCAAGACCTTGTGTTTGTCCGGGGGCCGTACCCACAACCCGAAGAGCCGTATCTAGAAGTATACCACCGGGACGGACCCGCTCGCCCTCAATGTAAACGTCCGTTGCGCTCTTTAGGCCGCCTTCACATATATGGCACTCTTCAGGGGGAACCTTGAGCTTCTTCTCTAATCGCGTTAGCCGTCTCTCGAGCATCGGCCGGAACACTTCAAACAAAAAGGCTAGTCAGCGTCTACTTTCAGAAGGGGGGGGGGGGACAGAGAGGGGGCTCACCGATATGGGTGTCCGGATCTTTCAATGCAGCGACGACAACTTCCATGGCTTCCTGATAACGGCCGCCTTCGTCCTTGAGGTGCGTCATGAGCACAAGGGCGCGCCGCTCGTACCACCGACCGCGCCTTCCACGCCTCCATAGCCGCTGCGCGAGGAGCGTCTCGAGAACTTCAATTTCCGTTTCGTATTCCTTTAGGGTGCCTAAAGCATATGCACCCTTGCAGACGACACGAGTGAGAATATGGCCTAGATGCCCCTATTGTTAGATGCATGCATGCATCGCTCAGCGGGGGTAACACATACCACAGTCGAAACGTTCGAGCCCCTTCCGACGCGAATCCTCTCCGCCCTTTGCCTGAACAAGGTCGATCCATTTTGGGTAGACAGTCTCCATGAGCTCTTTCACCTTGCGCGCGTTGCACACCCTCTCCGTCTCCTCTTCACCTTTAAATTCCGCTTTGATGACAACGGGTGACTCCGACGTCGCGGCGCTGCTTGCCCTTGTCCTGCGTCCGGGCATGACGGGAGTCCTGAATCGGTACTCGGCCACGGGCACAGGCGTCCTACTGGCTGTCGACCGTCCCGAACCGCCATTCGGGCCCGTGCTGCCGCCATCGAGGAGCGCATCGACATGAGCCTCGATCTCAAGTGCCTTCTCGTAGGCGAGGAGGTCCTCTCGCGTCGGCCAGATGTCTGATGTGCGTGCGCACGTATACGCGGCGTACTCGCGCTTCTTCGCGCGAGCGAGGAGCGCCGGCGTGAGTAGGTCCTCTGTGTACTGCGTGCTGCGGAAGTACACGAGATTTACACGGCGGAACAGCGCGACAACATCCGGGTTCAGGCGGATGCACTTCTCTACAGGAAAGCCATGGGCATCTCGATAAGACTTGAGAGGAAAATCGCGTACTGAGCGTCTTCGTAACAATTGCGCGCACCCGATCTTGCTGAGTTCGCTGGGATTCGGGAGTGGGCTTGAAAGGCAGCATGGATTGATGCATCGACTTCTCCGGGTTCTTGGCTCCAAAGTGCAATTTTGTCTGCACCATCGGTTCCTTCCCTTTCTTGGATCTGACAAAGGGGAGCGTACTCTGAGCAGCTGACCCACGGAGAATGGCGTCAATGAGGTTGTCACGCTGAGTGGGAAGAAAATTCGTGTTAAGGATATATGCAGTATGATGAGCGTTACGATGTGCTTACTCTCTTGACACCAGTACGCTTCAGCTTGAGCTGCTTAGCTAAGTCGTCCAGCTCCGGTGTAGTCAGGCAGTCGAGTAGCTCGAAGAGATCTGCTTGTTCCTCATCGTCTGCAAACACGGTGTAGTCTGCGATTCTGAGGGAAGTCTGGGAGGAGGGCCCGGACGAAGACGGAAGCTCGATAACTGGACTGGGGCGCGAAGGATCCGCTTGGGGTGGCTCGTCGACTTCATCCGTAGTCAAGTCGATAATCTCGGGGGCAGGCTGTTTTGACGGCTTCGGTGGTTCCAAAGCTTCCGCCGCTCGTGCATGGTCAACGGGCTCAAGTTTTGGTTTAATGTCCTCTTCCCCGAAATTGAATTTCGGTAGGTCCAAGTCGGGGATATGGATATTCGTGTCGATATCTTCGAGCTTGGGCTTCAGGCCCTCAGGTTCCTGTTCGGTGTTGTCCATCCTCCCCTGGGAGAGGGACTGCATGGCGGAAAGAATCCCATCTGCGCCCAGCTCCTGCTCGTACTTGAGGGAAGTATAACGATGCCATTTATCCGTCTTGCGCAAAAGAAGGCGACAGAACAGATATTTAACGTTGTCTGGAAGGGGACCATATTAGATCGTGGTTTCCGGAGAGCTTGTGGGGCAGACGTACAAGAGAGCCTGTGCCAGTACATAAAGAGATCCAATTCCTCCGGCACAAACAGCGGACCCTCCCTGGCGATGACTTCCTTCAACATGTCTTCCCGTGGAACGCGTGTGAATGAATGCAAGACGCGCCAGGTGTGCTGCAGCACGTACCTTCAAACAGGGTAACATACATGGACTGTCCGTTTTGCCCAGGAAGATCGAGGTCCGCATTTCCACCATCTTCACTTCCAGAAGGAGCAGCATCGGTCCCTGACCAGAAAACGAGCTTCGCGGCGGTGGAAGGAGAAGGAGAGCCAAGGACCATCTTCGCGTGTTCGTAAGTGGAGTCGTGACCACACGCCTTCTCGCGCTGGAATTGCAGAAGGAATTACTGAAGCGATTGATGAAGTAGAGATATAAGATATAACGGCCAAGAGAGGTGTGAAACGGCGCATACGACGCGGCCACTGGTCGAGCTCAAGGCAAGCCCTGGAGTCAGGTCCCAGGACGCGTCCGACATGCATATGGACGTCGAGCGCGGACAGTCACGCGTCACGGCGTGTCTGAGTAGGCGCGCCACGAGGCGTTACGCAAGTGTGACATATCGCATGAAAGCTAGCCAAGAGCTCACTAAGCGCCGCAGGCAAAGGTTCACCGCCAACGATTCCCAAGGAGGTAGGCAGGCTATGATGTTTTTATGTCCGGGAGCCACTGGGCTATATCTCGTCTCCCCCACGGCGCTGGAATACCGCTGCGCTGCGCTGCGTGGCGGTGTCCGCGCATGGATGTCAGAAAGTATTTAGCACTATCGTGCCAGTGGAGACCGCGGCCGCTCCTATCCCAGGCTTCGCACTCCCCTCCATTTCGTTCGTTTCGACTCCCTGCTCGCCCGCGACTCAGGACATGTCCCTCACTATGCATGCTCCTCGCCCCCGCAATGGTTTGCTGTCCAGGCTGGAGTTTGACCTCGCATCTGAGAAGAAGGCAAACGAGCCCATAGCTCTCGCTCAGCACCTCTCCTCCCCCGAGATCATCGTACGCCCCTTTCCACGCTTTCATTACCGTCCGCCTACTTATTCTTTATTCTGCTCTCCGTAGATCAAGCCCAAGGAGGTGCATCTCGCCTTCAAATGGGGCCCGCTCAACTCCACCCATTATTCGCGCTTCCGCAAGATTAAACTCCCGCCTAGTCGTCGCCGATATGAGGGGTCCCCAGCGAATATGTCCTTGCCCCGCGGCGTGTCGCGCTCCTCGACGATGTGCTCCGTGCGCTCTTTTGCCACTCTCTCCCACACCGTTACTCTTGACGTCGGCCTGCTTATCACACGCCCCATTCGCCGCGAGGGAACGTACATCGTCTGGGGCGGGGTCATGGCCCCTGAAGTGCCCTCTTCCCATTTCACTACGCCCCGGAACGTGCTTGTGAAAATCGCGGTGGACGAGGAAGGTGGGGAAGACCTCCGGGAGGACGCGCATCTGCACGAGCAGCTTGTGGAGAGGGGGATGGCAGTCGGATACTACGGCATTTTCGTGGATAGCATCGGGAGCACGGCACTCGTGATCGATGATTGGGACAACGAGGTGGGTGAGGTGCATACTCCTACTCCCTCAACCCCGTGAATATCGGCCAGGCTCTCCCGTCGTGTCTCTCTCTCATATCCGGTTCTCGGGCAACACCGTTTGAACATTTCTCAGGATAGCGTCTCTGCTCCTCTGATGGTACAGAAACGTTGGATGATCCCTAACTTATATGTTCCCTTCCTCACATTCCACTTCGCTACCGTCTATAATGGACTTCTTTGTATCTTTATTCTTTCGTGACTTTTCCTGCTACGCTCTTTCACAATGGACTCACATTAAATACCTGTACTTTGTATCATAGACACTCTGGAAATGGATATCGTCCTTGGACCTCAATGCAGTCCGATTTTTCATAGCCAACTCGTCATCAGGTCGTGCAGTGGAGGAAGATGCAGATACATACATAGTCCATAAACTATTCGCAACACTAAAGCAATCCAATATCGCACACAACCGAAGGTATCTCCGCCCACCCGACCTCCGCACCCGATACCCAGCACTCAATATTCAACGCTCAGTACCCCCTCCGCAGCCTCTCGTTCTCCTCCCGCAACCTCCTATTCTCCTCCCGCAGCTCCCTCATCTCATCCGCAAACTCGCCCATCGCCTCGCGCATCTCCGTGCGCCACCCCGCGCCCATCCTAATCAGGTCCAAGTGCAGCCCGACGATCTCCGCCTTCGTCTCCTGCCGGAAGTCGTGCAGCGCGTCCCGCAGCAGCGCGTGCAGCATGTCCTGTGCTGCGCGCGCCTGAGGCGATGGCGGCGCCGCAGGGTTCTGGCGCAGGGGCGACGGCACGGGCGTCCACCCGCTGCCGCGAGGGGATGGTGCCCCTGGACCGGCGAACGAGCGCCGCGGGGAGACCTGCATCGCAAGCTCCGCGCGCGGGAGCGGAAGCCGTGCATCCACAGGTGGGTTTGCCCCTGCACCCGCCCGAATCGGGCCCCCGCGTGCGTCCAGGTCGTTGTGTTCGTCCTCATCCGAGCGCGCGATCTCCTCTGCTTCTTCTTCTTCGTCGTCGCTGTGGCTATCCCCAGCAAACCCGACGCGCTTCCCATCCTTGCCTTGTGCAGTGTGTCCCTGGCCAGCCTTGATCCATTGGTCGAGCTCCGGGGTGCCCACGCCGAGCGCGGCCTGCGCTCTCGCCTTGGCCTTGGCCTTGTACGCAGGAATGGGCGTGACCGGCCCGCCGTCGTCCTCCATCCCCGGAAGGTCGGGGCTCGGCGTCCGCGACAACCGCGAAGTGACACTGGCAGACGAGCCCGACGCGCGCCTCCTAGTGTGCTGCGCGGCACCCACGGAAGCCGAGGCGGAGGAAGAGACCGAACCGGAGCTTGAGTATGACACGACACGCCGTGTAGATGCCATAGAGGTCCTGCTAGTTCGACTTGCAATGCTCACGGAAGACGACGACCGCATGCGGGGAACGACTGCCGAAGCCGACTGGGGCTGCGATTCTATCGTCGCAGCACTCGGCGCGCGGGGTGCGGGCTCGGTCCGAGTGCGATCGCGGGGGCGCTGTGTTTCGCCGATTTGTGTGCGAGAGGGTCTGCGAGAGAGGACGGAAGGTGCTCTCGCTGGGATGACGGCGGTTGGAACGTCTTCTTCGGCCGCAGCTGCAATAGTTGCGGCTGGTTCTCTCGCACGGGGTAGTGCGAGAAGGTTCTCAACGCGGACTACACCATCGTTAGTCCTGAGTGAGAATGTCAAGGAGTAACGTAGCGGACGGGCTTACCAGATAAGTCACTTTGTTCTTCCTCCCCGTCCTTCTTGTCAGTCAGGACTACCGGCGACCTTGGCGGAGAGAAGGCCCTCTTCTGTGCATCACCTCGCATTGCGGTCGGAGATTTGACGGTGCCAGCATTCAGTCGTCGCGTGCCCGCCGTGACCCCTCTCGGAGCCGGCGAGCCATTGGTCGGATTAGAAACGGGTCTGGCAGTGGTTCGCCTCGCAGGAGTTGTCGAAGAAGGGATGCCGGGCTTCTTTGTCGCAGCCTTATCTTCCGCAGCTTTCTTTACGTTATCGAGAGCTGCGGACGAACCAACACGGCGAGCAGCGGGCGCAGCTTTGTTCGTGTCGCGTTGGACGAGCGGCTTCGAAGCGGTCGTCGCTGTGGGCAGTTTCACTACTTGAGTCTCTCCTGGCTTTAGTTTCTTCTACGGTGCTAAGTTTGAGCCGACATGGAAGTTTTACTGTTACACGGGTAACGTACCTGCACCGAAATACCAATGATCTGGTCTCCGTTCTCGCCGACGGTGATCGTCTTCGGTGGTTTATCCAAGGCACGAAGGTCGAGGATCAGAAACTTGCCGTTCTCGGTACCAGCATACAGCGCTGCACCCTCAGCGGAGAACACGAGGCATGTTAGAGGAGCAGGCATGAGAACCGATCGGAATAGGCTAGCCAAACGACGGCTTATATCAGAATATCACGGCGGATTTTACCAGTAGCGAAGCACGCACCCTCTCTCCTTTTCCAAGTCCACAAGCGCCACCGTACCTCCACTGCAGGCCGCAGCCACCAACGTTTTGCTGAAGGGACTGCATGTGATGGATACAATGGATCCGATGTTCTTCTGATCTTTGTCCAAAGGAATAACCTTGGCGGGACCTGATGGACGGGTTGTGTCATATACGAGTAACTGACTTCCCAGACCGACGAGAAGGCGAGTGCGCGAGTGGGGATGGAAGGCACAAGTGGATATGGATGCGCTTCCGGTTGGGATGCTTCTGAGGACGGTGTGTGAAGCGAGAGTTAGGTTATGTACGTGAATGGCATGTGCAGAAGTGGAAGCAAGGAGGGTGGAGTCGTTGGAGAGAGAAATGGAGGTGATGGTCGCTTTGTGGGTGTCAAAAGTGTGTGCAGTCTTCCCTGTGTGAGCGGAGAGGATGGCGACCTTCTGACCGCCAGCGTATATGATGGTATTTCCACGATCCTTGGTGAGGAGGGATCCGAAGGGATCCGAAGCTTGGCCGTGGGTGGAGACGTCTTGGAGAGATCCGGTGGCTAGGTCGTACCGGAGGACACCGCTTGTTGCTGAGGAGAGGTATACCGAGTTGTTTTCTGCGGCCCATGTGAGGCAGGTGGGTAGAGGAGGTAGAGGACATGTGGGCTCGACAGTGGATGGGGGATGCTTGAGTGCGGAGTGGTCGAGGACAGTGAGGTTGGTGGGGGTGAGGATGGCGGCCATCGCATGCGAGCGTGATTAACGTGTTCGTGAAGGAATAGTACAGGGCGTGTGATTCGTGAGGAGACTGGTCAAGAGGAGAGGACGGACAGTGACTGGTACCAATCGCTCTGTGTGGCGGTTGACGGTCGTCGCCAGATTCAAGTTCATATTTGCCCATTCTTGCTAGCGCCCGTGAGACGCGTTCTCCTCGTGACCGCGTTATTCTGCATCCTATTCGTCCGGCGAACGCCGGTACCCTCTTGCCTACCGTACTTACCACCAACGTACAACGCCGCCAGCAGTCCTATTATCTTCCCTTCTCTTCTACCCCCGATCACATCGAGGGTCGCCTATAAACACTTCAAGCTGCTTGAAACAGCATATATGGGACTGCGCTTTTGTTGGACCTTGATCTTGGCTTTTAGAGATATCATTTGGCAGCTTGACCTTGGAGACCAGTGGTGGAAGCTTTGAAGGCGAGTGACCTCCCGTTTGTCTACACGGACAAAAGGAAGCCGGCACCATTCCAACCCTGACCATTTGTACGAAGGCAATGTCGTCGGTGTGACATCGGTTTGTGCGACTCGGATCGCTTTGTCTCCTCTCTCATATATAAAGCTGCCATTATGGTCATGGTTATAGGAAATCCCCGTCCATCCACCAGATTTACCTCTTGCGCTTTTTAATACATCCTACCATCCGGCAATGGACGCCGTTGTTGACAATTCCAACTCTGATACTACCCTCGTCCTCGAATTTGGCTTCCATGGGCCATGGTCTGGTCCGGATCTCTCTGACGAACAACGCGCGCAACTAGCGACCCAAGTTACCACATTTCGAGAGATTGTGAATCAGCTCGACGAGACCCCGTCTTACCGAGCTGGAACACGAGGCTTGACTGTCCGCTTACTCTGTTTCGAAGGCACTTCAGCACAAGAGGAGAAGGTTGTGGATGCGTTCAGTACGTTAACACCCTTTCTCTCTTCTCCACCTTATATTTCTCACCTCCAGTTCGCGTTATTAGGAAATCTAGTACTCTATGTTATCCAGTACTTGCCCAACTTGAAGGTGTTTCGTTGAGCCACCCTCGAAGGCGTAGTACCTCTCGCGGACGAGATAGTGGACGCTCTTGTCGTCAGGAAGGTCGAGAATTTTTTCATACCGTGAGTAGTTGACACACCTTAACTTCGGCGCAGAGACGTGTCTAAGGTATCGTATTGACTCTTGACACAGGGTCACACGTATCGGAGACTCAGATCTGTCTCGGTTGCGGGGGTTGAACACCCTATCATTCGGCCTACAATGGCATGAGCGCACGGAGGGCTTCTACCAACCACACCGGCGCCTTTGCGGAGTGGCAGGCAGTGATTGTGACGGAGAACGCACCAACCATCCATCGTCTCGCTGTGACCGCATCCATCCGTTGGCAATGCGATATCCCAGCCCTGAGGGACGCTGCCTTCGTCAGGCTACTGAATACCAGTCCTGCCACCATGGACAGATTGTTGAGGACGTCTCCTCACCTCGCCAGTCTCACTATCACCGGGACGGAGTCAAGTGCTGAAGACTTTGATGCTGGTCCCCGTCACTCAGCCTACCTTCAAAGCCCTGGATGACGCACTCAATCCGTTGTTGTTCGATAACCGTCCGGCGTCCCTCGAGTTCCTCGAGTGGGCACATTGCACGGAGGGACGTCGCCCGGACAGAAGCAGGACGCTCGTCGGTTTTTGTCCGGGATTGGAGAAGCACAACATATTCTGTCCCGCCTCGCGCGGTGGCCGGCCGTTCGCTCGCAAGCCCTTACCCCACGAATGTGGCCTGGAGGACTGGGCGTGGCTCCGCGAGCATGACGAAATCAATTCTCTATCTCGTAAGTACCATGCCTCTATTAGATAGGGAGTTTGATTACTGACGATTGATACCCCAGCGGACACAGGGTTCGAACTTGAAAGTTGCAACCGTCCGGACATGAAGGGTACCGCCATGGATGTCGACTCCGCTGGAACCGGTGGAAATGTTAGTGCCGAGTCGGACGATGAAGAGATTGATCGAATCAAAGGAATATGTTATGAGACTTGCAGGTATTAAGAGAGTAATAATGTACCTTGAATAGAATCTGCCTGATATTGGTGGGGCTCACATGGTTGAGCCTATTAAATTGGGGTTGCGATCATAAGCCATCGTGGCGCAATGGTAGCGCGTCACCTTCCTAAGGTGGCGGTTGCGGGTTCGATCCCCGTCGGTGGTAGAGGTAGAAACACCCCTAATGGCTTCGTTTTTGCTATCCCTGAACTCCCCAGAGCTTAATACGAGTTTGTTCGGCCAACCTTCTTGCTTTAGAGGGTGATAATCTGACTCTGGCTTGAAATAAAGCCTGCTTGGTTCACAAAGTGCCTGAACTTAGCTCTAGTAAATTGCTACGAAAAGCTGAAGCTTCTCGGATGTTTGATTGTACAAAGCGACGATAAGCGAGATCGTTGAGGACAACAACGTTCGGTGAGTAGCTAGTTTGTAGATCAAGTAATTCAGTCAGAGATCTCCTGTCAGACTGGCCTGCGACTTTCCGTACTGGTCCACACTGGTTCTCTGTAGGACGCTAAGAAGCATGATGGTCAGAACATCTGTTGTGGCTAGCAAACCCGTCATCGCTCACCTCTCGAGAGCGGCTTTATCCACAGAAGGGCCTTTGCCGTCGCCAACAAGCAGGCGCACCCCTTCACTTGGGACGTCGTCCACAACGACGTAGATGAACCCGGGTCCGGGAGGATACACCTCACCGCTTGGTGGACCCGTTATCGTCAAGGCCGTCCTGTCAGAAGAGAGCGAGGAGACAAGATAGACCAAGCGGGAGCTGGCATGTACCGCATGTGTCACATAACCCAGATCCATCAGAGCAACTAGCAACAGCAACACAATGAGTCCGGACACGGGTACATGTAACGAATGAACACCTACCCTTAACACCCGAGTCCTGGCGGGCAGTGGTAGGAAGTCGTATCTGGACCGTCGCCGTCTTGCCGAAGCCAAGTATCTTGGGTACACCAGCGAGGATGCGGGGACGTTCCTTCTTCATGTACGGCGGGCCTAGCCACTCGACGCGATATTCGGTCCCGTACTTGACCTCGCTCCTGTCCAGGTTCGGATTGCTCCCTGCGATCATGATCTCCCCAGACGGCGTCAGCGTCGCGACAGAATGATACAGACGGGGTATGTCGCTCGTAGGCATCCCGGCCGACGAGAAGCGCTTCCCAGGAGCACCGTATGGATCGTAGAGCACCGGTGTGAGAACAGGGTTGTCAGCGTTCGACTCGCCCACCTGTCCGCGGACGTTGCCATAGCCAGAGATACCAGAGCTAGCGCCGTTCACGATGACAACTTGGCCAGTGGGGAGAAGAACGGCGTCGGGCATCGTGCGTGCGTTCGGCATCTCCTCGACTTGCCAGCCCGCAGCAATCCCGGAGTCCGTGAGTACTAAGCGCGAACATTGGGAAGACGCACGGTCCCGGGAAGAGATCTCGTAGCCAGCCTTGGTGTCGTCAATAGTGGATCCTCCGCAAAGTAAAATTTCGGGCGTGTAGTTGTTCTCAGGTGACAAAGGGAGAAGAAGCCCAGTTCCAGTCATCGGATAGGTGACGCGAACGCCATTCGGGATACGAGGGAGCCTACGCTCAGTGTTTGTCCTCCAATCGTAGAGCATAGCATCGCGGTTGGCGGCCATGAACACCGAGCCATCAGGGAGCGAGAACGCGATTGGGAAGAGGTTAGAATTCAGGGTATCGACAAGGAAAGGGAGATGGATTGGTAGACCGTTGGATCCACGAAGGTTCTTGGGGGGAAAGTACTCGATCGTAGGGTTATTGGTCGTACCGTTATTCATCCAACCTCCTTTGCGAGAGCCTCCGATAATCATGGCGCTGCCATCCGAGATGCGAAGGACGGTGTTGTACCAGCGGGGACTAGCCATGCGAATGCGGCTGTGGTTTTCGTACATGGCGCAGCTCTCCACGTTTTCCGATTCGCAGGGTTCAAAGATGCGAATCGCCTGTAGTCCATCGACATCGCCGAAGTCTGCTGCTGCGGTGCGGTCCTCAACCACAGGGTTACCGCCAACGTTGACGAGTGTACCGTTGCTGAGAAAGGCGCCCCCAGCACAGAACGAGTTCGACTGCACAGCAAGGGGCTGCAGAGCGCCTGTCTTGAAGTTGTAGAGTGCTGCCCAGGCTGGGTGTCCAAAGATCGTGAGTGGGTTATGCTCGACCTTGTCGACGATGAGAGCGTGCGTATCAGAGATGATAGCCAACTGCATAGCACTGACGCCAGTGGAACCGTTCTGAACCAGAGTCCATTGGTCTTCGGATGCGGAGACAACAGACACGGCAGGAAGGGCTTGGGGAGATGGCAGAGCCCGGGAGGACAGAGGTAGGTCCCGTTGAAGAGGGACGGGCTGCGGCTGTGGACCCCAAGTAACGACCAGAGCATCGACATCGATGGTAGTGCCTCGAGCAGTGGAGTTCTTGGCGCGTGTGTTGACAATCCTGAGCGTATGCTTGCCTTGCTTGAGGTTGAAAGCCCAGAAGATCCGCTGCTGCCTCATCAACGTCGGACTGTATGCGCTGACGGTCTCCACAAGGGTGCCATCCACATAAACAGAGGCAGCGCCATGCTTCCTGCCCTTGTTCCCGAACCACTCGATCCCAATCCCGGTAAAGGAGAAGGTCATGCTTGCTCCAGGTTGCGTAGTCGAGCGGAGGCTCTTTTGTACGTATGCCGAGTGCCACAGCTCAGTCCACGAGCCAGAGAAGTGTAGAAGAGGGGAAGACGAATCATAGCTCTTAGCCCCAGGAGGTACGTAGTACGGCGTGAACTTGGCGATCTTCGTGGAGCCGGGAGGGGTACGGCCATTCCACGCGGGTTCCTTGCTCGCCAAAGAGGATGTCGTATAGGAGACGACCAGCGTCAACAGAAGGAGTAGAGACCGGATGCCCATCTTCCGCGGGCAGAGTACGAAAGGTGAAGACAGACGGGGTAGAGGAAGGAGCCAAGCCTAGAACCAGGTAACTACGGCGTCTAAAGTAAGGTCAGGCTTCCCGCGCCTAAGTAAACCACCAGACTTCTTTCCTAGTAGGATGTGGACTCAGAAAAGTTGGCGAGGTCAAGACATAGACCACTATGAAAAGACACCCGCTGACAGCTGGCCTGTACTATACGGAAGTGGCACTTAGCTGTGAGTCAGGACCGGGAGGGGCAGTGGAAGCGAGCTTTACCGAGTGTGCATCGGCCTGGGGTGGAATGCGGAAGGGGAACAAAATGGTGACAGAGACCAGCTCCACAGATAAGAGCCGTCCGGAAACGCTGCACACGTCAGGCCAGACGCGATGGTACCTCGTGTATACGCATAGATTACAAGTAGTAACGTAACGGAACATATGAAGACAAGCACATACGAGACACGACCAAAGTCCTTGTGACAACCATCCCTCAATCCCGTTCGTCCGCCCGTTCTACCTGCTGCCGTTTCCTTGAACCTCCCCTGTGGTAGCAAAAGTGAGATCAGTCCAAGTTTCAACGGCACATAATGCGGAACAACTCACACTTCGGTATCTAGACCACGCTTCCGCCCGCTCTTCGCCTCGTCCAAGAACTTGTCGAGACCGAAGACATCCCCAGAGTCCTTTTCGAACTGGACAGGGCCTTCCCGGACCTCCTGATCCTGCGCACCTTCGAAGCCCACGCGCGGCGCCCCAAGACCGAAGCGGTCGTTATCAAGAGCTTTCCCAATGCCCTCCTCCGTTCCGCCGCCGAAGGACTCCTCGTTACCCTCGGCTATATTTCCACGAGCCTTGTATATAGCGGCAGCAGCGCTTGAACCGTGGAAGAGGGGCCGGTCGTACAGGTTGTATGCATCGTCGTCGGCGAAGCTGCCAGATAGCGACTCCTGGTTGAAGAGACGGGAGTCGAGCATGCTCTCCTTCGACATGGTCGGCTTCGCAAGACCCAGTGCGATCTTCTCGGAGATGTCCCGATTCTGCTGCCGAGCAAGCATCTTCGCCCTCTGCTCCGTGCCCATGTTGCTCATCCGCATCTCCCGCTCGCGCTCTCTCCTCTTCTCCGCACGCATCTGGTCCCGAACCTTCGCTGCCTCCTCATCCTCCTCATCCTCCGATGGCTCCGACTCGGATTCGCTTCCAGAACCATATGCGCCAAGAGAGGACTGCATTGCAGCGGTGCGTTCTGCGGCTGGCTTTGACTCCCCACGAGGCGCGATACCGGCACGCTCTTCGCGAGCGCGCTGAGCAAGCAGACGGAGGTTTTCCTCTTTCTGAGCCTTGTCCTTCTCCGCAAGCTTCTGCTGCATGAGTGCACGTTGTCGGACTTCCTCACGCGCATGCCGGTCGGCCACAAATAGCGCCTCGGAGAACTTGGCGAAATTGTCGTTGATGTGCACCTGGGTTCGATGCACTCAATTAGCGATGTATATCAAATGAGCAAAGAAAGAACTCACATCCTGAAGGCCACGTCCGTCGGCAGCTAAACGTTTGTCGAGAGGGATGGTGTAACCCTTATTGTTCTTCCAGTTGGAGATGCATGGAGGAATCATCCACTCTTTCTGCTCTTGGGCGGTAGCCTTTCGTGGAGGACTGCGAAGCACGGGTGGTGGAGGACTGGGGGGACCACGAGGGATCTTCTTGTGCTTGAAGCGTGGTGGCTCCAGCGGATCCTCAACGACCTCAGTCATCTTGATGATCCGTTGCTTCAAGCCGTCCGCGTTCCCTTGCTGGCCCGGGGTATAGCGAATGAAGGACGTCTTCCCCTGACTGTCGGGAACGTTCTTCGGCTGCGCCGCCTTGATCTTGCCATTGACGAGCTTCTCCAATGCTGCTCGAGTCTTCTCTGTCGTTTCCTGCACCTCCTCCTCCGTTGGACGCTCCAGATTCCGGCCTTCGTCGTCCAAGTCTTTGCGATGGGCAATTGGTACGAGATCCTTGAACTGTGACTGAACGAATTTGCCGGAACGCTGGCCCTGGAGGGCGATGGCGTCGTAGCGGACATTGCCCTCGGCATCAACTTGGAGCGCGAGTGTGTTACCTGCCGCGGTCTTCGTCGGAAGTCAGTCGCGAGAGTAGGAGGATAAAATGTGGGGGCACTCGCCTTCTTTTTACCCATGTTCAGTGGGTATTGTGCAACATGGCACTCGGGGTATGCTCCACCATCCCCTGCAACCAAGATAAGACGACGTACGCAAACTGGACTTTGATCACGCACCGAAGTCCTCTAAAGAAGCCGGCTTCCATCCTCTCCTCTGCCCGTACGGTGGCACGACCTGGCGAATGATGACTGACTGTGAAGGTCCAGCTTGCTGCTGAGGTTGGACTTGGAGAACAACATCGTCATCGTCCTCTGAGACCAAGGGGACGTTGATGGGAGTTGGAAGGAGACTGACAAATTCACGAATGAGACACCAGATACAACCCAGGACAGAGAGAAGACTCACGAAGCGAGAGCAGCCATCGTCGCAGTCACAATGAGAGTGAGTAAGCGCCCTCACCCAACGGCGGTGCCAGTCTTTCGTGTGGTTGTGTTTGGTTCCCTGCTTTGTGGGCGCTCCGTGCTCGGGCCGACGCCATCCAGCGAAACAAGTCGAGTGCCGCGTCGAGTGACCATCGACACTTGTCCAAAATCTCTTCTGGTCCACCCTCGTCTACGGTGTCGGCCCCGTCTTCGGCGATGAGCTCGAGCTCCAAGCCCACCGGCGACTCTGCATTTCCGAAACTTCAGCCTCCTCAGTCTGGCGTGAGGGCCGCGTTGCAGTACACTGGCATCCCTCCGTCATGGCTCGACAAACGCCCCAGTCTTCCCTCGCGCAACTGGCTCATTTTCCTTAGCGTCACTTCCGCAGTTGCTGGATACTACATCTACGACCGTAGGGAGTGCAAGAAAATCCGACAGGAGTATGTGGACAAGGTCAAGGATCTCGCGACCGTGCCCATGGGCAGCATGGAGCTCCCGCGCAAGGTGACGGTGTGCGGCGCGAAGTGGCTGGGTGACGAGGACTACGACCGAAGCATGAGGTATTTCCGCAAGTACGTCAAGGTTCGCGCGCAACTTCCTATCGTCGCCTTCTGTCCTGACTTATTGATGTATGTGTGCGTAGCCCATCATAGTCGCGGCCGCGGTGGACTATGATATGGTCAAGGGTCGCCGCCTAGGCGATATCGCACGGCGCGTTGCCGACGAGATTCGCACGGACCGGCGAATCATGCTTGGTCTGGACCAGCCGTTCGTTGGCGGTATGCAGCTACCGGGTAGCACCCCCGCGGAGAAACGTCAGCGGAAGGTTGACAGCGGCATCGTCATCGTCGGCCGTCACACGCTGAAGGAGTACTTCACCGGTCTCAAACGCGGATGGACGGAGGGGTTGGAACCTGTAGACAGGGATGAACGGTTGGCTCAATTGTTGGAGGCCGATGGCAAGTTCGACGAGCCAGAACCAGAACCCTCACACGAAAGCATGATCGGGGAAGACGAGCCAATGCCCACTCGTTCACGACTTCCCCCTTCAAACCCTGCCTTCTCGGTCCTCGCGACACAAAATCTCCGCGCTCCTCCACCTCCTCCCAAGGACGCGATTACCCCTCAGCTTAACGCGCCCCCGGCAACTCTCCCTCCTCAACCCCCCATGCTCCTGGTCAGCTTCACGAACCATATTGGATTCACCCAGATCCCTCTCATGATCTGGGAATTTTTCAACGAGCGTGTCAAAGTGCGCGATGGCGCAGAAGCCGCGTACAGACTTGTTCTGGGCAACAGTCGACCTCTTACCGCGCCACCCGCCGAGGCACTCACCCGTCCTGAGGCCGACTTCGACCCTACGCAGCCGCAGAAGCCGTCCCTCGCCGAGCTTTCCCCTACGGACCTCGATTTCGATCGTGAAGCCGAGACATTCTACAAGAAGTCGGTCGTTCGTGATTTCCTGTCGGAGATCGAGAAGGCCCGGAAGGGCTACTACGATTCCCTGGCCAAGAAGCTTGAGACTGCGCGTGCCCTCGCGCGGGGGACGCGGGAACCGACCAAGGAGGAGCGAAACTACCCACCTCCAACCGAGGTCGAGCTCCGTGCCGAACGCCTGAAGAAGGAGCAGCGTTGGACGTCTGACGAGGAAGGGTTTAGCATCATCCGGCCAGACAAAGATGTTGAATGGGATGAGAGGTTCCGGACTGTGCTTAGGGTCTATACCGACCCATCGTCCGAACAGTCGCCGTCTTCTGCTTCATGATCTACGGTCGGCATCATCATTTTAGTAGTATACACACCGCCTAGCATACACATACACCCTTAGACTTCTGAATCAGCATGTAATAACTTTTCTGCTAATCGCCCCACTCCTCTACGATATCGACGGCGCCACTGTTCAGCCACGCCTCAAATTCCGCAACAGCATCTGCGAGAGGGTCTTCGTATTGGTCGTCTTGTTCGCCTCGTGCATGCGTGGCCTGAGATTCCATGGTGCCACCACGTTCGGTTTGATCATTGTCTACAAGCCGACGGAGAGACCCAGTAGAATTTGATCCCCTAGCTAGACGAGGTGATTGAGTGCTGCCACCTTCGGTCAGAGTAGGCGTAGAGGGGAAAATATTGAAGAGACTAGTATCGAGAACAAAGCCTTCGTCTTCCATGAGTGCCGGCCCAGGGGAGGTTATTGGTGAGGATTGCGTGTCACGTTGGAATAGTTGGGATTCATCTCTTTCGGTAGCGCCGCCATCGGAAAGCGACGAGCAGAACAGCGGTGCCTTCTGAATCGGTGGCGAAGAGAGTATCTGCTATGGCTCAGTAAAATCACTTAAGATGGATGCAAATGTTGTTAAATCCACCTCGATAGAGGAATCGCCACGCTCCTTTGGGTGCTTTTTCGCAAGAGAGGAGAAATCCGAGCTCGAGATCGACCGTCTTCTCTTCCTCGAGCGACTGGCTGGCGATTGCTTCCTTCTTTCCAGAGAGTTCGGTAAAGCAGCCTTCCCGTCCGTTGTCTGAAGCCCAGTGTTGGGTATATGCAACCTAGCAATGAGAGCATCGAACTCCGGGTCTGCATAGTCAGTTGACTCGGATGAAGCACCGTCACGTTTAGCCTCAGGCTCCCCAGATCCCGCCAAAAGGTTCAGAGCATCAGGAAGGTCGTCATCAGACACAGCCAGATCGTCAGGGTTCACCAGATGGACCTTCCCTGGCCTGTCGTCGTGGATCCGGGCAAAGTCCAGGTCGAAGTCCGGAGCGGGTTTGCGCTTCCGTGCGGTCAGTGCCGATTCCAAGTTGGTGTCCAACTTGATGCGAGCGCGATCGGTCAACTGTAGATTCTCCTTTACACCCATGCGATCGTGTAATGCTTCCAGATTCTTGAGTGGCCGATCGGATTTGACTATCGGCCTGGGCTTAGGCTTGTTCATCGCGTCACGAGGATTTGTTGATCCCGCAGGAGCCTTCGAAGATGACGCAACAGTCCTCTGTGGAGAGACATCTCCACCCACAATTGCCTCAAGGCGCTTCTTGGTCATGGGCGGGGGTTTCCGCAGCCCATCGCGGCAACTGTCCAAGTTTGATAGCAGTATGAGGCAAACATATAAGCAACACATACCACATATGTCTGCATCTTGCCTTATCCTTGCACGTATGGTTGCACCTATGTCAGGTAGTGAAGATAAATATGCAGGAGACGAGTGACTGAACATACTCGAAGTTTCCATTTGCGAGTTGCCTGGGCGGAGCGGCAGTTGATGAGACTGACTCGGCTGAGACACCACTCGTCTTCCCGAGAGAGGTTCGCATCTTGCCAACGCGTAGCACGTCTGTAAAACATCATGGCAAGATGTTAAGACGACCTTTGGTGTCCATACCTGTACGTTTCGGCGGTTCCTTGTGTGGAGCCTCTTGGGATTCTTTTGGCTCGTCGAAACTGTCATCTTCCATATCCCAGAAGTTCGCGACGTCTTCAAGCCCTGCGAGGTCGCATGCCTGCGCCAGAAGGATCAGGAATGCAACCTAACTGCTTCATGAACTTCTTTAGAACAGCTACCAAGGAGTCTTGTGGTCGAGTGTCAGGGACGGGAAACGCAGATGAATCCACCTTCGGCTTATAGGTTTCAGAAACCGTGATTCCGGCGTACGTGTCCTGTCGTAGGCTCAGATACTATTATCATATGCCCGTGCAAATTGCCTTACTGATGTGATGTAGACGACGATTGATTGGCTTGGTTTCGTTAATTTCGTTCTGACCTCAAACATCTTTGTATCCTTGAGAGCAGACGTCCTGCACATAGGAAGAAGGTTAGGGCTTTCAACGTTGCTCACGATCAACGGTAAAACTGAACCTACGAGATGCGGCGAAAGTCGACGAAAACGGAGTCAGAAGTCAAAGTCAACACTATCGTCATATCTCTGCGCTTCTGCTTCTTGTTTTTCTTCAGACCTGGTGCCTTGAGGTCTTGTACTAACCCACACTGAATAGATAGCTCGACTTCGACTCCATCCTTCTCGCAAGATGCGTCAATTTCGGAGACACTGAGTCGATACTGCGGCAATTGGTTGACAGCGAACAAGACGTCATGTCCGAAGGGGGGCTTGCGATTGAGCAACTGCCAGAAAATAAGCTTGGTCGAGTCGGTGACAAATTCGTTTTAGGCATACCATTTCGATGAAGGCGGGGTCCTTCTTCCTCAGTGCGGCGAAGGTCATGATGTTGTGTTCTGCGAGCACCTGCAGGGCGATGGGCGTACAATTTACAGCAAATCCGGGTATCCTACCTTCAACCTGAAATGCTACCGTTATGGAGAGATCAGAATGGCTGATCACGTTGATAGACTCACGATTTCAACCCGATATCGTCGAGTTGACGGAAAATGACACTCCTGTCCTCCCATGCCTTTGCCGTCAGACAGCGCATGCTACAGCCAAAACACGTCAGCGTTTATGTGAGAGACTTAGAATAACGCAGGTAAGATCACACGTACACTTCAAGTGCGTTCTTGAGTAGCGCGCCAGCCTTGCGAACATTCGCAACCTCGACAACAGCTACACGATATTAAGGCAAGCGGTCCCCATAAAACGATGGACTCACCTCTAGTTATCCGAGAAATATGCCGGAAGATTGGAATGGATTCTGTGTACGGCTGGGTCTCTGCAGTCTTGTATTCAGGGTCCGAGAGGTTCACCGCTCCTAGAATGGCTTGTATCAAGATGAAGACTTTGTCGGCGGGCTTCTCGATCTTCTTGAGAATGTATCGTATGTCGGGATGTGTCCTGAGTTTGTTGTACACCTCCATGGACATTCTGAGGACACGGAGAATAACTAGACGAAAACTCGTTACCGACCTGCTTCTCGCCTGATCGGAACTTGATGTCGGCGAATCTGCCCAAGATGAGCTTCACATGGGGGAAATGCCAAGCGTACATACTCTTCTGAACACGATATGGTCTCAAGCTGCGAAGAGTATGAAGTGGATAACATTAGTGTCATCCATGAGCAACATTCTGGTTATCTCACAATGTCTCGAATAGTCGCCTTCTCCGACAATTTCACAATTTGTACCATCTGAAAGGTCAGATATTATCAGCCGGGAGGAAGCGATGTACTGTATGGTTGACATCGCACGGTTCCCTGACGTATATAGAACTGATCTCATGGGCACTTCAGTCCACTGTGTGTTCAATGATAACAAGGAACGAACCTTGCTCATGATATCGCCATACTCGGTGGAGGAGAGCCCATTGTCGTCTCCATCCAGTACCACCAGATCCGCTTGAATGAGGGTGGAGATGCTCTCCATAACGAGGTCATCCATCCTCTCCTGCCAGGTCTTGTTGCTTTCCTTCTTTAAGTCGTAATGTGCCGGGTTCTTCTGCAGACGTCGATATAAGAAAGATCGCCTCAACCATTCTTTCGCCGTCTCCGTGTCTGAGATGGTTCCCAATGCAACCTCGGAGTTGAGATGCTCCGGAAGCCCTCGGTGCAAACTGCTCTCGAGCACGGTCTGCCCTTGAGCAAGCGCCTTGTACTTGGCTTCGAGTTCCTGCTCGCACATGATGATGGCCACCCCTTCCTTATCGAATTGTGGGCGACCCTTTGAGAAGGATGAATCAGTGTGCCTTCGAATGCGAGATGAATACTCACAGCGCGACCGATCATCTGCATGACATCCAGGTCGGAGTATTCTTGCGAGGCGCCGTTCTGGAACAGCTTAACGCCCTTGATGACAACGGTATGTGCCGCTGGAAATGATCAGCCGACTCTGAGAGAGATATAGGGAAGCCGTCACGAACGCAAGTTTACCCCAACAGCTAGAGTCTGAGGGTTATCGTGAGAATTCAATGCGATAATAACCCAGTCCATATCAACACGTACGGAGGTAGCAAACAGAACCTTTAGAACTCTCTTGAGGAATAGTTGTTCAGTTGCATTGCGATCATTCTTCTCCAACCCAGCATGGTGCACACCGATACCAAACGCGGCGAGGTCTGCGCTCAATGGCGGTCAATACGCATAATGCGACCACAGATATGCGGATTCTCACTGTCTAGTTGCTTGTTCCCGAACGTGTGGTCAATCCTGACAAAGAAGACTCAGTATACGTACATATTGATCCCTGTGACCCGACCAACCTTGGGGGCTTCGTCCATGGAACAGGTTCTTCCCTCCCCTGTGCCCCCTCGTACTCCTTCAAAATGTGTTCCGCAGCCGCCACGACCCCTTTCAGATGGACAACGTCAGAATGCTCAGATCACGTTAGAAGCTTGTCACTACCTTTGCGCGTCGGACAGAAAACGAGTACAGGCTTGTCGTTGCAATGTTGTTGCAAAATGCTATATAGCTTATAATCGAGAGCTTTTGCGAACACGAAGTCATTCGCATCTCTGCGACGCGGGACACCATAGACGAATTTGGTGAGCCGGCAAGGCCTGAAGTCATCTCCAAACTGACTCCGTACCCCCAATAAGACATCGTGTTCATGGACGAGAGGAAACGCGTACCTCCTTGATCGTGGCAGGCCCATTATTTGCGCCGTTCCCAACCCAATCCGCCACGTCTGCAATGTTGGGCACCGTCGCTGACACCACGAGGAAACGGACGTATGTTCCCCGCAGCATCATGCGAGATACGACTACCTCGAGCGTACTTCCGCGAGGTTCGTTGAGGAGGTGGACCTGTGAGTACCGATCAGCAGTGCAGTGAAATGATAGTAAACGGTTATGGTTTCCGACCTCGTCGATGAGAAAGAGTTTGACCTGAGAGAGGATATGGTGATGATCTTGCCTGCATTCGATAAGTCAGGCACACTTACAATATTTAATTAATTCTAGAAACACGCGTACCAGTTGCGAGTCAAGCTGTCCCATTTCTCTCCCTGGTATGTGTTGGCGCGGAACCAATATCTGAATGGACGACAGACTTACCGTGGTGACACTGAACTTAGGTTTCAGCACGGTCCATATGAGAAAACGAAGATACCACTCGCATAATGGTCGCGTCCTTTGCATCTCCCCAAGCACCCCGACCAGCGTTCACAGTATCACCGGTCAGCTCTGAACCTGTGCATGGTTCAACGACCAGCCTCGATAAATTTTTTGCCTTACATTTGACTCCAAATGGACCAAACTTCGTCTCCCAGTCAGTTGCCTTTTCGGTGCACAACGACTATATAACTGATCAGCACAGATAGTCATTGAGGCATGA
Source organism: Ganoderma resinaceum (assembly GCA_964023155.1). Classification (NCBI taxonomy): domain Eukaryota; kingdom Fungi; phylum Basidiomycota; class Agaricomycetes; order Polyporales; family Polyporaceae; genus Ganoderma; species Ganoderma resinaceum. Next base: position 3,016,961 of record OZ026794.1, read on the forward strand.
AATTTGGATTGCCTTCGTGGGAGCGATGTAAACACAACGAGCCTTCTGGTTGTGCGACGCTTCTTTCAGCAATTTGATAATAGCTAGCTCGAACAGCACGGTCTTGCCGCTGCCAGTTGGTGCTGTTGAGGAGGTCAGCAGATCGTCTAACCGAAGACGAGGACGACGAACCGCTGATGACCTGAAAACGAACTTGTGGGAATACAGCGACGATGATGAAAATAAGAAGCTCACCATATTCTCATTGGTTCCTATAACCTGCTCAAAATGGTCATGGTTTGCAGCCTTGGGCGGCGAACAGCACTCACCGTGTCAAAACATTGAGATTGGACGGCATTGAAGACACCAAATTTGAAAAGGCCTCGATATATATCCGCTGTGAGGGATAAAACGACAATATCGGCAAAGGTGTCATCTTGAGAGCCGACATACACTCACGCAAGTCTGAAACAGGTCGCAAGCGAATCCCTCGACCAGCGCGAGTACTTGGGGAGTTCGAGGGGTGGCTATATGCGGGGTTCCGAAAAGCAGAATCTTGAACGGAGAGCGGCGCCCAGCTCTCTAATCGAGGAGGGAGATCCCGATCGGCGTTGTAACGGTCAGGGGATATCGACGGAGGATTTCTTGCTGCACAAGGCGTTAAATCCTAGATTTGTAGGATGGCGCTTGAAAACATTACCTGAATGACGCTCCGTATAATGTGTACCGGGATGTGCCCTGAAGTCATTGGTAATTCCACCGCCATAGGTATCATCTGGTCCAAGAGGCATGGGGTACCTTGATCTTTGCAGGTGTGGGGTGCTAGTAAAGGAAGGCAGCATCGCCTGGTCACCATAGGTGCGTCGAGGTGTAGACAATGCCAAAGGTCCAGAACGCCAGCCGCGTTCGGGTGGAGAGGGGGACGAATTAGCTAAAAGGTCGTTAGAATGTTTCAGTATCTGGCACCGTCGAATGCATGGCACGCATATACTCACCGATCTCGTTCAGTAGCTCGTCCACTTCGTCATACTCGCCATCGCCACCATTGGCGGCATGGACATTATAGGAAAATGGATTATCCGAGCCATCATTATAGTAAGGGTCGATCTCTTTGCCATCGTCGAGCTGGTAGTTGTAGATGGGGTCCATACGGAGCCTGTGGTGGACGGAACGAAAGAGGGTGACGCTGCGTAGATGATGGCGCGCGGAGATGACGGTTCCTGGAGACGCGACCCGCTCACGTGGGGTTAGAGTCACGCGTGACCTGTCGCGTCAAGGGGTCGGGACCGCGCCAGTATGGCCCTGCTTTGACTACCCTCTTCTCGCATCCGTCGCTCTTTTCAGCCTGGTAGCCCCGTCCTTGCCTGCTTGCCCCCACAACATCTCTCTATTGTCTTGCAGAGTCCTTTCTCACCATGGCTGCCAAAGACGCGAAAGCCCAGGAAGCTGTTCGCAAGCTCGAGGAGTACATCGAGAAGTACGCATGCCTTGAAGCCCCCATGCCCAAATCAGAGACTTATCCGTTTTTCCTCGTAGGATCCACTACTCTGAACGCTATTCTGACGATGAATACGAATATCGTCACGTCATCCTCCCCAAACCGCTCTTCAAGATGATCCCCAAGAACTTCTTCAACGCCGATAACAGCGGCACTCTTCGCCTGCTCTCAGAGGAGGAGTGGCGGGGTATAGGCATCACTCAGAGCTTGGGATGGGAGCATTACGAGGTGCACGGTAAGCCAGAACCGTACTCTCAGACGACTTTGCGTTCTCAATTGTTCCTCTGCTCGTGGTAGCACCCGAACCCCACGTTCTGCTTTTCCGTAGGCCGAAGAACTTCGACCAGATGCAGGCTGCAATGGCTGGTAGATCCGCAGCGCCTGCTGGGAAGGCACAGGCGAAGAGGAAGTGACCTACCGTTACCACCCGTTGTCTCGCTTCTTCCTGCATGATTACCGACAAGCTCATCAGGAGCTTCCAGTACGATTTCTCCTCGTCCTCGTGGATTCTCTCGTTCATTTCATTCGGTCTCTACTGTTGTGTACCTGATTACGAGCTCTGTTGTGTATTATCGCCTCGCTTTCCCTTGCTATACGCTATGAATCGATAGGTCCAGATTCTTCAATGCCTGTATACGGTCACGACTTGGCTGTTTGTCGTAGTGTCGATAGCAAGCAACTCCGCTGGTCATATGGCGTTTGGTGTTATGATGTACACTTTACGCACCACTGAGTGTTGAGATCTAGAGGTGTGCTTTAATATTCAAGTTACAGTCCTAGGAACGCCGCGGTGTCTGAGCGTAAGTAGTCGCGGGCGCCCCGGGCCATGGATGCATACTTAAGTAGACGCGAGTCGGACGCGTCTCGGAGCTCATCCTCTTCTCTCCGTCCCTCCGAGTGGACGACACCCTATCTGTGCCGACAGAATCCTTTGCTCCGCCGGACTGCGTCCTCCTCGGAGCCTGACTGCCTCTCCAGGTTCCCTCAGCTCCCATTCTCGTGTCAATGTTCTGCAATTGCGTGTCGTATACGTAAGCGTGGCTCGAAGGACAAGGACAATTGCGAGCGTCGAACACAAAACTCCCACTCGCCATCCCATCGGACGCGCATGCTACGACTCTTTGCGCCATCGGCTCGACCCCGCCCTGCCGCTCTCTTCTGGACTACTGCGTCATCTACCCCCTCTTTGCCACCCTCGTGCCCTCGGATCACTTTATCCCTTCCCTTTAGGTCGAGCCTTGCGATGGTCGCACCCTCTGCTCCCTTGGATTCCGCTGGTGGTTGGACGTGCGTCGCGGCCGGTAAGACATCATGCGATGTCTACCCAAAGCCTATCCAGAAATCTCCCCAGGACGACCGGGAATATAGGTTGATTAGACTGGAGAACGGGCTACAAGCCATGCTCGTGCATCACGCCAAGGCCGACAAGTCTGCTGCAAGTCTGGATGTGGCAGTGGGCCATTTGTATGATCCAGTAAGCATATAGCTCATCGTCTTCGATGTATTGGGACGTTCAGTCAATAGGATGGAGACTTTGCGGTTCTGACTTATTATCATTTTCTCTCTAGGATGACATGCCCGGCCTAGCCCATTTTTGTGAACATCTGTTGTTCATGGTATGTCGACTTTGCCTTTTATGGACACATGTCCACGTTAACTCTGGTCTAGGGGACGGAGCAATACCCCAAGGAGAACGAGTACTCGGAGGTACGTGTTAGGTTTAATCACTCACGCGACTGTAAATTGATAGCGCCACCGCCACCGCTGTGTAGTATCTGTCTAAGAACGGCGGAAGCTCAAACGCATACACTGGTACCTCAAACACCAATTATTACTTCAACATCTCCCCTGCTGCACTTCCCGGTGCCCTCTCACGCTTCGCTGGGTTCTTTCACTCCCCCCTCTTCGCGCCGTCGTGTACCGTCCGAGAGCTCAATGCGGTCGATTCGGAGCACAAGAAGAACCACCAAAGCGACGTATGGCGAATCTTCCAAGTAAACAAGCACTTGAGCAAAGACGGCCACCCCTGGCGTAAGTTCGGCTCTGGTAATAAGGAGAGCCTATCGAAGGTCGGGAAAGATCTCAAAGCGAAGGGCTTGTTGAACAGTGACGGTGCGATGAGGAGTGCGGATGGCTCCTTGGCTGCCACTCCAGCCGAGTCAAGAGCACCGTCTCCTGCGCCGTCAGTCAGCTCAACAACCAGCGAGTCAGAGGGCGACGGTGGTGTTGTTGGCCGGGAGACTCGTCGGAGGTTGGTGGAATGGTGGAACAAGGAATACTGCGCAGGCAGGATGCGTCTGTGCGTTGTTGGCAAGGGCGAGTTCAATTTCTGATGTGGTATGTGTGCAGCCAGCTTATACCCTTCTTTAGAATCGTTGGATGAACTCTCGGAGATGGTTACCTCCCTCTTTTCACCGATACCCAACCGTGGCCAAGAGCCACTACCCTTGATACCCAACCACCCATTCGGACCTAATGAGATGGGGGTAAGTCCTACAACTTGCTTAATCTTGTTTCCAGATCTCATTATGCTTCAGACACTTGTTTCTGTCCAAACGGTCATGTCATTCCATGCTCTTGAAGTCAGCTTCCCGATGCCCCACTTGCCTTCGTACTGGAAGTACAAGCCTGCTGGATTCCTCGCTCATTTTCTGGGCCACGAAGGTCCAGGCTCCCTCCACTCGTACCTGAAGCAGAAAGGCTGGATCACCGGCCTCAGTGCTGGCCCTCAGAACCTCGCCCGAGGCTTTGGAATGTTCAAAGTGACGTTGTATATGACGCCCCAAGGGTTTGGTAAAGACTTTTTCTATGTCACTATGTGTAATACAGAACTAATGCGGTGTATAGAGGACTACGAGACCCTCCTCCAATCCATCTTCAAGTACATCGCATTGCTGAAGGCGTCGGAGTTCCCGGCGTGGCAACAGCACGAACGCAACCTCATCTGCGCGACCCGGTTCCGTTTCGCCGAGAAGCGCCGCCCCGATGATTACGCCGTCTGGGTTTCCGAGCACATGGCCTGGCCTGTTCCACGCGAGCTCGTCCTTAGCGCTCCCCAGCTCGTCGAGGAGTGGGATCTGAACGACCTCCAGAACGGCGGTGTGAAGGAGATGCGCGCCATGCTTGATTCCCTTACCATCGAGGAGTCGCGAACCGTTCTGATGGCGAAGGCTGAGGAACATGAAAGGGTGAGGGGTAAGGACCTGTCATGGGAGAAGGAGCCGTGGTATGGCACGCCCTACCGCGTCGAGCGCTTCAGCGAGGACTTCATCAGGAGTGCTAAAGAGCCGAACGACATCAAGGAGCTGTACCTCCCCGGACCGAACGAGTTCATCCCGACGAATCTTGATGTCGAGAAGCGAGACGTCGAGAAGGTACGTGGTCTCCGCGGCGCGGATTAGATCTTGACTGATCTGGAATGTTCGCATGCAGCCTTCGAAGCGCCCGTTCCTCATCCGCGAAACGCCGTTAACTTCGTTGTGGCACAAGAAGGACGATCAGTTTTGGGTACCCAATGCGCAGGTCGTCATGGACTTCCGGAGCCCGGTTGCGTGCTCATCAGCACGGGCAGCGGTCATGACCAGGTACGCAACGTCACCATCGCTCCCCTCCACGACAGCATTGAGCGAGCGTTGGATGCTAGGCTGTTCTCGGACTTGGTGACAGACTCTCTGACTGAGTTTGCGTACGACGCAGACCTCGCGGGATTGACCTACAGCTTGAGTAGTCAGTCGCTTGGACTTTACGTCACGCTCAGTGGGTACAACGACAAGCTTCACGTCCTAGCCAAGGACGTCTTGGAGCGCGCAAGAAATCTCAAGGTTCAGCCTGACCGACTCGATGTCATGAAGGATCAGGTCCGTAGTTTTTTTTTGGGAATCCATGTTACAGGTTATTGAACCGTGATCACAGGCCAAACGGGAATACGAGAACTCTCTTCTTGGCTCGCCGTTCCGGCTGTCGAACTACTACACCAGATACATGTTGTCTGAGCGCGAGTGGACTCCAGACGAGCTGTTGGCAGAAGTTACCTGTAAGTTTCCGCACCTTCATGCAACTGCATGACTGACACAAGAGGGGACAGCGATCACACCTGATGAGCTCCAGGCACATATTGCTTCAATGTTGTCGAAGCTGCACATCCGGATGGCAGTTTGCGGCAATATGTACAAGGACGTACGTCAGAAGGATGTCATGATAGCGGTGTGTATAACTGAAGAGATAACACAGGAAGCTTGCCGATTGGCGGAGATGGCTGAAGCTATCTTCAAGTCAGTGCCTCTGCCTGCTGACGAGCTGTGCGACCTCTCGCTTGTACTTCCGCAAGGCTCCAACTACACCTGGTCTGCGCCGGTCCCCAACAAGAACGAGGCGAACAACGCGTTGACTTATTACCTGTCCATCGCAAAGGCCGGTGACAGGCGCCGTCAGGTGCTAACCGCTCTCGTCTCCCACATCCTTTCTGAGCCCGCATTCGCGACCCTGCGTACTCGCGAGCAGCTTGGATACATCGTCTCGGCATCGCAGTGGCACATGACAGGTGGCGGACAAACCGGACTTGGTATCATCGTGCAGAGTGAGCGCGACCCGAAATTCCTCGAGCAGCGTGTCGAGTCGTTCCTGCACGAGATGCACGAGAAGATCGTGGCTATGGGCGATGAGGAGTTTGCCGAGCACAAGACTGCGCTCCAGAAGCAGTGGCGAGAGGCCCCGAAGAACCTCATCGAGGAGATGAACCGGTACTGGGCGCAGATCGAGTGGGGGTATCTCGACTTTCATAGACGTAAGTTCTTGATCGCTTCGAGATCGCTGTTGGGGATCCTAACCATCCAACTTACCAGGGGACATCGAGTCCGAGTTGATCGAGGGCGTAACGAAGGATGAAGTACTCGCGCTCTTCCGCTCCGCCATCGACCCCTCCTCCTCCTCGGAAAGGGCCAAGATCTCAGTCCACCTCAGATCGCAGAAGCCCCGCGCGGCAAAGATCAGCGTGGCGGCTATGGAGGCATTTGCGCAGAAGGTCGCGGAAAAGGGCTACTCGGTCGACGAGCGGGCGTGGCGGGACGCGCTCGCGGCAGACGGCGACGCCGCACTGGATAAATTCGGAAACTACTGGCGGGATACGCTTCTGGCTGAAGCCGCAAGCGTTCCACCAGCGGTCGCGCAGAGCCTCACTGCTGAAGTGCCGGGGCTGCTCAAGCAGTACCCTTTGGCTGACGAGGGCAAAGACGACGTCGCGGTCGACGGGCGCGTAGTGCTTATTCAAGATCCCAAGGCATTCCGCGCTTCGCTTCCTGTGTCGGAGCGCCCGCGGCCTTTAGTTCAATGGGGCGATCTTCCTACGTCCAAGTATTGATTACCGTACGGATCCTTTGGCTTCTTATGTGTAGCGGTAGAATCATTTCATTGTCTTCGAACAGTCCGAATTATTAATTAGAGTACTCTGAAACAGTCTCTTGCTGGGTAACACTTGTGAGTCAAGGAGGTCGTCAAGGGAAAGTTGAGAGAAAGACAATTGGAGTCGGCGTTTTGGCGGAGCCGCAGAGGCTGGAATTTGGCTTGTTTGGGATGAGCTGGGAAGGAGCCTGTGGGTGTCAATGTAGCAGCGTGTAAGTCAACTTCCGGCGCGTACAGTCTAGAGCCCATGCCACCACCGTGTTTGGCACCTCTCTCCTCTCCCTTTCCCCCTCATCTCGCCCTGTATCATTACCCAGGACTGCCCCGCCTTGCCGACGCGAAGAATCACGTTAGGACGCGCGTGTAACCATCCGGCATGCCCGCCTCTACGCGTTACGGTCGCCCGTCAACCTCGGGCAGCCCCCCGCTCTCCTTTTCACCTTCCCTCTCGCATGCGACGACAGTAGGCCAACAGAAGCTCAACATTGTCACGCGCGTCGCAATAGAAGGACGCGCGGAGAGAGGGACTAATGGCGCGGCCATCAAAATGTATCTGAAGGTGAGTATCTCCGAGCCAGCCACCGTGTGCATGCGCGAGCGAGATGCGTATGCTTAACGCTTCTCTCGGGCAGATATCCTTGCCTTTGGACGCCATTACGCCTGGAGCTACAATCCCGCTGTTCCCAGGTGAGTCTACTGTGTTGTCTTGCGAATGCTGTCGTGACAAGGCCTTGTAGAGGAGAACCTGAAGATCCTGGAGTCCACTGTTCACCCCCTCGACGCGAACTCTAATCCTTATAACTTCTCGAAGGAACACCAACTGCTTCCCAAGGCTGCTCGGGCACTCAATCTCCCAACGCGCTTGCCGCGGACCTATGTCTCCTCCACTGCCAGTACACCCTCCTCTCCGGAGGAGGTCCCTAAACTAGACGACAAGTACACTGGCCAGATATCTGTGAGCGCGTACCACGTTTCCTACATTCTTCCTAAAGAGTTTCCCCGTCGGGAGACCGACCCCCGAAGCAAGCGGCCGTCGACTATAGCGCAGTTCATGGCCGCTATTGATATGTGGGTACCGTTCATCTCCCAGCCGCCCCATGCGCCCTACCTGGTAAGCTCATTCATGCCTCATATGTTAGCCCTGTACATTTCTGACCTTGGAGCCAAGCTTTCCATCCCGGTACCTCGATGCTTGTCAAATCACATCAAGCTGAAAATATTCCCTCCACATATCCCCAAGCCCTCATCTTCCCTCGCATCTCTTTCTTCAGCAGACGAAGATGCGAGTTCCTGGGATCTCACATCCGACCCTCACGTCACCCGGAACCCGTCAGCGCGCTTGGGACGTTCACACTCCTACAACAACTTTGCGGATGACGAGTCAAGCGATGCATCCACTTCCGCGGGCTTTTCAGACTCACCAGGTATACAAGGATCTTTTCCCAGTTCTGAACGCATCCGGATCCGGTGGGCGCGTCCTATCAAGACCACCCAGCTACCTACAACTAGTGACGGTCGCCGGAGAGTCGGGATCAGAGAGGTGAAGGGGGACATGAGCTGCACCATCCTCGGAGCTAGCAAGAGGAAGGGTCGAGACGCGTCGGAAGGCCTTGTAATGCGCCTGCAGTACGAGGCTGCGTGCAAAAGCATCTGGTATCCTGGTGTCGCAACCCTTCTTGGTTTGGACGTGGGGCTGGAAGCTGGCGATTGCGAGGTTACTTGGGTCCCGGGCACAGAAGCAAAATGGTCAATAAACGGAGGGATCGGGTACACAGGTTATGCCATTGGGCCTCCGCCCTCACCAACACTTTCCCGGCAGCCGTCCGTGGAGAACCCTTCTATCTACGTGCTCCCGTCATCTCCAGATGCTCGAGGGGCCATGAAGGGTCTCCCTCCTGCACGTCACGACTCTTCTTCGTCAACGTCTTCACTGCTCAGAGCCCCCCTTCCGAACCAGTCTGTTCCTGACTACTCCTTTGAAAGTTCACCATCGTCGACTCCAGCGTCGTCACTTGCGTCTCTCCCACTTCTCTCAAGCCCCGAACGCGGTAGAAGGAATAGGACTGGTTCAATGAATGGCCGCTACATCGACATGGAGACCGACTATGATGACGAGGAAGAGGAGTCGCGTCCACCAAAGGTCCCCATAACGATCCACTTGAATATGAACGACCTGCAGCCTCCCTCGAAACACGACTTCAAGTTTTACATTTCCGGCACCGTGTTGGTCAAGCCCCACCAGCCCGTGCTCACTCATGGGTCGAGACGACATCCTTCCTCATTGAATGGGTCTCAGATCACGTCGGACAGTGAATCAGGCGAGTCGGACTTGCTAGTCGTGCCGCGCTTCCGTGTGCTTTACACAGATCGAGAATACATTTCTTGTACTGTGCGCAACGACGCGAACGACTCCTCTATGGACGTCTACAATTCCACAGGCGATGTCCGAGACGCCCAGACACGCAAAACCGTGCTCCAGCGCGGGGGACAATTCAAGTGCGGAACCGACGGCGCGCGCATCGCTCTTCGGCCTATCACACGGTCACTATCTCCCCCTCCTCGCGGCAGGGAAGATATTCTGGACGCGGCCAGGACTTCCAGGGTGTCACGCAGTCGCCCACGTACGCCCAATGGTGCCTCCGTCCACTCGCACCGCGACGTGTCCCCATCTATGCTGCGCCAATCTCTGTTCTTGTCAACATTGCGCCATTCCGTCCGCCGAGACGGACCCTTGATGATTCCGTATGTGACAGCCACCATTACGCCCCTGCTCACGCTCGGCTCCGCGGCCCCACCGAAATATGCGGTGCGAGTCAATCTCCCCGCTCCCACGGACGAAGACATGGAGTGGCTCGAGTTCGGCCTCGCGCTGCCTCGACCGGAAGGGAGCGCACCGGGCGAGCCGCCGAAGGTCGACATTGCCAGCGCAAGTATCGAAGGTGTACCAGTACGCGTTTCGATGAGGGCCGTCGTCAAACCTGAGGGCAATGGCAACGTTGTACCTTTCGGGGAGGCCAGCGCGAAGGAGTGGATTACGTGGGTCAAGGTCCATGTCGGGGATGCCGGTGGTGGGAAGGTCGACATCCTGTACCTGGTGCAGGGCGGTGAAGCTGTGGTCTCCGCGGAGTTAAAGAACAAGGAGAAGGAGGCGGCCCCCGAGCCGGTCGTGTTGAACGCCTTGTTGCCCAGTTTCCCGTTACCAGTGGGCGAACTCGACGTGCATATCCCGGCGCAGACAGGTATGAGCACGGTTTGTAGAATGCAAAGCATAGCTCATGGACTGCTTTCAGGGTTCAACGTTAGGTCGTGCGATACCAATCTTCCCCATGAGCAGCTAACGGAGCAAGGCCGCAAGCTCTCACACTACTCGATGGATGAATACTTCTATCCCAAGCTTATCCTGACGTTCCTGCCCTCTACCCCGGAGATCGCTCAAGTGCAACAGCCCCGGTCCTGGAGTTGGCCTCAGCTTCTAACCGCGCTCCTTGCTCTCATCTCAATCGGCCTCGCCATCAATCTCCAACAGACGCAGACACAGCTCTCTGAGGCACTCCGATCTGGGAGCGTATCCGATGCAGATCGCGGCGCCGGGATTACGAGTTCTCCACCCATCTCCGCGATCGTTGAGACGATCACAATCACCGCAACGACGACTGTGGTGGCTTCAGGCTCATCGGAGGACCCTGGGCAGTGGTACTATCCACGTCCCGGTTCACCTCAGGAGGGCGATAATGATCGCCATGCACCCCTTGACGAGACGACGTCTTCACCGCCCGCGCTGTCCTCCGATGCGCCGAGCGCAGCGAGCCCGACAACCTCGCAAATCCCAACACCCATACTCTGGCCGACGGACGAGCATGCACTTGGCCCGCTCAAGTACTTCCTCAACCCCCTCACCCTCCTATTTGAGCTCCTAAAGATCGATCTCCCCCAGTTTCAGCTGCCCGACGGCGCGAACCGGACACTTCACCACGTTTTGGACTCGTTCGACAACGTCTACCAGCTCATGAGAACGGCATTCCACTACCCGCTTGCCCCTCTATGATGCACATTCCCCTTCCCCTACATGATGTGACGATACTTACAGGATCTATTGAATACTCATGGCTACTGGCAGTGATATGTATACGTTCCAAATCTCCATCGTTATCGACGCTGCTGTGTTCACGTACTAACCGCTCCCTCGCATGCCTTGTATGAAGTTATTGCTTTTGTTATTGCAGTTACCCGTAGAGTTACGATACCATAATGGATCGGAAACGAAACATGTTTCATAATTATGTTGCCGCTTTGACTCACAAGAGTACTGTATTGTATACCATGGCTCCTTGTCTCAATGTAGAAAGCAGGTATGTTGTGATTCCCCCTTGAGCGCTTGAGCAACATTGTAGGTTCCACGGCGGGCAACTTCCCGTGTGGCAGACTGAGCCACAAGACTCAAGGGCGTCGTACGCGCAGCTTGCGCACTGGCCCACCACATGTCACAAAAACGGGTCTGCAACTGAATTCTGATACTCAGCTATGTCCTACAAATACAAGAAGCTTCGGTTGAAGAATCGATCTAGACCGCTAAAGTACAAGGATGACATGAAACCCCCCACACCCTCTACCGAGCCCAGTCGCTCGTGAGAAGGAGATTCGCAAGATACTTGGCCTCCTCGCGATAGTTCAACTGCATGATCCGCGAGATCCCATACCGCACGCGCGTCTGATCCTGTAGAAGATGAAAATCCCAGATCAGCGCTCACACTAGCACCGAGACGACGTCTGGCATACGTTGTACGTGTCCTGCCGCGCCCTGCATGCGAAGTTGTACGTCGTGCCAATGGTGCGGTCCATCACCTGGTTGTATTTGGCATCGTCGCGCTCCTGTGGGCGTCGATGAGCGCGAGTCATGTTGCCGATCGAGACCGAGATCGAGCAGTTCAGGTCGGCAGAAGCCTCACGCACCTTGATGTCGACGAGTTCATCAGCAGTCATGCCGAACAGGAGTTGCCCCACATCGTTGAAACCTTGGAACCACGCTTGGCCGGAGTAGTCCGAGACTGCCATCGCAACGGTGTACCTGTGAGAGACGAATAAGAGGGCCTCGGTGAGCGATCTGGGACACGCGATTTTGGCTACGGCTGGAAACTTACCTGTACTCGGGCTTCGGGTATGATTTCTCGCACTTCTCGCATCTCCAGCTATCGCCCATTTGAAGTACCTTCTTACCACATCCCTGTGTGGGGCAAGCCGGATACGAGATATTATCGCTTTTGATGTGCATAATCGTAGCGCGCGCTGAGAAGTAGTCCGGCTTGTCGAACATGCCAAGTTCGGATACCTTCACATCGTTGAGGTTGCGAATTTCCGCTCGATCGAAGGCGACGCCCCCGCCAGATGGCATTGAGCCGGTATGCGATTGGAACTTTTGATCGGTGGGCGCAGCGTCATACCAACCGCGCAGAGCATGTGCCTCGGGGATGTCGGGGTCGATATGCATGGTGCTTGAACTCATCATGGAGAGCGAGCGACCTGGATGGTCCATCAGCAAGATAGCTTCCATAGTTCGCGGTTATACGGACCTTGGAAGTCACCGACTTTCGCGCCTTTGAACGCGATAACGGGCTGGTCCGCAGTATCATACTGTTCTGCTTGCTTTCCCCACAACGTCATCCTGACCGAAAACCCGGAGCGATCAACAATCGTCAGCTCTCTCTTCGGAATCTGGAGTTATGAACAATCAGCGTTCTAGGAAACATGTGGTAAGGGATGTATAAGCACACACCACTTTGCTTGTCGCCTTCGAAGTGATGGAGGAGAGCTCCCCGACCTCCTTGACAACTCCGATGACGTCTGAGTTTAAAAATGGTTAACGCCTCAACGTAACACATACCCGTGCAGTACTCACCGATGGTTGAATCTTTCGCCACGTCTTGCAAGTTACCGATGCTCACGAAGTTGAACTTCATGGCAGGCACGTCAGTAGCGTCGGGGCACTAATAATTGTGTCAAACAGAGTAAGTGACAATGCACAGATATCTATATGCGCACCTCTTCAACCTCTGTATTGCGTTCGAGCGTAAGCTCGTATTCGTTGTTCACGTTTGAGAACTTCTTCTTAGCCAAGCCGACCTTCGCCTTGGAGATGAAGTAGACTTTCCCATCTTGCAGGCGATCATAAAAGTCGACGGCAGCCGCGTTGAACGCGGTAGCCCTGATCTCCCCACTCTCATCCATGAAAGTCACGTTGAAGAGCTTGCCCTCGCCTCGCTGGTTCGACCATTCCCGGATGTCGGACTTGTTTGTGACACGGGCCTTGATCGTCCAATGGTTTTGGTACGGGCTGAGACTCTCGATGGGGTAAATAGCGGGAGCACGACCGGCGCGATTTGCCTGAGCTGGTTGCCGTGTGGGCTGAGGGGCGAGTGCTGCGGTAGAGGTGGCGGAGGTGGACGGTGCAGGGGTTATAGGGGCACTTGCCGGAGCACCATCCTCACCGCGAGGTTGAAGAGCTGCTGGAGTGCCAATCTTGTCCGCGTTTCTGACCAGCACCTTCATGGCGAGTATGATCAAGAGGCTTGGAAGCAACGCGTATAAGATATGGGATCGCGCCAGGACGCGTCGAGGGAGACTTACCGCTTCCCCTGTACAAGATTGACTGAGAATTTGTCGATGATCGCGATCGTGCACTTTGCGATGGCATCCTCCTCGACAAGATAGTTCAATTGGGTCGCCAACATGGACTGGACGAAGTGCTCTCCATCGGAGACAATTACGCGGTACCGGTCCACGTTACTGGTAGGGCCGCCGGTGGGAGGAATCTTTTTAAAGGAAAGGAGCTGGACGGTGGGCTGAGAGTTGAAGAGTTCAGTGTCGTCGCTGAGGTTCTCGTTGATGCGGGAGCAGATGCCGGCGGTGAGTTGGGGAAGAACAGACATGGTGGTCGAGGTCCAAAAGACGCGTCGCGCCTCACTAGCACACTCCCATCGTGCCTTGCTTATGTGGACGCGTTCATTACGTAATACCCGCCGCCGGGCAAGGCCAGACTGAGACATCCGCCGGTGCACTCAGAGTCGTTGAGTCTGGCTCCGATGCGCGGCCAACGTCCGTGATCCATCTTCTCCTCGAATCCTCTACATCATTGTTGTTGACGCCTTCTGGGGCTTCCGCAAAGCTCTGACATTACACTCTATCTGTATAGCACACGCCAAAATCTAGCTACATATACATGGAACCAGGCATACACATCATGAGCCGTTGAACCTCAATTGTGAGTATGGTACCTATATAATAGCGGTCATGTCTAAGTTAAATTAGCTACAGTCTAGGATGGTGAGAACAAGAAGCTCGAGACAGTATACGAATACAGGACAATACAAATGGTACAAGTTTGTACGTGCAACTCTAATTTACTACTAGTCTAGGAGGGGGGTTCTAATCTATATCGAATCTAGGAACTTGAGGAGTCACTAGTCAAAGGCCACGCTTAGGCATCCAGCATCGCGCGCCGGGTTGCATCACGGCCGGCCTTGAGAAGGGTTGAGACTGGGTTCCCGCCAGTCCCCATGGCCTGTCCCTCCTTAGCCGGGATGGCCTCTGGGGTGCCCATCGACGCGGGGGGCTGCGACTTCGCCTGGGAGATGATGAAGAGCGTCCCGGTGATAACATGCGCATCTCTGAACTTCTTCAGGGCCTCCACCGCCGCGTTGTACGGCGCCCGCAGCGCGGGGGTGCGCTGGCAGATGTCCCGCACCTGTCGCTTCTGGAGCTCGACCAGGAAGTCACGGTGCTCGGCGGGCATGTACAGGCGCATCTTCTGCATGAAGTTCGAGCTCGCCGCGCGCTTGTTGTCCTCGGACGGAGCGGGCTGTCGGGCGTGCTTCAGGGCGTGGTCAACGTCGAGGAAAGCGTCCAGAGCGTGCATGACCGTGCTCTGGCCGGCCGACGCGCCGCTGAGGTAGGGCGTGGTGTTGGGTGGGACGCCCTCGAATACCCATGGAGATGCGTCGTCGGAGCCGTTCCACCAGGGGCGAGCGACCCAGTAGAAGGTATGGGGGTGGACGGTCTTGGGAGCCTCCTTCAGGATGACAGCAAGGTCTCCAATGACCTTGACAAGCTGCTCGAAGTCACGGGTGATGGAAGCGATGGCGTTGCGATCCAGATGACCCGCCATGTTCACCACCCGCTCGATGATCCGCAGCATCTCCACTCCCTTCAGCTCTGCAGCCGCGGAGAGCAGGTAGAAGTTCTCCTCTGTCTCGTTTCCGGAGAACACGTTGATGTAGCGCATGTTGTCCAGGGTCAGCGGCCGGCTGGGGTTCTTGTACTCCCAGTTCCAGAGGACGGTGTCCGCGAACGTCAAAATCGGTGGGAGGTCGATCTTCCTCGACACTTCGTAGAGGGGGACAGCGAGGGGCTTCGGAATGAGGGTTTGACCTTGCTTCTGCGCCGAGGGCAATGAGTGGATATAGAAGTGCTGGACGCAGGTGAGGACCCAGTGTGCCCTCCGAAGTGCCGAAACATCGCTACCGAGCTTCTTCACGTCAAGCAGGGGCCACTGGACATTGTCGTGAGTATCCTGATCACCATTCATGACGTGAATGATCGCTTACACTCCTCACGCGTTGTCGCCACTGTTCGCCTTCCCTGGCTTTGGTGAGTGCCTCTTCTCCTCTGTCGACTGCCAGCTTCACGACGCTCCGTGCCTGCACCAGTGTCTGCTCCCACAACGCGAACTCGCCCTCCAGAGCTCGAAGGGGCTGACGCGGGAAGAAGCCTGTCTCGAGGTCGACATCGTACGAGACACTGCTGAATGTCTGCGAGACAGTGGACTCAGACAGACTGGTGCGTAGCGTGTTCAGGTCCATGCTGTCGAGGAGGCGGGTGACCATGTGGACAGGGGAGTTGACGTTCATGATTGGAATGTTGTGCGAAGAAATAAGGTGCTGAGTGTGGTGTGTGTGAGTGTGGCGGATGAGTGCTGTTCGATGGCCCTCTAACCAACTATCCCTCGGGAATTTATAGGGATGCACACCTCCCAGTCTCAAGGTGTTTGCGTTGGGCAGCCACACACCTTCCGACTGCCGGCGCACAAAGGGTTGGCCGCTTCGCCAGGGGCGTTCCGAACGCTTGCAACAACGGATCCACCCCACACTGCAGATGGGAAAGAACTACAGCCTTTCAGTTGCCGTTGTGTGCGTATCCAACGGTCGAGCGCAAAGGCAGCCACAGCGTGCGTGCCGAATCGCCTCATCAAAGCGATGAGGTTCGGTGAAAGCGGAACATCTACGCTTTGTATGTGTTTGTGAGCCGTCATGTTTGTCGCCCCGCTGTTGTCATCTATGACCGCCTCCCCCTCACAGCGCCGACAACGATGCGTCCTGAAAACACCGATATACATTTGACCGTATCAGCCGAACAAAGCTGATGGTTTATGTTTTCATTGATTAGCTTTTTTATGACACACTTACCTGTATACGTATACCCAGTTTTCCCCTTCCACATCGCTTAATAGTTGCGCAAACTCCGCAGTATACTTGCCAGATTTCCTTTGTTGAGTTGAACGGGCGGGAGTCATTGAGCTTCCGGGGAAAGAACTACCCAAGTAACCATGTGAACATGGCAGCACTCACCAATAACCCGCAGAACGCCGGAGTTCTGGCAGTGGACCCTGCAGCAGCGCCGGGTATCCACAGACCCACACTTCAGCTGTGCAGTTCCATGGACGGACCAGAGCGGACAGAGCAGTCGAGCACTCTGGTCTGGGGCGGTGTCGTGAGCGCGGTCCGATGCCTCCAGCCGCGCATGTGCACTTCAGCTCTCTATTAACTGAGATCGGACACACACCTGGGGTGTGAGCGCGAGCCACTTCCCAAGAAAGGTGTTGCGAAAACCTTCAATTATGCAAGGCGCGGCAGCACAACGAGGCAGGGGCGACAGGTGCGCCGTCCATCTGCAAGCGATGGAGGCGATCGGCCGTCACCATACCGAGGCGCACACATCCCTGGCCCGCGACTATTCGCGCTCCAGCATGCTGAGTGCGAGTGTGTATGGCCACGTATGTCCCGATCCGCGGCTGCAAGGACCAGGGGACACGGTTTACAGCGCAATGGCAGACTACGGGCACACGGCACGGTCGCCTCTCCGACGTCCTCGCAAAGTGCGCAAAGCTGAACGCGCTCTTAGATTTGACATTGATGAATCGCATTCGCCCCAAACGGACGCCTCGACTTCAAGTTGAATGCCGTAGTCGGATCTCGGACGACCTGGACCATTATTCGCCCACACGACGTCGGATGCCGTGCACCTCCGGGGCGATATGAATGTTCTGAGTGTGGGCGTAGGAGTGCGTCGGTTACGGCATTCCGCCGCCAACTTCTAAACTAGAAGCGCGGTTGTCCGCACACCCGAGGAGGAGCGGAGAAGATGGCCAAGCCTCATGTTCCCACGCATAGAGCTGGAAACTCGAGGCGGGTTGGTTCTGCGAGGCTTCTTGGAGTCGGGTTTGATGTCCCCGACCTCGACGTCATCCGGTTGCATCTTTTTTTACATACAACACATACTGGATTTGGCATGGGCGCATTTCTGATGGCCGGGCTGCGTGCTGCGTGATGGTTAAGTAGTTTAATCCTGCTACGCAGTGGTTGCAGGCGGTTGCCTATACCGAACAAGTATTGTCTGGGCCTCAATCCATAACCAAAAGCGGATGGCGGCGATACGAACGCCACCTCTACATTGACACATGCCGTTCCTCGTCTGATAGAGCTTTACGCTGCGTTTCCTGAACACAAGTGATTCAAGGGCATATGCATAGCGGCGATAGAGAGGTGAATATGTCATTGCGATCGCGAGCAGAGTATGTATGAGCAGGCTTGGACATGCTAGGATAGTTGCGAAGGTGGGTAATACTAGTGCCTCCACTGAACCCACTTCTTGTCCATGTGCTTGTCCTGCTCCAGGTAACACTTGCGGTCGACGACCTCTAGAATCTTCTCGCGCATGCCAGCCTTGCCGTCGCGCATGCGGCCAAAGATTGAGAGAAGCTCGTCGACAGTGATAGTCGTGGCTCCGCTGCTCCGATGGCTGCCGTCAACCATGGATTGAATCTCGGCTTCCGTAGGAAGCGCAAACTTCATGGGGTCGGCAAGCTCGGTCACCGTGGATAAATAGGGCGGCGGGGTGATGGCAGGCGCGGTGCCCTTCTCGGGCGAGTATTTCGAGAAGAACTTCTCCGAGACATCCTCGTCTTCGACGTCCTTGATGTGGGGTGGAGACCATTGAGGCCGGTCCTTAATCTTATCCACAAGGATCGCGGTAACACCGGTTTTGAAGTCAGGTCCGTCACCACTCTGTAGAGCAATGAATATTGAGTGAAAGAGCACTAGGAAAAATGACACTTGCGCAGAAGGCGGTTGCGATATTCATCTCCATCTGCAGAGCTTCCAGGAGATTCATATCTCTTCCCCGACGGATAGCCTGCAGCGCGACCTTCAGGCTGGTAGGACTGCGCAACTCAAGTGTTTGGAGAGTTTGCGCTGCCCATTGTCGGACGCCTTCATCTGCGTGATTGTTTGACATTTCGGCGAGGTCAGCAAAAATCTCCTCGACAGTGTTGTGCTTGAACGCAGAGTCAAGTGCGGCACGCTTTGCGCCAATGAATGAGCTGGAAACTTCATCCGGCTCCCGCTCCGCAGCTTCTTGTTCGATGATATCATTGATGGTCTTGTCGGTAGGCTCCTCGAGGGCGGCAATGCGCTCCAACAGGGCGGGGATACGCCTTGAGGGAACATAATGAGTGGCGAATCCATGCTCGCTGTGAACGTCATGTTGAGCGACCGGTCGCACGGGTACGAAAGAAGTAGCTTACAAGACAGCCCGGCCTGAGATTATATCTCCGGTTAAAGCAAGGTAAGTTCCAATCTCGCCGTCAAGCCGCGAGAGGAAGTAGCTTGCTCCGACATCGGGACAGTAACCGATTTTGGTTTCGGGCATTGCGAAAACGGTCTTGTCGGTGGCTATCCTGAACCGAGCATTAACGGAGAGACCAACGCCGCCGCCCACTACGTATAACGACAGTGAGACATCACAAAAAGACGTGCAGATATGTCAAAGATGGACGTACTCGTGATGCCGTCCATGACGGCCACGTATGGCTTGGGCACGGCGGCCAAGATGTAGTCCATCTCAAACCTAATATGCACAAGTAAATTTGAGGACGCGGAGGTTCTGGTGCAGCGGAACTGACTCGCGGTGGAAGAAGTCAATAGCTTGCGGGCGTGTTTCAGGTTCGCTTGCATTGCGAATGACGCCTGGACGTACGGAAGCCTACTTGTCAATACGCCGGAAACACGGATAGAAGTGCACTCACTTTCGACATCACCCCCGGCACAGAAAGCCCTTCCGATGCCACGTCCGACAATGACCTTTGCCAGGCTGCCTTGACACCATTCCTTGAAGCTCGGAGGTCGAGGCACAGTCCAGGAGAAGATGGAGATGGAAGCTCACCTCGACCTGCGGGCGCAGAATATTGAGCATCGGCTCGTTGAGGGCGTTTAATTTGTGTGTGCGGTTGAGGACGTATGTCCGGACGGAGCCATTTGATTCGAAGAGGACCGGAGACTCGTCTGGAGCTGGAACCCTGGATTTGGGGACTGAGCTGGAGGTAGACATGAAGTGACGACCGATCGCGGCTGTACGTTGTGCCGCTGTGGCTGAGGGGCGAGACATTGTCCTCAAGAGGACGCTACGCGCATACATGTGGCAAAGAGAGTGGGGGTGGACAAGCCGGTAACTAAGGACGAGAGCGGGAGTCCGACGGTGAGTGGAGGCGCGCCAACAGAGTAGGGTAGTGTCACCTGAGTGTCACGGATGTGGTCGGCGACGCGCTCGCCTGCCCGATAATGCCTAGGCGCCGAGTGCACAGCGCTGGTCCACGACGAGTCCGGTCACGGTCCATCGTCTACTAGCCATACCTGCAGCAACACACACCGCACTCGGCCCCGACCGTCTCTCCCGTCTACCGTGACTCGGACCATTCTCTCCTCTCCCGCTTCTCGGCCACCCTGAACATCCTGCGCATTCAAAACGATCGTCGCCGCCATGACGCCCGAACTACCGGTCATTGGCACCCGTCTTAACTATTCAGGCTCTATAGGAACCGTCAGGTATGCAGGCCCCGTCGACGGCGCGCAGGGGCTGTGGCTTGGTGTCGAGTGGGACGATGTCACCCGTGGCAAACACGACGGTGTCAAGGACGGAAAGCGTTACTTTACCTGCCTGTGAGACTGTGCGTTCCATGACTACTTCCTACTGTATTTTCTCATCCCCCCCATAGCGCTCCGAATAGCGGATCTTTCATTCGACCCACCGTCGCAATCGTCTACGGTGTATCGTTTCTATGCGCTCTCACTGCCAAGTACATCGAGGTCCCTCATGGTGATTCTTCGTCGGAGAGGGTTATCCTCGGTTCCTCGGGCGGTGCGATCGAGGTGGAGGCCGTCGGCCTCAACAAGATCAGGAACAATCTCGCCCGCCTCGAAAGTTTGCGAGAGGTTAGCCTCGATAACAAGAATGTCGCACGGGCCGACCCTCCTGGCGAGATACATCGGACCTGCCCAGGTATGTCCGTTGCGAAAACTCGTATGACTTGATCGTTTGTAAGCTTCCAGCGCCTCATTTCTCTCTATGAACTTCGTCCATCTACGCAAGCGCTACTGCGCTGCACTTCTAGCCTGCTCTCTTGCTCGTCAGTGTTTATTGTGACGATATCGCAGGGTGGTGCTGCGGTTATTGAAACAGCTTGATGAATAATAGAAGTTGCGAACACATCGGTCTGGTACAGTGTTTGGGCTCCGAAGTAGGTCGCCATTTCTAATATTCTTTCAGGCTGCATCAGAAGATGAACTGCTCTTTCCATTCCAATCAGCGGTTAATTTTTCTGTCTTTTGAGGATAATAATTGGCCGTTCAGGGGTGCCGAGATCTGTCATCCGTCGGATGCGGTTCCGACGGTCTCAAAGGTCCCCAAGTCGTGGCCATTCAAGAGTCGGTCGCACTGTGCAGCGGCGTCTTCCAGCCTAGGATCCGAGTCATCCTCTTCACATTGGTGACTCCACGCAAGTTAAACTATGCGCGTCCACGTTTATTGCTATCCGTCGGGGCGGCGATAACACCTTCTCGGAATTCATACGCGCAGGTTGGAAACCCATCGTTGACGAGTTGAAATGCATAGGTATTCGTGGCCTTGATCTGTCCAAGAATCTGATTTCATCCTGGGATACTGTCGCGGACATCGCTATCGAGATGCCAAACCTCCAGAGTCTTCGTCTCAAGTAAGCATTGTCTGCTCCATTCCATTAGGAAAAACCATCTTTACATCTTTGCCTATCCGTTATTTCTAGTCAGAACCGTATGGGACCGCCCCAAAATCTGCAAACTGACTCCCCGGCGTTTCATCGACTCAAAGAACTGCAACTTAGCGCGACGTTAATGACCTGGAGGGAATTTCAAGCCCTGTTACCGTACATGCCTGTCCTGACCACCGTTGAATTGGGATACAACCGCTTGCGAACACTCCCGCCAAGCTCAGCGTCCCGCTCTAACCTTCACCCTCCGGCTGTGCAAGAGGTGAATCTAGATGGGAATGAACTCGACAATTTTGCCGACATCAATGAAGCAATGCGCAACCTTCCAGGGTGTGTACTCAAACCTTAACCAACATCTATCTCCCCCAATGGAATCAACATACAGCATTTGACTCTGTGTATACAGCTTACAACGACTCATCCTCACCTCCAATCAATTCTCTCATATTCACCCGCCTGCTCCGAATGCAACGGATAATACTACTGGGCCATCCGGCCATGCACCGCCATCCTCGCTCCGCGGGCTCAAACACCTCGCGCTCGCTTTCAACCGCCTTGCCTCGTGGCGCAACATTGATACGCTCCAGTGCTGGTGTCCGGAACTCGAGTCGGTCACCCTCGCCGGAAACCCGCTCGTCGATGGTGAGTACACACGTTCCCAGTATTGCCCGTCTCCATTCCTTCACGGCTCGCAAACCTTCATGTGCTCTGCTTGCTGTACATCCACATTCACTTCCGTTTCTGTTTCTGTTTCTGTGTCTTTTCCGGCACTTGGTATCCGGGAAACGACCGACGCTAACGTTTTCGTGCTATAATTTGTGCCACGTTGCACTGCCTTCTGCCAATGCGTTGAACATAATTCGTCGAAATTCACGACATGGAATGACGTGGACCGCTAAACGTCACATCGACACATGATGTCGGCCGAATCAATATCTGCAATACCGCCGGTTCGACGAGAGCCCAGAACCGAGCTGCAGGAGTTATGCGCGCGCGTTCACCATCGCAAAGCTCCCATCACTCAAGACCCTCGATGGTGCTGCAGTAAGTCATCCTTTAGGAAAGTTGCGATCCTCCCCTCCCCGCAGCCCCTTCTCTCACTGTTAGTTCCGGCCGGCTCTGTCATCGTTACGCCCGCGCCACGGCATCGAGGCTTTTGTGGCGCGTCCTGTACGCTCGTGGCATACGCAGTCTCTCGACTACTCCTCGATGTGATGTTGGCGATGGTTAACCCCGACGTTATCCACAGATCTCCTCGCGCGAACGTACAGACAGCGAGCTCCTATACCTCTCCCATATCTCAAAGCAACCATCCCAGTCCGATGAGGAGAGGCGCGCAAAGCATCCTCAGTGGGAGGTGTTGTCAGCCAGTGCGTGTATCATTGATTGTTACCCTTTATGGGCGTCCCACTTACCCCGTTCCCTTCCGCCGTGTACTTCTCCGTGATTGCTCCTGCGCCAACTCATCCGCCCCTCCCCGGTGCCCCCTTGTTCTCCTCTCCCGATTGTTGACATGCCGATATCGCTGTGGTCTCAACAACCTTGTATCGACCGTTCTCACCCTGCCTCCTCCGCAAACCCTCCTCCGCTCCCAACAAACTCACGACCGGGAACACGCCCTCACCAAACTCACGACACCCGTCGTGGCCGTCCAGAACACGGGATGGCGCACGCCCCGGCTGCGGTCGAAGCCTCAGACACGCTCAGCAATCGCCTCATCAGTAAGAGATCTCCTGCATCCCCTGCCTATCAGATCGTCCTGACACACATTTCCCGTCTCCCTTGTCCCTCCCCACCGAACGCAACCTCCTCACACCGGCTCTCGCCACTTCTAGGCATCGGGATCCATTATGGCGGCACCGCACCCCCCGCGGCAGCCGAGCTCGCGGCCTACCTCGGACAGTGCAAGTCCACCGCGACTTTGCGCGTCCTCTCGACCATGTCCATCCGGACCTTGCGCCTGAAACTCATCAAGACCCTCAAAATACCCAAGACACAGCACGACGCGGTTAGGCTGTGGATGGTCCTGCCCAATGGCCACTTCATAGAACTGGACGAACAGTTCTTTGGGCGGGATCTTGCGTACTGGGGGGTAGACGAGGACACACAGTTTGTGCTTGTAGACAATTGAATGTTATATTTCCCGGTCAAGTACATGAGAGGTCGAACGCATACATGGACCGGGGCCTACACATACCACAGAAAATTTGGGGATTTTCAACTGACCTGAGAGTTAAAATCTTCCCATTCCTTTCGGGTAAGTTAGCGCGATTCCATAGCCCCCTCCGGAGAAGCACGAATTTGCCTTGGACCCAGAACCAGCCAAGGCCGTTCGCACGCAGGACTAGCGCACCCATATACGCCCACAAAGCCTCCGCGAGGTCCAAATTTCAAAGGCAGCCGGCCAGTCCCGCAAGCGCCAGCACGAACTCCGACAGCCGGGGTAAGAGACACCAAACGGGGACCAAGGTCCTGGGTACGACCAACGAAAGACACTTTGCTATCCAACGACAGCTTGTCCAAGGTCCATGCGTGTTGAGGCCAACGGGAACCGGCAGCGTGTACGTGGCAGGTCCACCAGCACGGACGCGAAAAGGAGCTAGGCCCAGCTCCTGTGGTGGGCCAGGCCGCGCTTGGGAAATTGGAGGGTACAAGGTGGCGGGATATCCTTCCAGCTCGAGATACACGACGACTCCTTTTCCATACAGCAGAAACCTATTCGAAGGGAAGCGAGAGGGAGGCAGTCCGGAACGCCTTTTCGGAAACCATTTCGGGTCCATAACGCAAACGGATGTTATCCGGAAAAACCATGGCCGAACTCAGCGCGCCCAACCGTTATCCCCGTTGGCATGCCTCGGCCTATCCTCGAAACGATCTTCCCTCTCGTCGCGGCGGCGGTCGTCCCTGCGTCTTTCAACGTCGTCCCTGCGACGGTCATAGTAAGGGTCAGGGCCTCGCCGGTCATCATAGCCACCTCGCCGATCATCGTACCCTGCAGGCCTTCTTTCCTCTTCCCTCCTCGGAGGTGGAGACCTGGGGCGACGATCTTCGACTTCAGTGCGGCGAGGAGGCGACCTGGATCGTTCCCTGCGAGGACCGCGATCCTCCCTGTAGCGGTCATCCCTCTCGCGGTGCCTGTCATCCCGGGCGTAGCGGTCGTCCCGAGGACGATCATCGCGACGATCATCGCGGCGAGGGTCACGACGGTAATCGTCGGCACCAGCACGCTGCTGAGTAGGATGAGTGCCGCGAAATGGGACAAAAGTAGGCTGCCCCTACCTCACGGTCCATATTGACGCGGACGGGCTGACCACGGAGGTCACGGCCGTCGAGTTCCTTGACGGCGCGCTCTGCATCTTCACGAGAGAGGTATTCAAGAATACTGAAGAAAAGGCAAAAGTTAAGAATTGAAGCAAAGTGAGTGGCAAGAAAGGGCTGACCCTTCACCGGGAACATCACGATCAATGTCCGCATAAGAGACGCTACCAGCCTCGCGTCCGAAGTCTTTCAAGTCCTGATCGAGGGACGGTTGTCAGGGTTCCAAGTCCACGTAGATACAATACCGATGGACGGGCCAGGCCAGGCCATCCAGAGGGGCAGGGGCAGGGCCGAATCTACAAAATATGACTGGTTGGGAGAGAGGCACGTACCTGCCAGCTGGTGTCGCGGGAAATGCCCGACACGATAAGACGGAAGCCAGGAGGACGCCTGGCACGAACAAGCCTGTCGGCCTCGTAGGGGTCACGGCGAGGACGAGTCTCCTTGGCGAACTCAACGACGATGCTGGGCAACGTATTAGCGCGAAGGTTCTTGAGCGTTACACGTGGAATGCGGCATACTTGGCGCCCATGAAACTCTTGCCGTTGAAGTGGTGGAGGGCATCTTCGGCGTCGCGAGAGCTTTCAAACTCAACGAAGCCGAAGCCTAGAACGCGACGGGTGAATTCAGAGCACCAGGAGCAAGTCACGAGAGTGACTAACCGGTCATGACACGGCAGTCGACGATACGACCGTAGCCATCGAAGAATTTTGAGACGTCGTCAGAACGGGCATCAGGGGGGAGCTCTACACATTGGTAAGGATGATGGTGAGCTTGTGGGTACTTGGGAGTGTTAGACAGACCAAACGTACTTCCAAGATAGAGACGGCGGGCCATGTTGGATGAGAGAGCAGAAGATGGAGACCGGGAGCAGGAGGGGCTGCGGCGACGAACTGGTTGGTTCCCTGGCTGGTCCGTGCGCGGGAGAGGCGTCTGTGCCATAACGGGAACGTCGCGTGCTCTGCGGAGCGCCGGCTGGGACAGTGCCTGGTGGACGACGACGCAGCGATTGGCGGGCATATTGCCGACGACATTCCTCATCTCGTGGGTCCCGTGACGACGGCGCCGCTTACTGAAGAGGCCCACTGGGTCGCCCCCATAAGTACAAGTTATCTGATAACTTGTGCTCCTCGCTCATTACCATGTTGTCACGGCTCTCGACAAAGTCCGGAAAGGCCCTCTGCCGTTCAGCTCTCCGTTCCTCCGTCGCCCGGGTCGCGGTCAAGGATGCACGCAGGTCGTTCGTACAACCCTCCGGAGCGGACCGAGCCAGTGTGGTCGACGTCCCCTCTGCCTACCAGGAGGACACTGCGTTCGCACCCCGAGTTGGTACGTGCTCTTTCTAACCACCGAAGGCGAGCCCGTAAATTGACAGCCGTTTGCACAGACATGTTTGGTTTTAAGTTAGAGGCAACCCGCCGCGAGGGTGGTGTCACCGAGAAAGCTCGTCCAATTTACCTCGATATGCAGGTAAGGTGCAGTGAGTTGGCACTGGCAACATCCTCTGATAGCGTTTGCAAGGCCACAACACCTGTAGACCCGCGAGTATTGGACGCCATGCTGCCTTACCTTACCGACCAGTATGGCAACCCCCATAGTCGGACGCATTCCTACGGTTGGGAGGCGGAAAAGGCGGTGGAGGATGCGCGTAAGGTGTGTAAAACAACTTGTGGCGCCCCACTCTCGTGATACGATTGGGATTTCCCCTCTCATAGCACGTCGCCGACCTCATTGGTGCCGATCCCAAAGACATCGTGTTCACCTCTGGTGCAACTGAGACGAACAACATGGCCATCAAAGGTGTTGCTCGGTTCCACAAAGACAGGAAAAAGCATCTAATCACCACCCAAACGGTATGCACATCTTTTTTCCATACGACCAACTCTTCTCTCATCGGTGTCTCAGGAGCACAAGTGCGTGCTCGACTCTTGCCGCAAGCTGCAAGAGGAGGGTTTTGATGTCACATACCTCCCGGTCCAAACCAACGGGATCATCCGGCTGGATGAGCTGGAAGCTGCTATCCGGCCCGACACATCCCTCGTTTCAATTATGACCGTCAACAACGAGACTGGAGTCATCCAACCGGTCAAAGAGATTGGTGAAATCTGTCGCAGGCACCGTGGCGTCTATTTCCACACCGATGCAGCGCAAGCAGCCGGGAAGATCAACGTGGACGTGAACGAGTGGAATGTTGACCTCATGAGTATCTCGGGACACAAGCTTTATGGCCCCAAGGGTATCGGTGCTGCATACGTGCGGCGGCGACCCCGTGTCAGGCTTGAACCAATCTTGAGTGGGGGAGGCCAAGAACGTGGGTTGCGGAGCGGGACCCTCCCAGCCGCGTTGGCAGTCGGCATGGGTGAGGCCGCGAGGCTCGCGAAACAAGAGATGGCTGTGAGTGCCCCTGCTTCTTGCACTGCGATGATGATACCTCCCACGCGAACCACATGACACAAAGTCGAGAGCATCGTGGCGTGCCGTTCGCTTTGCGATCAATGCCGCCAGCTTTGCGATGACCCTGCGTGCAGGGGTACTGAGCGTCGCGACTTTTACTATCCCTCGTAACTTGCTAACTACCTTCTCGCAGCGGGACCATGCTCACGTGAAAGAGCTGTCCGACCGTCTGATCAACGGCATCAACTCGCGTGTCGAGCACGTCGTCCGCAATGGTGACGTTAATGGCTATCCCGGATGTGTCAACCTCAGTTTCGCCTATGTCGAGGGCGAGAGTTTGCTAATGGCGCTCAAGGTATGCCGGTGTCATCTCGTCCACTGTCCGTGCGTATGTACTAACTTCGCTGTCAGGATGTTGCGCTTTCCTCTGGTAGCGCATGTACTTCCGCCTCGCTGGAGCCGTCATACGTCCTCCGCGCTCTGGGTGCTGCCGAAGACATGGCGCACTCATCCCTCCGCTTCGGTCTTGGCCGCTTTACAACGGAAGCTGAGGTCGACTACGTCGTCGAGAAAATCGTCGCTGTCGTCCAGAGACTGCGCGAGATGAGGTGGGTCTCATTCTCTCACGTTTTCTCGCTGCGCGCTGATCACATGTGCTCTCTTAGCCCCTTGTGGGAGATGGTCCAGGAGGGCATTGATATCACCACCATCGACTGGTCTCAGCACTAAGCCTTCTTGATCCTCTTGGGCATTGAATATTGAATCCTCTCTCGTCCGCCGGTGCGCTGAACTTGGTGTCAGTGGGATGCACTGTTGTGTAAATACAGCGGGGTTTACGTACGCGTCTCCGCTTGCCTCGCCATCAGAGGAATCGAACAGTTCTAGTTACTTACACAATTCATCTTCACCGTTCGTAGTGTATGTCCTCCTGGATGATCCGGAGCAATCCGTGTATTATATGCCCTTCTTGTGGAATCCAGTAATCTATATACCTGGTCTTTGATTGGTCTTTAGCTTAGGACGTGATCCTGTCATTCATTGCCGTCTTCCGTTACCATCCGGTAGCTCCGGAACGGTGCTCCTTGCTGAGCACGTCGTTATTGGGTGATATTTCCCCCACCCACCCGCACTCGGTTGGACGGAGCTATTCGGACAGATGCGGACATGGACGTGCAG
The DNA here is from genome assembly GCA_964023155.1 of Ganoderma resinaceum. Classification (NCBI taxonomy): domain Eukaryota; kingdom Fungi; phylum Basidiomycota; class Agaricomycetes; order Polyporales; family Polyporaceae; genus Ganoderma; species Ganoderma resinaceum. The sequence goes on from OZ026794.1 coordinate 3,045,070, forward strand.
CAGTCGTAAAAGCGGAAGGAAAGCTGTGTTCTTGAACCGCGTACAGTAAGAAATGCAATGACAGAACTCCCCAAACTCAAATCCCGTATATTACAGAGGGGGGTTCGCCGCAGAGACCAGGGTCTCGAAGTACGACTGGAACCAGGTACCAGCCTCGGGTGCGGGCTGCGTGGCGTCCGAGAGCGAGCACGTCGAGTCGAAGCGGGGCGACGAGCTGTTGGACGTGCCGTCGGACTCGCCTCCGGGCTTGACCCAGACGATGGCGTCAATGAGCGAGTTGCCGGTGTTGGTCGTCGGGCGGGTGCCGAAGCCCGCGCCCTTGATGTTGCACCAGTCGCCCCACTGCTGGCGGAGGTTCTGCTGGCCTGAGCGGCCCTGGTCGACGACGAACTGCGCCGGGAAGCCGGCGGACGCGAGCATCGGCCCGAGCGCGTTGATGTAGTGCGACTCGTCGTAGTTCGGGTCGCCCTGTGTGATCGGGTCGGGCGAGGCAGCGGTGAGCGCGTTGTAGTTCGCGACGTTCGTGGCGAGCCCGCGGACGAAGGACGAGGAGTTCGCGGACTTGAACATGGACGCGAAGAGCGTCGCCGCGGGCGAGATGTTCGCGGGCCAGCCGAGCCACCCGGCGTGACCGGCGTCCATGTACATGTATACGCCGACGGAGGAGAGCTGCTGAAGCGCGTAGGTGACGCATGCCTTGTACGTGGTCTCGGCGTTCGCGCACTTCTGCACGTTCAGGTTGGTGACGAGGTTTGCAAGCGAGTCGGGCTCGATGACCGCGACGACGCGCACGTCGGGGAACTGCTTGATTTGGGCAACGATCTGGTCGATGTAGTCGTAGTACTTCTCCTGGCCGCCATCGACGATGCTGAACTCGCCGTTGGACGCCTTCGCGGCGCAGTCGCGGTCGGGGAGATCGTAGACAACGATTTGGACGAGTTGCTTCTGACCGCTGCTCTTTTGGAGGGCAGAAGCATCGGACAGGTAGGTACCGAGGTCGGGAACCTTGGAGACACTGTCGAGCCAGGTGAATGTGGGGATGTTCACAACGCTGGCAGCCTTGGCAGCCAAGCTCGAGTCGGAGATGTTGGCGGCAGCAGCCTGAATCTCCGCGGCGTAGTAGGGGCTCAAGTAGGCCTACAGCGGACATGCTAGTGAGTTTACCCGAAGATAAGCCTTAGACGTTCTTAGGAAGCTTACGGTATATCCGACGAAGGGGTTGCCCGCAGCAGGTGTGGTCGACGGAGCCGAGCCACCGGATGTCGACGTGGATGACGGGACAGAGGTCGTGCCAGGCGCGGAGGTCGTGGCGGGAGCGGAGGTGCTGGAGCCAGGACTTGAAGCCATTATTTCAGCATCGCGGAGCATAGCCCTACAATCATACTTGGAATACACTCACATGCACTGCGAGTAGTAGTCGTTCTGCTTCGTGCAAACCGAGCCAACCACACAAGTCGTGGCGCCAGCTAGAAAGGAAGACAAGAAAATGCTCAGGTTAATCTGGTCTTGAACTCGGTAACGCCATATTAACTTACTCCAACCAATACCGCCACACTGTCCCCAGACAGGCGACTGTGCAGAGACGATCGCGGGAAGGACAGTAAGAAGAGCGCAGAGCGGTGCGAACTTGGACATTTTGAGGTGCTGGGACTGGCAGAGGGGAACTGGTATCCTGGAGCTCCACTGTGGTCGCTAGGATGTTATATAGTGCGGCGCCGCGATCGGAACCAGTTCCAGCTGGCAGGGAACATCATCCACCGTGGTGAACCTAGAATATCCGGCGAACACCCGAGCAGGGGACGCGGAAAGACATCGGTTCTGGTCAGTTGTCGTCGCAGACGACGTTGGAGGCAGGTCATGGGGCCAAGTATTCACCCGGCCACGATCCATCGTGAACGAGAACAAGCGACAAGTATCCCGACTTGATTGTTGCGTGGTTCGGTGCAAGTTCGGATGGGGTTGCTGGGGAAATCCAAGAGTCCATGAGTCTGATTTCCCCGTATGTAAGAGTGCGAGACACTTGCCAAGAAGTACTAGGACTTATAGTGGAAGGGTACCATACCATTCAGTATGAGTCGTACCTAAAAGGCAAACCTTGGTCAGGGACTCTTGACGAACCCCACACACAGCGAGCCTATGGGTCAAATGCATTATTTCCGCTGTGCAGCAGGTGATTCGACAGAGCACACCCGTGTGAGATGACCTTTCCGTCGGTCAAGCTCATGATAGGAAAACAAATATGGATGTCCTGGAACGCCCACGACAGAAACCCCTTGGGGGCGGGGCTTCGTGCATGTGGGCACGGGTCAACAAGAGACGGGATCAATATACGGTCTCGTGCATCGGGCACCGCGTGATCTCGGCGACTGTGAACTTCTTTGGAATGGACATCACAGAACGACCGGGATGATGTATTGGTAGTAGTGAGAGCGTGCACCCCTCCGCGCTCCGTTCCAGGGCATTGCGACGTGACTTCCCTGGATATAGAAAGCTCTGGCAGATCCTTCCCCGACTACACCGGGTACACTTTGGAAGCAGGAACATCGGTCGGTGATCCTGAAGAATCTAAACTTATCGAAAGCCTGGATGTCATCCGTCGTACCACTGGTGATTTCCTGGGGTCTTGTAGCACAAATGTGGTGGACGGAAATTTGAACTATGTCCGATGAAAGGCGAGGTGGGATACCAGGAGCAAACTCAGACACCTCGTGTTGCTCCTGGTACCGAAGCCTGGGCACAACTCGAGGAACGCCGAAGCAACCAGCACGGTAGCCTATTACGGAGTCCCGGCATTCCTCCTTTGAGTGGACGAACGATTTGTCGAACATGCATGCACGCACTGCATGGACAAAGTCACGATATTCTCCCGGCATTGTAACTGGCGAAGGCTGTGTTGGAGTGAGCTCCGCGAGGCGGTGACACATACTCTTGGACGGCGTTCGGCGAACGGAGAAGACTGCGCAGCCAATGTAGGAAAATCCACGGAGAAGATGGATCAGAGAGATGTCAAAGATACACTCACAATACCGGAGCATTGTAATATACATGATATGAGAGGTCCAGCTACCGTTTCCTCGGTGCACTAGGTGGCGGAGGGAGCAGCGTGGGGATGCCACCGCTACTGGAGGAGGAGAGACTTGAACCACCGGAAAGATCGCCAAGGAGGTTTATGCCCGAGCTGCCGGTATTGGAAGGCTTGCTCGCTCTTCCTGGAATGGAGATGGAGAACGTCTGGCCTTCCTTCAATGTGTAGTCCTTCTTCGGGCCGGCTGGTACATGTGGGGAAGGCTGATCTGCTGACGCTTCGGCGGGGTTCTTCAACGCTCGCCATCGCCTGAATGAATAGTGTAAATCGCCAAGACCTCGGGAACTTACAGTGTAGAGCCAACCCACTTAGTATAGTCTTGCAGCGCAACGTCTACGACAAGTGTCAGCCAAGGCTAACGCATGGTATGCGGGACACCTGGACACGTACTGAAGTCGAAACTATCCGATCGCTCCAAGAAGCCCATGCCAATATAAGCTCTTCGACCGTTATCCTCGACTCGGACAACAAAGTATCGTGACGAATCCAAGACGGCCTCAACACATGGTTTCGCCGGATCGTAGTCAGCCTTTGCGAAGACTGAAAGCTCGAGTCAGGGGCAAGAAGGTCTGAAGCTTTACATCCACGTACGTTCACCTGAAGCAACGTAAGCCGGATGCGAGAGGGCGGACTGTATGAATGGCACTCACCAGTCGTCGTGTCTTCGAACTGTAACGCAACGCCCGAGCTACGCTCAATGATACGAATACGTCCCTTCCACAACGGCTGCGCGAGATCACCCCACTCCTGTGCACGATGGCCCTCGTTGGCCTTCAGAGGCGGGATCTTGTATACTGCACCACGCGTGATGAGTCCGATCGCGACCTGCTAGATAACGCCTGGCTGACCTGAAACTTCGCGGCCAATGTAAAGGATGCTCTCAATCTCTTCGTCGTTCATGGCGTGTTTTAGGGGATGTGAGAGTCGTAGGGAGGAGAATGTGGGATTGGGAGTCGTAAAGCACCGGCGAGCACAGACGGAGGCTGAGCAGGTCGCAGGACTGTGACAGTCCAGGGGACAGCCTTGCCGCGCATCGCCCGCACAAGCGCCCAGACCTATAATCATTATGGGCGTCTAAAGGTACCCCATCCTTGTCTCCTCTCCAGACCAACTCCATACCATCTCAACGCGTTCTACGTGCACCCTTCCCTGATTTACTCGCGCAAAACGTGGAGATGACTGGACCACCTACGCCACCGCCCTCAAGTGCGACTGAAATTCAGGATGCAGCTCGCACATCAGTACCGCCACCGCAAGTAGCTCAGGATGCTGCCGGTGCCACTGAGCCTGCAGCACCCGCTGCCCAACCCGCCCCCGAGCAAGCCCAACCCGCAACCGAATCCTTGAACAATGCCAACAAGACCCCATATGAGTTGATCTTCCCAAGCCTCGTGACACTTGCGCGATCGGGAGCAACCAGGGAGCTGATCCAATTGGCAGAGAGAGGGGATTTAAATGTATGTTTTTATCCAGCGATCTTTAACAAAGCCTCAGAACTTTGTCACGATATCTACATCTACATCTGCCAGGGTGCCAGTGGCACAGACCACACACGGTTGTTCATTGTGGCGCCCTTGGTGCTTGCATACATGATTGTTGACGAGTTGTACGTTACCTTGATCTAATTTGGATCAAATACTAACCTCGAAATCCTGCATCCACAGAACTCCTGCACGTTATGCGCTGTTCCGACTTCCCAGTGCCTTGAGTGCTCTCCCAATATCTCAGAATCTCTTCAACCTCCTCGCCTCTGTTTCTGAGCGCAAGTACACACAAGTCTATCCTCGAGCCCAGACACTGCGCGAAATGGTCTCTGTGCCAAATTTCCCCAATGTAGATCTCGGCCAAATTCTTGTGAGCCTGATCGATGCGTTTGTCGGTGAGCATCCCGGATTACATGTGACCGTCTACGATTGTCGTTGATGTGCCCCGTACAGTTGCCTTCCGGAATAAGACATTTGCTTTGCTTGCCAGGGCATACACGTCTTTACCCCTAGCCCTCGCGCAGACATATCTTGGCTTTACCGCCGAAGAAGTTGTCAACGGTGAGTGGGTTCGGTGCTGCGTGTCGTTCAAACCTAATTGCGGCATATAAGTGGCCGTTCCGGCTGGATGGGCCTTCCACGAGACGACTTACGTCTTGACGCCCCCGAAACAGTCGCCATTCAGTGCTCGCCGAGCAGTCGATGCAAGTGCGTTGTATTCCCCCGCGTCCTAGCATTGAGAATGCCATTTTTGATAACTCTTGCAGCGCCTTCTACTTTGTCGGCGCTGAGCCTGGTAGCAGAGAGCGTTGCCAATCTAGAGGCATAGAAACCACACGGCAGGCGATGAGCTCACGTGTATGATGATTTCCTCTTCGTGTATGTTTCCATGTATACTACCAGTACTCGGCACACCTGTGCACATCGTTGTAGCGCAATCCCATTCTCTTCACTACGTTTATGTACGTCCACTGCAATCGACCTTGATGATGCCAATTAGGCATTTCTGCGGATGGTTATTTTCACGTTGACCGAGATTACGACTGCCTGGCCCGAATTGGTTAGAGGAGCGTGCAAGCGCCGTTGGACTTGTATCTGAGATTTGACCGATCGCGCGCATACCGACCGGTGCCACAAGCGAGCGTGAGGTTGGACTTGTACACCACGCCACCCTCGACGTCGCCATCCCCCAAATCTTTTCGACTGTTCCCCTTTTGATACCACTACTTATACCTTGCATTTTCGGAGCATTTTGGAACCCGACCAGCTTTCTCACGGCACCCAAACCCTCAATCCTTGAGTTTGGTAGAGTCATGAGCTCTGAGGCAGCACAACGAGGAGAGGAAACGCCTGTGGCATCCACGACAACGGTTACTGCTCAGGCATGTCCTTCCTGCATTCTTATCTCCAGGCCAATGACTCACTGCGGGTGCAGGTCGATCCCTCTGAAACGGACCAGAACGAGCGATGGATCCACCTACAGTTTACTTGGGGCGGGAAATCCTTCACAATGGATATTGCGGAGTCTGATAGGTCAGTAAGTCTAGTCCCTCTGATTTTCGATGGATGTCATACAGATATTTTCAATTCAGGGTATTTGACCTGAAGGCGGCCCTCATGAGCTTGACGGATGTGCCACCGGAACGGCAAAAAATTCTGGGGCTGGTCAAGGGGAAGCTTCCTGATGACGACGGAAGAATGTAGGTCAAGTAGTAACCTAGATGGAAGCTGTCTCAATGTTTTGTGGCTTTTCAGGGGCGACTTAAAGCTTGTGAGCGGCAAGAAGTTCACCCTCGTTGGTACACCCCAGGGACACGAGATCAAGGATCCACACGGTACTACTTGCGTTTCGGTGGTTCACAGGTTTCGGCCTTCACACTGACCTTCGAGTTTGTAGAGCTCGAGTTCCTGCCCGATGTGGTCAACGACCTCGACGTGGACTTCAGCGCCGACCCAGCTGCCGCAACGGCGTACATGAACGATCAGCGGAATCGTCGCAAGGTCAAAGAGCATACCCAGAAGCTGCAGGTCAACGTTATCAACTCCCTACGAGAAGGAAAACGGCTTCTTGTTCTCGACATCGACTATAGTGAGTTCTTGTTCTTTCGACTTCCCGCAAGAAGCCTCTGCTTAAGATATCACCTAGCAATTTTGGATACCAAGCCTCTGACTTCGGGCGCATTACCACCACGAGAATGTGCCCGACCAGGCCTCCATGAATTCCTTGAAGCCGTTTATCCCTACTACGACATTTGTATATGGTACGTGCTCTAACATTGATTCAATCAAAGATATCTGAACTCCGGGATTGCAGGTCCCAGACGAGTTGGATCTGGCTAGAGACCAAACTCGTGGAACTGGGAATGCTTGGTGGTGTCAGGAATTACCGAGTAAGCCTGCTAATATCATACAATAACAGTTAGCTTATGGTGAACCTGTACTCAACAGATCTCCTTCGGTGCGTATCTCTTGGCCCGCCCGTAGTGTTAGTCCCTCATGTGGTCTGCAAACAGTCCTAGACAAGACTTGTATGTTCACGGTCTTTTCCGTCAAAGATGGAAAACCATACAAGCACTCCGTAAAGGCATTGCAGATCATTTGGAATCATTTTCCGCGATAGTAAGCGTGCAATAGGAATGCGGTAGATTGTGGCTGACGTCTCTCAGTTCGGCACAGAATACGATCCACATAGATGATTTGGTGAGTGCGATTCTTGAATATGGTTGTCTACCACCTCCTATTTTCTCCAATGAATTCATCGTCCCCCATCGCTCCGAACAGGGCAGGAATTTTGCACTCAATCCGAAGGAAGGGCTGAAGATCTCTGCATTCAAGAATGCCCATACCCAGGTAGCCATGGCCGACCGAGAGCTAAGTAAGGTGGGAAAATACCTTGTACACATCGCAAACAATCACGAAGATTTCCGCGACACCAACCATGCGGTCAGTCCATTTTGCCTACAATCCGCACGCCTGAGGAATGTCGTCTGATGCAAGTGCTCTGTGTACAGCAATGGAAAGACGTTGTGAAATCATTGCCCCCGCCATGACGTGTCTCTGCGATATCGACACTCCTAACATATCCGCCCAACTCCTGGAATGCACCGCGAGAAGAGGACCAGGACCCTGCTAGTTCGGCCCTGATACTTATTGTATACCTTGTACATCACCCATCCGAGGACCTCGGTCAAAGACTATGTCACCGTGAGGACACTACAGTACTATAGTCGTCAAGACCAAGTTGTGCACTATAGAATTCAACTACAGACGTTGATATATATATGACAATTGGCTTCCAGGTGTAGAAACAAATGATCATTCAACGTTCAAGACTGATGATTCTCAATTAGACGTTCAGTTTGACTAATATCGGCTACGAGTTCGGACTGGCGGCGCTAATAAATGTTAAATGTCACCGAGGGAGCTGCACAGCAACTTTGTGGGGTCACGTCTGTTTCCGCTACACCATGCTCACGCTCTTCCGGTTGACCTTCATCCGGCGACCGGTTGGCATCAGCCGAGCACGCACACCTTGTGGACTCACTGCGACCAACGCAGGGGCCCCGTACCTCTTTCCTGCCTGCAAACGCCCCATGTCGTCTAATTCGGACGCGAAAGGTGCGGGACCTAAGCCAGCGTCTCAAGTTCCGCGGCCTTCGGCGACGGTGATTGTCGTCAATTCCCAGAACGAGGTATTGCTTGTCCACCGGAACCCGAAGTCGTCGTCCTTTGCGAATGCACATGTGGGTTTACCCGCATGCTTGAAGATCTGGCGTTCACAATTGGTTAATTTTACACCCTTGCTTGTAGGTCTTCCCCGGCGGAAATTACGACAAGAAGCAGGACGGCGACCACGGGCTGCCTTTCACCGCGCTACGCGAGGTTTTTGAGGAATCTGGCGTCCTCCTCGTTCACCCCACAAGTTCCGGTTTGCCGAGTGACGCGGAGCTGGACAAGGCTCGCGAGGACATTCACTCCCAGAAGCGTCTTTTCGACGACTTCCTGACACAATACGACCTCAAACCTAACGTTGAAGGTCTCCTGCCCTTCACACAGTGGATCACTCCGCCAATATATCCCAAGTTCGTCGTTCACCGGGTCCCCATCGTGACCAGAGCATTGACAATACAATACAACCCATTCCAGGCGTTTCCAGACGCAATTTTACGTCGCGTTCCTCAACGAGACGCGCTCCGCCGGCTTCTCGTCTGGGGACAAGCGAGAGCGTCTCCCCACCCCTGACGGCGGACAAGAGGTCGTCGAGGCCCGCTTTGTGCACCCAAGCAAGGCGCTCAAGGAGTTCTACGCCGAGGGCATCACGCTGTTCCCACCCCAATTCTACCTCTTGACGACCTTGTCGGATATCCTGGTGGGTGGACAGAACACGGCCAAGCAGCGCGAGCGCATCCGGGTGCTCTCGGGCGGGGCCTTCGGGCGCATGGCGATCAACCCCCGCCCCATCCGCGACAAGGACGCGGAGACCGAAGGCTACAGGATCATCGCATACGAAGGAGACGAAGCCAATGGAGGTTCGCCTGGTCGTCGCCATAGGTGCCGACTGAAATTCGGCCAGGGAGGCGTGAGTGGCTCTGTCGAAGCTGCCGGTTTTTACTTGCTGCTGACGACGTGGTGCAGTCGGCCACACACATCACCCTTGAACGGAATTTTGACATTTTTACCGAGCTCGAGGGCGTCCTGTCCTCGAGGCCTGCCAAACTCTGATGTTCGCTTGTTGCTTGTAGTGTATCAGGCATTTGAGACGACCTTGTACCTTGTACTCTGTACACCTCATGGAGAGGAGATCGCATCGAGTATCCGATCGGCTGGCTGGAACCGGCGCGCAGGTAATTCGAGCAGTCAGGGCACACGTATATACGTCTTTGTTCGCTCGATTCATCCAGAAATAGGTCGCCATGATTACCTCGTAAACGCTCCATGGATATTGCGCAACGAGAAAGACGTACGCATATGACGTTTACCACAACATTGCTGACAGGCATGCATATATTGAGCAAAGCTACAGATTATCGCCATGAAAGGCTGGGTAGGACATGAGATTGGTGCTACATGAAAATCATAGGGCACAAGCGAACCCAGAGAGAGGTTATGGATACATCAGAGAATGAGCCAAAAAACACCAAATAAAAATCAGGATCCCAAGGACAAAGCCGTGTGCAATGCAAGTAAGGGTAGTCCGATGCATGAATGTAGCAAATACGAAAGATTGAAAGAGACAAGGGAGGTGCAAAGATGAGTAACCAACACTCCAGACAGGAATGTCAAAATTAGAAGGCATTGTAGAGTAATCGTGGGTCGTCATCGGAAGAAAAAGGTCGTCATCCCTTAGGACAACGAGCAACTTGGAAGCCGATAAAGGAGTTCTTGTAGATCCAGATCGCAGGCGAAGCATTGGGGTTGCGTAGCCCCCATCCCATTCGAGTTCAGAGATTGAAGACCTGGTAGTCGTACTGGACGAAATCACCCCAGTAGCTGGTGTTGCACGCGCCGACGGTGGCGAGGCCTGGCGCGCCTAGGTTGATGGCGTTGACGTTCTCCGTGCCAGCAACCTCCCACGTCGCATACCCGTCGGCGTTGGGGGTGCCGGCGTGGAGGAAGGTCTTGTAACGCGCCTGCATCTCCGTGATCAGCGCAGACTGCGCCGTCGTCGCGTTCTGGACGGTACCAAACTGTAACGATAGAACGTAAGCATCCGACAATCCGATATGGCAGGTGGAAGAACGCACAATGATCTCAATGTCATCCTGGTGGCAGACAGAGCCCCCAGCAGTGCAGAACGGCACCCCCTCGTTGCCGGGGTAGGTCGCTCCGACCATGTACTCTCCAACATAAGCAGCGCCCCCGGCCCCAACCCAGTTGCGCGCAAACGTCCAGGTCGCGCAGCGCCAAATCTGGTCCGTACCGAGCTCCTCGAGTTGTGGGCGCTGGTCGGCCTCGACGCCATTGACGGCAGGCGAGATAGCGTAGAGGGCAGTGTTGAGGATGCGTGTCGTGCGCGGGCTGCCAAAGGTGAACTGCACGAGCTGTTCGTAGAGGGAGCTATCGACCGAGGAGGGGAAATTGCCGTAGATCGTCAGGGCGGCTTCATTGCGAACGTTCGACACGATGATCGGCTTGGACTGCTGGGGGAAGCTGGCGGTCAGGTCGAGGGGGTTCGTGATGAGGCTGTTGTCGCGGACAGGGCGGATGGGCTCCGATGCACCAGCGGCAGGGTCGAGCTCATTGTTCGCTGCGGCATCGATGAGGGTGGTCTGTGCAGACATAATGGAGTCCAAAGACAGGGAATTCAGGCAGGAAGTGTCGGCGGTGCTACAGTTAAGGTTCTTCGTGAAATTGCCGAGGACTTCCTGGTGGATGCCTGTCGTAAGGAACCCGAAGTCCTTGAAATGGCGTTAACATCGATGCACGGATGTGGTAGGACATGCAGAATAACGTACCATGGGATCAGAGTGCAGAACCGCTGACTGGAACAGAGAAGACGCAGACGGGGCGGCCAACAACGCCCTGACCAAGTTCGCACCCGCGCTCTGCCCCGCGATAGTGATCTTCGACGCTGAAGCACCAAAGCTCGGAAGGACCTGTTGCAAGAACGCCAGAGCGTTCATCGTATCCCTGACTGCAAGGTTGTATCCCCCGTTCGGCTGCAAGAAACCGAGCTAGAATAGCACAATAAATTTCGGAACAAGATCGATCTAGAGCAGTTATATTACTTACGGCACCAAGGCGGTATTGGATCACCGCGACAACGGACTGGGTTGCAGCGGCCAGCTTCGAGCCATCCAAACCAGGGCCAGTTGCCGAGCCGGAGGTGAACGAACCACCATGAATCCACATGAACGTCGGCGCATTGGCAGGGAGCGAAGCTGGGACGTAGAGAACCATCGAGAGGCAGTCCTCTGAGCCGACTGTCTTGCCATTGTTATCCGTCTGCACGCACGGCACGGGAAGGGCCGTCACATCGGAAGAACCATTCCTGCCACACGGTACGCGTCAGCTTCGCGATCGGACACAAAACAACGACGAGCGTACGGGAGCTCCCATGTGGTGGCCAGCGTGGACGGTTGCCAACGAGAGGCGGAGGCGTATTTGACAGCGAACCGCGTCGCGCCTGAATCGTCCGAAGTTCCGTGGGCGGTACCAATCGGCGTAGTCACGGAGTTTGTGTTTCCGCTGCTCTCGCGAGGACAGAGGGCCTTTTGGATTATCGGAGACAACTTGCAGAGCTCGGTCTTCCAGGAATACGGAGGCATGGTAACATGGAACGGAGCAGCGGCCGCCCAAGACGCGAGGAGGAGAGTCAAGACGAGGGACTGAGGGCCGAACATGTCGCTCTATAGGACGAGAGAGGCGAAAGGATAGAGTCGGAGAGTCCGAAGTCTACTTGAGGACGGAGGAGAACTGCTGCCTGGGAGGGCCGAGTTGGTGGTGGTAGGGGTTTATATGGAACAGCTGGCGGGCCCTGCGTCAGCGATGAAATAAGATAAATGAGACTCTAGAAAACGAGAGACAGGTGAGAAGATGACGGTAAGGAACAGAGGTGTGTGATACGTACGAAATGAATGGGGGGTGGGGGACATGCCTGGGATCTTTGGCTGTATGGAGAACAATGCCGGTCGAGGACAGACTCGGTGCGAGATCCAAGGCGACCTCTTCCTCCTTCCACGTGGGACATCATCCTCCTCGCTTGCCATATACGGCTCATCCCTTGTCCTGCGTTTGGGAGCCATGCAGCCCTCCCCCCTGCTCGGCTCGTCTTCTTCTTCCTGTTCGTGCCTGCTCGGATATAATATACCTCGACACCCGAACGTAGTCGCAACCAGGAACTTGCTCCATGGCCATCTCCTCGGAGCCTTGCAACAAAGTCGACCACCCTCTCGCCAGCGCTTACTAGTCCGGCGCAGCACAACACCCAAATACGGTGTACAATGAGCACGGCTCAACCCCGTATTATGTTTCCTTCCGAACGCCTGGGCTTCAGAGGCTCGTGTGACAGCGACCTGTGTGGCCTTCCATTTCACATTCGAGCTGACATGTACCTCAATACCGTACATCACCATCGATCTCGGAGCCACATGGTTCAGAATTGGGTAATCAGAGAGGGTCGCCGAGGGCGGGAGTCCTCAAGTGCACCCAAAATGTTGTCATTGAACCGGCGGCATTTGAGCGCATGCAACCATCGTGTGAAGCGAAGTTCGTGAACCGAAACACTGGGCCAGAAGCAAAGCAATTCATTTCTGGTAACTTGCGACTGTGGCCAAATGCAGTGGTGTGGAGAACAAGGCGTTAATGCGGTGCTGTCATTTAATCCCATCCCTCAGAAATGTTTCGCCGGGCTACGGAGGCGAGGCATGACACTCACAAATCGTTCAGGGGTAGACAGGGAGAATCAATAGGTATGAGCGAATCGATGGTGTACCTGACGCCAGAAGGCTGCCCGTGAGCGGAGGGACAACAGAAGGAAGAGAAAAACAGAATATTCCACAGCATACAGCCTCTGTTATTGCGGCGGAACGTAGGTGTGAGACAGAGGCCGTTTGAAGAGCAAAAAATGACGTACCAGCATCCGGAGCTCGACAACCTTGCGGATTACAATCCCTCTCACATTATGGTCCGAGAACACAAGGCGAAAATAATACTCTGCGAGATGGTTGACGATATGATTGATAGCAAGCAAACGCTGACATAGCAGTCGACCCTATGGGTTGTGCCGTCCCGCAGCCGGGCGAGCAGGTACGAACCCTAAACGCTTCTGCTTCCCCTGGCATCGGGTCCGGACAAGGGAAGGAACAGGATAGGGCACAGGCACCTGTGTGAATCGTTGCTTTCTGCAGAGACGGTTCGCGCTTTCCTAAAACCCTTGTAGGTCGCGCAGAGATCGAGGTAGTACCCTACACCCGATAGCTGCGTTGCGAACATACAGCTCAAGGGTTCATGCGCGCGGCCGCCGTTCAAGACTTCCAAGGCACTGGGGGTCATGCGCCACTCGCCTTCCAGAGGTCAGTCATACTCCGAACAGGGACAATGAAGACTACATACCGTCAGGCAGCTATGAAGGTGTGCTACAGGTAGCTTTGCCGGTATGCCCCCTGCTATTTGGAGTTGTGCCGTCGCCTCACTGAGGGGCTTCGCTCCCAACCCGCTGCTTCAAAGCTCGGGACGTCTATTTGCCGTTTGATTTAAAGGCTGTGAGTACAAGGTGCTGGGCGAGCGAAGTGGTGCAACATTGCGTCGATAGCAAAGAGGGCAGCGGCAAGTTGAACAAGTCAAGGTACGGTCAGTTGCGTTTGAATGTTGCAATTTGGCGCCCGTGATGTTGCGTCATGGAACCAGACAGGCGCCCCAAGCTGCTGGCTGGTTGCATCCTTCCCAAATATCCCCTCCCACTTCGTCCAGGATCTTCATTCAGGCGTCCATTCAACTTGATTTATCTGATTCTACTGTGGGGCTCTCTAAAACGCGCTTGGCTAGTGTCAAGTGGTCTGAACATCTGTTAATCCCATACACACAAATTCGCCCACCATGTCCACGGCCAAAGTGTGAGACGTCTCTTCTCCTCTTAATCCGCAAGCAGTGATGCTGAACGACGTTCTAGACTTACTGTGGGCTCTGCTGTTGGTTCAGTAAAGGAACTTTTCGCCAAAGTGAAGTCCATTGACGAGAAGCATGGCAAGTTTGACTTCGTGCTGTGTCTAGGCGATTTCTTTGGCCCACCGAAGGCTGCGGAGGAGGAATATGACGAGGACCACGAGATTATGCAGTTACTAGATGGACGGTTGGAAGGTCGTGTCGATTCGAGTCCGCATGTACGTATATCACACTCAATAGATTGCGTTATAGCCCCCCTCGAGTGCTACATCATGCAAGGCGAGCACCCGCTACCAGCACCCGTGATTGAGAAGTTTGCCAAGACTGGCGGCGCTTTGAGCAAGAATGTGTTCCTTCTTCGTGAGTTCTATGTATTTGTGACGCGCTTATCTGGCTGAGCGCAGCCTTCAGACAAGTCGGGGGTGCTCACTACCCCACATGGAATTCGAATCGCATGCCTGGCAGGTATCTTCGATTCGAACATATACACCACGGCAGATTCAGCACATGTATGTCCCATCTTATACTTCGTTAGCCGTTGCGCTGACCCTCTGTGTGCAGGGATTCACATCCCCCTACTTCACTACACATACGGTCGAGAAACTCCTCGCGAACACAATGTCTAGCTTCAAGCCGGCCGAGCAGAACTACACTTCCCTCGCGTCAATCAAGTCCTCCTCAACGCCCTCCCAGCTCATCGACATCCTCATCACCAACGCCTGGCCAGCCGGCATCACGGAGTTCTCCTCCGCACCCCTGCCCGCCCCAGAGCTCTCCGCTATCGGGGTGGAACCCGTCTTGGAGGTAGTTCGGCGGACCAAGCCCCGCTACCACTTTGCCGCCGGAGGCGGCCACCCGCCGCGATTCTGGGAGCGCGAGCCGTACACATGGGACGACGCCGAAGACAAGGGCCGCATCGGCAGATTCGTGAGCCTCGGCGCGTTCGGAGGCGAGCAGCCCTCCGGGAAGAAGCCTCGGGTGCGTCCCCGCCCAGACCGTCTCTCTCAGTTAACCTCAGGCGCGGATTGCGTTGGAGATGCCTATCTGACGGGCAGCCGGCTAATGGGTCCATTTTACCAGTGGTTCTACGCGTTCTCGATCGCGGCGCTATCGGCGACGAGTGAGCCCCAGCCTAGGCCCGCCAACGCGACGCAGAACCCGTTCTTGCACCGCGCGCCGAAGCGGCGGCTGGAGTCCGGGGTGCAGCAACCTGGGAAGCGGAACAGGACAGGTGAGTATATGCGGCGTATACTTAGATGCAGCGGATGCTGACATGGCCCAGACGGCCCGCAAGGGAAGCCTCCCGCGGGGTACAAGTGCAAGGTTTGCGAGTCAGAGGAGGTAGGACGGGGATGTCTGAAGCTGCCGCAGAAGGATGTGTCTGACGGCCTCCCACGTAGCACTTCATTACGGACTGCCCGGAACGGGAGAAGCCGAAGGAAGGATATATATGCAAAATATGCGGTGAAGTGAGTCTTCTGCGATTCACTGCCAATTATCATTGACTGTGGCCCGTTTGGTCCTTCCTAGCCTGGCCACTTCGTTCGCGATTGTCCCGTAAAACATGCGGTCGGCGATACCGGCGGGCGTAAGCCTCGGGAAGGCTATGTGTGCAGAGCATGCGGTAGCGAGCTGCATTACATCCAAGATTGCCCCGTCGCCAACCAAACCGGCAAGGGACAAGGGAGGCGTGGTCCGCCAAAAGAGATCGCCCGTACGTTGTGTTTCTCATCTGTAAAAAGTGAAAATGATTTATTCATGAGATTCCCAGCGGACGAATGTTGGTTCTGTCTATCAAATCCCAACTTGGCGTGAGCATACAACCTATATCTTTCAACTACGAATCCATCCCTGACGAATGCAACCCAGGAAACATCTCATCGTGTCCATCGGCTCTGAGTGTTACGTGACGTTGCCCAAAGGGCAGCTCATTCCTACCCACCAAGGCGCGAACCACCCGAATGTACCCCGAGTACCAGGCGGCGGGCACGTCCTCATCGTCCCGATCACTCATTATCCGACGTATCTCTCAATACCTCCCGACCTAGCGGAGCCTATTGTCAACGAAACCGAAAAGTGAGTGTTGACCGCGCCTTCGCATCGCATCCGGACGTAACAACAATTGAACGTTGGACAGATATAAGTCCGCACTACGTTCGATGTACGCGAAGCACGGAGCGGCAGCCGTCTGCTTTGAAGTTGGGCGAATGAGCGCCAAGGGCGGGCACGCGCACGTCCAGGTGGTCCCGGTCCCCAACAAGCTCAAGAACGCCGTCGAGGACACGTTCAGGGAAGAGGGCCGCGCGAGCAATATCACGTTCGAGGAGGACCCGGACGAGGCGTTGCGCGCAGCTGCAGGGGGCCATGGGGGCTACTTCCGTGTCGACCTTCCAGACGGGCGGAAACTTGTGCATCTCATGCGTGAGCATGGCCCGTTCAGCATCCAGTTCGGAAGGTGCGCGTGTCCGCGACGCGGATGGAGAGCTTGTGATACTGACCTTGTCGGGGATCGTAGACAGGTGATGGCTTCCATTCTTGGGATGGGAGATCGGTTCGACTGGAAAGCATGCACGCAATCAGAGCAAGAAGACAGAGAGGACGTCCAGGCATTCAAGGGGGCGTTCGCGCCATTCGATCCGTCCTTGGAGTTGTGAACGTGTATACTATTCGATCCCCGCCGCATTCCATTGCACGACGGCTGCAGAATACGATGTCAAAAGCCAAAAATGGGATTAGAGTTCAGTATCGATACATGATAAGATGGAAGAGTAGAGAGAATGGTTGAAACTTGCGCTACAATAGGTATCTCAGAGGTATTAGTGCTGCTGATCAACTCTCCTCCGAGCCTTCCTCTTCCGAACTCTGATCAGAGCTCGCCATCTCATCGAGGTCGGCGGTCGTGTCAGCAGTGCGGTCCATATCTTCCATGTCCGCGTCGAGGTCTTCCTCCTCCTCTTCCGAGGACTCGTTCTCATCCTCGTCCATCATGGAGTTTGCTTCGCCCGTCCTTTCAGACCCATCGGAGCCTTCTGACGCATCATCGGCCTGAGCAAAAGCGGAGACAGTTGGTGAGAAGGTACAAGGTCACAGAGCTGCTCGACACGCACGTCATTCTTCTCTTCGTGCTGCGTCCATGTGCGGCCGATGGGGATGAGGAAGTTGTAGCCTCTCGTCTTGATTTCCATATTCTACAAGCGCATCATGGAAGTGACAAAGAACGCCGCCGTCAGTTAGAGCAGGGTAACGTGCCTAAGATGCGTCGCCGGAGCGGTGCGCACCTGGTCCTCGACAGCGTCCTCCTCCTCGCTCAGCTCCTCCATCTCGCGCCATATATCGCGGTAGTTGATAAACCGTTCCCGTCGCTGGAACGACGGTGCCGGTGGTATTGGGTGTGGATGCGGGGGAAGTGGTAAAAGCCGTGGAAACACAGGGCTACGGGGAACGACGGTGGGTGAGGCCACCGGAGCCACCATGGTGGTCGTCCTCGTGGAAACGCGTCGAGTGGCGAGCACGTCGAAGCGCCGATGCCAGATGGTCTGGTATGGGCGGACCGGGGCGGAAAGGCTGCCCGATGCGGACTACCCGCCGCGCCTGCCCTGCCGGATGAGATCCGACGCGCTTGGATGCGCCTCCGCCATGCCGATCATGGGGTCTCCCCAGAGTTCCCCCGCATCAGCCCCGACCTCCTCATCCAACTCCTCGCATTTTTCTTCGCATTTGGTTGGCACAGGGCGGCTTGACTTGGACTTCTTCATCGCACTCGTGCTCTAAGAATACTAAATAACTCGAACCCTTGCCTTGTCTATTAGACTGTCATGCTCCGCTCGTTCTCGCGGCTCCCAGCGTCGCCAGCTCTTAGGATACGGCCGGCCGCAGGTGTTCGCATAATCTTTGGAGCAGCACAATGTAGACACGCTTCTTTCTACAATGCCGATGTTGCCGGGCTCACGGAGGAGCAGGCTGAGGTGTGTCGACCGTTCCCATGAACCGTATGGACGGTGCCACTGAGCAAACTCGGTTCTCATCTGTTTCATACGGCCTAAACAGTTCAGAAATGCCGTGCATGAGTTTGCGGAAAAGGAGATTGCACCACGCGCATCGGAGATCGACAGAACGAATACGTTCCCAATGGTACGTCTCTCTGGTTCCGTTCAGTTTCGCACTGCCCGTTCGTCATTCATCTCTTCACTCTCTTCAAACATCTCTCTTCACATCGTTTTAGATGGCTTCAATCTACCTTTATGGTGCTCTTCTCAAACTCTTCTCTTCTTTCTCTACGTATCACATGCATAACACTCAACACCATGCCCGTAGGACCTCTGGGAGAAGTTCGGCAACATGGGCCTCCTCGGCATCACCGTCAAGCCCGAGTACGGCGGCCTCGAGCTCGGGTACTTCAACCACACCCTCGCCATGGAGGAGCTCTCGCGCGCCTCTGGCTCCGTCGCGCTCTCCTACGGGGCGCACTCGAACCTCTGCGTGAACCAGATCCATCGCTGGGGCACGGCCGCACAAAAGGCCAAGTATCTCCCGGACCTCGTCGCAGGCCGCGCGGTCGGCAGCCTCGCGATGAGCGAGCCGGGCAGCGGGAGCGACGTCGTGAGCATGACGCTGCGCGCGGAAAGGGTGGACGGGGGCTACCGGCTGACGGGGAACAAGTTCTGGATCACGAACGGGACGGTCGCGTCGACGCTCGTCGTGTACGCGAAGACGGAGCCGGCGAAAGGCTCCAAGGGCATCACGGCATTCATCATCGAGAAGGGTTGGGAGGGATTCTCGACGCATCAGAAGCTTGACAAGATGGGGATGCGAGGGAGCGATACGTGCGAGCTTGTGTTCGAGAATTGCTTCGTTCCGGAAGGTGAGCACTACTACCGATGGCGTTATGGAGTGCATATTTTTGATGGGCTTCGCAGAGAACGTCTTGGGACCGGTTAACGGGGGTGCCAAAGTACTCATGTCTGGGCTGGATCTAGAACGGCTCGTGTTGAGCGGGGGTCCTCTTGGGTATTTCGATGGCCCTTTCATATATTCTTGACGCCGAAATTGAATGCCGCACATACAGGTTGATGCAAGCCGCGTTTGATTACGCCGTGGAGTATGTCCACGACCGGAAACAATTCGGCCAGCCAATTGGAGAGTTTCAGCTTATGCAGGGTGCGTTAAATGGAGGTATTGTCTTAGTGTTTAATTGTTAATTTGTTGACACCTGCAGGGAAGATCGCGGACATGTACACGAAGCTGAACGCGTCGCGCTCGTATGTCTACGCGGTTGCGAAGGCATGCGACCAGGGCAAGGTCAGCCGCAGGGTATGTCTTATGGGCTTCCGATTCTTGTATTCTTCTCACTCTGACGGTCTCTTCAGGACTGTGCGGGAGCAATCCTTTATTCCTCCGATAGGGCTGTTGAGGTCACAATGGAGGCTCAGCAGTGCCTCGGCGGGAATGGTTATATCAACGGTACGTTTACTCCAGTGTCTCCTACCATTTGACTCTCGATCCCGAATTTGCTGACGAGTGGTCTTGTTATTCATGTGATAGAGTACCCCACCGGCCGTTTCCTGCGCGACGCACGACTGTACACCGTCGGTGCGGGCACACAAGAGATCCGACGGATGCTCATCGGGCGGGAGTTTAACCAGGACTTCAAACGCTCGTCATGAGCTGCACACATATCTGTCCTTCTGCTCATCTCTTCTGGGCGTGAACTTGTTACGGCCTATCTGGAGGACATGTTTGGATACGCTAGGGCGCATGGCTACATCCTATGGAACCGAGATGTACTGGAAAAGTGTACTGGAATCGTGACTGAGATGGTGTCGGGAACACCGAGGAATGGAGGTGCGGTATGGACCATTGTCTACTTATGCTTGCTACCAGTGCTATCAAGCATGCAATACATCTTTTTTTTGTCGTGCAACGGTCGGCTGGCCAGAAATACTTGTGGCGAGGGCACTGGATGGGCTGCTGCGAGCTGCAGGACGCTTACACCCATGGCTGTACGTCTGCTTGTTGAAGGTGTGAACGTCTCTCATGTATGTCTGCGACAGTCGGCAGTTTCGTAACCCGTGCCCCGTCTTGCTTGTCGGGTATGAATGGCATGCAAGCCGGCCCGGACGTTGCCGACCCCGGATTGACCCCGCACCTGTTCCCGAAATGGACATCGTCCCGACTCCCGTCACTCGGAAACTTTCATTCATGATTCAAGCGAAGCTGCCGGCAGACCTCCTCATCGTGACTCTCCCCCGGGGCCCCGTCCTCCCGTGTACTGAACGCGCAAGGCACCCAGTTATAAGCGTCTCTATGCGCGTCGACAAATGCGTTTTGCAACACAGGAACGTGGATCTACTCATACCCGCGTCAAGCGGACGAATGGCCAGCTGACTTGCTCCCCCTGCGCCCACAGCCGAAGAAAATGGTGCGCCTCATCTCGCTTTATAAATGATCCCCATCTGCCATGTCTTGGCCGCTCTCTCCCCGGCTGTCGGCGTCCTCGTTCCCAAGCGTTGCTTTAAGGCGAAGGCCCAATCGGCGTCCCTGTCTACTCTCCCTGGAGCACTCTAGACGACCCCTTGGAAGCCCCGGGTAGGCGCGATCACCATGGCGGACGGTGAGTACGATTTGGACCTGTGCATCTTGGACGAAGCCGGTTAACACTTCAGCTGACCCGGGTCCTCGATGCTCGCAGTAAAGACCAATGCAACGTCGGATTCCTGGCAGGAAGACCGTTCTTCTCCCACCGACGTCGAGAAGCAGTACAACCTCGCGCCATATGGCCACACAGAAGGAGGGGACTACCGCGCGCGCTTTCCGAATATCGACGAGCGGAAGGTCATGCGCAAGATCGACATGCGTGTTGTGCCCGTCCTTTGCGTTTTGTATCTGCTTGCCTTCCTCGACCGGTGAGTACCCTTCATGTATTTCCAAGGCCTGTGTGCCTCATCATTCCCCTCTGGATGCATTCAGAGTAAACATTTCTAATGCGGCGGTATTCGGGCTGAAGACGGATCTGCATTTGGGAGGGACCGAGTTCAACCAGGCATTGGTCGTCTTGTGAGTAAGCTTTGGCTCCTACATCCCACCCCCATCTGAGTGCGACGCAGCTTCGTGCCATACGTGCTGTTCGAGATCCCCTCCAATGCCCTCCTCAAGCGCTTCAAGCCACATGTCTGGCGTACGTTCTCCCCCGCTCCCCTACATATACGCGTATTCTGACGCACCCCCAGTGTCCTTCTGCATGTCCCTTTTCGGACTCATCACCCTGCTCCAAGGCTTCACGCAGAACCTGAGCGGCCTCATCGCGACGCGTTTCTTCCTGGGGCTAGTCGAGACCGGTGTCTTCCCCGCGTGCTTCTACCTCATCGCGATGTGGTACAAACGCGCGGAGGCGCAGAAGCGATACTCGTTCTTCTTCTCCTCGACCACTCTCGCGGGTGGTTTTGGCGGTCTGCTTGCCAGTGCGATTGGCAAGATGGATGGCTTGCATGGGTACCGCGGCTGGCGCTGGATCTTTATTCTTGGTAAGCTTCGACCCCCGGACCCGCTTCCTCCATCTGGATGCCCCATTTACTAAGCTGTATCGGCAGAGGGTGCTGCGACCGTGCTCATTTCGGTCATCCTCTATTTCACCATCTCAGACTTCCCCGAAGAGGCCAAGTGGTTGAGTCAAGAGGAGAAGGAGTTTGTGAAAGCGCGTCTGTACGAGGATGTCGGTTCGTCGAACCGCGACGAGCCTCTCACGGTCAAGAGTGTGCTTGAAGTGTTCAAAGACTGTATGTATCTTTCAGTCTCTCCATTGCACGTAGCACTGATAGGGTGCTGTAGGGAAGATCATCGTCGGAGGCTTCATGTACTTCGGCCTCATCGTTCCCGCATACGGCTACGGTTAGTCCAATCCAATCATCTCCCGGCGTATTCGTCCTCAATCCTACCTTTCCTCCAGCATACTTTGCGCCCGCAATCATCCAGTCTCTGGGTTACAGCGCAATCCGCACGCAGCTGTTCTCCGTCCCGCCCTGGGCCTGCGCGTTCGCGCTCGCGATGCTCAGCGCGACGTTCTCGGACTGGCTGCGGATGCGCTTCGTGTTCATCCTCGCCACCATCGCCGTCTCCCTCACAGGCTTCATCATCCTCCTCGTCGTGCATGACAACAAGCACCTGCAGTACGCCGCGCTCTTCCTCGCCGCCATGGGCACGTACTCTGCCATGCCGATTATCGTCTGCTGGTTTAACACGAACCGTACGTCCATACCCATACCCCCTCCACCGTTCACTTGTTCCTCCGATGCTCATTCCATGCTTGCCTTGGCAGTGGGCGGTCACCACAGACGCGCAGTCGGCACCGCGTTCCAGATCGGGTTCGGTAACAGTGCGTGTCTCCTAGCTGCTTCCCTTCCTCGCGAGGCTAACTGAACTCAATCTCATCTCTGTCCCCCCTTCACTTTCACCCCCTTCTCGCCTTCTCGTTCGCGAAAGTCGGCGGAATCATCGCCGTGTTCGCGTTCCTCGCCAAGGACGCGCCCAAGTACATCCCGGGCTACAGCATCTGCATCGCGTTCATCGCGCTCTCCCTCCTCGCGAACACGGTCTACTTCCTCGGTGTCTCGTGGGAGAACCGCACGCGCGACGTCAACGCGGCCAAGGGCGTGCACGCCGACCTCACCGAGGCGGACAAGAAGCGCATGGGCGACCTCAACCCCGACTACAGATACTTCACGTAGCGAATATTCGGAGCTAAAAGAGAAAAAGTTGAAGCACCTTCTACTTTACTGAACTGCCTTGTTGAATGGAGCGAGGTTGTTCGATGTACGGATCGCGTTCGCACTTCTAGGCGACACCCAATACAATTATAATATCATATGCATATTTATCTTACTTGGCTTGTCATGACTGAACTACTGTGCGATTGAGCCCATTCCACGAAGATTGTGGGGTCTGACGACTGCTATGAATCTGTAAGTTAGATAGGTATATCTGCAGAGTCGTTATACATCGTACGCGTGACGTCAATTGAGAACCGAAAGCCAAGCCTTCTATGTATGCATCCTCGTGTTCCGCTACGCATCTCCGTTATCTATGCCAAGACCTATGTACTCCTGTGGGTGTCGTCGCGTGCGTTCGTGGGTGTGGTTTCGTGGAATGTATGTGCATGGTGGTACAATTATCGTCGTAAGCGTATTCCAACGTTTTCAATCCGCCCAAATTCACGGGCGCTCTATTGTACGTGTATGTTCTTGCTCTTCCGTTCGCTCTTGCCACGGCCTAGACAAGCTTGTCGAGCCCGTGCACGCCCTCGATGCTCCGCTTGTAGCTGTGGCCGACCGCGTGCCCGCCGTGCTTCGCCTTCTTGAGCACGCGCCCGATCGCGTCGAGCCCGGCGTCGAGGTCCGCGAGCGGCGGGCCGAACGAGAGGCGCACGAAGTGGTGGCACGGCGAGTGGAAGAGGTTCCGGCGGTGCGCGGGGTTGATGTCGAAGAAGATGCCGGGGATGACGATCGTGCGCTCCTTGAGGAGCTCCTCGAAGAACGTCAGGCCGTTGTTCAGCGGGGCCGGGAGGTGCTCGAGGTTCAGCCAGATGTAGAACGTCGCGACGGGCGGCACGAAGACGTGCAGCCCGAGCTCGTCGAGCCGCTTCAGGACGTGGTCGCGCTTCGCCTTGAAGTGCCGCTGGAGCGCGACCTTCTCGAGCTGGACGCGCGCGGGGTCGAGGAGGGGGAGTGCGGCGAGCTGGAACCTGCGCAAGGAGGGAGTAAACTTAAGTGAGGGACATGGGAACGGCACGGTAGACATGAGAGACGTACGGGTGGTTGGCGCCACCGTCGAGGAAGGAACCAGATTGCGAGAGGGCTGTGATCAAGTTCTTAGGCCCAAGAACCCAGCAGATACGCCAACCAGGGAGACGCCAGTTCTATTATTGCAGCGTTGAGTTCGAGGCCTCTGAATGGCAACTGCGGATGACGTAGGTAGAACCCACCTTCGTGAGGCCGTCCACAATAACCACCGGGTCGCCGTTGACGTTGTCGATGTGTTCTGCTGATGACACCGACTTGCCGTAGTCCTCCTCGTTTTCAGGGTAGAGATACCACGAGTAAAACTGCCGATGAAACTTAGAAAAGCAGCCCCCATAGAACTGAAGTCGTAAGCAATCTAACCTCGTCCATGATGAGCGTCGCCGAGGCGTCACGGCAAGTGTCGACGAGATCCTTCAGGTCTTCGCCCTGAATGACCTGGCCAGTCGGGTTGCGTGGGTTCGACGCGATGATGACCTCCAGACCCTGCGTATGTATGTCGCGCTTAATTTGCTGTAAATCCAGGCGGTACTGCTGCTTCTCGTCGAGTCTGATTGAAGCAGAAATAGATATTAAGTGAGCGGCAAGTGTTAGGAATACGGCTTTGAGGGTCTTACGCGGTGGGTACGGGAACGAGGCGTTTAAACGCGCTGAGAACCTGATCATATGCGGTGTAGTCGGGTACCTGGTACGACTGGATTGGTTGCAGCCGTGGTCAGCTCGTTCGTCGCACTCCACAAAGACGCGAAAGGCGGTGTGCTTACGCAATAGACTTCGCCGATAACGGCAGCAACACGAGACAGACCCGCACGACCACCGGGCACGATGCAGACGTTCTCGTACGTGTATTGGCTGAGCTTGCCCTGACGGTAAGTGTCGTTGTAGAGATTTGCTACCGCCTCACGCAGCGCTATTGCCATTGCGGCAAAGATAGATGGATGTCAGCAGGGATTCATGATGGGCAGATATGATACGGATGCAGTGTGGACAGGACGTGCCTTTGACACCAGTTGTCGGCGCGTATTCGAGCGAGTCCTCGGGGACGGGGATGCTTGAGGGACGCAGGGGGGCGTCAGGAATGGGTCCGACCTCCGGGGCACCCTGGCCGAGGTTTGCCCATTCGTGGGAGGAGGCGTAGGAGAATCCATTGGCCATTGCACGGTCAGAGCAATAAATGACACCGGTGGAGCCTGGGTGCTGAATACCGGGTACGGTCTCTTCATCTGGGTTCACGGTCTGGGGGAGGATGCCAGTCTGGCCCTTGTGCTTGTGTCCTGCCGACTGACGGAAGAGCTGAGGGCGGAGGCAGCGAGTATGAGCTCATAGGCCCTATGTTTGAGAATAACAAAAAAACGTACACGATGGGCTTCAGACTCCCTTTCGTGACGGGCATGCCTGACGACCTCCATGACCTTGTGTTCCATGGTGAGTGGGTAGAAAGGGACGAAGAGGGAAAGAGAGACATACCACGTCGCGGAGGTGGAGGGGGGTCGATCGGCCAGACCTGGTTAGGGGGGTGTTGGAACCCGAAACAAGGGGTGTGGTTGGGCTGGACATGGCAGCGAACTAGAAGGTTAGTGGGGTGACACTGACAGCGAAGGAGGGAAGGGGGGTTGTTCAAGGAGACGGGATCGAGAAGACGCAGAGGAATATATAGCAAGGCGAAACATCGACGGATCCATCAGGAAAGATGTCGCGTCGAAAGCCAGCGGGCAGCGGCGCGTGTTGCAATGGGGCGCGGTTGCCATAGCCTAACCTCGTAGACATCCCGACCAATATTGCCAGCCAATGCCTGCACCTCAACTAACGCTCGCCGTGCGATGTATTCTTAGTCCCGCCGGATAGATTAGATTAGATCTAGCATGGGCGCTACAGAGATCACGAGTCGAAGCAAACAACGTCATTCCTCCGGACCAACTCCGGACCCTGTCCCCCGGCAGATTCTATGGCACAGACGCCCGGAAGATGGTCCGACTCTTAAGCAACCCTTCCCTACTTCTTGGCTGGCCCATTCCCTGCTTTTCGCGACATCGATTCGTGGAGCATACTCCTCCACCTATAGAGCACTCATACTCGCTCCTAATGCCCTCCCACCTTGAGTCCTCTGTCTCCCGCTTCCTCCCGCACCCAAAAACCGTCGCAGTAAGCCAAGTCTTGCTCCCATTTCGTCCGTTGCCGGTTCTGACCGTTCGGAAGATTGTTGGTTGCCCCTTCAGGTGAGCTTTCACCCCTCACAACTCCGGCAGCTATGAAACATGTGTACCACGCGATTCCAGCGGCGGCCAGGTCTGTGCCACAAGGATCTCTCGGTGTTCCGGACACTTATCTTTTTGACACAGTCGAAGGTCGGTGTCGACAAAGGTCCAATCCATTTGGTCGAAGCCGGTCTGCCCAAACAGCTCGCCGAGCTTGGTTGGCAGGTCTGTTTCGATGGTCACCACCAGTTTGAGGAGATCAATACCGAGGACGACCCTCCCATCGGCAAGCTCAAGAACCCTCGTTTCGTCTCCACCGTCTGCAAGGCAGTTGCACAGGTCGTCGGCGAGCATGCGAAGCAGGGCCGCTTGCCGCTCACCCTCGGCGGCGACCACTCACTGGTATGTTCCACCTGCATATCCGCGCGTATGGCCGCAATGGAACTTATTTACCAAGCGAGAATAGGCTATGGGCACTATTTCCGGGACACTTGAGTTCGTCGACTGTCTGCATACACCTCTCACACTTATGCACTGACGAGTTTCGACGTGTTGCAGGAAATACCCTGAGGCTTGCGTTGTCTGGGTAGACGCACACGCTGACATCAACACCGCCGAGAGCACGGACTCCGGTACGTCCGTCCCCCCTCGCACTTTCGCAAGTTCCGTCCGCGATCCCCGTCCTCGGCTCCTCCGCGCCTTCTGTCTCAATCCCGTGCCTCGCTGACCTGACCCCCTTCCAGGCAACATCCACGGCATGCCGCTCTCCTTCCTGCTCGGCATCGGGCCCAAGGTGGACGAGTTCGCATGGGTGCGGCCGCTCCTCAAGGCGCACCGCCTCGTGTACATCGGCCTTCGCGACGTCGACCAGGGCGAGCGCCACATCCTCAAGGAGAACGGCATCAAGGCGTTCAGCATGCACGAGGTCGACAAGTACAGCATCGGCCGCGTCGTCGAGATGGCGCTCGACCACGTCAACCCCGGCCGCAAGCTCCCCATACACCTCAGCTTCGACATCGACGCCCTCGACCCCGCCGTCGCGCCCTCGACAGGCACGCCCGTCCGTGGCGGCCTAACGTTCAGGGAGGGGCACTACATTTGCGAGGCCGTGTACGAGACTGGATGTCTCGTTGCAGTGGACATCATGGAGGTGAACCCGTCGTTGAAAGACGTGGAGAGCGTGAAGCAGACCGTCGCTGTGGGGTGCTCGATCGTCAGGGCCGCATTGGGTGAGGCACGCCTGTGACTCTGGTTGCTGGACGCACTAACGTTCTATCCCAGGCGAGACTCTACTCTAAATGTATCAAGGAGTGTATTGTGCTAGATGTAGCATACTTCCTGTATAAAATACACCTGATTCCACATTGTACGTGCAAAGTCCTCTGTGTGTTATGATACAGATGTAGGATGGAACAGTACTGTAAAGTGAGGGTGAGGTAGGACATGTTCGCTCAATCGAAAGCAAGGACACCCGGTCGAAAATCAGGACAACTACGTCTCTACCACTCCGATATTATCTACGTGATACCGAAGACTCACAAGCACGACCTCGGGAAACTCGACAGTCTCCAAGTGCTCTAGACGCGCGCTCGCGCTCGCCCTCGCAAAACAACACCGCTCGACGCACCATAGGTCGTCCACCGCCGGATGCTCCCACCATGTCACACGCAACCTTTTGAGCTTGGGGCACACAATGTCGCCCTCCGCGCCCTCCGCGTCTACATCGCCCGCGTCCTGGTCCTCATCCCACTCAAATCTAACCTCGGAGCCCACCTCGTCGCGCGCCGGCAGCTCCTCCCTTGTCCTCGCCGCCAGCGACGCGAAGACCTGCGTCGCGAGCTCGGGGTGGACCTTCAACTCGAGGCTCTCGAGCGTCGGCACGCTCTGCCACAGCCGCCGGAAGCGTACCTGCTGGCTCTGCCTCCGCGCGACCTCCCAGCCCCAGTCCCCGCTGCCATCCCCGCTAATGTCCCCGTCCCTATCCCTGTCGCGGTCCCTATCTCTATCCGCTCCGCCGAACGGCGCGATGACGACGGCGAGGTGGGTGAGAGCGGGCAGTGGGACGGCCTTGAAGCCCTCGCAGAGGCGCGCGACGGGGCCCAGGCGGCGGTACGGGCGCCTCTGCGCCCAGCGCTCGTCCTCAGACACCTCCCACTCGACGCGCAGCACTGGCGCCGGCAGCGACTCCGCATTTCCATCTTCTTCGAGAACGGGATCGGGGACAGAGGAGAGCGACGCGAAGACGGGGCTGTGGAGGACGAACGTGGCGCGGCGGACCGCGGCCGCGAGGTCCTCGAGCGCGGCGCAGTCCTCGTAAACGGGCGCCTCGACGCGCCCCGCGAAGCGGAGCGCGACGGCAGCCGCGGCGGGGAACACGATGTGTGGGAGCACGGAGAACGCGGCGTCGTGCGCGGGCCCGACGGCTAGCGCGAGGCGTCGCAGGCGCGGGAGCACGGCGGGCGGCTCATCGTGCAGCTCGTCGAGCACGCTGCCGGACTGCGACTCGGACTGGGAGCCGGAGCGCGCGAGGTCCGCCTTCGCGGTGGGGATGCGGAGCGCGAGGATCACGAGGTCGGGGCTGTGCCGGAGCGTGTGGAGGAGCGCGGCGAGTGGCGGGGCGGGCCCACAGGAGAGCTCGAGGCGGACGAGGCGCTCGTAGGGGAGCCAGGGGATGGAGATGCTGTATGCGTGCAGGATGCGGAGGGGCGGCATGGCGTTGTCGAGGAGGGACGCGCGCACGGTCGCGAAGCCAGAGCCGGTGTTGGACATGGCATTATCGAGCCAGAGCTTTTCGAGGCGCGGGACGGGGCACTTGCCGAGGGTGTCGAGGACGAGTGCGACCTGCTCGGAGGAATTGAGGACAATGCCGAGCTCGCGGATGCGTATAGAGTGATCACTGATGACACTGGCGATGCCCAGGACGTCGTAGACGGCGGTCGCGTCGTGGCCCACTTTGTGGCGGGAGTGCATGGGATGGACAAAGAGGACGGAAAGCGGGAAAGACCCTGCGCGCTCGAGCATCTCGTTGACCATGATGCGATTCGAGAAGGAGCCGGTGACACGGATGAAGGTCCAGAGACGGGGCCGGGTCAACATGAGACTGCGCCAGTGAGAGCAGACATGGGAGAGGGCGATGACGTTAGCCCAGAGCGGGACGGGGTTTGGTGTATAGGCATAATTGCGATATGGGTCGTATCCGCCACCCAGTGTATCACCGTAAGGAAACCGCTGATATTCGCCACCGCAGATACAATATGAGCTTGTGCGATGGAGATTGGAGAATGTGGACGCACCTCTGGTTCCCTTTCACCTGGAAAGCACATCAAGCCACGCATGGCGTGGAATATCTCCTCTAGAATGTCGTCCGGGAAGTCCATAAGTCGGATCATGGGGGTAGATGGCGAAGGGTAGCGTCGAACTGGTTCGTAGTACATGGATGGGGATTGCTTGAAAGCGTGAAGCCGCGATTAATATTCTGGGCTTGTGAAGAGTGCACGTGTCCAAGGAGAGAGACAAAGGAAGTGAGGCGATGGGGGCGATGATAATCGGAAACGAAAAACGGGGAGAAGATGGGATGTTTTGAGACCATTGCGCTCGTACCGCAGCGAAGGTGGCCTGCGCTGCCGCCAGTGCAAGTCAGAGTCAAAACCTTGCTCCAACAACCCGGATATCCTCACCGCCCTAGCCTCACCCATGCACGTGACTCGCCGCGTGCACGTGGCGTATGCATAGGTACCGGGGAGAAAGGATGGGGGGCGTCTGATCGACGAGGGGATGCCGGACATTTGAAGTAAATGAAAACACTGCACTCACCACTGGTCCACACGGACCCAGAAGCCTGAGGCTTTGAGAGATCAATCTCAGACTTTTATGTATCATGATATGAGTTGAGTGCCAACACTACCGTCGCCCCATAGACATATATTTCTACTGCTATTGAGTACTAGTTACAGTTAAAAGAGTAACAACACCATCCACGGCGATACCTAGCAGCCAGCCAAGTCAAGGACGCCCAAAGCAAGAGTAGGATGGACTGGACCTACCGTGGTTGACGCCATCGCTACCGGCGGGCATGATGCCGGTAATATTCTGCGCGACGGTGTTGTATGTCACGCCCTTGTGGCGTTTTGTCCCCACTGCAGAAGCAACAAGCTCGTCGTTGAAACGGAGAATGAGTGTTGACTGAGGACCTGGCAGATGTTCTGACGTGAGGAAAACGTACCGTCCAATGTTGTACCCATCATCAACGAGGTCGTGGTTCTTACTCGCATCTTTTTCCTTCGAGGCTCTGACAACGGTAAAACCCCGTCAGTGTCGCGGACTCGTACAGTGAAAACGTCTATTCACGTACGCGAGGAAAAGCGCGCCGCTGTTGGCCTGAGGTCCATTCTGAAGCCAAATCCTACATGTGACGGTATATTAAGCGTCCACCCCCATTTTATGCGCGAAGGCAAGTACAACACAAATAAGGCTCACCGGAAGTGGTTCCCGCCAAGCAAACTCTCGAGACATGTCCCAAGGAAATCATGTCCGAAGTCTTGCCTGAACTCGACGGTCTGGTTGAGTGACCCATTACCGTCTCCGAGATTTGCTGTCTGCGGCGCTCCGAGGTGTAACCCAATACACTCCTTAGAGCTGTGCATGCGTCCACAGCGAGAGCCCACGAGGGTATGGGGAGGTCGCGCCGAGGGACACAATATCAGCGTTGGTAAATGCGCGCGGTTTGATGGGGACACTTACAAGCCAATTGCCTGTGCATAGTTCAGGATCCCGTCATCAGTGAGCACATCCGGAGAGCTCAACCCTGAGATGATCACCTGTAACGAGCGGTACGGCGGCAGGGATCAGTGTCAACGGATAACAAGAGGCAGGGTGAAATGGGCTCACATTCAAAGGTTCGCCGCCAAAGGTGGCATTATCGATTATGCTTCCACCGCCCAGGGCGGGATCGAAGAAATCGACTGCACGCTTCTGGATAGTCAGACCAGTGACCGCAGAAGCGTAGATGGGAATGAAGACGGCGAGCGGCGCGAAGAGCATCATATGTGTGACCTTGTCTTTCGGAGGCGTGGTGGATGCGAAAGTTAGCGTAAACGAAAGCTGACGAGAGAGAAGTCGGGGAACGACGAAACACGAAGGTCGGGTCGACAACCCGCTGTTGATCCAGGGCTTTATGACACATCATGCATGCCTAGCTTAGAGGCGTCCTCTCATCGGCTGGCGAGTTGTTGAGCCGGGGAACCAGGATCGTCAAGTAATAATCCCGCCTGGAAAAGGCCATTGGTGCGGCTACCAAGGCAAGATTGTTGCG
This sequence comes from Ganoderma resinaceum, assembly GCA_964023155.1. Lineage (NCBI taxonomy): Eukaryota > Fungi > Basidiomycota > Agaricomycetes > Polyporales > Polyporaceae > Ganoderma > Ganoderma resinaceum. The sequence continues at coordinate 3,076,536 of OZ026794.1, forward strand.
CTCCAGAAACGCCGCCCAGGCGGCAGGCGCATCAGTAGCGTAGTCGAAGACAAGGGATCACCGCCAAGGTTTAAACGGCGCTGGACGGCCAGGGACACATGTGCGTCGGCATGAGGATGGGTGCTATCCCCTCCGGATGTGGAAGGCCAGCCTGGAGACCAAAAAATCAGTAGGTTGTCGAATGTGTACAGAGCATCCATCTTACATATTTCCATAAGGAATTGCACCTTATGCGCGTCCGTATTTGATTTAAGGGTCGGTTCACAGCTCTGCAAGTTTGCTGGAGGGCACCGCGGGATGACGTACTATGGACGGCGCGCTGGACGGATTGTCGCCATCGTGACCATAAGACATCCTCGGTGTTGGGGTGCCAGTAAATTGCAGGAAGTAATAAGTAGCCTAAGAAGTTTGGGCTCGATACCCGTTTCTAGTACTTGGTGACTTATGAATGAGAGAGGAGAGCTCAACGGGCCAACGACAAGTGTGTTCTGCGCAACGGCAAAGTCGTCTGAAAACACGACGGGTCACACGCACGTGCCCACCCATCACCTCATATGATCTGTCACTCTGCTCCGACCCGTGGGCGCTTCGGCCATTGTCATCCTCTTGTTCTCACCATGGATTCCAAGCCTCTATCGTACACCATGTGTCCCTGGTTTTGCAATCACGACGTCTCTGTCTCAGGAAAACTTACATCTCCCACTGCCTCCACATGCTCCACGCCTTGAAGTGCCTTTGGTCCGCGACCAGCGTCGTCTCTTCATCACCCCTCTGACTTCTGAGGATCGCTGATACAACCTTGAGGAGTCGTGGCCAAGGGGAAAAGTATGTGGCCCCTGTCGTTGGTATGAAAATAATGCCCTGTTATAGGATGGTCAAGCGTCAGCCCACTGCCAGCCATCTTCCGCCCGGTTTCGATTGGGATTATCCGTTCCCTACCACCATTCCCTGCTATCCGATTTGTCCCTTGATACGGTCATGCAGGTACAAGGGACCCATCTCCAACCCAACGTGCTGGCCACGGCTCGCTCATCGTCCTCACATCCAGTATCTCCCCGTCGCAATGGCGGTCGAGTAGTTCGGGATCCAGGTCGCCCACACGGGCAGAAGCTTCCCCCTCCCGCATCTGTCCCGAGAGCGCCGACCCTGCATCCTCTTGTTTACGCACAACAACTCGGTTGGTCTGGGCTCGCGAACACCGGTAACAACGCTCGCCTCCAAGCCCAAGCCCAAGGCGGCCTCAGACGGATCCACGGGATGGCGGTGTCCCCTTCCGCTCTGCCACCTGTACCGCCGCTGGCCGCGACCGCGCCAACGTATCCCCTCGGTAACTTCCCTTACCACAACGGAAACTGGTTGGCATCTCAGGCGCCTCAGCTGCCTCACCAAGCGACGACCTCGGTCATACGACAGCAGGACTTGGCAGCATACCCGACCCAGTTCTTCCATCCCCAGGCCGCGTTTCAGCACCAGCTTCTCGTCCCTGTCTTCGTCCAGAACCAGAACCCGCAAGCGGCGGCGGCGGAGCCGATGACAGAGGCCTCAGAGTACAAAGATCCTTTTGTATACGTCCAGCCCCCGCCCGTCGCTCTCGACAGTGAACGGGGCCGCGAACTCTTCCGACCCCCGCCCAAGACACGCATCAGGGTTGCGCAAGCGTGCGAGGCATGTCGAAAACGAAAGAGCAAGGTAATTCACTCCCCCCGCTTCGCACAGGATATCATATTCGCCTCATGTGTGACTAATTCTTGGCAGTGTACAGGCGCGAGACCGAGGTGCAAGCGCTGCGATAAGAAGAGCCTGGATTGCGTCTACATCGAAGACCATCGCGCGAACAGACTCAGAGGTATGCGGAACCGAATGGTGGCCTCCGTCCCAGCAACCGAACTGGACGAAGACTACGACGGCGACAGCAACCTGCCACTTTGCCCGCCCGCCGCTGCTTCTGGTTCCTCTTCCTCTGCACATTCGTGTTCGTCTGGCTACTCCTCTGGAAGCGTTCTTGACAGCACGGGCCCGCAACCGTCGTCCACCAGTCCTGCATCCCAAGCGACGCGTCTCCCAATTCCCATCTACGTCCCGCCTCGCATCCCTCCTCTGGTCGGGCCTTCTAGACCTCGGTCTGGCACTGGTGCCAATGCCTCTGTTCAAGGTTCTGGTGTCGACCCCTCTGTCGCTATCGCCCGTGCTCTAGGTCTAACTGACACGCAAACGGCGGTGCTGGCTCAACCTACCACCACGGGGTCTGGTTTGATGTCTTATCAACATAACCTTTTGCACCCTCAGCGAGGCCCATCGTGTGTTCCTGACGCCGCCAGTCTGGGCTCGCAGCAAGTCCAACACATGCACCCTCCGAGCTGTTTGCCGTACGTACTTGGGTCTGGTGAGCCTGCGCAGGGCGGCTCCCCATATGTCATTTGCCACATCTCAACGTAATTCCTCCCACAGACCACAGGAATACATGGCTGGAATGCCGAGGCCGCGCTCAACGCCTCTCACGGCGGACACGCACCACGCGACGATGTGCGCCTCGCGTGGCCAGGGTCAGCGCCTCGCGGCGGTAGCGAAGGAAATGGACATGCCATTCCCGTATGCGCCTCCACCTCTGGGCCGGGATCACTCCTCCGGGTCGTCGTCTTCTTCGCGTCCGCACGGCGCCCGATCCGGGGCACAGACGCCGACCGACTACTTCGCCATTCCCCTGCCCGCGGGGCCCCAGTCGTCGTCGGGCACCGAGGGCACAGCGCAGACGGCGCTGAACATGAACGTCCCCCCGCTTATGCAAGCGACGAAGTCGGACGGTGTCGCGAGCGGATTCGGGCAGATGAACTTAGAGTCGATGGCATCGGGCGGCGTGCCGCTGCCGGGCAGCCTCATGTCGGCGGCGATGTCGGGACAGGATTGGGAAGGGGCTTACGCTTTGGAGTACGAAGACTGGTTCCACTCCTTTGTCGGCGAGGGCCTTCCGGATTCGTTGCCGTCCGGCGGGGACCTGTCGTTCTATCGTTAGTCGCCCTTGTCCCACCAATGAAAACATGTTTTCCCGCGCTTGCATCAACCCCACACTCGCTGCTCAGTTCAGTGGCTCTCTGCTGCAATATATGTTGAAGCGTTAGAGGCGACTGCGAGCGGTGGCTAGGGCAGGATGCTGCAGAACCGGAAGCATTGGTTGCACGATTTGGGACCCATATGGACCCACGATCTCTCCAGTCATTTGCTTACGTATTTGCCCATAAGTGGAAATAGCGCCCGGCATTGGATCGGGACGGGAGCTGTCAAACACTCCTGTCCCGTCCCCAATTGTAGGCACAGACACTCCGTGCCGCGAACAGGCGTTAGATATGCTCCGTCCCTGTCCTCTGGGTCCTCGCACTCTTCTTCTTCCTAGCACCGTCACACCCTCCACCCGCGCACACCTGCGCGTCGCCCCAGATGGCCTCCACCGTCCCGCCAACATCCACCCCAGGCCCCGCGACCGCGTCCATGCCCGAGGCGTCGAGCACCAGCAGCATCCCGCTTAGCCCCACGAAGGAGATCCCCGTATTTGAGTTCACGAAGCGCAAGCGGTGGGCGGACCTGCTCGTGACGGAACTCAACGACACCATCATTTTCGTCCTCTCCGAGGCGTGCCAGGTGTGGTACTGCGGCAACGCGGTCACGGAGCTCCTTGGCTGGCGCGACGAGGAGCTCGTGGACAGCGACCTCGTCGACCTCATGAACGGTGCGTCCTTTTTTCCCTTCCTTTCTTGCCTCCCTCCTTCCCCATTCCCCCCCGCTCCGCCCACCACATGTATGCTATATGCGTGTCGGGCTTGGCTGATCGATGGACTGTCTGGCACTGACAGCGAGCGACCGGGGCAACTTCCGTACCGCGTTCGCGGAGAGCGTGCGGGGGCGCACGGAGATGCTCGCGTACGCGCGGCTGCAGTGCAAGAACGAGTTCTACGTGTCCACCGACTACACGTCCGCGCCACGCGAGGTGCTCTTCGAGATCCGCGGCTGCCCACACTACCTGCCCGACTCGGGCGACTTCAAGTGCTACTTCGCGATGGCCCAGCCGTACCCGAGCCGCAACACCGCCATGTACGTCCCGTTCTGCATCCTTGCTCTCGTTTCGTTTGCTAGGAGAGCGTGGGGCTCACGGTGGCCTCGGGCGCGTTGTGTGCTGCAGGTTGAACACGTTTCTCGAGCTCAAGATGGAGAACGAGAGACTCCAGCAGCGCGTCGCGCAGCTCCGCGTGCAGTCGCAGGCGCTCGATGGAGCAGCCGACAGCTTTTTCACCACGCCAGACAACTTTGGGGGCCCAGTGGTGGACGGCTCCAGAACAAACTACGAGCTGGGGGTCGGGCCTGGCCTGGTGCCAGACGCGGACGACGAAGGGCCGAGGAAAAAGGTGGGTCCCCCGGAACGGTCTGGGGTCGACACGCGGCATGGACGGTGCTGACGGGGGTGGTGCCCGCCCGGCGCGCCTCTCATTTTCCAGCTGAAACGAGCAGCGGCCGAACAACATGTGTGCGTGACTTGCGGGAGGACAGATTCGCCGGAATGGCGCAAGGTGCGTGTCCCTGTGATGTGATCTTATTCGGCTCCCAGCAGGGCGTATGTTCACCGCGTGGAACAGGGTCCCAATGGCCCCAAGACACTCTGCAATGCCTGCGGCCTGCGCTGGGCCAAGAAGGCTCGCAAGAACGGCGACGGCGAAGGCGAAGGCGACGGAGCGCAGAACAGTGGTTCCAGCATCGTCTTCTAGGTCGCTCGCGCCTCGCCCCATTGCCTTGTTATATCGTACACTTTACTATCGCTTCGGAACATCGGGTTTTTTGTGGCTTCTCGGACGTCCTCTCCTGTTTCTCGATCTTAGCTGCTTCCTGCTGCTTCCCGAATCCCCGAGCTTTACCTCGACGTATCAGGAAATTGAGACGCCCGGGCACTGCTTGCGCTTCCAGTTGTCCTCGATCGATCATGAGACGTTCATTTCTCGCCGCGAAGCTTTTCTGTCTCCCTTGACCTGCAGCCCCTCACAACCCCCTGTATACACGCTTCGAACCAATCACCTTCACTTGCAACCGCATATGGCTGGCACCCCTCACATCGCGGATACCTCGCCCCAACACTGGAAGTACATCTCGGAGGGAGGATCGAGCATCGTCTTCTCATACTCCGGTCCGCCACACCCCAGCTTCGACGGAACTGCGCTCCGACTTCGAAAAGGCCCCGTCCCGGAGCACGAGCACGACATCCTAGAGCAATACCAGCAACCCCAGTTTGCGGAAGGCGAGGAAGACGAGCTGGACGATCCGACCATCGTCTTTCAGCGTACCGTTATAGAGCGGCTCGTCCCGAAAGAGTTTCTCCCGCGGCTTGGCGCCGTGCGCATTGAATCCACATGGCTTCAGGAGCTCTCGGACCTGACGGAGGCACTGAGGCCGAGCCAGAGACGGGCGAAGGACAAGATCGATAGGGGGCGGAGGAAGGCGGTGCTCGCGACGGACTTAGTGGGCGGGAGCGGATGGGCGGTCGAGATCAAGGTGCGTTCCGCCTCCGCGCACGTCCAGAACTTCCGTAACCCCTACCCCCCTGCGTTTTCCCGGTCTTCCGGGTGGCCCGGAACGCCAGCCGAAGTGGGGCTTCCTGCCCGCGCCGGCGTACCTCTCACAAGAGACGCGCGAGATCAAGACACGGACGTGCCGCTTCTGCATGCACGCGCACCTCAAGAGCGCGCAGGGCGAGGACGTCGCGCTCGGGTACTGCCCGCTCGACCTGTTCTCGCGCGACAGACAGCGCGTCATGAGCGCGCTGCGCACCTTGTGGGACGTGTGGATCGCGAGCGGGGCTGCGGTGAATAATCTCAGGGTGTTCGTCGAAGGCCAGAAGCTCGTGCCGACCGACAACGTGCGTCTCTTCCTCCACAGAATTAACCTTGTGTGTTGCCTAACTCACGCACGCCCACACCTATATAACCTACCTCGACGTTCATATCCACCCATGCGCCCTGCCCTCCGCGGCCAATAGCCAATATCCCTCGCGCCCCTTGCGGCACAGCTCTTCCCAGATGCGTCGCGTGGAGATTCCCATCCCCCGGCAGCGCAAACGCTCGACGCGATCCGCGACGCGTTCACATCCGCGCTCCTCCCGCTCCTCCTCGACACCCCGATCCTGCACACGCTCTCGACGCTCCAGCGGACGCTCGATGCGCTCGACGTCGAGGGTCTCACCGCGCTCTGGGCGCGGCTCCGCCCCGAGCACGCCTCCGCGCTGGGCAAGGGCGAAGCCGACCCCGACATGGCAGACTGGACACGCTTCGTCGACTCCTACCTCGCACGCCGCACAACGAACGCAGAGGAGGCGGAGGCGGAGATAGAGACGGAGGACGAGCTGCGGTACCGCATGCACGCGTACCTGCTCTCCGCGTCGTTCAAGGACTGCTCGCTCATCCTGCGCATGCGGCCGGGCGCGGCGGAGGCCGCGGCGGCGGCGGGGACGGTCACGGTCATCGACCTCGACGTGAAGGGCATCGACCGCTTGGCGAAGTGGGCGAAGCTGGATCGGGAGATCGTCGAGTCGTACAGGGGGGTCACGCCGAGGGACTGCGTCGATAGCTCGGCTGCTTCTGTTTGAAGGTGGTTCTTTCTCCTGGGCTCGGAGGAAGGTTGGAGTTCCGCCGGGTCTACTTCGTGGTTGCTTCCGCGGCGTTCTGGGTGCCTCCTGTACCTCAGCTCCGGATGTAATGATGCACATGTTCAATCCTACTTGGTAATACCATGTTCCCAGCACAGTACCGAAGTACGACAGCCTCGGTGAGTCGCAGGTTGCAGAGATCGTTTCATGTCAACAGGTTTGATTCCCGCACGCTTCTGTTGACCTGTATGTGTCGGAAGATGCCATGTATATTTTGGAATAAGATTAAGGTACAGTATATTTTGCTAGATGACATCCAGACAAGACATGACAGCCATATATATAGCGGAAGCAGGAAGCGAATCAAGGATCGAGAGAGCGAGTCAGCAGAGCAACAAATGTCCCCACGAATCACGAATATCCAGGTATTGTAAGTTACATCTATGTATGCGACCGTTCTACGGGTGTCGCCGAGTCCATCAGGGCACGATATAAACCAAAACCAGCAGAAGATTGAGAGACTGAGACTGTTTGGGGGTTTCGGAGGCTTAGATGATGCAGTAGCCGCCATCGACACGGATCTCAGTGCCGGTCATGAATCGCGAGGCGTCGCTGGCGAGGAAGACGATTGCACCAGCGAGGTCCTCGGGATCTCCCATCTACGGTCAAGTGTGTGAGTTATGAAACAATGGTAGAAAGAGGGACGCGGCAGAAACACGCACCCGTCCCATTGGCGTGAGGCTCTCCCATGTTTTCTGCGATCACACCCCAAGCGTCAACATCTGACCGGGCTAGAGCGGGGCTAGCGGGACCACGTACCTTGAGCTCCTGATCGTGGGCGAGGATGGTGCGCGTGAGCTTGGTGAGCATGTACCCGGGGCTGGAAGCGGTGGTGGCAAACTTCGGTTAGAGCGGTGGGAGTGACGGCTATGACGTCACAACATACCTGAGAGTGTTGACACGGACGCCCTTCTTGGCCCACTCCACGCCCAAACTGGCCGCCATATGCTTCACCGCTACACACCAACAATCAGGCCAACCGTCAGCAGATGTCCTCTTCAATCCGTCCTGAGCGGGCGGGTCCATCGAAAGACGCACCGGCCTTGGCAGCGTTGTAGGGGGTCTGGGGCTGCGGGATGTTGACAATCTAGATGGAGTGTGGGGTATCAGCCGCAGTTCCGCCGACGGGTGATCGGAAAAGCACTCACGTTGGCGCTCATGCTGGCAACCAGAACGATGCTCCCTCCACCCTGGGGAATCATGTTGCGCGCGGCCTCGCGCGCGGTGAAGAATGCACCGTGGACGTTGATGTCGTACAAACGCTTTATCCGATCGAAGGGGTAGCTGGAAGGGAGGAAGTGAAGAGGCTTAGTGTCAGTGCAGGCGGAACAATGGAGGAGACGCTGTCACGCACTCGAAGGCGGAGTAGTTCTCAACGATTCCTGCGGGGGAAATAACAATTCGCGATGAATGCGTTGGGTCACGCCACGGACGGATCGCGGCGATGACGAACCTGCTGACGCGACGACGGAGTCAACGCGCCCATACGTGTCCATGACCCGCCTGAACGCCTGTTGCACCGAAAGCTCCGACGAGACATCGCATCCGATGCCAATGACACGGTAGTCGCTGGGCACCATCTCACTGTCAACTTCACACCTTATCAGTAACATGTTACAAGAAAATGGCGGTCGTAGGCCAAGGTAGGCGGAAGTGCGGGATGGGGCAGGGGGGAACGGCGCCAGAACGATGACAGGAAGTGTGATACTGACCGCATGCAGCCTTGACGAGCTCTTCGGCAGCGTGCTCCGCCTCGTCCTCCTTGAGGTCGACAATAGCGAGAGACGTGCACCCGGACTCAACGAATGCACGGCAGAACTCATTGCCAAGGCCGCGCGCCGCACCAGTCACAACGGCGACCTGTTCCAGCAAGAGGCGCGCGGAGTCAGCGGAGGACGCGGGAGGAATAGTGGGGGCACGCGAACCTTGTTGGACATGGAGAAGTCGGGGAGGGTCTTGACGACGCGCGCCTTGGCGGCGATGCTGTTGAGCTTGGCCGCGGCGTCATCGTTGCTGAACCGCGCATGGACGATGACGGGGCGGGGTGCACGGGGAGCCCGGAGGAGGGCGCGCGAGGCGGTAGGGAGGGAGCGGGTGAGGACAGAGGGGGCCATGGGGGGAGGGAGGTGGTGGATGTTGGGAGAGAAGGAGGGGGGTGGGGCCGAATTTATTGGGTGGGGAGACGGGTCGGGGCGCGAGACCCTGAGGCCAGACTCTGAGCCAGTCAAGTCTAGGAGAGCGGACAGAGACAGACTCGCGAGTGGCCGTGGGCCGTGGCTCGTGGCTCCCTGTGCGGTCGCAGGCCAAGAGGCGGCTCTCTGCCACGCGACGATTGGGCCCCTCCGCCTCCCCTCATTGGCTCCACTATCCGCCTCGCTCCCCCGGTCCGAACTCCCTCTGCACGGTAGCGCCTCTTCCCCGACGTTTATCATTCCCTCCAACCGAAAGCCCAGGCCTTCCCCGCCCCCGCAGCCAGCCTCGGACATCCACCTAAGTACCAGCCGAGCAAAACCGAGGAATCAGATTTTTATCTTTACAGCGCAAGGTCTTGGATCAACAATCAACCGGCCTAGATTCTGTCACCCATTATCCCTCATCGAGCTTGTGAGATCGTCAGTCTGTATATTCACCAACGTACGGATCGAGAGAGAGATGGAGACCCATGGGTAGCGGGACAGAGGTAGGCATGAGGGGTCATATGTGCGAACGAGCGTGGGGTATCCGTTCAAGCCGAGCAACAACAGGATAGCAAAACCGAATAAACACATCTAAAGTAGATAGCTCTGTAACTATAATAAACGTAAGGAGTACGGAACGAAAACGCGACCGGACGAACGTCAAATACCGTGGCGGAGGACGAATGTGGAAGCTGACCGGAAGCACCCAACGCGACACGGTCTTCTCCGCCGGGGAGAATATAGTACACTACCTCGGCGTCGAGAGACACCGGAATTAATCGATGGCCTCGGGGAATGGGGAAGGCGGCGTGATGACAATGACTGGGACTGAGGCGAAGCGACAGGGAGAGTGAGCGCAGGAACAGGAAGAGTGATGGCCGATAGGGAGGGAAAGAGGAGGAGAAATGAGGTAAAGAAGGAGCCGACCCAGGCAGATCCAAAAACGTACAGAGCACGACCGCACCCGCACCGATCATAGACAGGCAAACTTCGACTTACGCCGTTGCACCTCTTCCATTCGGCTGTCCAGCTGGGCTCGTGCACGTTCCTTCGCCCGCCGCTCCTCGTCCAGCCGCGACTCGAGCGACTGCTTCTCCTCCACAATGGACCGCCGCACGTTGACGACTTCCGCCTTCGCATCGGCGAGCTCCGCGCGCAGGTTCCCCATCTGTGAGTTAAGCGTGTCCCGCTCGCGTGCCAGCTCCGTCGCCTGCATCCGAGCCTTTCGAACTATGGAGTAAAGCCGTGATCGTGATCGTCAGTAGGGACGCCCACAACGCGCATTGCCGGGTACACGATGCAGGCAGGGGCGCGGAAGAACTCACGATTTTTCTCCGAATCACCAAGCGATGCCTCGAGCGTGGCGACCATGTCCATGTGAGCCTGGAGATCAGTTTCGCAATGGGTCAGCTGCTTGTTGAGCGTCTTGATCATTGCTTCCTGCTCGTCAATCTGTTTCGCTTGTTGCGCGAGCTGCGCAACAACCTTCGCATCGGGCTCTCTGGGGCCAGTGAGTGGTGATGGCAGACCGCCGGCCACTGAGTGGTTAATGGATGTCGCCGGAGTGGATGGTGACTCTCCATCGACGCTGACGCTGCGCGAGGAAATGATGGTTGAGGATGAACCATTCTGCTCGTGAATGATCCGAGGCGCGGGAGGAATAGGAACAGTCGGAGGAGGGGTGGGAGGCGGCAGTTTGCCAGGCGACATGATGCCGGTCACACGTGTGTAAGACACCGCCCGTTCCGTCGGCGGACGCGACGGTGATGTTGGGCTGCCCAGCTGCTGTTGCAGGTCGCGGAGGAGCGCGTCCTGGCGACTCTTCTCTGCCATGAGCGTGTCCATCTCGTCCTTCGTGCGCTGAAGGTTCTCTTGCATCTCTGCGATGACTGAGCGATGTCGATCGAGCTCGTCGACGAGCGACTGTCGCTTGGACGCCTCCTTGACGAGTGCCGATGTCTCGTCGCGTGTCCTTTGGAGCACAGCACGGAGCTTGTCAACCTCGGCCGCGAGCTCGTCCCGCTCGCTGTGAACGGCCGAGAGCTCCGTCTCGAGAACGGTAATGGACGCCGTCTTCTGTTGGATTGCTGACTCGTTCGCCTGGCGCATCTCTTCGCGTGCGTGTGCCCACTCATCAGACGCGGCCTTGTGGGTGTCGAGCTCGTCCAGAAGGTTATTGTGCTCTTTCGAGAGGCTCTCGAGTTCCTCGGCGTGCTTCTTGCGAAGATCCTCGAGAAGGGCGTTGTGGTTCCGAAGCAGGATCTCGCGCTCTGCATTGTGGGTCTTCTCCATCTCGGCCAGCGTGGTCTTCAACTGCTCCTTCTCGGACGCCAGCAGGCCCTGGCCATGCGACTTGGCATCTTCAAGCTCCGAACGGTGTTGTTCCTGGGCGGCCGTAAGGGCTGCCTGAGCCTCGATGAGAGCGGCTTCATGCTCGGCCGTGAGACGAGCGACCTCCTCAGCGTGCTCTTTGATGAGAGAAGCACGCTGGTCCGCTGACTCAGAGGTCAAAGACGAGAGCGTAGATTTGTGCGACTCCGTGAGAAGTTCGAGTTCCCCCACATGGGTGCGTTGAAGATCGGCGAGAGCAGCTGCGTGTTCATCCCTGAGAGCTTTGAGCGTCTCCTCGTGTTGAGTCCTTGAAGTCGACTCTTGCTCCTCTGTGGTCTTCTGGCCGTCTGCCGCTATCATCCTCGCCTGTTCTAGCTCGGCGCGAAGGGCCGCCTCAGAAGTGGCATGCTCCGCCTTGCTCTCCTCCAAAGCCGCAGTCCACCTCGAGATCTCCTGGGCTGACTCCTCCTTGAGCGTCATGATAGCTGCGGAATGTTCCTCAACAATCTTTTCAACGACGATCTGCTGCTCCTTCTCCTTGTCGGCAAGCGCACGATTGTGCTCCACTTGAAGGCGCTCAACCTCGTCGCTGAACTGGAGTTCCTTGTTGGCGAGGGTCTGAGAGTGGTCCGCCTTCAGGCGCTGGAGGGACTCGCGATGCTGGTCGAGCTTCGCAGCGAGAGCCTGTGCGTGCTCGTCCTTCAGCCGCTGCAAGTCATCCGAGAACTGTTGCTCTTTGTTCTTGATGGCTGAAGCGTGTTCTTGCTGCAACGCCTGCAGTGCGACATCACGGGCAGACTCGGACTCTGAGAGGGAGCCCTGGCGCGCAATCTCCGCCATACGGAGTTCGCGGGTATGCTCATCCTTCAGACGCTCCATCGCGGTCGCGGCCTCCGCAGCCTGCTTCTCGAGGGCCTGAGCATGGTCGGCACGGAGCTTGGTCAAGGCGTTGTAATACTCCTCCTCAGTGCGCGACAGATGAGCTGCGTGCTGTTCCTCGACGGTCTTCGTCGCCTCTTCATGCTCGGCGATGACCTTGGCAAGGGCGCTGTCATGTTCACCCTTCGCCTTCTGCAGGGTCTCCTCGGCCTCCTGCGCACGTCGACTAACTTCCTCCAAGTGGTCACTCTCGAGCTTGCTAAGTGCAGCGGCATGCTCAGTCTTGAGGACGTTGATCGCGCCTTCATGATCGGAGGTTGCCTTGGCGATCGCAGCATCATGCTCAGAGCGAGTACGCTCAAGAAGCTCGGCTACCTCATCGAGCCGACAACGCAGTTCCTCCTCGTGCACCGCTTTCAGCTTGCCGAAGGCCTCCTCGTGCTCGCGCTGGGCTTTCTCGAGGGCGGAAGATGATTTGGCGACCTGGGCACGAGCGTCGATAAGAGAGGACCCGCGCTCTTCCTGGAGTTTGGCAACAAGAGCGTCAAGTTCAGCCTCCTTAGAGCGAAGCGCCTCCTCGTGTGCGGCTTTCAGCTGCTGAACCTCGGACGCGTGAGTCTCTTCGACTTGCTTCAAAGACTCAACTAGCTTGGTTTCGCGCTCCTTGAGATCGTCCAAGGCGGTTTGAAGTTCGGCTTGGTGACGTTGTGACTCCTCCAGAGACTGAGTTAGTTCCGTCTGCTGAGCTTGAAGGGCCTCCATTTCCGTGATGTGCTGAGCGTGGTTGGCCAAATCCTCCTCGTGCTTCTTGCGAAGTGCATCGAGTTCCGTGCTCATGTTGAGGGCCTAGCGTGGCATACGTTATTCAATGTATTTCAATACGACAAGACTAAGCTCCACGTACCTGATCGCGGGAGAGGACCTGCAAGTCCTCGTGCTGCTTACGGACTTGGTTGAGCTGTGTGGTGAGGCCGTCAACGACCGCCTTGTGGCTCGATTCTTTCTGAGCCATAGATCTACAAAAGGTATGAGACGTTAGACGATGACGTGTGGGGAAGCGTCTACATACCTCATGAGCTCGTTGAGTCTTTCCAGCGACTCGTCGACGTCGGAAGAGGTGTAATGGTTGACATGATGGAGATCCAAACTCTTTCGGATTTCACTGAACTGGGTGATGGTTTGGGGTGAAAGATGAATGAGAGCCTCGCCATTGACTTCCGGGACATTTCGGTTGGCAGTTGGTTGCGCGGTGTGGCCCGGCTGGTCCTTCTCTTTCAGCGTCGTCTCGAGAGCGGAGATCTCTGCCTCTCGCTCTTTAATGACATCCTGAAGGCGCATGATTTCCTCTTCGAGACTAGCGACGGAACGTTCGGTGGGGGAAACCGAAACGGATGGCAGGGAAATGGACAAATTGGGACGCGAATGACCGGGTGACGGCGAGATAGAGCTACTAGTGCCGTGGCTGGACGTAGAGGCTTTGCGCGACCTGGCCGAGGATAGCTCCTGCGATAGCGATACAGATTGCGATAGCGACCTGACTGCCGTGTTATTAGGAGGCACATTCTCATCACCGTTGGATACATACCTCGAATGGAGAGACTCCGACGAGGCCGCATTGCGGAAAAAAAGCCGTCGGGCTGATCCGTTCGACGGCTCTTGGTCCCTAAGCCTATTCATCCTGCGTCTAGGGGAACCATCTCCATGCTCAGGAGACTCGGGTACGGGAATAGGGGCATTGACCTTGGCCTCTTGCAATTGAGCAGCGAGATCGGCGATCTCACGAAGAGCGTCGCGGTACTTCGCCGTGACAGACGACAGGTCGGCCAGGGTAGCCGTGTGAGTCTGTTGGAGGGCAACGAGCTGGGTCTCGAGCGAGCCGTCGGTCTCGTGAAGGGACGAGACCGACGAGTTGGCTCCATTCGTAGTGGTTCCATTTGTTGCGGCCCCGTTTGTCTTAGTTGGAGAGACGCCTTCGAGTTCCTTCTTAGCCTTCTCCACCTCACTAGCCAGCTCACCTAGCCGCTCCCTCTCCTCGCTCGCTGCCCTCTTCTTCGCCTCCCATTCCTCCATCTTCTGCTCCAGCTCGCGGACCTTCGCTTCCCTCTCCTCCAAATCCGACCTCCAATTCTCACCGTCCTGCTTCAAGCCCTCCAGACGAGACTCCAGTGCCAATACCTGGTCACGACGTTTCTCACATTCACGCTCAAGTTTCTCCACGGTATCCCGCAATGAGAGGACCGACTCGTCGGATTTTGCAAGACGTGCCTCCAGGTCTGCAATATACGTGGAAGAGTGCGACTCGGTGTCCTTGTAGCGCGCAAGCTCTCGCTTCAAATCGGTAATAGAGCCGCTTGACGACATCTGGGACTCGTCGTACTGCCGGACCTTCTCTTCGAGGTCGTGGACGTAAGCCTGCGAAGGAATTGTCAGTAACGCAGCGGAACGAAATGTCAACTCTCTCATGCCTCGGTTGACGCTTCACGTTCTGACAACTTCGCGACACGAGCCTTCAGCTCCTCCACGTACAACTCTGTAGTGGAGTGGCGCTCCGCAAGGGCGGTATATTCGTTCTCCTTCTCGTCGTAGAGATCGTTCGTATGGCGGAGGGCAGCACGGTTGAGCTTGAGCTCTGCCTCGATCGCGCTGATAGTCTTCTCGTACTCCTCGATGACAGGTCCAACGATCTCCTCGTACTTGGCGGTCCCTCCAAGACGGCCGCCAGTCGCGTTTCTATGCTTGTCCGAGAGCTCGTTTCGCAACCGGGTAAGCTCCTCGGTCCGCTCGACAAACTTCTCGCGCAGGTCCTCGTAGTTGTTCTGGAGCTCGGTCATCTGAGCCAGGACCCTCTTGGGAGCCGCCTCCGAGGAATTTGATGATGAGCTTGAGGCGACCGAGCCAGGACCTCCACCACCCTCCTTAATCTGCTTCATCTCCTTCCTCAGCCGGGTGACCATCCCCTGCAACCACTCTACATCATCCCACCCCTCCTCCTTCTCGTTCACGACCGCACGGTTCTTGATGTTCCTGGCGCGGTTCGCGTACTTAAGCGTGTTGATGGTCTCGTTCACATTCCACTCAGCGGGGCTGACACATGCGATCATGAGTGTATGCGCATTGCCTCCGAGCGAATCTTGGAGTAGACGGGTGAGCTTCGAGTCGCGATACGGGATGTAGGACGCAGTGTGCGTCTTCGCCTTCGAGGGGTCACCGAGAGCGGAGATGACGTTCCCCAGCGCGAGAAGACCACTGTTGATGGAGATACCCTCCTTGACTCGCTCGCCAGCGGCAGCCGTGCGTTTCAGCTACCCGGCAGTCAGAAACGAAGACCACATGTCTGGAAAAGGGCACGTACCCGCTCCGAACCGGCCAAGTCCACAAAATGGAACTTAGAAGTTACTGTGACCCACTCGCCACGATCCTCACCTCCCTCCTTCACCGCGCCATTCCTTCCGGCGTCCGGGGACAAAAATCCGAGCGAGCTCGCGGGGCGTCCGCCACGGGCGATAGCGGATTGGAAGCTCGGTGTTGCGGGACGGCCAAACGTAGGCGACGAGACCCGGCTTCCGCCCGCAGCGCCGATCACAGAACCAGGCCGAGCTATACGAGAGGGAGATCGTCCATTCGGAGGAAGAGGGGAAGATGAGCGTGGGGGCGGTCCGCTCCCGGTGAACTTCTTCTGTGTCAGAGTCAGGGAGAAGATCGCATGAGAACGCGAGGATTGTGCGTTCATGTCGGTCTCGTTCGTGCGCCTGATGGAGGCACCTTGACGGATTAAGCTGGGCAAAGGAGGCGTCAGAACTGTCTCGAGAGCTATGCCCGCGGGCGTGCTGCGGAACATAGCGAAAAGGCACGACAGACGCAGGAAGAAGGGGCGGAGGAGTGGCAAGAGCAATAAGGACGATGCACTCACTTCATGACATCGTTAGCGTTCTTCACAGTGACCTCGCGGAGACCCTCCCAGAAGATGTGACCTTGTTTGTCCTCCCGAATTTGCACGTCGCGTTTGCCGGCTGTGCCATCCGCCAAGAGGTCAATTAGGTCTTCGTTGTAGAGTTCAATATAGGAGCCCTTGATACTGTAGTTCCAAGTCCCGTTGCGTTGTTCCTTAAGCTCCCTGCAGCGAGTAAAGATCATAGAAATAGACCGGGGAATGATACCCATGCCGTTGGTTGGGTCTGTAGGGTCCGCGTCCAAGTCGATACCAGTCATGGTAAATGTTTTACCACTGCTGGTCTGACCATACGCCAAGATGGTGCAGTTGTAACCTTCCGTGAAGCGAGAAATGAGGGGCTGCGCAGTAGAAGTGAACATAGCATGCTGTGTGGTGGCAGGGGGGTGAACCTGGTCGAAGGTGAACATCTGTTTTTTGGCGTTGTTGGTCGAGGACGAGGCGGGTGCAGCCGGGGCACCGGGACCTGGGGAAGGAGTGGCATCCACGCTGACAGTGGTATTTGAGGCGGCGTTGATGACATTACGCTGAAAGCGGGTCGGAATGGAGGAGAGGTCGTGCTGGGTAGTAGGACGGATACGGAGGGCTGGAATTGCGTTACTTGGGGCACGAATGGGAACAGCTGGAAACGGGCTCACCGACTTGCACCGAGGTGGAGGCCGCACTAGAAGGCTGCGGCGGCGCCATGGTGGGGGGCGTGCGCGGGGGCGACGAGAGCGCAGAGCCTCGACGACGTCCCGTATGTCAGGGAGAGGGAAGGAGGATGGGGGAACAACGAACGGAAGTTGCCTGGGTTGGGATCACTAGGCTGGCGGCGCTTCTAGCCCAATCACCGACCTATATTAGACGCTCTTAGAAATCTGACCGGTCTGACCTGTGACTACTAATCAACTTCTACTTAAATAATATCAGCCAACCGTTACTCCGAGTCCGAGGGCCCCTTTCCCCTCTCCATCCATCCACCACCTCATTGTGAAGCAATGCTTTCGAAGGTATCAAGCGATCATGATCGTATACACTCTCCAAAATAAGAGGCATGGACCACGAGTTATTCCTTCCATTTGTCTTACCTACAACCACCACGTCCGAGATGCCACGGGTGCCAATTACGGCTGCGACCTCGGTCCGCCGTTTTCAACTTACCTTATCAACAACGCCAACTTACCTACCACCGTGAGTGCGCCTCAGGTCCGTCCCAAATCTCCCGTCGTCGACGATTTGCTATCGACGGTCGTAACTTCAATGCCACGCGTGCACGGTGGCCATGTCCCGTAATGGTAGGTAATGGCATGCCGGATCTAGTTAGCAAGCACTAGTACTAATCCGGCCTGATCCTACTGTGCGTTTCTAACCTGTGCTCTCAGTCTGAAGGGAGGATGGAACGGTGAGGTGAGGCGTGAGGGTCAAGAAGAGTAAGTACTCATGAATGACGCTCGTGGGGCAACACTGCCTTGTACTCGTCCCTCGGACGCAATGGGGAGATACTGATAGAAGGCGACGAGGAGTCACCATGTAACTGTTTCTCAGGCACGTTGACCACAGCTGCAGCTGGGATTCCTGGCAGAGTGGGAACTTCAAGTGATGCGGCACCGTATCATGATGATAAATACTCAGGTCAGGAATTCAGACATATTCCAACCCCAAACCTTAAAGTTATACTTAGGGAGTGTGTGTTTGGAGCCCTGGATCGAATGGCAACCTTTTATGGATCATTGTTCAGTAATACAGTGGCATGGCAGGTGCAGACGATCGAACAATACTCACCGCCTGGCTGTACAATGCCTTGACCCCGAAAGTGCGCCTCATGGACTTGCTATCTATTTTGCCAGGCTCGACATAGCTCAAAGCGTTATATTGTAGGGATCGCGGTGATAAACTAGGTGGGAGGTGGTGCCAATGGGCGGCCGTTCCGGATCCTAGACGTTACGTTGAAGGTTCGTGGCTGCCCTGTCGCGATGTCCCAAGTTGAACCGTTCCGAAGTTCAACCCGGGCCTTGGGAGCCGAACCGGTGCGATTCGACTGCGCATTTTGGCGTCATCGAGCACATCGAGCGCCCAGCGGTCCCCAGGTATTGACTGCCTGTAAGTATCCTACATCCCCATCTCTTTCGTTATTGCAGAGTAGACTGTCCAGAGTCCTCTGCACATTGTTCTATATTGAAAGCCAGAAGAATTCGAGCATGGCCCCCCCAGAAATCTTCAACCTCAGCCAACAGAGTCCGATCACCTGCCATGCTTTCAATGCAGACCGTTCCCGTACGTCCACTCTTCCCAGTTGCCATCGACGCGAATTCTTAACTACCATGATGTACTCGTAGAGGTTGCAGTTAGTCTGAACTCCAACGAAGTCCGGATCTACGCTCGCCAGGGCAACGACTGGAACCACATCGACACGCTGTCTGAGGTGCGTCGCATTCGAGGCTCGGCCACAATCTTGCACTGGCTTCTTACCCCCATCGTTACCCGTTGTTCACAGCACGACAAACCAATCACGTCCATTGACTGGGCTCCGAACTCAAACCGTATCGTCACCTCCGCCCAGGACAGAAACGCCTATGTCTGGCAACATAGTCCCGACCCCCAAACCGGACATATGGTCTGGAAGCCCACTCTGGTGTTGCTTCGTGTCAATCGTGCCGCAACTTTCGTCCGTTGGAGCCCCAATGAAGACAAGTTTGCTGTGGCCAGTGGTGCTCGGTGAGTCCGGACCATCTCATGCGCTCCAGCCGGTATTCAGGGCCTTTAGTGCGATTGCGATCTGCTCGTTCGACCCCGAGGGCGATTGGTGGGTGTCGCGTCTGCTCAAGAAGCCCATCCGATCCACCGTTCTGTCTGTCGATTGGCACCCCAACAATGTCCTGCTCGCTGCTGGGAGTGCCGACATGAAGGCGCGCGTGTTCTCTGCGTACATCAAGGATGTCGACAAGAGGTGCGTTTCGGGTGCTCCGTCGTCTTGACTTCTCGCTGACGGGGTATGTAGACCTGCTCCCTCTGTATGGGGCGAAAAGCTCCCTTTCAACACGATCTGCGGGGAATATGTCAGCCCATCTGGTGGCTGGGTTCACAGCGTCGCGTTCTCCCCATCCGGTGATGTGCTTGCCTTTGCCGGTACGTGAATCTACGTTCATAATACGGACTTCAAACTAACATCTATGTAGGCCACGACAGCTCTATCAATATCGTCTACCCTGGCGGGCCTGCTGTTTACAGCGTCAAGTTGTCGATTCTCCCGTTGGTCACCTTGACCTGGACGACTGAGGAATCTCTCGTGGCCGCAGGGCATGACTGTCAGCCCCTGGTCTTCGCTGGCAACCAGGGTGGCTGGGAGCTCATCGGGAGCCTCGACGAACCCCACTCCAGCAAGTCCGCTGGTGGCAGTCGCTCTAGCATCGGTGGCCCGTCCCCTGTCGGACGCCTCAACAGTGCTGCCTTCAACACATTCCGCAACGCTGCGGAGCGCGGTATTTCCAACGCCCCTGGTTCGCCCACGGCCGCTTCATCTGGGGAGTCTGAACTATTCACCGTTCATCAGAACACGATCACCAGTGTGCGCCCGTACTCGGGCGTGCCAGGACAGATCGCCCAGGTCAGCACGTCGGGGGTAGACGGGAAGCTTGTCGTCTGGGACGTGAACGCGATCACGCCGATCAGCGCGACCGGGTTGGCAGGGAAGCTGAGTAAGATGCAGGTGCGGTGAAATGGTGTATCGATACAACTTGTGTACAATAACAGCTCGGGGATGCAACGATGGCGATACAAGCAATACGAACGTGAAATTGGGGGCCTTGATGTTGAAAGAGGGTTGAAAGGGGTATCGGAAATGGTAACATACTGCGTGGTTCATTCCCTAGCCGTGTCATCCGTCATCGACTCCGAGTATCCGCCAGACATATCTGCCATGGGCTGTTCGTTGATCACGGCCCAGACTGATGCCTTGAACTGTGCGCATACATTCAGAACTTGTCACTACTTCCTTTTTAGAGGACACGCACCAATGTCAAGACCAGGCCCATCTTTACCTCTAGTGCCCTCAGCTGCTTTAGCATCTTATCATCGGGAGCCTCGCTCACACGACGGGTCTCAGAAATCAGCTACATGATGAACCGCCTTCGCCTCAATGTTGGAGTCAATAATGCGATGGAAGAAGGGTGCACCTCTTTGATGTTCTGGGAAAGCTTCGCATACTGCCAGAGCACCTCCGCCTCAAGTTCGGAAAGGTTGGGGTGTCCATCATACGGATTCGTCTCCAAGACTGAATTTGCCAGTGGAGCAGACATTTGGATCCCAGAGTGAGGAAACGAAATTACATGAACAGCAGAGGTCGAACGAGAGCGAGAGGTGATGGAGAGGCATTATACTGGCCGCATATTGGCGGGAGGTGCCTCTCGGAAAATGCACGTGATCGTGGTGGCCACTACCTTTTTAAGATGTCACCGTGTTCGACGCAGGTTCAACGCGGCTGGGATTGCAACGCAACTGTGACCTGCTCTTTTTTCTTTCTATCACCTCTATGCCGTACACACCCTACGCAATACACTGAAATGCGTGTTCGGTGGGTATGAAGGTACTATAATAACCCTGACGAGAGGTGATATTTACCTTTCATCCTTCAGTGTCCTGACTCGTGTGCCCACCTAAGTGGCTAGTTGGAATATATAAACTAGCTATTGCGCGGCTGCACGTGCGATTTTTGAACCTCCAACGATCCAGGATATTGGAAAAGACGGATTCGGAGTTTCAGAACGAGTCGATATCGAGGTGAACCAAAATTTTATCTACACAAAGTTGTCCGGCTGATAATCCCCATATTCTAGTCTCATTTAACCACACGTAGCACTTCATTGTCTCAAAAACTTTACCCAGTGAGCCCTCAAGATTTTCCGTTCAACCTTCTCGGATTGCATCATCATGTAGGAGGATGGCGGGTATCTCTCCATTCTATCACGTCAGTCCCGTCCTCTTGGCTTACTGGATCCTTTTCACTCAGGCTCACATTGTCTCAAACAATCGTCCTGAGAAGTCATCGCGAAGCAACAGAACGTACCTGCGCTACCATCGGTTATCCTTACAGACTGCTATTGGTCGGAGGTAGAGCCAATGGCTGAGCACAGGCTGAGTGCCATGTATGCCCCCTTCACTTCCGTAGCCTTCTCAAACTCATCTCCGCTGCAGAATCGAATGTAGATTGCGTGGGCTTCCATCTTCCGGAACCCGTGGCTGTCCCCGTGCCAAGGGTAAGTCCGCTTTCTGGCACCAACATACAACGTTGTCCGCAGAAGCACCGGGTTCCTTTTCACCACCTGGGCTATGGCGGACTTGCGGCTGATCGGGGACGCACGTCTGCAGACTCTGAGCCTGGTCAATCGCTCATGCCACTTACGCATCTTAGCACTCGTCGCGGTGCCGATCCGGTTCTCCCGCAGCAGCCCGGGCGACTCTGCGTAACAATAAGGACGTGCGGGCCATACAATAACGCCTACATTCGCGGACCTGTATCTGAGCGCAAGCATATCGCGCGCCCCGCCTCATGCCTCATATCGAGCCCATCCGCTGATCTGGCCCCCCTTGCCGCGCGCCGCTCTACCGAGTTGGAGCCAAGGACGAGGACGACGATCACCATAGCCGCCGCCTCATGGTCGACCTCGATCGGGGTTCGTGTACTGTTTGGGTCCCACGTTGACGCAATGTGCAGACGAACAAGACACGGGTGGGTCCTCAAGCTGTCCGAAGTATTGCAGGTACGCATGTGTACGCGCCGGCCGCTGATGGTCCGGACGCGCGGCGTGCCCACACAATAGCAGGTATGTCATTAGGGCAAGTCTCGACAAGCGCGATGGCCGGAGCTGAGGCCTGAGGAGCTGCTGTCGCCCATACTTACAGCACTCTAGACCATTGTCGTCCCAGGGTGCTGGCCACAACAGCAAATGTCGGAGGACTCTCCACGAAGGGACCGAACGCTCAATGCCGCCTTCTGGGAAGACATCTCGCACCAAAAATGGACGCCGATTCGCCTCCAAAGTATGAATTACCCGATCTCCTCCATGCTGTGCCGGTACGACTCCATCCAGAATCCAGATTCCATCTCACTGAGCCCCAAGTGTCCAATATCAGCGGCTGTTCAAACATTCAGGGTCCACAGGCCCACTCATCCAAAAACGTCCGAGTCACACATCCTCTCAAACTTCATCGAAGCATCCATCTGCCGAATCATGCCGATTGTATCTGGGTAAGCAGCTAACGGGACGTTGGGTGGCCTGCCAACCTCTGCCAACTTCTGCTAGCTCGGATGTCGACGGTAAGTGCCTTCGCACCTGATTGTTTTCTGCCTAGGACGAGATCAATTCTATCTCCATCTTTTTACCCCTCCAATCGCCTCGTGCCAGCCTATGCCAGTGTAACGCGTGGTTCTCGAAGCCAGCCACTTTGCGTGTCATAATAAGTAGTAGAGCGGCCGAAACTAGCATGCCGCGAGCTCGCCAGAGGCATGCACGACAAGACGCGAGATCGCGCAGGACAATAAGAACGCGATCGGGAGAACAGATCGGCAGACGGCTGCGCTAACCGCCCCACAGCCAACGTTAACTTCTCATGTGGCTCAGGCCGTGTGGCTGCGCCCCGCTGCGATTTGTTTCCCGAACTGAGTGGACATGGGGTACCGAAACTTTTCGAAGTAACACTGGCTTTGGTGAGGCGTGTTGGACCAAGTCATCTATGGTTATATCACGACGACCGTACCTCCCACTGGTCTTGTGCTCAGAACAAATGATGAGTGGAGCGAGACAAAAGTGGTCAAAGCGCATGAACGTGAGGGCCGAACCCATGTCTATTAAGACTATATTGCGACGAGCGTACCTCACTATAGAACATAATGATGGGAGGGCCAAGACATACCATGCCCCGGTTTTTAGTACGCCACTTCGTCACGCGGCTCTGCGTACATTTCGTCCTTCGAGCACACGGTAACAGCGGAGGAAGCCCGCTGGGGATAGACAAAAAACGAATGTCCGATGACCGGCTCTTTGTATTGAACACGAGAATAGCACTGAATGGCAGCAAGGTAGGGCAAGCAGACTGGCAGACCGGCACGCAACCGCACCGCCCACATCGTCAACCCCCTTCCCCAGACTGCCGTGTGCATAACCCATCAACGAGTACCGTCCTACAACTTCCAAGTTATCTGTGTGTTAGCGTAGGCTGCGCGCGTAGATATCGTCCTGAAGCGACCGGGTACATTAGAGCGCCGGGGAGGTTAGCTTAGCGCGGGACTATGGTGAGGATCGTCGGGGAGGTGTCCGGGGAGGGAAAAGCTGGGAGGCAGAGACAACTTGAGCGGACTACAGCGGGTCGGCGGGTCGTACGTGTAAGACGAAGGAATGTTCGCACAAGGGAGTGGGCTGGGCGTGTGGATACACGATATAACACAATGTGGGTAGTGACCTGCAATAGGCAGGCGCAAATCAGCGGTGCGATACCGAGGAACGCATGGGAGAAGCGCACTTCTTTGGGGGTTTACACTTACAGACAACAGACATTTTGGAAAAGGATACAATAAGATTATGAGGGGAAAGTCGAAGGCGAGTCGATGATAGTGTGAGCGGCGATTAAGTGTGCGATGTCCGGGATTGGGCACGGACAACGACGGGAGGTGCGTGTAGCGTGTACGAGGGAGCGCGAAGGATCGTGGGTCATGACGGAGCCAGTCGTAACGAGGCCGGTCGTGAGCGGGAAACTGTAGGAAGCCAGAGCCTTACTTGCTGCTGTTGCGGCGCGCGGAGGGCCCCGCGTCCGCGGCGCGGTGACTAATGACAGGGTCAGACTGCGAGTGTCCTAGCCGTCGTGTCGTGCGCTGCCGGCCGCGAGGCGGGTCCCGGGCACGAGCTCGGGCCTTCTCCTTAAGAACGAGCACATCGTCGTCCTCCTCGTCATCCGCGAGACACATACGGTCCTCGTCGGGGTCCGCGAGCGTCGACTCATCCTCCGTCATGTAGGCGTCGTCCGAGTCGTTGTCGGAATCGTACTCGCAGTCGCTGTCGCTATCGCTGTAGTCGCAGTACGTGTGTACACGTCGCCAGTACCGTCCGAGGAAGAGCTTGATATCATCTCCCATCTTCAGATACTCGACGTTCCGAGCAAGACCGTCCCAAGTGAGGTCACCGTTCTCTAGGGCCTCCTCTATGAAGGAGGTGGACCCGAAGTAGATGTAGTGGACGATGTGATGGAAGGAAGCGGGGTCGGGGACAGGGAGATAGATGACGGGATGGGAGCATGTGGACGAGGGGAGTATGCAGGGGAACCGAGGTGGGGAGGAGGACGATTGGGAGGACAGACCTGAGAGCATCGGCGTTGGCACTTCCATCGCGAGGTCGAACGGAGAGGCACCGCTCAAGAGACCGCGGAAGAGCGCAGAGTGCGCACACAGATAGTCCATGTGCAACTAGTAAAAAGGTGAGAAGCGATGCAGGTGTAGTAGGCTGAGCGACCGACCTTCATGATCATCCGTCGCGGACGTACAGACTTTCGAGCGGGACTTTGGGCCGCGGAGGCGGGACCGTCCTCGAGCTCAAAAGACTCGGCGCTCATCTCGGCGCTAATGCCCATGTTCCGGAAGGCATCGCAAACACCAGCGGATGCTTGCACTTTATCCGTAGAGGAGTCGTTATCCAAAGACACGACTATAAAACATGGTATGAGCATGAGACAATGGTTACATTCTGGAAAGACGGAAGCAGAACGCACCAATCGTGCAGTCGGACGTCTCCGGCCTGCTCCAGTAGTGAGGGGCAAGGCATCGGAGCTGGGCGACGATGTATTCGAGGGGAACGTCGGCGAGAGAGGGAGGCGGGAAGGGGCGGGGGACAAAGGGAATGTGGTACATTGCACGGCGGGGCTGCGCCAAAGAAGGATAGGGAGAGGGCAAGGCACCAGGATTCCGGGCGAGGGAGGCAGGGTGAGCAGAAGTGGATTGGCTTATAGGTGCGAGGGCCGAGGTTCTATTGTCTGCCGGAGACATGTTTTCGGGAAAGGTATGTTGTGTAGTGGACAGGGAGGAGGCGCCACCTGATTTAGCAGCCTTGCACCGGGAGGGAGGGGTGCTAGGACGATCTCCTAAGATCGCTAGTCAATTGTTTCGACTCGGGGCTTCGCCCAAGGAGAGAAATGCAAACGGGAAGTGAACCTTAGGGGGAAAGAACGAAGAGGGGAATGCCACAAGGGAGAAGCCCGCAGCACGGAGGCGGGAGACGAGCAGACGATTAGGAGGGGGACGGGATGATATATGTAGAGAGAGTTCGGTGGCGATCCACGCAACCTCGCAACCCACCACTAAGTAGCAGGGACCTCGGGCGACAAGACGATGGCGGCGACAGAGACGACGTTCGAAATTCCTCGAAATCCGCGCATCTTCCCGATCTGGCCGCATCCGAGGGCCGTCTTCTTTTGCGCTCCGCTCGAATCTCCCACTTTTCCATCTCCGTCCGTCCCCGAGCCCCGTTGCCGCCATCCGCATGGGCGTCCTCCCAGCGTTGCCTGGTTCCCGGCCTCTTATTGTCTTCAGCTTCGAGAGCCTCGTGTCCAACGCATGCTCGCATCCATGATTGCCCTCCTCCATCGCATCCCTGTCGCCCGTCGCCCATCACAATCTGTTGACTCCCAGGCGTCCCAGGACCGCCCCATCGCCCCCCCTCTGTCACCGTGATCATCCTCTTCACCAGGCCACGCAGCCCAAACGCCCCGCGGATGAATCATATGTGAACTGTTCCATTGCCTCGTCATGCGGGGTTGTCGGTTATTACTCTCTAGTATAATAGCATGCTTTATTATACCTTCCGTGAGTGTGGCCGAATCTCGGGCGGGGGTTCGGTCGCCGCTTCCGACAGAGAGATCGTCCCAATCGATCTGCCCATCTCCCTCGATCTCCAGGTCAGTATTCGTATGACAGATAGCCTCATTTCTCCAAGTTCATTTCGGCTCCAACGCATTCCTCGGTCCCTGCTACCGCTCAGACTAGGGACTGGCCGGTAAATAAATCAGAGCAGCACAAGAATCCGTCCCCTACTACTACGCCCGCATGCGTAGCAGTGACCGTCGCGGCTTCCGAGCGGGCCTGGTATAAGCGACATTGACTGAATTGTGACCAAGTATTCCTACAGAACTTGCCAAGGCCTCGGCCTCCTTGTGACGATCGATCACATAAAAGGTCCATAGGAAGCCGAGATATGTAGCGAGCTCAGATGGGGCACCAATGAAGCATCCAATGCGTGCCCGAGTTCATTTGCGGCTACGTACTATAGTCTGGTGGAAGGTTCAGACTGGTGTGGAACATTGACGTAAACGGCAACCACCTGTCACACTGCGTATTTGTTGTCAACGGTATGTCAAAGGTCCACTGGACCGGTTAATGCCTGCTTAGGTGCCGTTCAATGCGTCCGGTAGACACGCGCTCGGCTGATCCGAGCTGCTTAAGCATTGTTACCTTCTCCCGCATAGAGACTCCGACAGAACAAAGGAACAGTCATACTTGCTCAGATCAGCTGAACACAGCGAGCATTAGAAGGCTTCTTAGATCTCACCAGTCGGACATTGTGCCAAAGACCGTGATATATGCGGAAGGGTAGTTACCGTCATCTCTCGCGAGTCGAGCTTCCCGAGAGAACAGAAGGTCAAGGAATCAAAGAGACGACGCCGGCGGGTCCTAGGGTGCCTAACCTGGGGTCGCCGGCTATATCTATGATGCACAGCGCAACTGACTCGCACGAGGACAACATCACAGATGCCCGGCACACGAAGGTCCGACTCCGCCTTCGTGATTATTCAATTCATTGTGGCCGGCTCGCTCTGCGGTAGCGAGTGAACAGAGAGCAGTTGAGTCGTATGTTGCGTCATGTCGACGGCGTCGAATGGGTAACTTTTCCCTGGCCCGCTCCCGCGCTCTGGTCGCATAGACAAAACAATAAGCTCGAGTCTCGCGAGTATCAAAGGATGTCGTTATCCAGGGTCGGGTGTGGTCCCACATTCACACCCGCATCTACTTATTCTGCAGCCACACAGCACCAGCTCCGGGCGGCGGGTGCCACACTGCCGATGCGCCGCTAAAGCCTTTCTAATGGAGTATCTTAATCCTTCTGCCGGCGGGCGACAGGGAGAACGGAACCAGCTTTTCGGCGGTGCTGAACCTGGTTCCCAGGAAGCTCGAGCTGCGCGGCTGCGGGAAGAGCGGGCGCCGGTGGTTCGCCTGTCCCGAAAAGGCACCTTTCGCATGCCACGTCCGCGACTGCGAGTGCGTGCAGGTGGCGTTGTGGAGCGGCTTCCAGGAGTCCGAGTCTCCATTGAGCGGGGTCAGGCATCATCCAACGGTGTATTCTCACTGCGACGTCGACAGGGTCGCTGCGGTATGCCGCATGACACCCTAATAACGCGGCGCTCGATGCCTGTCCCCGCCGTGCTCCATGACGAGAGGAAGACATGCCTCTGCGCACGGCTATGTGCGGACACTGCCCGTATGCGAGTCTGGGCGACCCGCAGACCAGGCGTAAGACGTACTTCGCAAAACGGTGCACGCCTTCCCGCGAATCATGAGGGCGGATCTCAGGCCCGTTAATTGTGAGGGGCAATACAACGATCCAGATCTACCGGATGACTTTGCGAAACAGACGTAAGACGGCGCTCACCCGATGATAGACTTGACAACTCCACATTGTCCATGGACCATGAGCATATTTTCGGCGGGGGCTGCGGAGGATGTGCGAGAACAATGTACCTGTTTGGGGGTTGTAACGTGTTAGTGGTGAGGACTGCAACCTGCCGAGAATTTCCGACGGGGTTGAACCACAATGATGCGCCGAGACGGCGCAAAGGAGGCTCTTGGAAGGGTGCCACCAACCACAACCGCAGTGCGTCGCTACCGGAGTTCTCAGGAAGATTATTATCAGACAGAACTCTAGTAGAGCAGAATGTCGATTCATCCTGGGTCGTGAAGGTCAGCGGATGCCTGGAGACGAGGACGAGACAGCGCGCACAGATTACAGAACAATGACTCATGGTTGATACAGAGCGTAGAAGACAACAAAATAGCTATCGATACAGGGAAGGTTACCTGAACAGCTGGATTGAGCGAAACGGGTGTCTGCTCTATCCGGCTCCCGGTTCAGACCTCAGGAGAGTGAGCGCGGATCGTGCTTGCGGTCTGACGATCATCTACTGCCTCTTCCGCAACGCGCCGCCGCTTTCGGGCTCGTTCTGCCTCCGCTCTGAACTCGTCGTATTCGAGCAGCGGAGGAGGCCGCTTGACCCTGATCTCGGGAAGCTTTCGCTGCTTGGGCAACGGCCGTGAATGGATTTCTCGAGAAGGATCCGGGGTAGTGTCGGGGAGAAATGGTGCCTAGGTAGGGTAAAGTCGTCAGGTCAATCACGTACAACACGACCGGACTGGAAGGGAGACCCACGGGTTCGACTTTCAATGCGATCCGGTGCCATTTGAAACCCTCGAAGAGAGGACAATCGCGGAGTTCGACGTTCACGAAGGACCCATCGTCTTGCTTCAGGGAGCCTGCACCCAAGCGTTCATTCAGGTCGCACTTGAAGACGTCCTGGAAGAATTGCGTGATCTTGGCAGGCTGTTCCCGGGGGTAGGCTATCTCCTGTGCTTCAATGCTAGCCAAGATCTCAGAGCTCTCGCGCCCTTTGAAAGGCTACATAGTCAAGTCGTTGGGAGTTAGTTTTGGAGTTAACCAATGATAACTCACGAGGGCGGAGAATGGAAGGGGCTCACGAGATCATTCATTAGCATATCGAAGAGTGTCAGTCCAGCTGCCCACCAGTCAATTGCGTAACGCGCAGCGGGCAAGTTGGTGTCATCGTTGAGCACTTCCGGGCTATGGAATAGTGCTGTACCGGACCTTGGCCAATCGTTGCCTTCATGCACGTATTGGGCGACTCCGAAGTCGGTGATCATGGCATATCCATCTGCGCCGATGAGCAGATTGTCGGACTTGATGTCTCGATGGACGATGCCTTGTGAATGCAGGAATTCGATACCCAGGATGAGGTTCGAGAGGTAAAAGAGGGCGTCTTCTAGGGGAATACCATTGTTTCGCTCAACGTGGTCTTGGACAGCCCCGGACGGCCCAAGTTCGAGAAGAAGGTATGTGTTGCGGGGATCCATGTATGCGTCAAGTAGACCGGCGACGAATGGGTGCCAAGGGAGCTCGCTGAGGATCCTCCGCTCGGCCTGTGTCCTCGAGCGGACTAAAGCGCGATCCCAGCATCCGTCATTCTGTAACTGAGGTAAGCGAAGAACATGGTGCGGCTGGAAAGATGGACATACTCTTTCTGTATCGCGAAATATACGTTTGGAGATAGTTTTCATAGCAAAAATTGCTCCGGGTCCCGGTGTCCTTTTGTTTTTCACTTGGACGAGGTAGACTTCTGCCCAACCACCATCACCTATGGGGTGCTGGTATCAGCATCATGTGGGACACCCAAACGTACAATGGACACACCCAACATCTTCACGCACTCTAAGTTCTTCAGCTCTACTCTTGATATTTTCTGTGATTCAGGGTTCAAGTTCGTTGTGGTTGGGCCGGGGCCTGGTACCGGGACATCTGCTTGGGATATCTGTGCCGCTTGACTGTGTGCATTAAGCTGAACAATCACGTCTCAGAATCCCGACACCACACATCAGTTAAAAACAGCGCACCACCACTCTTGAGGGGGAAACAACGGGGGACCGTGGTAGCCGTCTGCGAGATAGTCGGCGAGGCTTCATGGTAGTGGGAGCCGGAACGAAATGGCCGTTCAGCGCCAGCCTTGCCATGGGACTCGGTGGGTTGTTCGTTCTGGTGATGTGCTTGGTGCCCAAGGGGTGAGGGATGTGGGGGGGAGCAAGTTGAGTGAGTGGCGGGAGACGAGTCGGGGTAGTGGCGAGTAGTAACAATGTCGATGGTCGCGGGTGGCGTTCGCGAGGCGCATACAATTAAATGAGCATTGGCCACCGCGATCACGTGCCATCATTTGTCTTCGGGAACCCGGGCCGCTAGGAGAGAGCGCCCGCGTGAGTGATGGATGGAGCGGCGCCCGCCTGGACGGACAGCATCATCCACTCACTCCATCTATCTCTCTGGTCTCTCTCGCGTGCTGGTTCTGGTGGCGACTTGCTTAATATCCCACATACATTGCTACCAGCTGATCGACATATACCCTAGCGCTCACTGGCCCTAGAAACTATCTGTTTTGCCTCGAACTCCGAGTCAACGCCAACTTGAAGTAGTCTTACAGCAACCTCGACTCAATCATGGATTGGTATGCGACGCACCCACTTTCACTAGTCTGAGCTCTCACCACTACCTCCAGTCTTGAGTTTGATATTCGCCAACTTGTTTTGTCAGACCTCGCAGAGAGTGTCGGACAGGCTAAAGGAGAGGCCGCCAGGGCCGATGATGTCGTAGCAGCCATCGACCTCATCACATCTAGAGTCGAAACGCGAGCTCCATCTCGTTATATGGACAAGACAGACGGCTCCCCCCGTGCTCACCTAAATGCACAAGCTCTAGACGGTCCGCCCCAGGAGGATGGTGAAGTGTCGACGCGACAAGAGCGGGTGTTCATGGTATGTAGTTCGGTCACTTTCACACCATGCTTTCCGTTGACTTTCTACAGTCAAACTCCCGGGTTCAGTGCAACATCGGCTTTGCGGAACTTGCCATCAGCATGCCCCACTCACACGTCGACGACATTGTCCCCGTTCTGGTCGACATCCTTGGCGACGTTCCGTATATCGACTTCGACCGTTGTCTCTCCTGGGATGGTGCGTTTTGAATAGTAGGTGTGCTGGCGCATTGCCGTTATTCATACAACCTAGAATGGGCCATGCCCGACCAGTTGGTCTCGACAACGGTGACCGCCCTTCTTAAGATAGCAAACGTCCACCCCAAGTACCGACAAGCAACTTTTGCTGCTATCGTGAATTTGGTGAAGGAAACCATCCCCAAGTTTAAAACAGAAGATCGTGAGCGGTTCCTCCATCCCACCGCCATCTCGTCTCATCTAGGTTTCAGCCTTCGACGTATTGTCCCAATACGCTCCTGCCTTCCATGGACTGTATAGGGCCATCATTTCTGTCCCATTTGACTGGTCTCCTGAAGAATGGTGCCTTCTTGCCGAACCCCTCAACGAGCTATTCTATCCTGAATGCATCGAACGCCTGAACCGGCTCTCCGTCGATGCTCTATCTGGTTCCGGCGAGGATATCGAGAAAGCGACTTTCATCCAGACCCTTGTCTCTCGCTATGTCTCGCGTGGCCGTCCATTTACCGGCTATTTCATTGTGTGCTGTGTGGTTGAGGCAAAGTGGACAATTCTTGCCCAAGCAATGGCTCGCGCATACCCGACCGACGACATCGACGTTCCACTCGCACCCCAGGACGCGGCTGCTGCAAACATCGCCTGGCAGAAGTTTTTGAAGTACCACGAACCTGGCAACGGTTTAAAGGAGGAGAGCCAGAAAGTTCTTCTGCGGAAGACCATGCGGAATGTCTTGCACGCGTTTTCGACGCTACTCTTGCAGATACAGGAAATGGATGCGGATCCTGCTGACGACAGTTATGCGTGGGAGACCATGTCAGAGAGCCTGGTACGTAGCCATTTAGAAGTTTTTGTTATTGTGCTTCCCTTACTATTCCAATACCCAGAAACTTGCTGTTGTTTGCTGTGCAGCTTTGGACGAGCTAGACCCAGGGCTGTACGACCGTCTGAAAACTCTTCTCAGCGCAGACTCTCCTATCTTGGATAGTATGGTGCAGGAAGCAGCTTTGAAGTCGACCTCAATCCTTGTACGGAGGTAGACATTGTATTTCTCCAGAGTTGAAGCCACGGTACTGATCCACAGACAGCTTCCCCGATATCGCTGCTGAGATGGCCAGCCACCTCCGACGCTTCGTCACCTCCCCGCTCTCGATATTCGAATTTGAGTTTGCAAATACTACACACACGCCTACAACCCTGCTCGCTGCTGCCACATGTCTGTCACTCTGCATCGAGGTACGTAATCATTTTTTACTGGGTGCATTCGTGTCTTAATATCGTGGACGCTGCAGCTCGCACCAGGAGACGATCTCATCATGTCTTACATGTACTCGCTGTTGAACTACATCGCCGCAACGAGCAAGGATATCTTCGATGCTTCCAGCGTCATGGTAATGAACCTCGCCGATATACCTGATCTTTCCACGTTGCACTCCGTTGAGACTGGGTTAAGAGGCCTATCGGACGATGAGAAGCGCACAGTCGGCATTAGTACGATCTCGGTCGCCTCGCGCCTCGCTCTGGAAAGCAAGAATGAAGAGGTTTGGTCTCGAGTTCTGCCAAGGGGAACCGATGTGTTAACACCCTAACAGGTTACTCGGCTGACAGTTTCTATGTTGCTGCAACGGATGCGGTCCGCGGAGCCAACGGTTGAAGCTGCAATCGCCTACAACCTTGTTGACTTGGCACTCATCGCGCCCCAGAGCTGTTTCGTAGACATTATCCGTGCCTTCTCTTCGATCAACCGATCGGCCAACCTCGACGACACGCGTTTCTCGAATAATATGGTACGGCCAAATCTGCTTTACGTGGCCTTGATTTTCGCCATGACATTATTCTCCAGGTGCTCGCAGCACAGACGAGGCTAGCGAAGGATTTGCGAGGACGCCCTGAGCTCTACCAGATTTATTTGATAGAGCTACTCACTTTGTTTGCTGATAAGGGTGTTGCCATCCAAAATGCTGCCATCTCAAACCATCATGCCAAGGTCCGTCAACCCGCCACCGGCCCTTGCGCATGCCTTGAAGACCTTTCTGACCCTGACATCCCAATACAGCTGGAGGAGATGTCCGAGCAACTCGCCTCCCTTCTTCTCCCTATCGACGCGCTCCTCAGCCACGACGATTTCGAGATCGGGCCAGATGTCTCGTACAATGTCGTCACACTCTTCCGCAACATGTGGTTCCTCTGTGTCCTCTTCGGCTTCACCGCCCCCGCTGAGCGCGCGCATACTGCAATGGAGTGGCGCCAACCCGCTCTCGCGCGCATCGCCGCGCGCACGCCTCCTATCGTTCTCGAGGAGGCGCACGACACGATCATGAGCGACCTCGAGTACAACACCGTCATTCGGCAGGAATACGTCGAGACCGTCATCAACAGACCCCGTGCGCTGCTCACAAAGCATATCCCGCTGCGCGCGAGCGAGGTGCGCTACCTCCTCCCGGGCCAGGTGCTCTTCCTCCTCGCAATGCACGACGTGGAGAGCATGCGCGCCGCAGCGGGCCGTCCGGCGTCGCTCGTCACGTACTTTGTCAACAAGGGAATCAACAAGAATCCCGGGCTGCTCCTGTGCATGGAGTCGGTCGCGGAGAAGGTCATCCGCGGTGCGATCTCAGACCTGAATGGCCAGGCCGCGAAGCAGGCGCTGCCCAGCGGGCTGTCGGTGGAGCTGCGTGCGCTGCTTGTGGCGGGCACGCATCGCATCCCGAAGGCGCGCGAAGTTGCGGCGCGGTATCTGAATAGGCTCATCACATCGTTCCCGTCGCTCATGTGCGACCCGCCGTTGGTGTTCGCGATCCTGGAGGTGTTGACGCTGCTGCGGCGCGCGACGGAGAACGAGTACTTGGACGAGGTACGGTTTTGTACAACAGGCGTTACCACTGTTGAAGGGTTGACGGCGACCCCTATTGCAGGATAACCCGACATATATCTACCATTCAGAGCGGGTCGACCTCACGCTGAAGTTGTGCGACAACTACGAGGCGCGGAACCAAATGCTCTCTCAGCTCCAGCGAGATGCGGGCACTTGGCTCGAACTTGCGCTGAGCAGAGCTCCCATCGAGCTGCATTCGACGCTTCAGGTAATGAGGTACTTCGGTGAAGGTAGCCTGTTGATTTTGACAATATGGTTGCAGAAATACCTTGCGACGATTCAGAATCTGTCGTTGACGGAATCCTCCGAGCTCGGCGCGTCCGTCGCACTCCATTGGGCGAAGGCTATCGGTCAGATTGAGAGGAAGCTTGGTGAGGTGCTCCGAGGATTTACTCTTTCCAGACACTCATTTTCTTGGTACAGCATCCCTTTCATCGATGTCGTCCTTGAAACCAGATCGCGCCAAGATTTTGGCAAGTCAATTGGTGTCGAAGGGGTACTATACCGGAGAGGCAGTCGGCTTCAAGTTCGGTCGTGCCAGTGGTGAGTTTGTTGCAATGGATCAAATATCGTCCGAGTCACTCAACACACGTCGACTTAGGGTTGGACGGATTGAATGATCCCTCAACCTTCGTTCCAATGCGCGAGATTGCGCACCTCAAGAAGCGGATGGCGAATGCTGTCACGTCGATTCGAGACAAGACGAACACCTTGACCGTGTCGGATCTCAAACTGCTCTTGTTCCGCGCGGCGTCCACCCTTATCTTCGTAGAAGAGGTACATTGATGGTAGTCACCTTTTGACATTGGAAGGCTCACAAGAAACCTTAGTGGGATCATGATCTTGCGCATTACCTCGTCGCGTTGCCATTCGAAGCTTTCACCCAGGCGTCCATTTCCGCCGGCATCGAGTGCTGGTCTTGGGTCATTGCGGAGAAGCCGACGTGCGAGGTCACCCTCATGTCGGAGATCGCTGCCGCTTGGGATAACAGTGCCAAAGTTGGCAAGGGCATGTTCTCTAAGAGTCAGAAGTAGGTTCACTTGTTCGGCTTCATGACGTCGTCTGGCTCACGTACGGCAACCAACAGCTACATCGATCCATTCCTGCATGAAGTGCAGTACAGCCCCACGGACAAGGCCACAATTGATCATCATGCCAGAACCGCTGCCAGGTTGATCACACCTCACTTGCTTATTCTCCAGTTGCTGTTCAGCAGATTGCAAGCTGCTAGGTACCGCAAGCCTGGCCTGATGCTGTTGTTCCAGCGGCTGGCTCTGTCCTCCGCCCGCGCGCACAAGTCCATGTCGTACGTACGCCTGTCGCTCTGCTGGTTTCAGGTGTTGACGGAGGCATAGCACACACCCTCTAGCTCGCGAAGCGCGCTTTTCATTCTTGCTCTTCGGATTCGAAGTGCTGAAGAGCTCATACTTGGACGTGTTCTGCGAACATCAGTTGCGCTCGAGCTTGTACCATACGGCATACTCCTGGTTTGCTGTCCGTCCCCAGTAAGTATTGGATTTTTGGAGGCCTGCATAGAGACTGACGACCCACGTAAGGTGGTCATACGGGTCAAATCGCGTGCAGATCGACGCAGACATAAAGCTCCTGTCCGAGTTCTTGTCCTATCTCCAGGCCGACTCGATCCGAGGCTATCCTCCCATATCAAGCCTCGCACCAACCCACGCCCCCACCCAGGCTCCCTGTATGTCCTGTTTTTAGTTCATTGTTCAGTCATCCTCAACACTGTAACGCACAGATTACGTCGCCATTTTGAAGAACATCAGCTTGCCCCTAAGGCTCTTGGTCGAGAACGAAGTATTCCGTCTGACCGTCTGGAGTAATCCAATGAACGACGCCAAGCGAGGGCAAGACTACATCTGTGCGGTGGAAAAGACAATGCTGGACGTGAGTTGCCCCTGCCATGATTGTTGCGTGCGCTTAATCATTATTACACAGACCACCTGGTCAGCTGCTGTCCGGAAAACCTGGGAGATCGATCCCGCGATCTCTATCCACCTTGCCGAGCGGTTCAGCCATCCAGCTGCGCAAAACGCCGTCGCAGGCCTTGTCAGGTCAAACACTCAAGACGTCCTGGACATTCCTGAAGGGCTTCGCTTCCTTGTTGGCAGCAACCTTGGCACTGGCATTCAGCGTGATCTTAGGGTGAGCTGCATTCACAATCCAACGGGCATGACGCTTACCTACCTTTCACACAGTATCTTCTCTTGTGGGCTCCAGTTGCTCCAGTAGTCGCCATCACATTCTTTGAGCGGCGTTACAACAACCATCCTCAACTCCTTCAGTATGCTCACCGTGTGCTGGAGGAGCACCCCGTAAACCTAACGTTCTTCTTCGTACCGCAAGTGGTCCAAGCTCTGCGCTACGATGACCTTGGTACGCTTCACGAATCCGTTTTTGGAACTGGACTGACTATTTACCTCAGGATATGTTGCGCGTTTCATCTTTGAGACTGCGAAGATCTCGCAGCTGTTCTGTCACCAAATTATCTGGAATATGAAGGCCAATTGTTACAGGGACGACGCTGCCGAACAAGAAGATCCAATGAAGCCGATGCTGGATCAGATGACTGATATGGTTGTGAACTCACTGTCCGGCGAGGCCCGCGAGTTTTATGATCGCGAGTTCGGGTTCTTCAAGGAGGTAACGGACATCTCGGGCAAGCTCAAACCTTTCATCAAGAAGACAAAGCCAGAGAAGAAGGTATGTGGCTCATTTTTATTCAGAGCAAACCTAACTTAAGCATTTTGTAGGCCAAGATTGACGAAGAAATGGCCAAGATCGTCGTCGAAGTCGGCGTATACCTTCCAAGTAACCCCGACGGCAAGGTGATTGACATCGACAAGAAATCCGGAAGGCCTCTCCAAAGTCATGCAAAGGTCGGCGGTAATGTTCTAATCTCCCTGGATGATATTGACATCGTTGGCAGGCGCCGTTCATGGCTACCTTCAAAGTGCGCAAGGAGCGGCTGGTGGTCAAAGCAACATCTGAAACCGTCCTGGAAGCGGACGGTCAAGGCAAAGAGGAGACCGAGGAGTACGACATCTGGCAGCAGGCCATCTTCAAAGTTGGTGACGACTGCCGTCAGGATGTGCTTGCCCTTCAAGTGATCGCGATGTTCAAGAACATATTCACGGGTGTTGGTTTGACACTCTACGTATTCCCATACCGTGTAACGGCAACCGCCCCCGGTGTACGTTTGTTGACTTTTTCTCTTCTGCACGACTGACCTTAAGCTTAGTGTGGCGTGATTGACGTCGTGCCGAATGCCACCTCGCGAGACGAGATGGGACGAGCGAAGGTCAACGACCTTCTCGACTTCTTTGTCGCCAAGTACGGTGGAGAGGACACGATTGAGTTCCAAAGGGCTCGCTTGAACTTCATTCAGTCCATGGCGGCCTATTCGGTGGTGTGCTACATCCTCCAAGTTAAGGATCGACACAACGGAAATATCATGATCGACGGCGAAGGTCATATCGTCCACATTGGTAGGTGTTTGAGACAAGTCGCACACGATGTGTTGCTCATCCGTCCTGGCCCAGATTTTGGCTTCTTGTTTGACATAGATGAGTACCCATGTCATTTTCTTCTTATAACCAACCAACTGACATCCTCTCTTTCTCCCTTTTCCACGTCCTGGAGTACGTCGGCTTTAACCTATCTCTTGCAACTTGGTATTGACCATAACCTTTCCTCTGTAGGGTGTCAAGTTCGAACCCAATTCATTCAAGCTCACGCATGAGATGGTCGTTCTCATGGGCGGACGTGCCTCTCAAGGCTACCAACTGTTCCAGCAGCTGACAGTCAAGGCATTTTTGGCCATCCGTCCACACGCGGACCAGCTTATCAGTACGGTGCAGCTGATGTTGGGAACCTGCCTCCCCTCCTTCAAGGGAGAGCCGACAATTCGCAGGCTGAAAGACCGTTTCGTGTTGTCGTTGAACGAGCGTCAAGCAGCGGAGTACATGATGTCCATCGTGAGGAACGCGCATGAGAACGTGCGGAGCACTGCGTACGATGAGTTCCAGAGGGTAAGTGCAGTTAGTCTTGTATGTTCGCACTCATCTCATTTCCTGTACAGCTTCAAAATGGGATACCATACAAGTGAGACAGGGGAGGTCGAAGAACGGTTTGCTTGCATTACATGTAGTAGTGCTGCTATTGGATCTATGCTTGGGTCCATTTGATATTCCTACACTTAGTACTTATTTATTTGATGAGAGCTTGCAGACAGGCAGTAAGCGCTTAAGGAAGGTTCTCAGTGCCAGCGCGCGAAGGTTTGATTTCCACTGCCAGGAAGTTTGCGAAGGACGATCACTTCGAGTTGCCGCAGCACAACGTGCCTTGGCCGATACGGCTCTTTCCTCCCTTCAATTGTCCACCTTTGAACCCTACGACCATGTTGTTGACCGCTTTGTCCTGAGCCACTCCCAAAGTTCCCGCCGTCTTATCTCGTGTCGACTGTCGGCGATCTTCGTAACTCTCACTCTTCTCGTCACGTTCTCTTAGACTCCCGCCACTCTCTGGTGCCTAAACCTCTAGAATGAACATCGAGCTTGCGGATGTGTCCTTTGAAGCCAACGAGTGGGATGTCAAGCGGGCTTTCGGCGCTATCCTCCACGGCGAGGGTTTCTTCAACGCATCCGATCCTAAATCGCGACCCATGTAAGCCTTGGTCAATTAAATCTCGAGATGCGTCCGGTCGATCCTCACCTATCCTAGTAACTTCAAGGTGACCCTTAATCCCGGACGCGGTGGTGTGCAGAACAACGGATCTGGGGAATTGATCTTACCTAACCGCAAGGTGGGCGACAAGCTCTTGAAATGGGTATACGAGGAACGCAACCCCGTCCTCGTATTAGGACGCAAGATACGACTCTTTCGAACCAAGGAGAGGCCTAGCCGTAGCCTGAAAGAGACTCTCGATAAGACTCCGTACCTTGATCCTGGCCTAGAGGAGAAACGAGAAGAGAAACTGCGAAAGCTAAATCTCGGCCTGCACATAGACAAGCTCCAATTCGGTGTATTCTATCGCCGTCCACAGGATCCGATGACTGCCTCACGCATCTTTTCCAACGAGTTCGAGTGGAGCCACCGCGACAAGGGGGCAGGGCTCATGTGGTTCGAATACGATCACAAACTCATCCGCATTCAAGTATGTATGCAGTCATCTCGATCTTAGTTCCAGTCATATTCATATTAAAAATGTATAGTTAGGGGACAAGATGACGGAAGAGATCGGGTCCAACATCGCCATCGCATTCGCGAATATCCGCAGAATGGCGATCGGTATGGATTTCGGGAACCCATGTGGGTGTTCTGTTTGCTGATATTCCATTTACGTTGATGCTTATCATGATTTCTAGTTATCGTTTTCGAGCTATTAACTCCACCGATGCTCGAGCGTGAACGTTTCAATCGTACAAGGACCGGGGAGAACTGGCGAGATGAACGGAAGTTCCGGCAAAGGCTCAGCAGTCTCAACGACGCGCATGCTGTTTCGGCTCCGTACGCCCACCATATGCGACTCATCCTCCATACTGAGGCAGACATTCGCCAGTTCGCAGACCTCTGCGTGGTGGCCGATCTGAAGCGACCTTTCTGGGCCAACATCGAGGCCTTCAACAAGGGTTTCTTTTCTCCGAAACAGCTCTACCTCTATCACAATTGGGTAGCCCAGTTCCCTTGGGCCGTCGCTTTCCAGTTGGAAGCTCTCCTCCACAACGGACTCTTGCACACAGAGGACCTTATGAAGCACTTCCGAGGACCCATTGAGAGGCTCTGCAAAGAGCATCCCAAGGACGTCGGTGACATCCTTCGCGACTTCTCTGAGGCACTTCGTACCAAGGCTCCTGCGGATACGCACATGGACTGTTTCCGTCGCAACGTCCCCGGAACCGGGGGGCAAAAGTGGAAGCCCATGCGGGGAGACGATGAGATGACAGAGCGGGCGCGGGATGCAGGAAAGTTCAAGTGCTACCATGTTACGTTCACGCCCACCCGCCTCCTCCTTGAAGGACCCTACGTGGGCCAAAGTAATCGTGTCATCCGACAATTTTCAGGATACGAGGAGCACTTCCTTCGCGTCGACTTCCGCGACGAAGATCGCTTGCAGTACAGATGGGCGAGAGAGGTAAGATGTTCAGTGTTCTCTGGCGCATATACTACTCACGCACCTCGAAGGTGGACGGCACGACACTATTGGAAGAGCGCGTGGGCGGCACTCTAAAGCATGGCTTCGACCTCGGAGGGCGCCACTTCGAGTTCCTTGCGTACTCGCAATCCGCTCTGCGTGAGCACGCGGTCTGGTTCATGAATCCCTTCCACCACCCAACACGGGGGTACGTGGACGGGCAGAGCATCCGTGATAGCCTGGGTGACTTCCGCAAAGTTATCTCCGCCCCATCTAAATACGCAGCGCGACTTGCACAGGCGTTTACAGCTACAGACCCGTCTGTGTCCATATCGCACGACCAGTGCGAGGAGATCCCAGATATGGGTACTGAGCCGTACCTCTTCACCGATGGTGTCGGGACGATCTCGCCGCAACTGGGCGACATGATCTGGGAGGCTTTGTGTACTGCGAAGGAAGACCTTCGACTGCACGAGCGCAAGCCCTCAGCGGTAAGTCGAGGTATCCGCTGATGAACAACAGGATGCTGACCTTACACCTCTAGTACCAAATCCGTTACCTAGGTAAGCGCCTTGTAAGCTGGGCTAACTACTCTAACTAACCGACATCTAGGGTATAAGGGCATGGTGGGCATCGATGAACGACTTGAAGGAATCAAGATGTGCCTTAGACCCTCGATGAACAAGTTTCAAGCCCTCGACAAGGATGTGGCTCCTATCGAGATTGCTCGCTGGTTCGACAAACCAGGGACGTCGTACTTGAACAGGTATGCTGTTTCGTGCATACTCGGAACGTCCATGGTGACGGGAGTGTTGCAGGTCGTTGGTTATGATCTTGGAAGATCGCGGTGTCGACAAAGAAGTCTTCATCAAACTGCAGGAGCTTGCAGTGAAGGACGTGGTCACTGCATCCGACTCTATCGACGGGACCGTCAGGCTGCTGAAGGCCCACAACATCGGGTTGAGTTTCGGCCTGCCATTCATCCTCAACGGTCTCAAGACCATCGGGATGGGTATGGAGGGGGAGGAAGGTGTCACGGCGGGAACCCTGAACCAAACTTTCTTGTACAGTTTGCTCAGCTATGCTCAAGCTCATATCCTGCGCGATATGAAGCATAGCGCGAGGATACCTATACCGGACAGCTATCTGCTCGTCGGGCTGGCTGACGAGGGGCCGGCGTATGAGGAAGCGGGAGTCGAGAACGTGTTCAAGCTGAGAGAGAACCAGATTTTCGGTACGTATTCCCATAATCTGCTGTTTATTAGGCTGTCTGACATCGTGGTGATAAAGCGTGCATCCAGAAAGAGGATGATGAGGAGCCTGTTTACCTTCAAGGTGTGTTCGTGTTCCAATCACAGTCCCACGTGGATGAAAAACTAACATAACGCAACAGGCGTGGTTGTCATTTCCCGCAGCCCTGTTGTCCATCCTGGGGATGGTGAGTGTGAAGTTAATAGATAACCGAAGGCGTGCCTTTAACCTTTTCGTAGTTCAACGCGTCTACGCTGTTGGCAAGCCACCGGACGACATGGCTTGCTCTTTCCGGAACCTCAAGAACGTCGTCGTTCTACCCTCCGTTGGTGCGTTTCCCAGTTGTATGAAACTTTTCGATCCTCCTTAAGCATATCTTGGCAGGGGAGCGTTCTCTCGCCTCAATGCTAGGTGGTGGTGACCTTGATGGGTATTTATGGTTTTCAAAAATCTCGCAATTACATTGGTACTCACCGTTTTCAATTCCCGAAGTGATCTCTATTCCATCATCAAGTACGCTCCTCTATTGCCCACCGAACATGCCAAGCCTGGATCCTACGAACCTGTTGGCACTCGCCAGCTCCCTGATGGTCAAGAAAGCACTGTAGATGACATTTGCGACTTCATTGTCGAGTACATCAACTCCGACGTCCTGGTAAGACACCTTGTTGCTACCGTCGGGCGATCCCCTCTGACTGGCTTGCCAGGGGCTTCTTTCTGATCGTCATCTTATCATCGCGGGTCAGTCAGCCTATCGTCGTGTTACTGTATATAATGCATAGCTGACCATGTGCGGATGCTTAGACCAATCGAGAGAGGGGACTAACGACCCGGCCTGCGTATATCTGGCAGAGTTATGTAGCCAAGCGGTCGACTACCCTAAGAATGGTATTCCAGTGGATATCCACGACTCTCCCCGTTTCTTGATTCGCGCCAAACCAGACTGGAAAATGGTAACAAGTGTCATACATATTGGCTGTTGAACAACTGCCGAAGCTGAATCCTCTTTTCTTAGGCTGAAGACAACGATCCTCGCGACACGGACTACTACCTATCTCCTCGTGCGCTGGGGGAGCTGTTCCGAAACATCGCTATCCCCAAACCGAAGGCACCTGCAGAATCTTTCCCTAGCCCTAACGGACCACAGATTGTGTCAAAGCCATCGAAGAGGGAGCAACCACTCGCGGACGTCATCTCATTGGCATTGCGGCCCCTGATCGAAAAACAGCTGCATTATTCCGAGAACTCCGACGATAATGTCGCCAACATGAGAACACTTTTCCTCCGCTACGAACAAGAGCTTCGGTATATCTGTGTTACGCACGCTCTTTCGGACGCTCCGGACATTCGACTGCAAGAGGAAGAAGTCGCGATTGGGACGATCCTCGCCAACTGCTCGCAGACCCGGTGGAGGACCGACCGTATGCATCGAATGCGCATGCACGCTGGCGAGCTCACGCGCGAGATCAGGTACAGGCTCTATCGCCCCTCCGATTTCCTGAACCCAGACCAAGGAGAGCTGCTGTACAGCCTGTCGCAGGCATGGCTTGCATGGGACTTCGGGACGAGGAACAGTTCCGTATTCGGCGCCCGTAGTTTCAGCTTGATTGCGCTCGGAGTTGTGTTGGATACCCTCTCGAAACTCGGAGGCCTCTATTGATAGTTTCTACACATTTGTATTCCGTGTAACATCGTCACTATGAACCGGGGATAATGAGGACTCAGCTGGTACTATTTGCGGCTCGGATGTACTTGACTCGTGTACATCCAATCCAATGTAACCCTATATTATGGTCACCACGTCGCTGCGTCAAAGGTTCTTGTGTCCTGAGTCCTCACCACGATGTCGGCTTACACTACACGCTCCCGATGTCGACGGCCATGGAACAGTCTTGGGCTCTGGGGATTAGGACTGCTGGGCTTGTCTCTCTTTTCCCTCTGTTGCCATGCTGCTAAGCTAGGTCCTCGTGGCTTCACACCGCTGTCCTCGAAGGCTATAGCTTCTCTGGTCGCATCCCCTGACCCCGTTCGCAATGTGGACCCTTCCAACCCGAAGTCGCATCTGTCGCGCATACTCATACCTCGACCACCAGATACGGACAACAACACCATGGTTCGGAATTACATCGTCGAAACGATGAAAAAACTCAACTGGCACATTGAGGAGGACTCCTTCAATGACACGACGCCGTATGGGGTGAAGCGTTTCACGAATGTCATCGCTACGAAGGACCCAAAAGCCCCCCGACGTGTCATCCTGGCCGCGCACTTTGACAGCAAATTA
Organism: Ganoderma resinaceum; assembly: GCA_964023155.1. Classification (NCBI taxonomy): domain Eukaryota; kingdom Fungi; phylum Basidiomycota; class Agaricomycetes; order Polyporales; family Polyporaceae; genus Ganoderma; species Ganoderma resinaceum. The sequence goes on from OZ026794.1 coordinate 3,119,908, forward strand.
TTTTCAACATATCCGCAGAACCAGGCAAGCACTCCCATTTTGCGCTATAGGAACCGTGCTGACGTGTCTGGTAGTAGTTTCTTGGGGCCACGGACTCGGCGGCGCCGTGTGCATTCATGTTAGACCTTGCAGAGGCGCTGGACCCTCTGTTGAATGAGCGAATGGCGCGGCTGGAAGACGGAGAGGAGGATGACGAGGATGTGGCCGAGACTACGCTACAGCTCGTGTTCTTCGACGGGGAGGAGGCGTTCAAGGACTGGACGGCCAAAGACTCAATATACGGCGCGAGGTACGTCCGCAAGATGCTCCTGTTTACGCGTGTACTCAGAGACATAGACACTTGGCGCACAAGTGGTCTACGACCTACATCGCTCCCCATTCGAAACGAAGGCTACTCCCCGCATCCTCTACAGAGCTCGGCACGATAGAGCACCTCATTCTGCTCGACCTGCTTGGCGCTCCCAATCCGCAGATCCATTCTTCGTTCCTCGATACCGCGTGGCTTCACGATGCGATAGCGTCTGCGGAGACCCGACTCGCGGAGAGCGGTGCGTTCGCGTACGGGAAGGACGGCGTCCACGCAAACGACATCGTGCCATTCTTCGTACCCCGTAGAGGAGCTCAGTTCAACTTCGGTGGGATCGAGGACGACCATATACCTTTCCTGAGACTTGGCGTGGATGTGCTACACATCATTGCCAGCCCATTCCCGCATGTCTGGCATACCCTGAAGGTCTGCCTCTGCCAATCTTTGTATTTGGGTCGCTGTTGACCACGTTGTTGTCCAGGACGATGCTTCTGCTCTAGATGTTCCGACGATGCGGCGATGGAACCTCATACTCCGCGTGTTCATGGCGGAATACCTTAACCTTCGACCTCGGGAATCATCTCGGGATGAGAGCTCCAGGTCATCACACTCGACCGATGAGTTGGTAAGCAGAGGTCATTAGGACTCAGACCCGAGTTAACATTACTTCAGTAGCTTACTCCCGGATAGAACCGCCAGTATAGAAATGGGAGGGATATTAACACGCTCGGCGGGTGTTATCGATCCGGACAAGGTGTATTTTTATGACATTACAGGACTCATATCGGTGTACGGAAGAGCGAGCGTTGCTATTTTGCGCTGTTGAGTTTGGAGGTATCGCCTGAAACTCGAACGCAGATTGAGTAGCAACAAATGGGGACACAATGTAAAGATCACGACAGGAGCAAGCTCTTGTAGTGCTTGATGAGAGCGGTAGCGTCCGCCGCGATCTGGGTGCCATACCATCTCCTTATCAGATCGAACGACCAGGTGCAAGCGATATTGAACGAACCTTTTGATTCTCCATATTTTGGGCCATGCGGGCATTGGCTAAACCGCAAAGCCTCTTTCGTGATTTCTCCCGTGCAGCCGCTTGTGCCTCCACTGAATATTTTTATGAAAAGAGTCGAAGACTCGCGGAATTAGTTGACCACTTACGCATCGCACTCGCTTCGTTGATCTGCGCAGCACGGCGGTGGGACAGGTCTTCAATGAGACCGTTGAGATGTCCTAGAAGGTTCTGAACGCAATCCTATTGGGGAGGTCAAAGTCCAACCCTCGACGAAGATACCACGTAAACGGGATGTACGTACATCCTGACTTCCCAATAACATCTTAAGTTCGTTCAACGTTCCCTCTTGAGAGACTTCTTTTGCCTTAAGTTCGGAAACAAGAACACAGGCCTTGTCGCTAACGGGTCGTTGGCATGACTATATGCGCGATATTTATGGGAAACGTACTTACATAGACTGCATTCCCTCCCGTACAGTATCCTCGGCCTTCTTGCGCGCCGCCGCAAATATGGCTTCCTTCTCTTTTTGAAAAGCAATAGACCGTGCTGAAGATTTGGACGCCTTTCTCTCTTGAGACATTGGTCAGCGTGGAGAGATCAGCACACTCCAGCATATGACCACTTACTCTGAAATTCCTGCAACACTGCTAGCATTTCCAGCATGCTATGCGTCCAAATTAGACACTGAGCTCCGGTACATTTAAATCACTCTGAGGGGACTACATACCTGTCCGCATCGTCGTCGTCATCCCCGGCAATATCCTCGGTGTCCACCTCCATATCATATTCTTGTTTTTGAGTTGCAGCTCCGGCTTGGCGAACTGAGGAGGAAGAACGCGTCAAGTGCGACCGCATATGGGCAGGTATGGCAACCGGAGCTTGGTTGGGTCCTATACAAGGTCAACGCCGAGGGACGAATAGGATTTATGGAGAAGCATACGAGAATGGTTTGTACCCTTCTTCGTCATATCACCAAAGTCTGTTTCAAAGTCGGAGGTAATGAAGCAGGAAGGACGAAGAAGAGTGTATTTGCGATGAACGGCGGTGGTGACAGTTGTAGTTCTTCAGAGAACCTCACTTGCCTAATCGGGGGACCCGCTTCTTCAATCGCACGGGGGCACATAAGAGGCCGCAAGAATCATATAAATACAACAAATTGAGCTGAAGAGCAACAAATGGAGACTTCGGGAGTCAGCCCAGCAACGCTGCTATGCGAGTATCGAAGCCTTCGCTTCGGATAGGCATCTCGGGCGTATGGAAGGGGTTCTTCATGACCGCGTCTGCGTAGATCTCGTACACCTTCTGCAGCATAGTATCCGCCGTAGGTTCGACAAGAGAGGTAAGCAGGACAAACTTCGTCCCTGTTAGCTTCCTGTCAGAATCGGCCACACCAATCCGTGTCTAAACGCGCACCTGTGGCGGTCAGCAATATGTTCATCTTGAATGTCTCCCCGGAAATCACATGTGCACCAGAGCTAGAGCCTGTCGGAGAAAGACGGCTCGTAATTGCGTGGATACCATGGAGGGTTCCTGCGAGCACGAGATACTCGTTGGAAGTCAGGTGGGGAAGGCCGTCTGTTGTTGAAGATCGTCAACTTGTCCGCCCCAGCTTGGGTCAAATAGCAGGCATACCACCGAAGCTACGTTCATAAACCAAGCCTCCCGCCTTATTTATGACCTGTTTACGTTTTAATCTGGGATGTGCCATCGAACCTGGGTCGGGGAACATACCCAGAGACCAAAAATGGCCATGACGGTAAGTGGTACGTGGTTGCGTGGTTAGCGCCGGTGGCTCGCGCGGCCCCGTGAGCGAAAACGCGTCTGATAGCGCGTCGCGTTTGAAACTCCGCTCCAGGTCATCTTCCCCCGTACCTCCATCTCTCTGCGTCAGACTCGCAACCCCTACCATGCAAGCACAGGCCGAAAAACAAGACCAGCACCAGGTATCTGTCCTCATGCCATGACATCATGTTTGGGTGTGTCTGATCGTCTTGTCAGGCGGTCATAACCTCACAACAGAGCCTCCAATCCATCCAGACGCTCTTGCGGGCGGGCTTGGGTTGCATTACGTACCTGAGGTAGGCTCGCCTCGTCTTTGCAACAACATCGTCCGTGGCTGACTCCGTCGAAGGAATCTCCTCCCCTCTGACAATTTTTCAGAAAGTACGTGTGCCATATTCGGACTATATGCGCCTAGTTTGCCTGACACTGCGCATACATCAGGTTATCTGACGTCTGGGCCGGATGCGCTGTCTTCACAGCCCTCCCAGTCGGACAGCTTAGATACTTCTCTTCAACGAAAGAACATCAGTGGCTTCAGGATCATGACGATCACGCGGGGTTTCACAGAGGAGGCGGATAAACTCCTCAATTATATGGTGAGTCCTGCAGACCCCAGTTGATACATCGTTCCGCTGACAACACCAAGGAAAACGGGATTTTCGACGCCTTACAGAAGAATTACTTGCGGAGTTTCATCTTTGCTATATATTTGGTGCGGCAATTACCTTCATCATTGTTTCGCCGCTTCAACCCATCCTCAGGACGACCAAGACCCAAACAAGTGCGTGTCAGCCTGAGGATAAGTTGCTGATTGCATTATCGGCTGAGAGCGTCGAGCCAGCGTTATCGAAACATACACATTCAACTTTAGCGTAACGTATATCCTGCATCTTCAATGACTATCTACCGTTTGACTGCGACTTTACAGTATTACGAGGTCGCAGGCAGCAAGGAAACCGTGCCCGTCATGACCCTTGGTGAAGAGATGGATAAACTTTCTTTGTCTTCGTCCAGGTTGGCTCAGGACCCTGTCGCCGAGGCAACAAGAAAGGGTAAACTCCCAACTTTAGGTGAAGTAAAACGAAGTCTGAAGGTCTGTGAGAGGATGATATTCCCATTCGCTGTTTCTTACGCTTCGTAGGCCTTGATCAAGAACCTCATCCAAGCCACCACGCAAATGGACGCTCTTCCAAGTAAGCAGTACCCTGCGTGTTTTACCGGCCCATTGATATACTCCCATTAGAACGACGTTTCGCGACCTTTAAACTCTTCTATAACGAAAATACCCCCGACGACTATGAACCGCCCCACTTCCGCGCCGGAGATGCGAGCAAAGACAAATGGTTTATGACCACACACCGCAAGGACGAAGTGCCTGAACGATGCAGCGTTGGCTTCATTCATACAGGTCACCACGGCGTTGACATGAATATTACGTCTGTATCTGCGTACCTCCCTTCCGGCGAGAACAACAATGCACCCTTCTCGGGAACCACAGACAAGAGCGCCTTCACAGCGCCTTCCTTGACACCTGTCGAAGAAGCTGCCATGCGCGCCCAGCAGATAGAGGTACAACGTCAGGATGCGGCGACTCGTCTCGTGGTCTGGGATGGCGATCACAACATGGGAGCTGTGGGGACCGACTGTTGCGCCACAGGTATCGACGACATCGTTGAGTGTGTGCGTTTCATAGACGCTGAAAACGGACCCCAACCCCTCCATAGCCAATCACTGGGCCCCTCTCCCTCTCGGCGTTAGGGATGACAACGGTTCAATAGTCCCATTTTCCCTAGAAGAGCACCATCGGCCCACCATGAAAGAAGCGCAATACTTAGGAAGACCGGAGACTATCCCAATGTGCATCGGTCAGCTGGTGGGTCGTATAAACGAATTCTCAAAAGTCTCACTCTAACGACAAGTCAGGCCAGGGCCAAGCCTCAGGCGGGGCAAGAGGTATCGCCGACTCAGGAGATCGACAACTCCCAAGTCGGCGTATGCACGGCTGCTGCGTTTCGCTCTCCTTCAAGGTCACCCACACCTACACCACGACCTAGGTACTCCTCTTTCCATCATGGTTGTGATAGCGGTTCGCCTCTCCCTCCTTCCGACATTCTTCCATCCGTACCGTCAACTGTGGAAGAGCCAGAAACCATTGATACACAGTACCTCAAAGACATCATCATGGCCAATACCTCAGTGCCAGAAGACGACAGTGTGATGCTTGGTAAGCTTCCGTCGTAGCCTTGCATCTAGCCCGTGACATTGACATCTCGAGGGAGACATGGAAACGCAACAGGTTCCTGGGGTTATCACCGGAAATGGACCTGGCGAGCCACTGGCTGGATCACATGACCCAGTGACCGATATACCTATGGACCAGGACGCAGAGCATGAGGATATACCGGATTGTGAATGCGGCGTACAGGTTTGTCATGATTCAAGAGCACGCGCATGAACAAGCGCTCACGTCCAGCTCAGGCCACAGATTGCGATTTGTGTTACTGTGACGGGGGCTGCGAACGGTGGTTCCATTTATGGTGAACTCCTTGACTTACCCTGGGTCTACAGCTCATATCGCTTGCAGGTGCATGGGCTACCATTCGGCGCAGGATCATCGTATCCCAGATAAATTCGTCTGCTTCGATTGTCGCGTCCGGGCAGACCGCAACTGGGACCTCATTGTGATACATGACTTATACCCTCGGATGATCGCGCGATTCAAGGATCTAGCTATCCAAAGGTGAGCACACATCTCGCGCAAAGCCTCGTTCTCGTGCTGACATTTCCAGGCGTGGGATCAAACTGTTTGAAACTCACGGGCCGGATGGGCTGTCGGCGTTCACGAAGTTGATTGGTCAGTTCTCTCATCTCCTCCTATCACGGCCATCTCACCGAGCTTTCTCATGCAGGGTGCGATTCGACGGTCGCCGGACAGGTGTTTAAACGACTGGAAGCTGAAGGTCGGGCATACAGTTGCTTTCGAGAGTGCCTTGACAGTCATGGTCTTGTTAGGGTTCATCGCTCAGGAAAGCCGAGAATTGGACGAGTCCGGTTTGATGGAGACGACGACCGTCACGTCTAGACGTAGAGGCCGAGGCGGCAAGGTAAATCCGAAGGCCAGGACTGGGTTGCGCCGCAAGAATTTGCAGAAGCCGGTCTACGTCTTCGTCCAGAACATCAAAAACGAGGATGTGTACAAAGACTACTTCAATCCCAATCCGGAAGTCGAGAAGAAATTGCTCGGGTTATCGGATCTGGTTCGGTGTCATACGCTGGTCTACATTCATGTTTCACTAAATCCGCCCCTAGAAACCAGAGCGCAAGAACCGCAGGAAGAGAAATGACGCAAACAACCGAGCCATCGAAGCGTAGTGACGTCTCACTGGTCCTCGTGCATGGCTAATAGCGTTGGTCTGACCAGGAACGAACCAAGCGCTCTCCCGCAGCAAAATGCTCGTCAGGACCCCGACCGGGGACGGCAAGTGGAACACGTAGGAGCCCTTCCGGCCGGCGTGGAATCACAAACACAGGAAGAGACTCAAGTGCTGGCCCCAGAAACCTCGCGTTGTGAATCGAAGAGGAAGATGATGAGCAGTGGCACTTGCGATGAGTCTGCGAAGAAAACGAAGAAGATCAAAATTTCACTTGGGCCACCTGTCGACCTGGGCGACTGACTGATCCTGTGCCCACCCACCTTGCATCTTGTCATCACTCGCGGCGGCACTCCTCACTCGTTATCTCTGGTTGTTCTGGCACGACTGTCCTATGCTTTTGTGGATCTGTGGAGGCGGCTCTTCTTGTTCCGCTGTCGTTACTAGATAGCTCGTGTATGTCTATAGGTAGATATCGATAAGTACTTCGAGTGGACGTGCTGTATATCGCAATCTAATACGTTGTAAGCCGCCATAACAAGCCGCCATAACCCAGCATCAGTTGCAATCGGTTGAGACGCCGTGGTCTAGAGTTCTTATGGCCTAGGCCGGTCGGATGTTGACGCGTTGACGAACGAGAAAGGCATGCACGTCCTCCACAGTGGGTACAGTGGGCGTCACGCGGAAAAATACCGCCGCGTCTTCCCTCCTCTTCCCTCCTTCCCTGTAGTCATGAGAATGCAGTACAGTATCTTTCACCAATCACGTTGAAGGAGGTGCTGATGTTCCTTGTCGGACATTCAAAGTATACGACCTATCTCATGAAGGAATATATATAGCGAATAACGCGTCCAGCCCGGGTCGGCCGCCTTTTTGTTTCCGAGCGCAAACATGACACATACATCTTGCAGCAGCTGCTCAGTCCAGCTTACTGTCCACGGTGACCTTCTCACCTTGACACCTTGACGCAGGCCCCGGATGGTAAGGCTATCATCCGGGACCTGGATAGGTGGAGCTTCCTGGAGCTTCACGCCAGGAACGTAACACCAAACGTTGCGTTAGCTCCCGCAACGTTACGGGGTGCTTTGTGCGCAGGTCGTTTCGTTTCGTTGCTCCATGTGTGAATCAGCGATCACAGGTCAACACTAATCAAGGAGGCGATTACATCTGCAGGAGGTGCGATCTCATGACCGCGGTTCAACATTAAAGCTTGACCAGTGAAAAGGTGGGGAGTACTCATACGTGCATCTTCCGGACAACTGCTTCGACGATATAGACTTCAATGTTCGCCAATGCCATGAATGAAAGAACCGCAGTCACAAATGGGAGATAGTATTCGTACGTCCTCCTTTCATTCATACAGCACGTAGATGAGAGGTCCCATGTTCCCAGCAGCCTGCAGCCTTGATGCACCCAGCCCCAGCGCATACACTAAGTAAGATATGAGCGCGTCTGAAGGGTGAGTTGGAAGGAATTCGAACCGCTTACGCGTCCTGTATGGTCATCCGGTCGTTCCAGGAAGAGTCTTTGCTTTGTAACAGGGGATCTTCGCATGATCTCTATGGACCGGCGGGAGACAAAGTTCCCAAGGTCAAGCTTGTATCAACCTTGCACGTCTCGCGGATGCACAATGCTCGGGGAAAGGAAGGCCTCGTGCTCAGAGCATCCCGAACACTCTTTACTCGCGGTCGACGATCGAGCCTCATTGGCCCAGCCAAGGAACGAACTAGGCACCAGGTCGTCTGCGTTAGACGCGACGGAGCCGGCTGCGTACTATAGGTTCAATACCGGCCGAACGTAAGTACTTCTACTTTGACATCGGCCAGACACTGGTCCACGCCGAGACCCGAATTCTGCCAAGCATTTGGGCAAAAGGACAGCTATAGCGGCGGCGTTAATGGACCCGGGCCACTAGGGGGTGGGCCTGGCCTGTATTTATTTCCCATGTGGAGCGAGCTAATCACCATCGAAGGGCCGGGGACGAGGATTTTATATTGCGACGGGCGAAGGTGCGGGACACCATCCACGGACCGTCGAGGCACCAGCGGATTCGAGTTCCCGGCCTGGGCCTCAGAGACCGCCGCCAGTCCTAAAGGATTAAATCGTCGTGGATGTTCCTCATCAGCTGGTTCTGCGACTCTCAGATCAGAAATTCGACAAGTTGCACCGTGGAAAGCCTGGTTCCGTGCACATGCATTCACTTTGAGGAAAATGGACATTCTTGTGATGGGTGGAGAAGGGGTTGTGGAAATGTCGAGGTGGTGCAGGCGATAGAATCTGGTCGGCCGAGGGGAGCGCTGGTTAGGACGAGGTAGCCGGTGTGTTGGGCCAAGATTGACCATCGGGACCAGATTGGAGCTCCACTGGGATCGGGGCGGGGGATCTTCGCAGGGTGCGGGTGTGCGAGGCCCTGCCCTAAACACGGCAGTTTATAAGGGAGCGTGCCAAATCGTCGCCGGTCTTTGTCCCCTCATGATTTGGCGAACCGTCGCACTTCGCATCCACGGGCGTCGGACTGCTTCGTGAGGCCCTCGCAGGAGATGAAGTAACCGGTGCAAAGGCATAGACTGCACCTCCGTATCTCCCTGGTTGCGCCTGCACACGTATCTGGGGCTCGTTAGCGTGGTGTACATTTCCTCTCCATTTCCAGTACTGTACTTGTGGATCCCGGAGTTGTGGGTACTAGTTGCATTTGGTAGATCTTAATGCATCAGTTTCTGTCGGAATGTCTTGACATGCGCACCACAACGCGGCCAATGGGAATATGTGTGCTTAAAGGACTGCGGTTTTTGGTAGGGACATCCCTGATAAGTTAAGCATGCATCGCGACGCGATGCATGATATGGAGCGGATACCGGGGCGGAAGTGGATTGCAGCGGGCGGCGGCGGTAATCTAGATGGGCTGGAGAATCCAGCGGCGAGGAGCGTGACCGAGGGTGGAAGAGAGGACGACGGATGGAGCTGAGAGAACGTCGGGTATCGAAAGTTCGAGGCTTACCTCGTTCGCGGTGCCCCAATTCCACTGCACTTGGCCTTCCTTCGTAAACCTCATCTCTGCCGACCCGAAGACTGCCCCGACAGCTCTCTCTCCCTCTGCCACCATCCCACCAGCCGCTGCACCAATGCCATACAAGTTATCTGCCTCCCTCACCGGCCATTCAGACGCTGTGCGTCCCATTCGCTCTTACAGCTCTTCCTTCAGTGCTCACTCGGCTTAGGTTAGGGCGGTCGTGGGCCCCACCAACGATCTCATCCTCTCAGCCTCCCGCGATAACACAGCGATATCATGGAATCGGACTGGAGGCGCCTCATTCGCTCAAACCTCTACTCTTCGTGCAGGTTCTCGGTGGATCAACGCAGTGGCGTACCTGCCACCTGCTCCCGGTGCACCAGAAGGTATGCGTTACCATTCATGCAGTGTCCCTTACCTCGCGTCGTGACATTGGGATGCAGGCTACGCAGTTACCGGTGGACAGGACACCGTGATTAACATCTTCGCGTTGCCAAGCACGAAGGGTGAACCAAGTTTCTCGCTCCTTGGACATTCGGATAATGTATGCGCGCTTCACACATTGGAAGATGGGATTATCATCTCGGGTTCATGGGACAAGTGGGTGCTTTCCGTTTGGTACCTCATCCCCGCCATTCACATCCCCGAAAGAACCGCAAAGGTGTGGAAAGACTTCCAATTGCTCTACGACCTTGTTGGACACCAGCAATCCGTCTGGACAGTCCTAGCCATCGATGGCTTGCAATATCTCACAGGTGTGTTCCGCCTCGCCTCCCTGCGCGCGTGACCCACCCTTGACCGGACGGTGCGGACGAAGGTTCCGCGGACAACACCATCAAGCTGTGGAAGACGCACAAGAACGTTCGCACGTATCCGGGTCACACGCAGGCCGTGCGGGGGCTCACTTTGATCACCGACATCGGTTTCGCATCGTGTTCGAACGACAGGTACGCCTCTTCCGCGCCGGTTCTCGTGGGCGGGCCTAGATCCTTTCTCCGGCAGCGAAATCCGAATCTGGACCATGGAAGGCGATTGCGTCTACACGCTCTCTGGTCACACCTCCTTCGTTTACAGCATCTCGGTCTTGCCAAACGGGGACATCATCTCTGGCGGCGAAGATCGCACCCTGCGCATTTGGAAAGGTGTGGACCACGTCGATCTAGTTCTGCCACGCTCGCTAACGAATCGAACACGTTTTGGCATCACCTCTAGATGGAGAATGCGCGCAAACCGTGGTACACCCAGCCATCTCAGTATGGTCGGTATCGGCAATGCCAAACGGCGATATTGTCACCGGCTGCAGCGATGGCGTCGTGCGTGTATTCAGTGCACAGGAAGAGCGCTGGGCACCCACCGACCAGCTTAAAGCATATGACGACCTCGTCGCCTCGCAAGCACTTCCGACACAGCAGGTTGGTGACGTCAAGAAATCAGATCTCCCAGGACCCGAAGCATTGGTGGAGTCAGGTGTGTCCGGCTCCAATGTGGCTGGGCCATAGACTAACCATTGCACAGGGAAGAAACCTGGCGAGGTCAAGATGATCAGGCGCGGCGATAACGTGGAGGCACATCAGGTCCGTTCTTACCCCCTCTTCTCGCGACTTTCTGAGAATTAACCAGATTCTGGCACAAGTGGGATAGTGCTTCCGGGTGGCAGAAGATTGGGGATGTCGTCGATGCAGTAGGTTCCGGCCGGAAACAGCTCTACGAAGGACGGGAGTACGACTACGTCTTCGACGTCGATATTCAGGATGGTGTGCCGCCACTGAAGTTGCCATACAATGTCAGCGGTGAGTACACCATCATGCAAGTAGCACTGCTTATGTCGGCTTACCTTGTTACAGAGAATCCGTACTCTGCGGCTCAGCGTTTTCTCCAGAACAACGATTTGCCACTGAGCTACGTTGATCAAGTTGTCCAATTTATCGAGAAGAACACTGCTGGCGTAAACATCAGTGGCGCTAATAGCCAGTTCGTGGATCCCTACACCGGTAAATGCTCTGTTGTGTGGCCTGTTACTACACGCTTACCTCCTGATTTTCAGGTGCTTCGCGATACCAAGCGGCCCAAGCTCCTTCTGGCAGTGGTGCTTCGGAGTTCATGGATCCTTTCACCGGTAAGAACACCCAGTTTAGGACCGCTCTTGTTGACGTATTTAATCACGCTTACTAGGTGCTTCACGTTACCGTGCGGCTGCACCCCCACCGATGGCGCCCTCACATTCATCCCCCCCACCTGTGTCTAGCGACCCTTGGACGGGAGCTTCGCGCTATTCTAGTGGACCCACCTCACCAGTCACACCGCCGCAGCAACCTCAAGCGCCACTTGGGAGCGTCATCCCCGTGGTATGACACTTGTGTGTCTGCGATTAAATTATTTCACTTACAGTTTCCCAGCGAACACCGTTGTCTTTCCGGCAGGCGCACGTTTCTGCCATGCAGGCCAAGCTCTATCAGTTTGATCAGGCTTTGCGTAACGAGATTGTGAGTGTGGATAGACGACCTGGTTATGCCAGCAACTGATGCTCCCCTCGCACAGTCGACCAGTAATTTGGCCATGTACCCTCAGGAACTGAACCTCATTGAGGAGACATTCGCGTACCTGACACAAGCGGTGTCGCATCCCCTGGATCTCCCATCAAAGAAGCTGACGCACAACCACGTCGACGCCATGATCCAACTTCTCGAACGCTGGCCACAGTCCCAGCTTTTCCCTCGTACGTAACGTCCTGCCTTGGCACTTACTTGTAGCAGGCTGACCGGGGCACCGTCCAGTCATGGACCTCAGCCGGCTGGTTTCGGCGTTCTGCCCCACTGCCTACGCTGACTCGGCGATACGTGCGCGATTCGTGACGGCGCTGTACACCGGGGCACATTGGAACGAGCCATGGACGTCGCCGCTCCCGAAGCCGCGCGAGACGAACTTGCTCTTCCTGTTCCGTTCGCTGGCTAACATCTTCCAGGATGGCGTCATAGTGGGAGATGGTTCCTGGATGCAAGAAGTGCGTACCTAGAACCTAGTTCTGCTTCATGTCTCACACTCTTCGCTTTCGTGGGCAGAATCTCGATATGCTTGGCGGAGCACCATACATGATCCTGACAAACGCGCTCCGCGTGTCTTTGGCGACAATTCTATTGAAGTATGTGCCGGTTTATGGAGTAGCCATTGTGGGTGTTTTAACGAGGTCCGCGTTACAGCCTTTCCTGCACAGGGCTCAGGGATCCTCTACCGGATCCCGTCAAGGAACGGTTGGTTGGCTTGGTTCTCGAGGTATGGCTACAGTGTCCCGTCGTTAGAGATTGGCTCTGACGCCTTTAAAGATTCTTGTGGAGGAGACTAGAGAAGCGGAAGCAGCTTATCGTGCTTTGGTGGCTCTCGGCAACATTGTGAGTTGTACCTGCAGTACGGATGACGCATACACTAACAAGATGGACAGGCGTTCGCCTCCAAGGAGCAATCGCGCCCCCTCAATACTGAGCAAAGAGCCACAGTCCGGAAAGTGTTGTCATCGCTCCCATCGAAGTTCCCTGAACCGCGGATCCAAGGCGTCTCAAAAGAGATTGCCGCTCTGCTTTGAGCCCGTCGCCTGGACTCTCCGGCTTTCCCGTTGAAAACGCAACGCTTTCCTGCGCCCAACGTACAATCGTAGTCGCATTCTCGTGGTGAAATAAGGGTTTCCCTTTGGGTGTATCCATGCTCTGGTTTGCCCCGTTAGTGTCATCGCTTCTGTCATCGCCGAATGACCCTTTGGTTCGGCCGCCTCGATGGCGATGCCTCGTTTCTTGTATTCTTGCTCCTGTGTGGTGGTGCGGATGGACTCTGTTGCCTTACTGTAGGACTCTCAGCATCCCCCGATCAATTGTAGCCTTGCATTCCCCAATCGCGCTCTTCCCTGACCCCTGGAATAATGTTTCTTGTCAGCACTGATAGAGATGATTTGGACTTATAACGGCACTGTTTCATGTAGTGTGTTTGAATAGAAGTCGTAGCCGAGCATTGACAATGAGAAGGCACCTTGTCGCCGTTTGGCCCGCGGTTGATAGCGGCCCGGTAACTGAATGAGTATACAATACTCTGACGCGCATGTGGTCCTCGGATCCTGCTTCCATTCTTGCGCTGCGCTTCCTGTGGTTACAACACACACAATTGGACTGTGATCTGAAAAGGGATCTTGATATTCCAGCACGAGACAGTATTGGAGGACAAACGTAGTCAAGAATCGGCGCATTGATCCAAGCTACATGAGTGGCAGGAACAACAGCCAGTCGCACGGAATAAGTAAAGCAAGCAAACAGAGCAAGCATCGAACGACGATGGCAGTACAGTAAAGCGTTAAGCCTCTGCCAACGGCGGTCTAACACGACCGTGATCGCGAGGAGGGTCGGCGTGTATAGTGGATGGTGGGATCAGTTAACATCCCGAGGTAGGGGGGAACATTAACCAGCGCCACAAGGACAAGGCCGGCGATGCAGTAAGTAATGGGAACTGCCGGCTCGTCGACTCGCCCTAGAAGCGCCGCGGCGGGTGGTACAGTACAGCACGGAGGACAGTGGGGAGAACGAAAGCGAAGCGTCCGCGTGAACGAAGGAATAGGGGTCGGTGCGCGCTGTATCGCATGGCCTTGCGTGCGTAGTAGAAGCGGATATATGCGTGTGTGCAGAGGTGAAACGCAGTTCGGATAGGTTGGAGCTGCCTGCGGTAGGGAGGGGGTGTCGCAGCGGGGTGTGCAGGCAGGTGGGGTTCGCAATTCGCGATTTACGAAACCCAGACTAAGCGGCAGGGTTGGATTTCAGTAGATGTCAAGTTTGTGAGTGTCGGCGAATCTTACAGGCAAGAGCGATCACGAGGTAGAGTGTGATCAGCATAAGACCTTCCATGTAGTTCGACTTGCCGTCCCTGAGAATGCACCGATTAGCTACACCACTCGGATCCATGAATAGGTGGAACGTACTGGATGAGGAAGTTCACGAGGAGGACGGACACGAAGAGCACGATGGTCTATCGGCAGAGCATCAGCTGTGGCAGACGCGGTTCACTAGACGCTGCGTACCTCGAAGTCGGCGAAGAACAGAGTGAGGTCATGGTGGGTAATCCAGCCGACGATCACCAGCAGCGGCACAACGAATGCGGCAATTTGCTACCGAAAAGCACGCCGTTAGACAGCTTGTCGCACGAAAGGGCCGTAAGCCGAAAGCCGAACGCGACTCACGATCGAGCTGCCGACGCAGATGCCGATGGTCAGCTCCATCTTGTTCTTCATCGCCATCCACACCGACGTAACGTGCTCGGCAGCGTTTGCCTGGTTCGTTTCGTCTCGATCAGGTACAGACACGACCGGGGCCGCAAGAATAGACGCACCACAATGGGAAGGAGGATCAAACCGATGAAGGGCTTCGGGATGCTGTAGCGCTCAGCGGTCTCCTCGATCGACGCGACCACTACAGGAAAGCGCAAATGAGTATGAAATACAGGGAAATGCGAGCTGAGCGGAACGCACGGAAGTCTGCGCAGAACGAGGTAATTACGGTGACCAGGAGCAGCCTGTAATGTATATGCACTCAGTCAACTCTTCAACAAAAAAAACGGATCAAACATACCCAGAACCGGCGGCCCATATGTTCATCTTAGCCTCTTCCTCTTCCTCTTCCCCATGGATAGCCTCGGGTGTGTACAGGTATGAGTGTGTCCTGAGCTGTGGATGCGACACATTCCCGAGTCAGCTAGGCTTGTTAACGGACCGATGACGTCATAGAAAGACAGACCTGGAACATCAAGTAGGCAATGTACACGAAGAGCAGCAGGATAGCAGTTCCGCGGGAAATGATCTTGAGGCCCTGATACGAGTCCGCGTCCATGCCTTCGAGGCCGAGCTCGAACCGTGCCTTGTCCAGTGCGTCACTGATGGGCAGCGCAATCGCAGTGCCGTTCGTGCCCAGTCCTGCGTGGGACTTCGAGCTGTGATAGGCGGCAGGAATAACCAAGGCTGTTAGGATTCAGATCGCGTGAGACCACATTGGGTGAGGGATTTGTGCAATACGTCCGGCGATTGGCGATAGCACGGAGGGTGAGCGAACGTGGTGGCAAATAGACGCAGGTCTGTGAGTTCAGTATGTTCGGTGGAAGCGAGGCAGTGCGACGTACTGATACAGGCAAGGGTCATGAGCTGCGAAGCGAAGTCAGCAAGGCCCGATTGAATAATAGAAGAATGTCATGTGGCGTCAAGGTTCGGGGAACGGGTAACGTACCGAACTCGAGCTGCATGGATCGATTGGGAAAGGTTAGCTGGTAGGCGGTGCAGAAGTCAAGCGCAAGATGCTCACGCTTGCGCAGCGGTCACCTGGAAATTGGACTCGGAAAAGAGGACACCGCCTATGGGTTACAATATGAGAAAACCGAAACGCGCGTACGAGGAGGAGGGTGAAGGAATTAATTACTCACCTGCCAAGAAGGAGCATCCGAGGACGAGAAGAATGTTGGATAAGATGGAACCAAGCAACTATCGCGCGATTCAGTATGGGAGATAGAAACGGGCGCAGAAGACACTGACCGATGTCTGAACGATACGGAGCTCGCCTGCAGGACATATGGGGTCAATGACAACGGGGAACGGATTCAAAAAGCGCGCACCTTGGAGGAGAGCGGCAATGCCGACGATGATTTCGACCGCATTCCCAAAGGAGGCATTGAGGAGACCGGAGAGAGTTTGGCCGAGTTTGAGGGAGAGCTGCTCTGTAGCGGTGCCAAGCATCTATAAATTCAATGGAACGAGACGCACGTGTGGTTGCGTCACATCACATCCACGTCAAGACGGTCCGCCAAATATAACGCGACAAATGAAGGCAATCGACGTACGGCGGCGAGTGGCATAATGGCAATGAAGCTGAACCCGAAACGAAGGGCAGCATCCCAGTTTAATTTATGGGAGATGAAACTGAGCGGAACGAAGACAAGGAGGATGTTGAGGTAGGAGCCGAAGATGAAGAACTTGTAGGACTGCAACCACGACGGTTGACCTTCTGCGGACAGTGAATCGGCGAGGCGCGCGAAGAACGGCTTGGGCGGCTGGGCGCCATTACCGTTTTCAAGGAGAGGCGTGCGGTCGGTGGGAGACATTTGTGGAAGCAGAAGGGGTGGAGGGAGAGACGGGGTAAGGAGAGGTTTTGTAGCGGGCAGGAATGCCGCGCTTGGCTTTAACCCAGACCCCAAACGCTGGCCACTGGACTCCACCTACAAACCGAGCTCACTCTCTCAGACCCACAGCCTCCCCATTACGTAATCTTATATTCTCCTTCCGCCGCTCCATACCCAACGTTAACGTTCATCCGCCCAACCGCCCCCCATGGCCTCCTCCGATTCCATCCGGTCTTCGGACGTCCTCGCCAGTGCAGCAGCCCTTAATGTCTATGACGATGCCGGAAAGGAAGTCTCCTTCGGAACCCTCATCAAGGACCAGAAGACCATCGTTGTCTTCATTCGTCTGTATTCCTCTTGGCGCTTCTGCCAATTGTATTGAACGCTCAACCACCCATCCGCGCCCCCTTCGGTATACAATTACATCTCACAGGTCACTTCTGGTGCGGTGTGCGTGCAACCGTCCCTTGAATACAACTACACCGCCTAACAAGTACCTGACCGACATTCTTTCAGAGCTGCCAAGTACGCGTTCGCCTCGCCCCGCCTCGAGTCCCCCGACCACAGCGCTTACTTACTCCCGATTACCCGCCCTACATAGCAATATGTCATCCAGCTCGCCTCGGTCCGAAAGGAAGCCTTGGAGCAGGCGAACACCCGCCTCGTTGTTATCGGCTGTGGCGACTGGAAGCTCATCAAGGATTATTGCGGTGAGCAACATTCCGAGCTCGGGTCGCTCGATGCACAGCTCAACGTCCCGCGCTCCACCCTTGCACAAACGATCGGATAGGCCTCACCGATTTTAAGGGCGGAATGTACGCTGACCCCTCCCGGAAGCTCTACCATACCTTCGGCTTGATCGAGACCTTGGACCGCACACCCGCGGGCCAAGACAAACGCAGCTACCTTAGTAAAACCCTCATTGGGAACATCCTCGCTAGCATTTGGGTACGTACCCTCGCCAGTCCGCACCGCCTCTCTCCGTTACAGCGGTCCGACAGCATAAGGATATATAATTTTTCTCGGTGATCGTAGGCTAATCATGGTTGCCCTCCTTGGCGTCCCGATCATATGTAGGAGGGGCCCCTGAAGCACCCGCAGCATCTTGGAAAGCAGGGCAACATCTCCCAGCTTGGTGGCGACTTTGTCTTTGGTCCAGGTGAGCATGTGCTGTGCAGCCAAGTTCTGAATTAGCCTGATGGTCTTATCCGTTTTCTTCTAGGCGACACATGCACCTATGCCTCACCCATGAAGCACACTGAAGATCGTAAGCCCACCTATCTTGGCTACCTTGCACTGTTGCTTAGCCTCATCGCCCCTTGACAGATGTCGAAGTCGAGGAGCTCATGAAGGAGGCAGGTGTCGCATACCCATGATAAGGCACAACACAGCTCCCGATTCGTGTACTCGTACAACAAGACTATGGTTCCTAGTGTATCTAAAATCCGATGCAGCCTGTATTCTAGTTCAGCCGTACGTCTGCATTATGCTGCAAGACATCCCCGTCTAGGTGTGTGGTATCCGCGTAACTAATCAGTACGCCCTTCCCGTTCTCCTCAACATCAATCACCGATATCGAGGCGTTATAACACCAACCCGTGGAAACGTTAACTCCCTCAGCTGCCCGCACCTTCCGGCTTCCGAGGAGGTTCGTGACCAGACTCCCGATAAGCCCGCCGTGGGACACGGCCAGGATATGAATAGGCTCAAAGCCGAGCTCCTCCATCTCTTCGTCCGCCTCGCCGACGCCCCTCACATCTCCGTTTGCCTTCCCTGCATCGCCGTCGGACTCCGCCCTCGAATCCGATGCTGCCGCGCAGCCCTCGCGTTTCGTCCGAAGCTCCGACACCTTCCGCTGCGCGTGCCGCGCGACGGTCCTGTTCCACCACTCTACGCCCCGTGTGTGGAAGTCGATGAGCGGCTCGAGGTCCGGCGGCGGGTTCGCCCGCTTGGCGACGGGCCCGCCCTGCCACTCGCCCATGAACTGCCCAGACGCACACCCCGCCCGCGAAGGTGTGTCCTCGATCAGTAAGGCTATCTTTATATGCACGCACACGATGCAGCCCAGACACGCACCCGTTCCCGGAGAGCTTCCATCGCCTCGAGCCCGACCTTCGGATGGTTCGCCAGGATGATCTCCGCGGTCTGCAGCCCGCACGCCCGCACGTCCGAGTACAAGATCGATTCGTGCAGATAATAAGGAAGTATCGATGCCCAGGATCAGCCCCAGCTCCCGTCAGTCAGTGTCCAGGGAACGCATACAGAGCACCCTACGCACCTTCCTCGCCCGCTGCAGGTCGCTGCTGTACGCCGCACCGAGGGGGACGTCCTCGAGCGCGTCCGCGACGAGCTGGGCCTGGAGGATGCCCGCCGCGTTGAGTGCGGTGTCGAGCTGGCCCTGGATGACGCCCGCCCGGTTCGCGTCCGTCTCGCCGTGGCGGACGATGTAGACCCTCGCCACGACGGCCATCGGTGTCGATGTCACGGTGGAGGATGTCGACGAGGACCGCGGGCGCAGGCTGCTGCGAGGCGGTTTATATGATGTGGCCATGCATGTCAGTGGTAGCGAGGGAGGAATCCCGGTCGGCGCGGAGATTTTTGCGGGCAGGCATATTTGACAGGGCCGAGAATTAGGCCTAACCTTATGGCGTGGGAATCTGCAAACATGGAAAGTCTTCCAAACGTGTTCAACTTTCAAGCTACAGTATATTGTAAGAGATGTAGAGACTCCGTTTTCCAGGAACTAAGCTAATCTTTGCTTAGGACATCTGCTATGTGACGCGAAGAGCGGGACACTGCTGCTGTACCCTTTGTGCTCGCTCAATGTTTGTCGAACGGGAAGGAAAACACAGAGCCAAGATTCCGGTGGATATCGGATACAGAAGGACAAGCATCGTGAAGATGGTAGGACCCGGATTCGGCCTGACGAAGGTTAAGGAAAATCCCAAGGAAGATCAAATACACTCACGACACGTACTGCAACACTAGCACAAGTACTCAGACCCACCAACTCACCAACTTGAAAGACGTCGGCAAATGGGAGCGTCTCCAGTCGAAGCAGATCAGGATTGAAGAAATGTAGCATGCCTTACGTTCATGAGTGTAGGGCTCCTGGTCTTGTACGTACTAGGGTAATCGCGGTGGTGGGGTGCGGGTGTACTACCCTACCGTCTGGGTACGAGACCAAGGGCTCCTACGCATTGCTCAGCGCTGAGCGCTCTTGCGGGATTTCTCTAGCCACATCAAAGCCCCGAATCGCGCAGCTGTAAATGGTCGAACAGGCCACCCGACTCCTGACACACATCTCACTACTGTGACCTGTTGTGAGGGTGCATCGCTCAAACTATTGTAGTACACCTACCTGTTTATGACCACGATAAAATATTGCATTCGAAGAGCGTATGTTATTTTGCTCTTTATCGGTCTGAAGCCCAGGCGTCACCGCACTGACATGATCAATGTGGTACCCCAAGACTTGAGATGCGGCAGTTTATAACATCGTCCTGGGGCACACGTCTGTCTTCCAAGGATTTGGAGCCTCGCTCATCAGTGGTCTGCTTAAAGGCCATTGCATATCGGAGAGTTTCACGCGTATCCGCAGAGATGTTAATCAGTGGATTATCTATGAGCTGACTGTATGACGTACTTCAATATATGACCATTCTCGCGATGAATATTGTGGAACATTTCAGAGCATAAGGCCATAGGAAGCATATGGGACAGAGCTTGAGCAAGAAAGCACATATGTACAGAGAAACAACCATTAGAAGCACAGGACGAGCGTAAGGTAGGACTGTCTTATTAGGTATAAACAAAGCGACGAACGTACTGCAAGCAAAGCGGCGATGGACGAAAAGAGAAAATATCGGTCCAACTATGATAGGAGGCTGTTTCCTTGCAGTTCCTCGAATTTGGGGCGGGCGAGTCGGATGTTCATCCTCAGGGCGGCGGTTTCTACGTGCGTTTTCTCAGACTCGAAGTGTAGGGAGGGATAGGAGGCCAACGTACCTATTGTGGGATCATGGACCACGATCAAAACGTAGGTGTTCCTCGTGAGCTCGTCCAGGACGGCGGTAAACTCCGGTAATTCCATTTCCAGTGTATGGAATTCTTCGCGCACGCGAGCACAGGAGTACTTGAACGCCTTGATGAGTTCCGAGGTGCGCTCGTACCGCGTTAGCGCCATCTCGTGCGGATCAGGATCGGGTTCCGTCACATGCTCCGACTGATTTGTAGAGGAGTTGCCGTTTGTCTTGTCGGAGGAAGGTCCGGACGTGTGGGCGGCAGCGATGTGAGGGGGACGCGGAGGTGCAGAAGTGGCGATAACAAGGAAGGTGGTCCGTTCGAAGAGAACAACTTCGGTTGCGCTACATGCTAAAGCAAGCTTGGCGAGATGGCGGGACAAGACAGAAGCATTGGGGATGAGTATATGCACTATCCTCGACCATGCCTGATAGTCGGAAGTGGAAAGCTGCGGTCAGAGGGTCGCATTCAAAAAAATTTCACAAGGACACTCACGTTGTACAACGATTCGTCATATATGCTGGTACCGAACACAGTGATCTCGACGTCCCCACTTGCCTCCTTCAGCTCCTTCGACTTCCGCGCAAGTGTTTGCGCTTTCGAGCCTCCTTTAGCCAGGTCCATCTTGTGCACAAGGAGGAAGACTGCGGCATTAGGGCTGTACTTTTGCAGCGCACCCAAACAGGCCTTGTAATAGTCCAAGTCCTTCTCCATATTGCGAGTCTCGACCTCAAAGACATAAATCATGACGCCGACATGCTGGAAGATGGTAGACTGTTGGATGGACAGGTAGGAATCCATGAAGGCGTCTTGACCGCCACAATCCCAGAGGTTCAAGATTAAGTCGCCGAGAAAACGGACATGGTTTTGTTCAACATCGATAGTCGCGCCAAGACGTGAAGTTAGAGAGGCGGGGTTGTTCGAGCTGGAAAGACGTTGTGGGTTGGTGCCGGTGACGTCGAGAGATAATGCTCACAAGATCAGAGAACGCATAGATGTCTTCCCACTCCCAGACGCGCCCATCAACAAGACCTGGTGCATTCATTTTATAAAAACTTCTGTATCTGTAAAACACGTAGGAGAGGTCGCACCTTCTTCTTCATGATGACCAGCCGTCCGTGGAATGCGAGTATGGGCCGCCAGCAATCGAAGTAACGCAGTAGGCAGTGTCGGAGAATTTAACCAGAGGAACGAGCTGGCGCCAGCCTAATTTTGCAAAGGATAGTGGGAGCAAAGAGTAGGTTATGAAGAAGATGGTTGTGAAGGGATGGAGGGGGGAGTTGCTGTTACAAAACAAGGGGCGATCATGGCAGTATGAGGTAAATTCGAGAGGCGCTCGGCCTGCTGACCCCACCTCCTCACTTGGCCGGCACCGACACTATTTCCGACGAGCCCTGCACATGCACCCACAGAATGGCGAAGAACGGATGAGGACGATATACATTCTTTCATTCACATGACTGCTGCATCGTACAACTGTCCTATACAATTCATTCTATAGTCCGTCGTCTAGAACTTGCCTTCCGACCAACGTCTCGTATGCGACGCCATCTCCACTGCGGCCATAGCCCAGTCCTCTCCGTGGTTGTGACCCTTCGTTTCCCCACGACCAATACCCGCGCGCTCCAAGGCCTGATCGTCCGTAAGCGCGGTGAGGACACCGAAAATGACGGGCACACCGGTGTCCAGTTGGACACGCATGAGGGCGTGCGAGACGGACTCGCAGATGTACTCGAAGTGCATCGTCGAGCCCTTGATGAGAACTCCGATCGCGATGACCGCGTCGAACGGCTGGTGGGGGATGGAAGCCACCACGGGTGCGGGCGTTGCGGACCGCGAGTTCGGATTGAGCGAAGTCAGGCCGCCGAGAAGGTCTGTTGCCGTTGCGCCAGCCTGCACATGAGAGCCTGCAATGACCCTACAACAAGTTAGTCAGCTTCCGGGCGTGGTGTATTTATGTAACGCACTTTTGGCAGGCTAAGGGCAACTCAAAACTCCCCGGAACAGACTGCACGACGATGTTACTGTCCTTCACTCCGGTCGCCTTGAGCTTGACGATGGTACCCGCGACAAGGGCGTCGATGACGGATTTGTTCCATCGCGAGTGCACGATGGCGACGCGCAAAGGCGAACCGTCGAACTTGGAGGGAGGAGGAGCAGGCCCTTTGATAGAGTCGGACATCGTCGTGGTGTTGTGCAAAGCTGGGCGCGCTTCCTCCATTGCAGCCCTCGCAAGCGCTCCCCGGGCCGGTGGGCGGTTGGTGGCAGAAATTTCCGGCGCCCCTGATTCGTTGCCTTTTCTCTCTCCGGCCATCCCGCTCAAGCCTCAGGGTGTTCGACCTCCTCTGCGCTCTTTGCTTTCATCGCAATCTTCGTGGACTGTTGTGCTTTATAGCGCTTCTCGGTATGACTGCTCAGCCGGGAGACGGAAACCTTGCTTGTATGTGTGTTTCACATGAGCTAGCGTTTAAGAGTATTGAGACAGGTGCACACAGCCACTTATACCTATATCTATGCTTTTCTGGTCAAGCAAGAGCAGAAAAAGGCAGCAGAAGCATTGAAGAAGGCCGTAAAAGATGTTGTCGTGCTGAAAGATGGAGTGGAAGCTGGGGGTCCCTCATTAGAGCGGATCATCAAAGAGTGGAAAGAGTTGAAGGAGAAGGCTACAAAGGGAGCTTCGTGAGTGTCACAACCGCAAACGTGTTGTCAAGTTTGTTCATTCCAGCCGACCAATGTTAGTTCGGACTCCGACTCCGAGGACTCTGAATGTAGGGCAATATATTTCTCTACATATGAATGCCTACGTTTACTTCGGTTGGTGTAGCTTCGTCAGAAGAGTCGAGTTCGAGTTCGGATCCCGACTCAAGCGACACCTCCGACGAGGACTCGTCAGATTCGGATTCTAGCGATTCGGATGCGGACTCGTGTGAGTACTCTCGCCACTTTCCGAGCCTACTTCTGAGACCTAACAGGACACACCCACGTTGGGCTAGCCTCATCTTCCTCTTCATCATCCTCTTCCTCAGGCTCAAAAGCGAAGGCGAAATCAAGTAAGTTGTTCAGCCGCGTATATGTGTCCGTTTCCTGAAATTGTGGCAGAAGCTGGGAAGGCGGCCCCCGTCAAACCGATCGCGTCGAAGACTTCATCTCTCGTGAAAGCGGCTATGCCAAAAGCATCCAAGGCAAACACACCGTCGCCTGAGACGTCGACCAAAACGCTATCGACCGACGACGCCACATCTGAGTCTTCGTCGAGCGATAGCGACGATGACAGTAGCGACGAGGAGACTGAGCGGGAGGAAAAGCCTAAAGCAAAGGTCCCGGAGAAACAAGCGACAAAATCAGACTCTTCAAGCTCCTCCGACTCCTCCGAAGAATCGGATTCAGACTCCAGCTCTGATTCCGATTCTGAGTCTGAGTCCGAGTCTGATTCTGACTCCTCGTCCGACGAATCAACAAAACCTGCAGACAAGCCACCTAAGAAACCTGCCAAGGAAGAAGTCACTGTGACTAAGAAACGAAGGACAGACGAGCAAGGCACGTCGGTGGCAACCGCTGTCGTGTCCAACTCTATAACCCCGAGTGGAAGCGCGACACCGAAGCCTAGCGGTATTGGCAAGGGTAACGGCGACGGTAACGGTAACGGGAAGAAGCCAAGGAAGAGTAACACGCCTTTCCAGAGGATCAAGGTCGACATGATCACGTATGCCAATGAACGATTGAAGGACAACCGTTTCGATGCGAGAGTGAGTGTGTTTGTTTTGTTAGTGTGCGACGCAAGGTTGATTGTTTGGAATTCTTAGGGTGCTGGCGCAGCGGACTATGGCGCGCGTGCCTCTCAAGACCTGATCGTCACTCGCGGCGCTGGCTTCCGGAAGGAGAAGAACAAGAAGAAGCGCGGGAGTTACAAGGGAGGCGAGATCACCGTGCGTTTACTTCACCGTTCATATGGATCGTTGCTGTCATAGCTCAATACTCTACAGATGCAAAGCTACAGCATCAAGTTTACTGACTAGGTTGATAGCTATTAGAATACTCGTTGTCATCATCACCTTGGACAATGATCCCCATACATTATATTATAGTTGGCCGTATATTCTATTAGACTGAGGTAAGACACGATGGAAACCCGGGTGTACTATATCGCATCTAACGACCGTACCAAGTCCATGGCTATCCACCGCTGGAACTTTACAGGCCTCTTCGAGGTATCATTCCATCCATGGATATACCACAGGTACTTCCCAATGCATCTCTGGGTAGTCTTCTTCCCCACCAGAGTGATTTTCGGCAGCGCCCACTTGGTATCGGGTTCAATCAGCACTCTAGCCCCTCTCTTGACGAGTTCTTCCTCGACCGTCCGCGGCAGCAAGTCCAGCGTGAATCTCACGGTGAATCGGTGGTCATAGAGCACCGTCCGCGTCTTTTCCTTGGTCCGCATCGCTTCCATAACCTCGTCCGTGACGTCAACGATGCCTCTTGTCCCCGGCTCGCCGCCCTGGATTTGGTAATGCGGCTCTCGCAGGAGGATCCAGCCTTGAAGCTCGCCCTTTTCTGCGGGCCGCATCCGGATAGTGACGTCTGCATCCTTCCCTGGGAGAATGCAGACCGGTGTGGCGACTACGCCAGCCCCCGCAGTGAAAGTTTGCCGTCGGTCCCGAGTGTCAGTAGCTCCGTCACTCCCACCATCACCCTCAGATTCGGGGGCGGGGGAAGGCCAGAACCGTTGGGCGATACGCTCAAACGCTTCGCGCTCGCCGCTAGCTTCGGCCCAAACGGAGCCCCAAGGTCCGTGCGAGATGTACCGGAGGCAGCGCCGGATAAGCGAGGTGCGGACCTCGGGTGTCGTTGCTAGGGCGAGGCCGGGGCTGGTGAGGAGGAGCGTGGAAGGAGCCGAGGGACGGCGGGCTTCTGCGAGGATATTCGTAACTGGGGGCGTGTTTGTAACTAAGTTCGGGACGACGACGCGGCAGAAACGTACCTCGAGTCTCGACCTCTTCAAGGCGATAAGAGAAAAGTCTGACCGCATCTCTTAGCTGTTCAGAAGGAGGCGAGTTGGGTACTAAGGCTCGGAGCTTCGTGACGTAAGGTGCAACGTCAAAGGTTTGCTCTTGCGAAGACGTAACTGCCTCCACAGACCCACGCTGCTGCATAAATAGGTTTCTGTGAGAAATTGTATCGTAGAGGTGCAACGTGCGTTGAGGTGCTTACGTCGCTAGACAATATGTGGCGAATAGCATTTCGAACCGTAAGATCAGGTTGGAAATTAGTAGGATCATTGACATAATCGAGCTTGTTCGCCTCGCAAGTTGCCAACAGCCTGTCCTACAAACAGTGTTACTTCTCACGTCTGTTCAAGACAATCTCTCCTTCGACTTACTTTTGGAACCTGCAGAAACGGTCGGACGATCCAACTCTGCATGCCTTCGGCACCGAATTGGTAGACTTCGCGGTCCTTATGCCCCATTCCCCATCGGCGGACCGGGCGCATGCCGGCAAGGCCGTGGTTGCTACTACCCCGGGACATGCGCATGATGGCAGTCTCGACCTGATCGTCAGCGTGGTGAGCGAAAGCCATCGTGTTCGCTCCCGTTTTGCGCATAGCCGCGAACAACAAATTGTATCTGGCTTCGCGAATCAGCCTCTCCCCGCCTGGCGAGCCCTCTTCGGGTCTCTCCGGGAATGGGGAAGTTCCCCAAGGGATTGTCTGGACAATAGATGGTGCACCGAAGCGTTCAGCTGTGCTGGTCGCAGTCCGTTCCATGGTACTCGCAGCAGCCTGAAGGCCATGATTGACGTGGACGGAATGTACCTAAGCGTGAAAGGTTCGGCAAAGAAGCATTGTTCTGACAGTCCACGAGATGTAAACTTGCCGTACGAATGGGCGCATTGTCGCCCAGCTGACAGGTCGCGGCGAGCAGGAACAACAAAGCGGTGGAATCGGGGCCACCAGAGTTGGCTACGGCTGTGGAAACCGTCAGAACTTCTCATTGCCAGAAGGGTTGGATGTGGACTAACCTATACTTGGACGCCAACCGGATGGGGGAATGCATCGCTGGAGAAGATACAAGAACTCTGCGGGGGTGATTGGAGGGATTAGTGGCATGGTCGCGGGCGGATGAATTGCGCAGACAAGTTAGAAATGAGAAGGAGGTGTTGTCATAGCAGTGGTGTTTCCATGGCTGATGGGCTGGAGAGAGAGACGGCGGCTGAGTCTGGAGCTGGCGAGGTGGCGGAGTGGGGGGGCACGTGTGTGTCGGTATGGGGCCGGGCGATCACCGAGGGGCGGCGGCGGAGGCCGAGAAGTGTGCGAGGGGTGTGCAGTGCGGGAGTTGGCAAGAGATTGTCGCTGGATTCCATCCATCTTTCCTTCTCTCTCTGCTCTTCTTGCTCTTCTTCCTTTCCCCCTCCTACCAGCCATGTCCTCCCAGTCCGGGCACCCCGTCTCCCCGCCCCCCGGCTCTGCAAACAACGCTGCTGCAGGCGGCGTCCGCAGGCATCACACCATCTCCGCCTCATCCCGTACCGCACGCCCCACCTCCAAAATCGCGCTCGGCGAACTTGACGACCCACAGGCAGAGCAGTTGTGGAATGACGACGAGCCCGTAGACCAAGACTGGGTCGGTGGCATTGGTGCTGTAGGCGAGAAGTCTTCCCTTCATAGGCAGGCGTCCTTGCCGACTAGATATCATCGCGGTGAGTATTGGCATTACACGTTCAGTGTCTCCTCGCTTCCCTTCCATATCGAAGGGGCCTTGCACACGAGGCCGGCCTGTATGCTGATCGAGCTACCCAGCATTCGGTGGCCAGGGGGCCAGGCAGCCCGGTTCCCATACTCCTCGCACTTTAAACAGTCTTTCCGCCATCGCTGGGCACGAAGGCGACGAAGAAGAATGGGAGCGCGAGATGCGTGGCCTCCAGAACGACGAGGAGGTGCGATCTCTTTCCACGCAGTTTGCGGCCGTTGCTCAGGATTTCCATAGCACCCGGCCATGTCCGTGTCCGACCACGGACATGGCGTTGCGGATTCCTCGGCCTCTGCTTCCCCGCTTTCACCCCACTTTGCTCACGGCCCCTCCCCCCCGCCTGGCACAGCCGGCGCAGGTGGAGTGCGTAGGCACCAGAGTCTCAACTATCCCACAGCCACCCCAGGGGTTCGGCGACTTGCATCAGGTCTCAAGCGTGCCGGCACTCTTCAAGTTGGCGCGAAGGGATCTCAGGTTCCGTATTCGGGCGCGCAGAGCCCCAGTCCTACGAACGCAGATGAAGAGTACGACGACGAGGCGGCGCGTGCTGCGGATGAAGAGTCCTACTTCGCAATCCAGAACCAGCAACAAGCCAGCAACTATCCGGGTAGTCCCATCGGTCGTTCTTCCCCATGGAGCACTCCTGGAGGAGAGTGGCGAGCTCAGATGGGCGGCAATGGCGGATCATACAACAACGCAGGGAACAACTCGGGCATCGACGATGTGTCGCGTGCCCTCTCTGCGCTCGAAATCAACCAGCAGTACGGCACCATACAAGGCCAATCGGCTCACCCTCCACGCTTCAACCCTTCCCACCCGCCTCCTGTTCAGGCCCCAGGTATCCGCAGTGGTAACGGAAACGGGTCAAGGAAACTCCAGCTTGTTACTGATCTCAACGGCCGCGACGGACAGGCGGTCCAAAGCGCATCAGCATACGTTCCTCCCATCGGCCATCCCAGTCAGGGTGGTCAACAAACAAATGAGCAACAACAGGGCCAGCCGCCGCACCAGAGAGACCGGGCGTTCACCGCGTCCGGTACGCCTTGGGAGCACAAGGAGCGTCTTCTTGTTGGACGGGCGTCCAACCCGAGCCTCGCATCCGTCTATCAACAAGGCAAAATGGACGGGAACGGCCAGAACGTTCCTAGCGTGCCGTCTATTCCCGCACAATATCTGAACCAAGGCCAGGCTCCGCGGTTGGGTGTCTCGGGTTCTGCTGGCAACGTGGCTAACCAGGGCGGACCGGCTCAGGGAGGCAGCCCCAGTCAGGGAAACCAGGGCGGAGGCGTAGAAAACTTCCTCAGCTCCCCTATCGACGTCCCTACTCTCATCGCGACCAAGGGTTACAACCCAGTAGACTTCGACACGCGGCCGGCTTTCGTGAGCATCTTCTTAGCTCGTACTGTGATTTGCGACAATTGAAGTTTGCCATGTAGGCGCGGTACTTTGTCATCAAATCTTACACGGAGGATGACGTTCACAAGTCCCTTAAGTACGAGATCTGGAGTTCAACAGATCCCGGCAACAAGCGTCTGGACAAGGCATTCAAGGAGACTGCAGGACGGGGCCCTATCTACCTGTTCTTTAGCGTCAACGCAAGGTTCGCATTTCTTGTCAGACGACCGGACTCTATCTGACCACTGTGCTATAGCGGTCACTTCTGCGGCATGGCTGAGATGTTGACTCCCGTACGTCTGTGCAGTCTGTCAGTCTGTCGATGGGGAAATAATTACAATGAGGTTGCTTTGTTCCAGGTTGACTATACACGGACCAGCACCGTGTGGGCCTCGGACAAGTGGAAAGGTGTCTTCAAGGTGCGATGGATCTTTGTTCGGGATATCCCAAACGCTAGCCTTCGCCACATCCGCCTCAAGTACGTCATCGTCCACGTTCCTTGCGTATTTTTGGTATTGATTGGCGTATAGTAACACGCAAGAACGCAAACCTGTCACGAACTCCCGTGACACGCAAGAGTTGCTGCCTGATGCAGGTCAAGAGATGCTGCGCATCTTCCACACTCACCCCGCCAGGACCTCTCTGCTGCAGGACTTCGCGTTCTATGAGGTCAGTGCAGCTCCTAGTTGATTTCAAAGCGAAGTCTTACGCTCCCGCAGCTTCAAGCTATGCAGAAGATACAGGCCCAGGCGTTCACTCAAGGAGCGTCATCTCCAGCTCAGACCCCCATGAGTGTCCAGACCCCAGGTAGCCAAGGTCAGGGCGGCGTTTCTCCAACGTCCACGGGCCAACACCCATTCGCCATGTCCAACCCTACAGCTCTAGCCTACGCTGCCCAACAGATGGGTCTGCCGCAAATGAATGCGAATATGGGCATGGGCATGGGCATGGGCATGCAGATGAACCCGATGCTTCAGATGCAGATGAACATGGCCCAGCCCTTTGCAAACCCTCACGCGATGCAGAGCGTCATGCGCAACCCGAGCCCCGGCCCGATGCCCGTCGGCACGCAGAACTTCATGAACCTTGGCGGTATGCCAGGTTTCT
Organism: Ganoderma resinaceum; assembly: GCA_964023155.1. NCBI lineage: Eukaryota > Fungi > Basidiomycota > Agaricomycetes > Polyporales > Polyporaceae > Ganoderma > Ganoderma resinaceum. Next base: position 3,149,792 of record OZ026794.1, read on the forward strand.
GAAGCTTCTGACCGTATCTTCGTTCCATCCCTTTCCTCCTACTCTGCGAACTTTCGTACAATACTCCAACTACGCCTACCCACATGCCGCACGCACACAAGAACAAGAATACATCGCACACTCTGATCTTGAATATAGATTTCACCTCAACCGTCAATCCCAATGGACGGACGGAAACCGGTACATATGTGCACTAATGTTCCTGATTTCCATTCGCTTCTACCCTCTCTGTTTTCTATGTTTCATTCCCTCTTGCACAGTCCTGTCTCCCCTCTGTATTATTACGAAGTCTCCGTCAGCAGCGCTCGTCGTTTGTCTACAGTTACCATAATGACCGTCACGCTCTTCGCGCTGCCTTGTTTTCCTACGGTATGCACACCCTTACGCTGAATTTCGAACTCCCAGAGCGATCACTTTACACTCGATTCCCGCAATCTCTGGCTCTAGAGCCTGGTTGCGGGTCGGAATCCACTCCCAAGCTATCAAGTCTTCGAGCTTCACGTTCCTTCGAAATGTTTTTTTCTTGCTCTTATCTCTCTATCTTGTCCGTCCCCAACACCTTCCCTCCGTTGTTTCAGTCTCGATGGTCTGTCACCAGTTTGAATGTTCTCCATATTACGCTACGTTACTTGCATTGCACCGGGAGCTGCGCGGTACCACCACACACGGGACGATGAATCAGAACGGACGTGGACTATCGAACGTGTTCGCATGTATTTGTGCCCCGTACATACGCACTTGTAGTTCTTTGTTCGTTACACAATCATCATACCGACCTCCGAACCTGCCTGCTGGCCAGAGTCTGCATCGCATTGACAAGACCACGATCAAGCGACGTAGACAGACACGGAGCAGGACTCGACTATGTAGTTGACTCGAGCTCCGTTTACTCGATTGCGGAGTGTGCAGGGATGTTGACGTCGATCATCGCCACATGCGTGACCGCGACGCGTCGCGATCGGGCGTGGCAGGGTGTGCTGCAGCTGCGTGGGGAAACTGGCGCCCACTTGTAAGGTCATCCGTCTGCCATGCTACCTCTCAACTCTCCCCAGCTCTGCTCTTGGCCAACACGAGCCTCCTGCCCACTTCAATGCCCAGCTCCTCCGTATGGAGCCCGTAAAGTACTACCAGATCGGAGGCTTCAGAGCACATCTCCCATGGTGGCAATGGTGAGCTGCAAGTCCATCCCAGTCGGTGTTCTCCCCCAATTCAGAGACTAACGGATCGCCCTTCGTAGGAATAGGAACTCTAGCAGCGAAGTCCTTATCAGCACTCTGATGAGGATGTTCCAAGATGGCGATGATCTGGTACTCGGTAAGGCTTAGCTCGCGCACTATAAGGCACACGGTCGCTCACGAACACGAATCGTCCCTAGGAATCCGGCCAAATGGCGCGTCGTACCTGCTCCTCCCAGTTGATCGGTTCGACGCCCGCTTTGGACAGCGGCCACGGGACCGTCCGTGGAGCGCGCACGACTTTGAATCGCTCTCGCCGATCCAGTTCGGCAGGGAGAAGGATCTGGTCGACAAGCTGTCGTCTTATGTGAGCAACAAGAAGACCAGAGACGGGAACCCTCGCGACAGAAGCAAGGCAAATACGGAGTATACTGCGGGCGGCGAGGGTCCCAGCGATCGGGGCGACGAACGGTCGTGCTTTGAGCACCAGCGGTATGCCCTCTCTTACTCAAGGGTAATAGGTGTGAACTCATTTGCTCTCTCCTGCAATAGACTTCTCTATCGCCTGCTACAGAAGACCATAAGACGCCCAGGGGACTTCGCTGTCTCCTTACCTCCATGGTTCCATGACGTCCACATTTATTCCTTCGCCTTCAATCTGTGGTTTGGGGACACCCGCGCGTTGGATCAGCGTCTGGCAGACCCGAAAGTACTCGATGTGGGCTGGACGGAGTTCGACGCACCGACGGATTCTGACGACCTGAAGGCGGTATCGACGACTCACTTAACTGTAGAGGAAGAGCGGTATTTAGGGAATCCTGGGAGGACCCGATCGGTAACTCGGACCGTTGTCATAAAACTCGCAGAGTCTGAACTATCTATTAGACCCTCCCAGATATCACGCAGGCTATGCCTCGAGATGCGATCGCGACGTTGCTGCAGAACTTATTCTCGTCGGAACAAAGCGACGACGCGAGTCCGCCGAAGCTACTGCTTGTCCATGACGCGAAGACCACGAAGGCTGTTCTCCGTTCATTCGGAGTAGACACATCGAAGTGGGCGATGGGCATCAAGGACTTGCTGTACAGCCCAGCCGCGAGTAATGGTCTGAGGAGGGACAACCAATACGACGTTCATTTAGAACGCCGTGATCGTGGGTTGTACGGCAAACCCTCCCGGGAACGATCTCGTTCCCCCCGCAGACAGACTGCGGACGAACGTCAAGTTCGTCCCCGGTCCCCGCTAACGCGCCGCCCCGAGGCACCCCCGGTGTACATAGTTGATGTACGTGCGATGTACGGATTCCTAATGCGCGTTGCGCCAGGACGGGACATTTCGATCCTGTTGAATGCCAAAGCACTCCGCGTGCAAGACGCCGCCCTACACAGAGACGAAGACGACCAAGTCATCTACCAAGACGTCGACCCCAAGGAATGGTGTGCAGGAAGAGAGAGCAGGCGGGTGTAATTCCTATCAGATTAAAGGCGGAATATGCTCACGAATCTGGATAATAAATAGGTTGATAGGATATATGTGGGAAGACATGGCGAACGGAGTTGCGATCGACGAACAGTGCGCATATCGAGACGAAATCGCGAAGGAAGCGGCCTCATATGTGCCACCTCCTAGGCGCCCTGGGAGTGCGGACGATGATGACGTGGACCCCAACGACATCATGCAGCCCATGGGGGCTGGCTCGGGGCAATCGCAAGCGAAGCCATCGAAACCATACGGGATGTTCGATTCGGAGGATGAGGACGATGGCTACTTTTAGTTAACTGTGGAACGTCCATAGCCGTCTCCCAGAGCATAGTAAGGCACATAGCATACAATGCTCTCTGTACCCCATAAATCTCGCACGTATGTATACCAATCTGGTACGAGGGATGTCCCAAGGGTGGTAATGGCGCTGGGGCAAACGAACGATGATGGTTACCAAATCGGGAAGCGCGCAACTAGTATGGAGGAGTTCATCCGCCTCGGAGCCACGCGCGCGACCGCAACCGCTTCCTACGTTACGCCTCATTCACGCTCTTTTCTCCCCTGGGCCTCCTTAATTTTGCTTACTGTTCTTCTCAGAAACGTCTCTTGGCTTGCTTGCGACCCTAACAACCCACGATGTCTATGCTCTCGGAGCGGCAAAAGGAGGAACTGTATGTCACATTCCGATATCTGCATTGCTAGCATGTCTTCACGGGTAGCATGCGATGAAGTCAGAAGTCCATTCTCGAGTATTTGCACGCCAACAACTTCACTGATGCATTCAACATGCTCAAGGCCGAGACCGGGCTCGAGTACACACCCGACCCGAAAGGCAAGTACGTCGGATTGTTGGAGAAGAAGTGGACGAGCGTGATACGATTGCAGAAGAAGGTGCGCACTTGAACCCCCTCATTTTTTCCCCTTGGCCTTCATATCTTCCCCCTTCCCCTTCACGCGTTATGCCATGTGTGATTAGATCATGGACTTAGAGAACCGCAACGCCGCGCTCCAAGAAGAGTTGTCGCTATCACCAGCCAAACGCGCTTCCCTCCAGACGGACTGGGTGCCGCGGGCACCCGCTGCATATGTATTGACAGGACATCGCAATCAGGTGCTCAAGATCGCGTTCCACCCAACATTCAACCTGCTCGCATCGGCAAGCGAGGACGCAACAGTGAAGATTTGGGATTGGGAAACAGGAGAGTTCGAGCGGACGCTGAAGGGCCACACCCGCTCCGTGACGGATGTCGCGTTCGACAGCCGGGGGAATTTGCTTGGTGCGTATATGCTCTCCCTCTGCACGCGCGAGTTCTCTCCAGCGGGAGGAGGAACATATCGCTGACCGCCCGCGAAGCAACGTGCTCGTCCGATCTATTCATCAAAATCTGGGACGTACAGAACGAGTGGAAGAACACGAAGACATTCTCCGGACATGATCACAGCATCTCCTGCGTGCGATTCATGCCTGGTGACCAGCAGATTGTTAGCGCTAGTAGGGACCGAACAATACGCATATTCGACGTCGCGTCTACGTTAGTACCGCTTGCTCAAACTCTCCTTCGGGCGCGTATGTTGACGTTTCTACAGCCACCTCGTTCGAACTATCATAGGCCATTCAGATTGGGTTCGATGGGTGGAGCCCTCGGACGATGGGCGGTTGCTCGCGAGCTGTTCAAATGACCAGGTAAGCGCATAGAGAAAGCCGGATGATACGTTCCTGATGTCATCATGTTAGACGGCACGTATCATCGACCCTCAGACTGGCGAGACAAAGACCGAGCTCCGGGGTCATGAACACACCGTTGAGGTGGTGGCCTTCGCGCCTTTAGCTGCTTATGCTGCGATCCGAGAGCTCGCCGGCATTCCTGTGAGTGACATGCACGCACACGGCTGCCAGGGGTTGACAGAGGTTGCCACAGAACACAGAACGATCAAAGAAACCTGGCGCGTACCTGGCCACAGGCTCTCGGGACAAGAGCATCAAACTGTGGGACACCCAAAGTGGCCAGATGCTCCGGAGCCTTGTGCGTTTTATGCGTTCTCCTTCCGGGGTCCGTGTGCTCAGTCCATAATGAATTGTTCACAGGCTGGTCACGACAACTGGGTACGCGCCCTTGTGTTCCACCCGACAGGGAAGTTCCTCCTTTCTGCCTCGGACGATTACACAATACGGGTCTGGGAGCTCACCACGGGACGGTGTGTGAAGACCGTGCAGGCGCACGGGCACTTCGTCACCTGCCTGGCGTGGGGCCGCCAAGCACCGGCGCAGAGCGGCGACGGAGGGAAGACGAACGGCGCGGGCGACGGGAGCCAAGAGGTGGAGAAGTTCGTGAACGTCGTTGCGTCCGGGAGTGTCGACCAGACGATCAAGATATGGCTGCCTTGATCCTCCGTGCTGGCATGGACCTGACCTTCCACACTCGATCCCGTGGATTTGGAATCATGAATTCGGTGTTGCTGGTAGACGGCGCATTATATTTGTGGCCTCTCAGGACTTTACGGTGGGTAGATCGGCTCGACATATGCCTCTTCGATGACTGACACTTTCTTCGCCCATAACCTTGTCCGATGCGACGTCCGTTGCTGTCTGTCGTATCTACCATCGCACAGATGTCTTGCTATTCGATCACGTACGGGCAATCCCCTTCATTCTGTTGTGTATGTTTACTAATACTTATACTTTTGTGCCCACTTCCGCTATGTGCTTCGCCCTCCTCTGGACCACACGCAGTATTGTTACCCTCCCTCCGACACGCATACCCCATATACAACGTCTAGGTATCATCAACGCTACTTGTACAATTTATTTTTAACAGGGCGTGTCGCTGCTCATTGAAACAAATCGAATCGATCGTTTTTGAGTTTATTTGCATGGCGGCGTCCGGCAATATTGAAGTTGCGCGCGGCCGGATGGATTGCACTACAAACACTGCGTGTCAGGAGTCCGTAAGCAGGGGGTCGCTTACATTCGACCATGTCGCGTGGCGCACCTAGTCACATTCCTGTACGTGACGTAGACGAAGGGTGGCCGACAAACGACCATGTCGCGTATCCGAAGGGTTCGTCTACGTGACATAGCCGCCCCTTATGACTATGTTTGCTGATGCAACATTTGCGAAGGTAGTCTAAGACTACGTCCACGCTCGTGCTGCACTTTTCGGACAGAAGTTTTCGAGTGCACGACTATAGAAGCTCTAACTCTGGTCGGGGGTGCCATGTAATCCTCAAATCATGCGAAATAAGTTGGGGAATTCGGCGCAAGGGCTGGATATTCCCCCGCACGTGTAGAGTCTCGGCTGTGTCCTCACATAGCCGCGCAGTGTCGTAGACGAGGCGTTCGTCTACGTTCGTCCACTTGCCACGGCCGTGCATGGTCATAGATACATTACATATCGTCTACCCGAGATATGCGCATGATGTGACCACGTTACGTGGGCGACCTCTACCTACGGACCTCTGACATGCAGTGAAAGCAATATTGACGTTGGCTTCGAGATGGCAATGTTCCGGGCCGAGAAGACTGGTAGGGATCTGAGATGAGGGTGTTGGGGGTCTCGGCGGCCGGGCAACCCTTCGGGTAACGCCGGTCCGCAGTAAGTTGGCAAGTTGAGGTTGCCGGGAATATTAATCGTCGGGTGCTGCTCTCGACTCCCTCATATCCATCCCTGAACGACGCTTCTTGCCGATGGTGCTGCCTGTCGGCCCGACACCCAACGCCCTACCAACCAACGCTTACCCGACGCGGGGCCATTGCGCCGCACGGCTCAATATTGGAAAGGTCACTTGAGTACACCCCCCCATCTTGAGATTGTTTACTTATAGATGGGGTAAAAAGAACACCATGATTGGTGCCCGCTCGCCGTCCAAGACGAACCTTGAACAGCAGTGAACGCCATTAATATTGAGCCAAGCCGTCCCGTCATCCCCGCTTGTGACCTGCGGCGTCTGTCCCCACAAGCCAAGACGAATAGAAGGTTGCAAGGTTTGTTGCTGCGTCCCACCACACAGCCGACGGGACACAAAGCCCCCATAAATTCCCTGGGACCCTTTGAGCGAAGGGGGCTACTCGTGCCCGTATCTCCGACTCCGACCACGGGTATCTAGGATCACATCATTTTAGTGAGCCTTGAATCCGACGTCCACCGGCTGCTCAGTCTGCCGATACGTATCTGCTGTGCGGGTGGATCAAGAAGCACGGTACGTTTCCTGCCATACGGTCCCATATGAGCGGTGACAGCACGAGGCATCCCCATGCATGCATCCGTGTTTCGTAGTGCACGCGCTAAGCTTCTCCAGGCCGATAACACTTCTTCGGCAGCTCGTATGCTTTGCTCGATGATAACGTCTTCCGTGACCCCTTCACGGACGGTCTCACACGCCGTTCGCTGTGGTGAGTATCCCCTTGGCGTCTCTCGCTGCACGACAGTATTTATATTCCCTCTGGCCTTCTCAGGAACCCCCAAGGTTCTTCCTCCCAGTCGTTCCCACCATGTCGGACCCTTCGAGAACCATGGCGGAATTGGAAGACAAGCACTCAGCCTCCGACTTTTCGCTCGAGAAGAAGGATCGCGACGGCGTCGATGTCACCGACGATGCTATCATGGCAAGGGAGGTCGAGGAGTTCGAGGAGCGGCTTCAGCACGACGAAGCTGCCGAGGAGGAGTACCTCGTCGAGGAGGCGTACGAGGTCGCAATCAAGGTTCGTTCGGCCACCCTTCCCTTAGCCCTTGCTCTCATGCTATTTATCGTCAGGTTTTGTCCACCAAAGACGACCCCGAACTTCAGGCCGTTACCTTCCGTACGATATTCCTTGGTCTTGGCTTCTCGGCCTTCGGAGCGTGAGGACTTTCTATCCCCCCCGTGCTAATGAAATTCCAACATCGTCTTCCAGGGTATTGGCCCAGATATACTACTTCAAGCCACAAACACTGCTCGTCTCGCAGCTGTTTCTCCTGGTATTGTCGTACTGGTTCGGCGGTGCGATGGCAATGCTGCTACCATCTCGTGGCCTGTTCCGTTGGATCAACCCTGGACCATTCAACAGTGAGTTCTAGGATGAACTGTTTTTCTAGATACCCTGCCTGACATCATCATTAGTTAAGGAGCATGCGGCCATCATTATCATGGCTTCTTCAGCTGCCGTTTCGGCCACCGCCATTCAAGTCATCTCCGTGCAGGACTGTGAGTACATTGACACCCTCGTGTAGCGCCGAACTAACTCATTTTTGCAGTGTACTACAACAGGAAACTGGTAAAAAAAACCCGTCTTCATAGTCACACATAGACCCTTGTTGATTAATATGTTTTCAGAATGCTGGCTTGGCGATCTTCACGTTGATCGGATCCCAGTTGCTCGGTTACGGATACGCCGGTTTGCTGCAAGATTTGCTGGTAAAGCCTACGAAATGTTTCTGGCCCTCCACCAGTACGTATTTCATTGCCGTCACGCCCCAAGCCTGAAACTTTGCTTATGAAAATTGCAGTCTCCACCGCCAACCTCTTCCAGGCGCTGCACTACGACAACCAGATGACGTCGAAGCGTGTCCGCCTCTTCTGGACCATCTTTGTCGTCATGTTCTTCTGGGAGATCATCCCGCAATGTGAGTAAACCGCATTTCCCGTCGACCCGTTTGGTCAAAACTGATGACCGCTGCCTCACAGGGATCTTCCCGCTACTCACGGGTGTATCTATTTTCTGTTTAGCCAACAACACCAGTCCTGTGTTCCGTAACGTCTTCGGCGGTGCTAGCAACAACGAGGGCATGGGCCTACTCTCGTGGTCCTTCGACTGGAACCTTATTAGCAGCAACTGCTTGTTCAATCCCCTCTGGCTCCAGATCAACCAAGATATCGGCATCTTGTTCACTTACGTATTGATGACTAGTGTCTACTACGGCAACCTGTGGCGTGCTAAGGATTTCCCCTTCATGAGCCAGGCGATCTTCGTACGTATATTCACTATTTGGACGTCATGCATGTTCTTTAACCGTCTATTCCAGGCCGAAGACGGCTCTCAATACAATCAGACCGCCCTCCTGACGAACGGCAAGTTCGACGCGGAGAAGTATGCTCAGCTTGGCGTAAGCAACGTCTCCTCTCCCCTCCGTGGCTAGCTTATGAATGACCCGAACTAGCCTGCATTCTTCTCTGCTACGAATGCGCTCTACTTCATGACTTCGAACCTTTCGCTGGGTGCCACGTTCACTCACGTCTTGTTCTGGCATTGGCAAGATATCAAACCTTTCCTCAAGACCTTCAACCCTTGGAACAAGGAGGCCTACGTTATCCACGATTCCCACTACGAGAAGATGAAGGTATACAAGCCGATCCCCCGCTGGTGGTACTTCGTTCTTCTGCTCGGCGCATACGCGATCGCACAGGCGACCAACTACGAGGGCCACTCCGGTCTCCCGTGGTGGACCCTGACCGTCATCCTGATCATCTCGTTGATCATGTCGATGCTGTTCGCCACACTCGCTGCGACCATCGGGTTCAAGGAGTTCGGCACGTCCGCGAACGGTTTCTACCAGATGATCACCGCTTACCTCGTCCCGGGGGACCCGGTCGCGAACATGTACGGCGCGCTCTACGGCCAGCACCCGCAGAGCCAGTGCATCCTGATGTTGGGCGACCTGAAGCTCGGCCAGTACGTCAAGCTCGCACCCCGTATCACGTTCTCGATGCAGATCATGGGCACCGTTGTCGGTGCCATCCTCAACTGTACGTGTAGCTCCACTTCTCTTCTAGCGTCTCCCCGGTCCTCACTTTACGCCGCCGCCAGACATCATGATGGTCACGATCATCGACGCCAACCGCGACGCGCTCCTGTCAATCTCCGGCACCCGTCTATGGTCTGGACAAAACGCCCAGTCCTTCAACAGTACGTCAGAGCAGACACGGGAATGACATCACATAGGTGCTGATCATCGGGACAGCTAACGGTATCTCGTGGGGTGGCCTTGGCCCCAGGATGTTCGGCATCCACGGCGTGTACCACATGGTGCCTATCTGTCTGGCCATCGGTGTCTTCCTCCCCCTACCGTTCATCCTTGCCGTAAGTGCCGCACGACACAGCGTCTGCCGCGTTCCGTTCTCGATGCTCAACGGCGCACGTTTCACTCTAGTGGTACATCTGGCCCAAGGCCGGCTTCGAGAACTTCAGCACTCCGATCATCCTCCAGTACTCGACGTACCTGGCGGTCGGCATCAACACCGCGATCAACTCAGCGATGGTTATCGGCCTCTTCTCCCAGTGGTGGGTCCGCACGCGCTACCCGCGCTGGTTCACGAAGTACAAGTGCGTCTCCAAGCCTTGGCCTTCCGTCACATTTTGAGGTCGGGCGTGTACTGACCGCGTTTGACAGCTACATCGTCGCCGCGGCGCTCGACGGCGGCACCCAGGTCATCTCGTTCATCCTCAACTTCGCCGTGTTCGGTGCCTCCGGGGTCCCGCACAACTTCCCGGAGTGGTGGGGCAACGGTGCGCTTGTTCTCCCATCGTGTTTGATGTGAATCTTGGCTGATATGCGCGGTGGCTTGTCCGCAGACTTCAACTTATCCGCAGACCGCTGCCTGCTGCCCGACAACTGATTCTCGCGACTCTCGGACCGCGCCTCGATGTCAACTGTACTCAAGTTGTGCTGTAATTTGGCTGTAATATTAGACTGTTCCGTTCACTCTTGTCGGGGTTGGAGAATGAATTCATGACTTTTTCCTATCTTCTATGCGGGTATGCCGATGCAGGGGTCTCGCGGCACACTGAGTTGAGCGTGTTCACACATGAACGAGAGGCCAGTTATCTGATTTTGAGCAGCGCGAGGACAGCAACGCGGCACTGATTACTTCCGCAAGCCGTTCGATTAGAGCGTAGTCGCGATATCCCGGTGCTTGGCCCCGGGTTTCTCTCTCCACAAGTACACACACTACTTACGCGCCGGTCTACCCGGCCGCAGCCCTGATCTCCAGATCTCCGGCCATCAGGTGGGATCTGCTGGACCCAGGACACTCCTACGAAACCGTGATACTGTAAGTATAAAATCCTCCAAGTTGCCAAAGGAACCATGGCCGTAATAACGAGGGGGGCGTGACTAACATATCGCGTGCTTATACATGATCCAGTCCGAGACCGTTGGCTCCACGACCTACCCCGAAACCCGCCTCTCGGATCTGCGCCTTCAGCTACAATCCGTCCCCATCGACCCACCTTTCGGGCCGCTTCGCGGCCCCGCCCCACCCTTGGAATGACTAATTTGCCCCACCTCGACCCCCGCTCCCGGGTATCGACCTCAACCGAAGAGTGGTGGTGGGAAGGAGCCTGGGAATTTGCATGACTGTTCTGCACTGTCAAACAGCGATGAAAAGCACATTCGAGTTATTGCAAGTATTCACGGACGTTAGGTATGAATATTGTATACAAGACAATCACAACATGGGGGAAACTACTCTACACCATCTGCAATCAGTTGCTAGGGTCCGTTTGGGAACCGCGTCGCATTGTGTTATGTGTCCGCAAGTGACGAGGCTGGACAGCCAGCGGCCTTATCCAGAACTTGATCTGCCCCAGTTTAGTGGCAGTCAGGAGCCCTTTGGGAAGAAAGGCAATATCGGTGAACATCTCGTTGCCGATATGTTTGACCTGATGAGCAATGGTGGTGATATCTATGAGCGAATAATGTTGCAGCCGAGTATGATAAGCTAGTACGCACTACGACGGGCTGCACGACCGCTACCTCGTTGCGTGACGGCGCAGGATGATATCGTGGCAGTGGGGATTCACCGCCCGGTGTACCTGAAGGTGGGAGATACAGAGTGGACTCGCCTCTTCGGCGTAACGCTAGCGAGATCGAGGACGTTATAGACATGCGCTGTTGATGAGCAGCCTGTGCGGATCCTGTGATGAGTGTCCTGCTCCGAGAAACCATTCTTAATCGAGAGCTCAAGCTCACATGTAATTTCGGCCTGTGCAGCGCGCCACTCGAGAAGTCCCACTAAAGCAATTTCAGATGACATGCGGAAATCGTGCCGACTCGTACGTACCAGGATAAACTTGTTATCTTCTCCTATGCTGCCAAAGCGATACGTACGACCATCACAGCGTATCTCGTCAAATGCGACACCGGCGACGAAAGAGGAGTGCCCCTGACACCTGGCGATTACCCTCTGCTCCCATGGAGAGAATATCGTAACTAGGTCGTCCTGGCCCCCGGTCTACGCAATATCTACCATGAGATGCATACGGGACGCTGGACAGAGCAGACCCACCAGGATGAAACGGCCATCTGGTGACCACGAGACGCAAGTGAGTGCTCCAAAATACGATGCGTAGCAATCCACTAGTCTGATAAAATATGAGCCACCGACTCCATGCACAGCAAAAGTTACACACTGTTCAGCGACGGTATCAATCACTCTAAGACAGCCATCCTCGGAGATGGCGGCGAGAAATTTGGCATCTGGTGAGAATACAAAATCTCCGAGTCCGTGTCAGAGGGATCTTGTAAAACCAATCGTAGCCCTCACCTACGATACTTCTACGTGAAACCCTCCAGTGGCTAACTGGGTTCTTCGCTGTCTTCTCCTTCTCGGGTTTGGCACCGACGAGGACCGGCCCGCCCATTGTTACTGGGTGCCACGGAGGCATGGTCACGAATATCGAGTCAAGGGGATTCCATTCCCCTTGCGAGTCGCTGGAAGAGGAGCCGTCTAGTGGCGAAACAGAGGGTGGATATGCCCCCGGCTCTTGAGGAGTAAACGCGCCGTCTTCTCGCTCCTTGTCGTAAACGACGATAGTGCCGTCCGTGTGGGAGACGAGAAAGAGGTTCGGGGAGTCTGGAACCCAGCGTATCGCGGTGCACGCTGCGCTGCATATACGACCCTGAGCATCACTGACCGTCAGCTTAAGCATAGTGCGCATGGTCCCAGACCTACCTGTTTATTGAAGCGCCCATAACGGGAATTTATTGGGTCTGTCGGCCCAGGTAAGTGAAGCATGTGTCGGGCGACTTCAGAGAAGACTCACCTAACCACAGGATATCCCCCGTATGGAACCCAATGATGACGTCTAACCGTTCGGCATACACGGTAGCCAGATTCACGTCATGGCAAGTTGGGTATGCAGAGAAATATATTCGCGCCAGAGGCTCCTGAATGAGGTTTTTCATACGCACGGGTAAAGTAGAAGGATCCGTCGTGAGCACATACCTTGATCTTCGTACCCGCCTCCGTCCAGACAAACGTCCTGGCAGAGTTGTAGAACATGAACGTGGTCTCCCCTTGCTTCGACTGCAGGACCTTGTTCAGGTTGTCCGAGTTCTGCAGTCGAGTGATGAAGGTTGACGAGGTCGTCCGCATGTTGTGCTTCGGTCGCGGGGCCGCCTTTCTCCTCCCCAGCCCGCCAGGGAGTTGCGCGAACGGCGTGCTTGGTTGATCATGGGGGGTGGATGCGGAGTTGTCGGGAGCGGGCGTACTAGACGCGTCTGGAGAGCCGTCGTCTTGATCGTCGCTGCTGGACACACTCAAAGCGTCTTCGCGCTCCTTCGCCAGCACCTTCTCCTTCTTGCCCTCCTTCTCCCGGTTTCCTGAAAGTAGCTGGGAGAGACCTGCAGGTGCGTTGGCGGACTTCGTTGCAGGGAAGCGGACCGAGACAGTGGAGACCTTCGTAGGGTATAGGATGGGTGCGGCGGAGATGGTGTGCGAGGCAAGCGGGGCGGGCTTGTGCTCTTCGGTGATGGAGTACACACCCTCGGGGGCGACGAATGTCGATTCATTCTCCATCTTTCATTGTCAGAGACGTGAGACGACGAGTTTGCGCGACAGGCGGGGGTTCGATGGTGGCGGGCGGGATGAGTTCCAAGTGTCATTGTCCGGAGGCGTTGGGTGCCTAACCGGCGCATGACCGCACGGATCTTGCGTCCGTTAGCCCCCAAATGCCGTCCCTCAACTTGTCCTCTACCCTCGACCATGTTATCCCCCCGACAGCCCATGCTTCGTGCTCTGAGAACTGTTCCGAGGCTCCAGGTACGTGCTCGTTGTACAACGCACGTTCGACAACGTTATCTAATATTTGCGAAACAGCATACAAGTCGCCGGTGGTCAAGCACCGAGCCTCCTCCGGCTGGAGGTCATTCAAATCTCATTAGTGCCTCGTCCTTACTCAAGCCTACGCGCGACGTCGCGCTCCGAACGCAGGGCTTGCAATGGGTCGACCCCATCGACTCTGACCCGACGCGGGACATGGTAGGACGCGAGACGCGGAAGATGAATATGTATCAGGCAGTGCGGGACGCGCTCAGGTACGCCAACACCTCCACTCTCACCATCTCCCTCTCGTCCCTGAAAGCATGCTTTCGCTATCTCTCCAGCATTGCACTCAACAAAGACGACACCGCCGTTATCTTTGGCGAGGATGTCGCCTTCGGTGGTGTCTTCCGCTGCACTATGGTAAGTGGTTATATTCCCGAGCACTTCCTTCGACCGGCGTCCGTCCGACCCCGCATGCGGGGTACGGCTATTTCATGAAGTAAGAATACTTAAGCCATGTGATACAACAGGGCCTCGCAGAAGAGTTTGGTATGTCGCACCCATGGCTATTACGCGACGCGTCTGATTCACGGTCGCAGGGCGAGAACGCGTCTTCAACACACCATTAACGGAGCAGGGCATCGCGGGCTTCGGCATTGGTTATGCTGCTATGGGCCATACAGCGATTGCTGAAATACAGTTCGCCGACTATATCTTCCCAGCTTTCGACCAAGTGAGTTGTTTCGGGTTCCCGCCAGGATGCCCTTTTAAAAATGAGCGCAGATCGTGAATGAAGCAGCAAAATACCGTTTCCGTAGCAGCGGAAACTTCAGTGCCGGGAAGCTGACAATTCGCTGCCCATCAATGGCGGTCGGCCATGGTGGACACTACCATTCCCAAAGTCCTGAAGGTTACTTTATGGGTGCCGCCGGACTCAAGGTGCGTCGAACACAAGCCGTCTTTTGCGTTTCGCAGACTGACAAGTCTCCATTGAGATTGTTATACCCAGATCCCCAATACAAGCGAAGGGTCTTTTACTAAGCTCCATTCGAGAGCCAAACCCCGTGATCTTCATGGAACCAAAAATTCTATACCGGTCTGCTGGTAAGGCATAAATATTTCCATGATGCTTTCGAGTCTCATGCTAATACCCGTGGGCAGTGGAGCAGGTTCCCATTGATGACTACGAGATACCCCTCGGCCAGGCAGAAGTTCTAAGACGTGGATCCGATCTGACGGTCGTCTCTTGGGGAACACCCATCTACAGCTGCGAGTCTGCCCTCGATCTCTTAGCCAAACCTCCACCGTCGATCTCGCAACACGTTCCCGAGTCATTACGTTCGGCGAAAGTCGAGCTCATCGACTTGCGGACCATCATGCCATGGGACGTCGAGACGGTCGTCGAGAGCGTTCAACGGACAGGGCGGCTCGTCGTCGTTCACGAGGCTGGTCGCATCGGAGGGGTGGGCGCGGAAATCGGGGCCGAGATCCAGAAGAAGTGCTTCCTGAAACTGAACGCACCCGTGAAGCTCGTCACTGGCTGGGAGTAAGTGCACCCTGCTCGTGTTGCTTCAGAATCTACTGACGCTGTGCGAATAATTCAGCACGCCGGTCCCGATGCAGTATGAGAAGTTCTATATGCCGGACAACATTCGGATCATGGATGCTATTGTAGAGACTCTAACATACTAACGAGCAGCGTATAATCGCCGGTATGCAGGTATATAGCATTGTACACTACCACCAACATAGAACTCGCAGTACAGGTGGTTTCAGATCGGACCACGCAACCTGTCCTTGAGCGACGCAAGCCGATATTTTCATATAGCGGGTATAGCGCGGACATCCCATCATTGGTGTATGTGGTAACCCATTAACGCAATCATACTAGGTATCGTACAGATCTCGATACAGATACAACAGCGCTTCCATGGCAGTGAACAACATTTCCAAACAGAATACATTGCGACATATAGATGGAGGAGCACACCTCAGCATCACACACCGTCTCCGTCCCAGCCATATCCATCATCGTTTCTTCTTGCTTGACGGACCGTCCTCAAATTCCTGTACAAACGGAACCTCCACCGCCTCGATCTTCCGCTTCGTGCCCGTAGGCGACGAAAGCGCAGCAGTCCCAGTCCCGTTCGCGACCCCAGGGCACTCCGACGGTGGCTCGTCGAGCGCCTGCATATCTAAGAACGCAGAAAAGTCCTCCCCGTCGTCCTTACCCGAGGCCGGGTTCGCCGGGTCGGGTACCCCAGCACCGGTGCTGGCCAGCTGAGCGAGAAACGAGTTGAGGAACTCCGGATCGCTCCCGTCTTGCCACGGTGCGAAGCCGTCGGTCCCTTCGGGCGGCGGTGGCGGCACGGCGGGGTGCTCGACGGATGGGAAACTCACGTTCCGTGGGTCGAGGCCCATGCTGTGGATGAGTGCCTGGAGGTTCGACTGCAGGTCGTTGACGTCTGCGTCGATCTCGGCAGCGTGGTTGTAGGTTTTGTTCAGCCGGCCGGCGTTGTCCAGTAAGGCGGCCTCTTGTGGAGGAGCGCCGGAGGCCGGTGCTGATGCGATCGCAAGTGGATATGCAGGGGCAGTCTGAGGGATTGGTGGGACAAACGAGTAGGGATACGGCCAAGTTTGTTGTTGCTGCACCGAATTGGGCAATTGCGCGAAGGTGGTTTGGGGTTGGATGAGGTTTGCCGGGGACGATGGCGGAGACGGGGTCGCGAATGTCTGTAACACTTGTTGGAAATGCTCGGGCGAGGTAAGCATCTGATGCAGCGACCCTTGCCAGATTGCTTCTGGGTCAACTGTATTGGATTTTGGGATGTTTGTTGGAGCTGGTATGGAGGCGGGCGGCACTGTCGTCGACAATGCAGGAGGTATAGTGGTCTGCTGTTGAGTTTGGAGCTCATTGAGGAGCGGGGGATTGGTTAGGATTTTGGGGGCAGAATCATGGACCTCAGTGATGGTAGCAGGTGTGGGGACTGACGTGATGGGAGACTCAATAGTCGCAAATCGTTCAGAAGCTATGACGTCATTTAGTTCTGAGATAACTGCTTGAATCATGGGGCGAATAACTCACTAACAGAGAAGGGGGAGTGCTCACGGCTCCCCGGCTCACTATGAGCGTCCATATCGCTATCCTCGCAATGGTCCGGGTGTGTTCGACCGTTCCCGATGAGCAGCCGGTTAGCTGGTACGGCTTTCCGCCCACCACGACCACCGCGAGCCTCTAACGCTCGCCCGAAAAGCCCCGCAAGGAATTTGAGGATGCAATTGATGGTATCCTCATGTTTCGCATGCCTCTCTCTGGCCTCATTGGCTTCCTTCCAGAGGGCGTCATTTGATTGCTTGAGAGCGCTCAAGTCCTCCGCAATAGCCTGTTGCTGGCGCCGAATAGCATTGATGCCCTCGACGATAGACCGGACATCGACGACTTGGTTCTGCCCTTGGTAATCCTGCGAGCTAGATGACTGGAGGAGACCGAGAGCACCATTATCGGTCTGGGCATTGTGTGCCGGAGGGTTGCGTTTGCGGTGAATGAGACTTAAGAGATCTGGCTGACCACGATGGAAATTGGGATGTGCGAACTGAATGGTTTCGGAATCATTGTCGGCGCGCAAGAGGCCTTGTTGGAGGGAGGATATCTTGCGGAAGCCGTAGAGGTTGAGCTGTCGGACGAAGGACGAGAAGTTCTGGTGCTTGAACCACTTTCCAAGGACCTCACGGGCAAACCTCTCCTGATTGAAAACTAGGTGACACCGTCACTATTAGGAAAGCAGATGGGTAGCATGAGGGCATGGTACATACTATAGAAGGAGTCACCGGCTTCGGACCATTTCACCAAGGCTTCATTTGCGGGGTCGTTTACAATTCTGTAGGATGTTATCAGGGAGCGCGGAAGAGATGAGTGCGGAGTAGACTGACTCGTAAAGCTTGAGGAGAAAGCGGGCTCTGAGAGTTGAACGAGACGGATCCGAAGGAAGAGTGCTAGGGCCAGATAGTATGGCGCTCTGGGCGAGTTGTGACATGCAAAGGCAGGTATAGAGTCTAGGGGGTGGGTATGCAGACTACCAAGAGGCGGCGAGGAATGAGGCCGGTCGCCGGTGGTAGTGGTTGAGGCTGAAGGTGCACTATGTCCGGGCTTAAGCTCAAGTTTCGAAGCTTCGCCGTGTCGTCCCTTACGCCGCGTACACACCACGATCATGTGACTCCTTTCGGCAATGGGATCCCGGCCTACGGCATCGTCGGCCTTTCTTCTTTACACCGACCTCACACCCTCATGTTGCCGACCCTCAGTCTATACAATGCTTTTCCCTACAACATACTCTCGAAAATGCCTTTATATGCAACACCCTGCTCTGACGGCTGGCCACGCATATCTCTACTACTCGTCTCTTTGGGCATGCTATACTTCCTTGTTTCAGCTGTCTTGCGCCTCTACTTCTACTGTTCGAGGCGTAGCCGCGCGGTACAAGACGCGAGAGGAGTTCTCCAAGCCATGCTCACCATATTGACCCCAACCTCATCCACATGGCCAGCCCCCTACCCATCCCTAGCATATCGCGCAGCCATCCGAAAGACGCGGCTACGAACGACTCTGCAGATACCTCTTCAGACGCTCTACTTCGATATTCTTCACGGACGAGTGGAGCTCCGAAATCCTAAAGATCGCCTGCCTGCGCTCTTCAGGGACTCTCGGTCGTCCGTCTCTGAGCTCTCAGTTGGCCTTGACGTCGGCTTCTTCTGGTGGACCAAGTTGCTGACATGGATGGCCTTCTGCGACATGTTCGCTGATAAAAAGACCTATCGCATATCTGTAAGCTCTCGATGTCCGCTCCGTTATAGCTCACAAGATCAAAGCATTCTATGTAGCCAGGCCTCGCGCAAGGAAAGTCACTATATGCTTGCCAGCGGCCCGAGGATGCATTAAAATGTTGATTTGTCGGTCCAGATGCTGTTGCTGCTCCAATTAAGATTGGTCACTCGACCTTCCCACCCCACCCTCCCTCAATGTTATTCCTGAACACCTTGCGCGAGGAAACGCCAGCCGTTTCCCTAGACTGTGTCCCTCACTGTCACCTAGAATTCTACATTCGCTCTCTGCAAACCTCTCTCACCCCTGGATCTTTTCTTATGCTTGGTATCACCTCGCGCGCCGCAAATGAAGACCGCTCTTTCTGGTCTAAGGCGACAGTTTTGACCGCTCTCCCGTTCCTTCCTCGCCGCTTTCCCCGACATCGCGCCCAACAAGAACGACTCGCACAGCGCACGACAACTCCACTGCTCACATCTGTTCTCTCTGTCCTCCAGCTGCTTACCTCCGGCCCCGATCCGCTCACCGTGGAAGTGGTACGGAATGTCTCCCGGGAGTACGCTGACTTCCTGCATCAAACGGTGGACGAACTGGAGAATGACCACAGTGTTCGAGCTGCATTCGTACAAGAATGGGGAAGACAAGGCTGGATCGAAGAGAGACTGTGTATTGCATGGGAGGCTGCTCTGGTGGATGCAGGCATGTTGGAGAATTGGGTGATCGTCGTTTGCAAACAGGGATAATGTACGATAGGTCTGAAAGACCCGCCAGTCTAGTACAGGAGCAACGGGGTATGCATTAGGACGAAACGTACCGCTATGCATGAATATGATACAGATAAAAAGTAAGGCGGGCATATCATGCCATTACCCTAGTCCTAGTCCGATTCAAGAACAGAATGTCGAAGCACGATATATGCGCGTGAATCAGGAGAGTCTGGTTCACCGTCTGGTAACCAGCTACCTAATGTCAAGCTGAGCATAGGTCCACAGGCTCCATCCTCGATACTGGAACCATGGCGTGCCTCGCCATCCGAAGCATCCAAGAGGCCCCCGAGGAGCGGCCGCACTCGCGAGACAAGCATGTCGAACGCCCCTTCAAGATCGTCGTGTACGTCTTGCGGCTCAAAATCCTGCAGGACGGAGCACTGGCCAAATGGTGAGCATCGGGTAATAAGGCAAGCAAGAGCAATTTCGGAGACATACCCGCTCGTCTGCGACTGAAACCTCGAGCGTCGTGCCCTCCTCGTCGGCAAGTCGGAGGTAGAGCTCGAAGAACGCCTGCGCGAACGTCTGCGTCCCCATCACGTCATCGCACTTCGTGCACATCCGGTGCATCTTCGGCAAGCTAACGAAAGCTCAAACAATCAGCGCCGATCCCACAATGAAGGGTAGGGCGAACAAACATGGCATCGCAGTTCGTGCACCGCAAGGCCGTGCAATCCCGCAGGTCGTCCGGGAAGAAGTCCACGACCCGCGCCCGCACGTGGAAAACCGCCGGGCAAGCTCCGCTCGCCTTCACGTCCGCGAGCGAAACGCAGTCGTCCGAGTCGTCGCCGGCCCTCTCCTTGCCCTTGCGTGACGGCCTCTCGCTGTCCGCCTTCCTGTCACGCTCCCTCGCGGCGGCAGCCTCGGCCTGGCGAGCGGCCCTCGCGGACGTGCCCTTCTTGCCCTGCTTCGACGTCGCCGCGCTCTGGGCCGCCTCGAACGCCTCCTTCCGCCTCAGCAGCTCCCGCAGCTCCTTATTCCCCGTCGCCCTGGGGTTCAGCTTCGTGATGAGCCGCTGCTGGCCGCCCAGGCGCCCGCATAGGAGCGTGCCCGAGGCCGCGGGCCGCAGGCGGAGATTGCGGATGGCGATATAGTCTCCTGCCTCGAGGGCGCGTCCGAGGTCGACCTGCGCATCGTTGAGCGACACGCGCACGACGCGTTCGGCGAGGGCGCCGGAGGCGATGGATGGGGCGATGGGGACGAGGTCGGGGCGGGCGGTGTAGTCGGTTACGTAGAGGTACGAAAAGTCGTCTTTGGACGAGACAGAGACTACCTGTAAGAGCGCATATAGTCAGCCTAAAGTCGGGATTACGAGAACAGAGTGCGGCGCACCTCGACCGTGCAGTCGAAGTGGCGGTTCTCTTCGGCCTCCTCGATGAGCTGGTGCGGGAACTCCGTCACGCCTCCGGAGATCCTGGCGTTAGTCTCCCACTCCTTCTTGCGTCTGTGTGTCCGTCAGCGTTGGAAAACGACGATGAGTCGGAGACCGGAACGCACTTCAGGAGCTCCACCAGATGAGGATGACTCTCCAGCTCATCCTCATCCAACTTCTGTATTTTGTTGGCCTCTTGCATGCGGCCCTCCAGAAAGCCACCGCCGCCCCGCTTGAGCCGCATATTGCGAATGGAGTAGTATTCTCCCACCTGCATTGTGGGGCCGACGGTGGACGACGAATCCCACAACTCGACTTGCACCGCGACCTCGGCGAGCTTGGGGGGACACCATGTTGCTTGGACGGGCGCCACACCCGGATTATGCGTGTAGTCGGTGACAAAGACGGTATAGGTATTGTGGCCACTTGAGTACCCATGCAATGTCTTTTCCCAACGCAAATCAGCCTTATAATCTTGTAACCAAAAGCGACGTTCACTTACCTCGACTGTGCAGTCAAAGTACCCAAATTCACAAACGTCGGAGAGCAGCTGGTGCGCGCGGACGCTTTTAGTTGACGCCAATGGGTCGTCACCGAACGAGACGGTCGTTGCACAGATGTCCTTCCACCAGTCACTTAATCGAATAGTGTACTGCACCTCCACTGTCTCCGGCTTGAAATGTCGTACGCCGCTTTCTGAGGGCGCAGACGCGAACATGGCGGTCTTGGCGGGGAAAATCGCCCATTGCCAACCCTTGAACGAAGGTCCAACTGGACAAGTGAAGTTATTGAAGTTGTCGCCCTGGTATAAACTGAGTGTCCGACTCATCAGGGGAATATGGGTGTTTGGACTCACAGCGATAGACCTCAGAAGAACTATATCCCCTGCTGCAGGTTCTGGTAGAGCCTTCCGCGTCTTCTCAAACAAGCAGACGCTGAGCCCGCTTGATACAATGTTTGTAGGGTCGAACAAGTCGAATCGCACCACGAATTCTAGGGTTGAAGTCGTCATCAACACCACAACAAAGCGACATGCTGACAGCGACTCACCGCCCGTCCTCGTTGGCTTAATTGCACTTCCTGAACTTACCACACCCATGATATGCTTAGTACCAGCGCCTTGGAACTCAATTAATGGAGTATATCTACCCTAAGAAGACGAAGTGCATCGATGTCAGACAAATGGCTTGGGCAGTGGGAGTGGACACGTACGCATGACGCTGGGCAGCCATGCTTAAGGGATTCAACAGGGTCTATTCGAGCCTCCTCACTTGATGATTGGGGCTGCGAGTTGGGAGGTTGAGAAAGGGGAGGAGACGCTGGATGTTGGGGGGCTAGTAATGGGGACGCTGAACAGACCGCCGGAGGGGCAACGGGAGGGGAGATGGGACGGACGGGGACGATAGAATGCTTTGCGGGAGAGGGCTGTCGCTGCGGGGGTTCTGGGACAGGAGTTACACTCCCTCTAGCACTCCAAGTTTTCCCCATCTCCCCCTGCTCTGCGGCTTCAATCAACAAGTGGTCGGGAATGTCATCTCCGGCTACCCAGTACTCGTCATCCGAGTCGGAACCTAGAGCATCGGCGCGAGGTTGGGGCAGCAACTTCCCAGCTCGCGCAAGTTGTTTAAGTTTCCTCTTCTTCCTTCTTTCCTTCGTTTGCGCCGATTTCGGTAGGCGAGGCAGAGCTCGTGGCGCAGGTCGTGACGAACTAGCCTCCGAATTCTCTTGGTGCTGGGCTGTCAGAATAGCGCGTGGATCATCGGGAAAAGGGGCAGCAGTGTCGCGACTTTGCTGATGAAATTCGGGACGGGAAATGGTTGACTGGGTCCGCGAAGTGAAAATAGGTCGATAGCTGGGATCAGCGATTTGGCCATTCGCAGTTTCATCGCCACGCCCATGCTCTCCAGATTCTCTGGCAGTGAAAATCTCTGGAGGAGGGGAAGGGAGGCTTTGAGGGTTCTGCGAATCGTCCGAAGACTGTTGAGATTTCGCGCTCTCCTCCGTAGGGGGCACGACAGCTGATACGGCAACTGTAGCAGATACTAGAAGGTCGACATTCATGGCCTCGCCAGACTCGGATGGAACGACGCTGTGAGCTGTGGCTACCGATCCAACACTTCAGATTAGATCCTGCATAAGAATCGAGATATCAAACGTACTGGTGCACACTCCATTGACATTGGATACGTTCGCCACAGTGTCAGACATGTGAGAGCTGCGTGAAGTAGGTGAAGGTGGCGGTCTCTTCCGCTTTGGTGGGGCGGGGACAGCCCTGTGCTCTGGCTCTGGCGCGGTGTCAGGATCTAAGGTAGCGCTAGAAGAGTTTGTAGCTATTTTGCGAGCATCAGTTGCAGTTGTCTGGTGATAGGTGACCTCAACCGTAAAGTACTTACCTTTCCATGTGTCAAAGAACGCTTCTTGACCCGTCTTGCTTCGTACGTGGATGGTTGTGCCATCTCTCCATACTAGCCGTTTACGCAAGACGAGAGGTTTGACCTTTTCGGCGGAAATATCCTCAAGCACAAGTCCCCTAGTGGAAATACGGACCAGGGCACCGACGACAATAGGAAGATCTTGAAAGTACTTGGAAATACCACCAGAGAGTAGGACGTGCGCACGAGATCCCAACTCCACGGTTAATGCGAACTCCCAACTGTCCGCGGCGATCGTTCCACGCTCGTACACTTTCCCTTCAATGTAACCTGACTCGTCTGTGCCCTTCTTGCATACGTCTGCTGCTCTCCTCTTCTGGTTTGGCTTGAAGATGGCGGCTATCGCTGCCTGATACTCTGGGCTGTTAGGGGATTCATCTTGCCAAGGTCGTTTCATGTTGAGCCATGTAATGAGAGTAGAAGGTCACAGGGAAGCGGAGTGTGTTACAAAGACGAAGACGAGAAAGAGCTGCAGCACACAAGACAGAGGCGCGTGGTGGTCAAGACGCGACTCAGATTCTGCGACGCGCGACGCGTTCGACCGCGACTCGGACCATTCGGCTTCCCGGCCCGGCACGCCGGCAGGTGTGGCTGAGCCCTGTCAGGCTGAATGCGCCTCGACACTCCCGTTCCTCGTCCATCATCTCGACCTTGTGCTGCAACATCGCCATCGAAATGGAGGAGCTCCCGCTGCCACTTTTATTTCGCCGTGCGCTCACAACAGCCTCCAAAGCGCTCAACTTACCAACGATCGAGGATGAGACTCAGGTAAGGCTGAAAGGAGTTCGTGCTTGTTTTCTAGCTTATCCCGTTGTAGGAACTCATCCAATCTGCACTCGCGGACCTTCGCCAATGTAGCTCACGCGTCGTCAAGCTATCGCTCTTCAGTGCAAATGAGCAGCTCATAGACATTCCGACCCGCGACCTTGTCTACATCCTAGTCCCTTACGTACTCTCCGAGGTGCTATCCCGCGTCCGGACACCAGTCCCAGAGGAGCGGATGGATTTGGTTAGCAACGTCAAGGTACGTCCACTGCTTCAGATCTCGCCTCTTCTTTTTGTGATATATAGGGTGGGTAGAGGTATCTCGAATCCTTCGTCCGGTATCTGGAGCTGTATGAAGTCATCATCGAGGAGGACAAGGCCCTATACGGCCGTCCTACGTCCTCGATAACAGACCCCGCAAAACGGAGAGAGCTCAAAATCAAGCAATTCAAGTGGGAGAAGGACATTAAGGCCAGGATCGAGGTCCGTGTCTATGTCTACACCCGCATGAATACTTTACAGGGGCTTACGAAACAAAGACCTTGAGAAAGCGTACATACCAAAGTGCGGCCGAACCAAACACCAACCTCGAGCTCATCGCGTCCGTTCTCCCCGATCCTTCACAGAAGGCCGACGAGTCGTCCACCATAGACCTCGATGCCGACGTAGAAGAAATCCTCCGCGAGGCTGTGATCCTCCTGCTGCGTTTCATCTACGCCGAAGCACAAACACAACTGGAGAGCACAAATCAAGAGATTGAGTTGTTGCGCAATGCTCCTCCGACGCACTCTCGGCGCGAATCTGCTAACGATCCACGGGTGGCGAAGGGGCGCGAGGACGATAACATGTGGAAGTTGGACGCGCCGCTCAACAAGGGTGGTCCGGACGACATGGGCCCGTTACTGGATCCTCAAGGGCGGGTGAGTTTTTCCCATGACGCACATGGTGTCCTGGCTTGAATCTAAGTTCATCATATATGCAGCCGCTACGCCCATTCACGATCCTCCCCTCGAGCGCGGAAGATCGCGCGAGGCTCCAAGCCCAAGTATTCCAGCCTGACCACCGGCTACCGACCATGACTGTCGACCAGTATCTTGAGATTGAGCAGCAACGTGGTAACATCATTTCAGGTGGAGGGTAAATTCTCTAGCAGCGTCAGATGGTCTTCGACTGACAGTTGTCATTTGTAGCCCTGCATCCGAAGCCAAGCTTACATCGAAGGAGCAACTTGCCATCGATGCCGAGCAGGACGGTACAGCCTTCGCTGAAGAGAAGGCGGAAGAGAAGCGGCAAAAGGATGAGTCATGGGCCCAATTCACAGATGCTAACCCGAGGGGCGCTGCCAACACCATGAACCGTGGCTGAGCACAGCTAAGATGTTGGAAGGAATAATGATGAGCGTGTACAGTGCAACGCAAACACATACCACACAATCTGTAGCAAGTATTCCTCATGTATAACTAGGATTTCGTTGCCGACAATCGAATACAACAACGTCCCAGGGTTGAATAACGTAATAGGCGGAATGGTATACAGAGGATTAGAAAGTACATGCGAGCAAGGAGGATGCAGGGAGATGTGCAAGGTGGTCCATCGCTAAGAGCTCAGCACTGACATTGCGATGCGTCTGGGACGTCGTTCTGCGGTGGTGACGTCACATCGATCTCTGCATCCGCGGAGTCTCGCGTTAGAAGAGACGGCACAAGGGGTCTGGAAGAACGTACTGGTATTCTGGGCCTCTGACTGCTCGTTCTCCTTCTCCATACCGACCAGAGACATGGCAATCTTCTTGAACAAGCTCTTCACATTGTGACCCGCTTTGGCAGATGTCTCCATAAACATGATGTTCAGCTGGGTTGCCTTCGTGTTGGCTTCCTCGAGTGTTACTTGCCTGGGTAGCGTTGTATGTCAGTGTCAATAGGCGCAGTGGAGACTAAGGTAGCTAGTGTACCGTTTATCCGACAAGTCAGCTTTGTTGCCAACCAGGACGATAATCACGTCATTCCCTCGTTCGGAACGTACATCGTCAATCCACTTTGACGTCGAGAGGAAGGATTGCCGATCTTGGCGAGAGTCAACTTGGGTCGAGAGACGAGTGCAGGACCTCATGACTCACTTGTAATGTCAAACACAACGATAGCTACGGAGCAGTCCCGAATATATGATGGGATGAGGGACCGATAGCGTTCCTACCATAGAGACAGACGCGTTAGCAGTCAATTCCCATAGTGTTGAGCGAGATACCTTACTTACTTGACCAGCAGTATCCCATAGCTGCAATCGTACTGTCCGGTCCTCGAGATACATAGCCTTGCTCAGGAAGTCAATGCCTATCGTTGCCTGGTAGGTGTTGTCGAAGGTGTCGTACATGAATCTATTCCACGGATAATTAGGAGCACATTAGCTATTCCCGTGCCCTACTAACAGGGGAACGAAGAAGGCATCGAAGGCGAGAAACCCCGACAATGAAACTTGAGATGCATACCTTGTGATTAGACTGGTCTTCCCCACACTCTGGTCGCCCAGGAGGACAATCTTGCTCCGCTTCAGCGGAGGGGACGAGAAGTCGGCAGTCACAGGCGTAGTCGCAGACATGACTGGTTAAGAAGCAAGAAGGGCGTAAAGGAGATCCGTGAACGAGAAGGGGACTGTGCGACGGCGGGCGATAATGTACCCGGCGGCGTGCTCGCTGTCCCAGACAGCGAGATGCGTATTTGTGTGTGTTTGCTAGTCGCCGGCGGGACGGGTAAGCAGATTAGATAGGCGCTGAGGATGTCATTGGAAGGTGGCAGGCCGGGCGCTCTGGGGGGAGAACTCTCGGTCCTCGGGGCACGATGTTCCGCCATCCCAAAGCACACCATTCTCTGGCACACACACCCTCTGTCTCCCTCGCGTAACACACCGCTCGCTCTTCACTGCTGCACCGATGAAGCTCATCGACAGGATCGCACAGCATGATCCACAGAAGCTTTTCTACACCTTCGAATTCTTTCCCCCCAAGACGGACCAGGTGAAGGCTCAGTACGAGTCATAAAACATCCGGTTGGCTCATCCGTGCGTACCTCCTTATAGGGTTTTGAGAATCTGGTCGTTCGCATCGCGCGCATGGTTGCCCTGAACCCCCTTGCCGTCAGTGTTACCTGGGGTGCTGGGGGGTCGACCAAGGACCGCTCTCTCGACCTCGCGGGCTTGACGCAGCTTGAACATGGTGTCGATACGACTCTGCATCTGACATGCACCAACCTGGTTCAAGGTACGGTCGACGCGGCGTTAAGGGTACGTGAACCCAAATTGTGAACATTTGTGGTGCGTGCTCAATCCATTTTGTGCACTGTTCAGGAAGCGAAGGATCGGGGAATTGAGAACATCCTTGCGCTCCGCGGAGGTACTGCAATCGTTGCACCCAACGTTATCCCGTTCTCATATATGTTCTCACAGACCCACCCCGTGGATCGGAACACTGGATCCCGACGGATTCGCGCTTCCAGCACGGTGTGGATCTCGTGCGGCACATCAAGTCAACGCCCGAGTTTGCCCACTTCTGCGTCGGCGTGGCAGGTCACTTTCTTACGTCAGAACGGCTCCTGCATGTACTCACCATGTTGTGGTGAATTATTGCAGCATACCCTGACGGACACCCTGATAGGGACACGGACGAAGATGGAGAACTCGATCATCTGAAAGCGAAGATCGATGCGGGTGCAGAGTTTATCATAACCCAACTCTTCTACGATGCCGATGGCTTCCTACAATGGATTAAGAAGGTTCGCGCAAAAGGTGTGTGTTATACCCGCAACCTTTGATACGAGTTCTTCTCACCAGGTTTCTAGGTATCACCGTGCCAATCATCCCCGGCATCATGCCCATTCAGACATATGCAACTTTCCTCCGCATGATCAAACTTTGTGGGACTCGCGTCCCACCCAAAATGATGTCCGAACTTGTTCCTATTCGCGTAAGTCCTTCGGAGCCGATCGTGATAATATTTCTGAATCCTCCTACGGTAGCATGACGACTCAAAAGTCAAGGAGTACGGTGTCAAGCTCGCTGTGGATATGATTCGACAGTTGCAGGCCGCAGGTGTTCAGGGCGTGCATTTCTGTACGCTTAACCTGGAGAAGAGTGTCACTCGTGTTCTGGAAACCTTAGGCGTTGCCGGAGACGTTTCACACATAGCAAACATGCTTATCGTTGTACGCCGCTCACGTTGATGGCCCGTCTCATCTGCTCACTTTATATAGGACAACGCCGGATTACCTGAACGCACTTTAACGCCGCACGCCGCGGCAGATAGGGCGACCAAGGAATTGGCCGCCTCCGTTCCCGAACCCGACGCAGGCAAGGGAGAAGTCAATAGTGCGGCTGACTGGGACGACTTTCCCAACGGTCGTTTTGGTGACTTTAAGAGCCCGGCGTATGGCGAGACGGACCGATGGGGGAGCTCGGCGCTCCAGAGCAAGGCCACCACTGCCGTGTCGCACTGGGGTAACCCAAAAACAGTTGACGAGCTGACATCAGTCTTCCTCCGCTACCTGCACTCCAAGATTACCACGACGCCGTTCTCGCCGGCTCCTTTGTCTCCGGAGTCGTTGATGATATTTCCTCATCTAGAGAAGCTCACTTCGAAAGGTTGGTGGACTGTCGGGTCGCAGCCTGCAATCAACGGCGTGCTGTCGACCGACGAGGTTGTTGGTTGGGGGCCGCGTGGTGGATATGTGTACCAGAAGTGCTTCGTTGAGTTCTTCGTCGAGCAAAAGGATGTCGAGAGAATCGCGAAGAAGGTAGAGACCGAAGGGGCAGGATGGATCAGCTATTTTGCGGGCAACGCGAAGGTAGATGTCATGGTTGAGCTTACTTGGCGGTCGCTGACACCGTCTAATAGGGGGAGCTATTGACGAACGTCCCTGATGGCGGCCGCAACGCTGTAACATGGGGCGTGTTCCCTGGACAAGAGATTGTACAAACGACGATCATTGAGAGGGAGTCATTCCTGTCCTGGAAGGTTTGTATGACTAGATGACTCTATCCAGCATGTAGCTGACGTCTTGTTTTTACAGGATGAAGCTTTCTCTATATGGGACGAATGGGCGTCATTCTACGCTCCGCAAACCAAGGAACGCATTCTGCTTGAGGATGTGCGTGACAAGCGCTGGCTGGTCAGCCTCGTACACCATGACTTCTTGGACCCCAATGCCCTATGGACTTTCTTGTTCAAAGGAGAAAACCATCTATTGTAGATGTCTCTCGCGTTTTCATTCGACGAGTTGCTGCAGCCCTACCAGCAGAAGCAGAAGCATGTTGTCAATTGTATCTATAATGACACCCAATTGGATGCCTTCAGTTTAGCTCGATAATGTCCTGCAGATGGCCAGTTTGGCAAGGCGCAACAACAACAGAGTCCGATATGCCCATGAGATGAGAAGCCAAGTCGGCTTGATGGGAACAACATGTACACGTGTGGGAGCGGGGACCACTGTGCGGGGTTCGGAGGATGTGACGATGGTCACGGTGGTTCAGAGGATGACGGGCGCGTTACTGGCTGCGCCGGAGACTCGGAGTTCTCAGCCCCAGGGCTGCTGTCAGCGACACGGCCGCGAAGATCGCCCAATCCACATACTTATCCTCTCCTTCACCCTCCACCTACCCGGCTCGCCTCGCCCCCGCACGCGCAGCACGTCGTGCTGCATCTCGACGCACTATGCGTCTGCTCCCCTTCACTCTCGCTCTTGTCATCCAGTCTGTCTTGGCCGTCACTCCTGCGAAGCGCTTCTACACCACACACGACTACTATGTATTGGAACACGACCCTCTAGCAGGAGCCTCGCTGGCAGAAGCTGCAAGTGCACTGGGCGTCGAGGTTGTCGAGCAGGCGGGGGAGCTGGCCAACCACTGGCTCGTGCGCGTAGCGAAGGGCTTGCAGAAGAGGGATGTGGACCCTGTCCTACGCTCCTTAGAAGGCCTTCAACTAGAGGCCAGGTCGCCCCTTTCCCCCAGGTCCGAACATGCATTGCGAAGACGAAGGGTTGCTTCCTCCGTCAAGTATGTCTTCCCTCAGACCCTCCGTCAGCGCGTCAAACGCGCCCCTCCACCAATACGTCCGCCCAAGGTCGAAACCTCTCAGGACATCGCGCTGCGTCTGGGCTTGCATGACCCGGAGTTCGGGAGGCAATGGCACCTTGTCAACGACGAGTACCCGGAGCACATGATGAACGTTACTGCGCTCTGGGAGGAGGGCATCACGGGCAAGGGGGTAATCACGGCTTTCGTTGACGACGGTTTGGACTATACCAGCGAGGATCTTGCGGCGAACTTCGTAAGTGTGCCTGATACCCTCAGTCCGTCCCCTGGCCGAGAGCTGACCGTGCCCCAGTATGCGTATGGCTCTTACGATTACAACGACCATACCGACCTCCCCACTCCCGTCCTCTTCGACGACCACCATGGGACGCGCTGTGCAGGACAGGTCGCTGCTGTCAAGAATGACGTCTGCGGTGTCGGGATTGCATACGATTCGAAAGTGGCAGGGATCCGCATTCTTTCAGGACCTATTTCCGACATAGACGAAGCTGCGGCTCTCAATTACGACTATCAGAACACATCCATCTACTCTTGCTCTTGGGGTCCTCCGGACGACGGCCGGTCTATGGAAGGACCTAACTATCTCATTAGGAAGGCTATGGTCAACGGCATTGAGCATGGGCGCGGAGGGAAGGGCTCCGTCTTCGTCTTCGCTAGTGGGAATGGTGGACGTAATGGAGATCAGTGTAACTTTGACGGTTACACCAACAGCATCTTCTCTGTCACTGTCGCCGCGATCGACTTCAAGGGCCTCCATCCAGACTACTCTGAGGCATGTGCTGCGAACATGGTCGTCGCTTATACTTCTGGGAGTAACAACTACATTGTGCGTTGAGGTTCCCCTTTCGCTATGGCGTATTGCATTTAACCCACATATTAGACTACCACTGATCGGGGGAAGAATAAGTGCTCTCACACACACGGTGGGACCTCCGCCGCCGCGCCCAATGCCGCTGGGGTCTTTGCGTTGGCGCTGCAAGCTCGGTTCGTAAGGATTTCCGTGCGCTGCGAGACAACGTCTGACCAATAGTTCACAGCCCCGACCTCAGTTGGCGCGATATCCAGCACCTTTGCGTGCGAACTGCATGGCAGGTCAGCCCGACGGATCCAGACTGGGAGAAGACTGCAGCCGGCCGTCCTTACAGCTATAAGTACGGATATGGCAGTTTGAACGGATTGGCGTTTGTCAAGGCTGCCCAGACATGGAACCTGGTCAATCCGCAAACGTGGGTCGACCTCCCCGCGGTGCAGGTCAACAATGGTACCATGAACTCTTCCCGGGAGGCCAGTGGCGGTAGCCCGATTCCTGCGGATGGCATCGAGAGTAAGATGACCGTCACGAAGGAGATGTTGGCGGAGCACAACTTCGCTACGCTGGAGCATGTCACTGTCAAGGTGTGGATCACCCACACGCGTCGCGGCGACGTGGAGGTCGAGCTCGTAAGCCCGAACGGTATCAAGAGCGTCCTTGCAGGGCGACGTTATGGCGATGCTGCGACCACTGGATTCCCGGGTTGGACGTTCATGACCGTCAAACATTGGTAAGTACATGTCCATGAAGCCTCATCGTCATGCGCTGACAAAATGATAGGGACGAAGACCCGGTGGGCGAGTGGACCATTCGTGTGTCCGATCAGCGGAGCGAAGATGAGAGCGGTGTCTTCTTGGGCTGGACCATGTCCATCTGGGGCGCGGTGGCGGATCCGGCGAAGGGGCATAAGGCATATATTCTTCCTTCCGGAGACGAGGTCCTCCCTCCTCTACCTTCCAATACGACCGATGATGCACCGTCGTCCTCTGTTGTGCCGTCGTCCACCAGCACGAAAACCCTCACAGGCCCAACTGCGTACCTCCCTGGTGATCACGGCGAGTCTGAAGGCGAGAATCACAAGCCCGCGTTCTCGTCAGGCAGTGCCGCCAGCCCGACCAAGCCTGCTGAGGACATCGCCGAGTCTGCGTCTGCGTCTCCGTCCATCTCAGCGACGCCCGACGAGGGCTGGTTCCCCGACCTCGGCAAGCTCGCGTCCAACCGGGTCTGGTTCTTCCTCGCCATAGGCGCGGTCGTGCTCTTCGGCGCAGGCGTAGGCATCTTCTTCTGGCGCCGTTCCGTCGCCCGCAAGCGACGTGCGAATTACTCGAGTCTCCGCGCCGACGAAGACGTCGCGATGAGTGCGATCGGTCGGGCGACGGGCGGCGCGCGGGCCCCGCGGCAGACGAAGGAGCTGTACGACGCGTTTGGCGAGGTATCGGACGACGAGGACGCAGACGAAGAGACTGCGCTGCGGCCACACGTCGCTTCGCATGGTTTGGATACGGGTCTACACGCCGGCTTCTTGGACGACGATGACCCTCCTTCGGCGGGCGGCAGTCCTAAGGACACGCGCTACCGCGACGAACCTGATTCGCCTGTCGAGCATGAACAGATGGAGCAGTCGCGGTCGACAAGTCCGGGGAGCGGGAGCGGGAGCGGAAGCAGTTGGGAGCATGCTTCCGAGACGCGATAGTATCTGTTGTTGGGGGTTGGGGTGTGGTTGCCCTCAACCATTGAGACAGTATCTATACCTCATAATACCACGTATCATATGCAAGCAAGGAACTATTTATTTACATTGTGCTACAGAGAAGTACAACATCACAGCATGGTGGAGAACTCGCGGCGGATAATCTACACAGATGAGCAAAGCAGAATAGGTAGCGAACGAGAACGAAAGGATCTAATCTGTCTCGATGAAGCGCAGCTTTGTGTTGTTCGCGACGCGGATCCAGACGTCGAGGCCCTCGTACTGTGGACGTTGTCAGTTTGGCGGCATAAGGGGAAAGGACTGATAGGGTTCACGTACCTCAAGAACTGTCTCCATGAGCTGCGCTTCCGTGAAGCCCGCCGTAAGAACGCGCGAGCGGATATCGATCATGGATAGCTCCTCGGCGTCTCCCTCCTCTTCGTCCTCGTCGACGTCCATCTCGCGCTCGCCCCCCGGTCCACGGCCCATCCTCCTTACACCACGCGTGCGGCGGCCCTTCCGCCCGACCTGCGCCTGCTTCGCCATCTCTTTGATGAGCCGGAATATCTTGCTGACGTCCGAGCGGTCGTGGCCGTGGCCCTCCTCGTCATCCTCGGCCAGGCTCTTCTTGCTAACCTCCATGAGGCGCAGCGCCTCATTCACGTCCGCCTGCATGACGGAGTCGGCAAAGCGGAGCCGTGCGAGGGCCTGGGAGAGGCGGAGCACGCCGAGGAGCGTCCGCGCGGAGGTGTACGTGTGCGACTTCTTCTGAGCGTCCTCGTCCTTCGCCTCCTTGCGCAGGCGGACGTAGGAGTTGACGACGTACTCGGATACCTCTGCGGGGACTGTTGGGCGATGCTGGCGAGCACGAGCGATGTAATGGCTGTTTTGTGCGTCAGTGACAAGGCAGGCAGTTACAAGAGCGAAACCGAATACTCACCGGATGAGCGTGGGGTCAAGGACCTCGAAGTCAAGTGCAGGATGAGTGTTGTGCATGTGCACATAGGTGACGTGCATCGCGAGTTGTTCGTCGTCTTCGCGGGTGGGTTTGTCCAGAATGAGGAATAGTAGGTCGAAACGAGACAGGAGTGCAGCAGGTAAGTTGATGTTCTCCACTGGCGAAATTTTCGGGTTGTAACGGCCATAGAGAGGGTTCGCAGCAGCGAGAATGGACGTTCGCGCATTCAGAGTTGTTGAAATGCCGGCTTTGGAGATGGAGATGGTCTGCTGCTCCATAACTTCGTGAATTGCTGTCCTGTCGGACTCTTCCATTTTGTCGAATTCATCAATACAGCAGATACCGTTGTCGGCGAGGACCAAAGCGCCACCCTCTGTTAATTTGATCGTTAGCAGGAGCGTACCAATTGCTTGGCGACCACATACCAAGAACCATTTCGTCAGTAACAGGGTCGCGCATGACTGCAGCCGTGAGACCGACACCCGAGGACCCGCGACCTGTCGTATAGACTCCGCGCGGCGCTACCTTTGAGATGTACTTCAACAGCTGGGACTTCGCCACACCGGGGTCGCCCATGAGACAAACGTTGATATCTCCGCGAATCTTCATGCCGTCGCCCATGGTTTTCGTGACGCCACCTACCAACAGTAGTAGGAGCGCCTTCTTCACGTCTAGGTGTCCGTAGATCTCAGGCGCAATACTCTGGGCAAGTTTGCTGTACAGTTCTGGATCGTGGCTCAGTGCGTCGATCTCACGGACGACGTTGGGTGTAAGTTCCATCTCGCTGTACTGCTTCTTGAGCTGGTGGATATAGTTGGCCTCGAGGAAAGTGTCGGTGAGGAGGCCGGTACGAATCGCCTGGTATCCAGTGTAGGGGATGGGGAGAAAGATGCCGCCTAGGTGGACGATATCGCCGGGGTTCATTTGACGCGTGAGCGAGCCGTGAACGTGTATGGTCATGGAACGGGGTATATGTCCGACTGGCACTTGGTCGGCCTGCACACGAGTTCTGGTCACTAGGCCAACATGGACTTCGGAGCTAACCACGCACCATCTCCTGAATTTTGACCTCCTGAAACGGAGTGAATCGGCACGCGCGGGTCTGCATGTGCAACGTTCCACGGATGCCGTTCTTTTTGCAACCATCCTCGTTCTGGCAGTCGAATATCGGCTGGAAGTCTTTGCGGGTGATATCTTGGAATGTTTCCGAACCACACGAGTCGCAAGTATATGCGTTCACTCGGAGGAGGGGTTTGACTTCGGAGACACGCGTAACGATGCCTCGTACCGTGATGAGCCGTCCGAGGTGGGCACCCTTCACGTCGCGCACTGCCATAGCAATGTCTGAGAGGAGTGGCTGGAAGTACAAATTGCTGTGCACGAGTGGAGTGGGCAACTGGCAGCTCTGACGGGATGGGAGTACTTACTACCGTCGGAGCAAATGATCTGGAATTAGTTGCTGTCCAGCTTCAGCTCTATTGTTATGTTCTCTTCGCTGGTGAAGGATGATATCGATGACATCGTCGTGTTCGCTGATATCTTTGGTTGGCGATGGCATGATGCTGTCGATGACTTCGCTGAAGAGAGATATATAGCGGCGAGCATTCCTACGGATCCTCGACACAAGCTCGGCCACCGTACGTTCATGCTAAAGAAAGGTTTAGGGGAAATCCATTTACGCGCCAAATGAATTGCGTGCCTCAGAAATGTCTTCGAGGTCAATAACCAGCATTTGCTGCTCTCGGTTTGCAATCCTTTGCTGTGGCTAGGATAAGGGGACGGGAAAGGGTGCTACTCTGAGGACGTACCAACTGCTGCATGTACTTGAGAACCTTCTGCCTTGGCGGTGCATCATCTCCATCCTGCAGACCGATATCCGCCATGCCGTCTACGAGGTCCTTTGTGGCAAATTGAGAGAGGAACTGTTTGATGCGGTCTGGAGGGGTGGTGAGTGTGGATAGACGCGTTTTGAAGGGGAAAACACGCCTCTTTCAGCATTGTAGTCGACGTCGATAGTGACTACGGGCAGAGACATGACGAAAGACGCGTCGAGAGTGGGGTGGAAGGGACAAGATCGTGGTCGTGTTCAGAGACGCGACGACCATGGACCGTGACCGCACGCGACACGCGCCTGGCGCTTCTGGGCGCCTGTTCTTGTTTGTTGATTCCCAACGTCCACGACGACGCAAAGGCCATCAGGATCCTCTCAGTAAGTTCCGGTGTCTGGCTCGCACTTGAATTATCGCTTACAATATGCTGTCTTTAGTTCTGTCGTTTTCTTCAAGGTCAGGCTTTGCTAACCTACGACGCGCTATTCTGGCTAAAGCCTGTGCCTACTAGAAACCAGGTTCTTGGCTAGACCCCGAAGCATACCAAGATCTATTCGGGCGTTATAATCGACGTCTTTTGTAAGTATCAGCACCTATCTGGGTAACGGAGTTGTAGCGTGTTTATCACCGTTTACTACAGCGAAGCCTATCACTTCCTGTTCAAGAACAGAATTACCGGTGAAAAATCCTCAAGCCCGATGTGAGTGTGGGCTTTGGGAAGATGACGTCCTCCAATGGCGCGCTGATTACACCCAGATAGATGAAACGAAGCCAGCCCTCTTCAAACGGTTCTGCCGCGAAAAAATCTCGTGCGGGACTATCTACGGGTACGTTGCTATATTTTGGTGTGGAGAATGGGACAGTTGCGAGAAGCCTGTCTGCAGATACCCGGCATGATGAGCCATCGGTGTGGGTGGAAATTCCACAGCGGGCGAAAGCAAGGTTCGTCTATCCATTTTATTTTGGAAAAATGCTTATGGGCAGCGGCGTTTCAGGAAAG
This sequence comes from Ganoderma resinaceum, assembly GCA_964023155.1. Taxonomy (NCBI): domain Eukaryota; kingdom Fungi; phylum Basidiomycota; class Agaricomycetes; order Polyporales; family Polyporaceae; genus Ganoderma; species Ganoderma resinaceum. Next base: position 3,185,989 of record OZ026794.1, read on the forward strand.
CGGGTAAGCGGCGCATCCATCAGGGAGAATGGTTTGTTTCTAACATTCTTTCGAAGTGCTACAGACCCACTATACCACCTCTGGCAACGAAATTTTCGAGGAGGACCTCGACTCTGATGATGATGACGATGATGCTGATGGCGAGGCAGACGATGTTCCTGTCCGCTTCCTCAACCACTTTTCTATCTTTCACCAAGTCACCAAGGAGTTTGTATCCGCCCTCCGCCTCCTGACTGAGGACATATGCGAGGACTGGGTGGGAGCTGGCTTTGTCCGTCCATTCTTAGAAGATGTTGGCATAACGGAAGATGAAGATGAAGAGGCAGAATGCCAACTGGTCCAGCTATCATCCCTACTGGAGTGTAATGTGCACTGGCCCTCCAAAGATGGTCAGTCCTGGTCTCTAGACCAGTAAGTATTCAAAGAATGATCCCTAGTTTCAATCTCTAATTTTGGCTAAGGAAAATTTACCTCCTGACCGAGCATGGATGGTACATCCTTCAAAACCCAGCACCCTCCTATGCCCCCTACTACAACAGCCTCCAGACTCACCATGTCCTTACACATGCTCTTCTCACCCACATCTTGGACTCATCTGATATGCCCCTAGATGTGTGGCTTGAGGATGTTCAAGGACATTGCCAGAGTTCATCCCATCTTTCCCTGAGTCCCACTATTCTGAAAGATAAATTGAAATCCTCAGCCTTTGTAAGTTGTCCTTGAACTTTGATAATATGCAAAACTAATACTAGTTTAGGATATCTACCTTCATGCAGTCCTAGGGTCCTGGAAGAGCTGCAACAGACTTATCCAGCAAATTATAAAGTCTTCTGCTATTCAAGGGCTACCTCTCCCTCTCACTCAGGATCTCTTGGCCTTGAACTCTACTTCTGTGAAGTCTAACATGGAGGTAGAAGGCACAGTTGTAACTCCAAGGGCTGGAGCTATTGCACAGAGGTTGTTCTGTCAGCCTTTCCATGTTGTGGAGATGTCAGCAGATGGTGGAAGTATTTTTCCTCAGGATATTCCCTTGTGGCCGGTGCATGAAGGGGATCCTAAGGTGATAGAGTGGGGAGAGAATGTTGGAGACTCTGGTGCCTTTCAGGCTATAGTCCTTGATGGGACCATATATAGAGTATGTGTATCTTTTATATGCTTTGCTTCAACTAACTATTTAAAATAGGTTGGAGATGTGGTTATTGTCAATCCTGGAGAAGACTTCCATAGGATTAGGGCAGGGCATGCATCCCTTACCTCTGACTGGTGTAAAAATAATCTTGCAAGCCAGAAATGGTTTGTTTTCTAAACTTCATACTTTGAATATTACTTATATCTGGACTAGGTTTTGCAAGATTAATTACTTCTATGAAGAACCTGGCTCAAAGGGACAGAATAAGTTCTTTCATGCCCAATGGCTGCAACATGGATCACAGACCTTTCTACAGGAAGCTGCTCATCCAAGAGCCCTCTTCTGGCTTAAGGAATGTGATGATCTTCCAGTGGAATGTATCTATTCCCACTGCAATCTGCAGCCTTGGCCTTTGGGAGAAGCTGCACCTCCTGATAATGCAACTGGGCCAGAGAACTGCTTCTTCACTGGGTGGGTATATTTGTCTGCTATTAACTGTGCAGTATTGATTTTGTTACTGTAGGCTTACCTTGGATGACACTGCTCATTCCTTCAGTCACCTCTCTTCACAAGAGGTTCAACAAGCTCTGTCATATTGTGATGAGCTGAAGCCCTGTGTTCCTTGTGGACTCTCTGTTTTAGAGAATCAGAGCCAGAAATGTGTTCCCTTGATTGGTGGTGGTATTGCTTACAAGGGTGTTGACTACCATGTCAATGACTTTGTTTACTACCACAACCATTCTGGTTGTGCCGTCCTCCACATTGGCCAGATTAACTCTTTTGTCTCTGACCAAGCTGGTCACATCTACAAGGTGGAGGTGTGTCAGTATGGTCGATATGATGATCTTGCCAAAAGACATTTAGAGAGTCCAGCTGCTCTGGATAATGTATGTGGTTATATTATTATTCCTGCATTTTTACAGTACTAATAGGACTATAGCGCCGGCTCTTCAAAACCCAACTTTATCTTCTAGTGGAGATGGCAGACATTGAGGGTAAACCATTTGTGACTTGCCCTTCATCTTCATGGGACAAGGAGCAATGGGTGGGGGCAGATGATCACTTTTATTGTGACCTTGTTGCCACTAGTGCATCTTTGCAAGTTGTGGAGACTCTTCTACCCTCTGCCTTGGCTCAGTGCCTTCAATGTTATGGGCAACTCCTTGAGGTTCAGACAGAAGAACAACTGCTTATGAAAACCTGTCCAAGACTAAGAGGATTAGAGCTCTTTGCTGGTTGGTTTATGTTATGCTAAAATTTTGAGCTAGCTAATGTAGATTTTAGGTGCTGGTGGCTTGTCAACTGGGCTTGATTTGTCTGGTTTTGTTCAAACTAGATGGGCTGTTGAGCTCTCATCAAGTGCAGCAAAAACCTTACAGTAAGATTTCTTTTTTAAACTTATATGTTTCTAACCCAAATTGTACTAGAGCCAATCATGAAGATGCTGTGGTCTACAATCAAGACACTAGTATATTGCTCAAGCATGCTATTGATACAGCAGAAGGACACAATCCAGAGCCACTTGTAAGCCAGCTGGGAGTTACCCTTCCTCCCATGCCTCAGAGAGGGGAGGTGGACTTTATCTATGGAGGTAAAATATTTTTTCTCCATAGGCAAATGTCCACTGATTTATCTTTATACCTTAGGTCCACCATGCCAAAGTTTTTCTGGGATGAATCACAGCAAGGTATGGTCTAGTAGTAGGGATTTTATACTTGTGAACTAATATATATACATAACAGAAAATTAATGATCCAAGGCAACAATTTTGTGTTTATATTTAAAAGACTTGCCTAATATTTTCAACAGGAGCACACTGGCCTGCAACATGATCTCCTATGTGGAGTTCTACAGACCAAAATATTTTCTGCTGGAGAATGTCAGAGGGATACTAGTTGCCCCAACTGTTGAGAAACTTTGGCATCAGTTCACAAAAAGAAGAATTGTTATGGGAGTTGTCAAATTTATCATATCTGCCCTAACAACACTTGGGTATTCAGTATGACTTATCTATTTCTCAGCTATTACTGACTAGTCCTATAGTTACCAGGTCCATTTCAAAGTCCTTCAGGCTGGACATTATGGTGCACCACAAGGAAGACAGCGAGTCATCTTTCTTGGTGCTAGATGTGATGTCCCCCTACCACAATTCCCTTCACCTCAGCATCATTATCCAAAGCCTGTGCTTCTACATCATCTACCCAATGGTGAAGCCTTGCATCCCCACTTTCGGCCTACTACTTGCAATCACCCAGGATATATGCCCTGTGTACCATTTTATGCCACAACTGTTTGTGAGGCAATTGGAGACCTGGTGAGTTAATTATATGCTCTTTAACCTACACTTCTCTTAAGCACATCAAATTTAGCCAAAATATGACTGGTAACTACAAGCAAACCTTTTTGGTATAAAGATGGCTTATTATAGTTTCTAGGCAAAATCCTCATGGGGTGATTCCAGAAAGTGAAGAAGATGCTCAACAAGCTGTTGTCCGCCTTGCTCAGGGCATTGCTTGTATGACAGCAGTGGCCACTCCTGGGAAGCCTTTTACAGGTTTTGAAAAACCTACCCCATATCCTCACCCACCCCTTAGCCGGTATCAGCACTGGATTAGAGGTGACAACACTCTTATTACCTACCATTATACCAAGCGATGGAGCGATGAAGTTGTGGAAAGGTAAATTTCCAACTGAAATTTCCAACTCCTCTACTAATCTATATATCTAGTGTGCTCAATGTGCCATTTCATCCAAGTGCAAATCATGCAGGTATTTAAGAAAATAGCATATGCTTGACATTTACCAGTCTCAATGTACTTTCTGTCATAGATCTTCCACCAGACCTTCAAAAATCCAGATGGTTGGAGGATAATGGAAAGTCAAAGGGAAAATACCGCAGTAGGCACTACTTCTATTGAATTGCATATATTCACTAACAAAAATCTAGCAATCTATGGAAGACTTGACAAGGATGGTTGTTTTATTACAGCATTGACAACTCTTGCTCCCAACCAGAAGAATGGCAAAATTCTTCATCCCACTGTAAGAAATTACATTCAATATTTATGAGTTGTTTATATTTATCAAGTATTACTCTAGCAACACAGAATTATCACAATCAGGGAAGCAGCAAGGGCTCAAGGGTTTCCTGACTCATATCAATTCCTTTCTATTGGAAACACACCCAAAAAGTGTCTACAAGATGTATGAATTCCTATTTGTTTCCTGAACAGACCAACTTACATCAAACATTTAGCAAATCAAGCAGATTGGCAATGCAGTACCTGTTCCACTAGCTATGGCTCTTGGAAAGGAGGTTGGCAAGTCATGGCTTCATGTGATTAAGCAGAGTATACACCAGGACAAGGTTGCAAGGTTGCAAAGCCCAGCAATAGAATAGACCTTAGACATCTGCATCTATGTAGAAGGCCCTCCATCAATTACACAAGTCAATATGTAGAATATTACAACATTACCTTGTGATACCAAACATGAATCACATTTTCTATTCTTCCTTCAGAATTTTCTCCACACGTCTGACTTTACTCTCATTCCCTGTTCCAGGTTCAATGTCCCGATCAACTCGTGTACCAATACGGATATCTGTGGCAATTCGAGGAGCCCCTTTTCCATGAACTGCAGCATGACAGTCATGAATGGCTTGCATAACCTGGCTCCAAGGGCCCTCTTGTGAACCATGATATGTCAGTAGTTGGCTGCAATGATCACTGGATAATAGAACTCAAAGTTATCCAACTAACCTAAGTTAGTTCCATACCCACTGATTAGCCCAAGTGAGTAGGCTGCATACAAGCTGGACATGCCATTAGATCACGCACTGCATCTACATTGGTACAGTGGCAAGTAAAATCAGATGGACTTCACGCAACAGGGGCCAGCATACTCACCTTGAATGTTAGGCCTGTCTTTTCGAGTACACGAGAGCACTCCGCGATGTACTCTGCGACCTACAATGATCAAGGTCGGATCATGCAGGCCACCCAATCACATAGGGTGTACACACTGAGGGTTCCGCCGTGCCCATTGGTATAAGACAGAAGTCTGCCGAGCAGCGAGTGCGCGAGGGCGAGTCAGCGACGAGACATTGGATTTTTCGTACCACAAGAAATGCACCTGCGACTGCATACAACTCATCAGAAGCGGAATGCGCCATATTCAAATACGAAAAGACGGGTCAAACGTCGTCGTCTTGGAAAGATGCAGTGGGAGAGTGAAGAGCAATCGCAACACTTCGTGCACGTCGACGAGCGGTATCCACTGACGGGCGGCTGAGGCGTCCAACGCGTTACGCCCCACCCCGCCTCATCAGGCTCACCCTCATCCTTCCCTCACACAGGCCTACGGCAAAGTCCTCCTTCCGCTTCCTGTATCTGTCTATCCCTACTATTGCTTTGCTTGCGTCCACTTGGGACATGTGGCTTGTCAACCCTCGGTGGAAGCTGGAACGTTTACAATTATGACCGTTGCGACTATGAACGTTGCCTCTTTGAAGGTGGTGAAGAACTCTGTCATCGGAAATCGAACCGCGAAGGGAGCTTATGGGCGTGATGAAGCGTTCGTTTTAAAGTACGTCTTATTGCGAGGCATGGCGCGCGTCCTCGCACTGAGGGTGCGGAAGGCTCGTCGATGCGCTCAACGATCCCCCTGCTCCTGTTGGCGACTCAGCGACGGCCATCCGTGTAGAAGCAGCCCACATCATTGCTTCTCTATCATATGGTGCGTCAAGGTCCGGTTCTGTTCTGTTTTAATACCAAAACAATCGAACTAGGTTCGCCGGATGCCCTGCGGACACTACTACGACTCAACGCACCGCAAGCTCTGCTTTACGCTATTTCCACCTCCTCTCCCTCGGAGAGCGTGACATTGAAGGCCGCCCTTGCTCGTGCACTCCGAGCAGTTGCCGCAGCCATCGCCGACAGTGTTGGACCGTCTCAGTGGGGACTAGTGACCAGCGTATCTGACCTTCGTGCCGAGGCCAAGGCTGCTCTCGATTACCTCTTCCAGGTGAGGACCGACTCTCCTGTCATAGTTCAAGTCGTCTGACAATTGTTTTGGGATAGCCCGAGGCTCTGGATGTATATATCCCTCTCCTTGTCGACCAGTCAACGCAAGTGAGCGCTGCGGTCGCTCAGCTACTCGCCTCTGCAATTCGAGATGCCTCACACCGAAATCGAGTGTCTGAGTGGAGCCCCCTTGCGGAAAGGACCGTTGAAAGAAAGGGAAAGCGCGGATGGGAGAAGCGAGATCCAACAAAATCGCCAAGCCGTCTCGGTGGCTGGCTATCTCGCACGCTGTCTACTTTACTACATCGGAAGGACGCGAAGGTGCGTATATTCGGTTTGCGTGAACCACCCCATTAACCTCATGGGATCCATTCTTGCGATATCAGCTTCAAGAGGCTGCTCTGTCCGCGCTGGCCTCTCTTGCAAAAGATAACGAGACGCTCGCTATTCATCTTGCGAAGGGGCCACCTGGACAAGAACGCAAGTGCACTCGTCTCTCATGATACACAACGTCACTAACCCGCTCGCAACTTCCAGCTGTCCTTTCGGTCATCCTATCCTTGTGCAAGTCTCGGAATACAGACCTTCAATCGGCCGCATGTCTATGGTTCGCCCTGTTTCCTTCCAATGTCAGGCGTCGGGCTTACCATGTCCCAGTGCAACCAACATCCTCCGCGCTTCGTCATCTTCTAGCAACTCATACCTCCCGCCAGGTGATCAGGCTGCTGCTATCACCATTATGCATGTCTTGAATCGCATCATCGGTTCCGACACCGCGAATAACCAAACGAGGACCAAGGCTTGCTTCATCTTATGTTGGTCGCCTATTTGGTTACCGTCTGAGCCCTGACTGAACGCCTGCGCTTAGACCACCTAGTTGCGGATCACAGGACCTTTTGCCAGCTGGCGTTCGAAAGAAATTCCCTCACCCACGTCGGTCAGCTTGTCAACGCTATAACACCGGTAGAGAAAACTACGGAAGAGGAAGAGGATGAGCCTGAGAGCGTTTCTCGACTGCGTGAGGTCTGCTCCTTCGTTCACCTTCGTTCTACGTAAGCGCCTGACAATCGTCCTTTAGGCCGCCTTAACGGCTGTCGCAGCTATCTCATTGTTTGATATCGACATTCGGACTGCGGTTACAGACGAGCTCCGGCTTATACCCGCGATCCAAATCAGTCTCTCACATCAGTACGTTGGTGTGCGGTACGCTGCTTGTCAATGTGCACGTGCGTTGAGTCGAGCAGTGTCAGCCTTGCGCACGAATATCGTCGACACTGGGTTAGGCATGTCGGTATTTCAACTGTTCATGAAGGAGGGCGAGGATCGTCGGGTCATGCATGCCGCGTCGACAGTCATATGCAACGTTGTTACTGATTTCTCTCCATTGCGGTCGGTACGGATTGGGCGTTGCTCCTCTCACAAGTCATTCTAAGCCTAACAATCGCCTTTAGACGCTAATTGACCAAGGCGCTATCACAAGACTTGTGCAACTTTTGAACATGGGAGACGTGGAACTCAAGCTCAACGCTCTGTGGGCTTTCAAGAACTTGTTGTACAAGGCAACCCCCGATCTCAAACGGCAAGTCATGAACAGCATTGGATGGAATGAGATGAATAAGTAAGGGCTGCACCAAGTTTTACCTTTTCAGAGCTGACTCGTCACAGCCTGCTCGTGGATCCCGACACCCGCATACAAGAACAAGCTCTTCACATTGTAAGGCACGTTGCGGATGGTGTTGACGAAGTGGAGCTTGTATTTTCGGAGATGGGTGGTAGCGAAGCACTGTTGGGCTCGCTTGCGATCGCTATGGAATCCGATGACGAAGATGTGGTGTTACAGGTGTGTCTATGCGTCCTCTTGGAGGCTGACTTCAATTTAAAAGGCGCGCCACAGGCCGTATTCGTTCTCGCGAACGTTGCCAACAGCTCAGCCCACCAGCGGAATATTTTGTCTCACCCTCGGATCCTCCACCGCCTGCGGGAATGTCTTGTAGACGCGAAGGTCGAAATCCGACGACCAGCTGTCTCCTGCGTACTCGAATTGGTTCGTCATAATCCTCGCAGTCACCGCGAGCTCCATGAAGCAGGAATCGACTCGACACTTCGGCATATGTGCGAACACACATCGCATGTTAGCGCAAGTCCAACGCTTCGCATTGCTGCTGGTCGACAGATCATGGGCGCGGAAGAGGATCTGGAGGTGCAGGAAAAGGCTCGGCAGGCACTTCATTGGCTGGAACACAGTTTGGATATGGACATGTAGTTTGGTTGGACGTCGGACCCCTGCACCGCTTTCCGAGATTTGTATCGCTATGTATGCATTTATGCGTTGTTTTCGCTGTTGTAGACTTGGAAAATGCTCCTGTCCGCGCGGGTGAGAAGTTATTGCGTTGTGGTTCGAGTCTTGGCCGTGCGCGCTCTGGGGCAAGTGGTGTGACTTTGGGGTGTGAGTCGTGACCGATTCCAGCCGAGCGCGTATTGGTCGACACGTCCCACTGCGAGTCCGACTCCCAGTCCTTCTCCCCACCCCACGCCCAACCTTTTTTCCATCCTCCCTTCCTCCCCCTCCACCATGGCCACCCTCGCTCGGCTTCGTACTGCTGTCCCTCGCCGCGTCGTAAGTGATGCTTTCACGATGAAGAACAACCAGCTCAGATGACGTTTCACTGGTACAGTCATTAGCGCCGATGGCACGGACGATCCAGACCGCCGCCGATTCGACCCAGTTGCACCAGGACGCGTCTCACTCAGAGCCGTTTACGGTGAAGCTCCATGAAGACTCTTTCCGCGGGTACCGGACAGAAACACCCAGCCTCGATGTCGAGGTCACGAAGGAGAACCTCCTCAAGTGGTACAACCAGATGTCCGTCATCCGTCGTATGGAGCAGGCCGCCGATGCTCTCTACAAGCAAAAGCTCATCCGCGGTTTCTGCCATCTTGCTATCGGTCAGGTACGTGTCTTCTGCGGTCGCCGCAGACGACACAATGTGAAGGAGGGGTGCTGAGGTGTCAACTCTGGCTATAGGAAGCAATCTCCGTTGGTATCAACTCTGCGACAACCTTCGACGACAACATCATCTCCTCGTACCGTACCCATCCCTTTGTCGTGCTCCGCGGTGGCAACGTCAAGAGTCTCATCGGCGAGCTTCTCGGCCGCGTGTGCGGAGTGTCGAAGGGGAAGGGTGGCTCCATGCACGTCTTCACTGAGGCCTTCCAGGGTGGCCACGGTATCGTCGGTGCGCAGGTGCCGCTCGGTGCCGGCCTTGCTTTCGCCCAGAAGTACATGGGCAAAAAGCACGCAACGTTCGCGATGTACGGTGACGGCGCGTCCAACCAGGGTCAGGTGTTCGAGTCGTTTAACATGGTGCGTGCATGCGTTGACATCTTGTGAGTATATGCGCGGTTTCTGAACGTGTATGTAAACAGGCAAAGCTCTGGAACCTCCCATGTATCTTTGTTTGTGAGAACAACAAGTACGGAATGGGTACCTCGGCCGAGCGCAGCTCCTCGAACACGGAGTACTACACCCGTGGTGACCGTATCCCTGGTCTCCAGGTGAATGGTATGGATATCATTGCTGTTCACCAGGCGTCCAAGTTCGCGAAGGAATGGGTCAATTCGGACAAGGGCCCTCTCTTGGTCGAGTTCGTAACCTACCGTTACGGTGGTCACTCGTACGTCATTCAATGATTTGCTTCCGGCGTCTGTTCTTTCTCGCTAACAGACCTCGACGTGTACAGTATGTCCGACCCTGGAACCACCTACCGTACTCGTGAGGAGATCCAGCGGGTCCGTTCGACCCAGGATCCCATCCGCGGTCTCCAGCGGTACATCACCGAATGGGGTCTCGCGTCTGAGGATGACCTCAAGAACATGGACAAGGCGGCGAAGGCTGAGGTCGATATTGCCGTTGAGGAAGCCAAGGCTTCTCCTTTCCCTTCCGAGAATGAGCTTTGGACCGACATATACTCTGCCGGCACCGAGCCTCCTGCGATGCGTGGCAGGGATCGCGAGGAGGTCCACGTCTACTGAGCGATCGGGCGTAGCGCAGATTCATGGATTGGGTGGGGCATGTTTGTTACTAGTTTGTTATAGATTACATTAGTTGTCATTAGTGCTGTGCATGCGATGTCATAGTCCTTCGCATGATCTCCGATCGGGATAAGATGTGTGCAGTCTATGGATTACCCGGACTAAACGTAGGGTACTCGATGGGGGGGTTTCAATACGGTGCAACGTGCGTGTTCCTGTCGGCGTCACGGCTATGCTGGTCTAAAAGACGCAATGTTCACTTCTCTCCCGTCATCTGCAATCACCTTGAAGCGGACTGGAATTTTGTTATTATGCCACCTATTGAATGATCTGAGTAGTAGCACTCACGAATCTGGAAGGGTTCTCCCTTGGCTCTCCGAATGCTTGTGAAATAGAGGGTGCCTGCTCCTGGAAAACAGTTCAGTCAGTGAGTGCTTTGTGGATACTAGAGTTTACATACCTTTGTGCCCTTTTACGCGGAAGCTCAAGTCAATGTTGCCACCAGGTATGTGAATCTGCACCATGCGCACGTTAAACCAATCCACCCTTGGTGTACAGTGCATGGATAGCAGATACGCACCGCACCGTTGACCCACGGGTCACCATTCATCCACCAAACGGGCTCCGGGCGGACGGCCTCGCCAATAACGTCGCGCAACTCTGCGTTCTCGTGGATGGTGGTCATGATCTGCTGCATGACCGAGGACGAGAGCCGCTCCTGGTTGCCAACGAAGACCATGAAGAGGGCCCACGCGCTCACGCCGAATGCGCCGAGCGCGAGGATTACTGGCCATTTGCTCTGGAGCATGTATGAAGTAAATGCGTGACTTGAATATTTGGAGAGAGGGATTAAAGGCTGCTTACGGTCAGTGGAGGAAGCTCCCTCGGGGACGGTCGGGCGTAGTAGAGGCCGGGGCGGGAGGTCTTGTCAAACGTCTCAATCTCGGGAAGGGGCTTGTAGCTGTTCGTTTGCGTTTGCGAGGTCGTTGCGTAGGTGGCCCGTAATGAAGGCAGGGTGCTGGGGCGGTGAAGACCGCGATACGGGCGGAGCGGAACACGTAGGGATGCACGGAGAGACATAGTCTTCGAGTAGAACGGTGACGATGTGGAGGGCAAGAAGCAGATAAAAGAGTGTCTGTCTCACCCAGGTCGGGGCGAGGCAGACAGTGAGTACTAGTGAGTACTGAGGCAGAGGAAAAAGGAACGTTCGATCGCGGAGGGGTGAACGTAGGCGGCGACGCGATAATTATCGAGCCGCGTCCACTCCGAGTCGGAGCCGGGGTCCGTGTTTTCCGTACCGGCGCGGTGCCCAGCGCTAGCCCGCCGCAGCCCCCAGACTCAATGACTACCATCTCCCCTTCCATCTCCCGCATCCCCTCCCTTACCTCTCCTCCTGCACAGAATCCAATCTCTTTACGGCTCTACAAGGTACTCAGTGCGAATTTCGACGATGACGCCACACGCGAGGCTCTAGACACCCTTGCTGAGCTTTACGCGCCCTCGACATCTGCTGGTGAATCGGGACTCGGTGTGAACGGGAAGGGGAAAGATGTCAGGTTGGATGGAGAACACGATGGTGGCGCGGAGGATGAAGTAGAGAGCATTTCGGGGATAAAGCCGAACGGACTCGTTGGGGCGGCAGCAGTGGAGGAAGGTACACCAGGACACATTGCTGCCAGAGCACGAAAGAACCTCCGAAGGGACGTCGAGGGCAAGCTTGCGGAGTCGAGCCGACAGTTCTTGACTGCTTTTGGTGAGGTGGATAAGGTGTGCTGTTGCGCCGGATATCTGTGCTCTGGACATCGCTCATATTGCCACCTGTAACGCGTGTATAGCAACTCGATACCCTACAGGAGCATATCGGTCTGATGCGCGCACGGTGTGATGACGCGCAGGCTCAGTTGCACGAGACGAACAAAGCCTGCAAGTCCCTCCTTGAACGGGCAGGCTCGCTTCGAGAAGAAAGGTATGTACATTGCAGTCAATGCCACATCGTACACCGTTCATTGTGGCTAATATTCATCAGGCAAGGTGTTGCCGTCCGCCAATCCATCATTACCCTCTTCCTCTCCCGTTTTACCCTGTCTGCGGGCGAGAAGGACGCCATCATCTCTCGCGATGTTCCTGTCGGCCCCGGTTTCTTCCAGGCCATGGACAAAGCAACAAAAATCCGCGACGACTGCCGCGTCCTCATGACTGGGGACGAGGGCGACACAAAAGCCGGCCTGGACATCCTTTCGACGACCGCCACGCAGCTGGAGCAAGCCTACGACAAGATCTTCCGACATTGCTCATTCGAATTTCGTCAAATGGCGCGAGATGCCACTAGCTTAGACGTCGAGCCGAGCTTGAGGGAGGCAGTCAACAGATTGAAGCAGCGCCCTGAACTTCTGCAGTAATTCATACCGCCCCGTATACTCCGCTGCACGTCTCTTACATTTTCGTTCATAGGGAAGCACTACAATACCTTTCTCAAACGCGTCAGGCAACGCTCCTCTCCGCGTTCATGGATGCCCTTACCCGCGGTGGGCCCGGTGGCCTTCCTCGCCCGATCGAGCTGCACGCACATGACCCGCTCCGGTACGTCGGCGACATGCTCGCCTGGGTGCACCAAGCGATCGCGGCGGAGCGCGAGTTCCTCGAGAGCCTTTTCGGTGTGCGCAGCGATCGGCGGATGGTCGGCGCCCCGCGCGAGTTCGCCGAGTCCGAGGAGGAGGCGTGGATGAGCGAGATGATGGACGGCGCCGTGAAGGGATTGTGTGGGCCGCTGAGGGTGCGCGTGCAGCAGACGGTAAGGTCGCAGGAGAGCAGCATCACGAGCTACAAGATCGCGAACCTGCTCGGGTTCTACCTGACGACGATGCAGCGGACGATCGGGCAGGAGGCGATATTGTCGCGGACGCTGGAGGAGCTCACGGAGCTCGCATATGGGATCTTCTATGGGGCAGTCGAGGCGCAGGGGAGGGGGCTGTTACGGGTGACGCTAGTGAGTGCTGGTGCCGTTGCGGACGGTTTGGTTGACTGAGTTTGACGTTAGGACCTTGACGATGCTGGCGTCTCGCCTCCGCTCGCCATCCTCGACCATGCGCAAGTGCTACGGGAGATGATGGTCGTATACGACTCTTCACTACTTGGAGACGAGAACGAAGAGGATCTACAAGCTGGATTCCGGGACATCCTGGACAAGATGGTCGACCCCGCGCTGGAAATGTGTTTGACAGGAGCTGACGATAAGAAACGCCAACGGCCAGCATGGGACAAGGCCGTGTTCGTTCTGAACACGCTGGCATATCTGCAGACGGTCCTCGAGCCGTTTGCGTTTACCGTCGAAAAGCTTGGGGTCGTGCAGGGGCTCGTGGATACCAAAGTTCTTCAGCTGATTGACGACCATGTATGTCATTGTCGTCGTGCCTCTGACCCTTGGGCTGATCAGGTTTGCAGTACAAGGACGTGCTATCGGATTCCGGACTGGCAGACGTCGCTCTGGCGTGTGAAACCGGACGACGAAATGTGCGTGATGAGACCTTTAGCCAATCGTATGGGGAATGTTGACAACTCGACAAAGGAGCCCCTGTCGCACATCCCGGCAGCCGAGCCCGCTGCGCTCCAATCGGCGCTGCACCGATTCTCGGAATGGTTGTCCGGCTTAGAGGTGGTGCATTCTCCACGACTGTCGTTCCTTACTATGCAGAGTTTGCATTCGCGGATTCACCAGGCCGCGCTCAAGCGACTGGCGGAGACGTATGAGCGCATATGCGATGAGGTCAAGAAGGCGGAGAACAAGTATGAAGCGGCCGCGACGCTACTCGGGAGCGAACGACCGTTTGGACAGGTGCGACTACTGTGGCAAATATTTGGCTTGCAGGACGAGACAGCAGAGTAGACACGTCGTTGGTATGCCACAGTGTATCAGTAGCGTACGCGTCGGATGGGAATTATCGGACTCTGGGAGGATCTCCTGGAAAGGCTAATGTTGTCGAGGCTGCTGCGGTGAGAATAGCCGGAACGGTGGCTGTGCGGTGGCAGGGCAAGTCGCGAAGGAAATATAATAATTCCAATATTTTTGCGTCATAGCTGCCATCATCGTCCTTGTCCTCGCCGTCCTCGGGTCCCGGCCACCCGCTTCCTCCCCTCCTCGTTCTATCCTCGACTGGTTCGTCGCCGTGCTGCTCTGCTCGGAGAGGTTCCGATGTCACTCGACACTCAGATTGCTCTGGCAAGACCTCAGAGAGGAGAATCCACCCATTTATCCAGGGCCGCACGACAGGTCGTCCCTCCTTTCCTACAGAAATTATACGAGTCCGTCGCCTTCCATGCCCTTCGCCGTCCTTCCGTTCGCTGAGACTCCACCTGCTTCTTCCAGAATAGTTAATGACCCAGCCAACGAGGAGCTCATCAAGTGGTCTGAGAATGGCGATTCGTTCTACGGTTAGTCCTTCGTTCTCCGCACACTCATTTCCGGTCGCTTACACTCTCCATCATCCGCCGCCTATCCACACTCGTCCACCACCGCTGTTTTGTCCTCACACACCCCAACGCACACGCTCTGCAGTACTCAATCATGAAAAGTTCGCGCGTGAGGTGCTTGGGCGCTGGTTCAAGCACCAAAAGTTCGCGTCCTTTGTGCGCCAGCTGAACATGTACGGGTTTCACAAAATTCCTCATCTACAGCAAGGCGTCCTGAAGAGCGACACTGATACCGAACCATGGCACTTCGAACACCCCAACTTCCACCGCGGTCAGCCCGACCTCCTCTGCCTCATTCAGCGCAAGAAACAGCCCACACATGGCCAGGCCGACGATGTCACCATAGATATGCACGATCCTGCGGGCCACACTGCCAATCCCCTCGCCAATATCACCCCCGGCCATCTCATGGACATCAACTCGATCGTCAATGGGGTTGCTGCAATCAAGCGGCACCAGCAGGCCATCTCTGCCGATCTCAGTGTTCTGAAGCAATCTAACGACGCGCTCTGGAAGGAAGCAGTGGCTGCTCGCCAGCGCCACGCGAAGCACCAGGACACGATCAACCGCATCCTCAAGTTCTTGGCGGGTGTCTTCGGCCATACTGACACTGTGAACCACTCGGACGACGGCTCGCACTCCCCGCCACAGGTCACTCCACGCAACCGTCAGAGGCTGATGATTGGGGATGGCCGGAGTCCCGCAAAGGCGAAACGTGTGGACATTCTGGAGGTTGACGACGACGATGCGGATTCTGTGCATAGCAGGAAATCATTCTCTTCAGGTGAGTATTCGAAATTGTCCTGTCCTTGGGCAGCCGTATAATAGCCGCCCATTCAAAGATCGTCACGCCACAATCGAGACGCCAAGCGGCTCAGTATCGTCCATAGCGGTGGAGTCTGTTGCATCCCCAGAGGTATTTACGCCTGCTACGGACGCCTCGACGGATAGGTCGAAATCCCCGCCGCCCGTCATCCACCCTTCACAAGTCCTATCAAGGAGCACCAGCGGATCGTCTACCCCCCTCCTTACGAATGGCAGCGCGAATGGCACACCTGCACAGGCACCACCCCCTCCCGATACGCAACCCGGCGGCCAGAATGCCGACGCGGTGTGGCAAGCTGCAATCCAGCACATGATGTCGTCTCCCGGTCAGCTCCAGAGACTGATGCAGGCGTTTGTCTCCCAACAGCCCATTGCAGGGCTCCATCAAGACAATGCTGCCCCACATCCTGCTGCGTCTGCAATCCAGGCGTATGATCCGAGCCACCAAGACTGGTCGCGCTGGTTGAATGTTCCAAGCAGCCCAATTCCCGCCCCTTCCGCCCCCGTTCCCCCGCCCGCCCTTGCCCCTCTCCACGCCGATGATCACACGCCACCGCAACTTCTGCTTGACGACCAGCAACGGCTGCAGAAGAGCTACCGTGACGCGTCCGAGATCGACGCCGACATGGACATGCTCCAGTCTTCGATCAACTCGTTAATCCAGAACCTTGGCATTGATCCTACGTCCATCGCCGCTCCGCCCCCTGAGGAGCCCGCCTCCCCGACGTCGCCCACCGCCCCAAGCCATCCAGGTGCAGACGGCCATCCAAATGGCTTCCCTGTTTCACTCCCGCCCGATTCATTCACGAACGGCCTAGGCGGGATGCACGGCCTCGGTGACGGCCCGGATGCCGCGCAGCCGGACTATCTCCTCGACTCGCTGCTCAGCCAGATCGGCGACGGGCACGGTGTCGGGATGGGCCCCGGCGGCGGACTCGGAGCCGGGCCCATGCTCGATGACTACCCGGACATCACGGACCACTACGACCACAACGCGCGCATAGACGGGCAGAATATCGACGATGCGAGCACGGAGCAGCTCACCGCCTTCCTCGACGAGGCTGCTAACGCGGATGCGTCCCCCGCGAGCCCGCGGATGAGTCCCATCGGCGTCGGCGCGTCGCTACACCAGAAGCGCAAGTCGGACGCTGCGGATCTCTCGCTGCCCATCCCCCTAGAGGGCGGCGGCACCGGGAAGAAGATGAAGCGCAAACGCTGAGCGGCGGCACCCATCTGCCCCGCACGCGCTCCTGTTGCCCGTGCGGGCGTGTTGCGTGTACGCCTCGTGTGTCGTGCTACTGCAGAACCTGCGGTCGAGCTGCGCGCTGTGCGTTCCGTGGATGTGTGGGGAGGCAGCTTTCTGCTATCTATGGTCTCCGTCGAGTTCAAGTACCCGGACCCGTTCACCATCTTGTCGCCCTGCTCACGTCACGTCATTGCATCCGATCCCAGCTCAATCTTCCCCGTCTATGCCTCTTCCGGTTCTACTTGCCACTCAACCCATGCTTGCATCTTTTGACCGAGTATTCCGGGGCCGGTGACGCACTCGTCTCTCTTCTTACTGATAGTACCGTCACATCGCTCGATGTCTGGGGGGCCGAGAAGTGGCGGTCCTGTGCCCTCTCTCTCTTTCACGGGGAAGGCGCGTGCACGGACGGGCAAGAAGCGTACAATTATAGAATGTATTTGTAGCGATATATACTGTAATCCTATCAGCAGCACACGAGTTCGAGGACCGAGACTTCTGACTAACTGGCGAGCAAGAAAATAAGCCGAGACGTGCAACAGGCAAGTATTGTTCCGCGCGAGAATTGGGGCAGCAAACAATGACCAGAGCGAAAACGCGTACGGACGGACGCGATAGCACGACATACAGGAGATCCGGACCGGAGGATAGTGGGGGAGATAAGCGAGCGAGCGAACTTAAACTAGGCTGGTACAGACGAAGAGAGCATGTGTGGGGTGGGTGAATACGACTCGATACCGAGCGGATCAATATGAGATAGAATGGAATGAGATGATAACTACGGTAAAAACGATGGTGGGGGGCTACGTGCAAACACAAGACGTACGTAGCCTTGCAGCTGGGTGGTAGATGAGAAGTGAGATGCCGCACTTATATAGTCCAAATATACAACGGAGGCGACTCCACGGCGTTCAGTACGCCTCCGTGGGCCTGCGAGCCGTCAGGGCCGCAGGCAAAGGGGGTGGCGGGTGGGGAGAGAAACATCCCGACGAGGTGTCGGGTTTTGCGCCTGCCACTAATGCGCCCCAAGGCTCACTCGATGAGCACCTTGGGAGGAAGGGGCGGGGGCGGGGGCACTGCACCAACAGCAGCTAACGAACCCTGCCTGGACGGCCCCGGCGTGCCCGCGTTGGACGGTGGGCCGGGACTCGAGCGGGTTACGATGCCGAAGGTGTTGTCCATCGCGTCCGCGTCCTCGACGTCGACGGGCTCCCCCTCCATCTCCATCTCCGAGGGCTCGAGCGAGGCGAGGTCGGGGTCGGACTTGCCCGCGTCGATCGCCTGCAGCTTCGCGGTCGTCCGGATGTCTTCCTGCTGCGTTTCTTCGATGTACTCCTTCGGGGGCTTCGGCGCCAACGGGGGCGGGGGCGGGATCGCGCCGTTCGCGAACTGGGGAGGGGAGGGCGTCGTCCGCGGGGGCTGTGCGACATCGTGGAAACCGTTCGACGGCGGGGGTGACGGATAGGGCGACTGCGCGGGTGCCGGCGGGCGTGGTGCCGCGGTACGGTCGTCTGCCTCGTACATGGCCTTCAGACGAGCCTTCTCCTCAGCAGCGGTCAGCGGTCGGGCGGTAGCCGGAGTTCCGGGCATCGGGTTTGGCGATGGCGGGGTAGGTGGTGGGCGACCACGCCCCCCAGAACCGTTGACAAAATGCGACGTCCGAGGCGGCGGCGTCGGCGTCGCGCGAGGGGAGCCGTTTGTGGTCGCATCCTGCTGCTCATACTTCCGACGGAGCATCTCCTTCTCGTCAAACGCAGACAGCTGTGTCTTTGGCGAGCTGAAAGGCGGCGGACTACCGGACGGCGGTGTTAATGCGTAGGCGGCATTAGCTGGAGTGCCCGGCATCTGCAGGTAAGGACCAGGCGGAGGAGTAGATGCATAGTTATCCTGCGGAGGTGGAGGTGAAGGCTCCCACTGCTGCTGTTGTGGCTGAGGTTGGGCCGCTGCAGCATCCTGAGCCTCAAAGTGTCTCCGCAGCCTCTCCTTCTCGGAGAGTATAGGATGCTGCGATGATCCCTCGGCGGGGAATGGCGGGGGCATGCCAGCAGGCGGTGGCGGCGAAAGAGACGGAGCTGGTGCAGGGGTGGGAGATCCGGGGTAAAGCTGATTATGGGAAGGTGTGGGGCTGGCGTTTTGCTGATCAGGATAAAGAGCGTCGTACGGTACAGGTCCAGCGTTGCCGGGGACCCGTCCGTAATGCGCAGACTGCGTCTGCCAGACAGCGTTCTTCGCCTCGTAGTAGCGGGCCATCATGGCCTTCTCTTCAGCTGCAGAGAGCATAGTCTTCGAGGGCGGCTGCTGACCAGGCCCGCTGGCGGGTGTAAGAGGTGTTTGCGCGGGAAGAGGCGACACTGCGGTATAGGGTGAGCCTGCAGATGTAGGTTGCGCATGCACGGAGCCTGAGGTGACCGGACGGTTGATGGCGGACATCGCTTCAGAGTAGAGGGCAGCGCCAGTTGAAACACTGGGGCTGCGTACAGTGCCACTAGCACCAGCTCCAGACGAGGACGAACCATGGAACGAGGCGGAGCGTCCCGCTGCTTCGAATGCTTCTTGACCACGGGCGCGCACAACGGCCGCTTGCGCTTGCTCGAACAGACGAGCTTTCTCTTCCTCCGCTGTTAGCCAACGCTTCTGCGGTTTGCTGGCTGCTGGTGTAGGGGTGTTGCTACCCTTCGCGGGGGCTGAGTCGACGGCGCCGTTCTGGGACGGTTGCTAAAAACTCCATGAATAAACGATACAAGCATGGGAAAAGGCAAGCCCGCGACTTACGTCGACGGAGGAACGGGCTCCTCCCTGAACGCGGTTTACGTTCTCGATCGCACGCTGATAAAGAAGTTCCTTCTCCTTTTCAGCACTCATCCACTTCTTCGTCGGTGCGGCTTTCGGCGTTGGCGTCCTCTGGGGCTGAGGTGGCTGCAAAGGTTGCTCCAGTATGACAGGGCTTTCCAGGATTGTAGAAGGCTGTCTGCGCGCACGCTCCGCCTCCGCCTCCATGTGTTCCTTCACCTCATCCTCATTCAAGTTCGTGATCGTCAGACGTTGCCCCGCGTTCGCGCGTCCCCCACTGGAACGAGGACGCAAGCCAGAGGACGCAGCGTCATTGGATGCGCCACTACTAGCACGCGTGCGCGAGGCGTAGTTGGTCGCACCGACGGTCTGGGCCGCATACGTTGGGCCACTGTCCGTAGTCTTCTTGCGTTCGCCGAACTCGTTCGTATTGCCAACTCCGTAGTTTCTATCTGAGCTTGGTGGCGCAGTGTTGAACTGCCCGAGTGATGGCCTAGCGGGCGCAGGAGTGTCCAGTACGGGCGACCTCTGTTCGATGGAATTCGAGTGGGCATGGGAAGGCGCAGTGGGAGGGGCCGCGGGTGAAAGAACGGGAGCGGGCGAGACGCTCGTTCTATTGCCCATGAGCGCAGCAGGGAATTGCTGTCCGTTGGGATGTCCAGGGACCGAGACGTTGAATGCATGACCTATCCGCCTATTAAAGGGAATTTAGTATTAAAACGTTACTGAGGAATTGGGCTCATACCTCATGGCTTCAGCGGAAACAGCCCTGCAATGATGATGCTGATTAGAGTCTAGTCTTTTAATTGGTCAAGATGGAGTGACGACAAACCTAGGCCAGTTGGAGATCATCACTGGTAGATCCATAACGACAGGTGAGCCCGTACTCATTAACGCCTTCACCGACAGGACATAGTTGATATCGATGTGTCGCGCAGCGTTGATAGTCGCGGACGTGTGGTGCGATGGCACCGTAATGCTCAACTCAACCTTGTGCTGCGTACCTCCGTAGAGCGTCGCGTTGACAGGCACCTTCTGCTCCCCGACGCTCGACACCTTGACCTGTGGGCTGCCTTTCTTCCCTTGTGTATGAGGGGCAGCACGGAAGATCGTCGTCTCGCGGAGCATGAACTCGAAACCACGCAAGAGGACGGTGTTCAGTGTGTCCGACTTAACCGTCGCCATTACTACGACGCGATCGCCTGGGCCATAACACGTGTGGGATCGCTCGACGAGGAGTGTTACACCATCCTGCTGGTGAGTGCGCGTCTCAGGCTGGGAGTAGATGGGCCATGTTGAGTGGAGCTCGTGCTTGTCGATGATAATCGTCGATGCCGTTGCGGTGACAGTCGGCTTGTCTCGCCTCAAGAAGCCTCTGCGGAAGGCAATTTTCAGTCGATCAAAAGGTGAGGAGGGTAGATTGACAATACCAGCACTCACTTCTTGCCCTGTACACACACCGACGCGATGAGCTCATACTTGACACCAGCTGGGGGAAGACAGTCAGCATCTTGGTAATACCCACATTTTGAACACAAGGTGAAGGTCAGAAACAATGCAATAGAAGAGTGATAGGAAAGGCCAATGCGTCCCGCCCCACGAAATAGAGTTGAGAAGAGCCACAACCCTAACTTTGGCCGACGACGGTGGGGAGCCTCATGACTCAATGAGACCGCCTCTGAGGAACTGCCTCAGTAGTGCGATGGGTCGGGGCGAGCTTTAATGTAATGGCGATGCGCGCTGTTCTCGGGGGTGACGAGGTACGGAGAGACCGGTGCTCAAATTTGTAACCGGTGGGGAGAACGGCCGAAGAAGAGGTAGAAAACTCACCGCCCTTCTCGAGTGCTATTGTGGGGGGTATCGATTCCGGAATCCGAATAAAGAAAGGGAAATCATTCTGTCGTTGAGGTGCGGTTGAGGGATGATAGGAACACGAACAGACGCGAAGGACGTACGGTGTGGAGTGTGCTGTACTCGTCATTGGGAGACTGCCAGAGGTTAATGGGGCTCTGACCGACGAAGTCGAAGAAGGTGTTGGCAACGCCGCCGCCAGGAAGGGTCTCAACCTTCCTGAGCTCGATGCGAACCCACTTTGCCTTCACACCTTGCTGTCCTACCCGGACCTCAATGGCCTGTCAGGGATGAAGGACGTGACTACATGCGGGAATATATGGCGGGGATAGAGACGTACGCCTTTCACAGCAGCCTGAGGACGGTCGGGACCACCGGGGGGTATTCCGGGGTAGCCTGGATGGACGGAAGGATGAGCACTTCAAGTGCCTGAAACCACAAGAGATCTCTCCTGTCCCAGGAAACGCGCGAACCTTGAACGAAGTCAACATTAGGAGGGGGACGTAATGTTCTGGGATGGTTGTGAGCATGACGAATAAGGAGCAGGGAGGGGAATTGGAGACATACAACTTAGGCTGGGACATTGAGTCGGGTATAGGATAGGTGGTGGAGGGGGAGAGCAATCGCGCGGCCTCGACGGCTGCCACTGCCAGGCCGTTCCGAGCTTGGCGCCGAGGTACATCATGCACTGCTATCCGCAGGCGCCCATTTGGCAGATCGGTCTCATTGAGTAAGGTCATGATGCTTATCAAATTTAGGTATTGGTTTGCTTCACTCGTGTACTAAATAACATCCTTCTGCAGCTCTTCGAACGTCGCACGGGCCACTGAAGACACGGGTAAGTAGTACGGTTCTCAGCAGAGACTGCTCAGGCTTCTTGCGACGGAGGATAGCTACCATCCATCACAGAGTGACCTCACCAGCGGCCGGTCCGGGGCCTCGAGGCATGGGCGGCTGTGGGGAGCGCCTTGGACCTGAGCAGCGTCGTCGCCCTCGTCCAAACCCAGCTTTCTTCGACGCGCAAGCTCCAGCTCCAGCTCGCTGTCCCCTCCTCATAGTTCCAACTCTCACTTTCTCTGCCCCTTCAATTCTCTCCATGACCCTCACCAATGGCTAGTAATCCCAACTCGCGTTCCATCTACGGCTCCCAGTCTATCTTCCCGGGAGGCAGCAGCTCTCGCCCCTTCCTAAATATGCTCAACCCAATGGGCCGCACATACCAAGGCTACATGCAGGCAAACCAGTCTGTCGTCGAGGAGGAGGAAGAAGAGAACCAAGATCTCGAGGCCGGACAGCCGCCTCGGACTAGCTCGCGCTCAGGATCCATGCTCCGCTCCGCGACAAAGTCGCATGGCAAACGCAAGGTTTCGTGGAGTGGAGACGCCTCCGAGATGAATGTCCTCCGTCCAAACATACGCCGTGCGGATCCCAAGGATGGCGACGAGTCGTCCGATGGGGAGGTCCCCGCGGACTTCATGATTGAGGCATCCAGTCCCGCTGCTGCAGCGTCACAGCGGAGAACATCGTCCCCCATCCCCCCAAAGACTGCGAAGGGCAAGGAGCGGGAAGATCGCAAGCAGCCACTGTATCCGTCTCGTAGGGCTTCCGTTCAGAAACCCATCCTCCCCACCAATACCGCCGACACTCCCGTATCAATACCACCACGGCCATCCGAAATTAATCCTGACCCGGAGCCCCAGTCGGAACCCCTACGTGAGTCTCCAACGAGGCATATGCGCGGATTGGATGAGCACGAGCGGGCTCTATGGAACTGGGTTAATGTGTACAACCTCGACGCGTTCCTCCAAGAAGCGTATTACTATTACGAGGGGAAGGGGATATACAGCATAGCACTATCCCGCGGGTTGAATCTCCTGTCCGTTGTACTCATCTTTGCCGTCCCACTAAATATACTGACAGTGTTGCACATAGCACGATTGGCTTCGTGATCGGGTTCTCAACCTTTCTGCTTGGATGCCTGGACTACTCGCGAATACGACCGGATAAGGTCACACGACTGTCGGATGTCGTCGTGAGCAGATGTGTCTCCAGGTATGTACACGCCCAGCTGTCCTGCGGAAGGATGAAGACCATTTGTCTTTTCATCACCAGTTGAACGGCCCCTCTTGCATGACCAGCGTCCATTATGCTGAACTTCATTCTCCCAGATTCTCTGGATTTACGTCTATGTTCTTCATGCTCTTTTCGACCTTCTTCGTATGGCAGCTGGTGTCTTACGCGCTCAGTATGATGCGGCTAATGGACATGTACCGCTTCTATACCCACCTGCTGCACATTCCCGACGAAGACATCCAGACCATATCCTGGCCAGAGGTCGTCCGCCGCATTGGTGCCATCCGCGAAGACAATCCCCTGACGGCGATCTCCTCCAACAAAGGTGCCCATCATTCCGTCACCGCGAAGCTTGACGCGCACGATATCGCGAACCGCATCATGCGTCAGGAGAACTATCTCATTGCGCTTTTCAACAAGGAGCTCCTGGATCTTCGCGTTCCAGTCCCGCACGTTCTGCAGGGCCTCCCATTGTTCAGGCCGGCCAGCGAAGAACAGAAGGGCAAGATGCTCACCCGGGCATTGGAGTGGAACCTGCGGTTCTGCTTGATGGAGTACCTCTTTGATGAGAGTGGAAGGGTTCGGAAGGTATTTTTGAAGAGCAAGAATCGCGCAGTATTGATTGAGGGGTACGGAAATCTTCTTACCTTGTTATTGCTGACGATGCTGATCTGTGTTCAGACTTCGGCGACGACTGATTTTCATGGGCATTCTCAACGCGATCTTTGCCCCGTTCATTGTGCTGTACCTCATCATGTACTCGTTCTTCCGCTACTTTGAGGTCTATTGCATTTGTTCTTGTTATCATATTTTTTGTACTCACACTGTCGGTTTCACAGGAATACCATAACAACCCATCCAATATTGGTGGTCGCGGGTATACGCCGTATGCCCAGTGGAAGTTCCGCGAGTTCAACGAGCTGCCGCATCTCTTCAAGCGCCGCCTGAATGAATCCTACGAGACTGCGAGCATGTACATCGGTCAGTTCCCCAATGAGAAAATCACGCTCCTCGCAAGGTGTGTCTTGCTACGCCCACTGCCTCCAGAGAAGGCATATACTCACTTCCATTCCCAGATTCGTCTCATTCATCGCCGGCTCTTTTGCCGCCGTCCTGGTACTATCCTCCATCCTTGACCCTGACCTCTTCGTCCACTTCGAAATCACGCCCCACCGGACAACTCTCTTCTACATCACCGTCTTCGGATCCATCCTGGCCGTCGCAAGGGGTATGATCCCTGAGGAGAACCGCGTCTTCGATCCTGAGCTGCTCATGACGGAAGTCGTGCAGTACACGCACTACATGCCGGACGAATGGAAGGGGGAACTTCATTCCAAGAGGGTCCACGGGGAGTTCGGGGAGCTGTTCGCGATGAAGGTCATGACTTTCGCGCAGGAGCTCCTGTCGGTCATCTTGACGCCATTTGTACTCTGGTACTCGCTCCCGCCATGCGCCCCCGCAATTGTTGATTTCTTCAGGGAGTTCACGGTCCACGTCGACGGGCTGGGGTACGTGTGCTCGTTCGCCGTCTTCGACTTCCAGCGGCACGGCAACGTCAAGGTGCGTCGCCCCGCCCCTCCCCATCTTCACCTTGAAACCTGTCTTACTGACATTGATCCGGCTTTGTTCTTCCCGAAACAGTTCGGCGCCCCAGACAAGGTCGAGGAGCGCTTCATGTCCAAGGAGGGCAAGATGGAGAAGTCCTTCCTCAACTTCAAGGCCGCGCACCCGGACTGGACGCCCAACGACCCCTCCGGCTCCCTCTACCTCTCCCGCATGGCCGACCTCTCCGCCGCGCACCCCAACGCGATCACCCGCCGCCGCCTCCTCCAGCGCGCGTCCCACATCGCGGCCGATGGGCACCCGCAGCTGATGGACTCGACCGTGTACCTGCACGCGCCCCAGGACAAGGCGCGCGAGTATGACCGGGCGCTGCGCGCGAGCCAGAACGTGCGCCGGAGGGGGCATGGACCCGGTGCGAGCATGATCGGGAGCGTGCTGCACCCCGCACAGCTCGGCGCGGCGGGCGTCGGCCAGAGCGTGATGTTCCAGTCGCACGCCGGCATGTCCGCGTCCGCGATGGCGCAGACCGCCGTCCTCGGCGACTCGCAGGGCAGCGTGATGCCCGGCGCGGGGGGCGCGGAGTCGGTCATCCCGGAGGAGGACCTCGCTGCGGACGGGGGCGTCGCGAGCACGCTGGACGAGTCGTACGTCGACGGGCGGCGGCCCCGGGCGGGCATCACGCAGTCGCAGCAGGAGGAGGACGATGCGGAGTTGGAGGACGGAGGCGTCCTCGGGTTGCTTGCTCAGATCTATGGTACAGGCGCAAACCTGAAGGGGCGCGGAAGGGGGCCACCGCGTGCCATCTGAATGAGCGTTGTCGAGCTGGACACTCCATTCAGAGTAAACTGTATATAGTGATCGCTGTACACGCGGAGGTAATGCATATGCATATTCATTGTTTAGACTTGGATGCAGCGTTGAGACCTCTGTAATGACGGTCCACTGTCTCTCGGTGTGTGTAAAGTTATACCAGCATGACAATCCGTGTACAAGAGCAAAAGTCCGTCTAATGCAATGGTGTCTAGAAACGTATTACCAAGATCCTAAGACTACTCTAACTTCCCAACACTCACCCTGCCGTCCGCGTGAATGCAACCACTGTCGACGAGGTCCCAAGCACCAAACTCAATACCTATTCCTCACGCAGTGAGGCCCAGCATCTCTTTCTTCATCGCAATCTCGTCTTTGAGGATGGCGATACGGGTGTCCAACCTGGAGGACAAGTCCTCCTGTTGTGTCGCCATGGACAACGCCTTGTCCAGCTTCTCCAGCGCGCTCTTGCACACGCCAGCCCATGCTTTGGTGTGAGCCACGGGGTCCGCTTCCTTCGCCGAGCCAGAAGCCTCCATCTCCTTAAGATCCAAGACCGCGAGCTCGAACAGCGCCATGCCGCCAACCCACGTGCTGACTTTGACCGCGGAGTGACGCGCAACAGCATCCTGAAGCAGCGCACGAGCCGACGCGAAGTCCCCTGCCGTACGGTGCACAATGCCGAGGAGCAGAGAGCGAATGGCAAGCTCGTCGGGCGTGTCGGCCTGCTGGTCGCCGGCAGCAGGCTGTTCCTGCTCCTTGTCCAACGCAGCGACGATGTACTCACTCCTCACCTCAGGCGGTGGGTATAGAGATCTTGCCCAATCTTCGATGTGTTCGATGGCAGATTGTTTGGTGATGCGCGCGTGGGTATTCCAGACTAATTGTTCAAACGGTCAGTTGGGTGGTTCAGCACGACAGGCCAGGTAGCTCACAAACGCCGAGTTCTATGAGATTGTGGATGTTAACTCACATCACGAGTTGAACAAAATGCACTAACCTTCAGCGGGACTGATTTTCGCCGCACGCACATAGTCAGTCTCTGATCCAGTCAGGCTCTTCTGCTTGTCCTTGTAGAAAGCGACTGTACAGCAGGCTGAGTTTGCACCGATTCATTCGGCAATGCAGTGTACGCACGTTTCTTCTTGATGAAGACCTCTGTAGGCAAGTCTTTGCCGCCAACCTTGCGCTTCTCGATAGCCTCCGGGACCTTATCTAGAAGCTTCTGTGCTTGTTCGTAGTCCTTAAGCGAGATATAACAACCGGCAGCAATAAAGTAATATGTGGCGTGGCTCCTAAGAAATCGGAACAGAGCGTCACCACACAGACTCAAGAACAGTATAGACGAGACGTACCAGTTATTGACTCCAGTCATCCGAATGAATGCTTCCGCGGCTTCCTGGTATCTTCTTTGTGAAAGCAAAGTCCACGCCAACTCGAATATTAGCTAGAGTATGATAGAGACATCAGTCCGCCGGCTCGGTTATGCTGTTCTAATAAAATTTTGTGAACTTACCAAACCGTCGGCCTGCGCAAACGTGTGTGGCAAACCAGGTGCCAGGCCTTCCTGAAGAACCTTTATCGCACCATCTGGATCGTATGACATGCGGAGTATCTTGGCCTATTTTTGCACACAACCCATGAGTACGACGTTCCGAAGACTTGTACATGGCTTCCACCTACTCGGTTCAGGATCCATAGTGAGCCGGTCGGATACCGAACCTCTAGTCTGAGAAGCCATGTCAGAAGATCTCGCGCAGATATCGGGGAAGAAGGACCAACTTGTCTACTATTGAACGATATTGCCGAAGAATGTGTTCCTCATCAGCTTGATAGCCGGCAAGCAGGAGAACCACACCGTGGTATGTCATTAATGAAAGCCTGCAGATACGGGCGGTTCATGTTGAGTACAATAGGAGACGAACGCTTGCACACACCCTGCGAAAACAGAATGCACGTCGGTCTTGGCGGCTGATACAGCCAGGGCACGAAGGGCCAGCTTCCTATCATGAGTGAAACCCAAAAATCCGACCACTCCTCTGAAAGTCCGATCAGGACCAGGCAAGTGAGTATGAATGTGTGGGAACATATGCTAACCGTATCTTCGCAGGGAGCAGAGAAAACACGAGGTTGAACAGTCTGATGGATATGACACTCAATACCTAGATGATGCAAAACGCAGTAAGTGGGAGGAAACATACCCATAGCCTGAAGTTAGATGTCAGCATTAGAAAACTACAGGCGAAGGTTATTCTCACCAAATGCTGTCCCAGAGAGGATAAATTCGTCTACGGACCCATCAGCTGCACCAATGGGTGTCTGCTGCGTGCTTGGAACGGACAAGGTTGAGCCTGTAAAGCGGCCGAAGAAGCCAGATCTTGTCGGCTTCGGTGCGGAGGTGGTGCTCATGCTGTCAACTCCTGAGCGGACGCTCGGGGCTCTAGAAGCAGGTGCGGATGCTGCCGGTGTCGAGTAGTAGTCTAGACCACTCGGGTACACAGTCTTGTACAGCCTGTGCATGGGAGGATTCAGACTTCAGGGAATGGTCCATGAGAGAAACATGCATACTTGGTGTATTTGGAATGAGCGCTACCCCAGGGAGGCGTTAATTACCGGTCAGATAACGGTGGCGCTTTGTACTGACCTATTCATAGCATACAAACACTGAAGATAGCCCATGTAGGACTCGCTATTGGCCAAGGGGGTATGAGGGAGGGAGGACTGGTTAAAAGGGTAAGTCGACACACCTCAGGGCATGGGTAAGACCAAGGAGAATGACAGAGTCTGAGTGCAGCAATTCCCACTCTGTCCCAGGCGGGAATTGAGTGGTCTGGGATGCGGATTTGGCAAGCTTGAGCTGTTTCTTCGCACCGGCCTCGCAAGCGTTAAGGAGGCGTGAGGCGTCGGCCATTAAGCCAGTCTGCAGAGACCGGAGGAAGTGAGGGAAAGGTACATAAATCGGAGGCAATGGGTATACGGACCTCCATTCCTAAGGCAGCTTCGAGGAATGCGCATACACCATGGCCCATTGCGTGGAAGGGGGAATCGGCGCCGGCGGCGAAGGTATCGCGGGCCTTGGTGAGGTCATTGGCGAAGAGATGGTCAAAGCCGACGGTGGCTGCGCGGAGCTGGTGTTCTGTGCTGAGCTGCGAGTCTGCCATTGTTCTGGCGGGTGATGGACAGAAGGCAAGCTGAGGACGCTCACGGACCTTGCCATTGGCCGCTCTAGCCATCCCCGACTGCGACTCCCAGTCCGACCCCCTCGGCCCGCCCCGAGTCCCCCGAGCGCCTTCCGCTCGTCTGCCACTCCAACGGCGCTCGTCATTGGACGCGTCCTTCCCACGGGCGTCTATCTCACTCGCACTTCCGGCGGGAACGACTCGGACGTCCTCCCCGAGCCCCGACGACGTCGACCACTCCCTCCTGTGCATGCTGCTATGGCGTCCTCCGCTGTAAAGGCACGCATAAACGCTTTCGAGTCCATGCAGGCAGGCGGACCTCTCTTAACCTCGAGATCGCCGCCACCGGACCTCCTCGAGACTCCAATCTCACCTAAAGCGACCTCTATATCACCCATTCTCCCCTCTCCCACTCCCAGAAAGTCTATGCAGCCCTCTCCATCCCCGTCCCCTCCAAATCTCGGTCGAAAAACCTCGCTGGTCGATCTCAAGGACTGGGTCGTCGACGACGGCCCTCTCCCATACGTTCCCAGGCAGAGGCCCCCGATCGCCCGTAAACCTCCTCCTCTTGCCCCCAAGCCAACTCCCAGATATGTCTCCGACTCCTTCGTCAATAACTCTTCTCCACCTCTCATCAGTCTTGATTCTCCCCCCAAGACTCGTGCCGCTCCTCCATTACCACCCCGAAAGCCTTCCTATTCATCCCTCAAATCCATCTCGCCCACAAACACCTCCAACTCAGGCTCTCGAAGTCCACGTCCGCCTGTCCCACCACTACCCCAACCGTCAAGGGCCGATTCCCTCACTGTTGACCATACTTACCCACCGCTCTCTAAATTGGGAATCACCATACCTTCCCGTCATGCGCCGGGATCCTCAATATCCTCATTCCACTCAGTATCCCTTTCCTCGGACGGAGGAGACCCGTCCACCCCGGGCACCGGGAACTCGCTAGCAAATCATGTTGCTACGTATCCAATGGATCGAGACGACGACCACGATAGAGGAAGTCTTCGCGATTTGGACGCAGTCAGCCTCGACGAGTCGTTCGAGAACCTCTCCATGACTTCCGCTGTGAGTCCTTCCGCATCCTCGTCTCTCTCGCACGACTGGGAGGTGTATGCCAAACGCGAACCACCCAAACTCCCCCAGCGACCCCCCAAGCCGTCTGCTTCCGCACCTACCTCTCCTCGTACTTCACCTCACCTCGTGCCGAAACGAGACGGTCCTCCTCCTCCACCCCCTCCGCGCTCGCGGCCTCCCTCCTCCCGTAACTCCCTTGCTTCTACTTCTGCAGCATCCACTTCCGATCGCTCGTCAATCCTCAGCAATGCGACCTCGCGCACAAGTATCAGTACGCGAAGCACTACAACCCCGAAGCCCAAATCGGCAATGCTCACGCGACCTACGCCTGTACCTCCTGCCGCGCGTAAACGGTACGAGGCAGTCTTCAACGGGAACGTGGTCGCTGCTCGGCAGGCAAAGCGCGCGAGATCACCTCCAGCAATACGCAAGCCCCGGCAGGCAGCAGGATGGCGTGGTCTCTCGGTGGATCTGATCACTAACCCCGAAGAGATCGGTTCCAGCGCGGAGACCACTATACGCCCGGAGCCTATTGATGAGGAGGTGAGCGTTGAAGAGAGGTTAGACGGGGAGACAGTGAAAGCGATATGGAAGTTGTCGAGGTTAGAGCGGGCAACGCTACGCGCAATATGGTGAGATAATGGCCTGCATGTTTCAATCAGTCTGAAGGCTAACTGCGACCGCAGGATGGAGTGCGACCCCACGAGTATGGGCGCCCTCGATCGCGACGGGTTCGTGAAGGGGATGTGGCGAATAGACGAGGAGTTGCGCAAGGCGCAGATGCATAGACCCATCGCACCGCGCATACAGCTTCGCCAGCCCAAGCCGTCACATCCTCCAAAACTGATATTACGATAGTTGTTCGCAGCCAGCACTTCCGCTTTCACCCCGTTTACGTGTTCCCATCCTTTCACCGCTCCCTTGCCAGTGACCTGGTGACATAATGGCCCTGCATTTACCGTTATCGTACTCGAATACCTCCACTTATTCCGTGCCCCGCGCTTGCACTTGTATCTTTACTACCTGAGATAGCGCGCGCGTTACCGTTTAGCACTCATGTAACACGGCAACCTCAATCTACTCCCTCAAGTTCAATGTTATACCCCTTCAGTCATCCTTATACCATGAGTTAAGCCGAGTCTACTTCACCTGGTAAAGAGGATCACCGCAAGCCCGGTGACTGCGACATCGTGTAGACCCGGATACGCGATGATGCACGCGCCCGCCGCACACTCATTTCGGACGGACGACTTGAACCTCGGTCATGCCCATGCGCAAGCTTCACGCGCATTCATAGGGACGGATACCACAGCCCCTTTCCTCGACCATCTCCTTCATCTCAAGTTTCAGCCTCTCGTACCCAAAACAACGTTGACGCAGGCTATTACCACCAGGAACTTGACCAACTCAACATGCTCGGTACGTCGACCACGGCGCCCACTACGTCACCCCTCCCCTGACTACCTCCCGGTCCTCGTTCACTCCTTTCACCTCCATGGCCACGATTGCAGCGTCCATACTGACACTCTGACACCTTTCGCAGTCATCGGCCTCACCGGCGGCATCGCGACCGGCAAGTCGACGGTCTCGACGCTCCTCCGCGCACACCACGTCCCCATCGTCGACGCCGACGTGCTCGCGCGCAAGGTCGTCGAGCCGGGCACGCCCGCGCTCGCCGCGATCGTGCGCGAGTTTGGGCCCGCCATCCTCCTCCCCGACGGCACGCTCGACCGCCCGAAGCTTGGGCGCATCGTCTTCGCGGACGAGGGCGCCCGTCACAAGCTCAACGCGATCGTGCACCCCGCCGTGCGCCGCGAGATGTTCTGGAGCGTGCTCAGGCACTGGTGGAAGGGCGAGCGGGTGTGCGTGCTCGACGTGCCGCTGCTCATCGAGGGCGGGCTGTGGAAGTGGGTCGGGAAGGTGGTCGTTGTGTATTGGTGCGTTCGCCACGTCCATCCATCCGCCCTCACCTCATCCCGGCCCTCTGACATGTTGCCCTACAGCTCGGCCGAGATTCAGCTGCACCGGCTCATGAAGCGCGATAACTCAACGCGGGAAGACGCGTCTGCGCGGTTGAACTCGCAGCTTCCTATAACTGAGAAGATCAAGTATGCGGATATTGTGATAGACAACTCCGGAACGCCACAAGAGTTGGAACGCGAGATTGGGGCAATCGTCAAGAGATTTAGAGATGATGCTGGCTGGTCTTGGAGGTTAAGCTGGCTGTTCCCGCCATGGGGTGTCGCTTCTGCTGCGTGGATGCTGAGCTGGCGGGCCTTGCGTCGCTCGCAAAAACACAGGTCGCACAAGCGATAGAAATGGACGACCTTGCTGCATACTGGTATCTTTTCACCTGTACGATCGCATATACTAGAGTTTATTGTACTGTACTATTTACTATCCGAGAGCCGTAACTGCCCCATTTCGCGAACGAGTACGAAACCTCTCAAGCATTCGAGGCAGCAGTTCCGACAACATCACTGCATTCCACTCGAATCGTCCGGTGAAGACACAACAATGCGAGAACAGTCCACGAAAACAATCGCCGCGCGGTCACCCTGAAGCTGCAGCCACACTATCATATGTATGTCACGAACGGGCACCAGCAACGGCTCCTCCACGACGGCCACGTCCACCACCACGGCGACCATACCCTCCCCATCCACCGACGTATGCACCAGGACCCATTAGGCCAACACCACCGGGCTCACCGAAAGTAGCAACATTGCGCTCCCTCTCCTCTTCTCTGCGGTTACGTCCGCCCCCGCGGCGCCCACCACGTCCCCGATTATCGCCAGCCGGGCCATTGCTGCCGGAGGACAGTGTGTCGAAGAACGACTTCTTCGGGTTATAGGCGTTATCTTTCTCATCTTCCTTGGGTTCGCCTTCGGGAGTCTCAACTCCTTCGTTCCTTGGAGTTCCGCGGGGGGACGGTGCGAGCGCCGCTTTGTCAAAGCGGGCATTGCTGCCCTCGAAGTCAAAATCAGTCGCGGGCACGCGCAGGTCGCCAGCCTTGATCTCCGGGCCCTGGCGTCCGCCACGACGTCCACCACGCTGCTGCTGGTTCGCGCCGTTCGATACCCGGAGGTCGCCAATCGCGCGCTCAATGGTCTCCATCGAGGCGGTTGCCGAGTTTACCGAGGGGTTGCGTGCGGCGGGGCGTGGAGGCGCAGCACCGTTGGCTTGTGCTTGACCATTCAATGCTTGCACGGGCTGCGAGCCTGATGGCTGGCCTTGCTGGCGATTAGCAAATTGCTGTTGTTGCCGTGGGGCAACTTGAGCCTGCCCTGGTTGTGGAGAGACGCCAACAGGTGCCTGTTGGGGGTATGAGGGAGAGCCGTAAGGAGGGTAATTGGGTGCCACCTGAGGTGCCGACGCCTGGAAGATGAAGCATCAGTGTCCATTCGATGTCGTACGTGATGGCGAGTAAAGATTGAATGGTCAGAAGGAAGGCAACGGGATATCCACACGGTTTTGCGCTCTCGGACAATCGAGCGTTTGCTCGTTACATCCGTTAATGGTTTCATCATTTGCAACCACGTGTCGCGCGCGACAACAAAAATGGGAAGGAAGGGAGACTCACGCCAATAACTGCAGGATCCTCACGGACGTCGCGTCGTTGGTTGACCGGTTCGTCAACGGCGAGGTCTTTCACCTCGGAGGCACGGAAAATGATATATGTGTAGGGTTCTGTCACAGGAGGGATATACTCATTCGGCGGTCTGTAAGGGATCAACGTTAGCGACATTCGTGTGCAACGCATGGAGATGAGAGTCAGAAGGAAGGCAACGGAAGAATCCACATGGGTTATTGCGCTCTCGGACGAGCGAGCCGCAGCTCTTTTACATCCGTAGTGGTTTCATCTTTGAGACACGTCGATGAAAAGAAGTGGCTCACCTCCGCGACTCCGTTCCCATAGAGTATACTTGGTGATGATAAGCATTGCACACCAGATGATGTGGGGGGATGAGGACTCACCATTTGAGAGTTGTATGGTCGACGCGACGGGGTCGATCCCCGCCAGAATACCTCTGTATCGTACATCTGAATGCGAGATGAGAGAAATAGGTTTTCTGCAGAGGTCATTCAGCACACGCAGAAGTTGCAGGGCGGGGTGGCACGTACCCGATGAAACTGAGAGCAGCCATGGTGATGAAAGGAAGGCGAAGAAATCGGGGGACTCGCTCAACCCTGCGGCAGCGTGTAACAACCAGAGCCCCCGGCATCTTCCGTTCCCACACTGGGCGCTTCCATCCACCCTTTGACCGCGACGGTGCTTGCAAGGTGGTGACCTCACTCTCGAGCTCGATGTTCGGCGCGGCGCGCAATGCGTTCCAGCTCTCTCGTCTGCGCATATATTCTACGCTGCTTCCCATAGCTGCTGCACAGCGACCGCGCAATGTCTCCACAGTTTCATTTGAGCCCACAATCCGTCAATTCCTCGTCAGGCTGGCGGAAGAGCAACCATGTTTCTCCTTGAACTCGTCCAGTGTCTCGATAATGCACGAACCACGGGTATTCTACAAAACATTACTTGTACGTTCAGGTTCGTCTTTCAATAGACGTCGCTCATTTGTGTATCTAGAGTATGATCCGGAATGCACGACATAGAGTATTCCTCTCCTCCCTCTATATTGGTCACGACGATGCAGAACTAGTGAGTGCTCATCTTGCCCCCCTTCCCTACTCAGCTTGACACAATTCCAGATTGATGCAATACACGCCTCTTTGCGCGACAACCCCTCTCTTCATGTTTACCTTCACCTCGACCTTAATCGGTCTACCCGTCCCGGATCTGACTCCACAGCACACGTCTTACTCCCTCTCCTCCAGCAACATCCTGACAGGGTCCACGTCTATCTTTTCCGAAGTCCCAAACTCAAGGGCTTGATGGCTCACACGGTACCCCCAAGATTCAATGAAGGTTGGGGGACATGGCACCCGAAAATCTATGGCGCTGACGACACATTGATTATATCTGGGTAAGGGAGTACGTCTTGTCATGTGGGCGGGTGCATGCGGACTTTGACGTGTGCTGTTACTTAGGGCCAACTTGAACACCTCATATTTCTTGAACCGTCAGGACCGTTATCTCCAGTTCACTGCTCAGCCTCGCCTCGCAAACTACTGCTTCTCGTTCCTTCAGGCAGCGGCTACGTTCTCGTACAGTCTGCTACCCTCTTCCAGCTCAACTGACAAATACACACTCCACTGGTCGGACTCAGAGACCCATCCACATCAAATAGAGGCCAAGGCTCAACAGGCTCTGCTTTCCCTCCAAAAAGCCCACCGTGACAGATCTGAAGTCTCCTTGGTGAAGCCTTCTGAGAAGGGTGTATCTAGCCAACCAGACGGGGAAGACGATGTCTTGATTTTCCCTGTAATACAAGCGGGACAATTCGACATCAGGGAGGAAGAGCGGTGTTTATCCCTCCTCTTCCGAGAGTTGGCAGCTCAACAGCGGTACAGCGCACCTCCTGCGTCCGGTTACGACGGACCTGTGGTCGATTTGACAAGCGGCTACTTCGCTCTGTACAAACCATACCAGTCAGCGGTGATCGAATCTCGGTTAGCGTGCAGGATTCTCGCCGCCAGTCCCCGAGTAAGCACCATCCCTTCCGCGGAAATTACCTGTTTCTGAACTTCTCCATCCCTTCTCGCCAGGCGAACGGGTTCTACAAATCGAGAGGCGTCTCGGGACGCATCCCGGAAGCATACACGCTCTTTGAACGGCGGTTCATGAACGTGGTTCGCACGGCTGGCATTGAATGGCCATCCAACTCCTCGGACGTAACCCCGGGAGTGCAGCTGCACGAGTGGCAGCGTGAAGGATGGACGTACCACGCAAAAGGTGCACCCTCTCTTCCGTCCTCTTCCGCGCACACACGCTCACTCTTCGCGTCCTCTCTTTCGCCTATGCTGTCTCTTCACACACCCGACACGGGTAAAATGAACGCCCAGGCATCTGGGTGCGTCCCACCCCGACAGCGACACCGGCCTTGACGCTCTTCGGCTCGACAAACCTCAACTCCCGATCCGCGAACCTCGATACCGAGCTGTCGTTCGTGCTCGCGACGACCTCGCCCGCGCTCCGTAAGCGGCTCGCGGAGGAGGTCGACGGGCTCCGCGAGCATGCCACAGCCTGGCGTGGACAGGACAGGACCGATGATGCGCGAAGGGTGCGCCTGGGAACGCGGGCTTTGGTCGCCTTCGTCGGCGGCATGCTGTAGTGACTGTCACTTGCCTTGTGCATCGGATGAACGAATGAAAGGCTTGTCGCGTCTGATGCAAGGCGGGCCTTCGCCGCATGCGCTGGGATGGGATGCTTTGCGGAAATGAAAGTGGGAATGAGAGGGTTTGACATTTGCGCAGGGGGAGGGATGGGAGGGGGTGGAGCGTCCTCGGGGGACTTACGACAGCGCGAGGATCATTTCGGTTGAGGTGCGGGAGGCCCAGCAGCTTCGCGTGGCTTCCCCTGTGCCGTTCTGTCGGGCGTGGCTGACGACGATGCATAAAGCAATCCATATGCCTCTGTGGCATATGATCACGGCGCACAATCTGCGTATGCGACATGGCAATGATTTCAGCGTCGATGATCAGATACTATCATATGTCACTGCCCTCGCCAAGTCCTTGTATGTGGCAGGTGCCTCGCGCGCAAGACCTTCGCGAAGTGCTGAGAGTGAAGTTCGGAGCTCTGGAGGCCCGCCTTACCTCCTCGCTCGATGTTCCTCTCCATCGATATTGTGCCTTGTGCAAAGGAGTATTCATGACATTTTGAAATTTACATGTCCGTGACATACACAGCATCTACGAGGACTGTGTCTGCGCAGCGGCCAAAGCATCACCAAGTGTCGAAGGTGAAGATCCCTCGTTTGTCCGAGGCGTTTGCTTGCCTGACGCGGTGGGCGTGCCCTTCGAGTTATTTGGGGTCGCGACACCGGATGGCGGATCGACATATTCAAACTTCCTCGAGTCCAGAGTAAAGGTTACAGGGCCCTACGATCGTGCACGTCAGCTGTCAAACGTTTCCACGCCTTCGGACAAAACGCCAACGACCGACGAGCAGTAACGACCGCATAACGATCCCCGCTCGCTGTCCAAGGCGATCGCCGCTGGGCAATAAAACGGTATTTTTGAACTGATGATGCATGGGTACGCACCTCGTTCGTGAGCCGCACGTCCATCATCGCGCCAAATCGTCCATCTATTCACACAACACGCAGCGTCAGCATTCAAGCCTCGTCTCGACGAAAATAACTGTGCCTGCAGCGCGCCGCGCTGTAAAGAGCCCGAAAGAGGTGTGCGACCGCGCGGGGGACGGACGCACCTTTAATCTTGTCTGGTCTATACAGTTCACCCATCCGGTTCAGGAAAGATGCATATAAGTCCCGGGATGGGCCTGTCGCCTGGGAGAACCGTGCGGCAAGGGGCGCGCGAGACGGCACAGGTGGGGTAGGCGATGGTCAGCAGGCGGGGCGGACACAATACGAAGATGGGCAAAACACACACCATCGCTCGGTGGAAGTCGGGCTTCCCCTTGGCTGTGGTGGCGAAGAGCGTGAACTGAGAGACGCAGAGGACCTCGCCATCGATGTCCTTGACGTTCTTCTTCCACATAGCACCCGACCCATCGTCGGAGAAGACTTTGAGCGACAGACTGCGTGTGAGGGAACGAGGGTGCCCAGCGGGGAAGTCAGCCCGTTGCATTGAACATCGTGCGGATCGCAGGCCAGCCGAGGACGCGGAGGGACGGAAAGACGAATACGCTGCCGTCAGCAATGCTGCGCGCGGTGTTCTGGAGAAGAGAACGCACATTTGTTTGGTAAGGCTCTCGAGGTCAGTCACGGTATCGTCTGTCCTGTGCGTGGGCCAGCAATTCAGCCGACGCGTTTCCCGTTGAATGGGCAGGAATGACCTCTTCCTATGCCAACAAGGACCATGAGGCCCCGTCCAATGGAAGAAATCACTTCACTATCCACTATGCGGGAGGTTGGGTTGATCTATATTACTGGAGTCATTTAACAGAGGAAGCTCGGGGCATACGTACCTGTTACTGACGCCGAGGCGACCCGCTGGACTATGGCTCGCATGGCTATACGGATCTATCTAGACGTTATTTGGATGCGTGGACGTGTCGGTGCCGCTTTCGATGATGAGGACGATGGGGGAGGGTAGCAGAGGACGAGTGCGCGGGAAGGAGTGTGGCGCTGGGTGAGAACGGGCCGACGCGAAGTTGGGAAGCGTGGCCCTCGTCCTTGTCCTCTTCCACCACCTCCTGACCCAGTGACTCTGCATACTGGCACCGACACACCTCGCCCTCCCACTCTTGCCGTGATGGAATCGGTCGTACTAGAAACAAGCATGGGCGACATCCAACTGGAGTTGTATTGGGATCATGCACCTCGAGTAGGTCGGTCCATTCGTTTCTCTGTGTCGTCCAGATCGCCTCACAGACGACCGTGGCCAATAGACATGCAAGAATTTTGCAGAGCTCGCGAAACGTGGATACTACAACGGGGTCGTCTTCCACCGTATCATCGCCGTGAGTTCACGTTCCTACGATTGTATGCGTTCGAGTTCGACAAGGGCCCTGACCTGATAGCTTTCACTTCGATAGGACTTCATGATACAGACAGGTGACCCTACCGGAACCGGCCGTGGCGGCACCAGTATCTACGGACAAAAATTGTGAGTGTACACGCCGTGAAAGCGGGCCCGAATGTTCGTGACGATCCGCCAGTGAGGACGAAATCCATCCAGAGCTACGATTCACTGGGGCCGGCATCTTGGCAATGGCCAACTCAGGCCCGAACACTAATGGTCGGTGCCTTGGAATTGTCCGAAATTAGTTCATGTTACTGATCCGTTTTTAGGATCACAATTCTTCATAACGCTTGCTCCTACACCGTACCTGGACAACAAACACACTATCTTTGGGCGTGTCAGTGCGGGAATGCGCGTCGTGCAACGACTTGGCGCGGTTGGGACGGACGCGCAAGATCGGTGAGTCTTTAGCGGCCCGTCTGGGTACATTGTGGCTGAACATTCTGCCTAGTCCCCGAGAAGACGTGAAGATCTATAAAGCACGAGTAGTTTAAGTTGACTTTACTCGCGAACATCCTCTCTGCAACTACTTTGGACGGACGCTGTGTCAATCTGGAGTTTATCCTGCATCCCTTCTCTCGCTACCTGCCGACTCAGTATGGTCGAAGTTCGACGGTGTCTGTTATCAACGATTCAGCGGTGTCTATGATCGACGAATGGTATGAATATGAATATTGCCCTAGTCTGCATCCGCGGTTCTAAAGCACGGGCGCATCGGCGTTCTGTTTCTCGTTCGATGTATGTGTAGACGAAAAGGCATTTTGTGCCCTACATTCCACAAGCGCAGTTTCTCATGTTCTCGGTATGCGATCACCGCAGAGGCGCGCTGCAGGAGCGCAAGTGCAGGTCGGTGAGGTTCTATGGCCGTTATCTTGGATTGGTGCGAAGGAGCCCGGGGCTTGAAGCGTTGCGTGCCTATTTACCTGCCATATCCGCGTTCCCGCAGGAAACCTGGCGGGGGTTGCCGTGGATCCGAGGCGGTACCATGGTACGGGGCCGGGAGGTGCCTAAAGCACGCCGCCCTTCTTTTTCTTTCTCGTGGCCGCACCGACGCCCTGGCTCAGGACGCGCAAAGTTCGAGCACGGTGCGCACGTCCCAGAAGCCGTCCCCGCTGCATGTGGCCTCTCCCGCGTCCCTTTCTCACAGCAATGAAAACTGTGCCCGCGAGGGCTTCCTGATGTTCCCCCCTCCCTCGTCCGATTGGCCCTCCTCCCCGCCTTTCGACCCTATCGGCGGCTCGCTCGTCATCTCCTCCCCCTTACGGCACTCGCGAACGTTCCCAGGTACTTCGCCCTACTCGTCTCCTGGCGATCCCCCTCCTTTCCGCGGGCACCGGGCTCTCGCGGCGGGCTCTGCCCACCTCCCTCGTGCTCCTGCTACCTGATTGTACCGCGCGTTGCCTCTCCGGATGACCCACCCCCGGAGGTCGACGCCGTTCCTTATTCTTTCCGAAGACGCACTCGTTGGCCTTCTCGGGGGACCATGCGCAGAAGAACATACGACGTTTTCTTCCATCGCAGATCAGCCTCCCGCAGCGGTCCTGCATCCGGAGCAGCGGTGCATCTCGTCCTTCGGGGCCTGTATTCGGCGCCAGGCGAGTGTCATAGGACCCTCGACAATTCTTGGGCGGTTTGGACCGCTATTTCGTTGACTACGCACCCTGGCCGCGGGACCACGGATCGGTCTCGCTTCCCCTCTCCCCTGTATAGACGTCTTCGAGGACTTGGGGGGAAACGTCCACGGCTCCGCCAGACGAGGCGATTGTCCAGCGGCGATCATCCCGAGGTTGAGGCGACAACGATGCCAATGCGCCGGTCCACACACTGAGGGGGGGCAGATACTTTCGACAACAATGTATTATGCATGGTGTGTCATGGATAGAATATACACAAGAGATCATTCAGAGTCCATCCGCCAGATCGTAACGAGACATGTCTACCAAAAACAGTGTTCTATGCATGTATAATCGAAGGTCGTTCGCAGTCAATAGAATGAGAGGCGGTTCTGCAAAATTACACAAGCGCGAGCGACACCAGGCCAGTGGAGAACATAAAAATCCCTAATAGCAGTACACGGACGCGAGAAAACAACGGTACGAGATGGGGTTAGCCCCTACGGCTGCCACCGCCTGCGATGGCCGACGTTGCGCGTCCTCGGCTTCGTAGGCGTCTCATCTAGGGAAGGCAGCGTGCGCAGCGGTGGTTCCGCCGAGGGTCCCGCGAGGGGTGCCAGAGGGACATGCAGTTCTCGCTGCGCACGCGTCCGGGTGGTCGACATCCGCGAGCGGTAGTGGCTCGCCGTTGTGGATGCGGACGCCTCCCTGGACGACCTCGCACTGTCCTCTGCGTCAGTCGACATGCCGCGCCAT
Organism: Ganoderma resinaceum; assembly: GCA_964023155.1. NCBI lineage: Eukaryota > Fungi > Basidiomycota > Agaricomycetes > Polyporales > Polyporaceae > Ganoderma > Ganoderma resinaceum. The sequence continues at coordinate 3,227,037 of OZ026794.1, forward strand.
CTCTGCAAGCGGTCCGACCTTTGGTCCTCTTCCACTAGCCCGTACCGGTCCTGGTCTTGCTCGTTGCACTCTGTGTCCGACGGGATGCCATACATGTCCTGATCCATCGCGTCGGCCTCGACCTGTGCACGGTCCATCTCATCGTCCTCATCGGAGTAGTCCGATTCCTCATCGTACAGGCCCCCAGGGGGCTCGCCCTCCCACTCGTCGTCCTCATCATCACCGAAATCCCACACGTCAAGGACGGTCGAGTCCATGCGATTGCTCGCGGCGACACACCACCGCCCCTCGAATACGACTTGCCACACGCCCACGATCCCCGTCAGCAGGTCGCGCACTTGCGACCCGTCTCGGATGTCCCACATCTTCAGTGTGCCATCCGACCCGCTTAGGACCTTAAACTCGTCGTGCTGGAAGCACGTGATAGCACCTTGATGCGCCGCCAACGTATGACGGAGCTCGCCGGTGTCGGGATCCCAGACGCGGAGCGTAGAGTCGGCGGCGGCAGAGACGAGGTATGACGGCGAGAGGCCGAGCAAACCGACGAGGGAGGTGTGGCCCGCGAGGATGTGCTGGCATCCGCCGGTGCTCAGGTTCCAGACCCGGACGGTGCCGTCCATGGAGCCGGAGCACGCCAGGTTGCGGTTGATGTCCAGTACGACGCTGTACACTGCAAAATGTCGGAGGGCGAAAATAATGTCAGTAATTTAGTCGTGCAGCAAGGCCAGTCCGCAATTCACTCGCACCTTTTTGCGTGTGGCCCACCAAAACCCATTTGCATGCCCCTGTGATGATGTCCCATATCCGGACGGTGCAGTCATAACTACCGGAGACGAGCGTTCGTCCGCGGGCGGCAAGCGCGCGGACTGCATGGTCGTGACCTTCGAGGTGCAGCTTGTGGTACGGGTTGTCCTCCACGTCCTCCTGCGCAGCCTTACGTCAACCTCTCGACCACTAGAGTTATATTATTTCCACAGTGCGCACCTCTGAAGGATCTACCTCAGTATCATCTGCACCGTAGCACCTGTACTCCTCATCGCCCGGCCTGGGCAGCGTCCACACGCGCAACGAGTGGTCTCTGCTACCCGTCACAATGAGCGGTCGTTTCGGCCATTTCTCGCGAGTAACGATGCCATGTTCGTTCTCATAGTCTATCCATTCCGGTTTCACGATGGCTAGACAACGGACTGTGCTGGTGTGTCCACCAAAGACATGCGTGCAGCGCCCTGTTTCGAGGTCCCAAATCCGGACCGTGCGGTCCGTCGAACCACTAACGAGGGTATTCTTGGTCGCCGCCAAGGCCCACACACCACCGTCGTGTCCATCCAAAGAGCGGATGAGAGTGCCTGTTACGGGAGAATAGACGTGGATCGAATGGTCGTCAGAGGCGGAAATAATGCGTCCGTGCGAGAAAATGAGGCAGGTCACAACAGACCGCCCGTGGGCGGGGAACGTAAGCCGCTTCGGGTCGTCATTCGTGACCCAACGTGTCCGCGTGAGGTGACGCGATTTGAAAAGGATCTTGTACGGATGGGGCAGGGGAAGGGAGCCGGGGGCAGGTAAACCTTGTCGTCTGCGGCGAGACATGATAGCGTCAGCAAAAGCTGTCTCGGAGTCCCGTCCAAACCAGATTTTGGTGCTCTTCAAGAGATCGCGCCAAAGGACGGGATCAGAATCGATGATGGCTCGCCATGCCTTCGATACCCTTGAAGCACGTGCGAGGTCGGGGAAGGAAAGGAAACTGAGGACTAGTGATACAAGTTCGGGGGGAAGGAGTGTCAAAAAGTCCCGAGCTAGAGTGGGTGTTAGGACAGAGTGCAATGTCCTCAGAACGGAAAGCGGGGAATTTCGCAGGAAGGTGAGTAGCACATGGGATTGGAGAGGAGGTGGAAGGCTCGAGAAGTGGGAGAGGAGCGTGGGGAGCGCGAGGAGGGTTGTCATTGACAAATCGGGCTGCAATGGCGCCTGCACCTGGGCTTGAGGTTGAGGGGAGGAATGGCCGCTGGGAGGTGCCGATGGCCAGATACTCTCAGGAGGCGGCGAGCCATGAGGGGACGGCAGCGGAGATGGAGGGGCGGCGGTGTTCATGGTTGTGATAGGTGGCAGAGGATGGCCTTTGGCTTTCTTTCGAGGCGGTGTTGTTGGGACGAGGCCAGGGATGGTTTCGATGCCCTCCATCATGTTCTCGTCACTGTAGGACCTCTTGCGGCCGTACCGTTCGATGGCTTCGGCGAGACCCACCTCCTTCCTCGAGTCGCTTTCATCGCGCTTCACCATCCTCCAACCCTCGCCTTCAGCTGCCGATTCCTCCTCCTGCATCTCCTGCTCGCCATGTTCGCCGTCGCGAAATGTGGCACGTGAACCTCCGGGAAAGACCAAGGGGAACTCGCGTAGGGATCTGGGAAGCGTCGCATTGTACAGAGGATACAACTTGATGTCCTTCGGGGAGGAGGGTGGAGGGATAGATGGGAGAGGAATGGGCGCATATGTCGTGGTTGTCGTGGTTGTCGTGACCACCCTGCGGGTGTCGGATGTCGGAAGTGAGCGTTGTAGTTTGTAGGAAGAAGAATATACGCACGTGGTAGTGTTCACTGACGGGGCTAGGAAGAGCGAAGGACGAGTATTGTTGTTCATGGCGGCGGGAAGAGGGAACGCACGACGGCGCAGGACCAAGGGAGAGGCGGTTGGACGTGAACCGACGAGGCGAGCCCGAGCGCCCGCCCCAGAGGCCTTGTGCCACAGCGGAGTCTCAATTTCGGCCCGCCCCACCAAACCCGCCTTGCTCCCTTCAAGTCCTCCTCCCCCCATCCTCCTTTGTCCTGCAGCCTTGTGAGTGCCATACCCCGCTAGCATTATAGCAGATACTCAACTAGGCATTGTCTGCAGCGCTGCCATCCCCAAGGCCGCGCGTCTCCCTCGATCAGGCGAGTACCGCAGCGCCCCGGAGTCCTCACGGTGGCACAACTCAAACCGCCTCCCCCCGGTGAATAGAGCTAAGCGGTCTGAATCCGGACATCCTCAGGCCGCAGCACTGGCCTCCCGCCTCCTGAATAATCCGCTTATCGAGAGGGGAGGGGAGGGGAGACCATCCGCGCTGGCATCTTGAGGGTCACGAACTTAGTTTGCCGTCTGGGAGGTCGCTAGATAGAGGCAAGGCACACAGAATGACTGGGATCCCCCAATATAACATCATAGAGGCTCTCTCTGACGCTCGCGAAGATACGTTGAAGGGGGCATCCCATCATGAAGCACTGGTGCGGTGTCCGCTCTCGGGGCTTTGGCATTCCAGCCCTCCCTTTCCCCACAACGGACGGAGTCGGGAGAGACTGAGTACCCGCCGGCCTTCCATGGTGTTCCGTTTGAGAAACGCGGTAAAATTTTGCAACTCTCACTCCTTCCTATCGTCAGGGTGACAACTTACACGCTTACAGCTCTGCTGCATCGCTGGACTAGTCGCCAGACATTCTTAGGCTTGAATTCGATACTCCCATCATCGCTCCCACCATCGTCCCAACATATGCGCGGTGCATCCTCCTCCTGCTTCTAGCGCCTCCTAGGATTCGTTGCTCGCGTGCCGACACTCCTTCCGGATACAAACCCACGACATGGACTCTTGCGAGCGGTCGGGGCTGGCCTGCGTTTCCAACATTTTCGGCGATATTTCTAACTGCCGAAGTTGGCCAGGTCCCCTGGGCTTAGCTCGCTGCGTTTTCGAGGTCGACGCAGGCGCCAAAGTCTCGAGCAAACTCTCGTTCCCGGGCCCACGGTTGTCGTGAGTACGAACTAGAACACCTTCCTTATACGGAAGCCACTCACCCAGCTCCTCCTCTATGCTCCCATGGGTTCCATTCAGACTTGTGGTCCGTTCCTCTCATCCTGATGCCACTCCCGATGGTGCTGGACCCTATCAGTGTCCGTACACCGATAACGGGCCGCTTGACGCCGCTATCGAGGGCAGTACCTCTTCCCCAAAAGGATCGACGTCCCGCGAGGAAGGTATGTTCTTGACAGGCCCGCGGACTATATGCTTTCACTCCCGTCTACGGCCCCGAATCTTCTCACCGGCTAGCACCCTCGGCCTGGAGAATAACAGGTGACAAAGATTGACGTCGACCCTCCCTTCCATTGGCTGGGATAGTTAGGAACAACCCGATGCTTCGCTTATCTATGTAATATAGATCTTGTCATACCAGACTTGCGCCCGCCGTACATGTACGATTGATTTGTCTGCGAGAGCAAGGAATGGATGTTCCCCGTCCTTCGCGCAGCGTATATCCGCTCTTGCGTTGGGAAGTTGAGTGAAGCCTTCGACATCATTCATGTCGCACCCCTGCAACGACAGCAATAACGTCATCATTCGAGAAGAGGGCACCTTTTGTCGTTCCTGAGCGATGTTCTTCATCGGCCGGCATGTCGACCTTCGTGAAGCACCGCGGCAGTCGAGGCTGTACGCGTCGGAGTCGCGCAATATTTAGACACTTCACAGGTCGTCTCCGTAAATAATCCAGCGTGGGGTACAGATGTCAAAAACACTCAGGGCAAGGTACTGGCTACAGCAGGTACGAGCGAATTGATTCCAAGACGTCATACAAATGTGGACGGCCAATACGATACTTCACGCCAGGCTTCAGCCCAGGACTCGCCTCTCCGTCGCCTCCGTGTCACCCTCTCACTACTACGCCGTTGCCGTTAATATTAGATGGTCGAGAGGGCACTCTCACCCTGGCTGGTGAACAGAAGGTTCCTCGGAAGAAAGGATATCCTGTGGCGGCTGATCGCGACGGTCGAAATCGAACTTCTGCGAGGCCTGAAATTTCAACACGCCAATTCAGTTTGTTTCCTTATTTCCTACTATGACTAGTCCGCCCGAACCACGGCTCCCCTCCAGCTGGCGATCGCGATTAAATTCAGAATAGCAAGCGTTGCAACAAAGTGATTGGGGGAGGGTTCGGCGTGTCGGGTCGTGTTCCAGTGGCGTTCTCAAACCGGCGAGCATGGGAGCGCGTCACACACACGCGGGGGACAGAGACAGAGAAAGCAGGCAGAACTGCATCGCCTCGAGAATCCATCGGGGTGGCGTTGCGGTATCGCGGTATCGTACAGAACAGATAGAAGATGTTTTGTCATGGGATGGCCGGAATGGCAGGCTGCCATGCGGCTACGACGCAGGTGTGTGGGAGTACCTTCACTGCGTATCGCATTCTCTCTGAAGAATGGAGTTGGAGCCGCAGTGTCGTGCGCTTGCGCAATCAGGTCCCGAGTCCCGAATAGAGCCGCCTGAGGCAGGCCCCACTTGTCGGGTCTGAAATCGAGTGAGAAAGGCCAGGACAAGGAAGACTTGCGGAGACCGGACAGGTTTCGCATTCTCGACGTTCAGGAAGGTGATATGTATGTCAAAACGTCGTGATAGAAGGGATGTGCGTGCTGACATTGACCATGAGCATTGAGTTTCGCTGCAGCTGAGTCCGATGAGGGTCGGCGAGGCACGGAAGTGCGACAATGTTATTCCGCACTATGTTGGCCCCAAAAGAACCTGCTTGCGGCAGCGAAAAATAAACAGGATGAGAAGGAGGGCTTCCTCAAGAGGGCGACATAACTAAGCCGTACCTAGCACGCCTTCAAAGCTGCGTTTCTCTCGGACGTGTCGGGCAGAGATAGTGGCGTCGACCACTCACAACAAGCCAGGATACCTACAATTGCTTACTACGCTTCGCATGGAAGGTGGGTAAGTAGTACTCACAGTAGCGTCTTTAGTCCGATGTTCTTTGTACACCATTCCCTGGACCACCGGAGTTATGACGTCCGAATTCGGTCGGAAAGTCCGCTAGCACGAGGCCCGGCATTGAGGTGGTCCAAGTTAGTTCCCGTGGCCGTTGTCGAAGTCGGTCGACGACGACCAAGGGCGCACTAGTACATACCCGGGAACGAGCTTGTGACGATGTGGCTGAGGCTTGCCGGTGCTGGGAAAAGAACTGGAATCGGAGTGCCGGAAAATTGAAAGAACTCTGAGCTAGATGTATCTTTGATATCGTCCCTGAGCGAGCAGAGATCGATTAATATCTGAGCGAATGATCGCCGCGGTGCAGTGAACATAGGGTGGACATACACGTTTTGCGGGACCTGCAGTATTCCTGTCATGACTGTTGAGAGTGGTGCCCACATGAGTGACGCCAAGTTTGTGAAGGGATGCAGCGGATGAACAAGCTGGCGGAAGTAATGAAGAACATGACCGCGATCGTCCGCAAAATGACCCACCTCGTGCGACGATGTGACAGACGTCTTTTCAAGCATCTTCAGTCAGCGGTCGTTCGAGGGAGGCGAGCGTCGACGTCATCTTTCGACACCTCGCCCTATTGCTTGACAAGCAACGGTGAGAATCCGTCCTAATACATTTAGTCTGCAGCGGATGGTGCTCCGAAACATAGGCGTCAGCAATCCTGACCACATGGTGAAGGTATCCTGAGAAAAGAGGACTTGGGCCTTCGAAGAAGACCAGGTGAGCATGTGGTGCAGGCGCTCCGACAGTCACTGGATCCCTATCTCTGTCCATCCGCGGGTAACGAGCTATTTACTCGTTGGAATGTCCCTAAAGACGAATTCTCAGGTTTCGAGCGAAACGAGATATCTCCTTGAGCAGCGTGGCGAGGGAGGGGATGGGGAGAGCAACCCTCGCAAAGTTACGGCAAGATAGCCACGGAAAGCTTGCCAGGTATCCGGCGGCCAATGAGAAGGGCAAGAAGTCCGCGCCCCAGCAATGCATTCTGATGGCGGGACCCAAGTAGCCAATGACGAGCCCCGAAGGATCCTGGTAAAGTTCGGGGCCGTCGAAAGGGACTATCGCGGGAGATATCCTGTCATTTAAGGAATATACCCAGATAGACCCGAGCGCGCTCCGGGAGTTGCCACAGAAGTGTCGCCCCTCGCGGAGGACGTTGTACTCTGCGCGAATACCTCTTCTTCCTCTCTCTATGCCAACGGGCGTAGGCAAGGCCAGCACCAGTTGGGGGTTCTGTGGAAGAGCATCAGAGCTTTCGGGTGCGCGACAACCATGGGTGCTGTGGCGCAACTCACGACCATAATACCATGAGAATGCAAGGGGCTGCATGTGGAAAAGCTGAGTTCGCCGACGGCAATAAGCGAGGGTGAGAGCTCGAGACTGGGGAATGGAACACGGAAAATCAGCTGGACCTCCAACGCACACGGCTGTGCACCCCCGGACCTTTTACCCCATCCGGCCCGGCACCCCCGCGAGAGTGGCCTGACCAATTAGGAAGGTAATCAAGAACGAATGGTTCACCCATTCCGCCGCGCACGGTCCAGCGCGATGTGCATTCCCAACAGCAACCGGCACAGCGTGTGCCCTCCCAGTAGCAATCAATGCGACTTTGAGGTTATCTGGCAGTTTAAATGTCTTCTTGAACATTAAGAACACTGCTCTTCCCGCTATTAGAGTCTCCGTGGGTACATAAGGCACAAAAACTCCGAGGCTCAATGCTCTCGTCGTTCACTGCGTGATTCGCATTCGTATTGTCCGTCCATGTGACCGCACGGCGTGCCTACCTCAAAGTTCAAGACGCACTGAGGCACTCCATGGCGGTGTGCTCAAGGGCCTAAATCTACGCGGTGATTATTGTTTTCCCGTCGCCTTCCTGCAGCATCGCGAAGACGTCCCCCACATTCCAGCACAACTTCTGGCTTCAGCGCCATCCTTCTCGGAGATCTCGCGAGAATGCCGGACAGGCGGTCTAGAGCTCAGCAACATCGCCGTTGCCCAGCCGGGTAGCCTCAACCTTTCGAGGTGCTGTCTCCCCCCCTGATAGGTGACCCTGATTCCAAACGGCCGACGACCGCCTTCTCGCAGGATAATAATTGGTGGGCGCATCACCCGCCTCGCGTACCTGCATCGATTTTATTCGCCAGGCACTGGGCTCGCACACCCCTACTGACAAACTCCCAGCTCGAATACCTGTGCCCCGCGCTGGATGACCCTCGGAGGCATTTGAAGCATGTGCCTTTACGTATACGTTGCACGGGCGGCGCTCGCCCGACCACGCTCCTTAAGAACACTCGTGGCGGTGCCGCACCCTGAGCCGATCCGCCGCTCCGAGAGCCTCGATTCTCATTGGACGAGCCTGTGCACTCCCGCCGGCGCCGACGGCCCCTTGAGGTTGGCAGAGGCGTCTCGCGAAAACCACAAAAACAACCACCTCGCCGATCAGGTGCGCCTACTGAATATTGAGTTCTGTAGCACCGCTCGTCGCGTAGGGGTGCAGAAGCTCAGGCGCTCGAAGGTGTGGAGTGTGGCTATTCGCCAGCGCCCAAGGCACATTGGCGTTTCCTGAGATTTCTTGGCTGCGTGTAACGGCAGGGCACGAGGAGCTCATCCCGCATCCGTAAGTTGTTTTCCATGACCCGTCGGGCCCCGCCAGGCTGTTGTGAGGCGGCGACATAGTCAGAATAGCGTTATTGGGCTGATGCAGGGCTCGCTCTGGGCTCGTGGGCCGGCTGACGTACTTGCGCGTAGAATTGGTGAGCCTGCTGTAAGCCGCTCGCTGAGGCACCGAGACTCTGACAAACGCATGCCCGACACCCACCAGGCGTCCCGAGGGCGGAAGCGCGTAGAGAAGTTGAAGTCGCAGGATGTGATGCAGCACAGCGCCTTCCGAGAACCTTGAAGTCGAACTGCCAGTGCTTACGGCGGGGGGAAGACGGCGCAGAATCTTCCCAGGCCTGCGCCATCCCTCGGCCGCACCGTCGAAGCAAGTATGAAATACAAATACATGGGGCAGGAGTACGTGCGCTAAGACGACGCGAGTAGAAGGCCGCTGGGCGGTAGGCGCCTAGGCGCTCACTACGAGCACTACTACCATCACGCATGTATGGATGGGCGCTTGAACACCAGACGCCGGTGCGCCTTCTGTGGTTCTGCGAGCAAGACAGGGTCAGTGTCCATCCTCGGCGGTAAATCTCCCTTTACAAGTCGCGGCCGCATCGCATGTGGATGAAATTTGACATCTCTAAAGTTTGCGGTTCGATAGGGGGCAGGCCTGGACAAAGTCGCCGACGGCGCTGTCATCGTAAATTTCGAGCAGGAGAGTTGGGGAGGTCACCAGGGTGCGTGCTGCGACAGGTGTACGTGCACGAAACGCGTTTGGCGCCCCGACGAGACCGCAGCATCTTCCGAGTGGGATCCGCATACGAGTCGCGCAGATACGATCAGTATGACGTCGTCCAACTCGAACCGAGAAACATACCAGGAACACGCCCGTCCGTGCTACGCATGAGTCCGCCGTACGGCCGATCACACACAGAGGACCCTCACCTGCAGGACGCGGACGAGTGGCCAAACAACTCGTGAAACCCCGCCTGCGCCGAAAATAGCACCCGAAGGGAGACACACAGCCAACTCAGCGGCCGTGTGGGCCAGAACGCCGCGCCCGTGCGCCCTCGGCGAATCCCTGACGGGACAGGCAATCCGCCTGCCATCCCCCCCTTGCGCGAACGCGCAGTTAAGCTATATGAGCTCCACATCCTCTCCCTTGCGCATCATGTAACCACTGCGCTCTCTTCCCGGCGGCCTCATGCCTCGCGCGCGGCGTGTGGCTCACGTAAGGCCACCAGGGAAGAGGCGTGCGGAAAAAACCACTCGGCGGCCTGAGCAGCTGGAAATCGGGGGCCCCCATGCCGTATGCCGTCGCTCAACCCCAACTCCACACACAGCGTGAGCGTGGGCGGTGCGCTGCCTGCGCGGGACCGAGGACACAGCACAGTCGTGGCGACCGGAGATGAAGTGCGTTCGCGCGGCCGCGAAATGAACGGCACGCATGCTCCCGTCGGCGCGGGCCCTTCCCCCCTCCCCTTCCCTCAGCGCTGCCTGCGCGGTGCGCTGAGCCGCCTCCTCGTGGCGGGCGTGGGAGCGGGCGAACCACCGAATTTGTATTTCTGGAACGTGCGGGGCAGGCGCGATGACGATGACGCGGCGCATGGGCTGGCTGTGGGCGTAGAGAGGCGGGAACCGTCGAACCGCAGCGGAACTTGGAGGAAGCCCTGGCGTGCCGTCGGTACTTTGCATTTAAAGCCTCGCGAAATGCATGGAAGACGGGGCGAAGGCGAAGACGAAGACGAAGACGGAGGCGAAGGAGGACGAACAAAAAAAATAGCGGAAGTTATGCCTGCGTACGCTCCATTTGGGTGCTTGAGCGCTGTGGAGGTCTATCGTGGGCGATGGGAGTCGGGCGGGTGCCTGGGTGTGCGAATTCTTACCCAATGGGAGATGGGAGGACAAAAGTGTCGTGCCGATGCGGTCCATTATTGGCCAGGGGGGGCCACATTGTTTTGGGACCGCCTCGGCAAAGTGTCGAGAACAGCGCAAGGTGGATGAAGTGGAAGAAACGATCGGGTGGTACCGTCCACGACACCCGCAAAGGCATACATTTTGCGCCGCGTTTCCCGGCAGGGTGGTAATGCGGATGTTTGCGAACGGAGGGTGACGTGCGAGTTGCTGGTGTTCACAGGACCCCACTCCGAATGGACGGGGCTGGAGTCTGGGTCGTGGCAATTGTGTTCTATCGTGGTGACCCATTTACTCGGAAAATATGAACCATGCGGAGCGACGCATTAGAGGGCGCTGCGCAAGTACCCAAGGACACCTGCTTTGAAGAGCTGAAGCAGCTAGAAGGAGAGGCAAGGGTACATTTGAGATCGTCGATCATGGAGGGCTAGGATACATCGACAGCGGAGCTATGTTTGAACGACTGTTCAACAAAGTCAAACAAGATCGTGCTTTGGGAGGACATGATAAGATAGAGTCGACGCACATAACAACCCGTTGATTGTTCAAGACACCGGTAGTAGGGTCTCAGGTCTCGATACGGAGGCTAGAGATAGTAGATATGAGCGGCTGACTTGATTAAAAGGGTGAGGCGGGTTGGAGACAATACGGGCAAGTCTGTGACGGAACGGCCGTTGTACGGGTTGGGGGCCGCGAACGAGTCAATGAGAAAACCAAGGGAGGGTTCTCTGGATCAGATAAGCGTGGTCGCGTCTGATAGACATGGGAAGAAGTGGGACGAGGGTAGCGCTGGGAGGGACGTAAAAGTGACTCCAAAAGTGACGAAGGATGGCGAAGAAGAGGTGATCAGTGCCGAGATTGCGACAATGGTAACATGGGGATGTGGATGGCTCGGGTGGTGATATGCCCGAGGTGAGATGAGGAAATGTTTGAAAGGAGCGGATGTGAACTGGATCTGTGGTGGGAGTGGGAGCGGGAGCAGGGAGAATAGGTTGTGGATGGGTTAAAGTACGGGAGACTGGCTCGTGAAAACGGGGCAGAGGTTGGGGTGGGCGAGGAGGGCGAACGGAATGAAAGTCAAATGGAGAAGGGATGGAGGAATTGGTAGGGATTTGGAGAGGATGAGAGGGTGTGGGAGCGAGAAGGGCTGGGATTGGTCTTTCGCCAAAGCGGTGAGAGGGAGATGGCGGGCGGGGAGGGTGTAAAGTAGGTGGAGCAAAGGATGGAATTGGTCGGAGTTGGGTTCCTGACGGTGCTTCTGAGCAGAATGCCGCGTTGGTCGCACGGTGGTATTTCAAGGGAGTGTCCCAAACCGGGACCGAGGCGGAAGCATTGCGAGTCTGAATTCTTAAGCCCGGAGGGATGAGGGCGTGACCAGGACGCGCGGGATACTCGGACGAGGATGCGGTTGGAGACCACCTGGACGGGGCGGTTAGCGAGTAGGGAAAGCGGTGGCACTTACGAGTGCGGGTGGGTGTATATGGGCATGGTGCAGAGGATCGGGGATGGTTGGACAGCAGATGGTTGAGAAAGTGTGACCGGCGGGCTGCGACGAGCAAGGGGCAGAAAGCGCTGGTGGGACTGCGGGGCGCCGGGCCGAGATGGGCGTGCTGTGATTGGGCGGGTTGCGGGGGCATGGGGTTGGGCGCCTGTCGGAGGGATGCTCCGGGGGTGGGGAGGGGTCTGGGGTCAGGCGTCCGGGGGTCTTGGTCGAGCGACACCCCGCCATCGTGCCCGTGCACTGCAGACTGCGACTGCGAGAGCGTCCAAAGTGCCAGATCGCATCCACCTCGGCTCGTTCCCACCCGCTCTGGTGGACTCGCCTTCTCAAACTGCGACGGGCCATAGTCGACTGCTGTCAGACTGATCGACCGTGGCAGTCTGAACCGAATCTCCCTCTCTCTTCGTCTCAATCCGTCTCCGCGTTCACAATTCTCCCATCTGCCCCCGTCTCCTCGCCTTCCCACCTCCATCCCTTTCCTCCCCGTCCCAATCGCCCGGTTTCTCCCCACGTGAACCAAAACTCTCCTCGCCCGCAAGAACCATCTATCGTTCTTTAAGCTCGCCTCCCGCCGACTTCGACTCCTCCGCCCAATGTCAGTTCCCGCTCTTCCTCTCCCTCTGTCACGTTCCATCATGTCTCCTCTCGCTTACCCCGACTACTTTCTATCCCAGACGCAGCATCACCATCCTCACCCTCTCCACCACCACCCTAACCATTCCGCTTACTCCTCACAGTCCATCACCCTACACCATCCCCACCAGCTCCCTCTAGCTCGGCAAATGCAGCGACCCCCATCCCCCCCCATCCCCATAGACCCCTCCTTGGCCCTCTATCCTCCCCAATACTACGGCTACCAGCAGCCCCAACAGCAGCAACACATGCCGCCCCCCAGTCTTACCCTCTCCGCCAGTCTCTCGTCCCCATCCTCACATGGCTCAGAGACCGTCGGTACCCCTCCCAACGACACAATCTCCATTTCCGGAAACGCCAACGGCAAGCGCCCCGCATCTTCCAACAGCATGGGCAGCAGTAACAAGAGGCTACGCCCGGACGACGACGGAGAAGCACAGAGTCCTAGCACTGAGAAGGGTGACGAGCCCAAGGCTAAGCCGACGCGTGGTTCCAGGTACGTTCCCTCTAAACGCTTTTTTCTCCTCCCTGACCCCCGTCCAGGGCATGCACAGTCTGTCGACGCCTCAAGATGAAATGCGTCGGTGCTGAGAACGGTCCCCCTTGCAAGCGCTGTCAGACCGGCAACCATGAGTGCATCTTCGAGGAGTCCAATCGCGGCAAGCGTTCTACTAAGTGGGTGTTGTATTGCACCGTCATTACAATCTATGAACACTCATTTTCAGCCCCAGGAAACACGAGATCTTGACTCGCTCGTTGCGCAAGATGGAGCGGACTCTTGACACCGTCCTTCGCTCTCTTGGTAACCCAACTCTCGCTGCCGGCATTCTGTCTCGATCGCCGTCGCCGTCACTACAGGCGCAAAATACCCAGGCCTTGATTAATTCGCCGTCCCCTACACCGTCCCCCGACCACCGAAATCACCATTCGTCGTCATCTTTCCATGCCCACCCGTCGCCTAAGATGCACTCACTGCCTGACAATACCCTTAATCCTCTGGGCTTGCTTGCTGAGGCTAGCTTGGCGAACCGGAGGGCACAGGGAGTATCCAAGTCCGGTTCCGGCGGAGAGACTTCCAATGACAGGATTGGCGTTGCAAGCGATGTCTACTTCAAGCCGGGTGAGCTCCAGGTTCCTAGCTCTAAATATGTTGCGGAGCTCCGATCTGACGGGGGCGTTTAGGACCTATGACAATCTTGCCTTTGAGACGGCTCTACATCGAACGACAAGTTCAACCTGAGATGCTCAGCTTTGTAAGCACGGAAGAGGTTGTCGCGCTGTTTAAGATGTGCGTGCTTTTCCGCAGCGTACAAACGTGACAACTCTGACATACGGTAAACTGAATTGACACTCGGTCATAATAGCTACTTCGATCACCTGAATGTAAGCGACGGACACTGACCCCGAGTAACTCGTCGACTCATTGGTGGACATAGGTACAAGCCCCTTTCCTCGACCCTGAATTCCACACACCATCATTGGTCTGCTCGAGGTCCCCTTTCCTGCTGACCTCAAGTGAGTTATCTTGGTCTTCGTATTCAAATAACGAGCTGAATCATCCATCTATGACAGTCTGCGCCGTTGCGTCTCGGTTCTTGGACGATCGACCGGAGTTGCACGCTAAGCTGTCCGAGCTTGCCAGGAAGCTTGCCTTCCAGGTCCCTGCCCGCGGATACAAGTCCGTTGAGATCGTGCAGGCGTACCTCATCAACGTACTGTGGGGCTGTGGCCCCGTACAACGGTACGAGCAGGACCAAACATGGATGCTCCTCGGCATGGCTATTAGGTGTGTTCTTCTTCCTTTCTGTCCCCCACACGACAACGTCGGACGTTATCTTGGCTCCGTCCAAGCTAGATTGGGGCCAGCGACGATCTGCGTCTCTTCCCTGTCGCATTAGTTCCCAAAATGCGGGGGAGGACGCGCGCCGTTTACCCGTTCTGCCTTGTTTTCCCCACGCTCCGCCTCTGACATCACCACGCTTCTAAACTTGCAGGATGGCCACGGACTTGAACCTACACCGCCGCTCCACGGCTGTCAGCCCGGACACGGTGGAGGGCCGCGCGCGCGACCGCGAGGTGCGGAATAGGGAGCGGACATGGATCATCAGCTTCTGCCTCGACCGCTCTTTTAGTGCGCAGATGGGCAAGCCGTATTCAATCAAGGAAGAGTGCGTCCCCGCGCTCGGCTTCTTTTCGTCGCAGTCCGGGTGCTGACTCGAGCGTTCTGTTTCCCTTCTGTTCGTTGATCGGGGTTGCCGGTCACGTCGACGTCGCTGTTTGTGTGGCATAATCGCGATGGACAGCTACATGATCCGGAATGCACTCCAATGGGCTCGCTCGCCCGGCTCTATCCCGTCCGATAGCGCGCTGGCTGGCTACGCTGTGAGTCCCTGGTCGATCGTGGACCCACAAGCCTAGACGCTGACGCCGCCCGGCGCTGTGCAGGACCTACAGCGCATCTTGACGCGCAGCCTCGATCTCCTCTACTCGGGCACGACCAACTCGTCTGGGCTGCAGGTCGACTGCGACTTCCTGCTCGTTATCAAGACGATGGAGACGCAGCTTCTTGCGTGGCACCACGAATGGGTGAATGTGCGACAGATCGCTGGTGCGTGTACGCGTCGTCATCCCGCTTCTCTCTGTGCTGGGAACGTGTCTGACATGCGCCACGGTTCGCGCCTTCTCTGAATGCAATGCGGACGGGCAGCCGAGAGCGAGTACGCCGTCAAGTACCGGATGTTGATTGCCAACTTCTACTTCCATTACGCCATGCTTACTATCAACGCCTTCGGCCTGCAAAACGCCCTCGAGCGCTCCGCGGTCGACATCGGACACTTCTTCGCCCGTTGCCACTCCTCGGCCGTCAGCTGCGCCACGATTCTGCGCGATGAAATGGGGCCCTGTGGCTTCTTGAAGTACTCTCCGGACTCCACCTTCGTCATGGGCTCCTATGCCGTCCTCAGCCTCCTCAAGGTGTGTTCTCTATGTGACCGCCACGCATACATGCGAACGAACTGACACGACTCTTGCGCATGCAGCTCATTCGGCCCGAGTTCCAGGCGTTCCTCGACCACGAGCAGAAGACGATCGCCATCGTCACGGACGTCGCGAACACGCTCGACTCCGTTGCCGTCGGCCCGCTGCACACTCCCGCGCTGTACAGCTGCTTCCTCCGCGCGCTCGTCAATTCCCGCATAGACGGCTCGGCGAGCCAGGAGGACGGCGAGGGCACGCTGCTTGACCCTTCGGGTGCGCTCGCGGCGCACATGAACGGCAACGGCAGCGGGGGCCTCGTCGCGCCCGCGGACGTGCTGGAGAACTTCTCGTACACGGGGGAGATGGGCCCGGTGATGGACATATCGACGTTCCCGCCGACGATGGCGCCGGCACCGGCGGGGATGGACATGAGCATGATGTCGATGGACAGCATCCTCAGCTCAGACTTCTGGGACAGCGTGCTCGTGCCGGGTGGGTCGCCCCTTCCTCTTGCTTCCGTCGCCTTCGCTCTCGGGGGCGCGCTGTTACTGGGTGGGGCGAGGTGCTGATGCGGGTTGTGTTCTTTGTGTTGCAGGGTCATCGAACTCGGTCGAGAGCCTGAGCGGGGGGTTCGTGTATGGCGTCGGGGGCAGCGGGTTCATCACGCCGAGGATGTGGATGTCTCCCGCGCCGTCGACGTTGGGCTCGCCCCTCCGGAACGTGCAGCACCAGCAGCATTCGGCGCAGGAGCCCGGGGGCGACCTCGGGCTCGGCGTCCCTGTCGAGGGGCAACAGAACTCTGTCGCCGAAGTCGGCGCATGATACGATGCGTGAGCTCCGATCGTTCATCATGCATTGCGCATCGTCGGGTGCCTTGGCATCGGACGATGTGTTGGGTATCGTTATCCGTGGTACTTTGTAGACTACTGTACGTCGTGCGTGTTGTCCCTAGTTGCTTGTGCTCCCGTCCCGCTCCCCTGCCCCCTCTTTTCTTCCTCGATGTCGTTCCTGATTTGGCCCCTCGTCGGCTTACGCTCCATGTTCACGCGCGCTGTCGTCTTCCCGTCGTCTCTCGTCAATTTGTTTGTGTGCAAGTATGATATCTGCTGTGCGCTCGCCGATCTCACCCCCGTCGCATCTATAGTGTGTATTGTAGCTTTACTATGCCGACTCGGATATGTCCCCGATATATTGCATACTCGACCCGTGCTGCCCCCGTAGTACAGTACTGGTACCCGTCTGTACATATCATATGTATATTAGACTTGGAAATTCGAAAAAGGTGACCTACTACGAACGGGCACTACTTACCCATGACTTGCCCGCACTGTTGTTCCTGTTCTGAATCTGTCGCTACGTACGTAGTCCCGGTGCGCCACAATCTGATACGGGTTTAGTCGTTAGACTTTCTCCGAGGTTGTTGCAGCGGGGTGGAGTGGGCTAGAATGAGAAGGGGTGAGTCGATGATGGGGCTTGACCGGGGACCGCATAAGGCTCCTTAGCCCTGGGTGTGGTTCGGGCCGAGCTTTTGATGCGCCTCTTGCGCTAAGGTCGATTACGATCTCGATCGGTGACACCGCGTACCTGCTGTCGACTGATCAGCGGTAACACCGCCCGGTCTTCCTCGGGTTGCTCGTGAAAATCCTCCTCGGTTGGCTCTGGTGACCCTTCTTGTGCCCAACGACGTTAACCTTCGTTCTGGTCCTGGCCATCGTCTTGGAGACCTTGCTTTTCCCTCGGCTTTGAGAGTGTCATATGTACTGAATCATTGTGCGCGCTGTGTTCCGAAGGCGTTCTCAGCAGAGGGTCGGTGGCGTGATGCCCAGCTGAAAGGGATCTGGATGCTCCGATCTTCTTCAAAAAGCTCGGCCGACGCAAGACAATCGTGTTTTCCCCGCTCGCTCTTCTTGACTGTCCTACCTGCACTCTGTCCTCGGACCCCTTCCTCTCGTTTGCTCCGACTAGAGATTTGCCATGATGAGGTCTTTGAGTGTCCTTGCGCTCTGCGCATCTCGTACGTTTCTTGCCAATCTCCATCTGATACAATACGCTGACTCCTTGGTGGTGTATGATCCATAGTCGCCGCGGCGGAGACTACTCTCTACATCCCGGGCTTCGACCCGCAGGCGATCACCGCGAATAACATTGGGACGGACGCGTCGGGCCACACGACCTGGGTGCTTGGCCCTGGTGTGACTAGTGGGACATACCAGGACGCCCCCGGTATCATACACTCCGGTGCGTTTTTTCTTCGTGCGTTTTCGACATGTGAATGACACTGAACCCGAATTCATTTCATGATGCACCGGATGTATTTCGTTAAACAGCTACGCTCGTCGCGGGGGCCACCGACGCACACCTCGTGTACAACGACCCTCAGATCAGCTTGTCCCTCTCCGAGGACTGTGCGATCAACAGCGGTCTCGCGGTCTGCACGGTTGTCATGTCCGCAGACGGGTCCATCCAGTCCACGGTCGGGACGGAGACGGCGACCGGGTTCGTGGTGCAGGGCAACGCTGGGGGGCCCACGACTCAGATTGTGAGTGCGACTGGGACGGGCTCAAGCTCGAGCCCTACCGCAGGGTCGGGTGTGAAGTCTGGTGCTTCGACGACTGGAGGGAGCTCGGCTGCGACCGCGACCACGACTGCAACTACAACCGGTGGGAGCAACGGCGCGGGGAGGTTGGGGACGTCTTTAGGACTTTGTATAGGGGCCGTTGGCTTGGTTGCCGCTTTCTTCCTTTGAAGGCAGCTGTGGGGACTCCTTTGGTTTCAATAGACGTATTCTTGCTTTGGAAACTCGCTTGTAGGGATTATGAATGGGTGCAGAATGGGGATGGTTCAGTGCAACTAAGAGTTTGCTTGACGGGGCTTCCGAGTCCCAAGTCTTCCGCGCAAGACACAAAGGAACCAAGTAAGGCGGAGAGCATGACGCGATTGGCCGACCAACCAAGGAGATGACGTTTGTCACAGCGTGACGGAGCGCGTCCCGGCAAACGGGCGTGAGCGCGTCTGGTGCGGTGCGCGCTGGAGGCGGAGGAAAGGACTTTCGGGCAGCGAGCGTGCCAGTCCCGGCTGCGCGCTCGCTGCTTGCATCTCTCTTCCCTTCCTATCTCTTCTCCTTGACAGCCCTGAACCACTCGCTGCTCTCTACCTCCGCCTCTGCCTGGAAGCTTTGTACAACGCCTGGGACAACTCTGCCAGCAAAGCCTAGCTCCCTAACAATCTCCCCCCACTCCTCCGAAACCTTCGGAGCGGGTCCCACCTGCACCCACATGGCCACAGACGGAGACGCAGCGGACCCAATTGCGACCAAGACCATGCCACGTCGCGCCGCCGCACAGAGGGCGCCTGCGCTCGCCTCGGACCAGCTCGACAGCGACGACGACGGACGGGCGGGCGGCCCATTCCGTGAGCCGTCGACCCCCAGAAGCCTCGTGAAGGTCACGTACGGAGGCAAGCGCAAGTACAAGCATTCTCCTCCCAAACCCCGGCCGCTGTCGCGGGCCATGTCCCTTGTCGAGTCCTCTCCGAACAAGCTTCAGACAAGCAGTGCCGGGCAGGGGCGCAGTGGAGCACGCGGACGTGGCGGGATGAGCCAGAAGAATGGGCATACAGCGTCTGGTTCTCCTTCGTCCTCCGTCGAGAACGAATCCGCAGGGGAGTCCGATCCGGAGGTCATCATCATCGAAGAGAAGCCCAAACCTTCCTTGGTCATACCCCATCGCAATACCGTTACGGGTGGCGGGAATCAAAGCGCGCACGTGAAGGAGGGCAAGAATCTTGCACCTGCACCTGCGAGCAAGATCTCTAAGAAACGGCCATTGTCGCGCTCGCCATCCAATGGTTCGGCGAGCAGTCTCACACCCATGTCTTCACCGGACGTTCCGTTCAAACCGATGCACTTCCCTCCGCCCTCCATTCCAGTCTTGGCACCCAGGCTTGCTCGACAGTTCATGCGCGTACAGTCTCAGATGCAGCGCCCGACCGTCTCGGAGTTTAAGAACCAATCGCTCACTCAATCGAAATCGAAATCACTCGACAACATCTTCACCCTAGATTCCTCGGACTCGGAGGGCGAGAGCGTAGACGAAGTCGACATGGGCAATCTCGTCTGGGTCAGCCTGAATCTGGATGGTAACCTGACGGACCTTGGTTCGGGAGAGGACACGATGTGGTGGCCGGCGAAGGTTCTTACAGGCTGGCCAATGTACATGTTTCGGAGCTTACAATGTTCATATTTGTTTCCAGGTCGAACTGCCGAAACCATTGATGCGCGTTTCGCTGTTCGGTGACCCGCCGGGTCCGAAGACCGTCGATGTTGCGAAGCCGTCTGCTGCGAACGTCCGCTCCGTCGCACTCGATGGCCACATGCGCTTCAACGAGAACAATTACCACCCGTCGAGACGGAAGTCGGTGCAGTCCTCTCCCCGCAAAAAGCGGAAGCTGGATCTCGATGTCGCATGGCGGGACGCCCGTAATGCTATGGTTAGTGCTCACGAGGGCAACGATGACCTTCCTGCTAGCTCCTCGCGCTATGCATCGGGATCATCGCGTCGGAATAGCGATGCAAAGGGCAAGGGGAAGGCAAAAGCCGACCCGAAGGGCAAAGGCAAGGCGAAAGCCACCGACTCGGACATGGACGTCGGGGAGGATGCCAGCTTTGGTCTGGACTTGGGTCTCGATCTGGACTTCAAGGTAGAGCGGCGCTGGCGTGCACCTTCCCCGAACCCGCTGCTCGAGATTCCGGGGGAGCTCGTCCTGGCACGCGAGTCGAGGATGAAGACGCAGTACTGGCCCGCGAAGATACTCGCATACATCCGGCCGACGAAGCCGTCGCAGAAGCCGAAATACAAGGTTGTGTTCTTCGACAGTGTCATCAAGCAGATCGAGCCCGACTGGTTCTGGACAACGACCGACGACGAGTTCGCGACGTGCAACGTACGTCCTTCCTGACTAATTTATTCTTCCGTATCCCCAGTATCCCCACATACGTGCCGTTACTTACCGATATTTTTACCTGCGCAGCTGGGCGAGTCCACCGAAAACTACGGCCTCGACGAAGACAACGACGCACTCCAAGAAGAGTCCGGGGCAGCCGAGGACTTCACGCGCCCCTTCGCGCCGGAAGACGAGGCGACGCTCCGCGCCCCCAGCCCGCTCCCGCCGCTGCCTGCGCCCGATCCGATCGAGTTCGAGAACGAGCTGAGCATCGCGGAGCAGTTCGAGCACGTCAAGCCCGTGCTCGCCGCCGTGCTCGACGACGCGTACGGCCCCGCGCGGGCGCGGCACGCGGGGTTCATGCGGGGTGGTGGGGCACGCAGGAAGGTGCTCGACGCCGTGCCGCCCAGGGGCAGCCTCAGCGCGGCGGACAAGGAGGAGGTCGCGTTCCTCGTCAGGTCGTGGGCGTGGCGGAGGGAGCGGCGCAGGGAGATGGGGCTCGCCGTCGACTATCCGCGGGACAAGCTCTATCCTCCTCCTCCCTCCATCTCCAACGCTGAGGAAGAGGGACAAAGACGGACCGTTAGCGGCGATGTGCGGGTGAGTGTTCTCTATTGTGTTTTTCTGTTCCCCCAGTGGCTGCGGTCTTGGCGGCTGGTTGGGCCGCCTGGGCCGGGAGGTCCATCTGCTCATGGCTGGATAATTTGTAGAAGGAGGACGATGCGGATTGTGCGCTCTCAGAGGTCTCAAACGGCGATACCGAGGTAACTGCTGCATTCTCCCGTGTTTTTACTCGACGATATGCCTAACTGCGGACATTAGCTCCTTCCTCCGTCGGAAATTGAAGCACCCCCTTCGTCTTTTGCTACTACGGAACATGATACCGATGTGAGTGTTTTGCTGGTCGTTATGGCTTAGGTCCAAAGGCCCACTTTCCGCCGCTCTAGGACGAGAAGGGTGTATCTGCCTCTGTGGACACGGTCGCACCGGACCACGAGGTTAGTGGTTTTCGGGAATGTCTGTTGTGTTTCTAGACGGCTTCCAACAAATGATCCAGGTCGCAGCCCTAGCCCCAATCTCGGTTCCAGAAGATGCTCAAAATAATTCTGCCATGGCGGTGAGCCCCACGACAGAGCAGCCGAGCGCAACCGAGGTATGTGCTATACATTTCTCCCCGCCGGCCCGCGCGGTGCCAACACCCCCACGCGCAGGACGTGCCCATGCCCACCACGCCCGCACAAGTCCACGGTTCGGAGACGGTGGCAATCATTCCTGATGCAGAAGGCGAGAAGGGATTCGCCGACGATCCAGCCCCAGCAGCAGAAACGGAGACGGAAGCGGCAGCACCCGCGACCACTGCGCGGTCGGGACCCCCCTCGCCGTCGCCTCCACCCCCGCTTCCGACGACCGGACGGAGAACGTTCCACGACCTGGACACCGTGGAGAAAATAACGGTGAGATTGGCTTGAGATCCTCTAGAACTGGAAGGGTTCGGCTAGCTGATCGGAGACCTCGTCCTCTTTTCCTTCTCTGGCCATGCGGCGTGCGACCGACTACGACTGCGACTGCGATTGGGATGGCGTACGTGTGTCTGCGCAGTATTGCAACAACGTCCTGCTGCAGGAGGCGATCCTCCAGCTTCTATCGTGGCGTACGGGCCAGCGCACCGCGCTCGGGCTTCTCGATCCCGAAGAGGAAGAACGCCTTCACACGCGCGCGATGGAGGAGGGCGAGAAGACGAACTGGGTGCACGATATCATCCGCATGCGGCAGGCAATGGAGAAGACAATGCTCCCGGGCTCCAAGGGGACCGGGGACACGAAGGCGAAGGCGAACACGAGCGATGCCGGCGGCGGCACCGGCACCATACGCACGGGGCGAACTCGACGGGGAGCCTGAAAGGGTTGGGTTGTTTACAGTATCTTGCTTGAACTCTGAACGTGAGTCACGAACTTTATTCGTCCCCTGCCGTACACGACGGCCTGGCCCGAGTGCGCCTTGCCCGTTCGGTGCTTTACATATCGTTGCTGTTATCTGCGTCTCTATCTAGGTACAACACACGAGGGCGCGAGAGGTGGGATGCGAGGGATTTACGGAATGCGAAGCGGCGGGCACAGTTGCGCGTCGCGTCGCGGTTACGGGACCTGATGCCGAAACTTACATGGATGGATGCCTTTCTGCATAGGACTGGGACTGTATGCTGGATGCTTAGGAATCGAGGACCCAGGTCCGCCCGGGCTGCAGGCTGGGGCCCCTCTCTGGCCGCTATCTGATACGTCCGCCTTGTGCTCGCGCGCGTCGACGGCTCAATATCAATGCAGTCGCGATTCTATCGCATTGGCAATATTCGACTCCGTGAAGCCACGCCGTGTGCACGGCCAGGCGACCCGGCGCAAGGGACGGCTCCATCACGAGAAGTCCGGAAGGGAGGGCCAGCTGCCAACTCAAAAAACTCCCAGTGCGCTCCCTCGATCGATCAGTATATGCGTTACGACATGGGTCTACGCGCCCTCGCCCTCGGTCGGCGCATGTCTGAAGCTTTGGTACGTAAACGGCCTAGGGCGTTGGCGGAGCCAGGGCACTCGTCCCCAGCGGGCTTTTGTCCATGCGCAGCCTGAGTGCGAGTGCGAAGGATTGTTCGCCGTGCAGTGCCTCAGTGGGGGGCCCTTCTGGAAATGCTGGAAGGCGCAGCGGGTGAGCTAACGGTCGAACTTTAACGCGGACAGGCTGAGCGTCGTGCCGTACGGTGCTGTGATTTGCAGCCGTGCTCCTGCGTTCCCTGTGCGAAGGCCTTTGGGGCGGTGTGTGATGGGAGCTCCGGGGGAGTTCTCACCGCACCCCACGCTCGACGTGGTGCAGAACCCATGTATGGCTTCGTGAGCATATGCTCCTGCGATGGCACTGGGAGAGGCCGACCGCTCTTGACAGCGTGAGGAAGCTGGGTGCGGTTGATCTTTGAGCTTGACATCGACGGCGATAACACGCTCCATGGATTTCATGCCTTGCTTCACTTCGAATTCATTCCCCATTCGTGTGTTCGTTGAGTCGGCACATGGCAAGTACGGAGGAGGGCACCAGGGTCCTATGGCATGGATCTTTCCCTGTTGCCTAGGCACCGCGGAACTAGGGAGGAGAGCATCAAAACATTCCATCTGTGCGACGGTGTTAATGGTAGGTGTGAATGTGGAAGTGGACAACTTTGTGGTGGGAGATTTGTTCCAGCAAGGGGCGATGACAGGAGTGTGGCCTGGATGGTGGCGTACGGACACACCGTTGAACCAGCAGGGCCCCACTTTTGCCGAGATGGAAACGAACTTGAAGGCATACTCGATCCTAGGTTGACCAGAAGAGGGTAGTAGGAGTACTGTATATAATCGTCATTGCAGCGTCAAACAAGATAGACCGGCGATTAGCACATGTCATACGTTACACGTTGGGGTCATGTCCAATAAAATATGGTTATAAGCGAGACAGTGACAGAGGCATAGGAATCACTCGTCGTGGTGGGGCGCTGAAGGTGCATGATTACCTCCGCTAAATGTCCGCGATATGGCCTGTCGGGGTGCGAGCGACGAAAGGTTGATGTGGGAGGAGTTACGGGATCGCGACAGGAGTGACGAAACGCTGCCGTTTGACACGAAGCTCCCGTCAGGGAGGCGCGGTGAGCTCGGCGCAGGAACGTAGGACGTCGCCGTGCCGTTAGGCTCATCATGGGGGCCAAGGCTATTCACTGTCTGCATGCCAGGGAAAGAGAGTGACCGTAGGGGCGAAACGCGGGCGGGGGAATGCCGCCCAGACAGGGTGGATGACTCCCTGCTGATGGTGAGCGGAGATGGGCGCGACTGGCGAAGCCCGTTGGAAGCGAGGCGTTGGATAGGACGGACGATGTTGCTGAAAGACAACTGAGGGCATGGCGCCGATCGCGAAGAGGGCAACGCGCCGCCTGTGAGCGACAGCCCTTCCTCCATCATGTATCCTTCCGCGGTGTATGATCGTTCGCGTTTGGTGACGAAGCGTCGGACGGTACTTCGGATACGGTGGCGCAAGCGGTATAATGTGGAGGCGAATAGCGCGCAAACAAATAGATAGAAGACGAACGCTACGGGGGAGAAACCGAGTTGATGTCGGGTCAAAGACGGCGGTAGGTGATGGGAGATGCTGTCCTCAAACGCATCAAAATCCAGGAATGGGGGGCGGATGGGTTGGACGGGGGATGTGGAGATGTCGGGAATGTCATCGAGTGGGTCGACGATGGGTTTCGCCATCGCGGACAAAGCGGGGACCTCTTTGCTAGCCTCGAGGACCATCTTGCCCAACGTCCAGCTGATCGCAATGTCCCCGACGGCATCCATCGATTGGAAAGACGGTCGACCGAGGCCCTTCGTCTGTGCCTGGGCTGTGACCTTCTCTCCGTCGGCGGTGGCTGCGGTGACATTTCCTCCAGCGTCGACAATACGAGGCATCCCGATACCTTCATGCAAGACGTTCACAAGCCACGCTGCTTTGAAGCACTGCATCTGCAGCCGCGGGATCTCCACGTCCAGACCCCACTTGCCCGTATCCACAATGACGCCACCCTCCTCAACCTCCCCATCCCCGCCAAGGTGTTCGTGTCCCTGCTTCCGTTTGTCCTCGTGACCTTCAAGGACGCGTGTCCAGTCCTGGGCACAGAACTCCGACGCTGCACGCTCGTACTGGACGAAGTCATAGGCTCCACCAAGCCCGAAGCTCTGCTCCGTCGAATACCAGTACTCAGAGACCCCGATGAAATGAGATGCCTTGAAGTCTATTGGCGGGACATACACGCCATTGAACAGGCAATGCGAGTCTGGACAGGGCGCGTCCTTGTTCAACAGCGGGAGCGTCCTCTGCAGACACTGCTCCCATGAGCCTGTGCCGACAAACTTGTGGGTCGATTTGGCGTGTTCAGAGGCGGACTCGGGTTGCGCAGGGGTGTTCGAAAGGATGAGGTCCTTCGGGAGGCATGGGTCGTCGATGTGCTCGGGCTCGGTGGAGAGTGTTCGGTTTGCCTCGTAATCGTTTATGAGACGGCCAACATAGCGCTCTCGCGCCTGGTTCGTCCCATAGCCAAGCCATGTAGTCACGAACACTTTGTGATTGATGTCGTGTCCGTCTAGGAGACGTAATCTAACGTCCAGCAAATTCTGCGCCCGCTTCTGCTCCTCTTGGCTCGGCTCGAACGCGATCTGGGTGGAAGCCCCGCCCATGTCCAGGAAACCATAGGTTAGACGAGTATCGTCTGAACCCTTGAACCCGTCCATGAGGTAGTTGACGGCGATCCACCCGAACAAACCCTCCTCCTCACCGGTGATGATACGGACACTAGAGCCGCATGGCCCGTTGGATGAAGGGTCGTCAATCTTGAAGTTGGAATGGAACTTCAGGAACTCGCAAGTGGTGGAGAGGACGTGGGCCTGCTTCTCTGGAGTGAGAAGACGCATGCCCGCGGTCGCGAGAAGGAATAGCGGGGTTTCTGGTTGTAATGAGGGAGGAATATGTGTACGTGCGTGTTCCAGCAAGGGCGCGAGGTATGCGGGGATACCCTCAACGTCGTCCGCGAAGTAAGAAAGACCTCATTTCAACAATCAATGAAGCTTCTTAGTCCTGTCACATGGGATGCCGACTCTGCAATTACTTACCTGGCTCAGCCTTGATTGACCATTCCTCTCCATGTTCTGTCCCCTTTCCGACCTGTGGTAGACTCCGCAGCGCATCTGCGTCGTGGTCTTGGCGAACAACGCGTGCATCCATCCAACTATATATCTGGAGACGTGACCCTGACGAGCCTGCGTCTATGACGACCCCGAAGCGGCGAGACGAGAGCCATGAATCGAGGGAGGTAGGCGGGGGCATTGACAAGCATCAGCAAGGTTCGTAAGTTTCGTCTAGACGTTCATACGATAAGCAAATCTGAAAGGCGAGGGCGGTGCAAAGGTCGGGAGGGGTTCGTTAGTAGTTGTCGGTGTCGCAGTTGGGAAAAACAAATGCGACGGCGGAGGTTTGCTCGGAGTCGCGGGATCCGCGGGCGCTGCCATCATCCGGCGCGGGGTCTCCGCCTGTGCCCATACTCCTCTCCACCGACCCTCATCGGCCTCTCCGTTTGTTCCCACTGGGCCACATAAACAGCCACCATTGCCCTTCATAGGAAGCAAAGAATCAAAAGGAGACGCGCAGGTTTGGAAATACCATGGTGCAAAGGACGAGGACAGAAGGTAGAGTCTTTTGCTCCATTCAAATTGATGTTCTATCAAATGGCGCGTAGGGCCTTCACAGGCCGAAACACTCCTTCGAGTTACCTCGGGCATCGCGGCTGAACTCATCAAGGCGCACGATGCGAACCACACTGTGTCCCTGAACGAACTCCGCGCGAAGATGAGCAAGAAGTATGGATTTGGCGGAGTACCCAGACTGGTGGACATTATCAGTGCCATCCCGGACGACTACAAGAAAGCTTTGCTGCCGAAGCTTCGAGCACGTCCTATACGAACCGCGAGTGGAGTATGTCAATCCGTACTTTTCCGAATGGACATGCTCACAGATGCGGAAGATCGCAGTGGTAGCCGTTATGTGCAAGCCTCACCGGTGTCCGCACATCGCCATGACTGGGAATATTTGCGTGTATGTCGGACCTCCGTCGCTTGCCGGAGGCACCGCTGACGACCCTGCAGATACTGTCCAGGAGGACCCGATTCGGACTTCGATTACAGCACGCAGAGCTACACAGGTTACGAACCAACTAGCATGCGAGCTATCCGGGCTCGCTATGACCCGTACGAACAAACACGAGGCCGCGTAGAGCAGCTCAAAAGCCTTGGTCACAATGTGGATAAGGTATGTCTCTCGTAAAATTTCCTGCCAACGGGAACGGCGCTCAGTCGCTTGCCAGGTTGAATTCATCATCATGGGAGGCACGTTCATGAGCATGCCGGAAGAGTATAGGAACGCGTTCATTGCGCAACTTCATAACGCTCTATCCGGATTTACCGGATTGGATGTCGACGAAGCCGTCCGGTGAGTGCCGCATGACTCCTTATTCTGGGAGAGCGGTTCATTAAACTCTCTTCACAGCTA
The DNA here is from genome assembly GCA_964023155.1 of Ganoderma resinaceum. Classification (NCBI taxonomy): domain Eukaryota; kingdom Fungi; phylum Basidiomycota; class Agaricomycetes; order Polyporales; family Polyporaceae; genus Ganoderma; species Ganoderma resinaceum. Next base: position 3,254,471 of record OZ026794.1, read on the forward strand.
CTCGGAATTAAGCAAGTCGAAGGCGATCGGCATCACGATAGAGACACGCCCTGACTACTGCTTGCGGCCTCACCTCAGGTAACGGCACCCGCATACGTTAGCTTTCATCGATATCAGTCAGACTCACACCTGCCGACAGTCAGATGTTGCGGTACGGGTGCACTCGCCTCGAGATCGGCGTACAGTCGGTATACGAAGATGTTGCGCGTGATACGAACCGTGGCCACACCGTCCGGGCGGTCTCGGAGTCGTTCCACCTGGCCAAAGACGCAGGGTTCAAGGTCGTTGCACACATGATGCCTGATCTCCCGAATGTCGGCGTCGAGCGAGATTTAGAACAATTCAAGGAGTACTTTGAGAATCCCGCATTCAGAAGCGATGGACTCAAAATTTACCCGACCCTGGTTATCCGAGGCACCGGACTCTACGAGCTCTGGCGGACGGGGAGGTACAAGAACTACACACCCAATGTCCTCGTTGATGTTGTTGCGCGAATTTTGGCGCTTGTACCACCATGGACCCGCGTGTATCGAGTGCAAAGGTGGGTGGTCAGAAGTCCCGACCACACGCATTGATAGACTTTGACTACTGGCCCCGACCCCAGAGACATCCCGCTTCCGCTCGTCACTAGCGGCTGCGAGAATTCAGGAAACCTCCGAGAGTTAGCGTTAAACCGCATGAAGGACTTCGGGGCGGAATGCCGTGATGTGCGCTTTCGCGAAGTAGGCGTACGTCGTATCTCTATTATATCCTATGCAGCGATGGAGATTTTTGACCGGTCGGCGGCATGCTTACTCACTGTACACACACCGGAATTCCTCCATCGACACCTACGTCACATCGTGGGCTTCGCAAACCGCGCACTTTCTCCCGTCCGAATCAACCCTACCATCTCATCGTTCATCGCCCATCGTACCATCGCATCCGCCACATCTGCTGCGCGTTGTTTTTCGTTCCGCAGATCCACGAAATTCATCACAAGGTCCGTCCGGAGTCCGTAGAGCTGCTTCGCCGAGACTACACTGCGAACGGGGGCTGGGAGACGTTTCTGTCCTACGAGGATCCGGAGCGGGATATCCTCATTGGCCTCCTTCGATTGCGGAAGTGCTCTGACGAGGGCACGTTCCGGCCGGAGCTGGTCCGGCGCGAAGAGGGCGGATGCAGCATCGTAAGAGAGCTGCATGTGTATGGCACGGCGGTGCCCGTGCACGGGCGCGACCCCACAAAGTTCCAGCATCAGGTACGTCGTCGAACACGAGATTCCCCGCCGTGAACCTTATCTTCGTGGCGTCATGGATGAGGCGATGCTGAGCTGTTTTGAACCGCAGGGTTTCGGCACGTTGCTGATGGAAGAGGCGGAGCGGATAGCGCGTGAGGAGCACGGGAGTGTGAAGCTCGCAGTCATCTCCGGTATGTGGTGCCTCAAACCAGTTTTAGCCTTGGGACTGATCGAGGTATTTCAGGCGTCGGCACACGCGACTACTATCGTCGGCTGGGATATGAGCTCGATGGTCCATACATGAGCAAATCTCTGGTTAGACCGTGGTAGAAGTGTAAACTCTTCCGTACGTCTGTAGTAATACATGTTGTAGCATTCTGCCCAGTCCATTGTATCCGTAACATCCGTCAATCATTACCGTGAAGTGACCCATCTCTACGCGTGGTCATGACTGATCCTCAGATTCCTGATCCCCAAGCACGAACGTCTGGAAATTGGGGAAAACGAGCTCCTCCTCGACCGTTTTGCGGATCACGTCCTGGATGAACCGCTCGACGCGAGTGACGTTTTTGAGGACGTGCTTGTCCGCCTGCCCGATCTCGCTCTCGATGTAGATCGTGGGGAGCAGTCTCTCCCCGATGGGCAGTGGCTTGCCCGCCCTGGCCCCACTTGCCGTGCCCCCCGCAGACGGCGGCACCTCGTCCTCCGCCTCGACCGGGGTACCGGACGAGGGCGTGTCGCGCTTCGGGCGGTCGCCGCCGAAACCGAGGGGCCCGTACGGGTCGAGCTCGTCGACGATGCAGAGGTGCACGCGCCTGCGCTCGCCCTCGTACGCGACGACGACCTCGCCATTGAAGAAGAGGCCGGTGACGGAGAGCTTGATGGGGAGCGACATGAACATCGGCGAGGGGTAGTTGATCAGCAGCGACGTCGTCAGCGTCATGCGCAGGTTCGACTGCCACGCGATGTGCAGGTGCAGCTGGAGGTTCGGGTGCTGGGGCGGCTTCGGCACGGGCTCGAGCGCGGGCGGCGGGTCGGACGGGGGCGACTGCGACGCGAGGTCGAGCTCGTCCTGCTCCTGCGAGATGCCGCGCTCCAGCCGCTGGGGCGTGCGGCTCGCGGAGAGGGAGCGGGGGGCGGCGCCCGCGATGGACATGGCGGACATGGCGGAGAGGTATAGCGATGGGGAAGGGTATGACGGGCGCAGGTCGGCGATGTTTGAGAACGCGGGGCTCCAGATGTCTCTTGGGGAGCGCAGGAACGGCGAGTGAAGCATGTCCATACCGACTCCCATCCCTCCCATCCCTGGGCCCATGCCGTAGCGCATGTGCGGAGGGAGGAGGTGGTACGCGGGGCCCTCCTCCCCGACACCCTTGCCTCGCACGGCCTTGCGGGAGACCCATTCGAAACCGTCATCATCCGGGAACTCCGTAGCCTTTACTGGGGCACCGTGGGTGCCATCCTGTTCTTCCTCGTCATCCTCAAGGAAGTCGCGGTAGATGTCGCGCAGGTCGACGAGCTCGACATCTGGCGCATTCGAGCCAAAGTCAAAGGACGTGACCTCGATGGGTCCGATGAATGAGGGCCGAGTAGTGTTGGCGAGCTGCCTGTTGATGAGGTCCACAAGAGTAGAGGCTAGAGGCGCGTCGAGTCTATTCCATTCGAGGTCTATGGACATGATGCAAGCCCGGTGTGCGGAGGGTGCACTGCGACAAAGCCGGACTCAAGCCGGGACAGCAAGCGCCCGTGACGTAAACGTGAATTTTGAATAGTGTGTGCAACAAAACAAAACGTGACATCGCGAAATGACGGTGTATTGTGGGTACGGGGTATGAAGTGTATGGATGATCGTGGCTCATGCGTGCAGTATACACGGCACGTTGGTATCCGACAAACCTGAACAGCCAACCAAGCAAGCAGGGCGGAAGTCAGAAAGTGCAAAAACAATTATACAGAAGACCAACTATCATAACTAGTCTAGTGCTCGACCCATACGTTAAAGGCGCGTTCCGTATGTAACCCGGACCACAGCATGTGCTAGATCTCATGATGAAAGGTAGTGCCTACGCGTGGCAAGAGCCTACGCAATCGCAGGAAGATGGCAGGCGCAATTGGGGGTATCGTTTCGGGGCTCGTGAGCTAGTGCAGGAGCTAGGCTGGTCGTATACAATATAAACGCATTATTGCCGCCGTCCGCTATTCTGCGTACCGAGATTAGAAGACACGGGGAGGTGCGGGGAATAAGTTGGGGTGGGGACCGGCGAAGGTGTTCGCGAGGGGAACGGCGAGCCGTAGGGCGCGTTCAGATACCGTGTGGTCTCCAGCGTCTCGCTAAAGCGGTCGCCTTCCGGCTTATCCGCCATGCCCAGTGCACTGGCGAATACCCGCGGACTGCCGAATGGCGAGGCTCTTTTCTTCTCCGAGGAAAACTGTCCGAGGATGGGTGCATTGCGCTCAACCGGAGTACCGGGGAATGACGGAGGCCCAGCCTTTCCAGGGATGACGTTCGTGATAGCGACGAGCTCCTTGCCTGGTGGTTGATTATACATCCATGTGGCAACCAGCACGACGCTCGAGCCAGTGATGAAAGTAGGAGTGATGTGGAATCCGAAGAGCGCAACCGAGGCGAGGAAAGAGAGGACGATCGACAGACTCGTGGCGAAACCCTTAAGGATGTTGTCGGAGTACTTGATAACGATGGCCGTAATCAAACCACCCAGGACCTGGATGGCAACAGTCGCCCACGCCCAGCCTCCGAAGTTCCTGAGCATGTTCGACCACACACCACCGCGAGCAGGGTGGTGGGTCTCGAAGAAGATGGGAAGGACCGCGGGGAGAAGGGAAAATAACGATAGTTGGACGTTACGGACCCACAGATCTGCTTTCGAGTTTTTAAGGACCATCTCGAAGTAAACGCCGGCGAGTCCTGAGGTGAAGCAAGCCGCTGTGACCGCACCAAAACCCTTGAGGGGGCTCATGATGTGAATGTGCAGAGGAGCGGACTCGTGGGCGCTACCGATGTGCGTGTTGGCGGGGACCTGTCTGGTAGCGAGGGTCTGGAGCTGAACGATGCCGACACCGATGGCGAGGAGGAAGAGTGAAATCCATTTGGAGGATGACAGCCGTTTCCGAAGGAGGGCGACGGAGAAGGCGGCCGTGGTAAGGATCTTCATCTGGTACGTCACCTGGAACGTGGCAACGGGCAGGTTGCTGATCGCCACGAACTGGAGCGAGTTCTGGACGACGTAGAGCAGCGCGGGGATGGAGAGCTTCCAACAGTCCGGACTGAAGATCTCATGACACACGCGCCGGAACGCGAAGAACCAGCCTGCTGGGCCCAGCCCGGATGCGTCCGAGGCGTACACGACGCGGAAGAAAGCGATGACAAAAGATATTGAGCCTTTGAGCATCTCGTTCAAGAGCACGGCGGTGGCAGGGGAGTACGACTCCGCGGCGGGTATGGACACTCTCGAGTAGTGCATGACGATCGACAGAGCCGCATTCTGGACAGCTAGCGTGACCAGCCTGAGCGACGGGGATTACGGGGATGATCGTCAGTGGGATCCTATGACGGAAGGCCTGTAGGTTGGCTTACGACACGTATTTCAACGGCAGACCGCAGATAGTTGGACCACTCCCTCCCTCCGAATTTGCCCCGTTTGCAGTCACGGGTGAGTTAATGGTCGGTAGCTCGGTAGTGACCGGGGTAAGGAAGGGTGCCAGCCGAGGACTCGAGCGGGAGGACGGAGGCCTTGAGCCCGGTGCACCATCGTCGAGGGAGACCGAGGAGGCAGCACTTGTGCGCACCGTCGGGTACGGCCTGTGGAACATATCTGGCGGAGCTGGGGCCGACATGCCAAGAGCTCTGCGCGGTAGCGTCGAGTGAGAGGCCATGGATAACCAAGAAAGCCGGACACGGTATGTGAGGTGGTCGCGGCAGGAAGAAAGGAGAGAGCTGGCCAGCTATGCCGGACAGCTAGCAGCGTCAAGAGCGGACTGCTGCGCGTGGTGGAGCTCGTCGTCGTCGTGGACGATGGGGAGGAAGCGAACCACCGAAGAACCGAAACGTCCGCGGGCATCGCCTGTAATCGCGACTCTCGCACAGGCGCCCGCTTTCAGCATCAATTTTACGCGTCCCGCCATCCGCATCAGCTCACGCAATCCACGGCACGGCTGTCTCATTCCGCCACCAACGCAGATACGAACTACAAACAACATTCGTACAGTAGACAGATATTAAAACAGTTGCTCAGCACTCATGAGACCAACACACGACAGCCGTCCAACCCCCAGCATCAGCCCCGTAGTCCTCCAAAGCTCCCGAATGTCGCGGGATTTGTACGGCAGACTTCCCAACCGCGGCCGCTATGATCTCCTATGACAATCAAACAATCAGAACAGGAACACATTGAGCCTTGCCCAGATAACAGAACCGGAGCCTCAGCCTCGCCTTTACCTCTTCACCCGCACCCCACTCATTGAATGATACGTTGGACAAGCCAAATTGTGCGACCAAGCTGCAGCAACCACCGCAAACCGTCGTATGGGTCGACCAACGAAAGCTCACTGCCGCGCCGCAGAGATTCACACACGTAGGTGCGTTATGTTACCAGGTTTTTCATCACAGGCTCCCGCCGTCCACCACCACGAAACAATGAGTACTCACAGAAAAATATAGCGCCCCACTACTACCATCCTACAACGGTCCCTAGCCCTACGAAAACATGTAGATGACCTCCAGGTGATCCTGCGTCCTAGCCTCTCGACCAGAGGGAGAAGCAATCAGCAAAGATTGTTTTTGAGGCATCCGGCTTGGTCTACGACGCTTGTCTGGACCGTCCAACCCACGGAAAGCAGCGCCTGTGAGGGCAAGCAAGGACAGGACAGCAATTTGACGTCGATAGTTTGCGTAGAAGCAGGCGCACACGCGTCAGCCCTCTTATACCCCCTCGGCATCTACCGTAGCGCCAACAATTTCTCCAAATTCCGCCGCGCGGGTTTCTCTAGGCGCCCATTGCTGTCCACAGCCGCGACTCGTCAGAGCTACTGTAGTCTGCATGGCTACCCCTCCACCATCTCAGTTCGCTGCCCTTCTTCGACGGTCGAAATTCGCATCATTCGACCCACAAATCGGCCAGGTATACACCACCTTCGACGGCCATGCTGCGCGTGGCAACTTTGGGCTGAAGCGGCCCCTCGCACTCAAGAGGAGAAATGCCTTCATCACCGTCCGAGCTGTTGACTCGCGCGAGCAGCAGACTGTCTGGAAATCAGCGGAGCCGCAGAGCAGGTGGATCAGGATGTGGGACGAGGTGGAGGTGAGGCCGAAGCTGAAGCGGGAGGGCATCTGGCACGAGAAGTTGGGTGCGCTGGATGCTGAGGTGCACTTCCTCACGGACTCCGAGTTTACGCGCATGGAGGAGCCTGTACAGGCACGGAAGGAGACGGACGCGGACTTGGCGGAGGCAGAAGAGGAGAAGGATATCGGACTCGCGGAGGAGGCGAGCACGGAGCTGGCGGAAGAGGAGGAGGAGATGTGGCAGCCGAAGAGGAGTAACGCCGTCCCCAACCTGGACGCCATGTCGGAGACCGAGTTCGAGCGGTACCTTGTCCGTCTCCGGTCCATGCGCCCCGCATTCCGCAAGTTCCTCCAGAACAAGTACAAGGGCACTGATCTCCGGGCCAACTCTCTCTTCCGACACTCCCTCCGCGGCGGTGACGACTTCCGGGAGTTCCTCGAGAGCTACGCGTATGAGGAGTACCACAAGCCGCGCCCGCGCGTCATCGAGCAGCAGCCCCATCGCTACGCCGGCCTCTCCTACACCCACACTCCCGACGTCCAGGCCCTCAACGTAACCAAGCCTCACATCGGACGCATCCTTGGCGACCCCGTGATGGACCACGGTGACAAACACTACGTTGTCGCATCCGCCGGCATGACCTCGAAGTTGCCCAGCGGCGCGAAGGGCGAGGAAATCAATCACGTCACCACCCTCCGTCTCACCTCCGCCATCTTGTCTGCTGCCCCCGAGGTTGTCAGCGCCAGGCCTGAGGGTGTCGAGGGCGCCCGCTTGAGCACACGTGTTCGCGTCGATTCCCCTGCTGTTGCGTACAAGAGGAAGAATGCGAACCCGCACCCGCCCGGCACGCGGGAGTACGTTGGAAGCGTCGAAACAAAATTTATCGATCACGTCGTCAGCATGACCACGCCCCCCAAGCCCCAGCCCCAGGCGGACTTCATGGCCTCGGAGAGACAGAGCGGGCAGAAACTCCTCCAGGCGATCCAATCGATATACCCGACCCCGCCGTCTGAGTAGTGCTCTGCTTGTAGTACAAAGATAGGTTGGCTCGTCGTTCGCGTCCTACATATACTCGTAGCGTCGTCATACTGCTAGAAGACGCTGTAATGCATCCCCGACATTGCCATTTGCCTGCGTGAGGATCTTTTCGGCTTGTGCGCGAGTGACTTCTAATTCCTGGACCTGGAGTCCTATTGAGCATGATCCTAGGAGACTTGCGCCGTCGCAGCTCACAATCAAATCGATGTCCTCAGCTTTATGGGGGCTTGGGGAGGCCTTGGCAGGCTTGGGATAGGGTCTATCGAGTCGAAGTGTGCGGAAGGCCTCCTCGAGCTTGCCTTTCGAGTACGAGTTCCCGTCCAAGAACTAGTCAAGGCTTGTGTGAGTTCAAAGCATCCCTTTGAATGAAGAGTTCGTACGTTCGCAATGACTTCTGGTTCTGGCAATCGCCCGTTGCTCCGTAGACCAGCCATCCTAGTTGTAGCTTCCAGACTTGCTCGACGCGAAGCCTACCCAACACAAGCGCCCGGGTACTTGGATCGGGCTGTGCCACGTGAGTAGATAACCACGTGGGAGCCATATGTCCAGACAAGGTTTGGGCTCGGACAAGCTTACTCGTCCTCCACCTGCATTCTCGTTTCTCTCCTCTCTCTCCTCTCTCTCTTCGCTTGCCAGCATGGATACATTCGAAAATTTTCAGTATGACTCCGCTTCCTCCTACGGTGGCATGAGCATCGTCGACGACACCTCGTCCGTCTACACCGCAAATACCACCACTAGCGCAAGCCGCATTCCGGTAGATCTGGAAAGCCTCTCTATTACAGACGATCGCTCTTTCACCTCCTCTCCCAATGGCCACTCTCGCCCAGAACACCGCAAGACTCCGAGCAGAGGGGCTATAGATGAAGACTTCGACGCGGTCTTGGACGACCTCAAGGACGAGGGACAGGTGGATTTGCCGCCCCATGCGTGCAGGTGAGTCAAGCTCGGCTCCTGTAGGGAACTCTGGCAATTGACACTGCTATAGCTACTGCGGCATTCACTCGCCCGCGTCGGTAGTTAAATGTCTTATTTGCTCCAAGTGGTTCTGCAATTCCAGGGGCAACACCTCCGCGTCGCACATCGTAAACCACCTTGTCCGCGCCAAGCACAAGGAGGTCATCCTCCACGGCGAGAGCCCCCTGGGCGAGACCATCCCCGAATGCTACAACTGCGGTAGCAAGAACGTATTCATGCTAGGGTTCATTCCCGCCAAGAGCGACACGGTGGTAGTCCTTCTCTGCCGGTGCGTGTTCCTATTGCTTCCATTAGCGCGAGTTGAATTTACTTACGCGCCTTACGTTAGTCAACCGTGCGCTGCCGTTTCCAAAGACATCTCGTGGAACCCAGCTCTCTGGGCGCCACTCATCGACGACCGTTCGTTCTTATCCTGGTTGGTCAAGCCCCCGAGCGAGCAAGAACAGCTCAGATCCCGCCAAATATCCTTCCAGCAGATCAACCGCCTTGAGGATCTGTGGCGCGATAACGCCAATGCTACCCTCGACGATCTCGAGAAGCCCGGCGTGGATGACGAGCCCCAGCCCGTCATCACGCACTACGAAGATGCTTACCAATACCAGAACATATTCGGGCCACTCGTGAAGATTGAAGCTGACTACGACAAACGGCTGAAAGAGTCCCAGACGCAAACCGATATCACCATTCGGTGGGATCTAGGTTTGAACCAGAAGCGCGTGGCATGGTTCGGCCTACCGAAGCTAGAAAGCGGCGAGGTCCGTCTTGCTGTCGGCGACGAGCTCCGGCTCAAGTATAACGGAACGCTGCATAAAGCTTGGGAGGGTGACGGTCACGTCATCAAGATTCCGAACAGTATGTTCATACATTACGTCCCATGGAAGGGATGACTGACCGTATATGCGCGCCAGATGTCTCGGATGAGATAGGGCTGGAGTTAAGGCGGACGGAAGGCGTCCCGACGGAGATCACGCATGGGTATACGGCTGATTTCGTGTGGAAGTCAACAAGCTTTGACAGGATGCAGCTGGCAATGAAGACTTTCGCAGTGGACGAGAAGAGTGTCAGCGGGTACATTGTGAGCGCCCACTTTGCCCACATTCCCTGGATAAATGAGCGGCACTCACGCGCGTGTATGCAGTATCACAAACTTCTCGGACACGAGTTGGAGCCTCAGGTGCTCCGCACGCAGATGCCTAAACGATTCTCAGCACCTGGCCTGCCGGAACTTAACCATTCGCAGATGTATGCCGTTAAGAGCGTCCTGCAGAAGCCCCTCAGCCTCATTCAGGGCCCGCCGGGTACGGGAAAGACGGTAACTTCCGCATCCATCGTCTATCACCTGGCGAAAATGAACCCGGGACAAGTCCTTGTCTGCGCGCCATCCAACGTCGCCGTCGACCAGCTGACTGAGAAGATCCACGCCACGGGCCTGAAGGTTGTGCGGCTCAGCGCAAAGTCCCGCGAGGCCCTGGACTCTTCGGTCTCCTTCCTCACACTTCACCAGCAAGTCGCCAACAACACGACGCACGTCGAATTACAGAAGCTCATCCAGCTCAAGAACGAACAAGGCGAGCTGAGCTCGAACGACGAGCGCAAGTACAAGGCGCTCATCCGGCAATGCGAAAAGGAGATACTCGGCGCCGCCGATGTCATCTGTTGCACTTGTGTCGGAGCCGGAGACCCACGCCTCAGTAAATTGAAGTTTAGGACAGTCCTCATTGATGAGGCGACACAAGCCGCTGAACCGGGTATGTCACCCGTCATTCCAATTCACGTCTTGGACGCCGCTCACCGTCGCATTGCATCGCAGAATGCATGATCCCTCTCGTACTCGGTTGCAAGCAGGTGGTTCTAGTCGGAGATCATCAGGTACGTTATCCGACGTTTAAGTGCGGCAGTAATTGAACACAAGACTAACCCATCATTTATCAGCAACTTGGGCCCGTCATCATGAACAAGAAGGCGGCGCGTGCAGGGTTGACACAGTCGTTGTTCGAGCGACTGGTCGTCCTTGGAAACCGTCCCATCCGTCTGCAAGTGCAGTACCGCATGCACCCGTGCCTGTCGGAGTTCCCGTCCAATATGTTCTACGAAGGCACTCTCCAGAACGGGGTTACTGCCCCCGAGCGGCTGAGGAAGAACGTCGACTTCCCGTGGCCAGTCCCTGACACGCCTATGTTCTTCTATCAGAACCTCGGCCAGGAGGAGATCTCATCTAGCGGAACATCCTTCCTGAACAGGCGCGCTTTTCATTTTGCTTTTACGTACTCGCTTGGGCAGGCTGACGTTCACCAACAGAACCGAGGCGTCTAACGTCGAGAAGATCGTAACCAAGTTTTTCAAGTCCGGCGTCGTCCCGAGCCAGATCGGTGTCATCACTCCTTATGAGGGGCAACGGTCGTACATTGTGAACTACATGCAGTTCAACGGATCGCTCAAGAAGGACCTGTACAAGGAGATCGAAGTCGCGAGCGTCGACGCATTCCAGGGCCGGGAGAAGGACTACATTATTCTCAGCTGCGTGCGGAGCAACGAGCACCAAGGGATCGGATTCCTGAACGACCCGCGTCGGTTGAACGTCGCACTCACGCGCGCCAAGTACGGCGTGGTAATTCTGGGAAATCCGAAGGTTCTGTCCAAGGTAAGATCCGTCTGCGTTAACTCCGGACGTCGTCATGCCGTACTCATTGCCGGGCCGACCAACAGCACCCGCTGTGGCACTATTTGTTGACACACTACAAGGAGAAGAACACGCTCGTCGAAGGGCCGCTCAACAACCTGCAGCCGAGCATGATTCAGTTCAGCAAGCCGCGGCGCACGCTGGGAAAGGCTATGGATCAATTCCGCAGACATGAGACAAGCGCAAGGGATTATCTCGGCAGCGGTAGTATGATAAGCGACGGTGCGTTGAGGTGCCGCTTGTATGGATATTGCTGACGTCAACTGACGATAACGCAATTGAAGGTCGGAGATCCGGGACTCCCAGCCGCTTCGATGCCAGTTTCTACCGGACCCACGATGCATTGGGCTACATTCCGTCCGACGTGCAGTCCCTCCGCTCTCAGGCAACATACTCTTCGGGGCTTCCTATGTTCGCTGCGACCGGTCCGTTCGGTCCGGGTACACAACGCCAGAACGGTGTGAAGCGGAGCACGTACGGGAGCTACGCAAGCTCGATCATCTCTCAGGATGCTGGCCCCGCAGCCACTGACGCTGCCAGTGTCGTTGGCAGTGCGGTCGGCGCATCCGATCGCCCTGGGGGAATAGCGTTTTCGCAATCTGATAGATTGCAACGTCGCTCGTCCTTCTCGTCGACCACAGGTGCTTCGGACATGGGCAGCCTGTCCCAATACGACTACAAGTCACAGGATGACGGGACCGACCTGGACGACATGAAGTCGCAGTACATCGGCACGCAGAGCGGCGTTACCGTCTTCTAGTCCGCTTCGGGAAGCGTCGTCAGGCGCACTACCGCTGATGGTTCGCTCTCCACGGAGCGACAGCGTCTGGCCGCGTTTCCAATGCCCGTGTGTAGGCTGGTGCACTTCGCATCTTGGATCTGCTCCGCGCTGCTCCGGACGCGCGCGTACCTCGGCGCCGATGGGCCGCTGCGGACGTGTCGTGGCGCTCATTAGCGCAGGAGCAGGCCCGCTCTCTCGGCCGTCGGTCGGCTGAAGCATTTGGGCACTCTCCATTAAGGTGCTCGATAGCCTCCCTACTGGTGCCTCATGACTGGAGTGATGATTGATGCGGGTCGGGGGCTTACATACCTCAACTCCTGCCCGCCGCGCCCGTTCACCCCGATGGATCTCTTGTCCCTTATTTTCTCTGCGTATGCCCATCATGCTTAGTACTGTGTAGCCGTCATGACCCCGTATCCATACAGCCCTCGGTGTATCACGCTTTACGGAATGACATGTCCGTTCGCAACGATCTCTGCACATGCGTCCTCGATTTGTGGATTTCGACTCTCGACTCTGGAGAGACCATCGAGGGGCGGTGTGCGAACGGCGCGGACAGAACGGTCGAGCGTGTGATGAGGTACGCGTGCTTGCGAATCGGGATGATTATTAGACCGCAGACGTATATATGTACACATGTGTGAAGTGAAGCTCGAAAGATGGTGTGTGGTATGATACACATGGGATGGATGAGGTACACATAGCGGATACAGTTATGTAGGCGACGGGCATGCTGGCTGCGGTGTGCGTAAAGTTTACACACGGTATTGTACATGTCGCTCCGGCTTTGGCATTCGTGATTTGTAGATAAATATGCAACGCACTAGCGCACCCTGGGAGCAGGCTCCAAGTCGTACAGTAGAGTAATGAGCAGGGCGGCTTAACCCTGAGAACCCGGCTAGGAGGGGAATGGTGTGAAACACATGAACGTGAACAGCGGACGTACGGATACCGGAACGAGAAAAGCGGACACGGACGTTGAAACGGGACGAGGCCAGGCGCGTCGCACGACGCGACACGGCGCGACGCGCCAAGTGCGCACAGGGTATCCGGGCTCTCACACGGAGTCGTGCGGAGGCGCGGCGGGGCGGTCCTTGGCGGGCTCCTTATTATGGCCCGACGGGCGGCCAGGGGGCGACCTAGACGACGGGGGAACGGGAACGGCAGGCACACGGGGTATATCAGCGGACGGGCCACTCGCGGCGGCATGGGCATGGGCATGACGGGGAGGCAGGGGGGGAGAATGTCGAGAACGAGAATGAGAACGAGAATGGGAATGCGGACGAGACGAGTGAGGGGGAGTAAAGTGGGACGCATGGGCCGAGAGCGGGCGCGCGGGACGCGCGGGCTCTAAACCGGGACCCGCTGGCGGGTGTCGGCGATGGGGATAGGGCGGCGAGGATATTCGACGCGTTCCGGGCCTGGGGGCGGAGATGGGCGCAGACGAGGGCCCGGCAGCGCTGTCGTCTGCGCGCTGTAATTTTTTGAAGGTCCTGGGGGCTTTGGCTCGGTGTTGTAGGGGGTAGTGAGGTCGGCCAAAGAGATCGACTGCCGCCGCGGCGCCGACGCGCGCAGCGTGCTTAGGCTTGGCGACAGCGGCTTAGGAGGCGAGTGGGGGGACGCGGCGGGGGCGTTTGAGGATGTGGACGCAGGCGGTGGCGGAGGCGGCCCACTAGGCCCGGCGCGTGCGGCGCCGCCACTACCGCTGGGCATGCTTGGAGGTGGTCGATACCCGATGGTAGGGCTCCGAGTCGTTCCTGGGTTCGGGAGGCGGTGGTAAGGTGGAGCCTCGCCTCCTCGCACAGGTGATCGAGGTGATGCTGGGCGAAGAGAATACGAGGAGACGGCCCCCGGGGTGCCATATGCTTGATATGGAGTAATCGCCGTGCCCTGGATGGGCTCCGGTGCAGGTCCTGAGGTCATCGGCATCATGGCGGACACACTGGTCCTTCGGGAGATTGGCCCAGACGAGGAATGCGCAGGGGCAACGCCGCGCAAGGCCGCCTCCAGCTCTTGCACCCTCGCCTTGAGCTCATCGAATTCGGCCCTCGTGACGTACTTTTCCCTGGCAACGACGGCGTTATATCAGCACTCACATGATAGAAAGTAAAACCCGAACCCGAACTTACATGGGCTCAATGATGTGCCACTGACATTTAGTTTGCTCACCCCGTCGAACGCAGGGACCACATGGGTTGGCTCTATATGGTCAAGGTTGCGTTAAACACATCTTGTAAACTGGGCGGAGACTGCGGAAGGGAGTCCGAACCTATCGCACTTGATCTTGCGCCGTTTGCATTCTTCGAGTGTCAACGAGCGGTGAAGAGTACGGCGTATGCAGACGACGGTGCAAAATTCGGACAAGTAGATGACACTGCAGGTGAGCAGCTGACGGAGATGCGAAAGCTATCACCCGACACACCAGTGCAGCTGAGAGCTTGTCGACGTCGCTTCTGCTTCTGTCGACCCTGACTCGCTTCCTGGTCCGAGTCTTCAGGTGCATTGCGGACACCTTGTAAATGGAGATCGCTAAGCATATGAACGAGATGGAAGACGGCATGAGAATGGAAAGGACGCACCTAAACTACTTGTGGAAGTCAACGGGTAGGTAGCCCCCTGCATGTACGTTGGGCCGGAGGGCGGGGGAGGTTGCATGGCTGTGTGCGCAAGGCCTGGATGGAGCTGGTGGATAGGAGGCAAGGTTGTCTGTGAACGGTTGGATGGTTGGCTGGGCCCAGGGACGGCGGGGACTGGTGGGATGCGGTCTGGAGGGGAAGGGATCCTCCGCTGCGGAGCCGGACGGTCCGACGGGAGGAGCGGGGAGCTGCCTGGGTCCATTGGGATCGAGGACGGAAGCACTAAGAGCAGGAAGCTCAAATAGCATAGAGGTGTGGAGAAGGGAGCAGCGTGGTGGTCATAGAGACGTCAAGTACAACGGGTCGGACCCATGCAGACAAGGATATTTGTATTGGCACAGCCAATATAGACGTGGGCCTCGTGCTGGGAGAGAGACGGAAGAGGCGGCTGGGAGAACTAAACAGGAAGGAGCGGAGGTATGTCAGTGGGGGCGAAATGAAGGTGGATAGATAAGATGTTATCGACTCGCCGGACGCGCAGAGGAAATTCGGAGGTGCGAGTGTTTGAGGACGGCGAGTGTGACCCTGCGGCGCCAATGATGCCGCTGCCCGCGACGATGGCATCGGTACACCCTGCCTGACAACGTTGCCCCCGTGATGTCAAGCGGCCAAGTCTCCGGTCAAACTGTCCAGGGCCGGGACACAGCATCCCCATGCGCGATTGCCACATCGCCCTCTCATATCGGCCACCATCGACTGCGGAACGGTGCGAGGAACGCGCTACCGCTCGCGCTCGCGCTCGTCCCTCCAACTCCATCCGGGCCACCCAGCCCAGTCCCAGTCCGTTGGACCCAGCTCGGCCGGCCAGGACCCCTCCGTGGGCTCTTTCGCGGACCCCAAGCGGACCCTGGCGGACCTGGGAAAATGAAAGCAGTGTTGAGCATTAATCGTCGCCCACGAAATTATAAACTTTTGAGTATCACTCGTGCTCACCGAGGTCTCGGCACAGACCGAGCGAGTTCGTCCGAGTCGTCTCTCCGTCCTATCTCCGTGCGGCCCTGGCGACTGATTCGGGCGGTAGACCCTGCAACCTTGCACTCAATGACCAATCGCGTGCCATATTCGGAGAACGCGGCCAGGAAACGACCCCCGCTCGCTCATCCTGGGAAGTCCAGGTAAAGTGCCACTGCCAGCTGCATCGTGACCCGGCTCCTGCCTGCCATCGCCCTGTCCCCCTCAGCCTCCTGGCGCCGCCCACGCTCCAGGGTCCGCCATAGCCGTAGTTCTCGGGCCATTTTGCGCACGCCCCACGGCGTTAGAATTGCAATAGATGCCAGATAACATTAACATCGCACCAGCAGCAGCTTCCCCGTGTGGCCGTGGCCATGGGTATGTGCATGCCACAGACACTTTCCGGACCTACAAGCTCGCGCCTGGTGTGCCGTGGCCCGTGTGCTATCGCGGTGGCCAGTTCATCAGGACTAGGTGCGCATATCTCCGTGGTCCCGGACGATCAACATGCGTCTTCTTGCGTAACCGCACACATGTGTTTACAATGCGCCCCCATCACCCATCGACAGCGGGCCACCCTTCGTCCCCATCGAGGCCTGCCGCCTGCCCCAGCGGCCAGCGACCAACGGCCCACGTACATCGATAATCTCCGTCGCTCAGTACTCAGTGTTTCCCTTCCGGTTTGCACTCGACATTGGCCCCTCGCGAGTCCCACCGGTCCGAGTCGCAAATCTCACCCTCTGCCCCGGTGTGTCATCTGCTGCCCTCTTGGAGCCCGCAGCGGGTTTCACCGTCCCTGCATGTCCCAACCTCTTCTCTTCGCACCTACAAGGCATCTCGGCACCACCCTCCTCATCATCCGGTTCCAATCTTGCCCATATTCGTCTCTCTCCTCCCCCTCCCCGCCCACAGCCGCCCAATCGCTTCCCGCTCCCGTGGCTCCAAAACATGTCCTCCCTCTCATTCCACACTCGCCCCGCCCATTCTCCTCACTTCTGTCCGCAAACACATGTCCTCGCTATCCGCACACGCCCTCCATCGCCACTCCCCCTCGCACGCTCCCTGCCGCCTGCCCCACATGTGATCCCCGGACATAGTCCTCCATCTCCCGAGTGACGCACATCTCCCTCTTCTCCGGATTGTCGCCACCACGCATACTGTAGCCCTTCTCATCACGCTCCGCATATCCAAGCCCTTCATAACAAAGGGTCCTCCATCTATCGCGATTAGCTAAAGCCCAGTAGCCTCGTCGATCCCCGGATAACAGTCAGGGGACCATTGCTCTCTGCAAACTTTACCTCCAGCCCGTCCAATATGCCGTCAACGAAGGTCGCAAATTTGCGTTATCCGGATCCGCAATCTTCCACCTTGTTCGCTCCATTGTTCGCTCAACTTGTGCCGCTCATCGCCAGCGGCAGTCTTCGGAACTTTTTGACACTCGCTTCAAACACTTCGCATACCGCAGGTCGTCCTGTGGCCGCATGACATTAAATTTCCATTCCGCCTACCTCGGCGGCACCGCTGGTCTGTCAAACAATCGTCTGTTACCAGTGGCCCTACCTCTTAGCCGGTGAATGTGCATGTCTGCAACAACGTCACCTTGCTCCACTGCCAACGTGACTACCATAAAACTTCCTTCCTGTGAGATCGTCGCACCAGTACGTAGCGTTGCGCTTGACAGACCCTTGCCTCCGCTGACCATTGAGGCCGATGGCCACCGGACTCAAACATGGTATCTAAGGCCAGTCAGACGAGCATTCATCACCCGTGTCATATAGGCGCAGTGATCGCAAGGACTACGCGCATGAACCTTACCTTTCCTCGCCGGTCGCATCATGGCAATATGGCTGCGACGCTCGGTCGCGTACAAACACCTCACATCCACTCACGCGTTTTCCGTGCTACCATCACGATTCTCGCCGAATACAACACGCGACAGCTCGCAGTTTTCGCCGCGGAGCCCCGCTTCAGTTCTCCACTCTCCGTGCATTGCCGGCATAGCGACTTCGCACATGCATGCGTTCCATTCCCCCGCCGATACATCAAGCAGCAACAGTAGCATGGAGGCGCCTGGAATTCCGCAAAGTCCGGGCGTACTGACATTGCCGCCTAACCCCCCCTGAATTCGACCTGTCCCCCGGGGGACAGGCTCTGTGCGTTTGTTGCGGCCTTCGCTGACATGACCGTGGGCCCCTTGTTGCCCTGGTGCGCCGTGAACCCCACAGGGTGAGCGAGCGAAAGCCTCCGAAGGTACGTACGTGTTGGCTTCCCCACCCATTCCATCCCGACTTACGTCCCTCCGTCCGTCTCTTCACACAGTCTCGGTCTTGTCGAAGGATGGTCCGTCCCTGAATGCCTGCTTCTGACCTCCGTGCCTACCAGGTGATACCGCCAGGCTTGTCATGAGTGGTCAGCCCGACCAATGGTTGGGATCGGACATGCCCTTGAGCGGATAGAACGCTTGGAGATGCTCAGCCTTCAGGCTGTCTATTCGACGCATTTCCTCCGGACTGCATGCAGGGCGCCCGCGCCCATGAGATACGACTCCTCGCTTCTGTTTCATATGCCGCACGCTGTGGCGTAGTCGCTACTCCGCAGGCCGCTGCTCCTGCGAAAACATACGGTGGTGTCCCTAACCAGTTCTGACGCTGCATTCAGTTACGCTTGCTCAGGACGCCCCGGTGTACCAGATCTGGCAAGCTAACTCATTTCCGGCCCAGCATGAATCACGCTGACGCGATTCAGATAGGAACTAGCGGCACGACGTGCTCATAAACCACCGAGACGCTGGCGTAGCGACGATGCCTCCGGACGCACAGGCCATATCCGGGGACGCAAAGCCCACCGATACGCTTTGCGTGCGCCTACATTAGCTTCATGAGCGTCATGTGAGTACCCTGCAGATCGTTCTGTATGCCTGCCCATTGCCGGGCGAGGGGTGCGGGCTGCCCATAGTTTGATTTATTCCGACGGCTACCTGGCGTGCATAGCTCCCTTTGGGCGCATGCTCCCAGGCGACCCCGCCGAATGGCAGCTTGGCACACTGCCGGTGGCCGAGGCAGAGTCACGTCGCTGCTTCGCCTGCACAAGGGCTGCTGTTCCCCGGGCGCGCCTGGAGGCTTGGTCGGCCGTGGCGTCGGACCTCCCGTCTTCGTGCCATTCAGAACGGCCTTCGGCATCATCACCCTCTCGGTGCGGCAAACTCTATCGCAGCGCTGGACCCTCACTGCTTGCGGGCGACCCCGCAGATGCGCTCTCTGACCACACAACGGCCTGTGGTGCGGGTGCAGGTGTTGGGGCTGATAGGACCCACAACTTGCGCTTGGCTCCGGGCAGCACCTCCCCCTGCACACGCCCACGCCCAGCATAGCGGTGGCCCATTGGCGTCTCGCCTTGCCTTGCCGGGCCCGGCGCAATGTTTGGTCCGACCGCTGTCGGACGGAGCGTCGCTTTCGGGCTGCTGCTGCACCGCGGCTTGGCCTGCCGTCAGGGGGCCCCGTCGCGTGTGGCGGATCCCAGCGGGAGTGTGTGTATCTTGCACAGTCACCCACTTGCACGCTTGCGCTGCGGGGGCGGGCGAAACGGGTCCCAGCCGTGTTCGCACGCGTGCTCTATCACCGAGCTATTTCAATCTACTTATCCCCACCAGAGCCCGGACCCCATCTGGGCTGCTTCGCCATCGAGAACCGTATCAATGTCGTGCACTTGTGACTGGGACAGCTCGCCTGCCGCTGCGAGACGCCATGCACCCGTCCACGCGTCCGGACAGCCGTGCCTTGCCTTGTCGTTGTAATAATGCCGTTCGATTCTCGCACAACCAGGCAACGAACATCCGATTCCAGTTCCATGCTACCTATCTACATACCTACCACGCACGCACCGGCAGGCGGCGGCGCGAAGGTCGAGCAACTACAACGTTATCCCCCTGCGGCGTAACTTCCAGTTTCCCCAATTCGCAACGCGTCTGTCCCGTCTCCACGCCCGCCCGTTTTGGCAGGCCTTCTGCTCCAGGCCCGACGGAAAGAAGGCCCTGGGGGGCGCTCACGGCTAGGCACTGAGCGCTGTCGACACGGCGTGTGCGAGAATGCTGCGGGATCCGGCAGCACAGAAAAACACGGGCGGTGAGAATGCGAACACGCGAGGCACGCGGACGGGGCGGACGAGAACGAGAACGAGAAGAGAGACGCGCTTACTTGTGCACCGTAAAGAGCGGGTGCAATGAGTTGAGCCAGCTGCCGCGGGTGTGCCGTCAGTTTAGCATTCGTAGCCGCAGGTGCGCCCCTTGCAACCAGAACCCCGAGGGCTTCCGCCGCCGTCGCGAGGCCCCCCGCTCAGGGGACGGAACATGAACGCGACGCGCGCCGAACTGTCCCCGGATGGAGGCACGCGAAACCCGTAAAATTGAAATCACGGTCGCGACAGGGCGGCGGCTACGGTTGTAGGAACGCACGCAGGCAATTAACGCAAGGCACCGTGGGGCACTCACAAATAGCTCGACACCGGAGCGCACGGCGGGATCTGGGTCGTCGCCGCGGGCGTCCCGTTCTGGTACGCGTCGCAGAAGCCGGTGCTGTTTGCGAACCCGAACGCGTGCGCGTGGTCGAGGAGCGTGTTAAAAATCGGGCGGGTGTCGAACAGCACGACCTGGTCTAGGGCCGGGTGCGCCTGCGCGAAGGCGCGGACGCTGTCCGCCAGCTGGGCGTTGTAGTCCGCGAGCGCGGCCGTTATCGCGGTAGCCGCGTGCGGCCCCTGGGCGAGGATCAGCGGGGCACGGTTGGTTGGGGGCACGGTCAGGAAAAGGAACGACCGCGCCCCGTCTGCGTACAGGATCTCGGCCTGGGGACGAGATCAAGATATGTCAGCAGGGGCCGGGGTGATGCGGTCGAGGTCGAGCGGGGACCGACCGACCGACCTGGCTGAATAGCCTCTGCATGAGGACGCTGTGAAACTCGGCCTGGGACGATACGTTCGTCTGTGGTGTCTCAGGTGAACGTCGTGCTCCGCATCGTTCACAGAGCGTGGACGCACCCAAGCAAAGGAGTTGCCCTACAGGCACCGCGTGTGAACGGGGTGCGCGGAGAAGAGGCAGAAAGGCCCAGGTGCTCACCACGTCGTTGATGCCGATCCAGAAGGCGAAGAGACTGTTCGAGCTGCTCCACTCTGCCCCTGGAGGCTTCGGGGCCAGGATCTCGTGGAACTGCTGCACCTGGTCGACGATAGACCTAAGGGGCAGGGGCATGCCGTTTGGGTTCAGTCTCACGGGTGAATGGCGCGGTGCTTGGCGTACAGAACAGTCGGCTCGAACGGAGGCACGAGCGCGGCATCGATGGTTGCCCCACCGGAAGCAAGGTTAAACACCTTTAACGGCGCTCGTATCAGTCTTCGTTCGGTAGATGTGCTGCCATTGTACCTTGGTGTTGGTCACGTTGTATGTGCTGCCTATGATTATGACACGCTCAGCATGAGGTCCGCGTAAATGGAGATGGCAGGGTTACCAAGGAATTGCACCCAATTAGGGCCATTGGAAGAAGTCTGTTCGAGGACGGAGGGCGTGAGAAAATGGGTTGTGATGGTAGCGTATTGTGCACCCACAAAGCCCGGCACAGGGGAGTCTACGCCGGCAGAGATATTAAAGCCGTCGGTTGTATAGGAATCGCCAAACATGAAGAGGAATTGTGTCGTTCCCCATGTGAGTTTAGCGGACGCAATAGATAGCGCCGATAGCAGACAAGAAGCCTTCCAGAACAGCATGCTGGTTCGGCACAGCAATACTTAAGAGGACGACACTAGAAGCAAGGTTAGCCGCGGACACCGCAGAGAGTGCTCTGAGGAGGGCGATGGAATATCAATGCGGGATGTACGGGTGGAGGGATGTCGAGTTTATATTCGGTGGACAACGTAGAAGCTGACCGTAGTAAATCCGTCCGAGGCGGGACGCGTAGATGGAAATGGGGTTGCGGTCAGCCTCGTGCTTGATGATAAAGCGGAAGAAGAGAAGGGCATCGGGGAATGCGGCGTGTTGGGCAGGCAGGGAGATGGTCAGGCGATGCGATATTCTCGCGGGTTTATTTTGTGAAGCATCCGCTGATCAGGGTTGTGCGCAGAATCGATCGTGGTGGTTGTGCGAGAGTACTCATGGCGTGGCGGGAGTTCTCATGCGGGAGCGGTATTGGATGCGTACAATTTGGACGGAGATCCGAAGACACGGACGCAGATCATCAAGAGCGGGCCGTCCGTCCAATCTGGTGGATGGGGCAGGTGAGCCAGGAGCTGAGGCCGGGGGATGGGACGAAGCCGCATACCCATGGATTTCTCCGATGCGGAAAACTCAATCGCGTTCGGAAGAGGCGGTCAATGAGAGTGGCAGATTGAAGGGGATGGCGCGGTTGGTGTGAGATATGCGGTCTGATGCAGTGTATGTATAGAATGTGCACAATTGTTACAGCATCAGACGGGAGGAGGAGAGACGGCAGCTGGGAGGATGGAGAGGATGGATGACGGTGGGACTGGCGGAGACCAGCGGAGACCTCGGCTAACCCTCAACTGCCAAAAGTCAAAAGCCACGCAATCGGGCCCGATTTAATCGTAGGCGCCTAATACACCTCCTTCCATCACGTGGACCCCATGGGCGTTAGTGACTCTAGCAGGCTGGGCCCGCTCGGACTCGGAGTCCACAAGTCTCTCCGATCAGTTTCCCTGCTCGTTCCCCACTATGATCTCGGTGAGCACAGAGCACCAAACAAGTAAATGTCCAACTCAACACGCTTCTCAGGCCTTCTTCATATTCAACCAAAAGGGCGAGGTACGTCGCTGCCATCCTCTCAATAACATGCTCCTCAAGCCTTCCCCAGGTCCTCATCTCGCGCCTCTATCGGACAGACCTCAAGTAATCCTTGTCCACTTGACGTACAAGCGCCTTATCTCATGATTCTCACCCATATGCCACTTCAGACGCTCCATCGCCGATGTCTTCCGGATACAAGTCGTCTCCAACAGCGATGTCCGGTCCCCCATCATCACCCTTGGTTCTACGAGCTTCTTCCATGTCCGCGTCAACAATCTCTATGTCGTGGCAGTCACTAAGTGAGTACCTACTCCGGTCCATTCGTTGTTGGGTCATCTAGACATGATGTGTGCTTCCTACCAGATGCAACGCCAACGCTGCCCTCGTCTTCGAATTCTGCTACCGCTTTATCTCAATCGCAAAGTCCTATTTCGGAAAGGTGGATGAGGAGGCCGTCAAGAACAACTTCGTTTTGATATACGAACTGGTCGATGGTGAGTGCGCTTGCTCTCTGTCATCTGCGTTCCCCCATACACACCTGGTGCACCAGAAATTGTCGACTTCGGATATCCTCAAAACAGCGAAACGGATACCCTGAAGACGTATATCACGACTGAAAGCATAGTCTCGGCAAACATCGCGGCCGTAAGGTTTATCGCGGGTGTCCATTGCGGTCGTGCTTAACCGCAGATGGTTACAGGAGGAGTCGTCCAAGATTACCACTCAGGCTACCGGTTCAACAAGTTGGAGAAGAGGGGACGTCAAGTACAAGAAGAATGAGGCATTCGTCGATGTGGTGGAATCCGTCAACTTGAGCATGAGCGCAAAGGGTGATTACTTCCTGCCCGCCTTCCCCTCATGCATCCACTCATCGACCCTGCAGGCACTGTCTTGCGTGCTGACGTTGATGGCCACATTCTCATGCGCGCATACCTCTCCGGCACGCCCGAGTGTAAGTTCGGCCTGAACGACAAGCTCGTGATCGACAAGAACGACCGCGGCGGGGGCGGGGACGCCGTGCAGCTCGACGACTGCACGTTCCACCAGTGCGTGCGGCTCGACGAGTTCGACTCGACGCGCACGATCAGCTTCGTGCCGCCCGACGGCGAGTTCGAGCTTATGCGCTACCGCTCGACGTCGAACGTCAAGCTCCCGCTGCGCGTCATCCCGACCGTGAACGAGATCGGCACGTCGCAGGTGTCGTACGTCGTCACCGTCAAGGCGAACTTCAACAACAAGCTCTCCGCGACGAACGTCGTCGTCAGAATACCCACCCCGCTCAACACGACCAACGTGGACTGCAAGGTGCCGCTCGGGAAGGCGAAGTACGTGCCCGCGGAGAACGTCATCGTGTGGAAGTGCGTAATCACCTTTCGTCTTGTCGCATTCTGCCAGGACACAGGCTGATAGGGTATTTCTCGCAGGATTCCCCGGATACAGGGTGGCCAGGAAGTGACGTTCTCAGGGCACGCACAGCTGACGAGCACGACAACGCGGCAAGTCTGGGCCCGCCCGCCGATCGACGTCGACTTCCAGGTGCTCATGTTCACCGCGTCGGGCCTGATCGTGCGCTTCCTGAAGGTGTTCGAGAAGAGCAACTACCAGAGCGTGAAGTGGGTACGATACCTGACCAAGGCGAGCGGGTCGTATCAGGTTCGGGTAAGTGCCCTTCCGTGTTTTCCTTCGAGATGGTTTGAAATATTGACGTGGTGTCCATTGGGTAGTTCTGAGGTGTCAGCTCGGACAATGTATGCTATGATGGATTTTGATGACGTTTTGCTTGTACGTTGGAAGACCCATGGATGGCTCATGACACGGCTTCGTTCGTGATCTGGATGTTTCCTGGCGGTGAGCCCGGTTGGGCCTTCTCTTCACTCATGTGGGTAGAGCGTTTTCACTGTCACTACTCACACCTCGCAGATGCTGCATAACCCTTACTGTAAGTGTTGGGCCAGATCACTGTTCATTTCCTCTAATACGTGTCTCATCAATGGAAATTAATGATTCATTCATCTAGTTATGACCTACGATTGAACACTGACATTGTCTGTAAGGTACAAGGGATGTGGGCGTGTACTAGCCCTAAGTCTACCGAAAGACCCCAAGCATTGCGTAACCATCCGAGAAGCGCATTTTGGTTTCCCTTCTCGATCGCTGCCCCACGCTACCGCGAGGAGCAGCGAGCGAGAAGGTACTTATCCCGAGGACCACGAAAAGGTATGCGCCAGGACTGGAGTCCCTCCCTCGGGAAAAGGAAACCACGTACCTTGTCGCGCACTTACCTCAGATCCATACCGAAGAAAGAAAACGCACGTACCTCACGACGAACGAGGGAAAACAAACCACCTACCTTGAAGCCGAAACCGAATGGGACACGCACCTTTAACTCGAAGCCACGATCGAACGAGAACACGCACCTTAGACCAGGAACCAAACACGACCCAAAGAAATGTACCACTCACCTTGTCACCACTTACCGGATGCGAACCCAGGCAAGAGAAACCCACGTACCTCGAGACCGAAGCATGGAGGAAAGAAGACGAGACGAGACAACAACGACCGTACTCGCTGCGGTACTGGTGTTATGTACTCCTCAGCATTATCGATCGGCCTGGCAGTCAGCCCAATGCCAGCCTCCCCCGTCATGCCGAGTAACTCGAGCCAACTCGGACCAGCGTGAGTTCAGACCGATGATATTCGACGTCGACGTCATAGAGGTCATCTTACTCGGCCCTCCCGCAATTCGCTTATAACCCGTCGACACTGGCACTCTCTATCCCACGTCTGAGACAAAAGCACACAACGAGTGTGGGCAGGGCTAGTAGATCAAGGTTCACATGTTCGCATTTGACTAAAGGAGTTAACAGGGCCATGACGTGACTGCAAGCAATGGCTTACGCGGCCCCCCTGCAGGCCAAACCGTCCTTATAAGGCTGCGCGCAAGCGTCGCGTCGCAGTGAACACAACCCACAACCATGCCGATCACCGAGTTCGCGACGCTCAAACTCGTCCCTCCCTACACCTGGGACTCTCCGGACGTCCAAGCCCTCTTCAGGACGGTCTCGGCTCAGCAGGGGGCCTGGTCGGGCTACCCCCTCCGCTTCTTCGCGGACACGACGGACCCGCAGCTCATCTACCTCATCACGGGCTGGGAGAGCGTCCCGGCGCACAACGAGTGGATCACGAGCGAGCAGAACCAGGCGCTGCTCGGCCAGGCGAAGGGGATGATCGAGGTGGGGGGCTTGGCGCATGCGGAGGTGGACAGCGAGAGAGGGGAGGCGATGTTCGTGGTGTGGAAGCAGTGGATGCTCCAGGAGGGGGAGAGCGTTGCGGGCCGTGACGGGGCGGGGTTGGTGGTGGACCAGCAGGGACCGTTGGCGTATTCTTTGCAGAGATTTGGGAGCAAGGAGGAAGCTGGGGACCTGGGTGCGGGAGAGGGGGAGGGGTGGCTGAAGACGATTGGTGCACACAGATTAACTTTGACGTCTTGATCGACGACTTGCCCGATGTTTACGTCCGTTACATCCTCGTCAATGCCTATGAGTGGTTCGCATGAGAGTCGGTAATCGTTTCTGAACCATTTGCTTACCGACAATAACCAACGCCGTGGTGTTACTGTAGCAATCACATTCGCCCGATCCCAGCAGTTGCTGGATCCTGCATTCATTCAATTGGCGTGCCCGCGATTAGGCCGACACCTTCTTTCTCCAGTGTTCGTGTTCCGCCAGTCCATCTGCTTCATGGGCCTCGGTGCCAGTCAGCTGTCCTTCGGCGTCATATGATGAGACAACATAGGCCTTGGGGGGAAGTCCCCTCGGAAGATGAGCCCTATGAGAGGCCGGAAGATAGGGCAAGCAGGCATCAGCAACATTACCCTCTCCTGGAGAGACCCTGAGCTTCCCTGACGTCCTGGGTAAGCGTGACAGGTCGCCTCAGGCCGTATAAGGCTCTCAGGCAGCTCATTCCTGACAACCTGAGGCTTCTGAAGGCTCCTGAGACTGCTTCCCCAGGTGCTCAGGTTTTTCAGGAGCGCTCAGGAAGATGCGCTTTTGCTGATGCCAGTGGCCGGGCGCAACGCGGCGAGCTCGTGTACATATCCAGCCTCGTTCCCGTTGTCCATTGCCAACGTAGGGTCGACTACGTCCACTTTGAGCGTCATAAGACAAGGACATGGGCACGATGCCGAACCGGAACATATCGGACCTGAAACCTCAAGCGGCTTTAGGACATCCCGGGAGGCCGACGTTGGTAATGTGGGTCGTCGGCAGAGTCGTCGTGGCTTTGGGGAGCAAGGCAGATGACGAGGGTCTCGAGGTTGGCAAACTCGGTGAGATTGAGAACGCAACATACCCTGTCCACGCGGATGAAGGACGCATATACATCGACCTCGATCCAGAGCTCGCGCAACCTGGCGAAGACTGACAACGATGAGAGCCGGGGGAAGGCGAGTTGCTGGAAGGAGAGCATTGATAATATCCCCAATCGAGGAGGCCGTATCTACGATTGTGTTGTACAGCACATAGGCATATATCGTGCTTGTCTTCAGGCATAGAATAAAGCGAAATAGAGGTGCAGTAATATACTTGCCGAGCCACGTCGATGGTTGTACTACACCTTTGCGGTTCGCTCGTGTTTGGGTAAAGTGGTGCATTCATGACGTAGCTAAGAGAACCTTGAGCGGTGGACATGGCGTCCATCGTTGAAAATAGAGGCGTGGACGGCCACTTGGAAGTATTCGTTCCTTACACTGTCTGTGTCAGAGCGCAAACTCAACCCAAATCGTGTGGATGCTGATTCTATGCCTGGGATGTCACGAAACCATTAGATATAGATATATCTATAAAGTAATATATTGAAGTTACTGGACAAACCGTTGACCTCACCGGCGATGATGGAATCTTGTACTTAAGGATCCTAACCTCCGAGTCCGAGCCTGAGCCTAGTGCGGACGTTGAGTAGACGCGTAAATAATAGATGCCAAAATTAGGTAATCACAGATGCGAACCAAACAATAGAACGATTGGCGCCTGTTGGCCCCTGCGGTAAGTACTCGTCAACTGAACGGTGCCGGTCAACACCTCGTTTGCCCTCCGCCAACCACATTCATGCCCGCCTCTGCGCGCAAAAGCAGCGTCGGCAATGTACGCCGAGGACCACAGAAGTACATCCCATACCGCGCCGACGACTTCCAACATGGCAAGAAGACAGGCATCGCCGTCGGCTATGTCGACCACACCGACGAGTTCGAGCCATTCGAGAAGGTCATGAGCCAGGCCGACCAGCGCACCCCCTTCCGCGTCCAGGGCGCACGCAAGAAACGCAGACCCAAGACGCCCGTGCCCGCCGTGCAGGAGCAGTTTGACGACGATGACGAGAACGGCGAGATGTCGATGGAGTTGGATGATAGTGCGTGCCCCCAACCACCGCTGATCACGGTTCGTGTTTCCTGACTTGTTCGAGTAGGCACGCCTGTTGGCCCGGGTGCATATTTCGCGCATACACGCGTCGATTCCATCACTTCGAGCGTTCAGCGTGTTGGATCCTCTTCCCGCCCCGTCGCGCACCAGTCGGACGTTGATTTTGATGCCGTTCCTTCCCCGCGCGCCTCTCCGACGTATACTGCTACCGCCAGAAGAGCTAGAGCTGCTCCAAATGGCCACAGTCGCACTTCCATTCCGTCTCGGCTTTCGCAGAGCATGGTGCCTCAGGAGTCCGATGAAGAGTCCGACAACGACCCGGGCGCCCCTAACTACGACTATGGTGGTTATGGAGAGGACGACATGCAGCTGGACGACTCTCCCCCACCTTCACTGCCGGCATCGCAAGCGTCGCGTACTCCCCAATCTGTGCATTCGTCGCGTCGCACGACCTTCGCCAATCTCAACCAAGAGGAGGACGAGCACATCGATGAGCAGCGGGCCAAGGACGACGTGGAGGACTTCAACCGCTCGCCTAGTGACAAGGCGCGCGGGAAGCAGCGTGCAACCATGTATGACGATCAGGACGAGGAGATGGAACCGGAGATTGCACAGGGTCTGGACGATGTCGACCAGGAACCTATGGACGAGCATATGGATGAGCCTGTGGATGACGAAGAGCCGGCGCAGGAGGAGCCGCGTGGAAAGAAGGGAAAGAAGAGAGGTCGGGAACAGAAGGCTGCAACAACCAATAGGGGGAAGGAGAACGCTGGTGCAGCCCGCGGGCGACCGAGAGCTCAGAAACAGGTCTTGCGTGATGGTGCGTATTTTACCCAATTGGATATGAGACGAGCTTTGATGAGGTATGCGCATATAGTCACCCCAGACGACCCGAACGCGGACGGTCTACGTCGCAGCAAACGCCGAAGGTACTCCCCGCTTGCGTACTGGAGGCTCGAGAAGGTGGTATACGGCCGCCCGGGGTCTGGCCCATGCCTTGTTCCTAGCATCAGGGAAATCCACCGCATCCCCGAAGTCAAACCTGAACCGCTGGGCGCAAAGCGGCGGAGGGCCGGGTCACGCAAGCAGTCTTCTCGCAATTCGGCGACGGCGGAGCCAGAGCAAGTCTTGGTGTACGATCCGGAAGAAGGCTGGGACGACGAAACCGACCCGCACTGCAAGGTGCTTGAGTACGGCGAGGATGGTCAGGAAGTAGAGAGACGTGAGTGGGTCGCGGGGTGACAATCGGGCGTGTCCTGAGGCCGAGCTAACGTTCGTCTCCTTGGGCTTTCATCTAGGTATCGCGTTTACCGCCAAGATGGTCGCGCCGAAGCCTGCAGCACAAGGCTCATTCCTCTTTCAGAAGATCTTTGGCGAAGGCGACTATCTCGCCTCCGGTCAGCTCGTTATCCCGCCAAACTCTACCAAGCCAACGAAGAGTACGAAGGACAATACTTTTGTATGTCCTTCCACGGCCCCCCTTGCCATTTTGCTAACATGTTCGTGCCTTGGTAGGTTTTCTATGTGATTCAAGGTGCCGTGAAGTTCTCCGTGCACCATACGAGCTTCGTTCTTGCTACTGGGGGAATGTTTATGGTTCCGCGAGGCAAGTAGCTTGCCCTGCTCGTCGATATACCGCCTCTTGACTGCCCGCCCCTCTGCAGGCAACGTCTACTACATCCAGAACATCTGCGATCGCGACGCCAAGCTGTTCTTCGCCCAAGCGCGGAAGATGCCTGAAGACGCGGACGACGTCGGGTCTGACATAGAGCAGCGTGCACGGTCCAAGTCTACCGGTGGACGGCGTCGTGACTCCCGAGCATCTTCAGACACTGTCAATGGGGATGCACCCGAGCCCAGGAAGCAGCGCAGGGGAACCTCTGCGCGGTAACCCTGTGCGGACCGCTTCGTCTACCTGTCTATGCCATGTTCATATCTTCACGTACAACCTACCCTGGATGAGACTTTCTGAAGAACGTAGAGCGTATACTAATTCCGTTCGCCGCGCTGTTATGTTCGTTCCATGACTTCCATGTACTCCATACCTACAAAGGCATTATATGTAATACATAGCTGACGTGCACATGGACGGTGTATCAGTGTCAATACACAAATGGACGACTTGCGCGGGGAGGCGAATGGCATCACCAGCGCAAGCAGTCTAATACGAGGGGTATTACGTGGCTTGTATACGATATGCGTATGCAGATGCGTATGGCACAGTGTTGAGGTGGTAGCGATGAGGAGGGTAATGGCGTGAGGTGTGGGAGACGTAACCTATCTGTGTAGCGCAGGAGTAGTAACGCGAAGTGGCACTAGCTACAAGCTAAGTGGGGGGAGGCAATGCAGTAAACGATGTACATGGTGGGGAGTAATCCCAAGAGCAGCGACCGGGCGTAGATGTAAGATAGATAGAGTGACTAACTACTGAGCACGAACTAACGAGTGGGCGGGATACCAAGAAAGAAAAGGAGACCATAGATATATATCCGACGGACGACAACGGTGACGACGAGAGCGACAGCGACAACGATGAGAACGGGCAAGAGTCTCCCAAGACACTCAGATCATGCCAGTCCGCAACTGACCTAGCTGGCCCATCTTCGGACGCGAGGGCAGGGTCTTTCGCGACGCTGGATTTGACGGAAGGCCGTATCCTGCTGGGGGAACCGCACGAGACGCTCCGCGGGGTGGAGGGAGCGACTGGTTCAGCGGTGGAGGGGGTAATGGCTGGTTCGGCGGGGGCATGGGGGCCGGGCGGGGAGAAATGTACGTCGGAGAGCCGAACCCGTTCCCGGAGGGAAGACCGGCTCGGGAGGCTGGCGAACCACTGAGTCCAGAACGCGGGCCCTCCTGCATGCCGAAGTTGTCCAGGGTGGAAGTGACATCTGTCATTGAGGCGCTCGCAAAGGGCTTATGCGACTGTCCACGCTGTAGACTGTCCTGCTTGGGAGGGGGAAGGGGTGGAAGCGCGCTTGAGTTCCGTGGCTGGCCCGGCGCGGGAGGAGGAAGGCCGCGCGGAGGCTGAGGTCGGGGAGGCAGTGGCAGGGGTCTAGGAGGGCGAGGTAGGACAGGAACACCATTCTCATCTTCGTCTGTGGTCGCAGATCAGGGTGAGCAACGATGACACATCATTTAACATCATTTAATCACATACCTCCGCTGACGATGGTAACCTCCGCATCCTGGTGGTGACTGCCATCCTTGCGATGCAACAGCCGGTCCGCGAAGGTGGTAGCGCGCGACAAACCATGTTTGAGCATCCTCGAACTGCGTACCGACCCGGTGTCGGGTGATGCTGTCATCTCGTAAGGCGGTGTGGGAGGCGTTGAGACCATGGCCGAGTCGTCTGACGACGAACCGGCGCTGTCGCGTGGGTCTGGCGTGGAGCGCAGGTTGCTGGAACTTTTCGCCCTTGAGAGAAGGTTGGACAGATAGCCGGTGCCCTTGGGAGAGAGCTTGCCAGAGGCGGGTACAGGCGGGGTTGATGACGGACTGCGCGATATCCCAGCGCTCTTTGGGCGCGGAGGCAGCGGTATCCGCGCTGCGTTCGGGTCTGCGCTCAAGAACATCGGCTGCAGCTGTGGTCTCGAAGTTGACCGCCCCTCGAGGGATGATTGCTCAGAAGAGTACTGGTCGAGCGATGGCAGCGAAGGTACGCGGTCCAATGAAGGGCGCTGGGAAACATCCAAGGAGGGTCGTGTAGAACTCGCCAAGGAAGGCCTTGAGGTCTTGCGCTCAATGGCTCGGTCCATTGAAGGTCGTGCAGGTAGAGGGCGGTGCTCGTACTGAGATGTCCTCTCATACTGTGAAGACTCCTCGTAGCGCAAGACGGCGGACGTTCGGGCCGTGGTCTCCTGAGAAAGCCGACCTAGATGATTCTCGGGAGACTCTGGCAGCTCCTGTGCAGGTCGTGGACGGTCGGGCGTTCTTGGTCGGTCAGGTGTGCCTCGTTGACCAGGCATACCTCGGCCGATAGGTGGGGGCGGCGTTGACGAAGAAGGAGCTGGTCGCGCAGGGAGTGACTTCTTCGGCTTCTGAGGGGTGCGGTCGTACGCAAGCTGCTCCTCTAACTTTTGATAATCAGCAAGCAATATGGCAAGGTCACCCATGTTCGAGGCGTTCTTCGGTGTCGGAGAAGGAAGGTCTTCGTACTCATACTGGTGCATCATACTGACAGGGCGGCTTTTTCCTTCTACAACCTTCTGATGTACCACCGCATGGAAGCCCTTCGGCCCTTCGAGTGGCGTGAGAAGGGGCTCCTCATAGTGGGAAGCGAGAGGGAGCGGGGAGGGTATATTTGAACCCGTCTTCGATGATCGTGATACTTTCCTCGACATGGGAGCGGAGGATGAGGGCGATGTAGCAGAGTAGGCCGAACCCAACGAGTATGCGGAGCCAGGAGAAGATGGGGATGAATCGCTTGCGGACCGAGGCGCAGGGACCAACAAGTCGCGCGTCGCCGGTGGAATTGTGACCGGACGCTCAGCTTCAGGCGAATGCTGCTGGTTTTCAGCTGGCACATTGGCCTGTTGCTTCAGAGTAGTGCCAGGGATCACAACTGCAAGCGGAGGGGAGGTGCGCCGCGGTGGGCTACCATTTGAAAGCCGAACGGTACCGTCGCCTGGGGAAATGCTGCCTCGACTGTAGTCGACTGGGGTACTCAGAGATGCGGACAATGGAGTACTTCCTCCGGAGTCGATCCCAAAAGTATCGCGACGGACTGGTGGACTCAAAGGGAGAGGGGAGTCTGGAGCCTCAGGAATGGCAGGGAGTGCCCGTCCGAACGGTGCCGCCGGAGTCGTCACGAGGTAGTCGGAATAAATGTCGCTCGCCGGGGAAAGTGGTTCAGAGGCCGGGCTGTCAAGAGAATGTGAAGGATTGGGGGATAGAAACTGGGTAGACGTAGTCGTATCTGCGACCGTCGCGACCTTCTCCTTCTCCGAAGTCTGCTCCGCCACCTTCTCAGAAACCTTCCCCTCCTTGGCTGCCAACTCAACTTGCTGGTTGAGATAGTTCCGGGCCGCGATGGAGGAAAGCGAATCCCTAAGAGAGAACCGTTGCTTGACCGGTGTCGCGATGTCAAGCCCGTCCTCCTGAAGGAGCAACTGATCCAGGAGGTCGGCGACGGTACTCCCCGTCTGTTGGGGAGCGATTGTCACGAGGGTTTGTAGAGCGTTCCCGGGCACGACCACGCTTCCTGCATCACCGTTACGAGTTGCACGGTCGAGCTGCTCAATGACCGCCTGTACATTAGGATCCGCCGGTTCGACAACAATAGACGGGTTTGCAGGGGGGGAATCGAGTGCGGCAATCACCTTTGCAGATGTCGGGGGAGTTGGTTCGGGCTCGCGTGCCGGCTTCGGGTCCGAGGGTGCTGGAGGCTCGGGGTCCAGCTCGTGCTCGTGCTCAGGCTCCGGCTCCGTGTCTGATTCCGGTACGGGCGGACGTTGCGCGGCGTCGGGGACCGGAGCGGGCGCAACTGGGGTAGGCTCTGATGGCAGAGCAACAATCCCAGGGACCTCCGCCGTCTGATTTGCGCCGGGGTCGGGGGTCTCGGCCGCGATGGGAGCAGGAGGCCCCTCGAGGGCGTCGTTGGCCACCTCAGCTAAGTCCTCAACCTGCTGCTCAGCTTCACCGCCAGCTTGGCACATGAGCGCATCGAGACTGGCCTCTTGAGCGGCCTCTTGTGACGCAGAGAGGTCCGGGGACTCGAGGTCTCCATCAGAGAGTGCGTCAACGACGGCATCCCCGTTGTCGGAGGAGACGAATGGCGAGCCTGGCGGACTAGGGGAGGCCGCATAGCGCTCCAGTTCATCCAGATGCGACCTGCTCCGGGATCGAGTGGTTTTCTGAGTGGTGGTTGTGGTGGCAGGGACGGGTATATGGGGGCGTGAGAGGCCGGGGACACGGTTACCGTACAGCTCACCACGTTTGACAGCGTCCTGCTGCATGGACGGAGCAAAGCCAAATCTGCCCTTCGGTTTCGGGACCGCTCCCTGCTTCTCGAATGATGCTATCCTATCACGGAGAGCATTGGGTCCATTGACGGCGTTCGCCTTCGGAAGGACCTGGGAGGTGCTTGGCTTTGCGGAAGCATCGGCTTGTTGTTGTTGGAGGGCGGCGATACGGGCTTTAAGGTCGACGGGTGGAACGGGGGCTCTCGCGGAGGTCCTGTGGTAGCAGCGGGGCCTCAGACGGGAAAAGGGTGAAGGTGTGACGGAGATACGACGTACATTGAAAGAACGGCTGTTAAAAACGCGACGAAGACAGCAACGGCGATGACCACGAGCGACCCGCGACTGCAGTGGCCTGCTCGTCGAGCTGGGAGAACGACAGAGGAGATGATGGTGGAAGTGATAGAACGAGCGTTGGGGTGCAGACGTCGGCTCGGGAGAGGAGCGCTTTCCGAGACCCTCAACGCAAAGGCATCAACAGTTGAACCTGGTCGCGCTGATGGCGGCCTTCTATCCGCCCACATCTCGTCCTCCCGACAATCATACAAGAACAGCCTCACTTTCCGTCATGTATATACTATTGATCCATTTCATCCCACAACTCGCAGCAACGTTCTCTCACCACTACTGCCAGCCACCTCTGACCACTGACCCCGCCGACATACAATACGCGCCGCATCCTATCATCCAAACAGGTACAACATAAATAGACAGAATACATCTTTCGCTCCTGCGTCCAGGCACCTCCAGAACGACGCTCGGTTGTAAGTACTTGATTCCACCACTCTCGGTGTCCCACAGCGTTAGAAATCAATCATCGCTGTCGCTACCAGCCCCTGCCGTGCTCTTGGACAGCCAATACGATCGTTTCTCTGCCTTACCTCCCTCGCGCTCTTGATCCGCCCCGCCCAACACGGACACAGCATATTCCTCCTCCTCCTCAGTGATGCCCTCGGCGCTGTCGCGTGGCTGATGGCTGCCGGCGGCCAGATAACCATCCTCCTCTTCGTCCGTGGTGTACACCGTGTGGAGTGTGATGTCCTCATCAGCGCGGGTGCCTGTCCGCCGTCGCTTCTTCGGAGGTTGTTTCCGGCTTTCAATATCATACCGGCTCTCAACCAGTGCTTCCGCCTCTGAGTCGTCCGGCGTGTCCGTCACCATGTCAGCCCCTCCCCACGCCTCCGCAACGCTCTCTGCCTCGACCGTGCGGGACGCCCGGTCAGAGGTCCCCTTGACGGAAAGCGCCCGTTGGGGAGTGAGGCCGAGGATGTGATGGAGTATCTGGCGGTCGTACACTTCCTGCACAACCCGTCGATGATTGATAGTCTTGGTGAAAAAGAGTGATGTTTTAGTGCTGATTCTGATCGACGGTCCCGCACTAGATCGGTGTGCTTACCTCCTGCGTGACCCCCATAACACTTGCAAGGATGCTCATATCCTCGGGGTCTGTCATGGGACGCAGACGGACGGCACGGCCGGTCCTCCGTGCGGCAACGATGCTGGCTTGGGCGTACCCCGCTGCGGTCATGATTCCGAACGCACCGGCAAGGGTTGTCCTGACCCGCGCAAAGTTGTACGAACCTCGCGAGATGTCATTGGCTGCGAAAATCAAATTCTATTTGTTAGTCCCACCATCCGTGATCAAAATAACAGCAGAAGAGCAACGTACAGGGGTCGCCTGGGTCCTCGATGGAGAGCAGTCGAGGCTCACGGTAGTCAAACCAACCTTTCTCGCGCTTGTTGAAATACGAGCCTCCATTGCGCAGCGATATTCCTACTTCTTGATAATTGAAGTAGGATCCGTAGAGCTCGAAGAACTCCATCACAAGTACGCCGAGGTTCTTCGAAGGGTCGACCTCGCCCCTTCGGACCTTCGGATGCATCTGCAAGAAGCTGATGGCGAGGCAGACGATGCTATAGCTGCCGAGGCCCCCTGTAAAGACCTCATTCATACTCCTCTGGCTGAGGAAGCTTTTGATGATGAGAACGAGGCTTCGGAGGGCCGGCAGCTCCCGTAGGAACCGTTTCACCACCTTGCCCGCTTCGACTCCGTTTCCTTGATTTACGGATATGTCGACGGAGAACCGTCCATGATTCGTGACAAACTTGATGATAGGAACCTTGGCTTTCGCAATGATGGTGACCCGGTCCGTTATCCCAGCTTTCTTCATGATGTTCGCAAGGGAATGAAGGACGGAGACCTTGGCCATTCGCATCATCGAATGCGAATCAATAACAAGATCGATATCGCTGCATAAATGTTAACCTGAGATGACCAACAGATATATCACGCAGGCACTCACCCCTGCGGGAGGTATAATTTCGTATCATAACTTCCGAACGGCAGCACCTCAGCATCGGGGTATGTTCTCCGAATCGCATTCGAAATGAGGGCGACCGAAAGCGACCGCACTTCGTCCTCTACTGGGGTCGGAGACATGTAACTAACAAACGCCTCCACCTCGTCATGCAACCTAGCATAACGTCGCGCGAGTGGTTATATGCACTGTCTCGGAGAACCACCATGGGAAAGTAGACGGACGTACATTTCAGCGACATTCGCGCATTTATCCCAGTCCACGTCCCACGCCCAAGGTGCCCTGCGCGACGCGGCGGCCACGCGCTGTTTCTTGTTCGCATAGCCGTCGTTGAAGTCGATCTCCTCCGCCTTCCTCTTCCGCCCCGCGTGCTCCTCGCGCTCCTTGCCCTTGCCCTTCCCTCGATCCCACTCCCTCACGGGCGGCGAGCTCTCCCGTGCGGACTGCCTGTCCGCCTCCTCGGAGTCGGAGAGCGAAAACGGGATGAAGTCGGCGTTGCCGAACGAGTTTTCCCCGTTGGCAGGGTCCCGGGTCGTGCGCCTCGAGTCTTCTTTCCCTCTGCTCGGCGGCCTGGAAGAGCTCGCGGGCTGCACGCCCGATGGGCCTGCTTCTGCGTTCTGTCGTTGCTTCTCCTTTCTGCGCGCGCGACGGTTGGATGTGGAGGTGTTCTCGTCTGGTGCTGAGACAGAGCTGCGCTGAGAATGAGGCTTGGACATTTTGAGACCCCAGAGTAGATAGTACGTCTATTCAATGTAAAGTGTGATGCTAAAGCTTAGTATGGAGGACGACTGAAGGTGTGGACGTGCGGAAAGGGTATGAGAATCCAGGTTGAATCCAATTCATGTTGTGGGCTGCGGCACACTTTTCCTCAAACCGGACCGTCTTCAGAGACGCCGAACATATTTCAGCCGCTCGTCCCAAAAAGTCAACCATCCTGGAACCGCCACCACCCCAAGACCCATCCTGTACATTCTACGAGGAAACACCCTTGAAAAAACAGTCAGAGTATACTGTGCCATTATAGTGCAGTGTAGGGTGGTGCTTTGTGTCCTCAGAGGTGCCTGAACCCTGAACTGACCCACCCGCCGGATCCATCAAGTCAATTTCGTCGCTACACAACGTGTCGCTTCTCTCAGAGGCTTCTTATCCCTCAGGCGCATATAGTAAGTTTGAATTGATCTACTCAAGCTTGGCCAATAATCCAAAAAAACCCTCTTGAAGGATGGCAAGACAACTTCGTTCGCGGGCCTCACGTCCAAATTACGCCGCCCTCTCAGGCCTTCAGGATCTAGATGAGGACGGCGCTGGCCCCTCTGGCGCAAGGGAATACATCGAAGAAGACGACAGCGGGAGCGAATTTGAACTGGACGTGGCTCACGATCAACAAGCACAAGACAACGCAGAGGATATTACTCTGGACGACGCAGAACCCGAAGACGAGCCAGAGGATGATGTCACTCCAGCCAAACCTCGCCGACGTGGGGCGAAATCCGCCCGAGAAACCTCCCTCGCTGGCATCGAGTCCGTGAGCGTTGCTCCCGGGCGAAAGAGCGCCGCCCCCAAAACACTCGCGAGACGGTCGGTGACGCTAGCTCCCGGACTCTCCACCAGGCAGCAGCACGCTCTGCCGAGCTACCACCACCGACACCGGTCCGTTGGCATTCACCAGAAGGGCGGGAAGACGGAACGGCTCATCGCGGCTCCCGAGCTATTCGGGCCCGAGTCCACCTCGTTGACGACTGCGTGGGGTGTGAACAACGTCATCGCCGATCGGACCAACAAAGCATGGGGGTACAATGTCGGCCCTGGCCCTTTGTGGGATATGGTCGAGGACAGAGGGTGGTTCAAGGAAGCGTATGGCTCCCCGAATACGACGGAGGGCGAGCGACGTCCCAGGGTGCACGAACGTCTCCCCTTGGGGGAGTACGAAGTTCTGGACGCGTCGTAAGTTGCCACGGTAGTTCGAAGCATCTGTGTACTCAAGCTTTCGTAGACGCGCGAGCCAATATCTCCCCCATGGTGTGCAGACGACAAACGGCGGGGCCCCACCCCCTGTCCCGTGCTCGTTTGGACGGTTCGGAAAGCAGACACGTCTGGAGCTCAAAATGTTCGATGATGTCAGAATCTGTGAGTGGTTCCCTACCATGTGGTTATTTTACCATATCTCAACTATGAGGACATCCTTTGTATATAGCAAGGTTCTTTCCCAGTAGCAAATCCCATGTCTTCAACGCCGGAGCACCTGTATGGGGAATCGACTGGTGTCCTATTCACCCCGATGACCGCCCCCGTAAGGACACCCACAGCACGCGATAGGTTGAACAAATACTGACATCCGTGCAGATCACCAGTACAGACAATACCTCGCAGTTGCCCCCTTTCCGTCCCAGAATCACTCACCAACGATCGGCTCTCGCATTGGACGGCCGTCTTTTGCTTGCATACAGATTTGGAGCCTAGGCCCATCCAGTTCGGCGGAGGACGCGATGGATGTCGATGAAGACGCAGCAGACCCTGGAGAAGCGCGTTGCGAAATGGTGCTTTGCGTTGATGGTGGTCCAGCACATGACTTGAAGTGGTGTCCTTTGCCCGCGAACGACCCCACAACAGTATGTGTGTGTTGAATAATGGTGTTCTTACGCTTACTGAGAGTGCTGTTGATACTCTAGGATGCAAATAATGGGGGACCTAGGAAACTCGGGATCATCGGTGGCACTTTTGAGGATGGCTCGCTAACCTTCTATGCTGTCCCGGACCCTCGGACGATCCAGAGCCCCGAAGATCACCTGGCAACCACCCCGCTTTACGGTTTGTGGACTATCCCCAGCTTGCTCAGCGATTTGTATTAAGGAAAGTTTAGTGAAGCCGACTAAACCCCTTCTCCGGATTGAACTGGAGGAGACATGTTGCTGGTCATTCGACTGGGCCAATAGCGAAGTTGTCGCAATCAGCTGCACGAACGGTATTTACTCACCAGACCGTGGCGCTGCTATTTCAAACATGCTGACTGTGTGAGCCCGCATTTTCCGCCGTAGGTAACATCGCTGTCTACAATGTCGGCGCCGCGTTCTATCTACGATCGTCCGCGCCGCCTCTCCCAACCCACTATTTCACCGTCCACCAGTCCGCCATTCGGAGTATTGCGTGGATCCGTGCGCCTGTGTACGACGCCGAAGGGGAAGAGAGCTCGGACGACCCGACGGTCATTGTGAGTGGTGGATACGACGGGGTCGAAACGATCACCGACATCCGAGACATGTCTGGGAATGTCATGAATCGCACCAGAGGTGAGCTGTTCACCGGTTTGGATATGTCGCTGCATAATCTTAGATGCTACCAAGACGTCGTTACGTCTATGTGCTATTCGACATACGCCGGAAGCGCGGTAACGATAGACCACGAGAACAGTATCAAGGCGTACTCCGTAGCCCCAAGCATGTTAGGCCGAGGACATACCCTTCTGGAACCTAATGGACCTATATGGGTAAGATCACATTTGCGTGTTCAATGATCGTCGTTGCTCATGCGTTTGGCAGAGTCTCGCGACGTCCGATTACCACCCTCAAGTCGCGATTGGAGTCACCGATGGATCGTGCTTGACTACAAATATGATGAGAGCTACGAGAAGAGGCGGACTTATTGTGGGTTGACGGTGCGGACCATGAAGGGACAAAGTGCTGATCCCCTTACACCTAGCCTTTCCTCGAGCACAAAATATACCAGCTTGACTACAGCCGAGCGGTCGGAGAGTACAGGATGCTGGAGCACTTCCTTCCCAAGGTTCTTATCTCCTATCTTCCAGCAACGCCCATGCACCGCGCTCACCCTGCACCGATGCTGAATTGCAGGAGACGCAGAATCGCCCAGCAGCGACGCGCCAGAACAAGACGATGCCCGTGAGCACGGGCGCATGGCCGCCCGAGGTGGGGATCCACCGTGTGGTGTGGAACGATGGGAACGGGCTCGCACGTGTGCCCTTGCTCGCCTCAGCAACGGGCTCTGGGCTGTGCAGGATTGACTGTCTGTTAGGTAAATGGGGCAGGGAACCGTTGCCATATAACGGTGTGGAGGGGATGAGAGCGGAGACAGGTGGGCAGTATGAGGAAGATGACGAGTCGGACTGAGAGAGGGCTGGTTCGAGGCAGTTAATGTGATGTAATATTGGTCATGCTCTGCGGATTCGTCGTACCATTGGGGCATCGCAGCTGGTGGAAGGAGATAGGGCGCGGAGAGCAGTTGTGCCAGGCAAGAGTATCATCAACCTTCGCGGTTTCCTGATTTGGGTAGGCGGGATCCGCCACGACTGACTCGACCGCTCGTTGACGAGAATGCCCTCTGGCTGCGTTCCCTTGAAATACCCCATCGTGCCATCCCTCCTGGCACCCCCCGCTGTCCTCTCCCTGCAGGCGAAGTGGGGCGACGGCTAAGATTTCCTTCACCTCCAGCGACAACGAACCTTCCGCCTCGAGCGACTGTTGTGCTCCACTAGGGGTGAGTCACGCGAACTTTGAGCTTGATATTTCCTCTTCTGAGCCTTCACCTCGTCTGTGGGTGGGTCATGATTGCTCCGATCCGATGCCTGGTAGTCGTCGGAACTTACGCTCAACTAGAGCGATGCTAATTCGGAATTCACTCGTCTGTAGAACATGGTCACCGTCCGACCAGATGTTACTCCCAGCTCTCCCGTGGAGGAGCAGCCCTCGATCGGGCTGATCGGCATGGGGGCCATGGGCAACTTATATGCGCGATGCTTTTCAGAAGCCGGATGGAAGAAGTAAGGCCAGTTACGGAATGGGTGTTGAACGTGATAATCAATCTGTGAACGGCGTCTTCTAGGATTTATATCTGCGATTTACCTTCGAAATATGACGACTTGAAGGAAAAGTATAAAGGTCAGCATGCCTCCATCTCAACATTTATTTCCTCTAATTCCCACCAACCTCAGACGTTCCCGGGATTCATGTCCTCAAGGATGGTCACCTGGTGTCGCGAATCTCGGATTATATTATCTATTCGGTGGAGGCAGAATTCATCGACCGCGTCGTCGCTGAATATGGTCCATGTAATTGCCCGCTCCTCCCTCTATGCAATGAATTCCACTAACATCGCATACAGCAACGAAGATCGGCGCGATCGTCGCAGGCCAGACGTCCGTTAAAGCCCCCGAGAAGGCGGCATTTGAGAAGTACCTTCCAGCCGACGTCCACATCCTCTCCTGCCACTCCCTACATGGCCCCACGGTATCGACTGTCGGCCAACCCCTCGTGCGTGCTGCCCATCATGATACACAACTGCACTCACTTCCCCTTCAGGTCCTGATCCAACACCGTGCGACAGACGACGCTCTGACATTAGTCAAACATATCCTTGCGCCTCTGCGCTCCCGCTACGTCTACCTCTCTTACGAAGACCACGATATCGTCACTGCAAATACCCAAGCTGTAACCCATGCAGCCTTCCTCACGTAAGCCCCTCCTCCTCTCCCCCTCCTTCCCCCTCCCTAACGCTGACCAAGCACCTCGACCTCCTCCTCCATCGGCAGCATGGGCACCGCCTGGCACTGCTCCGCATCCTACCCCTGGGAGCACGGCATGTACGTCGGCGGGATCGAGACCGTAAAGGTGAACATCATGCTCCGCATCTACTCGAACAAGTGGCACGTCTACGCCGGGCTCGCGATCCTCAACCCCTCCGCGCGCGTCCAGATCGACCAGTTCGCGCGCTCCACCACCGAGATCTTCAAGCTCATGCTCGCCGGCGACGCCGCTGGCCTCCGCGCCCGCATCTACGCCGCCCGCCAAAAGGTCTTCGGCGAGTGCCTCCAGCTCCAGGAGGACCAGGACCACCCACGCTCCCCATCGCAGCACGCCGTCAGCGCGAACGGGCACGGTAACGGTAGTGGGAAGCCGCGGCCCCCGATCCTGCTGTCGGAGGACGTCCTCAACCGGTTCGGCCTGGGGAAGAAGCCGGGGGAGAACACGTCGCCGACGTCGCGCGCGCCGCCGAACTCGCACCTCTCGCTGCTCGCGATGGTCGACTGCTGGGCGCACCTCGGCATCAACCCGTTCGTGCACCTCGACCTCGCCGCGACGCCGATCTTCCGGCTCTGGATCGGGGTCGCGGAGTACCTTTTCCGCTCCGAGGCGCGCCTCGACGCCGCGATCCACGCCGCGCTATACGACACGACGCACCGCTCGGACGACCTCGAGTTCGTCGTCGGCGCGCGGGGGTGGAGCCAGTGCATCTCGTTTGGGAGCTTCGAGCTGTACAAGCAGCGGTTCATGCACACCGCGGGTTTCTTCGAGTCGCGGTTCGAGGAGGCGACGAAGGTTGGTTCGGCGATGATCCAAGCTCTCATGGACACAGAAGAGAGCGTCAAAACCAAGTAGAGCATAGTTTCAGGCCCGGTACCCTGTATGCACATACCATTTCATTGATCCGAAGCCCTCCCCGTAGGGACCCTGGAAGGCTTAACACCTTGACCCAGCCCAATGTTGACGCCGTCCACAATAGCGCACAGACGAAACGGAAGGTTCAAAAGAGCCGGGTCCTAAGGGCCGTTCTCCACTTCGTGTAACCAATCCGGGTGTTAGTAGATACATGGTGTCCCACGAAGGGACTTTTTGATTCTTTCTTTCCTAATCCAACGAACGACCGATACATAGGGGACAAGACGCCTCGAAGAACCCCATGCAACCTATAAACGATAGTGTATGGTAAAACACAAATGAGATTGTCCTCGGCATGAGCAGCGTTTAGCGTTTCTTGGGCGGGTTCTGTGCGTAAGGACATGAAGTCGTGCGGTGAACCAAGCCTATTGTTGTATAGACGGAGGGATATATGTGGCCACGCTTCACCGCTTGCCGTGGTTGGCTTTCGCGTAGGCTTCCCGGAACATGGGGTGAAGGAGCTGCTCATGGAGAGCCTTGCCAGCGGGAACCTGAGCGGAACAGTCAGCATCAACGCGCATACATCGATTGTCTGCCAGTACTCACCATAGGGAAGACGTGCTCGGCCCTGTCGACGACACACTCCATCAGCACCGGCTGCGCGTCGTCGTACTCGAGAAACTCCTTCATCTTCGCGGGGAGCTCCTCGGCGGTCTGGCAGCGGATGGCATGGACGTTCATCGCGCGCGCGAGGGCGACGAAGTCAGGATTGACCATGCGCGTGTGCGCATAGCGGCCGTCGTAGAACAGGTCTAATCAAAATGCATATAAGCACCATACCCACACACGACGGCTCGGGATCACGTACCTTGCCACT
Source organism: Ganoderma resinaceum (assembly GCA_964023155.1). Lineage (NCBI taxonomy): Eukaryota > Fungi > Basidiomycota > Agaricomycetes > Polyporales > Polyporaceae > Ganoderma > Ganoderma resinaceum. Next base: position 3,297,796 of record OZ026794.1, read on the forward strand.
GCTGGACCATACCCTGGAACTCGTTGTTCAGGACGAGCACCTTGACGCCGATGCCGAACTGCGACGCCGTCTGGAGCTCCATGGCCGTCATCGAGAACGATGCATCACCGTCGATGTCGATGACAGTCTTCTCCGGAGCGCCGACCTTCGCGCCGATCGCGGATGGGAGCCCGAAGCCCATCGTCCCGAGCCCACCCGAGGTGACCATCGAGCGCGGCGACCGCCAGCGGAAGTGCTGCGCGGCCCACATCTGGTGCTGCCCGACGCCGGTCGAGATCACGACGTCGTTCTTCACGTGCGCCGTCTGGCGGTCGAGCTCCTCGATGACCTCCTGCGGCTTCATCGGTGCGCCCGCCGCGCTCTTGCGGAACGTGAACGGGTAGCGCTTCTTCCACTCGCGGATATCGTCGAACCACTCCGTGCGCGGCTGGCCCTTGATGAGCGGGGCGAGCACGGCCATGCCCGCGACGACGTCCCCGAGGATGGGGATGTTCGCCTCGATGATCTTATTCACGTTCTTCGGCATGATCTCGAAGTGGATGATCCCGCCACGGCCCTGGAGGGCGGCCGCGCGCGCAGCAGGTGCGAAGGTATCGACCTTGCCCGTCACGCGGTCGTCGAATCGCGCGCCGAGGGCGATGACGACGTCCGCCTGTTGTATGGCGAGATTGGCATACGCAGAGCCGTGCATACCGAGCATGTGCAAAGACTTCTCGTCGAGCTCGTCAAATGCACCCAGACCCTGAAGCGTGGTCGTGACGGGGATGTTGCCCTCGTCGGCAATTTGTTTCAGCAGCTTGGGGCCCAGAGGCGAAGAGAGAATCCCATTGCCAGCGTAAATGATAGGGCGCTTCGCTTGGTTAATGAGGTCGGCGGCTTGTTTGATGGAAGCACGGTCGATGGATTGGTCGGTGGGGAGAAGGGGGTTAGAAGGGAGACCAAGAGGACGCCCAGGGGTGGTTGCCTTGAACGGCAGGGGGTTTTTGAGGATACCTGCAGTGATGTCTTTAGGAAGGTCAACGAGGACAGGCCCAGGACGTCCTGACGTCGCGATCTTGAACGCCTCGTTGATGCGGCGAGGAAGCTCAGAGATGTCCTTGACCATGACATTCCATTTTGTGCATGATCTTGAGATGCCCACAACATCGGCCTCCTGGAAGGAGTCAGAGCCGATGAGGGGTGTGGCCACCTGGCCAGAGAAAACAATGAGAGGGATGCCGTCGCTGAAAGCGTCCTGCATAGGAGTGATGACATTGGTCGTGCCTGGTCCGGACGTTACGATGATGACGCCGGGTTTGCCGGTGACACGGGCGTAACCTTCGGCCATATGGCCCGCACCCTGTTCATGTCTTGGGAGGACGAACTCAAACTGCGGAGAGTTGTAGATCGCGTCGAAGACGGGGAGGATGGCGCCGCCGGGGTATCCAAAAACGTGCTTCACACCATGCCTAACCATCATCTCGTGGAAGATCTGGCCCCCGGACATGCCAACGAAGGAATGGTCAAGGGGGCCTTCCGCATGAGGTGGAAGAGAGGGTGGGGGGTAAGGAACGTTGTTTCTTGTGGGCAGCTGCTGGTACCCTGGGGCCGGTGTGGGCCGGCTATGGATGTGCTGTCTTAGAAGGTAGAGGCAAATAGGCGAACAGCGGCGCAACGTACACAGAGTTGCTGGTGGTTGCCTCACGGACGCTAGACCCGCTGATCTTCCTTGCATGGTCTCGTACCCTTGACTTTGCCTCGAGCATCGACGCGCTCGTGCTTGCGATCGTTGAACGGGAGCGAATGATCTGCGTCGGCGAGGACGCTTTTGAGACGGCCGACATGCGCATCTTGGTAGCCGACAGCGACATTCTTGCAAGGATGGCGGCAGGAGCAGCGACGGCTCGGGAGGGGAGGAGGGCAAGGAAAACTGAAGGAAGGCACGCTCGGTGACTGTGCTATATCGCATACAGTCCGAGTCATTCTTACTCCATTCCCAGTCACCTGACTGGCAAAATACAACCACCAGTTCGGGGTTAGGTCTAGGGTTTCCTCGTTAGTCCAGAGCCCCGCCGCCGCCGCCGCCGCACCCTTACGATTTCCGAAGTACTGTTCATTGCTTGCTTTTGGAACTTGAGGCAACAGTGACTGTGCATACTATTTCGAGCGTCTCCCGTTTAGAAGGAGAATGTCACTTGGGGGTCAAAGTTCATCTTACGGCAGTAGTTGATATGAATCATATGATGACTTCAAATTCGGCCCGGCGATGATGAATATTTAGAGCGCCCACATAGTTTCTAGAGACAGCCTGGATCTGACTAGAGTGTGGGGATATGGCCAGCCAAAGTTTCTGGACACAACACTAGAAAAATGTGGGCAGTCCACGCCAGTAAACGCCTTTGGGACGAACGCAGAATGACCACGATATCGGACCGGCAATTCGACCACGGGGCTTCCTAGTAGAATAGTGGCCCCACCCCGAATCCGAAAGCCCAATGTACAATTAGAAACCCTCTTCTTCCGAGAAACATAGCCTTCTATGGGAACACTACGTCTTACTTCTATCATTAGGATAAGCGTCCAGGAATCTTGCCAAATCCAACAGCGCTTCGTGACAGAGTACCGAAGTTAACCCTCCTCGTTCATGCAGCTCCGGAACACGTTGTATTGATGCTTCCCGTCCAACCAGCGGGCCGGAAAGCCCAATGCATCGAGCCACCGACAAATGGAGAATGGACCTTCAATGGAAGGTTTCGACCGCTGGAAGAGCAGCATCATGGCGTGGCCACCACGCGTAACGCGGGGAACAGCACAAGCCCGCGCCCAAGGCGGCGCCAGAAGCAGGTACCCGTTTCTGATCTCCCGTGCGTCACTACGGGTGCACAGTCAAGACTCTTGGCGTGCCCGCTATAATCCGCTTGGGGGTGATCATCGGCCAGCAGCGGGCATGGAGGGAGGGAGGGAGCCTGCAGGAGGGAGGTCCTGCACGTTCGAATCGCCAAGCATGGTTCACCCTAGTAGAAGATCGCAGTTTCTAGGGTTACTAACTCTGCGTGATAGAATACGATTACTGTGTCAAGTACAGCATTCGCGACCTACTCCAGCGTCCTGACACCTCCAAGCCGGTGAGCCCCTGGACCATGGTATGCATGAGGAGCGCAGCAGCGTGCCGGGACCGAACCGAATCCCTGGGCTGAGACGCTACGCCGTTGAAAATGGATGCCGGTTGGCGCACAAGGCGGCGTCGTTGTGGCGTGTGGCGGACCAGGTTACGCAACCAGTGGTACCACCCAGGTCTACTAGGTCCCAAGCGTAGCGCAAGCTGGGCAGTGTAGAAGTGCATGGGAAGAGAGGGCGTTCGTGGCAGGAGAAGACCGACTATGAGGCGACAGTCAGCCGATACGTCCCATCACCATAGATGTCACAAGTCGCCGGAAAGACACTCACATAGACCCCACTCCGGCCAGGGAAGAAGATCGCCTAAACATACAAAGACCTGGACATGCTGAATCACCGCAAGGGCTGCACCAGCTTGTCCTTCTCAGACAGATGTGCCGGGGAAGGCTAGGGGCGGCCAACGTGAGCAAACACCTAATTTCGAGAGCATAAGTGAGGTCGCATTTACTCACCGGAGAAGGCGACCTGGTATACGAAGCTCGAGATGCGTATGGGCCGCGCCAGACGTGTTCGTACGGTTGCTCAGGTGCCGCTACCAGCTCGTCGGACGTCCGGCTGTAATTTCGGCGCCTCCGGCTGGAGGCACTTCTCCTGCGCCGCTGTCGCAACTTCACGATGAGCACCGTGATCGTGACGGCGAGAATGATTACCACTGCGCAGGAGGTCAGCGAAGAGGGGAGGGGGGACACGGACGACCTTGGACTCACCGAGAGACACAGCAACGGCGACCACCCAAGAATGGCTCAAGTGGCCATCTGCCCCACTCTCTTGTTCATCCCTGTCCAGCTGATGTTCAGGTTCCTGTAGTAGGCCACCGACAAGAAACAAAATACTCACTCCATGCTTACCACACTGGCGGTTGGCTCGAGCGGGAACGCGGAAACAGACAATGAAAGGGTGAGGACGAAGAACAAAGCAAACATGGTCATCCCTCCAGCAAGACGGCGGAGTCAAGAAGTTGAGAAGAGGCGGATTGGGAAGGTGCTCGGAGGTAGTTTGGCAGCGCCTCAGTTGAACTTTGTATGAGCACACGCGGACTCGGAGGATTACCAGGGCGACAAAGCTGGAGAGCACAACGGGCTTCCAGCCTCCGGGGTAGCGCAGCGCGTTATATGGCCAGGTCAAGCACGCATAAGACCCTTGGCAGAGAGAGCTTATATGGCGCGAGGGGCCGGGCTGCAGTTCCCATGCTCGCCAAGTCTCTGCAGTGGACGCACTAGGGCCTTGGCGAGCCAAGAGATCCGGTGAGGGGGCCGACCGCCCAACCGCCGCCGCGAGGCTTCGAGTGAATCACAAAGTACACCACTGTCGACCGAAGGCCGAAAAACAACAGTTCGGTGACGCCAGAGCACTGCTAGATGACCGTCATCGTGGAATGGAGAACGAGCGAGTGGAGGTTCGGGTTCGGAAAACGTGGCTCCTGCCCCGCTCCTGAGAGATCAGTGCAGAGCGGCGTGTCGCCATACTGAGCATGACTGCCCGGAGAAATTTGATCATGTTGCCTTGGGATTTGTGGTACAAGAAGGAAACATTTGGGAATTCCCGGCCAGTGTTGTTCAAGCTTGTCTAGGCTAAAGTCGGTACTCGAAGTCCACGGAACGCCAAGCCCGTTTATGACAAAAACTGGTGGAGCTCGCTTTGCATCCGATCCTTGATAACGCTCGAGATCCAGCTCCGTTCATTAGAAAAGACCAATAGAGCGCAAATGGAAAGAAGTTCTAAAAATTTGGCCGGGTGACTGAGGGATTATCGCCAGCTTCGGCAAGAACCGTCGTCCAGAAAGAGTAAAACGGTTAAAGCACAAAATTATTGGACACACTGGGAATTGAACCCAGCACCCCCCGCAGTCGCAAGCAATGCTAAGCGGATGTGATAACCAACTACACCATGTGCCCGTGGTATACCTTCCTTCTATTAATTATTATGACATTGCGTATAGTTCAAGCGCCAGCGGAAAGAACGGCAGTCCGTTGCAACTTCGACGGTCACAACTCCCACCGTCGAACTGTAGTACGCCAACCTAAGTAGGAACTAGGTTGAACTAGGTGCTCCATTTCACAGATTCCAACACTCGAGAGCGCAATGTTGGCAGCGACACTCCGCAACGGTGCGAGGACGTCGGGTTTCACCCGATACACCAACACGGTGACCTGCTCCCTGAGAACCTTCGGCTCCACCCCTAGGGCTTGCATGCCAGTGAGCGTTGCGGCCTCGTTTGCGCAACAAGGCAAAAAGGTGATTCCAGGAAACGCTGTGGATCTCCTTTGTGCATTCACACTGATTCCTCGGTACGCTAGATTGTGGCGATCGGCCGGAACTACAGCGAGCATGCCAAGGAGCTGAACAACGCTGTCCCGAAGGAGCCCATCATCTTCCTCAAGCCCACCACCAGCTACGTTGCTTCTGGCGGCAACGTGGAAATCCCTAAGGGGGTTCTTGCGCACTACGAAGGTCTGCTTCATTCCCGTCACCGTCTTCTAGCCCCACAATGGAGCTGATTGGACCGTCTACAGTCGAACTTGGCGTTGTCGTGAGCAAGCGTGGACGCAACATCCCAGCCTCCCAAGCGGAGAGCTACGTCGCCGGCTACGGTATTCCTCTCGTCTCGAAATGTTTAATTGCATGCTGAGCTCCGTGACTCTCAGCCTTGGCCGTTGACATGACGGCACGCAACCTGCAGGAGGAGATCAAGGCCAAGAGGCTGCCCTGGACGGTCGCCAAGGGCTTCGACACGTTTACCCCCATCAGGCAAGGCCACTCGCACTTGGGATTGTCTCGGTTTCTCCCATGGCTCATCATCGCCGTTCTCTAGCTCGTACGTTCCGAAGGAATCGGTGTCCGACGCCGCGAACCTAAGCCTCACACTCAAGGTAGAGAAGACATGCTTCGGATCGGAATGCTCGTGCTCACGATCGAATGCAGGTCAACGGCGCGGTCAAGCAGGACGGAAATACCAAGGACATGATCTTCACCATTCCCAAGCTTATTGAACATGTCTCAACCATCATGACCCTGGAGGTGTGTAGCGCTAGGACTCTGTCATGTGTGCTGCTAACCCAGTCATCCCAGGAGGGCGACCTGATCCTCACAGGAACTCCCTCGGGAGTAGGCCCTGTTGTCCCCGGAGATAAGGTCGAGTGCACGCTTAAGGATAGCACGGGGAAGCAGCTCGCCGGCTTAGACTTCGCTGCGATGCAGCGTGAGGGCGGGTACCACTACAAGCCTCAGTCCGCGTAGTAGATGAACAATGGATCCTTGGATATATCTAACTAACAGACCATCGTACACTTGTCCTACTGATGACTATCCAGGCTGTATATGTACATATGTGTGCATAGTGCAAGACAGACAAACAGACAGGCCGACGGCCTTCTACTCGGGCTGTAAATGCGCATGGTACAGTGTATACGGACCGTCACCACGGCGGGGTAAGTATACAGTAGTAATTCAAAGCGAACCGTACATCATTTCTAGTTGCTGTCGCGAGTCCGTTCGTCTTGCTCCCTATTACCTTCAGTTGACCTGTGCTCCATGGCCTCGTCGAAGGACCCCGTACTTGAGGCGCTCGCGAAGCTCCAGCTGTCCGCGCCAGTCGGCGTAAGTGTACCCTCATCCTCAAAGGAGGCTGCGCTAGCATGAGCACTCTGGAAGTCCCCAAAGTCTCCGAAAGAGTCGAAGGAACTATCGCCCATGAACTCGTCCGACGCCGCCGTCGCCGCAAACGTAAAGGGATCTGTGCCATTGGCGGCAGCTGAATCAGAGAATGGTCCGAAGGCATCCTATCGAAAGCCGATGTCACCAAAAGATCGGTGCCAAGGAAACATGGTCAAGACTCACGTCTTCGAAGGGATCTTGGAACGATGAGTGTGAAGACGACGAGGGACTGAACGCATCCTATGAGAAAAACACGAACCAATGAGGAAACGGGATTAAGGGATGAACCACAGAACGTGAACGTACATCGAATCCCGAAGAACTGAGCGGTCTTCGTCCATTATCATGCTGGCGGGCGGTAACGGGAGGCGGCCGCAACTCAAACGTCGAGTGGGCGAGCCAACCGCCATCTTCCTCATCATCGGACGCCTCGTCCGATGAGCCCAGATGTTCGGAAGATTGCATTTCCTGCACCAGATAGTTAGCGAACTGCGAAAGATTTCCGGGCGTAAGCGCAACCGTGTCCGCAATCACAGAGTGATGGTCGAAGCACGTACGTGCGGCGGAGCGGAGTTAAACTCCTCGTCCTCGTCATCCATCGGTACGCTGCCAAAGTCTGCGCTGCCTTCCCTCCGGCTCGACGTCCTTCGGAATTCGCCCTTCATTTCCGAGATCGCCGGCCTCTCGTCCGCGCCTCCGCTTGCGCGCACCACCGCCGTTGCCATCGCCTCGGCCTCGTCGACCTTCCACTGCGCCGCACCGTTCCGCATGGCAGGCGCGACGACTGGCTTGCCTCCGCCAAGAAGACTCGTGTCCTTCTTCTTGGTCTCTTTGTAACGTCCTGTGACGTACTCGTCCCACTCGGGCTGAGGCGCGTACTGCCCGATCTGCAGGCGGAGGTCGGGCGGAAGATGCTCGAGTGCACCAATGACGTCCTCCGATATGAGAGTGAGATGTCCCATGTAGCCCAATCTGACACCTTTTGGTTTCTCGCTGTAAACATCGAAGTCAGCCAACAACGCTCCATGCAAGATAGGCAGCACAAACCTCTCCACGTCGTTCCGTTTTGAGCCCTCGATGATGCGATGCATGAGCCTCGCATCCCGGAACAACGCCACGGTCAGCTCTCGGTTGTACCCACCATCGACACGCCCAGTTAGGATCTGGTGTATGAGGTCATAAACAACACTATGCAAGAAATTGTTCCACGGGAACTCGAAGAACAGGTCCTGCAATGATATTGTCAGATTGGAGTTATGAAACCTATTTCTCTGGGACGTACCAGTAATGTTGAAGCCACATTGGCCTCAAGGAAACGTTGTTTGAGCCGTTCTCCAAGAACCAGGTGCCCCAATGGCAGGTCCCCTTTCGACCTCCTCGCGCTCCTGCGCGAACTCGCTGATCGCGGTCTTGAAGGGCCCTCGCTGTCTGCGTGCCACGAATTCTGCCGTTGTGGGAAGGACGAGATGTCTCCGGGGCATGTTGACATGATAGGTATTGGCGCAGATAACCTGATCGGGGAGCCAACCCGGCCAGGGATCTGCTCTGTGGGGGAGTCCTGAGGGCCGGGACTGGGTTCGTGGTGGGAGTCGTACATGGCGATCTCCTCCATGGCTTCCTCGTCCGAGCTGCCCCCACTCATGTCCTCGTCCGAGTCGATCAGAGATGATGAGGGCGCATGGGATATGGGGAATTCGTGCACGGACTCGGTCTCCACATCCTCGTCATCGTCCATCCCGTCATTGTCACCCGACCCGTTGCCGATAGCGATGACCTGCGCCAGCTCCTCGAGGGAAGACAGACCCCCTTGCAGTCGACCCTCTGCATCGTACAGATGGTCATACTCTGGAGAACGGTTCAACAGGGACATATTTGAACAATGCAAGAGCTCCGCATATAGTTCGCATATTCGATAACGCTCAAACGTCAACGGAGGGATCGCCCCGAGGCTTGTGACGACTGGTCCGTCCTGCCAAACTAAGTTAGACATGCGCAATTCCATACCGGGGTGTGGGGGACGTACTTGAGAGCGCGGCTCCCTGAGGTACCGTTGTAGTTGGTCGAGGTGATCGCACATGAGGTCCAGGACAGGACCCAGGTGGACTACGCCCATGCGATTGACCATCTCCTTCATGGCAGCCTCCAGACCCTCGCGCGCTGCATCCTGGTTCATCTGCAGCTGTTGCTGAACCTGTATGAGACGAGTGCGCACGGTGTGGAAGAGGTACGGCTCGAAGTAGTCCGAGTTGTTTTGTCGTATGAGCTCGATGATAATGCAGATGGACTGGATGACCGATGACGCAGCGGATTCCGCCGTGCATGGGGCGTCGACAGCCTTCCCCTTGTTGTCTGCACCCGGGCCGAAATTGTACAGGATGAAGCTGACGAGTTTCGTGACACTATCGCGGTGAGCAAGCTCACGCGCGAACACATTCGAGGCAGGAGGGTGGTTCAGCCCATCAGAGATACCGGCGGCGGGAGACGGGGCCGCCATGGAGATAATGCCCTTGATGAGCTCTGCGACAACTGTATGCATGTCGCTGCTGTGCGCCGGCGATAACAAGTCAATGAGGCGCGACATGAGATTTTCTTTGGACAACCACTGGATGCCGCGTTGTTAGAGTGGTTCGCAAGAGTGCACATGACGCATGATAGGAAACATACTTCAAGAACACCGGCCCCGGCGGGATGCTCGTCCAGCTGAATGATTCGGACCAGGAGGTCGGCGAAGGGCGGTGACTCTATATGCCGTAATATCCGCTCCACGATGTCGGGTTGTGCTTGTATGAACGCCAACATCTGAGCACAAAGGCTCAGAAATCACGCCATACGAGGCAGAGGAAGAGGAAGAGGGGGACGGGATGTATTCACCTCCGCGGGCTTCTTGCTCAGGAACGCGACGTTTACTTTTGCGAAGTGGGCGGCCATCGTCACCTGGCTCTTCATCTCCTCCGGGGACTTTTCCAGCACGGTCTCCCAGAACGGCACGAGCAGCTGGTCATGGTGGCCGATGCAGGTCTCCACTACGGACCATATTTCGCTGCACAAGACTTCGGTCGCGACATAAGGATATCTCCAGGGATCACTGCACTGAGCACGCACACCCGCCACAGCTGTGAGCGTCCACTCACTTGAAACTGCCCTTGTCCTCGCCCTCGATCTGCCCCGTCACATATCCCAGCAGGCGTTGGAGTACATTGACACGAGAGAAGTAGTCGATAAGCCGTGTGTTCTGAGCCTTGCACTCCTGAAGGAGGTCGTCTTCGTCGAGGATAGCCTCAAGAGAAACGTCCTCCTTGTCTAGGAGCGAGTCGATAGCGGACGCATTATGAAAACCGAACCTGCAGGCAGACTGGGTGAAGATAGCTCGGCGGACGAATGCGATCGGTGTACCTCCAAAACATGCAGGGTCAGCTTGATTCCGCGGCCGCAGGAAAGCTGAATGGTTCGGTCGTAGGCTAGTGGCAATGGGACGTAAAGCAGGAGAGGGCAACGCTCAAGGGCGACGAGGGGCAAGGACCGTCACTGGGAGCACTCGATGGAATGTAATTGCCTATTCCGACCGGCGCGAATCCTCGACAAGCCACACGGGCGCTCACGGACATTGGCCACAAGCACACACCGCTTGTACGTAACAACTACATGAACATGCGTATCCTACACGACCGACGCCCGAAAAGACCTCGCACACGAGATTGGGTGGGAGATTGATCGACGATTGAGTTGTGGGACCCAGTGTGCGGGTTGCGTCCTTGACCTCATCGACCTCAGCACGCCATGCCGGGTCCGTGATCGAGAGCTAGATGTGACCTAGAGGCATTAGATTACTTGGCACGAGGTTAAGCATTAAGTACTATAATATGTCAATGGAATGAACCTTCGGTCGCGGTAATGGCACCGCAGCCCAGGCACCAATCGCGGTTCCACATAACGGCGACTTGGCCAGCTGCCACACTGCTTTGTGGTTTCTGGAACGTGATCCGAATGGACCCGTCGACCTGTCTACAGTTTTGTGGGGGTGGTCAGCGCGAGAGTGGCATATCCGGCAAAGATGGACTCACCGCTGTATTGTGCCGGGGACGTCAACCATCCGATGCCGGTGCTGGACACGACCGCGGAAACCGCTGCTGTCGATACCGGTTGGAGGCGCGTCTTCCCAGATCCACTTCCACTTGTCCACTACGATAGAGTTGCAATACAGTGCTGGATGATCGCTAAGTTTGGCGTGTTAATTTCCAAAAGCACAATCATGGCAACTGAATTGAACGCACGATCCAGGAACGACGTAGATCGCGTTCTCCTTGGGGTCCTTCTTGGCGACAAACATCTTCTGCGGCATGCCTCTGATCCTCGCATTCTGGCCGATGGTATACGAGTAGAGACCCTGATGCCTGCCAAGGGTCTTCCCAGTCTCTAACTCAATGATAGGCCCTGGCCGGGGCGGGATATATTGAGCTATGGTTAACATGGCCACAAATCAGTACAGTCGGTATGGTGAAATAATATGATCCAGAATACCTATGAAGTCGTCGAATCTGCGCTTCTCTCCGACGAAACAAATCCCCATGCTCTCTTCCCGAGAAGCAGTTGGCAAACCCCATCTTCGTGCCATTTCGCGAACTTCTGTTTTCTTGTATGGCGCAAGGGGGAATAAGGCACGGGCAAGGCTTGCTTCTGGAACGGCGGCGAGGTAGTATGTCTGATCCTTGGACCTGTCCACAGGTCGTCGCAGTTGTGGACGGGGTGGGAACTTTCCATACGCGAAAAGATTAGACACGCTCAGAGGAGGTAACGCCCACTTCTTGTCTGCATAGTGCCCTATGACATGTCATTAGTATACATAGCCGTTACTAAATCTGCTTGTTTGGAAATATACCCGTGGCAATCCAGGTATCCTTGCTAACAAGTTGATCCATGAGAGCCCCGAACTTCACTTCTCTGTCCACGGTTAAGTGAGCGGCTGACAACGAGCGTTGCACAGATCAGACATACTTATTGCACCAGATGTCCGGGTTTGGTGTCGAACCAGCCTCCCATTGTTCCAACGCAGGCTCAAAAACGCGGGTCCAGTACTCGCGTGAAAGGTCAACCTTGGGGCTAACATGAGATTAAGCAGGACCTAGGTGCCTAGGAATCTCACCATTCGGCACTTCAGACCCAGCATCCGGCAGACTCGTTGCACGTCCTCCCAGTCCTTCTTCCATTCGCAGCCACTGTCTGTTCCTGACTCGTCACGCGTGTCCCAATTGCGCATGAAAACTGCAGATAGATCATAATCCTACGTTGTATCTCCGTCCATGAACGATCTCCCACCAGCCCGGGTTCAACGTTCAGGACTTACCTGGTCGGCTAGAAGTTTGGCTGTAACGGAAGAGTCCACCCCTCCGGACATGGCTACGACGACTACGGAAATGTATTGGAAGCACAATAAGAGTCCGAATATAAGAAATCATTATAACATGTCGGACGTACCGCGATCCCCTTTCCTAGGTACAAGTCCTGGAGAATGCGTTCGGAGCAGGGAGAGCGACCGGAGTACCGACGAAGTCCATCCTTGCATCAAGCCCCCAAGCCAGACAAACAGTCAAATACGTCAGGTCACTGTGAAGCAAAGTCTGGGGGATACAGCTAAGTAGGTCCAGACAGAGGAGTGGCAGACCAGGACGATGTCGAAGGTGGTATATACTGAAGTCTGAAGTGGCAGGCCGGAGAAAAGTCGGAAGATGGGATGCCACGGGCGCTCCAGCTTCACGCTCGCCCGGCAACCGAATCCCGGGCAACCATTGACCACACATCTCTTCTCCAGAATGACGACCTAGGGTTCCCCAGTACTATCCCAGTCTGAGTCTGAACCTGACCGCCATGGCTGCTGTCGCTCGTATACCCAAGACCACCAAAGCCCTCGTCCTCCGCAAGAGCACCGCTCTTCTCCATGACGCGGTGGTCGAGGACCGGCCGCTTCCTCAGCTCAAGCCTGGCCAGATCCTTGTGAGGATACACGCTGCGGCGTTCAACCACAGAGATGTGCGCAGCGTTACTGAACATTGAAGCGGAAGTGTCGAGGTGCTTACGCTGCACGTAGCTGTGGATTCGGAAGAACCTGTACCCCGGCATTGGCTTTGGGAGGGTCCTTGGCGCAGACGCTGCAGGTATGGACACCAGTTCCTTTATACCGGTACCGGTTTAGTTATGTAACTATGAATAGGTGTTGTCGTCGCGTCTGCCGACACGAATGATACCTTCTTGAACAAGCGGGTGTTCCTCCTTCCCATGCGTGGTTGGGAGAAAGACCCGGATGCTCCAGAGTCGAAGTGAGTCTTCCGTGTTCTCCTTTGTCCTCATGTATGTATCGGTGCTCAAACATCTGCCTTTAGCTTCACAGTAGTGGGAGCCGTAAAGGCAGTCGATTTCGGCACATTCGCGCAGTACGTCGTCGTCGACCGGGACCAGGTCATCCCGACCCCAGACCACCTCGACGACATACACGCCGCCGCATGGCCAGTTAGTGGTGTGACAGCGTGGAGGTGAGCAATCCCGCACAATAGGTTCTCAACGTCTCGTATTGAATAACGGACGCACAGGGCCACTATGGTGAACGGCGTTGTGAAGAAGAACGACAACGTCCTCGTAACGGGGGTGGGAGGGGGCGTGGCGATCGTCGCGCTCCAGCTCGCCATCGGGGCCGGCGCGAATGTCTATGTCACGAGCGGCAGCGAGGAGAAAATCCGCAAGGCCGTAGAGCTTGGTGCAAAGGGCGGCGTGAGCTACAAGGACAGTACGTGCCTCTCGCACCTGGCATACCCGCGCAACCCGTCATTCACCGCTGACAACCTGCAGAGGACTGGCCAGACAAGCTCGGTGCTCTCCTCAAGAAGGCCGGCAAGGGACTGCTTAACACGGTCATCGACGCCGGCGGAGGAGACATCATGGGGAAGACCTCCTCGATACTCAAGCCAGGCGGGCGCGTCGTGGTGTTCGGAATGTAAGACCCGCCCCCTCTAAATAATGACTCAACTAACCCCACCGCATTCTAGGCACACAAACCCGAAGGTGACGATGACGATGCGCGAAGTGATGAAGAACCAGAAGCTGCTCGGGTCCACGATGGGCTCGCATAAGGACCTCGTCGACGCGACGAACTTCCTCGCCGAGCACCGCATCGTGCCCGTCGTCTCGCACGTCCTCGACGGGCTCGAATCGGCAGACGAAGGGTTCATGCTCCTTGATGAGGGGTCGCACTTTGGCAAGATCGTCGTCCGCATACCACCTTCGGATCCACCAGCGACCATTCCCGCGAAGCTCTAACAGTCGCAGACCTTTGCGCCACTTCTATTTTCGTTGCTTTCACATGTACTAGTACTCGACACGCCATCACACGCATATGGAACTCGTTCATTCTATGTGCGTATATGTACAACAAACGCGGCCTATGCTGTGACTCGAATAGATACACGGTGGAACATGGATATGAAGGAAGAACGTAAGAACATGAGGACCATTGACATGGGGCAGGCGAGTAGACGTCCGACCGGGATCGTCACAGGGTAGACAGTCCAACGTGATATGGAATTCGATATGGCATGGTCCTCCGTTGAGATACCACCATTAAGCAGATAGTGAGATAGAATGCAGTGCAGATACCGCTATAGAAGAAACAGTGACGTGCGGGGAATACGCAGGGCGGTGAGCAAGGAATATAGCCTCCAGTTCAGAGTGCACAAGACTAGAATGCACACGATGCGGGACAAGAACGACGAGTCTCCTCTCCGACCTCCGAGGCGATCCGCTGCTCAGAACAAGTCGCTCCCAGGGAACAGCTGGCTGTCCTCCCCGTCCTCCTCGTCACTTTCTAATGGCGGCTCCAGCACGGACACGGGCATGCCTCCACAGATCGTGCCGTCTGACGGCCGCCGTTGGCTCAGCGGAAGCCGCGACTGCGACTGAGCTCCGAGCGAGGGCACACCACCCGCTTGTGATGAGTGCGGCGAGTATGGATCGTGCTGCAACAAGTAGCCTGTGGGGTGCTCCTCGCCATGTTCTGACGGCGTGTGGTCGACTTCGAACGGGTCCGGGGTAGGGTCACGTTGCAGGGGCGGTGCGTGTGGGATGAGGGGCTGTTGGACGAGGGGCGGCGAAGAGGGAAGCGGCTGGCGACGATCCTGGTGCGTAGGGAGGATGGGGGCAGGTTGCGCTGCCGGACGACGCTGGGCAGGCTGTGACTGCCGATTCCGGTTCTCATACTCGAACTAGCACATGGTTAGCACTATTCTGGACATGAAAGATGTATGCAGCTACTCACAGCAGAGAATACTTCATCTCGCCGGCGCTCGCCAACATCCTTGTCAATGCAATAGCAGATATAAAGCGTATCCGCACTGTTTGGAACGTCAGCTTTGATGATTCAAGATGCGACATCGGGACAACTCACGTATCCTTGACAAGGCCGATACAGAACAGCCCGACAAGCGCGGTGACTGTACTCGCGAGTAAAGCCGCTGACAACGCCGAATCTGGTGCGTTAAGGGTATGTGCGACGAAGAGGTAGGTGATCAAGGCGAACGGGAAAGTCAGCGTTAGAGGTGCGACTGTCAGCAGTGTAAGGGGGGCTAAACAAGGACGGTCAGAGATGGTCGACCCAACATTTGCAAAAACACTCACGCTCAGTCTTGAACCTCCTGCGATAATTCACCAAAGATGGGTTCTCCACTGCACCTACGAGCGCACGAGACCTCCTTGCACTCGGGAAGAACGGGTCCCCTGTCAAACCAGTGTAGATGAGCGCGTACGTGCTCAGCGAGTCCGTTGCAACCTGCAAGTACCCCACAACCATTCCCGCACCGACGCTCACTATCCGCATGTAGGGAGGGAGATATGCCGGCAACGCGCGCAATGCCACAATCATGAGCCCCATCATTCGAATTGCCGTCACCACGAGGGCTGAAAGGACGATGGTTCCGAACGATGGCTGGGATGATCGCATGAGCGCCGCATGAATTGTATGTGTCGATGTGGGGGGAGGTGGAGGAAGAGCGGGGCTAGGTCCCGAACAATCATTCAACACAGAGCACAACACTGCAAAAAGGAGGTACTCACTCAGCAAAGTACCACGCCCCAATTACCCCCGCGCAAGTCACGCGAAGCAGCCCTCGCGCAACCCCCCAAGACCATAACCATACACCGATGGTTCCCGCGATCGCCCAGTGTGCCCACTCTGCTACGTGCCATACGGGCCGAGGGGTATTGGGATATGCGTAGCCAACCAGGAGGAGGCGGAATGCGAGCGTGATGAACGGGATAGAGAGCAAGAGCATAGCAAGTAAAACAGCAGGCGACAAAGCCAGTAGGAAGGGATTCTCCATTAGCAGACGAGTCGTGAGGTTCAGGAGGGACGAGGCGGTGTGGATGTCGCGGGGCAGGTTCAATAATCGTCGTCCAGTGTACACCGCGAGGGCAAGGGGTACCAGAGAGAACAATCGCAAACTGAACACAGTAATAGTAAGTTACTTGTCCATCTTTTCGCAAAATGGCACTCACCCCCATGTCTCTCCCCACGTCGGCTCTGTATTCCCATCCCACATGAAGCTCCCGATGAATGCCCACACTGCGGATAACAGTAGGGTCGCAGGGATGAAGACTGAGGTGGCCACCATGACGGGCTTGACGAATATGCGGAGGAGGAATACATGGATATAGCATACAACAGCGCTCACGAAAGTGAGGATTGTAAGCAGAGGAACGGTGTGCAGAAGAGTGGTGTACGATCGTCGTGGCGAGTTTGGTGACGACTTTGTGAGGAAGAGGGCGAGGATAGATGAGACGAGGCATATGCTGACACCAGCGCACCACAGGGTGGTCCAAACCGAATCGTTGAACTTCCTGCGATTACGGGGAACATACCGAGGATCGGGAAGGGAGAAGACATCTAGTGGTCGTGTGCGGCCGTCCCGGGGTAGAAGAGACTCTGTTAACGACAAGGATACAGCCGTCCGTGGAGGTGGTGCGGGCTGATATGAGGTAGGTTGTGGAGGTCGTGTGTGGTGAGGAGAAGAGGAACGAGGACGGAGGATATCGGGAGGGGGTCCGCCGGAGTCATCTGAGGAATTGGAGGGAGAGGGAGAGGGCGAACGGAGAGGAGAGGTATGGGCAAGCCATCCCTTACCTCCGTCCGCCTCTGAGACTCCAAGCAACGGTATTGATTGGGCTTGTTGTCGGGAGACGCGAGGATCGTCCTCGTCCAGGCGAAGATATGGATCCTCCTCCTCATCCTCCGGCAAGTCTCGCCCTCTCGGAACCGTGGTCGTACTGGCTACGTTGCTGGCTCGCAAGTGGGGATCATCGAGGTCATCAAGATCGGCGTCATGGACGTTGCCTGAATGAGAACCATTGTCGGTCGAAAAGGAGTAGAAGAGGGGCTGAGAGGAGGACAGACTTGATGCTCCAGTCTGCTGCCTGTTGAGAAACTGAGACGCGTAGGCCGCGAAGGAGGCCGCCATAGGGCAGTGGTCTCAGTATGGCCTAGATAAGATGCGCCAGAGCCGGGGTGTTGAACGGGTGAAGGGGGAGAGGAAAGAAGGGAGAGGAAGGTCGAGGTTGAGGTGAGGGTTACGTAGACTGTCTGGCTTTTCGGAGCGACAAGGTCTCTGCCACCTGCCACAGTACCAAAGCCTGCCAAACTGACTCGGTTCGCCGCCGGTGCTCGTTGACCAGTGGCTCCCACTCAACACCATGAAATGATACTGCGTTGACTGGTCTATATAACTTTTGATTGGGTTGAAATGCCCCTGATATGAGCATCTATCGTCATGAACGGCGACCAGGGCCCGGAAGACGGTATGGGCCAGACTCGAATTTGGCTCGCATGCACGTGCATGCGCGGCGACCACGCGCTTGTCGCACGGCATCATCCTCTCACTTCATTCACTGATTCAGTCCTAGGTTCGGCCAAACCCCTCGCACGGAACGTGAGAGGGGTTTGTATCAAAGTCCGGATTGATGAAAGGGTCTGGGGGACGATCAATCATTACACTGATCTGTAATCGGACTACAATCATATTAATAGGAATGTTTATCGAGATAACAATATCAATCTAATCCTAGAGCTAAGGAGATCGTCTGAGCGAGTGAACACGGCGACGTTCGTACTAGAACTCCTGGTACTACAAGCAGTGGTGTGCTACTGACAAGACCATGGCGGCGCAAGACCCTCAGAACTGTCGGCGACCATCCCACCTTCTCATTCTCCGGTTAACTCCTCAATCGGCGCGACTCTCTCCTGGCCTCGGACAGCTCGAACACTACCCAGCCTCTACAGCGACTGGAACCGGCATTTCTGTCCAAGACTGTACACGGCCCCACATGCAGGGCCGAGTCAGCGAAGAGGAGTTATCGGGGATTGCAGGACCCAGCTTGTGTAAAATGCGATGAAAAACTTGCTGCATGACTTCCAGATGGCTACAAGAACTCCCTTGAGCTTTTGAATGCATCTGGCTTGTTGCTCGGCAGGGATAGATCAGGAGGGAGCAAGCTTGAAGCAGGAGGCAAGCGCAAACACGAAGGGCAGGAGAGGCGCTCCGACAGCAGGCAGGCGTATTTCATTCCTCACTAGTACCTAGATAAAGTAGAATTAAACTCCCGATTACCAAAATTTCTTATCGCTTACTTATCGATCATTAGAAACCGTCATCCTCCAGCCCTTTGATCAACCTGGACTTTGATACAAGACCGTCCACGCTGACACATGGACGGTCTTGGTCAAGACTAGATTCAGTCCCAGCCAGTCGCTGTCCTCCCCGCCCTGTTTCAAGTAGGCTTTTACACGACACATCTGACCCAATCATCCTACATCACATATAAGGACTGAGGAACTCGCGAGGTGAAAGACCCCACAGCTGGAACGCTTCAGCTCCAGAATTGGCCAAGTCCTAGGCCACGAGTCAGAAAGCAGATATCTAGTGACCGCTCCTGGCGCACCTTCAATTCCTTCTCTGAGAGAACAGGACGACCAACAGCCCAATCGGACAAACGTTCAAACTGAAAGTCCGACAATTGGAACCCTCCCGCCGTTCGCCGAGCATCGTCGTTGATGAGGCTGTTGGCCCCTTCGATGAACGTCTGAATACACTTTTGGTCAACATCGCATGGGCCTTGGCGTCGTGTGGATGGACTACCCCAGCTGGTCGGGATGAAAACCTTCCACTCATAGAAGTTGCCTCCCTGGGGTAACTTGACGATGCGGGTAACGTCTGGACACCTCATTAGCTGATTTAAGAGACCACAACAACCACGTCATGCAAGGCACTGTGAGGAAAACTCACCATGTGGAAGGACAAGCCGCACCCTCACCTCTTGAGGAGCTTTGCGGTAGAGGATACGGAAAGCCCGTCGGACATCGGAGGTGAAGTTGAACGTGACATCCATCTCCTCTTCCAACCTCCTCTCCTCTTTCAACTGCCTCTCTTCCTTGGATGTTGGTGCACTACCCACTTTCTCGTCCTTGTCCCCATCCTCGTTCTGATCGTTACTAGTGTGCAAATGGAGGTCATGGCCGTTAGCGAAGTATCGCTTCCAGGCATCCAGGCTGACGACATAGCCTCCCCGAAAGAAGGTGATAGATTTGGAGGAGTCCATGCTTGGAAGTTGGCGGTGTGTGCGAAGCTGCAAGTTCAATACTCAATGACGAAAAGAAAGAAACGATGTTCAACCACTGATCAACACGACCCTATTTATACGCGTCCGTGAGATGCTTGAATTGGATCAGGCGCTCGAACGTTAGCCGTGTCCTCTTCACACTGCGCGGTTCCGAGTGCGCATATATATGCGCTGGACATCCCTCTCCAACCCGTCTGCTTACGCCTACTTTTCTTCGTAATTTCTGCCTGCCACTACACCCTCTCGTCGTCGGTTTCTCAGCCCGACCAGTGTGCCAGTACTAGCCACCTTCCCCCCGGTGACCCGACATCATCATGGTTCTTGAACGCCAGCTATGGAACGATGATATTCTCCGCGAGATACTTGCTTACTTGGCCCCAGCTTCCTTTCCGTTCGAGAAGGCTGACGACCCTGGTCTCACTGCCCTTGCCAGATGTGCAAGAGCAAGCTCGGACCTCTTCGACTTCGCTGTCGACGTTCTCTGGCGCCAGGTCGACTCTATCACTGTCATTTTCAACATTCTATCACCTGCGTTTCAGAGGTTGAAGGAGAAGGACAATGTGAACGTCTACGTATGTCAGTCTCCCTGTGTCGTCGTGCATTGATAGAGAACGAGGCAAAATAGGCATTGGCGGGGAGCATCTCAGAGGAGTCGTTCTCTCGTCTGCAATACTACACCACTCGCATCCGCAAGCTAGCCCATCGTGCAGACCTGCACAGGATCCAACCAGCTGCATTCTCGATGATCCACAGTCATTTGAAGGGCGAACCACTGCTTCCGAGTCTCCAGGTTCTTCATTGGACCCAAAGAACCCCCACGGACGTCCTCGAGATTCTCAACGTGGTCCCCCCTTCTCTCCGAGAACTGTGTATCGCTGGCCTCAGTGAAGGTGCTTTGGTCCCACCCACAATCACACCATCGACCACAAGCTGTGTATTCAGCCAATTCATCCAAGGCCTTAGTACCGCTGCCCCCTCCCTCGAGCTGCTGACATTGTCCGGAAACATCCACTCGTCGTCCATCGTCTGCCTGGGTGACCTCGCGAAGCTGAAATCCCTCAGCATCATCAACTTCGCGCACCATGGCTTCGGCCCCGGCTACCTCCCCGTCCTCCGCTCGTGCGCCAAATTCCCCCTCCAGGAGTTCGGGATCAACCTCACCGACGAGGAAGCGTTCGACGATGTCACCGGCTTCCACTCCCTCCGCACTCTTCGTGTCCACGGCACGCTCTCGCTCGTCACCCGCTTCCTCTCGCACGTCTCTTCCGGTGAGCTCACCTCCTTCGGTGCATTCGTCCCGCGCCCAGACCGCTGGGAGGACTACCGCGGCTGCCTCAACGTCCTCTGCATGCGGTTTGGCTCCTCCCTGCGCTCCGTCCGCCTATCGGGCTCCTGGACGGGGAACATGGCATCCCTCGCACGGCCCATCGACACGCTCGCTCCGCTGCTTGGCCTGCGCCAGCTCGAGGAGGTCTGCATCATCTCTGGGACGGGCGTCGCGCTCTCGCTCTGCCAGGAGGGCGTCCGCACGTTCGCCAAGGCGTGGCCGGGCCTGCGCGATTTCCGCCTGTTGTACCAGCCCGTGCCGGCTGGGCTCCCCATCGACGCGCTCGGAGCGTTCGTCGAGCATTGCCCGAGGCTGCAGACGCTGTGGCTCGCGTCGGTCGACTTTCGAGGTATCAAGAAGCGTGAGCTCGATGCATGCCCAAAGATGTCGAACCACGGGCTCAGGCAGGTGTGGCTCGCGGGGGACGTGCCCAAGGCGGATGGGAGGCGGGTGGCGGAGTTTGTCGACAGGATGTTCCCGCACGTCGACCTCCGGCCCGTCGACTACCCGTGGCACTCGTCCAGGAACCCGGATAGCTGGAACCGTGTCTTGGAGAACCTGAAGGTGGTGAAAGCGGAGAGGATGGGCTCCTCGTCCGTCTTGCAGATTGCGCAGTAAGATAAGTACGATAGAACGGTGCGTTTGTTTTTCCCCGTGGGCGCCCCTTGTGGGTACACTCGTTTCTGTAATATTCTGACGCGCCGATCTTTGCAGCGCATCGTCGACGGTTCCTGTCCCGCCTATGTTTAGACCCAATATAGTTCCCCCCCTTTCTCACGAAGTGGCAGGCCTACGGTATACGTTCCTAATCTCCCCACCCTCAACGTCTCTTCAATCGCAGAAACATCGCAAAACACATTCCCTTTCCTTATCATCCGTGCACATAGCCCACATCCCCCCAGACTTCCTCACTCCTTCCTATCCTCCCCCTCCGTCCTCTATCCCGTATCCCAATCTCCGGTTTCCATTGTACGTCCCAACCCTAACGCATACATCTCACATAATCCTCTGTATCCTAGTCTCACCGCCTGGTCGCTGTGTTGTCGCGCTATGGTCGCATTGCTGCTGTGCTGCTGCTATCCTAGTCTATATAACAGGAATCTATCCGTCAATGGCGTTTATAATTATGTACACTATCGAGAGTCCTTGAAGTGCAAGACCAACTAGCGTGAATAAACTAGAAGATGAACCTGGACGTGCGACACGATTTGCTACATTGGTAGGTACTCTAGAACGATACTCGTACGGTGATGATAACAAGGTTCATATGCAGAGCATTCAAGACAGCGCAGAGGAGAATCAAAGCATATAACAGAAACCAACAGAAGCTTACAATCCAAAGTCCACATCTCCTCGTGCATCCGTCCTCATTTCCCGTGATCATGATTTCCGGGCTTGTTCGACAGCGCCATGCAACCCTCGAGGATTTCGCCATACGTTGCATAGGTTTGGTGCCACGCCTGCGCCCACATCTCCATCTCCTCGACAAACACCCCGCCCTCCTCGGACGCCCGTCTCCGCGCGTTGGCCTCAAGTTCGTCCATCGGCACAAGCGCGTAGTTTTTGTTGTCCCTCGTGAACGGCTTCACCATCGTGTAGTGTATGACCCGGAGCTCCTTGCTGATCCCGCTCCACAGCGCGGGCGCGCGCGCCTTGATCGCGAGGTTCCCGTTGTACGCGTACGGGAGGCGCACGACGTCCTTTGCGAAGAACACGTTCAGGAACGCCTGCTCCGCCTCGTGCCGCCAGAACTTTGCCTCGGGGATCTTCCTCAGCATCTCGTGGAATACCGCCGCGCTCGGCCGCAGGAAGAGCACGCCCGCGTTGAAGCCGAGCGCGAACCCGCGCCGGTCCGTGTACACGTCGCCGCCCGCCGCGAACGAATAGGGCAGCGCGAAGAGCTCGTCGATGTTGCGCAGCACAAGCGTGTCCGCGTCGAGGTACACCACGCCGCGCGCGCGGAGCTGCTCGCCGACCTCCCACAGGCGCAGCTTCGTGTACTGGTCGATGAAGTGCGGGTAGACGTCCTTGCCGCCGCCCGGGGGCGCGATGCGCGCGACGGGGTACGGCTGGAAGCCGGTCGCGGACGCGATGCAGAGCCCCCGGGGGGAGACTTGCTCGGGGATGTAGAGCATGATTCGGCGGGCGGTGGTGTTTGCGCGGGTGAGGGACGCGCCGAGCGCCGCGACGGTGGTGGCGAACTCGTCCGTGAAGAAGGAGGTCGCGATCAGGTTCTTGTGCCCGTCGAGTGGATGTGGATCGTGCACCGCGTCCCAGTCAACAAGCGGAATGTCGTGTCTGGTGGGGAACTCAGTTAGTCATGTACGAGAAATATATCACAAAGGGGTATGGCAGAGAGAGGGGGGATGGCACATGTTGCCGCATTGGCTGCGGTTCGTGCATGGTGGGTCATCCCTGGAGAAGTGTTAGTGGAGGAGTATGGTGGACTTACAATCGTGACCAGCGTGCAAATACCGATGGTGGCGGTCGATTCAGAATGCACTGTGCCAGGAAGAGTACATTCAACCCTAACGACAAAATCCCGACCTTCGTCCACAACCCCCAGTCCCAAGGCCGGCCTATCCCCAACTCATGCAGCTTCCAACGCAGTCGTACCATAGTCGCGAACGCTAATCGCTGCAGACGATGAAATAGGGGTAACGAAGTGTGGCGCCTTGAGCCTTGAGCCTTTCGTCCGTCGTCGTACCCAGGTAATCCCGACGGGGACTTTTCTGGGTGTACATGTATAAGTACGTGGAAGGTGTCCGAAGGTTCAGGAGGTGGAGAGGCGCGAGGCAACACGTGGCGTGAGCATGAAAGAAGGATCGGAGCGGGATCGGAGAGCACTGACGTCGAGCGAAGCGCGTCGTTGGTATACTTAAAGAGGGCTTCATCTTCGGCGCGTATTTGATCGAGGCCCTGCGAGGGCTCTCAGTAAGTAACGCAAACTACTGTAGGGGTAGACAAGACTCACGAAATGAAGACATGAGGGACAAAGACAAGATAGTGACTAGGGTCGAACTAGTTTGAGCTAAGTATATGCAATTACAGCGTTGTGTGGGGGCCACTGCCACCGAACTGATGTACGAAGCCAAGCGAGACGTCAAATGCTGTACATGAGGGCGAAGATATGTGGGAATACTTGAAGTATTCGTAGCCAGAGGGGAAGTTGAGAGGCTGGACGAGGTGGCGGAAGCTATGGCTAACAACTGCGGGCACGCATAATTGACAATTTCGGACAAGCACAGGACGGCGGGCAGTGCCCCGTGCGTGATTGGCGCACAGATGCATCGGTATTCGGGCCGCAGTGTTTGCAAGCTGGCCTCCAAGTCCTCCTCCCGCAACACACGCAAGTCGCTTGTCTGTCCCAGCACACGCCGAAGTCCAGCGAGTACTAGTCCCTCCAAGTTGCATGAAAAGTCACAGGTTGGAGAGAATGATCAATGGCGATGGTGGTCAAATTCACTATTCACTCGAATGTCTTCCATCAAAATGGATGCGTGTCAACTTGACGTATCCTAGTGTCACCGCCTTACCCCGGCTGCACTTCTACATTGGCGACGCAACTGCTCCCGACAATTTGGTGTCGGCGACCTGTGGCCGACCTCTCGTGCTCATATGTGTCGTGTACATGTGGTCCTTTGGTGTTCGACATGTACCATCCATTCGCGGATCCAGTAGGTACTAGAGGGTGCTATAAGTCCTTGCCTGTCTCTGTTCTCCAAGTATTTGTCTGGTCACCGTTACTCTTCGCCCGCAGATTTCGCCTATCCTAAGTGCGGCCATACTTGCCCAGGCTGCCACGGTGTCTGCGCTTTGTTGTCCCTTGTGCTCTTCAACCGAGTTCGACTCCGGTCGGGAGTTCAATCCGTGTGAGTCTCTCGCCTTAAAGACGATGAGTAGCTCAGTCATGTTCTCATATCATTCGCACATACCTTTCCAGGACCATACGTCGCAAGATAAAACACACAGCGCTAAAGATACCAATGTTTGCTCTGCGTGGAAAGTCGACGAAAGCATGCGGAAAGCCTGCCTTCTGGATAGAAAACTTTCCGTCAATCTCTCACCGCGGCGGAAAGTCTTTGGAAAGACGCCAATTTAGAGCCTGGAAAAGTTGGTACACCGGTTGTGTCCGAGGAAGGAACCCTTCCAACGACTTTCCTCCTATGTGATCTTCATCATTTCTAAGGCATTTCCTCTCTGTTGAAAAATGGGGTTGGTTCTTCGCAGTGATATGCTGGCCAAACTTCCGATGAATCCTGGCGCACAACGTGTGCTTCCCAATCATAGGCATATTACCATCTGACTCCGAAATTGAGAATGTAAGTGCTATCTTCCATTCCGCCATCTTTCTCTCTCTTTTGTGTTGAGATCATGCGGTCATGTCCGCGATTGCAATCGCAGACATGATTTGTCTGCGCCATGCCGTATTCCGTGTACACATACCGTTTAGAATATTCTGCATATGCAGAACAATAGCGCGATGTCGATCGATCGCAAACCGAGTCAGCCTTCGATATATCCGGCATTCAATCAAAATGCCACATCCCGACGGGGCTAGCGGCCCGCCACTGGTAAGTCGTGTCCAATGGTACACATCCTGGGCCTCCGTACTTACTGTCTTGCCTTTTCTTCCGCCGCTTCAACAAGCACGAGCACGACGGAGTGTTATTCCGATGCGTCCTCCGCCCGCACCCGGTACCGCCGCCTTTCGCCCGAGTCATCCATAAACACATGTGCGTCGCACACCAGACATGTCCACATCCATTAATGCAGCGGAGCCCCGGACAGTCATCGATCGGGTTGCGGAAATTGTCTATATCTGCGCACGCGCACGCGGAACTGGAGACGAAGGAGAGATACACGACGTGTATTAAGTGCGTATAGCACTTTTTTGTATGAAAGTCCTATGGTGTCACCCAGCTGACCTGACCAGCGTGCTCGGCACAGTCGCAGTCGGTATGATCAGGCACGGCTCCCAGCCTGAGACTACATCGTCAGCGCACGTTGCGTTCGTTGTATGCTTACCGCAGGCGACTCACTTCGTTGGCCTGCCGCACTGAAGTCATCCAACTCATCAGTGACTTCCCGTGAGAACGCGATGACGTCAACCCCACCCAAAACGACTGCAGGTGCGTCATCCTATGTGCGCCATTGCGTCGGCCCGTCTCTGTAGTATGAACGACGGCTGCTGAGAACACCGCTGCAAAACCATTTCATGACGCTAGTAGGCGGCTAGTACAATCTCAGATGTAGCCGTCGGGTCAGAAGGGGTCAGCACTTCGCCTCGAGGACGGCATACCAGGACTTGGCACTCACCACGACGTGCGCGCGCCACTCCAGTTACCCCTGGCCACCGAGAGGGTCATCGGACATTGCTTGACACTGGGGAGTACTACTTAAAGGGGCGGATGCGTGGGGCACCGGCACAAGACCAGAGCTTGAGGTTGGAGCGAGGGCGGTCTAGAACGCGATGCCCCAGGCGTTCCCAGTTTAGCAGGCTGGACGCCAAGTTCGAGCAACGGATGCCCGGGAGCTGTAGTGTTGCGATGTTGGACTGGGAAGATGAAGGTGGTCGCCCATGGGGACGTCCAGATGAAGAGCCGAGAAGCTCAAGCTCCGGCGGCGTAGATAGGATGGACCTGCGTCGCCCACTTGAGAGGGGAGCGACGTCGACGCTAGCGCGGACCCGGTGAAAGGATGGTCAGTAGTGTCGACCAGAAGGGTGGGCTGCAGGCTGCAGGCTGCAGCGACGTCGACCTTCGTGCGCACCGGGCGTGTCGGGTCCTGGACCTTCGGATTCGTGGGGCTGAGCACCGCGGTAGAACGAGCCTGTTCGGGATAGCACTCAGGCCGCTGCTGTCCGTGAGAACGCCGGGTGCGTAAGTGGGAGGCTCGGGCCCTTTCGGATGAGAAGTTGTGGACATCGTACCAGTCACGAGTGGGCAGCGTGCCCGCGAAGGACGACTGCGCTGTCCGTTTGTCGGCACTCGTGTAGCCTTGGGAGATAGGAGTGGATGATAGCGTGAAGTTGAGGTACCGATTGAGCCGTATACGATGTATTCGATGGAAGAAACCCAGGCCTGTTTGGAACATCTGAGTGGGGTCGGATTGTGACGGCTCGAGTGGTCTGGAAAGAAATACTCAGACCAGTACAGTACGGGATATATGGAGATGGAGTTGCATCGTGAGGACCGTAGCCCAGGCCTTGCGAGGCAATGATAAGGTACAGAACATCTGGACTAGGAGGATTGCGTCTGCCAGTGGTGCGCGAGCATCATCTTCGCGGACGATGCGCCTAGGCCTTATACAAATATCTGTCGAGAGTTCTAAAATATTGGGACTCGCACCGGGAGCCCGCAAACGGGATTGGCTCGACATTGGCTCCAGCCAGTCTTGGCAGTGACGTCACGCGTCGCGCCTCGAATGACGTGTTTCCTCCTCTTTGCTCTTGAGCGCTTGAGCTGGAGGAACCTTGAGTCCTTGGTGATTGGCTGGTTATATTCAGTCAGCACTAGGTAAGTTCACTGTGATATCGCTAATTGGTGCGTATCCAACCAATCGCAATGGAACAAGGGGAATATTTGCGGTCAGGACGAAGGATGAGTCCCGCCAATTGCATTCCTGCAATGCATTCGTGTAACGCGTACGTACAATCCGCGAGACGCGTTCGCTCAATGCGCTTTGCATCATATATTCAACCATGTAATCATCCACCGAAGTCGGCGCCACGAAGCTGCCTACCCGAATGTCGTCGCGAGTCTAAACTCACGCGTCCCGCTCGCAGCCCTGCAACCCGAGCCCCGCAGAGCGGGTCCGCAACCGGATCTCACCCAGACTCCCGACATCTCCAAGACGATGCTACAGATCCTTCGCTCGCCTCTTGCGAATGCGGTGTTCTTTGTTTGACGTTGAAACACGCTGACCGAGTTACATAACTCCGGAAGCCCGGTAGCCGAGCGGGGGTTTCCAACCGTCTGAATCTCTCGCGCGGTTAACAGAAAGAAGTCGGATGCCATCAAGAACAAAGAAACAAAAGAAGGTCCATGAAAAGGCTCTTCCGCTATCTTCGTCCTGGTCATCCCTCCGACTGACGAGTTCATCTTGAGTTCATCCATCGTTTAACGATATTCCCACGAGGCATTTTACTCTCCGCCACCCTACTTTAAACCCCGCATGGACTTTTTCAATCGGTCCGCGCCGGACCCTCGGGAACGCGC
Organism: Ganoderma resinaceum; assembly: GCA_964023155.1. Classification (NCBI taxonomy): domain Eukaryota; kingdom Fungi; phylum Basidiomycota; class Agaricomycetes; order Polyporales; family Polyporaceae; genus Ganoderma; species Ganoderma resinaceum. Next base: position 3,325,801 of record OZ026794.1, read on the forward strand.
GTCTGGGCGGCTCGGGGGGGGTTCTTGCTCCGAGGAAATCGGGGCGCAGCGCCTGGGTGGAGAACTCAGAAGGCTCTGCACAGACGCCCCGCTGTGATGTTCCTCCTGTTGCCGGCCAAGACCTCCACGGACACCGAGTTTGTCCTCCGCTCGGTGCGGTCGGGGGACGAATCTGCACCCGCAACCCTCGTAAGCGAATGCTACGATTCCGGCTGTGCCCTGCGGTACCCGGCTATGTGCCCAACCTACTTACTGCAGCAAGTTAGTAGGACATGCATTCGTTCGTTCCATCGATAAGTGGAATCATACCGCAGAGCCCGACCCACTCTCAGGTGCGCACCTCGTCTTCACTCATCTATCGGAGCTCCGCGGTGATTCGACCCCCCGTTGTCCAGCTGACCAACCCTCAGGCCCTCGAGGGTGCTACAAGACCTTTCAAGAACTTACTCACTATGACTTGGGTGCTGAATAATCACCCGCGTGTATGTGTGTTGTGCTTACTGACCGCTTGGTCCCCGGGTCGTCGAACCTTGTATGCCAGATACTTTGAGTTGGCCGCCCTGTCGATCGGACTCGGAGATGCTCGAGCGCGATTGAATACAACGTCACCAGGCGCTCTGAGCAATACCACCTCCGGGAGCAAGACCACCGGGCTTGTGCAACACAGCCTCCTCGGCCGACCTGTATTGAATTCGACCACAAGACGCGCGAGGGACGCGTGCGGTGTGTCTTCTGCAGTCTTCTTGTGTGTACTTGGGTTCTCCATCTCTCGTAAGTTCTCGGACACACGAATGCGACTGCGCAGAACCCGAGCCTTGTAGCTACAACGTGCCGTCCGTGCGATGTATGCGTATGCCTGTAGCCTGTGTAGGAATACCGCACATTCACATGCCGTCCTGTGCTATCCGCAAGGAGTGTGATCTAAGGTGCTACGGTGGCCGAGTGCTGAATAAGATACCGGTACATACTCACACCTTCTGATACCTGCACGCAGCGTCGCAGCCCACGGGCTGTGTTTCTAAGTACACATCCCAACTCTCAGCTGTACTATTGCTGGAATGTCCACAGTGCCCGTGCTGCGCCTCGAAGTGGCAGAACATGTCATTGTCGACGACGCGATATCGATGACTCGGCGGCGGCGCGGCGCCCCTCCCTGAATCGCACCGCATTAATCTCCCCGGACCCCTCGCCCTCCTTTCCAGTACAGTACACATACGAATACCGCGATCGCACAGGCCAAGACCCGAGCTCGTCTTCGTCCTCGCTCCATCTCCATCCCCAGCCTCGAGGGCCCAGGCCCGCGCCCCCAGCCGCGGCTGCGCTCAGCGGACCGCGGCCGGGGCCCGGGAGCAGGCGGACGGCACGGAGCGCCCGCGGGTGGCGCGGGTTCCGATGCGGTCCCACTTTCAGCGCGCGGCTCGCAATCCATTCCGCCCCTCGCGCCGCTTGCCGCACACGCGCGTCACCGCGTACGCGCACGCCTCCCGCTGCGTCCTTTGTCAGTCGCTCGCCGAGACTTACTCAGTGCTATCGTACGGTTCCGTATGGTATGACACGTAGCGATGGGGCGTGCGACGCCTCTCCGGTCTTGCGTGTGGAGGGATGTCGTCACTGGTGACTGGTGACTACAGTCTAATTGATCATGACGTAACACGTTCTACCGGTGCCGACACACGAGAGAAGATGACTGGTGTTCAACTTCATTTCATTCGTCTCGACCGTGAATCGTGTCATGACAGATCTGCTACTACCTAACTACGGTCGTCTCCGCCCGCCTCGAGCTCCGACCATGCATGGGGGGAAGAGAAGAAAAACCTATGTGATACAATGAGGAATGCAATGCGTTGCGTAGTGGAATGCGATGGGATGGGTGGTGAAGATGACAGAACGAGAACAGAACCAAAAGCCCCAACGTGAGGCCCTATAAACCGACCGGCGAGGGCGGAATGCGCGAAAACAATATCATGGTATCGAAGAATGCAAAAAGAGATGGGAAGCGTGCAGGTGAGAGCATGATGAGAGACAACAGATGCAATGAGTGATAAGATGGGATGCGTGGATGGAAGCAGATAGGTAGCAACTTGTCCGAGCGTGACTTGTCCAACGTGTCCGTTCGTGAAGGGGGGTGGGGAATTCGGCAAAGTGGGAAAAGGCACTCGTCCGTGAGAAGGCGGCATGACACTCCGCGGTCTTGTGCATGGATGTGCGCGGTACCGCGGGACGTAGGGAATAGATATGAAGGTGGGACGGGAGACGTTGAGACGCGAGATGTGAATGCATAAGGATAGCGTTGAGTGCTGCGTCGCGGGTCGCCGCGGAATCGCTTTTCCACGGTTCGGCAGGCGTGCCGATGCGCCCCATGAGCGAGGGAAGAGGACGGACAGGTCTGCGGGAACGAAACGAACCGCGCATATCGGCCTGTGTCCGCGCGCACGCGTACCGAGTCGACCAGGGCTCTCGTTGAGGGTGCCTATGCGGCGGGCGTAATCATAAAACAAGGAGGAGATCGGACCGGAAAGTGTGGGTCTATGCGCGTCGACGCGCAAATAGCTTCCGCTTAGCGTGAAATACGCCAAATCGGACGCGGAGCGCGACCGCCTGCCACTGCTGGCGGAGGACGTGTGTGCACGTTGGTCTGGAAAGGAGACGAGAAGTCAATATACGATCGTTGCGGAAGGGGCGTTGCAATAGAGTACTCACGTTGACCCGTGCTTATCCTCGTCACCCTCTTCCTCTAATGAACGGAGAGCAGGGGATGCCTCATCATCCTCGTCCTTCTCCGCCTGCGACTCCAAAATGGAAGCCTTCTTCGGCTTCGACACCCTCCGAATTAAGGAGGCCGTCTTCCGTGACTCCTCGATAACCTCGTCCGCGTCGTCTTCGAACGGCGACTCGTGGAGCTGAAGCGCGTTCGAGTTCTCGTCCTCGTACGAGTTCTGGGGACTGGTCGACGGCGCCTTCTCAGAGAAGTAGTAGTAGTTGGACGGGTATGAAGGGACGTATCCGAACCCGCTGTGGGACGTGTGTTTGCGCGGCGAACTGCGATGCGATGCGAAGGGGCTGAAGTGAGACTGACTCTCCGCCTCATCTTCGTCGTTCTCATCGTCCGAATGGTCGACCTCCGTGGTCCAGTCGCGTTCCCAACTTGGACGTGTTGGGCGGTACCTGTCGTGGCTGCCGGAACGCGCCGCGGAGCTCGTACTTGTTCGCCGACGGTTGCCGGCGTGGTTGGGATGCGCAGTCGCGCGGAGAACAGGAAAATCGCGGTAGTCGGGATCATGAATCTCACCGTTGTGGTCGACGTAGACGCGTGTCTGGGTGTGCGATGTGGGCGACGCGCTCACCGAAGATGATGATGTAGAGCTGCTCGCGTACGCGGGGTCGAGAAGACGCGATATGTCTGCGGCGCGTGAGGAGGGTGAGTATTCGTGGTGATGAGGGGTCGGGAGGAGGGTGGCCAGGTGAGGGAGGGGAGATTGGGACCGCCTGTGCTGGTGTTTCCGTGGCAATCGGGGGGAGGAGCGAGGCGAGGGGGGTGTTGAAGAGGAAGGCGGGAGTGGATAGTCGTACATGGCTGCGGGGGTGGAAGTGGGGGATGTTCGAACTGGCGCGTCCTTATATAGCAAGTTGAGATTGGGAAGGCGCCGAGGGTTGTTCGGAGAAACTGAGGTGGGAGGACGGAGACTATATACGGGGCCTTGTGAGCGTGTCTGCGGTGGGAGAGGAGGCGACCGGCTGGAAAGAAGACGAGGGAGGAGTGGCGGGGGAGTGTGACGGGGGAGACACGGGCGGGGAAAGCGATGGAGGCGAGGCCGGGGTTCTCTTTATAGTCATCCCCATAAGACGCAGGACGAGCAACGGCCGATCGCATAATGAGATCACTATCTTCCCCCTCCACGCCGGCCACATCCCGTTGGCTCCTCCCTTTTCAATCTCCGCCTTCGCACTCCGCAAAACTCGCTTTACCGTCCCTTTGTGCCCCTCCCCCCTTCCCACGCCGTATATCTAGCCGCTCCCTCCTGCCATCCTCGGTCGACTCTCCCTCCACGCCATTGCCGCGTTGCAACTCTCCTTTCGCCACCGTCCGCGGTCGAGCAACCCGGGTGGCACTCCTTTCTCGTTGCTCTCCACTCGTGACCCTCTTCCAATCCGTCCACGTCCCGGCTGCCATTGACGAATCACTTCGGAATGTACACGCCCTTCCAATTCCGAATCGACACTCCTCCATCCCAAATCTCCTGAATCCCCCGAACTCAATCTTCGGCCCGACTGAACACCGAAAACTCTCCACGTGACCACAGTCTCATATGTCGTACTAGCTGCATTCAGACACGACGTTCTCTGGGCCATATCGCACTTTCGTACTGTCGCTCGACCCGAATCGTTCTCAGGCCCCCCACATCGCAGGCAATTGCCCCCCGTACCTGACCAAGCCCGATCCGCCCTTGCATCCGACATCTCTCCAAATCCACTCATCATATTCCCCTTCCTGACTAATTCTCCAGTCGGTCCGCTCATCAGGCGCGTCAACCTTGTAATCGTTCGCTGCAAGAACCATCGTACTCCCGGGCTTACGAATGGATCGATGATGTCTTTTTGCACTTCCATCTGCTGACTACCTCCCGTAAGTTTTTCATTGCACGCGAACCATCCGGCGTCTGAACACAGCACTCGAGAAGCTCTTGAAGGCACCGCCGGTCACCGATGCTATCGGTCTCCGGAAGTCACAGACGCCCCATCAACTTCTCTCCAATGTCCGGAATGCTCCTTGTTGCGGAACGCACAAATCGCTGCTGTTCCATACTCGTGGTATTGTACTTGCGGTCCTTCAATTCCAGGTATCTGCGATACTGCCGATGTAATCCATTTTACATCATAGTTCCTTCGTACACCGAATTCGATCGAAGTGCAAACGGATCCACTCAGCCCTGAGCACAGGTGTCTCGACTTCTTCCCTCCTCCCCCTTTCATCTCTCGAATTTGATTGGACCCTGCCTGCGGTCTGGACCGCAGGCGGTCGCGGTCCTGATTTTCGAACTGACCGCGGTCGGCCACCGCACGGGTACTTGCGGTCTACCACCACTCAATTTGCCAGATTCGCGGTCTGGCCCATGGTCGTTGCGCATTGAGGCGGCGGCGATTCGAGACGCTCACAATTCTGCTCGGCCGATCGTAGCCCTTCCATCTGGCCAATCGCGAAATCCCGGATAGGGCGTGCCGTGTATTCCCTATGTCATCTAGGATCACTGTCTTGCTCAAACCACATTTTCGTCTCTTTGCGCTCTCGCTGTGCTCATGCACAGGACTGATCTCTTTGTGCACTATGGACTTTGAGTGCGACCATCATGGCTGGGCCCGGTATCACATGGTGCTCTATGGAGGTGAGGAACTATTGTGCTCCACCATCCAGCCGGATTGGAGTGTTCCGGAACAGGCACATTGTCCTTTTTTCCTCATTCGCCCTCGTCAACCTCGAACTTAGGACTCCTGCACCGACATCTTTCCACGCTCTACAGCCATCAATACAACCAAGGTTGGCCAGGCTCGAGGCGCCCCGCGGACGAGCCCATTCCGTGTCGTTGCCTCGAGCGTCAGCTGATCCTCGACATTTCAGGTCTTCTCGCTCATTCGCGAGCCTCGCATTCCGAATGCGACGCACACGGCCGCCAGCCAATCTTAGAACGCGCGGCGTGGACTCTGAGTCTCACACACACAAGCCGAGACCGCACAAGCAGCGTCACACGCGCGTCCAAGGCGAGAACACATGGCTCTGCTCGTCCAGACGATCACTGTCCGATGTGCCCACCCACGACCAAATACCGACCGCCGTCGCCACTCACGCAAAACGTAGGCCGCGGTCTCCACGAACCTCTACCGACCGTTATGGAGTCTCGGTGTTAGTGACACCGCGCTGACGCCGACACCTCTTCATCTCCATCCCCGTGTCCCCGCACCCGATGATGAGCCAGAGCTATGGTGTGTATGGAAACGCGGGCATCGAGCGATGGGATCTATGCAGCGCACCCGGTGAGCTTCGCGTTCGCGCAGGCGCCCGGTTTGATTTTGGCCACAGGCGCTCCCGATCGGGCTCAAGGACGCGCTCGCCCAGGGCGTCGTAACCCCGGCGCCCCAGCAGCCCACCTCCCAATTCTCGCCACCACGACCTTCGACTTCGATGTCTGTGCGACTCCCAGCCCGCTACCGCTCGCTGCTGCGCTTCTCCCCGATGGCCTCCAAGCACCGGTCGGGGTTCCCATGTGCACCCGCTTGCTTCGTAACATCCGCCACCGCTCCGAATGCGCCCTCTCTTAGCACCGGCGCGGGGCTTCTCAGGCGTATGGCGTCATCGACACCATCCGCGCCGCCTGCCCCGCCGCTTCCTCGAGCTCGACCCGGCGTTATGCTCAGGGTGGCAAGAATTCCGAGCAGAAGACGGACCCTGGTGGCGCGGGCGTGCGCAACTGCCGGAAGTGGGACAGGTATCCACCCTTCGATGTCTACCATACCAGCTTTCAATTTCACGAGCACACTGGAAGACCTGATAATCGGGCGTGTGCGGAGAAGCCTTATGCGAGGACCTCGGGCGCGGCGTTCCTCCGTTGCGACCAGGTCTTCAACTACACGCCTCTGCCGTCCACGTCTCCTTCGACCTGCATGGACGATCGGGCGGTGGCGTTAGTATTCGTCGATTTAGGACTTTCGCGCTCGCGCGCAGGCCAACAATAGCATGAACAGCAGCCTCAGCAGTCGCCCATACTTATCCATGTCCCAAGCACGAGCGAGCCACACACCCGGTCAGCTGCGCGACTGCGCGACGACCCTCTATATCGCGCGTCGCCGACTCGCTGCCCATCCCCGAACATACCACGGCGGCCACGCCCTCCTCGCCCGATCTGGTCTCGCTCTCCGGCCCTGCATGCGACCGTCCTGCCAGAGATCGACATACGCGGGCGCCTCTCGGCAAATGCTCGGACGCTCGCTGGCAAGTTCGACCCATATCCGGCCTGTGGCCTCGCAACCTCCTCCCCGCGCCGCGCTCGAGTCTATCGCGATAGGACACCAGGGCGAGCCCGCAATACTCGCCGCGCGGAGAAGCAACCCCAAGGCACGTTCGTCGTCCATCATAGGACCGTCAGGCGGCCGCCGTATGCTCGCCTCCCGCCCAGGTTCTGGTCAGAGGAGATGGCTCCGTCCGGCGCCTGGCCCGCGTGCCCTGGCTTCCTCGACACATCCGGTCCATCTGCTCAGCGATCGCGCGCTCGACGCGCCCCCGGAATGGGTTCTGTGGCCACACGCGTGCGCCTGTGCCGTGGCGGGTGCTATATTATCAATCGTGCACGGGGCTCGCGGGGTGGTGCGATCGCCAACCTTGGCGCGCGCTGCCTCGTACCGGCCGCGACGTGCTCAGCTGGCTCGTGCGATTCACTAGTGTCGGCGTCGTGCTCTGTGCTTCTGTGCCCGGTCGAATGGCCTGTGGTGTGTTCGCCCTCTCTGCACTTCTCGATCGCGGCGCCGTGCTGCGTAATGCTCAAGCCTGTCACGGCCGCATTCAGTTCGGGTGGCTCTCTGTGGGTTCTGGCTTTGTGCGCGCAGGTTCTAGTTCGGGCGTGCGCTGCGATTCTGGGGGCCCTGCAGCGAGGAACAGCTGCACGCAGGCGTAGAGAGGGTTCGATCGGGTTCGACATCTAGCCGCACGTCTCCCCAATGTAGCGGCAGACGCGCGAGGACCAAGGACACGGTGAGTGTTCACATACCCTATCTGGCTATCGACCACATTCACACATTCATACTGTCTGTATGGAAGGGCGCTCTGCACGGCAGTCGCTGGGAAGGGTGGGGATGTGCACGTAGGGTTAGGAGGAGAACGGGAGACATTCGGGCTCCGCAGGAATGTGGACGAGGCATGCAAACTCAGCCTTGCTGACGACCGCGAAGCGTGCGCAGGGATTATGGAAGCCGCCGATATGAGCTCGGAGAGTGAGTCGCGCGTGGGCACGCGGCGCCTGGAGAGGGATATGAGAGCTTCCCCAGTTCCTGCCCTGGCCGGGGATGCGCGTCGTGCCCCGGCTCGCCCCCCACACCTCGCGCCTCGAGGCAGCCGGCGCGACGATGTGAGTCAAGAGCTGGGGGTGCGTGCGAATGACTGGAGGATCTTCGCGCGGGCGTGACCCGCTCCTCGCGCCGCCTGGCCCGACAAAGCAGCCCAGGGCGGGAAGCGGGAGTCCCCAGGGAATCACAGGGTCGCGCGCGAGGGCAAGGAACTTCGGCGCGGGGGGGCGGCGCACGATCGATATCTCGCGATCTGCGGGGGTTCTCTGGGTGTGGACGCGGCAAGCTTTTGGAATTCCCGTCGGATCGTGCGACGGGGAGTGGGAAGCGCTCTCAGTATGAGCCACGGCGCGGGCTCATTCGTGCGGTTGCGGGCCAGCAGCGCACGCATCGATGGGAGGCTGCAGCCGCTCTGGGCGATCTGCTGCGAGTTTCGCCACCGCTGCTGCTTGCTGCATTGTGTCTGCTGCTGCAGTCATTGGACGGTGTACATTAATTGTCATGTTCGAATGGCACAAAGCATGGTTCCTTGCTGAGGCATCGGGTGCACTCTCGAGTCACTCCACCCGTATCGTTCATCTTATCACCCGAATCCGACAGGATTGTCTCTCGATTGTCTTTGAACCACGTTGCAACGCTGCGTGCATGGATATCTGGATATCCAGATGTCGTGTGGTCGAAGACGGATCGGCTTCCGGGTGTGAGTTAATGTCTATCTCTTGGCGGCAAGCTTGGCGGCTGTGCTGCAACCCTGTACCGCAGTGGCATGACCTTCTTTGGGTGGCGCGCTATGGCAGGGTGGAGGAGGGCATGCAGAGGGCGTGCGCTGGTCGCTGCGGAGAATATGCTGGATGTGGAAGATATGTGGACTGGCGAAGAACGCTCGCGGCACAGTGGGCGTCCTTTGCCCGGCAGTAGTCCACTTAATAAGAAGGATACTTGCAGGATCGTATGTAGATGAAGACTGCACCCCGCTGTGACCTGCTGGAATGGGCACCTGCGAGGGCAGTCAGTGGGGTGTTGTAGAAGTCCAATGGTCTTTGTCCCTGAGAAAACATTAGTATGTATGGGTACCGCAGGTTTCTAGTCCGATTCTCGGCATACATCTACAGTGAGAGCACCGCCCTCTTCATGCCCAAGGGACTGTGCCTAAAGGACTGAGGAGGTGGTACGGAGACCTGACGATCCGATCTTGAGCAAAGGCTCCTGGTGCGGGGAAAGCCGATCACATCGATCTCGATCAAAGCGTCGCGTATCGCGATTATGGTTTGGGATCCCCGGCTGCCACGGGCGTCCAGCGGCCTTGCCACCTCATCCGTCTCCACGACGCCCCGACTCCCCGGCTCTTCAGGCTGTATCACTTCATACCAGGGTGCATCCACAAATACTGTAGGTATTGATGGGTTGAGATGACGTTCTACACACAGGGTTCGTCTAGCCAGACTATGAACGGTTGACGACCGCTAATGGAGGTGCAATCTGTCGGCTAGTAGGTCGCTCGATCGAGTTGAAGTATCTATCCCTCTCCCCCAAGATCGCTTGCCTCCTGGAATTAGAATAAAGACTAGGGGTACGCTCTCGGTTTCGATAAAATACTCAAGAAGCTGGGTTTGAAGTCCTACTCTAGCAACAACTCCGCTCGTCTGCTGCGGCTCCGAATGATGCTCGGACAGACCTGGACCCTCCCCGGAGACGACACGCAAACAAACCATCGTCCTTTACCGATGCCGATCCGCCTCGCACAATAGGTGCGTTTGTCTGCAGTGTGTCCCGCACGATGGCCGAGTCTGTGCTGTTAGGCGGTCTGGCCAACCTGTCACCTCCAGCTTTACGTCTTTGCGGGGTGGTGTTGTGTGCCGTCCAAACCTCCACTTTTATGTGCATTGTCGGTCACAGAATATCGGTTCTGATTGGTGGAATGCTTCAGATACCAAACATTCCGTGTTCCGTCAGGGTCCATAATAGTTTGACGCGCCGGTACACACCCGAACATTAGTACGTAAATTTCCCATTTATTCCATCCTCGGCGATGAGGTCCGCTAAATCGTCCTATTTTGCCTCAAGGATCAGAGCAGGTTACGCCTTGCGTTGCTACGTCGGGACGGTACTAGCGACCTTGGGACCCTTGCCGGGCCCCAGAACCCGGAGACTTGCGCTTTGGGCGGCCTTGGGGACCCACAGTGATGCCTCCATTTTCTAGGTCCGAGCCCAATGTGCACTCGCATATCATGCTCCCCATCACTCGCTGCCGTCATCTCTGTGCGCCTTGCGGCTTGAGCAGTGGATCTGCGGGCATGCCTCGCCCGCCTGTCCCTCCAGACGGGGCTCGAATGACTGGGGGACCCCCTTTCCAGTGCGTGCGAGACAGCACGACTGCCAAATGGTCAAACGATCGTCCGTGCTGCAACATGTGCATCAGTTACGTGAGCTTCCAGTTAGCCGTCAAGCTTGCCGCGGAGTAATCTGATGATTTTTTTGTCTTTTTATAGTGCGTATTCGGAGGTTCTCTGATTCTTCCGGACAGAGACACGAGGCAAGGTGTCTAGTGAAATCAATGCTCATTCGCATTGCTATTCAGGAACGTGTGACGGCTCGGATGAGTCCTTCGATCGTGTTCCGACACGAGCGTTGTCTATCTCGTCTCGGTTGCAGAGTGGCTGCCGCAAGGTGCGACAAGTGACTTGATCTCCGACTGCGACATGCAGGGGCGGATAGCGCCCGACATTCTACGCCACTGCAGTATCCCGTAACCTTCGGACATGAACCTTGCACACCTGCGCCAAGGAAACCACCGTCGACCCAGATTGACAGGGCGCAGGAGGTCGATCTGCCGTCGGATAGTTCATGTCCCCGAAATGAAGTAGCTGCTCTACAACATTCAGCCCGCCTATAGCTTCCCCGACTAGTCACTAGACGCCATCCCGCTCCTTTGTTGCACCGGCTTGCATGCCCCCAGAGCGAGGGGGCTCCCCGTTTCCCAGCTGACCAGGCTTCGCCACCTCACGTCGAGCACGATGAGGGCACCGCCCGGCCTGTCGTACCACATCGACCACCTCCGGATGTCCCGCGCTCCGCAAAAAGGAACGGCTCGAACCGCCTCCAGCTGCGGAGTACCCAGCGAGCCAACCAGCGCCCACCCCTCTACACACGCCATGGGGTGCGACGGCGCACGCACGAGCTTCTATCTCGCCCGCCAACGCGACGACCCCCGGCGCCGACCCCCTCAAGGCTTCCCGCGCGCGCCTCACGGACGGCGAGCGGAGGGCTAGCGAGGGCACGCGCCCACGTCCTCACACGCCGCGCCCCGGACGGCGTTGCAATATTGCCCGTTTTCGACATTTTCGACCTCACCCTGCGGCGGAGGGGGCCCATGTGGCGAGCGCCGGCTGCGAGACGCGCCTCGTGGCTGATGAGGGAAGCCCCCGCGGGCGACGGTTGCGTCAGTCGCGTAAGTGTGTACTGTATAAGGTGCCATACAGTGCGCCGTGCGCCGCGCCTTGAGGCCTGAAGGGCGTGTGGCGCGATGGCAGGGTGTGGTAAGGCGAGTGGGTTCTGTATTGAGTATAGCGTCAGAGGATTACTGTAGAGTTGGGCTTATCGCGAGCCCTGGGCGTCGTGCTGCTGCAGTCGCGACATATCGGACGGGACCTCGTGGGGACCTTTCTAATACGCTTTTCTCAATGACGGGAGCAGCACGGTTGACGTTGTTGCGGGCTTTGCCAGGACCTCAGAGAGACGCTGCGTGAGTTCACGGCCACGACCGAACTGTCGACGAGGACTTGACGTATCTCGACCTCAGCGATGACGCGTGGAAGGGTTCGACGTCTTTGATTATAAGCACTAGCACCGGGGCAGTGTTGGAATGTGGGGTGTTGAGTCAGAATTGAGTGCACACTTTACGCTCCGTGATAGATGCATTGCGATGGAATGTCTAGCAGGAGTAGACGCTAGTACGCGAATAGAAACCTGAATGCAGCACCATTGTCTAGAACTTCGTGCATGGCTCGTGGCGGACTGGAGGTAGGTCGCGCGTACCTAACGTCTTTCAGTCGCCGCCTGTATACCGATTCTCGCAACATGTCCCTTCCCCGAATATTCTTCGCGTTTTCCCGCCATTTTCCCCTGTGTATGCGCGAGGGCGTGCTCGCCGCGTTCTCGAAGCTTTTGGGGGGTTCGACTCAGAATCCGAGTGGGAGAACCCGAGGACACCACCACCCGCCGGCGCCCCCAGCCATCAGACAAGCTTCAGGCCTCTGCCGCTGAGCTTCTTTGGCTTCCTGCCACCCGTGTGCGCGTGCGACTCCGAATGGGCACTTGCACTGTGCATTACTTACTCTATGCACGGCATTCACCGCGGCCATGCTTTGCAGTTCACCTCCGACGGCGTTGACCGGGCGGAGTTAGGGCCGTAGCGTCCGCGTGCTGCTGCTACTGTAATGCCGCCTTGCCATCCGAGCTTTCCGCACCCACGTTGTGCACGATCTGCTGATCCCGCCTTGGAAGCACAGTCGGGTGATACTCGGGGAGCTTCGATGGTTTGTTTCTATCGATAGGGTTAGGGCGGGCAACGCAACGTGGCTGGCAGAATGGATGGTGCGCGAGTGCTAATGTAAGTACATGACGGTGGCGTTGAGCCTTTTGTGGCAAATCCCTGCTACCACGTATGCCGCAGGTGCTTTCGGAAGGGGGGCAAGGGCGTCCGGGCCACGGATTACACGGCTAGCATGACTATCGGCTGGTGGGCTGGTGGTAAGCGCCGTGACTACGATGAGAATGCGAGAGATGTTGACGAGAGACGGTCGGCCTCCGCAGCCCGTCGACTGCACCCCGACATGAAGAGCACAAGAACACGCTGCGGGTTGACTTATTGCGGGGTAGGCGTGAATGCATGAAGAGCTGACGAAAACGGATGGCGTACTGCCATGGGCGGAGATTGGACACCGCACGGAGTGTATGCTGGGCGTGCATTCTCTGTCAACGGGGTGCGCACGGGTACTATGGATACCCCGCGTCGAGTGATATGTCCGGTATGTGCATCTCGTAACGAAGGTCGAGTTGTGGCCGACGTGCCGTGGATGCCGTGGATATACGCGCTTGCGAGATAGCTGGGGAACGGGGTGATGCCCCACGTTGGGTGTTACATTAAACTTTGACATGGTATACTGAACACGTTGCAAGCGATAGTTACCCGCCTTGTCTTTTGTGCTGTGAAAGGTGGCCGGTTGGTGTTGTACACCGCCCAAGTCCTGGAGGTCGGCGAGTATTCTTCTCCTCGGAGTCGAGGAAGTAGACACGAACTGTGGGTGACGGAGAGGGCCATATCCGGAGAATTCAGCTAGATGTCCTAGCAAGCGGACATGAGGGGGAAGTGCAATGAGAGAGTTGCCGTGGAGAAGCGTAGGGGGCGTGGCGAGGCTGCCTCGGAGAACTGCACGGGCCGATAATGGGTGATGGGCGAGACCACAAATAATAGCGTTGGACGCCTGTCGGCATTGTGACGGCGGAATGTCGTGCAGGTGCTGTCGACCACGATGGATGGGTCAGGAGACGCAAAGATGCCGTAGGGTGGTGCACCCTGCGCCGAGAACACACGTCAAAAGATCGTGGTGGATAGTTACGACATATTCACTCACTAGGTTTGATCGCTGACGAGAAGCGATCACCGTCAGCCTTTTGCTCAAGACGTCGCGGACCGCACGATGAGGGAGGATTAGCAAGTCAGGTGTCTGAAGAAATCACGCACCTGAGTACCGGAATGGTGAGTGATGATATACGCACCTCCTGCCTCGGCCTTTGTAGGTCGCTCGGCTGACAAACAGAGCCTGGAAGAGCAAGGATGATTCCCTCAACGGCACCGATGTGCTCCGCTCACTCCCATGGAGGTGAGAGCACCATGGCCATTCGACGTCCACCTATCCGAGGGTGGGCACAATCGCCGATCACGAGAAGTGGGATACAGACACCTGGGGACGCTGGCCATAGCACCCAGACTCCATCCACCTATCCCTGTCACTTCTGTATCGCGCCGAAGTATCCAACATGAGAAGGCGACAGGACGGGCGGCGGTGGAAGCAGTAATGAAGAAGAGTTCTGCCGGGGATAAGAATCAATGTCCTCGAAGTTGAATAGTGTTCGTCGTAAGATTCACTGACCATCGGTAAACGGTGCAGATCTTTCCATGCATCTTCAGAATTAAATCCGACATTTCCGGGATTATGCAAGCGGGCAAGGTGCAATTGAGAGGGAGGGGACTGGTCGATGGTGGGGAGTCGGGGTCGAGGTCGAGGGTTACAGCACTGGGCCAACGGATTCCATGACGACAGCCGGGCGGGCGGAGAAAGCCGGGTGGCGGTGTCTGATCTACGGCGGGCGCTCACCTCGCACGCGTCAGAGGCCAGCGCCAGTTGCAGTGGCTCATCTTCCTGCCTCCATCATCTCTCGTTCTGACACAACTTTTTCTCTCCATCCTGTCCAGCAGAATGCTCGGTGATAAAGGCTCTATGGCCTATGACTGCTCTTGACGTGCTGCCATGCGAAGCTACTCCCTCGAACAAGATACAGATGCACTCAAGAGCTTCTTTACTGGCAACCGTGATCGTCAGCGTGGGTACCCAGCGTTCGTCCGTGCTGATCTTCTCACCACCCACTCAGCAGTGAGAGGCGGTGAGTTACTCCTTCCTTTGACTATTGTTGATAGTCGTCCTGATTCCATGTTGCGACAGACTGCGGTTAGTGCCGCCCAGGTCGCCAAAATGCCTCCCAACAGCGCTCAAGAACGCTGAAGCGGAATGAGCGTATCGCCGCCCATAGCCAGTTACTACAGACTGCATATACCGCTGCTGTCTTCAGACACCGCTCATCAAACTCTCCCCCGCTGATCGTAAGTAATCTTCGCGAAGCTTCATGCATTGATCTCCCCCTTCAAAGCACTCTACATAAGCCCATCCGACAACCTTGGAGGGCACCCACCCCCACATCTACTTCCTCATGGACCGCTCATTCACCCTCGAGAAGCTAGCAGTTGAACTGCTTACGCATATATCCTTCTTTGCATGCACCGACGGTGGCCAAACCGGTTGCTCCCTCGCCCTTGTCTCAAAACGCATTCACTACGCATCCCGCCCCGCTCGTTTCTACTCCGTCCAGCTCCTCGATTCTCCCACCCAGATCGAAAAGTTCCTCCAGTGCTACCAGCAAGAGCAGGCTCGTGCTGTTGAACACATCCCTCGTGTCCGACACCTTTGCCTTTCCTTCTTCGGGAAGGGATTGGCAACCGCTCCTACCACCAGTGCACCCAGCCCTGCTCCCAGGTCGAGGGCCGAATGGCTCGCATCGCTGCAAAAGCGAGCCCAGCACATGCAGTCTGGCCAGGAGAGCCTTGACGAACAGTATAACCGCGTTATCCCAGCCTTGATTCGCACCGTCGCTCCGGATATCCGCTCGCTCGCGCTTATGCAAGCGCAGTGGAGGAGTTCGGCCGTTCTCCGCTGCCAGTTCCCCTGCCTGGAGGAATTCACCCTCGTTGGGGGCGATCCCTCCTTCCTTCCCTTCGACTTCCTCCCGAGCGACAAACCCATTTATCCAGCACTCAAGCGGCTCCATCAAATCGAGTCGCTCGTCAACAAGGACATCGATTTTCTCAAGTGGGCGAAACACGCGCCGAACCTGACCCACCTTCGCACTTCACGCCTGGACTATCATCCCCGCGTCACCGTGGACTCGCTCGTGCAATCATTCAGTAAGTTTCTCGTAACGGCGTCTTAGAACCGGGCTTCAACTAACCGTTCTGCATCGTTTACTAGGTGCGTCCGCGCCGGAGGACCTCTTCCCGCACCTCGAGCAGGTCGTCATCCAGCCCAAACCCGGCCCCACCCCTGGCGCTCGCCAGGACACCGCGGAGCTGTCATACCGCGACTTCATCAGCCACATCCGGAAGTCCGCCGCGAAGGCGCGGGTACCGGTGCTCCTGCTCCCGCCCATGGAGCTGCCGAAGCTCGCCCCAGGGATGGACCCCAGCCGTGGCTGCATCATGAAGCTGCGAGGCGTATGGCAGCAGGCCATCGAGGGCAAACATCTCAGCTGGGAGGGCCCGGTCACCGAGCCCCCGGTCCCTGACCGCGTTGAGGACCAGGGGATGCCGTCCACCTTCCATACGCCGCTGTCGACTAGCGGGATGGTCGCCGTCGGTGCCTGATGCTTGACGTTTTCGCCTCGGTTTGTATGTCTCGCTTGTGGACTTCAACGGATATTTGCTATTGGAACAGTGGATTCGGACTTACGGATTCGGACCTGTGGACTCGGACATGTGGACTAAACAAAAACAATCCCGTCCCGGCACGCTCACTTGTATTTTATCACAGACATTCCTTCATATTCTATACACTGTTTTCTCGGCGCCGACCTGCCCCTCCATGTGCTGTTGTACCGTTGAAACCTCCCTCCCAAAGCTTGATGGACACGGGCCTGATATTGCTATCCCCGACTAACTTGGGCATCTCCTTCAGGGATTCGACGACGTATGCGCACTTGACCATGAACATGGCCGGGTTTCCAATACCCACGAGGGTATATGCGCGGCCCAACTCGGAATGAATGAACATAACCGATCCTGCTGTTCTGAGGTGAGCCCGAGCTCGAGCGTCTCTCCAGCCCACAGCATGTCACACTCACGTTCGCGCCCGACGTCCGTCCTCGCAGTTGCGCCTGCGATCACGGGCAGTGTCTGCATCACTGTCCTACCGTCGGGCACGATGACCGCCGCGCTGATCGTTGTGACGCTTTCATGCTGATCGTGTCGAGCGTGACGCGGATCGAGTTCTGCACTGCGGGCTTGAAAGCTTGACCCTCGGCAGACACGACGTCTGGGTCGGGCGGTCAAACGCCCCGGACGCGCCGAGGCTCTAGACACACTTGAAGTCCTTTGCGGAGGCTGTTGTCACGTCATGACCTTGCGCCCAGATAGTGCTGCGAGCTAGACCCTAAACTACTAACTGGCGAGAGCTGCAAGGGAGAATGAGCACTGGGTCGTGAATGATCTTCAATACAAGCGCGGCCGCTACGCAGGGGACGTACTTGTTCCACCATGGATGTATATTCTCCTCGCTGGACACCTTTGCGAATGGCTTGACGAAGCTAAGCCGCTTCGGGAGGTATAACGCATTCCGCCCCTCTTCAGACTACCCCCCGATGCCCCACCTCCTGCAGCCTCCCTGCCGCTTCCTCCCCCCGCCGCCGCCCACTGTGAAGCGCGCAGCGCCAGGTCTCGGGCCGGGGTTCCTCGTTGGTTGGCAACCTGCAAGGCACCGTGACGTCCCCCTACGGGATATGTACCTCGTTGTAGGTGCCTCAAATGCGTGCGTGTATCAGCCGACCGCGCTCTTATGGCGCCTAATAGGTATTTTCTGATGACTACCGGCGGGACCATCGTCAGTGATTCTTACCCTGAGTCCCTGACATTCAACATTCCAAGCATTTAGATTAAATGTCCAGCAGAACGTCATCCTCGGCATCCTGACATGCTTCTGTGGGCTCGCTGCCACTGCGTGCGTGCACATTGAGAAGGTAACACGGCATTCAATTGCAATTGGCACTGAGAGTGCTGACTGGTACTGTGCACATTTCCTCCTGTGCTGGATGCTGTCACGGTGCTCTGACGTGCCACACTGCCGAGAAATGCTCAGCCTAGTGTCTCAGTGCATGCCTCGCCTTCATACAGATCAGTATCCGTAAAAATCAGAAACAATATGTACAATTCCTATCCATGCTAGAATGACGGGTTTCGGATGTCATAATCACTACACTCATACACAAGCTCGGTATTGGCATGTACGCAAATGCCTCTTAGCGCCGAAAAAAGAGCGGGATCATGGGTGGACAGACGGACGACGATCTTCCGACGCGGCACGGCATCATCAACAGGGAAGAGCCCGTCTAGTAACGACTTGCACAACGTCCAATGCCACTTTTTCTCCGAGTCCTTCTCTAGCATAGCCAACAACGCGGGCCCCTGGTGCCGTAGAACCAGCGTCCTCATGGCCGGGGGCAGCGGTCCCATCGCGTGCAGGCAGTGTGCAGGCGGATCGGGCTGGGCACCAAGAGCTCCAGCGTCTCGGCGTTCGGGCACACCCGCCAGATGGTCATCGCGACAACTGTCGTGCACCAGGACAGCGAGAGGTGCCGCACATCGAGGAAGGGTTGGACAACAGGGGCAGTGCTCTGGCGAGGGGCATATCTGCGATTCCCGTCGCGTGTGTGCCGCCACTGCTTGCTCAGCGAGTATGGGAAGTTTGCGATTGTGAACGCGAAGTGGACGGACAGGTGCGTGACCCGCTGTGGGAACGGCTCCTGTTCGAGGTGCTTGAAAATGTCTTCGTACCCCACGTCCATGTACCGGAAGGCGATGTGTCGGAGGTATGGGAGATAGTCATGGTTTTGTGCCATTGTCTGCAAGACGAGCGAAATAGCGCCAGACGCGTCGTCTGCTGGAGAGGACGGGCTTTGGACGGTGGCTAAGTTGGGTAGGGCACCAGGGCAACTCGTGAAAGCCTTCCCGCCCACGTAAAAAGTGATGGAACGACACAGATCATTCGCTCTGAGTGAGATTCGTTTTCTGGCAAATAGACCGTCTGCAGCTGTTTGTATCGGTGACTCGGACGGCGTAGATACGAGCCGGATGAAGGCGGATGCGTTCCGCTTGTCGTAGATGTGGACGTCACGAGACGCGATGCAGGCCATGAGCGCAAGCCAAACGCGGTTGACCAATACGACGTTTTCCAACGAAGCCCATCGTTCCTCCGGTGATTGTGGCATATCCCAGAGTTCGATGAGGATGAGACATATGAGTTCTGGCGGAATCCGCGGCGGGAACGACTTCATGGGGGAACTTAAAGTCGCAAGATGGGTGGATTCTTTACACGTCGATATTTTCGCAGTGGTTTGGGTGGCGCAACTACAATATGTCCGCTCGAATTCATGGTGAACAGTTTGATCGATGTTCTCGAGTCCGAGCGGAGCGTTGGTAGAGACGTCCCGGGAACATTGCTTTCGAATTTTGAAGGGCACAAGCCCCTTGATTAGGGTGAGAAGTCGGAGAGTCATGGAACTAGATAGGAGTAACAATGGAAAAGTTGTGTCGCGGCGAGCTGGATGCACGAGATGTATGATGAGAATGATTGGCCCGACAGAGGCAGAGACGATAAGGCAATGGTGATGGTAGTGGTGATAGTTGTGCCCGGAGGTTCCAACTGTTCATTTGGTTAGTATTTGAACTCAGCTGAAGCCCAAGAATGGAGGACGGACGAGACAAACTACAGAAAATAGGAGCAATGTCATCGGCGGGATTGCCATTTCCTGGAGAGACCCTGAGCTTCCCTGACATCCTAGGTCGCCCGGGGTCGTAAACGGCTCTCAGGAAGCTTCTTCCTGGGAACCTGGAGCTCCTCAGGCTGCTTCCCCAGGCACTCCAGCAGCACTCAGGAAGGAGCGCTTTTGCTGATGGCCAGTCCCCTAAAGTTGGGTCAACCTACTAGTACACAGATGCTGATGTATCCGCTGCCAATCAGGAAAAACCTCCTATGATATTCCGCACTATCTATCGCTAATTACCGTGTTTAGCGGATTAGTATAATGATACAAGTCCCTTACTAATGAGCGGCGAATAGCTCCGGAATAGTTCGAATATTCATTCAATAGTCTCACTGGATTCTGGCTTAGAACCAAAATATATATTGAAAGGCGGAGACTAGATACATTGCAGTCCTTGTCTACAAAAAACAGATACACCTATGCACACAGCAACCGCATCATAAACCGACATGGCGCCATGGGCGCTAGAAAACTCGACTCAGAATAGCGATGACCAATGCACCGGCATCGGAAGACTTACAACGACCAAAACGACGTGTGGCATCAACTCGGAAAGCGAATGGATACGGATACTGGGCCAACTAGGGTTGCGCAGGCCTCAGTACTGGAGGGGGAGGGGAACATACCAGTGCGTGCTCCCGGGCCCGGTCTCTACCCGACCTCCACAGGGGTGAGTGTTGATACGGTTAGCGGCCGTGCCCGCTGGAGCATTCAGGCATTCGCCGGTTGGAGGGACACTGTAGCACTGTAGAAGCTGCATCAGTGACCGTCAAGATACCAGAAGGAACGACAAAGATGCTAAAATGCAAAACTGTATGCACAGGGCTGATTGGACTGCACATGTAACAACCCCGAATGACGTCCAGAGAGTCGAAGTATGCGCTTCCGAGCGGGATGTTCAAACATGTGCATGCGAGCGTCGCGTCAGTCAGCGGCTGCGAGGCCAATATGTGTAGTCCGCCTTGTCCGTCGAATCAGCAAGTACTATACACATACGTCGGGCCCTCGAGGCTATGGAAATCTAAACCAGTCAATTCGGATGGTCTAGGATTTGGAATCACTGCGACAATATGTCTACAACGCCAGGCTGGAAGATTGTTAGGATATGTAATATGGTGAGGCCTCAATTGGACAACGATACAACGGATGTATTGATACATCTATACGGATAACCGGGTGCTTCTAACAACTCATAAGTCCTCTACGAGTTGTAAACAATTGGTACCCGGTACATCTTGGTCTCTACGGCAGGAATGACGTCGTCTTCCCCATACACCTTCGCGATCTTGTACATCTTCGTCTCCACGGGGGTATCACTGCTTGCTCCCTTCTTCGGAACGGCTTTAGCATCCTTCTTCGCAACCTCAGCAGGGGTGGCCGTACCGGTCTGCGCGCCCGCCTTGCTCGCGATGCTCGCCGCGCGCCCGTCGGGGATGTGGATGAACTCGCGGCGGCCCGCGACGACTCCGTCGAAGATGTAGTATCCCTTGCGCTCGAACTGGATGATGTCGCCCTTCGTGAGCGCTGCGACGTTCGCGTCTGCGCGCGCCTCGTCGCGGAACTCGGACACGGGCGTGACGAAGTCCTTGACGTCGTCGTTCTCCTCGAGCTTCTTCTTCGTGATCAGGTAGTCGTGGTCGAGCAGCGTCACGTCCACGAGCGCGTGCGCGGCGTCGGGCTGCGCGAGCCAGGTGATCTTCTTCTTCGTCTTGCGGAAGTCGCCCTCGAGGTGGAGCTCCATCTCGATCGCGGTGACCACCCCGGACGCGTCCATCGTCTTCGAGCGGACGATCGCGTTGCCCCAGTCCATGAGGGTGACCTCCTCCTGGTCCTCGAAGGAGGCCGCGTCCTCCTGCTCGACGAAGATCTGGGACGAGTACACTGTCTGCTTCTCGCCGACCTCGGGGTTCTTCTTGTGCTTCGGCAACGTCTTGACCTCAACCTCAGCA
Organism: Ganoderma resinaceum; assembly: GCA_964023155.1. Lineage (NCBI taxonomy): Eukaryota > Fungi > Basidiomycota > Agaricomycetes > Polyporales > Polyporaceae > Ganoderma > Ganoderma resinaceum. Next base: position 3,347,163 of record OZ026794.1, read on the forward strand.
GGCCCACCCTTGATCGTTACAGGGACGCTATACGCAAACAGACCCGGTCAACGTGAAACCGGGCATCCATGATGTCGAAAGGTACTTACATATTCGTGTTGGACAGCGCCCAGAAACGGGGAGCAATAGGGTCGATGACCTTCTTGTTGAGCGTCCAGAGCGTGTCCCACTCGAGCGAGACGATCGCCTGCGAAGGACCCTGCGCGAGCATGTACTGACGGAGGGCCTCCACGGTAAGCCCGCGACGACGGATACCGCGCACGGTGGGGAAGCGGGGGTCGTCCCACCCGTGTACGATGCCGGTGTTTACGAACCAATGCAGTTTGCGCTTGGAAAGCAGCGTGTAGATAAAGTTCAGACGACTACGGGGCGAGACGTATCAGTCAGACGGGCACGCCTTCAAGTGTGCACGGTACTCACCTGAAATCCCAGATGTTCACTTTGCGGATGTTGAGAGCCTCCATCATCCACTGGTACTGGGGGTTGCGGTCGCGGTACTCATTCGTACGCAGAGCGTGGGTGACGCCCTCGTGCGAATCGACGATCGGGCAAGCAAAGTCGTAAGTTGGGTATACCTTCCACTTGTCTCTGTGAAGTACTCCTCAGATTACGCCTCAACCAATCAAGAATAAGGGGTAACTCACCCTGTGCGGTGGTGGGGAGTCAGGTTCGTCCGGTAGATGACAGGATCGCGAAGAGCCTTGTTAGGGTTGTCGACGCTCAACTTTGCCCGAAGACACCAACGGGTGCCTTCGGGCGTCCCCTTGGTCATCTCCTCGAAGTGCTTCAGGTTGTCCTCGACAGAGTCGTCGCGGTGCTTGGAGGCGATGCCGTCCATGCGCTCCTTCCGCATCTGCTCCTGCTCGGTGTCGTCGGCGTACGCCTTGCCTGTCTTGATCATCTGCAGAGCGTACTCGTATAGCTCGGCGAAGTAATCGGATGTATGCGTGACTCGGTCGCCATGGATGTCAAGGAGCGCAAGATCCTCTAGGATGGTCTCTTCAAACTCGGTCTATTGTGGAAACCGGATCAGGCCTGACAGCTGCGTTATAGGCTGAGGGGACATACCGTCTCCTTGGTGGGATTGGTATCATCGAAACGAATGATCATCTTGCCCTTGTACATCTTCGCGAAGTACTGGTTGAGCATGGCCGCCTTCGCATGACCGATGTGCAGGTACCCGCTTGGCTCGGGAGGGAAACGGGTGACGACCTCACCCTCTTTGGCATCTTGAAGACCAAGAGCGAAGGATGCCGCAGTTTTATTGGACCGTGCTTTGGCCGATTTGGCCTCTGTAAGGGAGTAGCATGGGTTCCAGCACGTCTGCTTTCGTCAGTATCGTGGAGAACGCACCGCTGAGGCTCGCAATAGCAAGTTGCGTTGACTCCAACGACTCGATGTGAGTAAACCAACGGTTTAGATGGACATGTTTGTTGTTTTTAAGGAGACCGACGATTTTCACACTGCCTGCGATTCAGTGGACAGTGTTAATGAAGGTGTGTGAAGGTGTGCATATGCATACGGACTCTTCAAAGCGCCCCAAACAATGAAATCAGCAGAGGTGACATCATGGCCGACGAGGAAAGTTCTAAACGCCAGGTGGTCGTCCAACGAGTCGAGTGCTGCTGTAATTTGTGGGAAGGCTGTGGTCGTCGGCAATGACTTCGCGAGGGCAAAGTACGAAGTCGTCTAAGAAAGGCAGGACTGAGTCTGGATGATGCATACAGGATATGGGCTACGCACCCTTGCGCTATCGTTCGAGAGCCCGCCAGCCTTAGCCAGTGTTTGAACGATCTCATCCTCGGTGGTGAGTTTCGATCCGTCGATTTCCAGAGTGATGGCTGTGGCAGCAGGGTCGAAGTTAAGGACGGCCTTTTTGGTGAAGGTGGCGATGGCAGCGGAAGCCCATGGAAATGGGGCAGCGGAAGGGGATAATGTGAGAGTCCCAGCCATGATGCCGGTGTCGTTGTCGGAGAGGAAGGAGTGCGGACTGGTCTTCCGACAAGGTTGCTTAAAAGATCGATAACATGTAATGACTCCGATCGAGTCGATCTTATTCTTATCTTATCTCTGGCGCTTACACACCCCGGTTGTCGCGGGCTCCTTGGAAGGCACTTACACCGACCACTGACGCGACCAGTCATATCCGGCATTGCCTTCTGTCACCGCTCTTGTCTTTCTACCACCTTGCACCTGTCATGGACCATAGCATCTTTCAGCATCGCCCTGGACATCCTCAGCTCTTAAGAGAGTTTGCCTTTCTAAGGACTGACCCCAACCGTACCTCTTGACAACCCAAGGAATGTCCCAGACCGTACCCTCAGGCTCGTCGACTACGGAGCCAACCTCCCAGCAAACGGCTATCATCCACGACTCTTACGACATCACTCTTCCTCCCAAACACCCAGGGTTCGGCTGGACACGCTTCGTTTGTATCTCCGATACGCACTCGCATATCTTTGCTGTCCCTCCCGGCGACGTTCTGCTTCATGCCGGTGACTTGAGCAAACACGGTACTCTCAAGGACCTCGAAGTCACCCTTGACTGGCTGAAAGCCCTCCCCCATCCTGTGAAATTGTACGCGATGTTATTATTTCCCCTTCAAACATGCGCTAATACCAAAACACTTCTTCAGTTTCATCGCAGGTAATCATGATGTGGGTCTCTCTACCGGTGAGCCTTTTCACCAGAGCTAACTACTTTGTCCAGGTGTGTTTGGACGCCAACTACGAAGCCGGTGGTTTCTTGCGATCCATGAAGCCCTGGGATCTCAGTGACAAGGTTGATCTGGAACGTTCTTCGTAAGCTGTGATACTTATGCATATCTCAGGATCTCACGGCCGCGAGAAGGCTTGTTCGTAGCAAGGCGCTGCGCAAATCTGGGATGATATACCTGAAGCACCAAGCCGCCATCTATACGTCAGGGACTGGTAGGCAATACACAATATATGGCTCGCCGGTACGTCTCCCATACGCGCACATTCTACGCCTACTTTACACTTGCCTCCAGGCCGCTCCATTTTACTCCATTGGCGCATTTCAGTACAATCTCGGTGATGGAAAGGCCATTTACGACCGTATACCTGCGTCGACAGACATTCTCTTGACGCATACACCCCCACTCCGCACTTGCGACCTCACCAAAGGTGGCGCCAACGCGGGATGCCCAGAGCTGGCAGACCGCCTCGCCCATATAGACTTGGAGAACTGCAGGCTACACGTCTTCGGGCATATTCACGAGGCCCATGGTGCAATGATTGTTGGTCAGACGAGACGGAACCCTAATGGGCGGGTAGCAGTTAATGCAGCTCTCCCGAGAATACCCCTCCCGATCATCGTTGACCTCAAGGACTGACTCTGATGACCGAATTTCCCTTGTTCTTGTGCGTTGTGCCATTTACATTCTGTGTAGCTATAGACGCCTTCAATATACCCACAACCATGCGTAGAAGCATGACGCTGATCACAGACCGCTTCTCGAGCTGGGGTTCTCGGCCTCGGCAGCAGGACCGCTATCCAGTGGGCGACTTCCTTTTCACAGGATGATTACACAGCCACGCCCTCAGGATGGCCCATATAACAGACAGAAGCTAGGGGCTCTGCCCATTCCGACCACTACGACCACCATGGACAGTCTTCCGACGGAGCTTCTCCTCGAAATCTTCGACCTTGCCTGTGCTGACAATGCTCTCGCAGCGCGTTCGCTGTCCCTGGTCTCAAGAAGAGTCCACAACGCGTCCCGCCCATTTCGTTTCCGGATCATATCGCTATATGCCACCATGGCGAATCTCCAAACACTCATCTACAGCATGGGGGTTGAGCACAATCGGAGCCCAGACATGCGACCTAAATGCCGCCACCTCTTTCTCGAATGCCCCTATTCGAAACCATGCGAGTCAGACACCACTGCACTTACTTTCACTGACGCACTCACGTCCACATCCTTGCGCGAGCGGTCCTCCTCCGCTGTCTTCTGTTACGCCAACTCGAGGCGAACAGAAAATGACTGTCACCAATGGGCCGAGCACTTGTCCTCGCTCCTGGACATTGTGGCGCGGGATCTCGAAACGTTCACACTCGTCGCTTTTCCCGACTTCCATGGGCCCATCGTGTTACCCTGCCCCTTCCCGGCGCTACGCGAGTTCACCATCGTCGCTCGCAGGTTTCCCCTGCACTTCGATCCAATCAGGGTCAATCGCACATGCTTTCCCTCCCTGAGACGCTTCCACCTGGCGCCACTAGGAGAATCCGAAAAGGCTCATGAAGATCTTGCTCTCTTGGCTCCACATGCACCAAAGCTCACCCATTTCCGCATCTCCCATCTTCCTCGCCAACACAACCTGACAGCGCTCATGGGCCTGTATAGTGAGCATATTTTCTACTCTATCTGGCGCACTCTAACCCACCCGTGATTTAGGGAAGGAGAAGCCCCACACAGCATTCCCGAACCTCGAGCGCGTCCTCATCCAGCCCGTCCAGCCCTCAGAGAAGTACGGCCCCTCCATGATGTACTGCGACTTCGTCACCCGCCTGTGGTGCTCCGCACAGCGAGCGCGGGTCCCAGTATACCTCATCCCCCGGGATGCCAAACTGCAGGGGGCGGACTACCAGGCGTCCGTGCGGAAGGCAAGGGAGGAATGGGAGGACAGGATCAGGGGCGGCGAGGGATGCTGGGCCGTCCGGGAGGACTGGGCCAACCGGAGCGACGTCGGGCACGTCGTCCCGTGGCACCTCCTCATCATGGGACAGCGTTGAACTGGATTTGGTCAGTGGTTTGTTCACCTTTGCCCTCTCTTCCTTCGTTTTCTTTAGGACCCCTTCCTATTCTGCGGAGATGGACAACATCTGACATGTGATGCAATTTAGGTTGGCGGGCTCCTATCTCTCTCACGGATGCTGTCTGGCGCTACGGTCTCATGCGGGAGGTTTGGGGAGTCGAGGTTGCGTCAGGCGGCGTGCTGTTGGAAGCTCGTCTCCCACCGTCATCGCCCTCACTCGAGAACTGCCCCTACCAAAGTTATACGTGCATTTCCTGGTCCAGAGAACAACTCCAGAAGCCTGTTGGAACCATTGTGGCGATATGTGAGGCGCCGTTCCTGCTCTACTTATATAGTCATGTCATGACCTGTCAGCCTCTACAGTTCTCGCTAGTTCCCATCGTCACGGCATTGCTGTGCTTACTTGCATTGCATCGAATGGGTCAGCCGCTCATTAAGTCAGTGTTGAGTCACCCAAAGCTGTGTATTGCAACTATATAGACCATCAAGGAGGTCTACGTTCAATCGTTCGACCCCGTCATTACGTCGCTACTGGGGTACGTGGACATCTTTTGCCAGCGCAGCTCAAGTTGACCTTTGACGTCACAGACCCCAATGGATTCCCTTCCTGTCGAGATCCTCACGCCTATATGTTTCCTTGCTTGCACCGATGGCGGCCCCACGGCATGCTCGCTATCGCTCGTATCCCATCATATACATGCCGTATCTCGCCCAGCTCGCTATCACTCCGTCGCATTCAGCGGCCCACGCGTTCTCACTGCGGTGCCGCACTTCCTCGCGCGCCTGAAGGAGGAGCACGAGGACCGCAAACGCGCCGCGGCCGCCTCGAGAGTCCGCCATCTGTTCGTCTCGGTATTGCCTCCCCTCGGCGACTCGCAGACAATGGTATGGAAGCTGTACGTGTTCACAGTCACGACGCTCCTTCGGACGGTCGCTCAGGATGTCGAGACCCTGTCTTTGGTGTTCACACCTTGGGGACCCGGGCCCATCAAGCCCATCGAACTGGACGTGAAATTCCCGAGGCTGCATGAGCTCACCGTGTCTGGCGTCTCGTTCTCGGCCCCTCAGCTTGGGTCGCCGGCGTTCCCTGCCCTTCGTAGACTGCATCTGATTTCTGGCCCGTGTCCCCGCGAGTGGACGTCGTTGACCCCGAACGTTACACATCTACGCTTGTCGGAGCTTCCGGACTTGGTCGTCGAACCAGGCATCTCGTTCAAAGACTTGCAATTATTCACCCGTGAGTGTACTTTCATCACCAGAGGTGTCCGTCAACTTTCACTCACATAAACATCCGTTTGACGTTTAGGCGAAGAACCCGAAACCCTCTGGCTGCCGACGCCGACGGCAGATTCGGAGACACAGGACGGCCCAGCGCATTATCCCAACCTGCAGCAGCTCATCGTCCAGCCTTCCTCTCTTCCGCGTTCGCGCGGGCTGGAGTTCTACAAGGACTTCGTTCATTGGCTCTGGATCTCCCAGCCCGCCGCCAGGGTGCCGATGTACCTCATACCCGCGGACCGGGGTGTGGACGCGGATCAGCGGGCCAAACAGGAGAGGTGCAGCGCGAAGGCGAAGGACCTGTGGCTCGCCGGCGTGGAGGGCTCGCAGCGCAGTTGGGAGCCGGACGAAAAGTACGCGCACCTGGCCCGGAGGAGGGGGGAGGACATGCCGCTGTACCTGAGGCCGTGGGCGGAGGAATGGGCGACCGGCGAAGGGCCGTCTGGTGCAGGTGTACGTTTGTTCGTGTTGTTTATAGTGGACCCCAGAGCTAACATTGGCGTCCGAATGTTGCTTCCGTTGTAGAGGGCGGAATATGTGGCAGGCACGCAAGGCCCACGGAACGACCCGACTCGAACCGCGTCGGGGAGAGGCTGGAGGCAGAGAGAAGCCGAGGCTCGAGTATCGGTCAGGAACGCTCGGATTCCTGCGACGCGGGCTCCGGGAGATATGCAAGCAATCGAGCGGGAGTCCGAACGGGGAGAGAGTGTGTCTTTGGGCTTGGAACCAGGGGACGGCTGAGCATATATGCATGATCGGCGACGTCTGAAGATATGAGTTGAGTTATTCCTTTTACCTCGGTGCGACGAGACCCATGGGTCGAATACGATTGAGGTGTTTGTTTGACGAAAGTCCGAGAACTGGCGTTTCGATATATGATACAGATGAAGATTCAATTCATGTTTCGAGATTGCAGACGAGACCGAGAAAGCACACCTTTGTTTCGCCATTCTCGCTCATTCGAAGACACGAGGAATGTAATTTGTAAAGACAGGCAGCATTAGCCACCGTTGCCGGAGGAGACGAAACGCATCGGATTTCGGAATGCATCCGGCCGACCTATGTACATTCTGTAATTGGGCAGTGCGAATTTAACAGCATCACCGACTTCAATTTGCGCATCGAACCATGCAACGGAGATCGTTAGGGCAGAGCAGGAGAGGTATCTGCATTGTAGGATGAGGACGATGTGGTTTGGGTGGGAGTTATGGAGTATGCGCCTGAAGAGGAAGTCGGGCTGCCTTGTTGGGCAAGCGATCTGAATTGTGCTCATGACTATGACTCAAGCAAACCGCAAAATTATCAGAGCTCTGACTCGGGCTCGCCCTCCATATACTCTATGCTTGCCTCACTTCTCCCTTGACTCCCGCCTACCTGTCCCTGATCTCTCTTTGTCATTTCCTTGCTATCTCCGTCATTCACGATCATAATGCCGATGCTGTGAGTAGCGCTTGGGACCATCATGACCTTGTTTTCGTCGTGGATACCGAGTACTGACCTACCGCCCTCATTCTCGCAGCGCAGACCCTTCCATCAGGTACCAACCGTACACCCCTCTCAACCTTCCTGACCGCCAATGGCCAGGCAAGGTCAACCGTGCACCCCCAATCTGGCTGTCCACAGACCTCCGCGATGGAAACCAAGCCCTGGCCAACCCCATGACCATTCCTCAAAAGATGGTCTTCTTCGAAACCCTCGTCAAGTGTGGGTTTAAGGAGATCGAGGTCGCATATCCTGCCGCGAGCGATACGGACTTCAACTTCGTGCGGATGTTGATTGAGGAGAATAGGGTGCCGGACGATGTGTGGTTGCAGGTTAGTCCCTCATATTTAAATAGCCATGGTGTCGTACCATCTATGCATCATTACCATATCTCCATCCACTCGTCTCTGTCTCATCGGTTCAAGTATGCGCTAACAGGAAATTGGGCTTAGGTCCTCACTCCTGCCCGGGAAGACCTCATCAAGCGCACAATCGAGTCCGTAGCAGGAGCAAAACGCGCGATCATCCACATGTACAACGCGACAAGTTGTTTGTTCCGGACAGTCGTTTTCCACAATTCAAAGGAAAAAACAGTCTCTCTCGCGGTGAAGCACACGGAGATCGTTCGCAAGCTCACGGATGAATGTACGGCGAAGCATGGGACCCAGTTCCGGTACGAGTACAGCCCCGAGACGTTCTCGCAGACCGAGCCCGAATTCGCGTTGGAGGTGTGCGAGGCCGTGAAGAAGGCATGGGGAAGGGCTGGAACTGCATTCGAGGACAGGATCATCTTCAACCTCCCAGCTACAGTTGAGATTGGCCCTCCGAATCACTATGCGGACCTGGTACGTTCTTCCTCTATATGTGCGTCACGCATGAGGTACTTACTGGCACCGTGGTGAAAGATTGAGCACTTCTCCCGCCACATCTCGGAACGAGAGAAGGTTTACATCAGTCTCCACCCACATAACGATCGCGGTATGTCTTGCAACAGTTATGCAACACCAGCATCATTGTCTCATATGCGCATATAGGCACTGGCATCGCTGCTGCTGAGCTCGGACAGTTGGCTGGAGCGGACCGCATCGAGGGTTGCCTGTTTGGCAACGGCGAACGCACAGGAAATGTCGATCTCGTCAACCTCGCTCTCAACCTCTATACGCAAGGTGTCAACCCTCAAGTGGATTTCTCCGACATCCAGGCTGTCATCGACGTCGTCACGGCCTGCAACGACCTCCCCGTGCACCCTCGTCATCCATATGCCGGCGAGCTTGTCTTCACTGCGTTTTCCGGCTCACATCAGGACGCAGTCAAAAAGGGCTTCGAGGCTCAGCGCGAGCGCCATGCGAAGGCGAGAGCACAAGGCGAGCCCGAGTACTGGCACATGCCCTATTTGCCCATCGATCCTGCCGACCTCGGGTGCACATACGAGGCCGTCATCCGTGTCAACGCGCAGTCGGGCAAGGGCGGTATCGCCTATCTCGTCCAGCAGCACCTGGGCCTGGATATGCCGCGCAAGCTGCAGATCGCGTTCTACCAGGTCATCCAAGAGATCGCGGACCGCGAGGCCCGCGAAATGGCCGTGGAGGACATCACCACGGCGTTCCGGAAGACGTACCACCTCGGTGGGACGGCGTACGAGGGCCGTCTGGCCCTCCGGTCGTTCAGGATCTCGGCAGAGCCTGCGCCCGGCGGCGCTGAGGGCGAGGCCGCCGACGAGCGACGGCAGTTCGACGGCACGATCTTGGTCGACGGCCAGCTGCGCGTCATCCGCGGCGACGGGAACGGCCCTCTGTCTGCGCTGCTCGACGCACTCCGCACCCATCTCCAGGTCGACCTCTGCCTGCGCGAGTACTCGGAGCACACGATCAGCCAAGACGCGAGCGCCAAGGCGGCGTCGTTCGTCGAGCTCGTCTGGAACAGCGGCGACGTCAAGGAGACGCGTGCCGCGGCGGAGTCGTTCTGGGGCGTCGGCGTCGACCCGGACATCGCGGGCTCGGGGCTGCGCGCGGTGCTGAGCGCGGCGAACAACGCGATCGGGGACCGCGCGCTCCCGGAGCTGAAGCTGAGCGTCGGGTTCAATGCGGCGTCGGGGCAGGCGGACATCGCGACGGCGATCCTGAACGCGCTGAAGCTCGAGCTGCCGCGGCGGCTGCAGGCGTCGTTCTTCGAGGCGGTGCAGCGCGCGGCGCGCGGGTCCGGCGGCGAGATCGCGTACGACGCGCTCGTGGGCCTCTTCCGCGAGACGTACGGGTACTACGAGGAGGCGGCCGAGGAGCGCTTCGCGGTCAAGAGCTTCAAGCTCGAGCACCTCAACGCGAGTGGGCAGGCGAAGCTCTCGGGCGAGTTCATCATCAACGGCAAGCCGGTCTCGCTCGAGGGCGAGGGCAATGGCCCGCTCTCGGCTGCCGTGGAGGCGGTCAACCGGGGCCTCGACGGTCGGGTGTCGATCCGTGAGTATGCGGAGCACTCGATTGGCGAGGGCTCGGAGGTCAAGGCGGCGTCGTACGTTGAGATTGCATACGAGGGCCCGGGCGGTAGCCCGAAGTTGACGATGTGGGGTGTCGCCATCGATGGCGACATTACTGCGTCGGGTCTGAAGGCGGTATTGGCTGCGACGAAGGCCGTGGAGCATGCGGACGAGAAGGCGAGAAGGGCCGCTGGGCAGCAGTAGGTCGACGCCGGTATGGTGGCGAAGACGACAAAAAACAAAAGATGTATTCCAAAAGGCAGCTGTATCTACCATCCAACATCCATCTTGTATCATGTACCGGATCTCTGCGTTTATTCCCTTGTTTAGTACATAATGAGGATGCAATTCACAGCTAGCAATGTATTGGATTTCTACTCAGTCGTACATTCGCGTGATAAATATGTTCTACAGTCGAAGGTCTCTGCCCCGTAATGTCTGGCAATCTGACGTCTACACTCTGCAATTATCAAGGTTGAAGATCATGATGTCCTCTGCCCCGATCCTGACCAGCTCATCCATGGCGTCTGCAATTTTGTTCTTCTCTACCATGACGCTCACGGCGACCCAGCCTTCCTCTTCTAGCGGGCTGATCGTCGCCGCGCGCCGTCCTGGTGTGATAGATGTGGCCTGTGCGAGGACCTCGCGCCGGATGTTGTACTCGCAGACGACGTAGCGGCCCGCGGCGACAACACCGGCGATGCGGCTCGTGATGACCTTGATGAGGGGTTCGAGGGCGAGGTGTTTGGGTGTGCTGGACTTGATGAGGACCGCTTCGGTCTGGAGGACGGTTGCGATGGCGTGCAGGCCCGCTGCGCGCATCGTGTCCCCCGATTCTGGATATGATCGTCAGTCGCCGCAGCGGCACGCAGCACCTTTACCTAAAGAAAAACGCACCGACAAGATCCACTGCGGGGTCGCAGTCAGGTCAGCTTTTACGTCCAATTGACGTGGGGATTGAGTGGGAGGTAAACGCACCGATACCATCAGCGAGGCCGAGCGAGCACGCCGCCTCTACGCTGCCCCCGACGTACTCGATGCGCGTCTGCTGGCCGTCCTGGCGCTGCAGGCGGGCGTCGACCTCCTTGAAGTATTGGCCGGCGAGCACCTCGAAGCTCGTGACGACGCGCTTGCCGGCGAGGTCGTCGACGGACTTGATGGGGCCGGCCTCGGGCACCTGGACCTGCAGCGCACACTTGCCGAAGCCGAGCTTGAGCACCTCGGTAACGTGCTTGTCCATCTGCGCCTCGAGGATGACGTCCTGGCCGGTGATGCCGAGGTCGACGTTACCCTTGCCGACGAAGGAGGGGATGTCGGCGGCGGGGAGGAAGACGCTGCATGTGGCGGCGGGTTAGAGTGGTGATCCGGGTGGGGAAGTAAGGAGGAAACGGACAGCGCGATGTTGTGGTTCTTGACGAGGCATACATCTAATCTGTGGTGTCTCCGGAACTGGATGTCGGCACCTGAGCGATGGGTCGTCAAGCTGTCAAACCGTGGATCCAACATGAATGATGCTACTGCTTACCTGCGAGGAGTTCAAGGCATTTGTCGTGTAACCTCCCTATGCGCACGTCGCAGGTTAGATGTCGCAGGCGTTCTCAGGCTGTCGGAGATGGACAGACCTTTCTTCGGGATGGCGAAGAGGAGACGACCATCGAGAGCTTCCGCGTCTGCAGCAAGGCTCAGCGGGGGCCCCATTCTGGTTGTACATATGGTACTCACTCATCTGATGGGTATATGTAGGCAAATCCGAATCAATGGGAGAGGATGGCAAATGGGAGAGATGTGCCGAGTCATTGGAAGAGATGGTCGTTTCGGACTTGAAAGATTCAGACCGAATAGATTAGATTAACCCCGGAGCGCCCGCCAGGCCCATCCGATCATGTCGGATTCGTTCAATCGAACGTTCGTCTCAAACGCCCAATTCATGAATGTGGCCTTAAGCTTGCAGAAGTACCATCGTGTTGTTCTCTCGCTTCTTCCGACGTGGTCAACCATGCATACTCTATGGACACAAGACTACACTACCGACTACAGAGGAAACACGTGCGATCAAGCCAACAAACATATGCACCCCACAGACGAATCTAGTCCAATCCCAACGCCTCAAGGTATATCCTCAAGGTAAGGGCAGGATCGACCCAAAGGACCTGCAAACATCGATGATCATGGGAGTGTTCAAGTGACATCAGTGTGAGAGATCGGTAAGCAAGCGGCCTCTGACTTACGTAGTGGTTGACGCTGTGAACAATTCTAAAGTTGACGAATCCTCCTCCACGAGCGGTATTGTCGTTCTCCACCGCCCAAAACGCGGGCAGCGAGAAGGGCTGACTCAAATCCCCGGAGAACACCCAGATTTGCATATTCGGCACCAGGCTTCGGATCTCCTCGTCGAAGCAGGCCTTTTTGTAATTGGCCTTCACCTGGGGGCCACACGAGATCGCGAGCGGTATGTCGGATGAACGCTGTATGGGCTCATGGAACACGCGCGCGATCTCTTCGTCGGTCATCGTATCGACGGTAGGGAGGCGGGCGAGGGATGGGTTGATGTCGTACGAGTACATGCCGAGATTGCGGGCATTCATGTCCCACTGCTTGAAGTACCCAGTCTGCCAGTGTTTGTCGAGCATGAAGGATGGGAAGTTACGCGGCCCCCAGGCCACGGGGATGCGGGGCTTCCCGATGGACACCACCAGGGGATCTAAGTTTCGGAAATTGGTGCCGAGATCGACGACAGGCAAGGTTTCAATGGAAGCGGAACGCACCGTGGAGGAGAAGCCCTCTCATGTGTGCCCCCCATCGTGTTTGGAAAGACGCCGAGAGCATGTCCAGATTAGCCACTGCAGCCAGTGCAAAGACGGTACCGAACCCGTATCCTACAACTGCAAATCCGCCGGACTTGCCGTCGCTAGATATCGGCAAGAGGCCGTTCTGCTCGATAAAGTTGCAGATGAAGGTGGAAATTTCCACTCCTCTGTCCTGGAGGAAGGTCTGCTTCTCCTCTGCGCTAGGCGAGGAAAAGACTTCTAGGTCTTGAGGGGAGAACGGCGTGGATCCAGGATAGTCTCGGCGACTGACAGCAACGAACCTCACGTTCGCTTCCGATGCGAGGGCCATCACCCTCTCAAACGTGTCTTTGAACCAGTTGAACATCAAACGCGATTCCGATGCAGTCGTGACGATGCGACTCACGATTGGTGAAATAAAACCCATGGAGCGCAAAGATGGTGACGTAGCGTTGTACGAACGCACCCGCTACTCTCGCTGGTATCCCGCTGTCGATGTAAGATAGCTGAGTACCGTTGTCATCTACAACCATTGATGGCATGGTGGGTCTAGTATGCGACGAAGTTGGGCCTGGATATCGGCTGGCGTGGTGTAGCGAACGTAGAGGTCAGTGCTACCTCGGCTTCAGACTGTAAAGGGTTTATCAGTGGCCACATGGCGCGGAACGTATGACAGAAAAGGGGCCGTACGTACAAAGAAGCACGAAGGAAGTTTGATCAGGTCAACGGGCGCTGATGAGCATTCGATGTCCCGGATGATGTACCGTGAAGAGGTAGGGTGTCCGTTCAGCAAGAAGCCGCGACCATCTAAGAACTGAATGGATATCGGAATCGTGCGTGATACCCTCCTATTGAAAAGACTAGTTGAGTGCGTGAGGAAATAAACCCGGCTGAGCAGTAAGACATACGGTACCACATAAGCCCGGTGATAGGATTTGCGGAGTCCATCGAGGAAGGGGGGGGGGCATGTTATGGGAAAACGCATGCCAGGAAGGTGCGTTCAGTGTGAAGAGAAGCGAATGGAAGGCACCCTTACACATGGTAAAACGGCTATACGATTTGCCATAATTACGCCAGTGTGGAAGGAACCAGAAGCTACCTTAGCGGGTCGCTCAAGCCAAGACGACACCGGGAGATAAGTCGATGAACTGAATTTCTGTGCACCTGACACGATATTGAAACGACATGATTGCATCCTAAACCTGTAAGGGTTAGACATGTCAGCAAACCCCTCTCGATGATGTAAATAGAAAAGGGTTGGTGAGTAGCAGGAACTTCGTCACTATGGCGACTTACATCTGCGCGCGAGCGTAACGCCGATCTAGGCTTCGCATCGCCATAGTCTTCGAAGGTAAGCGCTCTAAGAAGTCTCGGAAAGACACAGGTGGTACAAAACTAGGAGCAGCAACAGTGCTACGGGGACGGGATTGACGGTGAGTGGCACCAATTTTGAGGCATCCTGGGCAAGCAAAAGACCAAACCTTCAGAACACATTTCGCAACGTTTGTACAATCAAGCAAGGCAAAGCAAAGACAACGCACAGGAAGAAAAGTTGGTAGGATATGCCCTGCACCGGAAACGCCGCATATATGTACAGTCCCTGTTCGAACGACGTGAATCCATCATCTCGACCCGTACGAAGGCAAATATACACGTACTTTATCAGAAGACGAGCGGCTCCCCCCTCCAACTAGTAAGAGCACAACATGACTTTCGGATTGCTAAGAACATGCTTGACTCGAGTAAACCTGTGCAGGGCGTACGGGTGTCAGGGTCAGTAAATTGTCTGACACCCATCGGGTCTATTGACAAGCCGTCAGCCATCTTCAAGATCCCGTCAACAACGCCATACTTCGGATGCCGACCTTCACTGCAAAACGAGCGTTCTCCAGGACCAGTGCTCTAATCCCCTTTTTTGCTATGGCGTAGGGAAAGGTTGTGAAGGCCAATGCCCCCATCCCCCTCCGGTAGTGATGGCGTGTGGCGACAGTGAGATCATTGCACGCGGTAGCGACATCAATGAGAGTGTTTAAGGAGCTAGTTTGAAGAGCAAAGTTGGCCGTCATTCCCGCCATGCATCACCCCGTTACCGTCGAGGTGGCCGCTGCTCGCAAGTAATCAAGCAGACAGACACTGCTGGGTTTCGTGAGCCAACATTCCGGAGCTCGCGCAGCAGCAATACCTACCAGTGGCTCAGCAGTTCGTGTCACGATCTTGTACTGTTCTCTGTCGACCCATCCAGTGCTGATCATAGTTCGTAGACTCGGACTCGGATTCCTGTGTGTGAGGACGAGAGGTATATGAGGGAATTGAAGCTGGAAGTTGGACAGAAAAATGAACATAAGTGGCTCGGACCAAGCCGGTGGCGTCGTGGGTAGTGCCGAGCGCAGCTTTCACAGCCTTGCCACTATGTAGTGACCCTAAAGCTTAAGCGATGGTGATTTGGGCCCTTTGGGGGCCTTGTGAAGTTGTTCGTGAGACTGTGGCTGATATGCATAGAATGTGAGGCTCATACCAGGATAAGGTTCCAGACCGCACCAGACATGTGGTTTGACGCGATGCCTGAAAGCTCGCATGCAGTGTCGGGCATGTTGGTTTGCTGAGATCCTCTCGGGCGTGTGCAAAAACCATCACAGCATGTGTCCTGTTTTCGACCTTATTCATTGGCTTGGTCACAGTCAAGCTGGTGGCACGAAGTTCACTCTGGGAACCATGGAGGACCAAAAACATTGGACAAGGAGGTACGATGGTTACTTGGTAGATATCTACACTGGGTGTGGCTGGGTGTGGGGGTTGGTCAAGGGTCCTGGACAAAATAGGTGATTATATGCATACTTACCGGAACTCGTCGCGTTGGTGTCGATAGCAAAAAATGCGGATCCCATGTGTGTGTTATGGTTCGCGTGTATCGGGGGCGGATATATGGAGTAATACGTGGCAAAAATGATGCGCAGGATGAGTGGTGAGAGCAGGATCTGAAATCAATGCATACAGTGCAGTCTTCAAGTCTTCTGGTGACGGGGCGGACGGTAAGTACGTGTATAGCATGACGGTTAATCTACACATTTATTCGTTTCTACACCACACTAATCCTTGTTCACCACCACTTACTTTTTATGTTAATATTCCTTATAATCTCCAACACCGCCACTGCGCCCCACAAAGGCATCAAATATCCGTACGTTAGTCAAGTTTGCGTTTATCCACCATCCAACTTCTCGGATAAAAATGCTTGGATTAATCATACTTCATCTTTAGACTGTATCGGGGCATGGAGTAGGATAGAAAGGCTGTTTCAACTTTGGGTGCCCCGTCCGAGAATCCATTCCAGGCGTACCAGACTAGGATTGTTAAACACGAGAACTTCATCTATCATTGGTCTAAAGAGGGATTGCGAATAGCAGGCAATAGCAAGAAAACAGCGAAAGCGTAGGCGGGGTAGTGGGACACATGGAAAAAGTGGAAGGAAGGCAGCAGCGGATATCATGACAGTTTGGAGACCAAGTAGGTGAACACCAACATAAGCACAACTAACGACGACGACATTACTGATGAACCACGGGGACGACGATAGAAGTGGCAGTGGAAACAACAACCGAGACGAGGACGACAGCAACTAAGACGACAATGACAACAACAAAGACGAGGACAATGACACTACTATGACCCATGAAGATGACGACGGTGGTGATAAAGGCAGCGGCGAAGATGAAGACAACTGAGACAAGCATGACGGCTGATACCCTAGATGCGATTGCGACACCGACGAGACAACGATGAGAGGGCGTCGACGATGTAGAAACGACGTCCTAAACAAGAATAAGAACAAGAACAACAGCCATAATAACGGTGAGTGCCACAGTAGAAGAGGAAAAATCCAGGAGGTACGTACACTTCTTCTACACGCTAGCCAGTTTCACCAGCGGAAGCCTGGTCGTAGGGCCCAAGGGTATCAGCGTGGGTTGCGTTGGAACAGACAGGCCGCGTACTGACGTCTTTCCCTCATTCTCATTTCTCGCCCGAGTCGTCCGCCTTCTTCGACCTGACCTTGCCTTCTTCATTCTCAGCATCCTGAGCAACAATCTGCGAGACCGCTTGCGCCCCCGCCTGCTTGGTGCCCTCTCTGAGGGATTGATTTTCGTCATCGAAGCGACTCCTGGGATAGATTAGCTCTAAACACGCTGACGAAAGACAAAATGAGCTGTACTTAGGTGCCGAGCAAGTCAACTGCACTTCGCAGCATCCCAGACTCGACGCGGAGCTCTGTAAAGTCTCTACGGAGCTGAGTAAAATTATCCTCTCCGCGGGCGAGGCAGCGATCCATGTTGCGCAGTGCGACGAGGCGGCGATCCATGTTGCGCAGTGCGGCCGTATTGCTGTCTGTGTATTCACCTGTCGATGAGTGCAAATCAAATGAGTGCAAATCAACATCGCGAGTCGTCAGGAAGAGCAGCATAGATGAGCTCACGAAGTGTCTTGTTCAAAGAGTCAATCGAGTCCTTCATGGTCGTAAAGCCGTCCGTTCAGGTGTCCGTCAAGGCGTTCGTCATGGTCGCAAAGGCGTCCGCGCGCTTCGCCATGCTTTTACTCGCCTCTTCCCGGTGGCCACGTATATCTCGCTGAATGGCTTTCAGAATCTCGTATGTCGAAGGCTTCGAGGAATATCTCTTTTGCGACAATAGGCCAGGAAGAGGTCAGTTGAATAATCGGAGATAGGCGTAGATATTCACTCGTGTCGATCTCGGGGCCTGCGGGCGGTGGAGCGTTGGTCAAGGAAGGCTGCAGAGGCATCATATGCCGCGCGGGAGGTGTTTGAATAGGCGTTGGAGGTATGGAGAATGGGAGCGTTGGGGTTGTAGGGTGCGGGGACGTTGGAACACGAACCAAGCTCGAACGCTAATAGGTCGTAGTCCGAGGTGTGGTGGGCGGCAGTGTCCGAGATTATAAGGCAGGCTGCTGTAATATGAGACATAAGTGGGGATCAGCAAGGATCAATGTGGTGCCAAAACGAATAAATGTGCAGATAAACCGTCATGGGACTTCAAAGAATAAGAGCTGACATAGCTCACGTTCCTTCACATTGCCGTTCGATAGCACGGGAAATAACTAGATCACAACAAAATACAGTACGACAAGTGAAAGCCACAGCCAGAAAGGGAAAACATCAGGGAAAGGAGGTTTAGAACTTGAAGTCCTTCTCCTTTCGCCGCTCTCTGTCCCGGTCCGCCTTCTGCTTCTTGCTCGCCATCTCCTTGGCTATCATGTCCGAGAAGTCCTCCTTGGAGCCCGGCACACCAGCAGAGCCCCGCGAGTGCTGGTCGTACTTCCGGCGCAAGTCCTCCGAGGACATACCCTCCAGCTCGGCTGCATCGATGGAAACGTCCACACCGGAACCGCGGCGCTGTCATAGTCACGAGTCAGGTCAGCACACATGACTTCACACGGCGCGTATACACAGGCCTACGAACCTTGTTGCCCCGCTCCTCGCTTCCCAAGACCGGAATGGCTCCCCCTGACGACACCGCACTGACGTCGTAACCGCGCTCGCTGCCCATGAGTCCCCGGACGGTCGTCTGCTTCTCCGGCACCACCTGGTAGAGCGACCTCGGCCCGCTGTCTGCTTCCGGTGTCGGACGCGCCGCGTGTTTCCGGAGCTCCAGGAAGTCTGGCGTCTCGAGACCACCAGCGACTGTCGACACCACACTTGCCATGCCGGATGGTGTTTCGAGACCTGACGGCGTCTGCATGCCGTCGACGGGCATCGCCTGCTGCTCCTCTTCCTCTTCCGACTCCTCCTCGCTCTCCTCCTCTTCTTCTTCCTCCTCTTCCGGCTCGAGCTCACCCCATAGATTACGATCAACGGGTTCACCCATCTAGAAAGACGATTGTCAGCATGTTAAACAGGGTGAAGGCATATAGTAACCTACATCTGCGTCGGTGTTCTTTGGCAAAACGCCGAAGACGTCACCGTAGAGCGGTCGGTTGTACTCGTCAAGCGGGGGCTTACCCCAGCCACCTGGATGGAATCCCCATTGCGCGCTGGCGGACGGTATCAAATTGAGGACCGTGGTTGACAGGTAAGGAGAAACTCACCCTTCCGGTATGGGTGCATTCAACCCAGGTATCCGGAGAGTTGGATAACTGGGTGGCGGGCCGAAACGTTGCATGCTGATCAACCACGGTGGCGGAGCAAGTGGCGGTATTGACAACGCTTCGACGAGCTCAGGGGAAAGGTCTCCAGGACGCTTGTGCTTTAGCTGCGTCTCGAACTCCTTGCCTTCGTAGTACCTGATCCACATTCATAAGATCACACTCTAGTCAGAGACACACATGCGTAACGTACATCTCCCCAAAGCCCGACACATTGGGTTTCGTCATAAACTTGAAGAACGCATCATGTAGCTTTTGGTAGTCGATGTCGACCTTGCCCATCTTTGGCTGCACCCGTTCACGAGTCTTGGCCTTGAGCGTCATGTTAGCCTCCTTTTCTTTGATGGCGTCGCGCATCGTCGCGATGCCTGTGTCGGCAATGTACGAAGGGAGTTGGAACGGCGGCTTCTCGATACCACGCTTGCCCTGGAGGTAGTCGCGCTTGGCACTCCAATGTGCTGGGATAGGGACCGTATTCCGGTAGCTCTTCAGATGCAACAAGAGTCGCGGGTCGGAGGCGGTGACGTCTGTCCACTCGACGACCTCGGGCTTCTTCACAAGTTGCTTCAATTCCGCGACCGTCAACCTGTTCATCTTGCGTGCCTTCTTCTTGGACAAGGGCTTCTTTTCTTCTGCGTCAGAGTCCCCCTCAGACTCCATGTCGTCGTCCGAGTAGATGATCTCTCCCTTCCCAGTTTCGCCTTCTCGGGCCTAACAGAACAGAGAATGAAATACAGCGAAGGAAGATAAAACGGGAAGTACGCACTATTGTGATCTCAGCGGGGGTCTGGAAGCGGGCAAAGACGTTGGAGAATGCTTCGAGAGCTGGATCTTTGACGTCCAACTGCTCAGATACGTACTCAACATGCTGTGGCTTCTCGTCCTCCATTGTCACGTCTTCGTCTGCTGCGCCGTTGACATTCTCCTCCTGTGAACATGCGCATGTAAATATACGAGGCGCATTAGGAACATATTGCATCGCACGCACCTTAATGGCTTTCTCCTCTGCCTTCTTCGCCTTGGCCTTCATCCGACGGAGTTGGTTCTTCGACTTGACTTTGCCATTCATCTTGACGCCATTTGCACCGACCGCGTTCTGCACTTGTGTAGCCATGGTAAGGACGAGCAAGAGGAAACAAACAGAGGGAAAGGAGTCGAGACTGGAGACAACAAGGAGCTCAGGACTGCAGGCTGCAGCAGCAGTAAGCTCGACGAGTGCTGACGTAATCTGTGGCCAATAGCTGCCTGATTTGGGGAAGGGTCGGGGTTCGAAATGGCTCGGCACGGGCCGACGACGAGGAAGAGACGTCGGGCAATAGCAAATTTTGCTGCAATCAAGGTCTCTGACCACCACTACCCACGATCTATCGATCCGTACCCGCTACCGACGTCGCCAGACTCTAGTCGACGAACCAGTCGACATCTCTCACGCACCAAAACTACTCAGAACTAGTGTTTCCAATATGGCTACGTGAGTCCTTGTCCAAGCGATCCTAGGAAAGATCTGCAATGCTGAGTGATGCACTCGTCGCAGCGAAGGACAGCTTCAGGACCTCCAGGAGAGTGAGATCGAGTCCAACTGGGATCAGGTTGTCGACAAGTGAGTACATGCCATTGCTTCCACAGTCCGCATCGCTGAATGACCTTCCGCAGCTTCGATAACATGGACTTGAAGCCCGAACTTCTCCGTGGTATCTACGCTTACGGGTAAGCTCCGTCCGCTACTGCCTCACGCAGGTGTTGACTGCGATTCAAGCTTCGAGCGCCCCTCTGCTATCCAGCAGCGCGCTATCGTCCCTGTCATCAAGGGCCACGACGTCATCGCGCAAGCCCAGTCTGGCACTGGCAAGACCGCGACCTTCTCCATCTCCATCCTCCAACGCCTCGACCCCAACATCAAGGGCACCCAGGCATTGATCCTCGCCCCGACCCGTGAGCTCGCGCAGCAGATCCAAAAGGTCGTCGTCGCCCTCGGCGACTACATGAACATCGAGTGCCATGCCTGTGTCGGCGGTACCAACGTCCGCGAGGACATGGCCAAGCTCCAGGAGGGCGTCCAGATCGTAGTTGGCACTCCCGGCCGTGTATACGATATGATCAACCGTCGTGCGCTCCGCACTGACACCATCAAGATCTTCTGTCTCGACGAGGCCGACGAGATGCTGTCCCGCGGTTTCAAGGACCAGATCTATGAGGTCTTCCAGCTCCTCCCTCAGGATACGCAGGTGGTTCTCCTCTCGGCTACCATGCCCGCAGATGTGTTGGAGGTGACGAAGAAGTTCATGCGCGACCCCGTCCGTATTCTTGTCAAGCGCGACGAGTTGACGCTTGAGGGTATCAAGCAGTTCTACATTGCTGTCGAGAAGGAGGAGTGGAAACTCGACACGCTTTGCGATCTGTACGAGACTGTTACCATCACTCAGGCTGTCATCTTCTGCAACACGAGGAGGAAGGTCGACTGGTTGACGGAGAAGATGCACTCTCGGGAGTTTACCGTTTCCGCTATGGTGAGTTCCAAGTCGTCACATACATAGTCTTGGATTACGGCAATTCACACGTTTCCCAGCACGGCGACATGGACCAGAAGCAGCGCGAGGTCCTGATGAAGGAGTTCCGTTCGGGCTCTTCCCGTGTTCTGATCACGACGGACCTCCTCGCGCGTGGCATTGACGTGCAGCAGGTTTCTCTTGTCATCAACTACGACTTGCCCACGAACCGCGAGAACTACATTCACCGGATTGGTCGTGGTGGACGTTTCGGACGGAAGGGCGTGGCCATCAACTTCGTCACCACGGAGGACGTGCGCATGTTGCGCGATATTGAACGTAAGTACAATTGGTCGGCTATTCGGAAAAGAACAGTGGTACTGATGACTTTCCCGCAGAGTTCTACAACACTCAGATTGATGAAATGCCTCTTAACGTCGCGTATGTGGCAGTTATTCGCTTTGGAAACATGCTGGTTACTGACGAATGATTGTTGCAGCGACCTGATTTAGATGATTTTTTATTCGCCTTGCTGTTTCCTATTTGTAACATCGCACACTCGCCATCACCTCCTGATATCGCCTGCGGATCAAAAGCGCACAGTCGTCCATCGTCTCCCAACATCTTGCCATTCCCATCGATCGCCATCGTCATCCGTCGCACACGCCGCCCTCATCCACCCCTGGAGCCGCCATTGGCCGTTGCCGCCACCGCGAGACTAGTGTAGAAGCAGTGAACGTCTTTGGTTGTATATGCTACGGACAATGGTCTGGTTCTGTGATTTCTCCTGCGTGTTTGTGTATATGTATCCCGAAAGGGGCGTACGATACGATGATGATATATACGTTCTGATGGATACGAGACTGAGACAGGCGAGGCAAAAAAAGCCAAATCAGTGATGTACAGAGTCGGGGGGCGGCGCAGACTAGGCACGGCTGAGGCTGTTGTGTGGGCGCCCGGAATGGGAAGGCGAGGGCGGTGGCGGCTGTCAAAGCCACACTCATAACGATCCGGCTGTTCGCTTGCGCGGGCCTGCCCTGCCCAGTCGCCCCTCCGACCCCCGACGTCCGACCCCGCCGTCTGATCCTGCACACACCTCAGGCAGTACCAGTCCGCCTCGTACATATATTTATTCCCCGCCGCCGTCCATGTCCCTCTAGCCCAGGCCCTTCCTACCTTCGCCTGCGCCCATTCTCTCCCCGCTTAGGCTTCAGCTTCCACTTTTTTCATTCCAACACAACACTTTATTCTTCTGCTCCGAGCTTCATCACACAGCAACCAACCCTCAGACCAGGCCGCCTATATTCATATTCAATTGTATAAATTATTATATATGGTCAGTCCCACCTCCTCCTTCTCCTTCTCCTCCTTCTTCCTCCCCTCTGCCGACGCTCACGCCACACTCTGCTGGTCAGATATTACACATGCCTATGCCTCAGCTTTCGCTCTGCACCTCGCTCGCGCAGCTCCCCCGCTCGGCCCTCTACGACGACGCGGCCTCCCCCGCGCCCTCACCCCTCCAGCCGGAGCCTCCAGCACAAATTGCCCAGAACGTGTTCCTCGGTGACCTCGCGGCAGCCGAGTCCCCAGACGTCCTCGCCACCCTCGGGATCACACATGTCCTCAGCGTGATGAACGGGCATGTCGCGCTCCCCTCCCCCTCCCTGCTCCCCCACCTCCCACCGTACCGGCCCCTCCAGCAGTTCCAAGTCCACGTCCAAGACCACCCGTTCGTCGAGCTCGCGTCCCACCTCCCGCTGACGACCGCCTGGATCGCGAATGCGCTCCGCGACCCGCACGCGCGGGTGCTCGTGCACTGCGTGCAGGGCATCAGCCGGAGCGTGACCGTCGTTGCCGCGTACCTCATGGCGACGACGGGCCTCTCGCCAGCCGCCGCCGTTGCGCGCGTGAAGGAGCTCCGGGGCTGCGCGAACCCGAACGAGGGCTTCCGCACACAGCTGCTCGAGTACGAGCAGTGTCTGCTGAAGAGCCGCGCGCGCGAGCACTACACACACGCATACCCTCACCCACACCAACACCATGCGCATCCGTACAGGCACGGGCGAGGCGAGCTGCGGTAGTGCCGTCCGTCGGGTGTGTGGTGCATGTGTAGTACCCTGAGGCGCGGCGGACGGATCCGTGGCTCCTGAGGTTCGTCATTCGCATTGCTATTGCGTTCTATCCTGCGGACACTGCTATTGCTGTGATTTATGTTTTTCCTATACCCTCGTGATTCCTCTTCATTAATTCCAAAGCTTCATCGCCGCTTCCTTCTTTTTCTTTACTATCACTAATAAAACCTTCATATCTGTATTTGCGTTGCCGCATCTCCGCTCGCTATACGCGTCATGCATACCACATGCTATACATACCTTCTCTCCCCGCTTCCGGAGAACAAAAGCATCGTAGCATCCACCCACCGGGATGTCGCCGTGGCCCTCGGTGTTATTTTTTACTTACTTTAATCACACCCACCTCATGCATATACTTACGTCTCCTGTGCTGTATATATTCTGTCGTGTTGTTGAGAACAGGAGGGCGCAGAATTGTCTTACCTAGTCCCACACGGGCGCAGCCTGCCCACGGTTCAGTGCCTCGTCCACCGTCCACGTACGCCGCCGAGCTCGGTCAGGCTCGGTCCGCCAAACTTCTCGTGTTTCGTGTGTTAGCTCCGCAGTCCATTTTTCCAGACCATCCTCACCGCCCAAATTTCTCCATTCACTTTGTCTCAGCCTCACATGCCTGCAGCGCCCAGCCACCCATGGAGAGCAGTGCTGCTACATCTTGCTGTGTACGTCGAGCAAACGGTCGAGGCTCGCTTCGAGGACCCACTCATCTTGCGGACTTGCACCGAGCATTGATGCGCCAAATGCAAGTGAAACCATCGAAATTCGGGTTTCTTCAGACCTCCACCATCAGCCTGCCCCGCAGGCCAAAGCTGCGTTGCCAAGAACGAATTGATGGCGATCACCGACAGCCCGCGAGCGTGAATCCGTGAAGGGAAGGAAACTTTCCCTGATCGGCGCACGCGTCGGAACGCGTATGTATAGTTGAAATATGTCTCGTATTGTCGCACTCGACAGTCGCCTCGGGCTCAGTCCGACATCATGAATCTTCCTTGAGCCCCGGAAGATTACACGCCCACGGCGGTCGCGCTGGATCGGCAGCGGCGCGGACGCGCTTGGGCGATACATAGATACATATGAGATGCGTGATTCAGACGAACCTGAGACCACCGCAACGCACCGTGCGTACACACA
The DNA here is from genome assembly GCA_964023155.1 of Ganoderma resinaceum. Lineage (NCBI taxonomy): Eukaryota > Fungi > Basidiomycota > Agaricomycetes > Polyporales > Polyporaceae > Ganoderma > Ganoderma resinaceum. The sequence goes on from OZ026794.1 coordinate 3,371,853, forward strand.
GCGTCGGGGCAGACATCCTGATGCGGCCATGCGGGAAGAGGGGAGGGATGCAGATCCGGGAGGAATGCGAGTGAGGTATGTATTTGCACCGCCCGGTGCGGATGATCTACAGGAGGATGGGACGGTCGCGGTGGGGCTTCGGACGATCCCCGCACATGCTTCGAGCGACCGAGCTAAGCGTGCAGGTGTCAATCCCCCCCATTCCATGTTCCATGGAAGCGGCCACACACCGCGGCAACTTACCCCGAACCGTGCTTTAACCACCCACACACACAAGTACCTCAGTGACGTCGACAGGTCGGCGGAGTTTCGCTGCCGACCGGTGTTTGCAAATCCCCTTACAGCCTCAGAAACCACATGCGGCCGTTCCGTGGATACACTGAATGCCGAAAGCCGATGGGCCGGCACACATTCCGCACCTGGGAGCCACATCTGGACATATTCGATGGAAGAACGGCAGAAGATTCCTGGCTCGGATGAAACGTTATTCGTACAGTTACATATTACAATACATACACAACTACCGTTGTCCGCGAACCGTCCTACACAGCAAATAAGATCATAACAAAACGGCAGCCGATGGGGTGGGGGTTTCTATGTCCCGCAGCGTTGACCAAGATGGGCAGTGAGTCGATTGACGATTGCTCTAACAGCAACCGCCTTTGCTCTGTTCGTCCAGCGCGAGCCCGCCGGAGGGCTTTGACAGCTTGACGCCCGGCGACTAAACAAAACGCAAACACGACGATCAGCGTCAGCTCGAGGAAGTTGTCCGCGGCGCCAACGGCGGGCATCCAAAACGTCCGAGCTGCCGGAATTGAGCCCGCGCTCGGCGACGTCACGGGAGAAGTCAAGCCAGCGCCACAATTAGGCGGATACTACGCCCCACAGCACGACAAATAGCCTGCGGAATGCAACGCAAACCATTGCGGCTTGCAGGGAAGAGAACACAGCGCGCAGACTGCGGTTTCGAAAGGACAGAGACTCGGACTCGGACTCACCCTGTCGTCGTCAAACACGCCCCGGCGCACCTTCTCGAGGATGTCGCGCGTCGCACGCTCGAACGCCTCCTCCACGTTCTCGCCAGACTTTGCGCTCGCCTCGACGAAGAGCAGGCCCTCCTCCTTCGCCCACAGCTCGCCCTCGTCAGTTGTCACCTCCCGTTGGCGCCGCGGCCCGGATGCGGCTGCGGCTGCTGCGGCGCCCGGGTCGTCTGCGTCTGCGCAGAGGTCGATCTTGTTCCCGACGAGGATGCAGGTGAGGTGCGGATCTGCGTGCTCGCGCACGTCCTGCAGCCACGACCGCGCATCGACAAAACCTATGAGGTGAAAGCGGGCGTAGCAGGGTGATGAGTACATGGAACGGTTCGGACTATGAAGGTTTCGAGGGTGTTGGGGGGGGGGAGGGCAGCGGAGACGCACTTTGTCGGCTGGTAACGTCATAGACCAGAAGGCAACCCGCAGCACCGCGGTAGTACGACCGAGTGATAGATCTAAAAGACTCCGTGCCGGCAGTATCCCAGCCTATGCTAGGGCTGTCAGCGCTGAGGTTGCTGTGGAGCATGGGACGGGGACTGGGGTGGCACGGCGACGGGAAGTCCACGCAGTACGCACATTGAAGCTTGACAACTTTGTTCTCCTCAGGTATTGTGATAAGCTTGGAGCCAAATTCCACCCCTAGCTGTGTATGCATGTTTGAATTCGCAACTGAACTAATGGATAGAAGACCAGAAGGACGTACTGTTGGGTCCGGGTTCGCAAGAAACCGCTGGTCCGTAAGTCGGACGAGCAGAGATGACTTCCCCACCGCAGCGTCACCTGCGTTCCCGATTGCACGAAAGTAACAATTCAGACGTAGGCAGTACACATTGTCATTCATCATGGGAAAACATGAGAAGGAAGAGATGAGGGCAATGCGTTAGACTCATCGACGAAGCTGGGAAGCGCTCCGGAGAGGACGCGGTGTAAAATGGCACTTGCCTGTGATGATGAACTTCAAGACATAATGCCAGGCGACGCCAGCCATAATGTAGTTACTGATAGTCTATATGGTATTCAATGGGTCCGGGTAGTAATGGTGGTGGATTTGCGGTATCCGAGAAACAGAGGTGTTGCAAGGGAAGCTAGCAGCCGTAGAGGAACCAAGAACCGTAGGGCCAAAGCGAGCGGCGCACGTCCTAATGCAATGTCAGAGAAAGCATATACGAGGGTGAGTGTCGGCGAGGCAGGCGGCTGGTGAGCGTTGGGGAGATGGTCGTTGCGGGGGTGGCACAGAGTCCGAGCTCAGGTCGCGATGTTGGGCGCTATATGCACGTGATCTCGGAGCTATCCGGAAAGCTCTCAGCTTGCCAGTCGGACGGAAGACGGCCGCAACCATCCAGCTCACCCAAAACTCCTTCCGCCACGATGAGCAGTGCTACCTGGCGCAACGTCTTCACGTACGTTCCCCTCCGTCCTTCTAGAGCCCCTCGGAATCTGTCAACTCGGCGTTCTTGGAACGATTCACTTGCAGGGAACTGACATGACCTCTTGTCCCCCTTGCGCCATTTTGCAGGTACAACAAGTACACCCAAATCGCCGCTCGCGCCCTCCGCGCATCGCTCAAGGAGGAGGAGCGTGTCGCCGCTGAGAAGCGCGGCTTGACGATTCTCCGCTACCAGCGCTGGGAGAATGGCCAGGGTGGCACGCAGGTACGTCTTCGACGATGTTCCCGTCGACGTCCGCTGACAGTGTTCCTTTGTTTTTCCTCTCCGTTGTCCTGGGCCTCACCACGATCCCCTTGCTTTCCCAATGCCAACACGCCGTCTGAATTATTTCATTGGCTCGCCTCGGCGCCCCACTCTCCATGCATTCTCGTCATAGACTTTCTTGAACCCACCTCCCGAGACGGACACGGTCAAGAAGGCCGCGGTCTAGAGTTCTGTCCGTGTATTCGTTTACCAGCAGGAATAGACGTTTCCAAAGCGGATTTTGTGACTCGACATTGATCGTTCGGGTTGTTGTCCGCGGCCCTGCAGGAGGAAGGACAATCTCATATCACCGCGGTGCCGAGACGACTTTCACTAATAAAGTTTACTATTGCCTAGTCTGCTGGCAGTAAGCGGCCATTTTGAAGCTTTCCACGCAGGTACACCGCTGAGCCCAGGAGGACCTTTGCGGTCTGAAGATATTCGAGACCTGTGCGGTACCCCCGCAAGGTCACCTATAAAGCTCGCCAACAGGACACGACCTGTGTTGGACCCTGCAGATTCTGCCCACTCGACACCTTGTTCCATGCTGTCATCCCCCGACCCTGACGAACCCTGACGCGGAGCTAAGGCCTCCGCATGTCTTATTATCAGTCTCTATCGTCCTCAAAAAATGAGGTGTCTTCTCTCTTACTCGGAGTTCTCGAGATTGGCTTTGCAGCAGAGATAGGCGCCGTGTGTTGTGCTCTCAATCGCCGCCCCCACGTGCGGGGCTCTGTGTACATATATGGGCGGGTGTTGCTTACGTATTAGCTCAGCGACGCAAAGCTCGTTCTCTCGGCCCCGCGTCCCTCGTCTGCCTTCACCCTCTCGCCGGTTTCCTCGTCCCCATCGACTCCCTCGCCTCACCCTCTCGTTCTGTACGTCGCACGTTTGGCCCCTTTCACCCCGTGCATTCATCGCCCGATCGCTCATGAGCGCCCTGTGACGCCGCCCCTCAGATCATCTAGCAAAAACTTCTCTCAAAACCAATGGCTGCTCGCGGTTGCTTTAACTGTGGTGGATGTGAGTGTCTGTTCCCTCGGCACGCTTATGTCTCGTTACATCGGCGACGATCACTTGTTTTCTAACCGCGTGTCCTTCCCATCTCTCATCTCCAGTCGGCCACCAGGCTGCAAACTGTCCGAAGGCCGGCACCCCCACTTGGTAAGTCGTGTCGAACTCTTATGTGCCGAACCACGCTGACTCCTCACGCCAGCTACAACTGCGGACTCGAGGGGCATGTCTCGAAGGACTGCACCGCAGAGACCAAGGCGAAGACTTGCTATAAGTGCGGTCAAGAGGGCCACATCGTATGTCTCGTTGCGCTCCTGTCCACTGCCCCGCTGACCTCTGGAGTTCCTCTAGTCCAGAGAATGCCCCGAGAACGCCAACAGCACCACTGGGGGCAGCTACACCGCCTTCAGCAGCAGCTCGTCCGGCACCGAATGCTACCGCTGCGGTAAGGTCGGCCACATTGCTCGCGCCTGCCCCGAGGCTCCTGGCGGCGCGGGTGGCGGATACGGCGGATACTCCGGCTTTAGCGGCGGCCAGCAGAGGACCTGGTACGTGTCCCCTTTTTACGTCAATTGACTTCTCGCTAATTTGCTGTACGTCGCGTTTGTGCAGCTACACCTGTGGCGGAGTCGGCCACTTGTCACGCGACTGTGTGCAGGGATCCAAGTGCTACAACTGCAGCGGCTTCGTGAGTAGCTGTCGTACTGAGTCCTCTCATGTTGATGACCGGTTTGTAGGGCCACATCTCGAAAGATTGCCCGCAACCCCAACGGCGCGCGTGCTACACCTGTGGTTCTGAAGGGTACGTGATTTTCATTATGCTTATCAAGGCCGTGAGAGCTCATGTTCGCTGCCTAGCCATATTTCGCGCGACTGTCCCAACAACTCCGCGACCACTGCTGCGTCGGAGGGTGTGTAACCTCGTATATCCCTTGTATCCATAATGCTGCTCGTTCTATCTTGTGGTCCGCCGTCTAAGATGTATGATTGCATGCCGTGAATATAGCATATCCTCGATTGTCTTGGGACTCTCTTGAGCGCCACGGATCACGTCTGACCACCGGTGTCTGCATTCGGAATGAAATTTGATACCTAGAGGCATCGCCGCCGCATGATATGCTAAAACATGGCGAGACTGCAAAGGACTGCGATGGGTGCAGTGGACTGGCGCGCACTGTCGGCGAGGTCGTTCTGGCCTGGGATCTCTGGGCGGTTGGGCGGTCGGAAGCGGGGGAAGCCGTGCCGCCCTGCGCCGGCCAATTGGGCGCAGCCTTTTCGTGTCGTCAAAGCGGGCGCCTCCTGCTGTCCTCATCATCCACGCACCATCCCCGCTCCTCTCTCCTTGCCCACTACATCCTCCTCCTACCCTGTAGTCCTCATGCAAGCCCTCCGCCTGGCGCGTCCCCGTCTCCCCCTTCGCTCCGGCTCCCGCTCAATCGCGGCCGCGGCCTCCTCCGCACACGCCGCGGCCCCTGCCGCGTCTGCGTCGTCCGCGCAGGCCGTCGTCCCGCTCTCCAACGTCGAGGCCATGTGGGAGCGTCTCTCCGCGGACGAGCAGCTCGCCGTCCACCAGCAGCTCGAGGAGCTCCAGAAGAAGGACTGGAAGAGCCTCACCGTCGACGAAAAGAAGGCCGGTGCGTCCCTTCGCGCCCGCTATCTCCGCGTCCGCCCGAGGCTTTTTCGCTGACCCACATCCGTGTGCGCACGTCCAGCGTACTACATTGCGTTCGGCCCCCACGGCCCCCGTGCGCCCGTCAGCCCCCCTGGGACGACGCCCAAGGTCATCGCCGGCGTCGCGGCCGGTGTCGCCATTGCGACGGGCCTCTACGTCGCCATCCGCTCGACCGGTGCGTCGTTTTTGCTGAGTGTGTGGGCGCGAGGGTGTGTCCCGTGGCTGACGTTTTTGAGCAGCTCCTGCGCCGCCGAAGACGATCTCGAAGGAGTGGGAGCTCGCATCGAACGAACGCGCCGCCGAGCAAAAGATGAACCCCCTCCACGGTGCGTTCCGATTCTCTCCCGTTCCGCGTGTCCGGCCTGGTCTGATGTCTCTCCTCCTGGGGTTCCCCCTTCCCCTCTATATTTGCGTCTGTGCTTCTCCAGGTCTCACGTCAGAAGGCTACTCCGGCTCTGGCTTCGTCACCCACAAGTAGACCCTATCGTTGTGGGCGGACGGGGCCTCTGTAGAGGGAATATGACCCGTCACCGTTTGCTGTCGCCAGCAGTGACGAGCAGGAGAGCGTTGCCCGCGCTGCGTCGGCCGCGTTCGTGGGCGATAATAGTTGCTACCTCTTCGTACACTAATCTCCTGTATATTCCTGCTGCTTCAACCAACTTGAATTGCAGAACGCGCGCTTGCATGCGCGGGATAGAATTTTCACCGTCATCATTACTCTCGGTGCCGCGGTGGTCTAGACTTGCCCATGCGGCTTAGTTTGTCCCCCAAGGTCCGTCACTCGAAAATGCGTGGAATGAAGAACAGAAATGTGATATGTCGTGGAATGTCCGGTCAGTGAAGAATTACAAGCCCTTGTCCTCCGTGCTACTTTTACTTGAGTCTCGCTCCTTCTCGCCCTTCTCCTTCTCCTCGCCCTTCCCGTTCTTCTTCTCCTCTTTCTTCTCGCCCTTGCCCTCCTCCAGCTCTGCACGTCCGATCTGCGCCTTGTTGTCCACAAGCGCGTGCAGGGCGATCACAGCACGGAGCAAGCTGCTGATGTACACGACGAGCATCTCGTCGTTGGTCGTCGTCGCGAAGCTCGTCGTCACCTCGGGGTCGTTCAGATCAGGCAGGAGGTTCAGGGCGTCCTGGAGATGGTAAGAGATCTGGTGGTTCAGCGGCATCTTGCCCGCGGCGACCTCGGTGAGGTACGCCTGGATGTCGGACAGGCGCGACTGCAGCCCGCGCAGCGAGGCGAGCTGTTCCGCGACGCGCGTCGAGAGCGTCGTCGTCGTTGAGTCCTTGATGTCGCGCAGGAGGTGCTCGACGCCGATCTCCTCCGCCTCTTCGGCCTCGATCGCGGAGGGCACGTGCAGGAACGTCTTCCGTGTCTCTGTGCCGTCCTATGCAGAATTCATGGGGTTAGAACTGGTACTGGGGAGATGGAAGGAAAGGAAAGATAGCAGGGCGACGTACATCCTTGATCTCTTCTACTGCGAAATATGCGTCTGTGGGGATTCCGACTGTTTGTGGCCGGACGTCGACAATGACCATGACGGGGCGCGGGATGAATTTCTTGAGGAGGTCGTTAATCTCTTGGTCCGAGGCCCGCAGTTTAGGTCCCGTGTGGTACCATCCGATCATTCGTTCTCGTACTGCATTCCAGAGGGACCATAGAAAGCGGCGGCGGAAGAGCGGGAGAGGGATGGAATAAGGACGGCAGCGCGGCGGAGGGAGTGGCAAACTTACGGACCGTTGACCTTCTTGAACATTTCCCACATGCCCTCGATGTAGTTGTGGTCGAGGAACCACGTCTGGCTGTCTTTATCATCCTCCTCGAAGGGGATACCGAATGAGTTTGCGACGTTCACGGTCGTGCCGTTATCCTGGCCCAGGAGGATACCGACGACACGCTTGGTCGATCCGCGGGAGAGAGAACGTGCATGGTGATCCGCTACAGAAAGAAGGACCAAAGGGTGGACAACTGTTTTGGGGAGACAAGTTAGCGAGGCGATCGAATGCGGGGCACATATATGAGGTGCGCACCGACGGTGGTGTTTGAGAGTGCGGAGAGCTGTGCTGGGTCAGCAAGCATTCGGAGACAGGTAAGACATGCATACCTGTTCTGTTGTTGTTGCGACCATGGTTGTGAACGGCAAGGAGGGGTGCGGAGGACGGAGGACGGGAAAGTGGCTGAGCGGACCCGACGCGCGTACTCTCAAGTCCTGCTCTGTTTGTACGTGTTGTCCAAATGCCTTCCACCGGCGTCTCTGTTGCTTGTTTTGGCGTCACTGTCAGTCTCAGCGTTCGCCATTTCCCTCTCTCCTCTAGGCTAGTAGCGGAACTAGCATATCTTCTTCCATCTCCGTGAGGAACACAAAAAAATTAATCAATGGTATGTCTCGAGGATTGTTGCGTGTTACAGTCCCCAGGCCCTTTAAATCGTTCTGAGAAGTTGCATGGGCCAGACCGTTCAGACCGAGTAGTAGGTATAGTCATGCAACATTGATAAGCTGGACTCAGGGGCGGGTGTATACATTAAAGGGGCTCAGTGGCTTGTGATACTTGGCGGGAATGAGTTCTCCTAAACCTGCTTGACCTTCTCCTACAACCTTCATCAGCCAGTGAACTTTTCCTGGTACGGTACTCGAGAGCAATGACCGCCTTGCCTTGCAAAGCCGATGCTGAAAAGCTTCTACCAAAGCACAACCCGGCCGCTTTGACCCTGTACGACACTATCGTGCTGCCCGCGGAAAAGGCGGCGAACGAAGTAACTGACAGTGATGCCACCTTGAGGGTCGTGTTCTCCCGCGTTGTTGGTTATCTCCTCCTCCATCCCCCATCCGAACAAGCTCAGGCCGTCCTCCAAAGCGAAATCGAACGCTGCATGGGTGAGAGTGACTGCAACCAGGTTGTCTACAGTCTGGGTGAGATGTATGTCCTGGATTTGATCCTACCCTTCTGTAAGTCCAGCGGGCCCCTGTTTGTTGTCGAACCACCCCCTCACCTCTGTACAGTCACAGTCACGGAAGAAACAACTCCACGACGGATGGAAGATGATTCACGGTTTTCCTATGAAGCAATTAGGGAAAAGGCCTCCCTGGGCTTACTGAACAGCCCCCGAAAACTCTCCGATGCGTATGACTTCGTGCGTTATAATGCTCGCCGTTGTGACCCAATGCATCCCATATTAAACATCACCAATCAGGCCCTCGTGCGGGACAACTTTCGCTGCATGGTGTCTCACGCAAGCGATTACTTCGCATTGCAGGGTGGACACCTCGACCCTGACCCGCCAGGCTCACCTTGGACGATCATTGACTGTTGTCACATTTTCCCGGAAGCACTCGAAAATAGTATTTGGGAAGAGGACAACGGCTCAATTCCAGGTGAGAGCTTCTACTACTACATCAGGAAAAAAAACTTTACTAGGTAGTACTATCGGGGCCTAGGTAGTACTAGTGATAGGCTGATAGTAAGGTCCCCAATTATATAGTACTTGATAGTGCCAGTGGCGGCTATCGAGTGCTCCGATAGCACTCGATAGACATGCCCGAGACGTAGCGAGACATGATAGCACAGACAGACATTTGCTTCGTTGGTTTGCAATCAGACAGAACACATAAATGATAACGATAAACAGAGCATATGTTGATCAAGCACGCCGTGCTAAATACAACAAGAGTATATAATACGAAGCAAAATATGTATACGAGCGAGACGAGCCTCCCAACAAGGTCGCCATGTCCATCACCCCGCCCTTCTGATGTTGGCCACATCCTCGATGTTTATGCAATCTAGATTTTAAAGAGTGTCAATAGCATGAATCAAATGAGAACTGGGATGAACTTACCACATGCCGCCCAGCTCAGACATGACTCACCTGTAATCCCCGTAAAAATCTATGCAGACCTCAATTAACGACGCCCACGGCGGGATGTGCTGGCATTCTCCAAAGCGCACAGTGCACTGTGTGCGAGGCAGAATGTTAAGGAACGTACCATGCGGCAAAGAGCCCGAGGAGATGCGGAAAATGCGAGTATGCGGGAAAGCGGATGCGCACCGTGCAGCAAAGCGGTGCAGCGAGATGGTCGGGACTCGTTGATGGGTGAGGTGATGCTATTCATGAAACATCGACACACCTAGATACACATGTATGCACTTACCTACGTGCAGACTGGGACATAGGAACCAGTGGGGCGGAGGCACCTTATGGCAGCAGTCGCAGATCCCAGGCAACAGCGAGGACCAAAAGTGTCTCCAGCTACACCGGAGCCTGTCCACAACCCGGGGGAAAGAGGAAAGGGATACAATGGAAGGAACACTTACTAAACAGATTAACAGCCAGGGCGCTGCTCAGCCCACCAGCACGACATCCTAAAGTGGCTCCAGATAGTTTGTTGACAGCTGTCGAGGGGCCACGTACCTCTGGTGATCAAGAAAAGTACATGAAAGACAAGCCATGAGCGGTCAAGGCAGGCTTTAGTGGCAGGAAGCGGCAGGAAGATGTTGAGAAGGGAGAGAAGATGGGGGAAAGACGAGAGAAGAGCTTGTTGGCGTTGCGCTGGTAAATTGATGGGGCCACGTGTCCGGTTTAGGGCCGGTAGATGAGGACTTGAAGCCTCAGTTGTGGTCGACCCATGGTACACTGAGTGAGTCAAAAATGGAGTTCGTGAGCGGAGGAGTGAATCGTGCTTGTTCGTTGCGCTCAGAACGAGCACGGAGGTGGAGCCGCAGAACTGATTAACGCCAATGCTGTTTATGGCAACACCGGGCGTCTCGATAGCGCTCGATAGTGCTACTGAGTCACTCGGTAGCACTATCGAGCGCTATCGAGTGCTCGCGCGCAACTAGTGAGGTCTCGGAGTGCTCGATAGCACCCACAGAAGCTATCTAGAAAATCGGTTTTTCCTGATGTAGCATCTAGCTTCCCGGGCGCAGGGTAACATATGTAATGTTTACAGGCAGATTGCTACCACATCGATGTTGTATCGCCTTCAATATACGAGAACTTCGAACTCCCTATCCCAGAGAGGATACAATTCATTGCCAATGCCGATCTCCCACTCCCAGATCCGACTTATCTCCATATTCACGCCTGTTGCTGTCCTGTCGCCCACTTGTCCGGTGCCTGGAACCACCTGGAATCGATTTTTTGGGACGAGGTGAAAAAGGAGGAATATCTGGGTGAGGATGGGGCTTGAAGGCATGCTCTCATTATGCTTTCGTAGCATTTCCCATCTCCTTCAAACATGCGCCGTGATCCCTCAGGTAGGCTCGATATGATGTATGTGCTATACTCATAGCGTGCTCTACTGCTGAACATGGACCATGTACATGGCAGCTGCTCAAGTTCTCTGCCTTTATAGTTTCGCCGTGGGTGTGCTTGACACAACGGAGAGCCTGCCTCATGCTTCCTCCCTTGCAGTCGCAACTCTGCGATCTCCCCTCATTCCCGCCCCGATAGACTTGGGAGCGTGCTTGGGGATGGTCTTCGCCGGCGCAGATCGCAAGACCGTGTAGCGGCCGATATTAACGTATCACAATCATATGGAGGTTGTCCGTAAGCTGCAAACAGCTGCGACATCATCATATTTGCGGAGCTGGAGTAGTAAGGAATAACCCATGCGTCTGACCCGAACCTCCCACTGGAATTGGGTGACATGAAACTGTAGATTAATGGGGCATAGCGATTAACTAGAATCTAGGATACTACCATACAACGGATTGTGATACACGATGGTACTGCACAACATAATTAGGGAGCGATTAGGGCGGTCGATAAAGGGTCGCGTCTCGCAAACCCGCGTCTCGCAAACCGACGGCTCAGTCGGTAGGCTCGACGACATGTATTCTGGGCAGGGAGCGGCCGCACTTGGCCTTCACGACGTGCACGAGGTCCTTGAAACGTGTCAGAGGATGATCCGCGATCTCGCACGGGCTGAGGGTTGCGTGCGACTCACGACGAGCACGGCCTTCATGCGCGACCGCACGCTCGACGTCGTGGATATGGACGACGCTGAGCGCGGCGTTGACGGCAGCTCGGGCGACACGACGAACTCGACCCTGCCGTCCCGCTCAAACGCGGCGCACTGCACAGCCGTCAGCAAGGCGGTTGAGAAGATGGAGGCTCGGGACGGGCAGGTTTGGCTCACCAAGGCGAAACTTGACCGTCGCTGCTTCAGGGGCCGGCGGGTATCCACGGTCTGCCGTGGTGGCTTAGCATCGAGTCACGGTCGAGGTAATTGAAAAAGGATGCTTACCCTGGGGTCATTTCGGCGCGACGGTGTTTTACGAGTGATGCTGGAACGATGGCGGTTTGTCCGCTTAACAGGACGTTGGGAGTTGCAGTGTGCATAAAGAGGGAATTGTCTATCGGATGGAAAAACGAAAGGCTGAGCTGGTAATGCAAGTATGGCGAAATCCTGAGCGGCGGTGGAAACCTGAGCGGAAGGGGGCTCCATGTTGTGAAAACGGCGAAGATTGAAGATGAAGACACGCCAATCGCTGTCAGATAGACAGGTGGGCGGTAGGCGTTCGCCAGCGAGGCAACAGAGCTTGCGCTCCTGGCGCCGTCAAGAACGATCTCCTAAGTAGATGATGGTGGACGGGGGGTGAGTGGGGGGAACATGCCGGGAGCATGATGTTTTATATCACGGCTGCGGTAGAGCTGCTCGTTAAGGAAAGTGGACAAAACGAGGAGTAGCGACTGGGTATTACGTTTCAGACCGCGCATCCGCGCAGCCTGCCATGCTCCTTCGGGTCACATCGCACGCCTGGCCCACGTCTTCGAGTCGAGGCTGTGAAACCTGATGAGCACTACCCCGAGGGGACCTGGTATTGACGTCCCTAATCACATTGCGGTATTTCACGGATTTCCTTCTCGGCAAGGGTGAGGCTATGCTGCGGCGCGGCAGGTCCGACACGTTTGAACAAAATGCCTGAATTACTCGAGCAGTGAACGCGTCCGCTCTGCGTACACCATACGGATATGATGTCCACATACGACAGGTACGCCACGGTATCCCTCTTTCCATCTCAACATCAGCGTGTTAACGTTCGCCAATTTGCGCACTCCTTGTTCAGACCGGTGCGACAGCCCTTAGGCACATGGCAAGTTCAGGAGACAGCCGGACTTTGTCGTAAGCAGAATAATATTTTAACAGAAAGCTAAGCAATGCCTTCTTCCGAGACAATCTTGCAGGCATTCTGACTCAGAAATCGCGTTATACAATGACCGGCGAGACACCTCTCGGGGATAGAGGGCTACAGTAAGGTCATAGTCACCCAGGACTGTCAGATACGTCCATTTCGACCTCGATACTCGACAGTGTGCAATATTGTAACGCCGACTCTCACCTGTTATCTTTACTGGACCTCAGGAAGTTTGTGGAAGTAGACGGCCTGGATTCAGAGGTGCCACAACGCCGATGGCATGTACACGACAACCTCAAAGCCGTATCCAATCTGGCGAATTTGCAACTATTGGGATGCTCAGTCACGGTCTCAGCGTGGCTGACCATTCCATGCACGCACATATTCGACTGGGCGGGTATGACGCACCTCTCAGCCTGACGACTCGGGCACCACGTAGCACAGACTGCTTTGGGTGCAATTCGTAGCAGTGGCCGGTGAAATGCGCCCCGCGAATTCCCAACCACGGGGGTATTGGCCAAGCAGTTCTTGATTTATTGATGACGGCCAGAACGCAACCAGATGCAGGTGAAATAACTATGCCGCCAAGCTGGCACTCGGGGAAGGAAATTCAGCGGGGTATGTAGTAGAGGGATGAGCAGAAAACACGGCAGAGAGGGTGAAGAGTTCAGTAGCCGAGATGGGCTGAAGCCAGCTGAGAGCGACATGAAACGTCGTGGTCGAAAGCAAGCCCACGCAGCCGCGTCCGACGCCCGGCTCCGCGGCCTTGGGCGGTTGTGTGGGCGCCAGCCACCGCCACCGCTGCGTTTCGCAACTCGGAGTCTGGACAACGTACTATAGCCTGGTGACGGTGTTATTGTCAGTTCGTTATTGTGCACTTTACTTCCAGTAGCCGCTGGGACTACCCACGGTGGAACGATTCGCTTGATCGCGTTCTCATCTGCGAACTTAGTGCCAGTGGTAAGCGGACTCCCAGTTCGTTTACGAGCGACGCTAGTAAGGATCGGATATACAGTGGAATGCCAAAGACAGGTCGTAGTGGGTTTTTGGGGGTCCGACATCTACGAAGTAGTTGAATCAATACCATGGCAAGTCAATTATACAATGTTGTCCGAGTCGTGTACAAGTACTGTAGTATACACAGTAATTAGTACTCAAATGGTCGTGAGGTGCACGGGGGTAACGTGAATGGAGAGACAATACGATCGTAAAGTATATTTATAACATGCGCGTAGTCCGATCCGTCCTGTAGTGTGAGTATGAGGTGTCATAGGAAGCGTAACTCTCACATGAAATCGTAGACGAGGCGTGAGGAGATACAATCTAACATTTACTCCAGAGTCGTCGGCTGATCATCAATCTTGTAGCCGTCAAGAGCACGATAGAGATCATGACGGCGGTGCCTATTGGAAGTTGTGAGCCAGCCTACCAGGTATCTCATACAAATCGAAAACGCACCCGCGTAGATCCCCGTGAATTTGTAGCTCCCTGTGGCAGCATTGATTGCACCGGATATGGGAGGGCCAGCCACTGCGCCGACGGCGAGAATGCTCAAACAGATCCCAACTCGCGAACCGACGTCCTGAACGTCTCCCATATGGACGGGTGGCGCCGCCAAGAGTCCGACGAACACCCCGGATGAAGCGCTATGACGGAACGAAGGGTCTTGATAAGCTACGGAGCAAATTGACACCGGGTAGAAAGGACGAACCCATACACAATCGCGATAGCGATATATCCACCAGTAGTGTGCACGAATGGCCATATGTACGTCATTACCCCAGCGATAAACGAGAAGGGTATCATGACATTAATCGGGCCTGGAGAGAAAAACATGAGCGCGTGAGCTACTTCAGCATCCATTGCTGGCCTTGGCCGAAAAGACATACCTATACGGTCCGACAACATTCCGCCACCTACACGCCCGACAGCGGAGCATGCATTCGCAATAGCCAGCAGATAAAATGCGAGATCTTCTGAAACACCAGCCGATGAGGCGCTCACATCAATGTACGTTAACACCTGGGCTAAGATGAGCTAAAGCAGTGCGCTTCGAGTTGTTCAACTTGCTTACCGTATAGATCCCTAGGAATGCTGTGAAGCAGGCTACACAATAGAGCGAGTATGACCATGACTTCAAGACAGAAAGATTGACGAGAGATCCCGTGTGGGCCCTCGGTGGAAGTCGGCGTTCCACGATCTGTCCGAAGAACATCAGCCACGATTATTCTTGGACGAGCAAGTTGACATACGCAAATGGTGAAAACACACAGGACGATTTCTAAGAAACCGAGGATACGCATTGTCCACTGGAAGCTAGTGGGGTATGTATGTGAGGCGACTGATCATGATGAAAGGCGGACTAAGCGCACCCTACTTCCTCCATGAGGTTTTTGACGGCAATAGGATAGATGGTCCCGCCGACACTAGACCCTACGGCGGCGATACCCAAAGCCAGCCCTAGTCGTCGTTTGAACCAGTGGGCAGGAACCCCAATTACGATTCCGAAGATGAACCCGCAAGACAGCTGGGGTATCAGGTCAGTTCGTATTTGATGCACCGTAACGACGTTGAAGTGTGCGGCTCACCCCGATCGCAATCCCTTGGCATAGGAGAAATTGCCAGTAAGCTGTGCATTGTGCAGTAAGGAACGTTGCCGCGACCAGAAGGGCGCTGGCAACGACGAGTGGTAGCTTGGTGTAGCCCATGTCGAAGATGCGACCAATTATTAGGCCAGGCATGAACACTAGAGCATACTATTGGACATAATTGAGTACCAAATGCTCTAAGGATGCTCGACGACCTACTTGTATAGAACCAATCCAAGCACTGCATGAAGTTAGCATTTATTCCGTCCCAGGAGAACGTATGAAAATCGACTGACATTGTCGATGGCGATGTTCCAACAAGAATGTTTTCCGTGTAGTAAGCTTGAAACACCTGATCGCCCCCGTAAGTCGCAAAAAGCTCATAGCATGGGAAGACACTTACCCCCCACGCATTGACGAGGCCGAACGTCGAGCAGATGCCTGCTAAGCACTAGTTTGGTGTGAATCAGAAGGGGGAAGCAGCATGATGAAGCTGGAATCACTTACCCCGATGCAAACTAGCCAAGCTCTGAAACCACCGTCGGGGTGGACGTCAAGTTGCGCCTCGATTTCGTCGGCTGCGGAGGGGGACCCCAGAACGTCGTCATGGCTCTCCACGTCTTTGCTGAACGAGCCCTTCTCATTGTCAGAGAGGCGCTGATGCCCGTCTTCCAGCACCGTGCCCGCCAGGGATGGAGTAGAGCTTTCGAGGGCCTCCTGCTGAGTTTCGTGGTGCATGGTGCCAGGAGTCGGTGGTGAAGAACACCGTTCAATGTGGGCACGGAGGACGAGACTCTGGAAGCAAGACTCGGGTCGTTCACATTTAAGCAAAGCGTCCGCGACCCACTCGTTAACGCCATCGGCTATAGACCCGCAATACACTGCTTCTCCGAGTCACGGCAGAATGATGAAACAATCGCTTCTCAAGAGGCCGTTTCGGTTGGCCAAGATTTGCACGCATGCACGGAATGCATGATCCCCGAATATCGCGTAAGGAATTCGGGCATGATGACTGAACGCCGCGCGCTGGTACTTCGGCGTTCTGACTATGACCGTGGGCGGTCTGCGAAGCGACATATGAGTATGCAATGTAGACCATGGATGGGGCTGGAATCTAGACCAACCTATGACCTATGTAGCCTTCACGCGGACGCACACGGCGGTTAGCAGCAATATTTAGAGCGTAGACAAGGAAACCAAACGCGTCTCTCTCGTCTATTTCTTCACTTGAATCGCCGGCCCGAGACCCTCGTCACAGCCACCATCCACCTCGCTGCCGGACTCCGCGGAGCTCGCCACGTTCAAACTAACTTCGTTTTGACCAATAATGGGCACAATGTGAAAGATGTCAAGGTGTCGTTACATGCCCTCTTATGGCGTCTACTGCGCGAAAGACAATTTCGGCCATGTATGACGCACCTTGTGAATTCGACGCACCTTGTGAATTCAATTCACCAGGGTCCGAGCGGCGCGGAACGAGGTGAGTCGGTGAGGAAGCAGAAGCGGACCAGCAGCTCCGAATCTACTGGAATAGCGCTTTCAGCGTCGATCCTGACGAATGTTATCGCTACTCACCATAAGCAGATGGAACGAGGAGCCAGCTTACGACGCCATTGGATGGCCGTCCATCTACATGCGCGCTCTTCTGCCAACCACGAACGTCTGTACCTTCTCTTACATGTCAGATAAATGTGAGGGTCAACACAATCTGGTATAGAATTAGTTCTAGTGAAGGTCGGTCCGACGTTACGTTGTACACTGTGCGTTCATTCTACGTCTGAGTCATGCCCGCCTGCCTGGGCCTCTAGAGCCCCGTCGTTCGCCATCGCGGCTGTCGTCTGCGCAAGGCCGCCGGCAACCGCAACGCTCGCTAGCCGAGCAGGGCTGCTGGAACCGGCTAGCGAGCTAGATGATGACGTCTCCCGCAGCCCCTGCCGGCCGATGCGTGGGCCCAGAGCTGTCGACGCACCCCGCATGCCCAGCCCGAGCATGAACATCCCGGAAGTCGTGCGCTGCCGAGGACCCACGTGTGAGCCCCCAAGGGGACTCGGGCTGAGCCCTGGGCTGTAAGCGGGACTTCGGGCAGGGGGGATGACGATCCGCAGGCCCAGGCTTGCCAGTGGGTCCGTGGGCGGGTCGTCGTTGGACCGCTCACGGGGATGCGAGAACGAGGACGAATGGCGGAGGCGCGGGGAGGTCATCACGGATCCGAACGTGGGTGCGGGACTTGTCGAGCGCGGCGGGCTCAGGAAGCTCGGCGTCCACGCAGACCAGCTCGGGGAGGGTATGGGTTTCGCGGAGGGGATTGACACAGAGGGAGAGAGGGCGTCGTCAGATGAAGTCAGTTCATACAGGGTGCGCTTAATGGATGCGATGTCGTGCTCGAGATCATCGAGTTTCTGAGTGAACTGCTGTGTGGCCTTCGCGACGGCATGGTCCGTCCCGTCAATAAATGCCCGCACCTCTTTGATCACCTCGCGTTCGTCCATCTTCTCCGTATTTGCGTCGTTACAACTTGACATCGCACCGGGGATGGATAGCAAAGCCTCGTATCCACTAGCGATCCGTTCCTCATCTGCGATGCGAATCTCCAATTCGACGCGGGCATCCTCGTTGAAGTCGCCAAGTCGCTCGACGGCTTTCACGAGGAAAGATGCCACATCGGAGGAAGAGGGTGTGGTCTGCAAAGGGAGAGACCCTAGAGACTTCTTCAGCTCTTTCAGCGCCAGTTGGCAGTCCCGGAACCCTCGCTGGACCTCATCGTAGCGGTGCTTGACCTTTGCTAAGTCGGTGATAAGTGAAGTTTCCTTGCCTCCTTCAGTTGGCAAGTTGGCACTCGTAAAACCTGGTGAGAGCGACGACAATGCAAGGCCGGTGGCCTCCAAGGGCAGAGGCGGTGGTACACGTGACTTCGTCTGAGGAGTGTCACGAACGCCTGGAGCGGGGATGGACGCTGGCACAGGCCCTGGGAGAGGTGTGGGGGACGGCAACGTTGGGTGGGTAGTGGAAGGAAGCTTGGATGCCGGTGACTCTGGACCGGAAGGAAGGGGGATGGCGGAAGCATTCTCGGTCACCGAAGCGTCGGAAGGAGGTGTACTCAACTCGGGTTGGGGCAGTTTCGGCTGTGCATCGTCCGAAGCACCCGGATCCGATACAGTCTCCGGCTTAGCGGGAGGCTGAGCTTTGGATGGTTCAACGGACACGCCAATAGGTGACGAGGTTGATAACTCATCTGGTATCGTTGGTATTGATTCACTCCGGGAAATGCAGTCCACCGATACCGCAGTACGCATCTCTTTGGTGGTGGGCGGCGTAATGACATCGACGATGGGTATGGGTATACTATTGGGGGGTGTAATGGGAACAGGAACTTGTGGTTCGAAGGCGGTCAGACGCTCGTCCATTGAGGCCGATACCCCGACGTCCAGAAAACGTCTCTCTTCAGCAATGCGATGGGGAACGGGGTACACCAATGAAGTGGTATCATCTGGATCTCGAGGCTGTTCGAGATGCTCCGCTGTCTCTAGTGAAGCCAACTTGCGTTCGGTGTTCAATCTTCGCATTGTCTCTTCTTGCAACTCATGAGTCAACGAAGCGACTGTATCCTGGGCCAGCAAAAGGCGTGCGATGGAGCCTGCAGTAATGGCTTCTGTCTCCGTTGATGGCTGTTCGTTGAGAGTATCTAGCAAAGCTTCAGCATCCGCGGTAGCTTTGGTAAAGGCTTCCCGCAGAGCCATGGGATCCAAGGAGATAGATCCGTCATCCGAGCCAGAGGAACTCTGGAGAGATTCTTTGGCCTTCCGCGCCCATCTTCTGAGGTGCTCCGCCAGGTTTTCTTCGCGGCCGAGGAAGGCAAGCCGCAAGGAGACTTCGCGTCGGCGGCCATATGCCTCACGCGCGATGTCTTCGGTCAATTCATCTAGTGCAGTGCGAACGCGTTCGGACTCGTCGCGCTCGTGGGTGACTGCGCGTTGGAGGTGCGTGATCTCGGCGTTAAGTGTACCGAGGGTTGCAGCGTGCCGTAGCTTGAGAGCATCCATGGCCTTCTGAAGCGTGTCCGTGGACGACTGAGAGAATTTCCTGAGCAACTGTAAGCCTCTGGTGCGAGCACGAGAGGAGAGAAACCGTTTACATGTAGCGGGACACCATCTTCGTTGCCGTGTTGTCGTCTGCACGGTACTTGTCTAGTTCATGAATCGCTTTGGTAAGTTCGTCGCGGTCGTGCCTGGAGCCCTGGCGAGCAACCTCGAGTTCCTTGTAGAGCAAGCCATTGTCGCCGTGAAGTTGAGCGATGTCAGCCTGCAATTGCTCGTTTCGGCCGTTGAATTCCTGAAGCAATTTCTGGAGACCAAGCTTTCCTTCGGCAAGAGTGTCTACGAGGGTAGTCGTGGAGCCATTGCTTGAGCGGCGAAGGTCAATGGACGAAGTGGACGTAGATGGGGGTGAGGGGGGAAGTTTCTGCCTGCCTTCGAGCTTGCGAACAAGGGCGGCGTACTCTTGAACGACTAGGTCTGCCAGGCGCCGCTCTTCTTCCACGGCCCGCACCTTCTGTTCCAAAGCGCGTTCCCGAGCCAGACCTTCCTCCTCCCGAGCACGGGCCTCCGCAGTCAATGCGCGTGCTGCGTCCAGTTCATGCTGCACACCCGCAAGCTCGCTTCGGACATCCACAGCCTCCTTTGTGCGAGCAAAAAGTGTTTCCTCCACGGCGGTAAGCTTGTCCGAGAGACGACGGAGCGCAAGAGTGAGCTCGGGCACCTGGGCAGCGGCTGGTGAGGGTGTGGTGTCCGGATGAGCTCTAAGAACTGCAAGCTCTTCCTTCAGACGGGCATTTTCGCACTCCAACCCACGAGCATGGTCAAGAGCCTGAGAGGCATCTAGCGAGTGTCTTTGTAGCTTGAGTGAGGCGGCATGAGCTTCGTGCTGCCAATCAAGCCTGCACGTCAGTTCACGATGAGCGACGTAATACGGCAATTGGCCCTAGATCGGGGATATGAAGGAGATGTACCTGGTATCGAGAGACAGATGAACGGAGGCTGGACAGTTCCAAGGCAAGCGGGTGGTCGCCGTCTATTGCAGCAGACAAGGTGTCGGCCATGTGCAGATGCACGTAAACTGGTGCGTAAACGAGCTCGACGCGATCTCATGTTCGCTCGGCTAGATATTGTCGCGGAGATCTGAATGGCACGCTGCGGAGTATGAAATCAATGCGGGCGCTTGGTTATCGGAGTTGTGGCTACGATCTCCGCTGTGGCAAGCGCGGCGAGGACACTTCTTGTCCTCGTCGTCTTCGCCCTCGTCCTCGCCGTCGACCCTCCTCCGACCGACACAGGCATCTGTGAAGATACTCCTACTCTTTGCGCCTCATTAGACATTACCCCGTACTCACTCATCCTGCAAACCTCGCTCCGGCCTACACACGTCGAGCTCGCTGTTCCCCCAAAACATCTGTTCACCGACCCTTCCTCGTCCGCTCTCCGCTATCCCAAAGACGTCATCTGTCATTGACGGTCTAGTCGCGCACTCCATTTTATAGACTCAGAGCATATGTTGTTGGTGCGATAGCATTCATTCTGGATTCTACAGCGATCAAAATATTACACGGGTGCGTCCTTGCCTTCGTCACCCGTCAGTTTAGCATTTAGCCCATCCTTACAAGATACCTACGGCCTTCGCGTAAAAGCAGAAATGGCTAGTCCCCACACGCCCTATCTCCCCCAGTCTGGACCTTCATACTATCATCCCCCACCCCCGCATCCACCTCCTCCACACTACCCGTACTCCCAAGCGCCGGGCCTACCACCGTATTACGCGTATCCT
Source organism: Ganoderma resinaceum (assembly GCA_964023155.1). NCBI lineage: Eukaryota > Fungi > Basidiomycota > Agaricomycetes > Polyporales > Polyporaceae > Ganoderma > Ganoderma resinaceum. The sequence goes on from OZ026794.1 coordinate 3,392,806, forward strand.
ATGCCACCCATGAACGGACACGCCCCCATGCACCAACCTGCATCCCCAAGGATCAACGGCGCTGGTCGCGGTCGGTTTAATCCCCATCGGGGCGGTGGACCGCCATACCACTATCAACAGCTCCCTCCCCAGCATCATATGCCTCCTCAAGCGGTACCTGTACAGACACCTCCACCCGTCTCCCCCGCAAGCCCCTTCCACCACCCTCAAAAATTCCCGCCACACCCTCATCCACACCAGGTCCCATACGGATCGCCATATCATCATCCACAGCCCAACGGTCCTTACCAGCCCGCGTGGACAGGACAGACTCTTTCTCCTTTGCCGAAGCACTTGTCTATGCTTCCGCCAATGGTACCACCGGATCATGTGCCGCAGTTGCAGCAGCCTCAACCTCCTCATCTTCCTCAGCCCCTGCCTCAGCCGCCACCGGAGGTCCCCCCGCAGCCCCATCCAATGCCATCCAACGCCGCTGAAGAAGCAGTACCGCAGGTATCTTCACCTGAGGGCCTACGGGTTGTTACGCAATTGGTGGATATTCCACCACCTGAACCCATTCCTACCGAGGAGGCGCCGCCTGTTCCCTCTCTGCTAGAGGATCCCGAGCAGCAGCCGGAACAACCAGAACAGGTTGTTGACGCCGTGTCGCCCCCCGAAGAGGCCGTCGAGGAAGGACCAGTTGTGGAGGTTGAACCCAGAGCTCCCACACCACCGAGAAGTCCTTCCCCACTTACAACTGCACTCTCTGAGTCTTCCGACTTCGTCGTCTGGTCTCGTCGGCCCAGTGACCCCAGTCACGCGCCAGGAGTCATCATCTCGTATCGCGCATTCCCGCCTGAGAACATTGTGCAGAAGGCGTTGGAGCTCCGTACCCCACCGGCATCCCCCAAGCCAGTGCGGGTTGCTCTAGTGAGACCTTCGACCCCGCCTGTGCAGGATGTTTCTCTAGAGTCGTCCGTCGCTCCGTCATCATCGACTACCGATACGACCCCTGCGGGCTCGCTTGTGGCGGATACTCCCGTACCAGGCTCTCCATACTCTTGTGCTACTTCCGTTTCTGCAGCAGTCGAGTCTCCTTCAAAGTCCTTGCTTTCGCCGCACGCTGAGGCTAAGCTCGAGCTTGCCCCCTCCGCAGTTGACGCTACAAAGGAAAGTGAACCTACAACTCCTCAGCGTCCTGTGGAGCAACCCGTCGTGCCGGTTGCCTCGACCTCCTCCCCTCCCCCTACTGCTGCCAAGGTTCCAAGTCTCCCCAAGAAGTCGTGGACCTCGTTATTCCAGTCGTCAGACTCGGCTGCGTCGACCTCAAAGCCCCGTCTCCCTGTGTCGAATGTGGTAGGAATCTCTGTTCCAGCTGCCACTGGAGTGGCTGCATCCACTTCTGGTGCGTCTGCCGCCACCGTGAACCGTAGTGAGCTTCTGCATCTGCTCAACGATGGTCCATCGGGGTCTTCTGCGAATTTTGCGGCCGCGATGAAGATCCGCCCACGTGGTCTGGTCAACACGGGCAACATGTGCTTTGCGAACGCGGTGCTGCAGATCCTCATTTACTGCCCGCCTTTCCACCGCTTCTTTTCGGAACTCAGGAAGCACCTCGCCGGGCCCGTCGTCGGTTCTCAGCGCGAAGGCACAAAGGCCACACCGCTTGTCGACGCCACGATCCAGTTTCTCAAGGAGTTCGTCCCTGATCCTCCCGCGAACACCAATGCGAACCCGAAATCGAAGGGGAAGGAACGGGAAGAAGACAGCTTCGACGAGTTGGACAGCTTCATCCCCACGTACGTCTACGATGCGATGAAGGAGAAGAAGCGGTTTGCCAACATGATAGTTCGTCCTTTCTCTTATGTTGTCGCTTGCCCAGCTGATTGTTTTCGTGTAGGGTGGACACCAGGAGGATGCCGAGGAGTTCCTTGGGTTCTTTTTGGATACTCTGGAGGAAGAGCTTCTGTCGATCGGGCAGTCGTTACAGCCCAAGGAACCACCGAAATCACCCGAGGAGCCGCACGACGATGGCTGGTTGGAGGTCGGTAAGAAGAACAAGGCTGTGTCAACAAGGACTGTAAGTTCCACATATCTCGCGTTGCTTAATGTTTCCATCGTTGACGCTACTCATTATAAGGCAAAGTCTACCGACTCGCCCATCACCCGGATATTCGGTGGCAAGTTCCGCTCGACACTGCGCGCCCCTCATCAGCGGGAGTCGGTTACGATCGAGGACTGGCGGTCGCTCCAGCTTGACATCCAGCCTGAAAACGTCAAGTCGCTCCGTGACGCCCTCCAGCATATATCGCACCCTCAACCTGTCCAGATCTCCATCCCCACGCGGCCTGGCGCTCTCCTCGACGCTCACCAGCAGGTGCTCATCGACGCCCTGCCGCAAGTGCTGATCCTGCACATGAAACGTTTCTTGTATGATACCAAGGTCGGCGACGTTGTCAAGGTTGGCAAGCAGGTGTCGTTCGCTCCGGAGCTCGATGTTCCACCAGGTACGTCACTGATCCAGCATGATCTCAACGTAATACCTACTCAACTCGGGTCTCCTTCCAGATATCATCTCAACAACAAAACGAACGGCACAACCCGTGAAATATGAGCTGTTTGGAGGTACGTCCGCATCCACCCTTACACCACTTCGGAGACCTCGATCTCACGAATCGTCGCCCATTAGTCCTATACCACCACGGACCGTCGGCACACGGCGGCCATTACACCCTCGACGTTCTGCACCCCAACCGCGAGCTCTCCGACCGCCCACGGCCGGCGTGGATCCGCATCGACGACGAGCTGGTCTCGGACTTGCGCCAGGAGGACGTGTTCGGCGAGCAGGAGCGCGAGGATCGCCAGCCGTACTTGCTCTTCTACCGGCGGACGACCGCCTGGGCTCCGGCACGGACAAACTAGGATAGTCGCCGCTGTGCCCGTCGTTTAGTGTGTTAGGTATTGCTGCAGCCGCCGCTACGTTACTGTGCCAGTACTTAGTATACTCCTCTCTTTGCGATTCATCTCTGGATTTCTCGCGGCGTGGCGTGACCTTGCTCAGTGCATCTTCCCCGCGGCGCGTTTTCAATCGCGTCCGTAAAAGTAGGGCAGTGCTGACGAGTCACTATAGACATCGTAGACAGTGCGCATCACGCGTGCACGAATCGGAGAGCGAGAATACATATATTCGGAAAGTCCGGTGCAACAAACAGTCAACTAGACAGAGCGAGCGAGAGAGTACTACTGAACACGCGAATACGATAATTACTCGTTATAGATATTCCAATCCTGCGAACCCTCAGACTATCAGCAACTTTTGGCAATGAAGGGGATGAAGACGTACCGAGCGCCATTTGAGACCCCAATGGTCGTTGATGGGTCCTTCGATGCCCCACGCGACACCCTTGAACCACCAGAAGGTGCCGACGATAATGAACACGCAGACACCGAAGACGATCTGTTTTGTGCGGTCGGCGAGACGGCGGGAGGAGAACACGAAGTGGTCGAGGAGATGCGCGAGCATCAAGACGGAGAAGTACAGAGTCGGGAGCTGCGAACGAAAGTGTAAGCTTCTCTCGAGCGTTTCGGACAGGCATAAGGACGCGACATACGTAGTGGTGGATGTAGGTTACGCGACCCATGATCATGAACGGCACTAGGTACCGGGCATCCTTTCAGCATTAAGACGGAATCGTGCAAGACGAGGGGACTCACAGTAGTGCAGGGCCCAGCCGACCATCGCGACCTTGCCGACGTACAGGAAGTGCTCCCACTCCCGCGGTTCCATGTCGACGTACTTGCGCTGCTGGCGCATGAAGTACACGCCCGCGGCGAGCGCGCCGACGACGAGGCTGACGGTGCCGCCCCACCAGATGACGGGCGTGCCGACGAGGTAGTACTTGAGCTGCTGGTCGCCCCAGCCGCACATGCGGAGGCCGACGCGGAGGAGGGGCCAGTCGGTCGGCTTGGACGCGAGGATGTCCTCCTTGTCCGGGTCGGGCACGAGCGCGTTGTTCGACGTCGCCATCGCGACGTTGAGGTGCCAGAAGTCGCGCAGGAACGGCGAGCGGTAGAGCTTCATGTCGCCCGCCGGCAGGCGGTCGTTCCAGTGCGACTCCACGTTCCAGTACGTGTGGATGTCGCCTGGGTTGTTCTCCTTGTCGCAGCTTACCTCGATCTGCTTGAAGCCCCACTGCGGCAGCACCGCGTTCGCCGCGCGCAGGTAGCACCCGGATGCCTGGTGGCGGAACCGGAGGCGCGTGGTCAGCGAGTGGATCCGCTCGTACTTGTCCTTGGATCCGCGATGGATGTCGTCGACGACCTCGACCACCCAGTAATCTTGGTAGTCGCCAATCGTTGCGTTGCCGTAGCAAGACACCTCGTTGTTGAGCTTCGTCACGGGCGCAGGGATGGGGTGCGAGTGCAAGTTACGGGTGGTGGGGGCGTGCTGAAGACGAATGGCGTCGCCATCTTTAATGAAGCGAATGGGGAGCTCAGGGTTGTACTGGTCTTCGTCCCATCGTGGGAGGAGATTCCATTCGTTGTTCTCATCCTTGTAGTGGTAGCAAGTGACTTGCTGTTGCTCTGAACCAACCGGGTACGTCTGTACGTGCGAGTGCAGAAGACCTCCGCCCCAACCCACGTTTTTCAACGTGACCTTAGAGCCGTATGCAACGTCTGGGAGGCATGTTAGTAAACCCGATTTTGGACCAAAGTAACCTATCATACCGAGAGGATTCTGGTTGAACATGTTTCCGACGAGGTTTGCCTGGAACAAAGAGCTCATCTGCGCATCGCCGGTGCCGGAATGGTTGAGGATCATGAAATGGAGCTTAAAGGACGCCATGTAGACCAACATCGGCAGAAGGATCAGACATCCCACGCGCGCAGCCCAATGCCGGGCCTGATCGCGCTGGAGTAGAAGGGAGCAATGAGTACCGAATTTGACGGTTACAGCATAGTATCCGAATGGCGGTGATACGTACGACGGACATCTTCAGGTCTCCAAATTTCTCCCAGAGATCTTCGATGGTGTATGCGCCGACTAACGATGTCACGAAGAAGCCAACCCATTTTACACTGGGTGCGATGGCTGTCAAAAGGGGGCTAGGAAGGGGCTACGCAATCCACGCACCTGCAGACACAACCGATCGAGTATCCCGTCAACACGAGCCATAGCCACCAGTCGAAAGAGAAAGATCGGTATTGTTGGTTGTGGAATTTGGTGAGGCAGAAGACGGTAGTGAATGTGAAGAATAACAACATGGAATCCAAAAGAATGAATCGGGATATGCACAACCATGCAACATCTGTGGGACGCGCATCAGTACCGGGCGCGCGCATGAATGCAGACATATGGGAAGATGACAGGCGTGGATGCAGGAATTATGACCGAACGAGGTGCTCACCGCAAAGAACCATCAAGGCAACCAAGTGGCATGCCATCCAGGACATCCCGAGCTCCACCGCCGTGTACCAGCCAAGTGGCACGAGCGCGACACCGAACGTCGCGAGTATGACACGCATGGCGACGTAGGGGACGTCCTCCGGGTACACCGCGCCGCTCTCGAAACCAAAGGAGCCATCGTAGCCGGCTAGAAGGCCAGCGAAGCCGACGAGGATCTTGCCGAGAGGGGGGTGGACGTCGAAGTAGAACTCGCGCTTGATGTAGTGGGAGCCGAACTTGCCAAAGTGGGCCTCGTCCCAGACGACGACGTTGGATTTGCCGATGTTGTGGAAGCGCGTCCAGCACGAGAGGAGGGTGTAAACGATGGGGGGGATGTGCTCGAGGTTTTGGAGGAAGAACTCGCGCTATTCCCGCCGAGGAGAGATGATGCATCCCACGCCAAGGCATAATTAGCATTCGCAGAACCCATGCACATGGTTGCAGACGTACCACAGTAGTGGGTGGGGGAGGGGGTGGGCGGCGGGGGCGGCCGCTGCTAATGGGTCCCCTGGCTGTCTTCATTTTGGAGTAGACGTCCTTGCCTTCATCGTCATCCGCGTAGTAGTCCAAGCCCTCCTTCTCGGAGGGCTGGCTAAAGCCACCCTCGCCATTCCCCCCGGACCCGCGGGTGACCCGTCGTCGCGCGTTCTCCTGGCTCATGTAGTGCAGGGGTAGCTCCTCTTCTCGGGGCGGGGCGTGCGCTGGCGAGTGTTGTGACCAGTATCCGTCGTGTGATGCGGGGTGGGGGATTTCCTCGAAGTCGGAGTCTGAGTGGGCACCGTCTTCGTATGGCGGTCCAAGGTCGAGAGCAACTTGACCGGGTTGCCTCATGAGCCAGGCTGGCGAGCAGGAAGCCGTTCTTTGGCGAGGCGGCAGCAAGCGGATGTCTTCAATGGGTTCCTCAGCGTCTACTCGCCTCCATATACGCTTCAGAACAGCCACCGCAGCCATCCTGACGTGGCGGGCCCGCAGCATCCCCGGCCCTTGTCTCCATCACCTCACTGGTAGTCCGCTGCTATGCGTAATAGGCCATAAAGACCAGGCCTAAGGCCAAATGGTACTGCTCAGCCAGTCGCTTGCTCCATGAGGCTACTCAATTTGAGGGACCTTGTAAAGTCCTATTGCTTGCTTCCGAGTCGATCATAGCAGCGGCAACCCTGAACACGATACCGTCGCCCGACCCCCGATTCTGCGGGACGGTGCCGCGCTGAATACATGTACGAGACACTGGCGGTTCTATTTTTGACAGTGTGCCAACTGGCACTACTTTTGGGCTACTACAGAAATACAAGCAATGCAAAGACGAGGACTGGGGAAAGTAGACACAGACACAAGAGAGTAGACACAACAATCGAGACGACGAAACTGCGAACCGCGACCAGCTTACTGGTGGCGTAGGTATACACCCGTCACCATCGCGTGGTCACGCTCGTACGGCTCCAGGGTGACCTGCTCGAGAGGCTTGATCTTCGCCTGTCGGAGGGTCTCGACCTCCCGAGCAAAGACAGCTTCCGGCGCAACCGTCGAGTCGATACAGCTCGCCTTGATGGAGATGACGACGTGCCCGCCGTTTTTCAGGAAATATTCGGCGTTGAGACTGATGATACGTGCTTGGTCGGGCTGGGCGACATCCGCAAAGATGACGTCGACTGTTGACAGAAGCATGCGGTACCTCTGGGGGGTCCGCGCATCCTCAATGATGGCTGCGAACATGGGTGAGTTAGGGGGAAAGAGGGATTGGAAAAAGGAGACGTACGGATAACGTTTGTCCGCTTCTTGGCCATGCCAATCAGATCACGTCCTGACCGCAGGGAGAACTCGACGGCGTAGACAGTACCCTCCTACGATCGCAAGAGTTCAGCCCCATTCCCGTCGTCGAAATGTTAAACTCCACCACTCACAGGCCCAACGATATCCGCAACGTGAGACACACTGGTACCACTGGCGGCACCAAGATAGAGCACCTTCTTTCCAGGTGCAATAGCGATGTTGTCGAGACCGTTGAGAACACCCGCCGCAAGCTTGCTCCGGAACGGGTTCCACACGCGGTACTCGACCTTCGTCCCCTCCACACCGCCGTCGATGGATATCCGCTTCTCGCCGTAGACGGCCTCGCCGGGGACCAGGTTCTTGGTGACGAGCAAACTCTCCTTGCCTTCCGCAATGAAAATTCCGGCGTGCCTGTGTGGCTTGAGGATCACGTTCGAGCCGCCCCTCGCTCCACCCCTTCCTCCACCGCGTCCGCCCCTGCCACCGCGTCCAGCACCACGTCCACCAGGAGCACCGCGCTTAGCAATGCCTCCTCCGCGACCACCACCTGCCAGTCATTATCAACATATAGCACGAGACCACATTACCAAAGGAGAATGCGAAGCCAATGTCTGAGGAGCTACTCCGGGGTCATGCAGGCTTTCCTCAGCGTGATACCCCCAGCTCAACCAACAGCTATATGTTTACGTTCGGGAGGATCAAATCGCACTCTTCCCCTCGCCGCTCTTCGCAACGGTCCCAATGCCCGGTCATACGAATAGCAATACCAGAACGAAAGCTGCCCCGAATCACAAACCCAAGGCGCAAATTTCTGGGGCAAGAAGACCTAGATCTTCCATGCAATGCGACTCTTGGCTGCATGCTTTGCCGTTATCCCCAAGCGCATGTGGGTAGTGCAGATAGGAAACCACGACGACGTGCAATGAAGGAAGACGTACCGCGTGCTCCGCCACCGCGACCGGGGGGACCCCCACGCCCTCTTGGCGCACCCCTACCCCCTCCACCTCCACGACCGCCTCCTCGTCCCCCACCAAAGCCGCCGCGTCCGCCTGAAGCACCTGGGAGCGCACAGCGCGAAAAGTCGCTCCCACAGTCAGTATCCCAGTCTTCAGTGCGAAAATAGACGAGCTTACCGAATGCCATCCTGAAGCCTTGTGTCAGTAAAAGCCGGAGGTCCGGAATCAAGGGTGTGTGTTAGAACGGAACGAGGCCGCAGCTGTGAACGGAGAACTCTGTTAGAAATTTTGGGAAGCGCTCGAGGGAACGGAACAGGCGCTTATCCTCGCCGTGTGGTTTCCATTCCCGCGGGCTCGGAGCTCGGCGCTCGGTTCTCTGTCCAAAGCAGCAACGCACCTGCAGTTCCAGCCCCCTGTTTCAGGGAACTCACACTGGGTGGTTCATTATCACCACACGATAGTGCTCAGTTACTGGCACACACCGACAACGAGGCGATCCCGCCGTAGCTACAGCTCGAGAAGCCATTGTTGGACATCTCAATGCCCAGTTAGTCAGCAGAACGGCTCGCGCGCCGCGCGCGGGGTGAGTCACGGTGCTCAACTTGTCTGTACTGTAAGTGATCGTATTGATGCCGGGAGAATGCACAGGTGCATGTGCTCTGGGGAAATATATACCGCGGGCTAAGCAGGGCATGCCAGGAACCCCCCGGAATATTTCTGTTCCCACCTCCAAGGGTTCTTCCCCCCGCCCTCGGCGTCGCTCGTCCTGTCCCCCTGCTGAGCTTCGACCCCGCCCCGGACACCTTTAGCGGCACGCGATACGATATTCACGAATTCACGATGACGGTGGATCTGGAGCAGAAGGAGCGTATGGCCTACTCGTCTGCGTCCTCCACCGGTACGATCCCCAATGACGAGCCGGTATGTACGATTGACGAAGACGAGAAGAAGATGGACGCACAGGATGTCGAGAAGGACGTCACGGTTGAGAAAGTTCAAGACCCTTCAGCATTCGAGATTGGAGAACATCCTGATGGCGGGCTAAAGGCTTGGTCGGTCGTAATCGGGGTGAGTCTCTCGATTCTGAACATGGAACGCCGGTCTAGACTTCAAAATGCTGTGCTAGAACTGGGCCTCTAGTGTTCTTAGTTCTGACTCGTAATCTCGTTTTGCTAGTGTGCTTCGGGAACATGCGCGACGTTCGGTCTCGTGAACGCGTGGGGGGTAAGTCCATTCCTTTGTGAACCCAAATATCATTGACGCTGATCCTTGTCCTGCAGGTATTCCAAGCGTATTATACCACCAGCATCCTCGAAGGGACATCGCCCTCAACAATGTAAGCATGCTCCATCCTGACATAGAAGCTACAAAAGGCTCACATCACGATAGTGCATGGATTGGTTCTATCCAGGTAAGCCACTTATGAGGACATTAAAACAAACGAGCGTATATTCACTCCTACTCCTGCTTCAGTATGCTCTCGTTTTCATCCCCGGCTTGGTCGTCGGCCGCATTTTCGATATGGGTCACGTTAAACTGCCACTAAGCCTCGCAAGCGCATTGCTGGTCGCCGCGACCTTCCTTACCGCGCAGTGCAAGGAATACTGGCAGTTCTTGCTTTGCCAAGGCATTGCCATTGGGGTATGTCGTTTCGCCACATATACCTGCCCGCCTTGAGATTAATCTGAATCTCGTTTATCCACCTCATCAGCTGGCTTCTGGGGTGATCTTCGGTATTTTGATGGGCACCCCAGCACACTGGTTCAAGCACAAGCTCGGGCGCGCGTTAGGGATCATGGCCTTGGGTTCAAGCGTCGCCGGCACGGTGTACCCCATCATTGTTAAGAATCTCATACAGAAAGTCGGGTAAGTTCCCGGAATCCCCTCTGTTCTTAGGTTCGCGTATTTATATTCACTCGCCTGTCCCCCAAGGTTCCCATGGACAATGCGGGTACTCGGGTTTATCGAGGTCGCATTGCTCGCCATTCAAATCGCCGTACGTCGTTTCTGAGCATATGATGATCTTAATTAAGGGCTGATATCATCGTATAGACAGTCGAGCGCAGGCTCCCTCCAAAAGTCAACACAGGGCCTTTCATTGATTTCTCCGTCTTCAGAAATTTGCCATTCACGCTTTACACGGCCTCGAGCTTCATCGCCTTCCTGGGGCTTTACACTGTGAGTGTTTAAGAAAATGCACGATGTTATTGCACGGCTGACCGGGATGTTGGCAGGTCCTCACGTATATTGACGTGGCCGCGGTCTCCGTAGGCATCTCTGAGAACTTCGCATTCTATCTTTTGTCTATCGCGAACGCTTGCTCTGCTGTCGGTCGGGTTGTCGGCGGGATGCTCGCCGACCGCACAGGTAGGGCCCACGACAAATTCTTTCTGACAAGTTCAAGTCGCTGAGTTATTCCGACAGGACCGCTCAACATCATGGCACCAGCGACGCTTATCGCCGGCATCATGACCTTCGTTTGGCCGTTTGCCAACTCGGTTGGCGGGAACATCGCCGTTGCCATCATCTACGGGTACATACTCGCGTTGCATCTGGTCGCCGCTATTCTAACGAATATTGAACCATAGCGCATCCTCGGGAGTCTACGTCTCCATGCTTTCCGCACCCATCGTTCGGATGGGTCGAACAGAGGACGTCGGGGTCCGCATCGGCATGTGTTTCACCGTCATGGCACTCAGTGCCGTTGCTGGCCCCCCCATTTCCGGCGCCATCAATGCCGCCACGGGTGGATTCAAGTTTACGGGCATTTATGCAGGTACGCATCGTAGATCACCGTCTAAATCTCCAAGCTGCTCACGATCGTGATTCTCACAGGAGCTTCCGTCATGCTCGCCGTTGTCTTCTTAATCCTCACACGAATCTCCCTTCTCGGCGGGTTTTGGGGCAGGTGTTAGGCCCCCCTGCCCCCATTGCGATAGTTGCCCGCGCTTTGCATCGTGCAACGCATGCTCGTTGATCTATCTTGTATCATCATCACGTAGACCCTTACAAGTAACCGCGGAGTCGTCACATTCTATGTCATAGATCTATCTCGATACCACAATTTGCATGATATATCGCCGCATGTGCACTTTCCTAGATATCCAATTGTATAAATTTTGTATAAGTCTGACTTCAACGGCAGTGGCAATCTGGCAGATGACTGGTCGTCGGGCCGATTCCCGATGACGGGCGTCAGACATACCTAATGCGGTGAAACACTGGAACCATGGGACCATTCCGAAGTCCCTCCGTTCTTTGGCTTCGTCCCACAGCATCTCCCATCCTTCGAGCTCTATGCGCCCACTCGGGCTATCTCCGACGAAGCCGATGCACACCGATGCTCCACAGTAATCCAGCGTTCAATTCCTGAACACGGCGCTCCACCCAGATCGGACACATGCGCCTACATGCCGTAACGCCGCTGGGTGCATTAATCTCGCTCAAGCCCACACTCGTGACAACGACAAGCGGCTCGCAGCAAGTATGATTTTTTGCAGAGTTCTTACCTCGTATCCTTCGGATTTCGGACGTGTCGGATTCGACGCGGGCTCAAGCAAACCCGCCGACCATTGTTTCAAGGCAGGTGTGTACCGGGCACACCACCTCCATCAAGCGACGGTCCTCAATGACGGCCAATGACGAGCATGCATCCACACAGCGGCACAATGCCGCTGTGACTCGCAACTGCATTTCTCAAGAAGTCACTGTGGGAGATCACAACGCCCCGTTGGTAAGCACATCGGCTCGCTCACGACGCACCCGAGTCAATATGAACAGAATGTCTTTGAGTTGGATGCCGTGCAGGCGCACCGGTGTTCTTGAGGAAATATATACCGCGAGCTGAGCGTTGTGGCTTTTCCAGGAACCCCCGATCTTCTATCCTCACCTCTAGGGTTTTTGATTCACCCCCGGGGTCGTGATTCCCCACCCCTAGCCGAGCTCTCTCCGCGCTCTCTGCCTCGGACGCCTCAACGTTGATCACCTCGGCACGACGTTCTCGCTTCTACGATGACAACGGACCTGGGGAAGGACGGACAGTCCATGCCCTACTCGTCCGCGTCCTCCGCCCGTACGGTCCGCAACGACGATCTAGCATGCACGATTAGCCAAGAATCCAGGAAGGTAGACGGCCTAGACATCGAGAAGGACGTAGCGGTTGAGAAGGTCGAAGACGCAGGCTCACCGGCTGACGTCGGAGAAAATCCCGACGGTGGGTTGAGGGCCTGGCTCGTCGTAATCGGAGTGAGTTCTGAACTGGTCGAGCGTTGAACTAGAGTTCGCTACCGTGCTAGAACCGCATTGGTCTGACTCAACCTCGATATGCCAGTGTGCGTCAGGAATATGTGCAACATTCGGCCTCGTGAACGCGTGGGGGGCGAGTTCTTTTCTTGCGGGTTTAGGGTCTTCCGAGCTGATCTATACCCCTCAGGTATTCCAAGCATACTATACCACGACTATCCTCAAAGGGACATCACCTTCAACGGTGTGAGCATCTTTCCCTCTCGCCCTCAGTAGCGCAAAGCTCACACGACTATCAGCGCATGGATTGGTTCCATAGAGGCAAGCGACGTGCATGATCGTCGAACCAAGCACATATTCACTTTGGTTTTTGCATATAGTATGCTCTCGTGTTTATTCCTGGTTTGTTCGCCGGTCGCATTTTCGACATGGGCTACGTTAAATTGCCTCTGGGCCTCGCAAGTGCATTGCTAGTAACTGCGACCTTCCTCACTGCCGAGTGCAAGGAATACTGGCAGTTCTTGCTTTGCCAAGGCATTGCTATCGGGGTACGTCCCTTCCTAACGTATACCCGCTAGCCTTGAGATTAATCTGTATCTTGTCGACGCCCCATCAGCTTGCTTGTGGAATGATCTTCGGTATTCTGATGGGCACTCCCGCACACTGGTTCAGGCGCAAGCTTGGGCTCGCTTTAGGGACCATGGCCTTGGGTTCAAGCCTCTCCGGCACGCTATACCCCATCATCGTCAAGAACCTCATGCCGAAAATGGGGTACGTTCCTTGATATGCTTGTGATTGGAGGTCGGTATATTCATTTCGTCGTCTCAGATTCCAGTGGACGATGCGGGTCCTCGGCTTCATCGAACTCGCACTGCTCTCCATCCAGCTTGCTGCAGGTCTTTTCTGGTCATTATGATGGCCGTCGCTAAGGGCTGATGTCATCGTATAGACAGTCGACCGCAGGCTCCCTCCCAAAATACGCACGGGGCCCTTCATCGACTTCTCCGTATTCAAGAGTGTCCCATTTTCCCTTTACACAGCTTCGAGTTTCTTCGCCTTCTTAGGCATTTACACAGTAAGTATTTAAAAAGTGTCGAAATGGTATCACACGTCTAACCGTGAATCTTGCAGCTCCTCACATATATCGACGTGGCAGCGGAATCTATAGGCATCTCGAGGGACTTCGCATTCTACCTTTTGTCCATTGCGAACGCTTGCTCCGCCATCGGTCGGCTAGCTGGTGGCCTACTCGTTGATCGTTTAGGTAATTTCCAAGACAATTCGATACAGTAAACTCAGATCTGAGCAGTCCATCGCAGGACCGCTCAATGTCATGACACCTGCGACGCTTATTGCCGGCATCATGACCTACATCTGGCCGTTTGCCAACTCGGCTCGGGGGAACATCGCCGTGGCCGTCGTCTACGGGTAAGCGCTCGCATCACACCATACCACACCTCTGCTTCTCTAACGATGATTGCAATGCAAATACAGTGCATTCCAGGGAGTCTTTGTCTCCATGCTTGCGGCACCCATCGTTCGGATGGGTCGAACAGAAGACGTCGGGCTGCGCATTGGCATGAATTTCACCGTGATCGCCCTCGGCGCCGTGGCTGGCCCTCCCATTTCCGGCGCCATCAACGCCGCAACGGGCGGGTTCAAGTTTACGGGTATCTATGCAGGTGCGTGCCGTGGTCCTCTTGCACGTTCTAAGGTTCTCAGTCACTGATGAACCCACGTGCTCAAAGGATCTGCCATCGTGGTCGCCGCTATTGGGTTGATTTTCACGCGTATCTCTATCCTTGGCGGGCTATGGGGCAGGTGCTAGGTTATTGATGATCCCAACGATCACGTTATGCACGACGACTACGTTGACATGTATCATCTAGACCCTCGCAACCGCAAGCGTTCAACTAACTACCACGTTGTATCCCCTAGATTCAGTCTATGTTACGATCCTCATCGCATATTCTATGCATTTCTCAGTGCTGTTCAATGGACTTCTAGTATAGTCCGGGTTCTCGCACCTGCAGATTTATGGACCAATGTGTTTGTAGTAGGGAATGAATATCTGATTGCCCGGTAGCTGACATTATGAAGCATGAGGCAAAAAATCAAGATATAAGTGGTTACCGGCCAACACATTGAACGAAATTACTGGCCCAGAGCTTGCAGGGCAAACTGTTGCCGACACGAAGATATTTTAAAACTTAACCGCGCGAAAGCGTCTGAGATACCAAATCGGGTGAAGCCGTGGGAACAGCGACAGCATGACCTCCAAGTTCTCGTTTCCGAACGTTTTGATCTCTGCAAGGACTCGCTCCTCCGTTATCCTTCCGATATGAGCTTTTGCACCCTCATCTTTCGCGCTCTCTCGAACCGCCGCCTTCATCAAGTAGAACGGCGTGGAACTCATCGCTGGGAAAGCCGCGCCCCTCGGGGCCGAGTTTATCGGATTATAGTATAGGGTCTCCGTTTGAGACCGCCCTCCTGAGTTCCTGCCTTCACCTTACTCATTGTGCACAGACTTTACGTGCTTGTTTCTCAGGAGCATCAGAGACTTACAAATGAAGCGATAGCACCACATGCGTTCCGACATGGGTTGCTGTCTACCGAAGGTGTGTTCATGCGCATATGCCAGCCTCTTCAATCCGAGTCTCAACCGGAGCCAAACACTGACTACCACTGTTTGTTTGTTATCAGCTATGTCTTGGGCAAGGATTAAACGACTCCAACTCTTGCGATTGCGGCACAACGCGGACGGATGTCTTCTTGGTACGTCTGGAGTTGCCTTAAACTACGTCCTGCCTCGAAATACGCCGTTCCGACTTTCTCGGACTCCACTTGTTCTCCGAGTGACCCTTTCTGCTACCATCGATGTTTACTAACGTGGGATCAACAGAAGCTCTAGAGCATCACGCGGGCCTTGGCCAGAGCTCGTTCTCTGGTATAAAAGGCCCGTCATCGCGGCCACTGACACTCCAACACTCCCTTCACCCGCTTCCCTCCTCCGATCCCAACCACGTCTTCATCGAATCCTGGAGTGATATGTCCGTCCCCGCACAGACCAAATCCCTCTTCCTCGAATCCAAGTTTGGGCAGTTTGCCGTCAAGTCGACGGAGACCCCGAAGCCTGGTCCAGACGAGATACTGGTCAAGGTGGAGGCGACCGCGCTCAACCCCCTTGACTGGAAAATCCAGTCTTGGGGACTTTTTGTCGAGAAGTACCCCGCCGTGTTAGGCTTTGACGCTGCTGGGACCGTTGCCCAAGTCGGTGCGGATGTCCCCCTTTCGTCTTTCGTCGTCGGAGATCGTGTGTAAGTGTGAACTATTTCGCCCTGTTTCAATAGTCATCTAATGATACTGCTTTCTAGTATTGTGCAAGGCTGGTACGACGCTACCAAGCAGACGACCGTTGGCATGTTTACACAATATGTCGTGCTCCCTTACGAGTTTGTGGCGAAGGTAAGCCGTCTGAGTACTTAGCTCTCGATGAACAAGACCGGGCACTGATAATGTCATGCATGCCATTGGCATAGATGCCAGCCTCTTTGTCCTTCGATGACGCAGCAACGATCCCGAGTGGCGTCGCTACCTCCGCGTTTCCCCTTTACAACCAAAACGCTACCGCACCCTCCGTCAAACTAACCGCCCCATGGCTCGAGGGCGGCCGGGGCAAGTACGCCGGCAAACCACTCCTGGTGCTCGCAGGCGCCAGTTCCATGGGCCAGTTTGGTTCGTGTTACACTTCAGGGCCGTCGCGCGGCCAAACCCCAGCCTGTGACACTGACGCCTGCCGTTCTCGTCCTGAACAGTCATCCAATTCGCTCGCCTCTCCGGGTTCTCCCCGATCATCACCACCGCGTCCCCGCACAACGCGTCCCTCCTCCAAGCCCTCGGCGCCACCCACGTCCTCGACAGAAACCTCACGTCCGACCAGCTCATCGCAGAAGCCACCAAGATTGCCGGAGGCCTGTTCGAAGTCGTGTACGACGCGGTCTCCGTTCCTGAGACCCTCCCCCTCGGGTACGCTCTGACGGCGCAGGGAGGGAGCTTGGTGGTTGTCCTCCCGGCCGACGAGCTGATGGAAAAGGCAAAGGAGGACGGGAAAAGCGTGCACATGGCGCACGGGCTCTTCATCACCCCGGCGAACCAGGACATCGGGAGGACGCTGCTGGACGCGCTGCCGTCGCTGCTCGAGAGCGGGGACATCAAGGTGGGTAGCCCGACCCTCCACTTTCCCACAGTATGATGTAGCATGGCTGAATGCCTTTGAAACTATGTAGCCCAACCCTGTGGAGATCCTTGCCGGCGGCCTGAATGGAGTCGTCGGTGGGCTGGAGCGCCTGAAGGACAACAAGGTCAGCGGTGCGAAGTTGGTGGTCCGCCCCCAGGAGACGGCGTAGACCTCATGGCGTAGCTGGTAAAACTGTACGATATGGCCTATGGTGAACTGCCAGTGTTTATGTTTATCAGCGCATTGAAGGGTTCCGAAAGTGCTGGTGCAACCGCCGCTGGAACCGATCGTACCTTTCGAATCATAGCTGTCAGTGAAACGGGATCCTGACAACTCGACGAGAAGATGGGTCACGTTCCGAGCCTTTACGAGGGAGCATGAGCGTATCATCCGGCGACTTGCGGGATCAACTGGCACTAGTCGCAGTGGCAGGCAATGGCGGGCCCCCTCCGGCCGTCGGCCCGAGTATAGGCCTCCGTGAACCACTAGCGCCGTCTCGAGCTCGCCCTGCAATAATGTCGTGACCCACCATCCGCCTTCACCCTCCCGATAGCCAGCCGCTTGCCTCGACTCCTGAGGACTCCTTACTCTACACATATCTTGCGTGTAAAGGTCGGAACCATTATGGTCCCAAATAGTCTCCTTAACTCCTCCAGAACCGGTGACGACACTCTCATGTTATGGCTCGAATTCACTCCACGCCGCGACTACAGGGGGATTGGATCAGTACGCCCTTACTATGGAATAACCTTACTTATGTCAGAGAGTATCATGGCTGGCTCTACAGTCGTGTCCGCTAAAGGTGCTGCGATCGGCAGTGATTCAGATGTGACTCCAGACATCGATGCTCGTGATAAGTAACGCTAATTCGTTGTTGGAGTCGTGCTTGCGCCACGTGACGGTTTGATAAACACAGATGGACCCTGTAAGTTCCCAGCGTTTTGAACATAGTATATTTGATGTCTACTGTCTTATTCTGCGGGTATATTTGATCCGATGTGCGGTGAAGTCAACTTAAAGTTGAAGTGTTCATAGAAACAAACAGTATCAACTTCCCGTCCGCACCGTAGGACGCATTGCTGACGTTGGCCCCCGAATAGTGGTTGAGGGCACCGCCTGGAACATTGGCTATCACTTCCCGATCACTAAAAAGAGTCGGGTCGCACACCTAAAACGTAATGTTCGAGTCATTAGTACGTCTTCGTCCCTTTCAGGTCCCTTTCCAAAACCAGGCAGCGCGGAGTGATGGAGCCGCTGGTCGGGGTATATAAAGAGGGCGCCCACCGTAAAATTGTCCTCACTCTCCTCTTGCACACCAACATCCAGGAGATCGTTCGTGTGGACGCAATAGAGAACACACCCTCTTTTGCCTGACCTGCGAGCAGCCTTCAAGCACCACAACACTCCTCAAGTCTATCTCAAGCCCCGCAACTCTGTCGTCCCTCCTCAAGATGCAGTCGTCCATCAGCAAGCCACGAAGAATTCACCACGCCCGTGCCCCTTCCCTTTCTTTCTCTTCATTTTCGTTTTCTTCAGAGAGACCGTTCCCTCTTTATGCCCATTGCAACTCCCGACGTTCCCAGAGTGCTCCAAGAATCCACCGCAATACTCCACACGTCGTATCAACACGTCGGCCCGATCTAATGGTCCGTATGCTTCCCTGGGATGCTCTCTCCACCTCTTATCCCGCAGTGTGTCTGATGTCCCCCAAGCAAACCGTCGACTACCGCTACCCTGAAAAGCGCACGAGGCGATCCAGCTTCGCATTGGTGCGTGGGCCTGTTTTACGTTCTTCCTGCCTTTGTAACGGTCGGTGTACCCCCAGTCGGACATCTTTGAACTAGACGAAGAGGTTCAAGTTGAATTCGAGATATCTCCCATACTCCCGTCGACGCCGACCTCCGAGTGCTCCCTCGCAACCTCTCGGCGAAGTGTCAAGTCGCGCATGAAGACTGTCCTCGTTGTAAGTCATACGCACCTCTTCCTTTCTCTACCTTGCTGACGGCATACCAAGGACCTCGCTCACATCTTGAAGACCAAGTGGAATCGGTCCCGCCCCCCAATAATCTACACGGTCGAGCCTGCAAGCTCTGCGACCATCACCGAACTCGACTATCTTTAGAAAAACTGCCTTGCCCGTTCGTAGAAGTAGTATACCAAAGCATCTGCCCATTGTACAGTATTCGTCCCTTCGTAGCAGCCTTGTACGTCGTTGTAAAGCCAGCCGTTAATCATCATCACCCTTCTTGAAGTCACTTGAGCAGTTACGGTGGTGTGTTCGGAGTTGCGCGCTAAGCCCAAACGCGCCCGACGAATTCCAGAAGTAGCAAAACGCGTGAGCGCGAACAGGCGCTTCATCTGTTCTGTTCCGCCATGTCTTTCGTGCAAGCCCTCCGACGACAAGCACGCCTCACCGCCTTTTGGGCACCACGCCGATGCCTCGCCAGCCAGAGTGCACCCGCAGCGGCGCAGGCAGCCTCCCCCGACGCCCCCAGCGCGCCGACAAAACCTAGCGGAGGTGAGCATCACACACGTCTACTCGCTCTTCATGCGCTCTAGCTCACACACAACACCCCCGGAACGCCAACAAACGTAGGCCCGAAAGTCGCCTCGTCGTGCCCCGAAAACATGGTCATACAGGGCCTCAACTACCTCAAGGGCCAGCCCGAGGTCGTCGCGCAGGCGGACGACACATATCCGCCGTGGCTTTGGACGCTCCTCGACAAGACGGAGCTGCCTGATGACGGGCCGGGGGGACTCGCGGAGAAGAAGCGGCTGCGGAAGGAGAACAGGCAGCGCATACGGGACCAGAACTTCATGAAGACGCAGTAGTGGTGGGGTCTGGGTTCTGTCTCTCGGGTGGAGCTTGGGTCGCTGCTGGTGAGTCCGTCGTGTGTCCATGTTGCATTCGCTGCGTTCTCATAGATCCGTCCCTTCCGTCCAGTTACATACATGTATTCCCCATTGCTAATGGCTAATCTGTCTCCCTTCATGGACCTATTGCTACTTGTACTCCGCATCGCTTGAATATGCGCCCTCGAAAAGTTGCGCACGGATCCACCCATCGCCTGACCACTCGTGCCAGCAGCCCCTTACGACGGGTCACCATTCACCAAGCAATGAAGCACAGATACATAATATGCTACGTCTACATCCGCTCCTATTCTCGACAAGGCTAAACAGGTCACCTAAGACAGACGTCCGTAGCACACAAGGACATCCTATAACCTTACGCAGGGAACGCCCCAAGCGTGAACAACGTCTGTTTTTGCTTCCCCTTCCCCTTCTTCTTACCGCCCCCACCTCCTGCACCCCCACCAGCACCATCCCCGTCCGCCAGCTCCCCCCACGCAGGGGTGTTCGACCCGCTTCCCCCACTCTCGCCGCCCCACGCCGGCTGCGCCGGCGCACTGACACCCAAGATGTTCCGCAATGACTGGTTCCCGCCGACGGCGGCCTTGGGAAGACGCGCTGAGCTGCTCGTCGGGAGCTCCGGGAACGCCGCTTTTGACAGCACTGCGGGTCCGCCTTTTGCCCTCGCCCCGGGGCCGGGCACAGACGTCGGGGCACGGACGACGGGGGCGGGCGATGGTGCCGACGCCGCTGCGCCCGCCCCAGAGGACGACCATGGCGTCGTGCGGTGGGGCTGGCGGAAGCTGGACGAGCCAGCCCCACCTGATCCCTGGAGTGGCGGGAACGCGTGTGCACCTGGGGCACCTGGGCGCGGGGCAGGAGCAGAGCTTGTCGAGGCAGCGGGGGCAGGGCTGGAGGCAGCCGCGCGCGCGACACGGTCCCAGAGCTGGCTCGAAGACTGGGCGGAGGAACGCGTCGCGGTGGTGTGCTTCGCGTTCAGAACGCGGCCGCTCGTCACGCCCGCCCACTCCGAGCCCGTCGCGGTCGGGACGAGCTCTGGGAACTGGTTGCGTTGCTGGGGCGACAGAAGGAGGTGGGAAGATGATGCAGATGCAGGGGCGAGGGGTGAGGGGTGAGGGACGGGAAGGGTGAGAAGAGGGGAAGAAAGCGTGTCGTTCACACGTTAGCGCGCCACCACTTGCCGCAGGCGGGGGCGTCCCTGCCCGCGGGATGCACTGATGAATGACGTACCTCGACCTTGAAGCCGTTCCACGCGGTGAGCAGGTCACGTTTCCGGTCCTCCTCGTCGACGAGGTCGACGAGCGCGTTCACGATGCTCGCCGTGCCGTCCAAGTTCCGGTCGAGGACGTTCCACACCGTTGAGATGAGGTCGCGCGCCCCGGACTCGGACGCACGATACGAGCGGATCGCCGCCTTGACTACGGGGACAGCAGTCGTCGGGTTCAGTGCCAGGTTCGCCAGGCGTACGACGAGTGCCGTAAGGCGGGGATCTGCATCGCCGGCCTCGGGCGAGGGGGACTGTCGGCGACTGGTGCTGGGCTGCGGGTTTGGGCCGTCGGCAGTAAGGTTGCCCCCAAACGCCTCCCTCCGCCGCACCCCCGCGGCCTGGGGACGCGACGCACCGCCCCCCTGCCCCTGCGGTTGCGGGTGCGGTGGGGGCTCGCGTTCCCGCTCCCGATCGCCTCTGTCGCGCCGCCCGCGGCGTCCTGCGCCTCCGCCGGCCTCCTCGAACTCGAACTGCGCCTCGACGCGGCGGGCGTCGCGCTTGTCGCGGGCGGACATCTCTGCGCCGTGCTCCTCCACCTGGTGCGCCTTGAGGTCGAGCGCGGAGCCGAACACGACGAATTTGCGGGCGAGGCACTCCGCGCGCCTGCACGGGAAATGGGCGTGCATGAAGTGGTCCTCCTGCGCAGCCGGCAATACGTCAGATAGAGTTGCAAGTTGCAATTTGGCCGCCACGCCGCAGCTCGGCAACTCACTAGTGCGTCGTAGTTGCGGAAGCTGAAGGGGCGCGAGAAACGGAATGAATGAATGTCGACAAATGGGGTCGCGGGGGCTCGTGGCACTCACTATTGGTCCTTGACCTCATTACGTTTGCACACGAAACACTCCTCGTGCTTCTCGCGCATGTGTGCGTAGAGCTCGTCGTCCCCGAAGAAGCACTCGCGACAGAACTCACAGAGCGGGTGGATGCCGCCCTCGATTTGCTGCTGGAGTTTGTGGTCGCGCCGATGACCGCGGGCCATGGATGGGACGTGGATGGGGAGGACGTTCGGGTCGTACAGGGCGTGCTCATGTGCGAAAACCTTCTTGAATCGTATGCATAGATCACTGATGAAGGGTCGATATACATGCACACTCGACCAGGGCGCGACGATGGATGGGACGTACCACATGAGCTTCCCATGCGTTGCGCGGGTGTGCAGTTTGAGGTCACTCCAGCCGTTACCAATAAACTCGCATTGGGGATCTGGACAGTTGAAACGGAGCAAGATCAAAGTCTCCTCCATCATCTCCTGCGTCTCGAACGAAATGGAGAGCTTCGCATCCTTGTAGGGGATGTTCTCCGGGGTATAGGAGGCCCACAGCGCATCGGGAGACGTCGTGAATATCACGGAAGGTTGGGGTTCCTGGCGATAAGTAATGTGCCAAGCAGGGTGTTAGGTTTGCATTTTACGTGTTACGTGACTGACAGCGCGGGCACGCACCTTGCAGAACGTGCACTCCATCTTCTTGTAGAGCGCACGGAGGCGCAAGGCACAGACATGGCACGTCCTGTGGTTGCACTCGGACAGCGACCAGTACTTGACGGGCTCAGCACAAATCCAGCACACCGCGCCGTCGTCGGCCGCTGCATCGGTAGTAGCGTTGGTCGTGTCTACGACGGCCTCGGAGCCCACTGTCCCAGTGGTTTCGATCTGAGCACTAGCAGCAGGGAGGGTGTCAGGCTTGGTGCTGTCGATATGATCGCGGGAAGGGCCATGCTTCGCTCCGCGGCCCCTACGCCCCCTGTTGCCTCCACCTCCGCCACGGCCGCGATTGGTATGAGGACGGGTGTGGGTCGTCGCGGTCGTGGTGGCCATGTTGGAAATATGCAGATGATAAGGACACGGGAGAGAGTGGATGGTGGATTAGGATTTGGGGATACCGTAGCACAAGCAGGCGCAAAAAGGGTGACTTGGAGTAAGCGCCTCCGGGCCTGGCGGAGCCGCGTAGCCGCCCATTTCCAAAAGAGGGCAAGGGCGAGGTCGGAAAGCATCCGCGAGTTGATGGGGGTCCAGGGCGCGCTTCCAGTTGTCGACGGACGACGGACGAGCTCGATCAGGGCGTGCATCTCCCTCGCGTAATGCTCCCAACTGCGCATCATTCAAAGATCGAGATTCACAAAACAATACTTATGAGACCAACGAGCCCTCGACGCCCTCCACATATACATTGTCCCATGCACGCCCGACCTCCTCCCCCCGCGTCTTCACCATGATTGTTGCTGACTACCCCCGTCGCTCCATCTCCGACCTAGCAGACAGTGCGTCCCTGGAGCCCTCTACCGCCGGCACCAGTTCAGACGTCTCAGGCTCCTCTCGCAAAAGCCATGCCCGAGGTCACCACTTCGTGAACAAGCACGGCTCCAAGGTGCACGCCTTGGATCCTGCCATGGCGCCTTGGCCACTTTCTTACGACAAGGCCACCCTTGAACTGTACGTCGTCCAGACTTGGTTCCGAAGATTGCCCCGTTCTGATCGTGCACGCTCTTCACCTCTAGTGAAATGATGGACAGCGCGCTGACGTCCCAGTTCAAGGGCGTCGTCTCGCTCGTCGACCACAAGGGCAAGGAGCCCGCCCGCTGCCTGGACATCGGCACAGGGGTGCGTACCTCCCCTCGTTCACTTTGTCATCCGCACGCACGCGCACGGGTGGGCGCGGGGGCGCGGCACCTGCCAGTCGCGCTCGTGCTCGTTCAGGGCTGCTGTGCCCTCCTGACGGCGGTCCTGCCGACACGAATGAATTGGAACTCACTTGAGACCCTATCGGTTGTCGGGAAGCGCCCTCGCGAATCGATGATATCAACGCTGGGCTGCCACGCTTCCCTTTGGCTTCCCTGACGAATTGTTCGTCGTCGCCGTTCGCGGTGGTCATGTCCGCGGTCCCTCCTTCGATCTAGAAGTGCTTATTTCCTGCCGAATCCAATGGTATGACCGCTAGGTTACTCGTGGGGCGGGTGGGGCAGAGTGCACTAAATGGCCCTCCGTTGAACGTTAGCACGGTAGGTATCGGCGATGGATAGCCTGTGTATCTGGATTTGTGGTCCGTCAGCCGATATCCCTTACACAGTGTGGACTAAGGCGGGGATATGGTGGAAGCCGGACCACCGTTATCGTCCGCAGCGCCAGTCGTGTCGGACACCACCTGTCGGACACCACCTGGTTACGCATATACGTCATGGAAGCTTCTGGCGCGGAAGTCATACTCATACTCTCGCAGTTAGGCCTTTGGGTTGTGAATTCCGCTAAATATTGGAAAACGACGACGTTCGTACGTATTTTGCGCACTTTGAATGTATCCGGTGGTTCATCCTTCGACTTTTCCAGGTTGGCTTCGACCTTGTTGACATCCAGATACCACTCACCATACTCGATGACGATATAGCCAGTCGAATAGAATGGGTTTATGGCAACATGTAAGTAAGTTTCGCAATTGCCTTCTTTGAGACCTGTACTAATGAAGCACATGCAAGTCTAACCGATCCGCTCCCCTTTAACGACGAGGAATTTGACCACGTGCGATTGACCGAAGTTGCGTTGGGCATCCCTGAAGACCATGTACGTCTACGTTGCCCACAGGTCCTAATGTTTTGCTAAATCATGGACTTCGCAGTGGACAAACGTCTGGGAGGTAGGATGTCCAGGATCTTGAGGTACTTCGCTGCCCAAGCCTTACTGAGGTGGTTACAGGAAATCCGACGAGTTATGAAATATGGCGGTACGATCGAAATCATCGAAGAAGGTATTCTCGAAATGTTTCCTCGCTTCTCCGTCCACTCTAACCCGCTGTGCAGATGCGATCTTTCCCGTCCTGCCACGATGGTTTACCGAGCCACTACACGCACGAACACGATGGCCATCTATCAGCATGCAGGATGGTTCCAAGTTTTTCTCGAATCCCCAAGTCTCCAGCCATCCCGATGTTGCCCACGAGTACGAGCTTTTGGAGATCCTCTTCGAGAGGGTCTTCGATCGCCGATTCATTAACACGAAGCCGAGCTGTGCGTGCTTCTTGAGCGACTACTGGATCTGCTCGTACTGACTATTCGCTTCCGAACAGCAACCCTGCCTGCTTCGTTCTCCACCTGTTTTGGACATGTCATTTCCCCTCCCGTCCTCACCGTTCCCATGCCCCCGCTGCCTCCCGTCCAACCTCGTCCGCCACCGCGGAGCTCGTCATCCAGCCAGTCCGACTCCTCATGCGGCGAACGCGACCTCCTGTACGACCCTCACGCCCAAGGCGAAGTCTCGCTTGCCACCTTCAGCAAGCTCGTCTCCGGCACAAAGACCGGTAGGGGGACCAGGAGCAACCGCCAGTCCACCGTCGGCACGCCCTGCAGCGACCCAATACCAGAGGGCAGCCCGCTCGTGCGCTCGTACTCCGACGGCCCGCCCCGGTCCGTCAGGAGCAGCAGCCTGCACGGACACAGCAGCGGCAGCGACCTCGGGCAGGAGCCGCGGCCTCCCCCACCGCCTCTCCCGTCGCCCATCCCGACGACGGTGACGGCGTCCGGGGTGGCGATCTCGCGCCCGGGCTCGAAGAGCGCGCGGGGGAGCGGGAGCGCGGAGGAGCGCTCGTCGCGGTCGAACTCGGTGTCGTCGGTGATGTCGATGGCGTCGAAGCGGACGGCGGCGATCCAGGACCTGGCCGCGGCGAGCACGTTCATCGGTGGGCGCTCGCAGATCGAGCTCTTCCCCGTCGACGCGCTGCTCATGTTCGACGTGCACTCGCTGTGCCTGCACCTGCGGCGGGCGCTCGGCTTCGTGCTCGCCATCCGCGAGGCGATGTGGGAGGAGCTCGCCGCGCTCGTCTCCGCGGGGCCCCGCGCGTGCGACGTCAAACTCACCAAGTACGGCTTCTTCCCGCACGAGGACACGCTCCAGAGCATGCGCAGCAAGTACGTGCAGCTCATAGACCAGTACAAGCAGTGCGTGTTGTGTTCCCTTCGCCCTCAGGTGTGTATGACGTTGACTGACGGGGACACACTGCACAGCGACATGCATATGCGGATGACCCTCTGGCATTCGCTTGTCCATTTCGGCTGGGACTACCCCCAGCGGGATCCCATGTCCAAGGCGGAGGAGATGGAAGAGATCCGCCTCCGCGAGGACATTCTCACTGCCCGTCGAAAAGCGGGCGCCGAGAACGACCGTGAGCCCCATTGCCGCGCGGTGCGCATGCTCGTCGGTGTCAGGGTATGATGCTTCATGTTATAAGTTTGACTTTGACTGCGCCACATAGTTCTCGATCTCATGGGGCATGTTGTTATTCTATCTCACTATCTCATTCCTCGGGCTGTCGTCGCCAGACATTCTACTCCCCTCCTTCTACAATCAGACCACGCATATACAGAGTACTCTAGAGCAAACCTTAGTGTATGATTAATTCACCAGGATAGGCCCAAGTCTCCGTGCACTCGTCTAGCACCCGTCAAATGCAAACATTCAAGCACTTACCAAGCCACCCGCCCACGTCGAAGCCCTCGGCCAATCCCTGGCACGCATCTGGCCGCCCGCGCGTAGCGCCATCCCTCCATAAAGCTTTGACGTCTCGAGCCCGTCTCCGGAATTTGATGCGCCGTCGGATATTTTCCAACCACGCCGCCCTTCCAGGCC
Source organism: Ganoderma resinaceum (assembly GCA_964023155.1). Lineage (NCBI taxonomy): Eukaryota > Fungi > Basidiomycota > Agaricomycetes > Polyporales > Polyporaceae > Ganoderma > Ganoderma resinaceum. The sequence goes on from OZ026794.1 coordinate 3,419,188, forward strand.
CCTCCCCACGAAGTTCTAGTCCCGCGACGCCGTTCTTTGCTCCTCGACCGCTCGCCGCAGGAAATTGCCCGCTACGTGAAGGTTCCATGACATGTACATCTCTGCCCCTTAATCTAATGCCTAAACGAGGGAGTGCTTGTTCACGTTCTCCGCGACGGAGACAGCTCAGTATGTGAGCATTAGCGTGCTTGACTGTCCGCTCTCTAAGTGTTCATCAAGGGAGGAAGTTCATAACGTCAAATATGGTGATGCCATGGTAGGTGTCATGCTCCATTCACGTTCATGGCATTGGCGTATTGATTCGTGGTGCTTTTCGAGACTCAAGACCACCTTCCAGTCTTCCAGGTCGACCCTCCTCGGTCTCACGCCCAGACCGGAGGGTACGAGACCGACCCTTCTCATCCTCGAGGCCGCCAACTTAGACCAAATAGAAAGTGGCGAATCAAGTGGAACTAACCAATTTCGTGGTCCGTGGACCGAACTTGCACGATGTCCCAGTTTCTATCCATGTTCAATATCACCCGTTGTCCCGTTGGTTGGGAGCGACCGTAGGCCTGATCCCCCCCACCTCATATTGCACAGGGTGGATGAGCTGGTAGACGTCGATGTCCATCCTGAACGTGGAACGGCGTCACCAATCTCAGAACGCGAGACGGGATTGGTCAATCGTATCGTCGAACCCAATCTTACGGCTTAACCCAAAGATGGTTAAGCATAAGTACCTAGACCCACCCATAGACAGCGGAGGCAAATCCAGGTCGACACTTCAGATCAGACCCAAACGCGGGTGATCCGGTCGCGAGGGGCCGCCACCAGCTGCAGGACTCCCTCCTGAGGGGTCACGATCGAGCCGCCACGCTTTTGCAGGCCCCAAACGTCGCGGAAGCTTCTTCAAGCTTACGCTAAGTACTAGTGCCTTTTCCAGGTCGCGCTAACCACGAAGATACTGGTGGCGTCGGTAACCGCATATACCAACTGAAACGTTCCATGTTCAAGCTCAAGCCTCGGTCGGCCGAAGTTCCATTTGACTGAGCTCGGTCCGACTCCAGACCAGAATGACCCGACTAATGACGGCCATACGGAACGCTGACACTCTTCTGCAGATATCGCCTCGGCAACACAATAGCGTACATGGTAATAGTACGTTCATTCGCTAGTCTACACCCTATACACGATCTTATGCGCACTGACATTACCCTCTACCGCCTGCCCAGGGGTACTCGCGGCCGAGGGCCGTGTAGAGGACGCTTGCTAGAAACCCAGGCTGGTGAGTTCCCTGGAGTACAGTATACACCTGGGGGCGCGGCTCATCCCAACTGTCACAGAAGCGGCCACTCACGTTGGAGGACGACGTCCTTCCACAACATCGCGGCATCCTCGGGAAGCAGCACAAGAATGATCTTGCCGCCTTTGGGGCTCAGCGACTCCGGAGCGAGGTGAACGTACGTTTCCAGTCTGTGGGGTTCTGAGCGACAGAAACAGTCTTGACGAGAATGTCGTCGCCGCCAATAGATGGGACGGGATGGTCCTTGGCTGCCACTTTATGTCTCTAAAAGTACGTATGTTTGGTGAGCTCAATGATCATGAATTGTTTGCCAAATGAATACGGGTTGTCATTCGTCCTGGCCGATTCAATAACCGCAGCCTTCATCGTTGCGGGGATAGTAGTTGCAGGCATTTCGTGAGGTGATGATGCAGTAGGAGGCTTGGGAAGTGCTAGCGATATGCATGATGTAAGTCGAGCACAGGGACCTACTGTATACAGTACAGTATATGCATGTCATAGACCTCTTGTAGCTCTCCACTAGTTCTCCGAGCTTGCCTCCGTCTTGCACGGACACTGCCACATGTTCACGGGGCCATCAATCCTTCACTTGCTACGTACGTAAGTCTTTCCTTCCAAGTTGCCCTTCCCCTGATTCATGACTTATCCGATCCCTCTTGCTCACTCATCCAGTCCTCGGCGCCATGTGCAACCTCCCGGTCCTTACTCATATGCATTTATGGCTGACGTTCTGTGTTCGGCGTATGAAAACTACGTGCTGTATGGATGTGGACCTGTGTACTTACTTTACACAGAATATCGAATCGCTATCGTTGAACGTTCAACGTTCAACTTGAACCTGTCTCTTAGCGCTGTGGCCCCCCCCCATCTGGAATCTCCCACGCGATTGTTAGTATACTACAATCATATTCGCCTTCTACCGTTGTTTTCACCCGTGGCTTCGTCACGGTGCATCAGTCCGACGAATCCTATTCCTCGATGCGTCGAAACGCACATACCCCTCTCCCTTCAGCTCGACACAGAGGCTACGAGACCAAGACGGAGAGACCAGGAGGATGCGACCAACCTCTGTCGGACGCAAATCCCAGTCAGTCGGTAAGTAGACTTCTTCTCCAGCGGACTTTTCAATCGATAACACAAAGGGATTCTGCTCCCCTCCAACTTTTCCTCCTGCAGCCCTGAACGACAAAAAACAATTCTCATGGCACTTGCTTCCATGAACCCGAGAACTACTATATCTCCAACTTGACGAACCCGACACCAATATGCGCACCTCGAGGGGAGCGTAAAGCTGCACCTGGAGTCGAAAGCCGGACCCACCCACCGTCGTCTCTGGAATTGAGTCGAAGCCACCGGGATTCGGCCCCAAGACGAGATGCCGTACGCCAATCCCCACCTGCAGGTCGCCCTGTGTTCTGGAATCAATTCGACAGTGTCCAACGTCCAACTTAGAGGCCTGTTGTACATGATACTGGTACTGCCCTGCTTCCCTCGCCTACACCCTATACACGATTTTCTGCGCGCTAACTTTGCCCTCCCGCATCCACTGCAGGCCGTCCGGGATCGCCTCCAGACCGCCCTCCCAGAGCTTGATGGGGAGCGGCTTGACGAGCCCCGCCCGCACGAGCTGCGGCATCTTCTTCAGGAACGCGACATGGTGCTGGTAGTCCTCGGCCGAGCGGGGGATGACGACGCCGTCGCGCCAGATGTACTCGCGCCCGAGGGCCGTGTAAAGCACGCTCGCTAGAAAACCAGGTCGGTGAGTTATGTGTGGTATACACGCGGCGGGCATGGCTAATCCCCGCTCCCGGACGTTACAAAGCCTGACAGCTGGTACTCACCTTGAAGGACGACGTCTTTCCGCAGGGTCGCGGTCTCCTGGGCACTCTGAACAAGGAGGACCTTGCCGCCCTTCGGGCCCAGCGACTCGGCACAGATCCTCTGCGACTCTAACACGCCGATCGCATCGACGGCCTTCGTGAGGGAGTCCCCGGTGGCCTTCTTGATCTTCGACACCACCTCGGGGTCCCTGTAGTCGAACACCTCGTCCGCACCGAAGGCCTTGACAAGGTCGAAGTTGCGCGGCGAGGCGGTGGCGACGACCTTGTAGCCCGAGGCGTGTGCGAGCTGGATGAGGCATTGGCCGACCGCGGCTGTCATCATTGTCCAGTTGTACATCAGAACCTCCGAGATGGACAGGACACTGGATGCAGATGCAGCGGTGTTAGATGGACGCACAGCTTCCGCCATAAACAAAAATCCAATCCTCCCCCTCGACCTTCTCAGGTGGCTCGACGAGGCCCAACCGAGCCGGGTGGTACAAGTCCTGCACAGCCGTGAAGAACCTGTAAGCAACGTTCAGCATTCACTTGGAGCGCTCCCAACAGTACACCGGAGGACGTGGGACGCACGCGCAAGGGAGGGTGGCGGCCTCGTCGTGGCTGAAAGTGCCCTCCGGGACGACCCAGACGAGGTCCGCGGGCGTCTTGATGTACTCGGCGAACGCGCCCTCGTCCTCGAACGCTCCTCCGTGCACGAAGCCGGAGACGTGGTCCCCAACCTTGGGGCTGGCGACGTTCTTGCCCACCTTCACGACATTCCCCGAGAAGTCGACCCCGAGGACCGTCCCGGGCTTCCCGTGGCCGTCAACGTCTGAGAGCCATGCGCGTTAGACGGTCCTGAAGCGCGGGGCCCAGGGGGCAGGGAGCAGGATGGACGCACGTCTCCAGTCGGTGGGGTTCTGCGCGACGGAAACAGTCTTGACGAGGATGTCATTGTCCCCGACAGGCGGGACGGGATGCTCCTTGATCGCCACTTTATGTCCCTAAACGTACGCTCAGCGAGATCGATTGGTTGTCTATTCAAGGGATCAACATGGTTCCTCACCGGTTCCACAACCACGGCCTTCATCGTTGCAGGAATAATAGTTGCAGCCATCCCGTAGACTGGTGAGAGCAGTGGGCCTATGAAGTTGTTCTTTGAAGTAGCGATGGGGTGGTGCGAGCCAAGGACTTATATATACGCACATCGCAGACCCCTTTATGCGTTATGTCCGGCGAAGGTGTGTGAGGAATGTTGCTTCATAAGCAGCCGTGCTTGTAAGTTTCACACACCGTAAAGATTACCAAGCAGGAGCCCCACGGATGCCCCGAGATCAGTGAGGTCAAGCAAGCTGGTATTCTACGAGCTCGCGTCCTCGAACAGAACTCTTGAGTCCTTTGGATCCCAAGTACTGAGCGCGGGTGGCCGAATCGTCGTAATAAGTAGACACACGAAATGTCCATGCAGAGCTTCTCCAACAGGCGACACGCAGAAGATACGAAAGTATGATACCGAACGTAAGCTCGATATGTGCCCAGAAGACACAGTGCGGCCAAGCGTCTCCAAGCGTGCATTGATTGATATCGATCGATCGTTCTGCGGAAGACGTCAGGATTGTGAAGCGCATGTCATTGGAAGCGTGAGGGCTAGGGACTCGACAGCACTACAAGACGAAGGACATTATTCCAGATCCAAGCTATGATACAATAAGATAGCACAAAAGCACAGCGATGCAGAACAACAGCCGAGCAGGGTCATACAAGTCATGATGATGAGCCTCAGCCTCTTCTCTCGTCCAGCCTGAGTCGGAGACCTTCCTGAGCCACTTCTCCCTCCCAGCAATAATGATACGGCAACGTGCGAGGGTGGCGAGCGGACTACAGCACGTATCTGAACTCGCGATTTTGGATGTCGGTGAGGTCCAAGAAGGCCTGCAACGAACAGAGGTGAGCGCTCGCACACAACCACAGCTAGAGCTCCACGACGCACCCTGTCGACCCTCTTCGCGATGACGGTGCCGTCCGCCTGGGTCTCCTTGATGTACACCTCGTCGTACTTCGAGTCATGCGGCTCCTTCTCGCGCCTCGCGTTCTCGTGTGCGAGGAAGAAGCGGATCGCGAGGAGGAGGAGCGCGGAGACGGCCCAGCAGATGGAGAGGATCAGCCACGGGATGTGGTTGCGGGGCTGGTACTTGGCCTGCCAGTACTGCGGGCCCGCCGCGTTGCCGACGGCGTAGCCAATCATGACGATCGCGTTCGTCGTCAGACCTATGTAAACAACCCGGACAACGTTCAGAACGGGGCAGCGGGCGAGGCCGGGACGCGAACAACGTACGCTTTGTGTGGCCTGCGGTCGTGGACCCGACCCAGGCGAGCATGACGACGAAGGGCGCGATCGAGGTGACTACACGTCGTCGCGAATCAGTACCGTGCGGGGGCGCGGAGAGCTCGGGCAGAACGTGCGGAGCGCGGAACTCACTGGAAATCCAGTACGAGAAGAGGAGGCCAACTCGGTTCCCGGACGGGAGGGTGTTGACGAGAATGGACCCCAGAATCGCCACGCAGTACGCGAGGAAGCCCGAGTACGCGCGCCCGTTCTTCCAGTGCGTCGCGGACGTGACCGTGCAGAAGATCACGATGACTGCCGAGCAGAACGCGGGGTCAGTGGTCTAAATTCCGCGGCCGTCTGGCGCAGGGGAGACGGGGCAGATGACGCACTCTCAACCACGCCGTCGACGCATCCGAGGAGGGTGGTCTGCAACGAATTGAAGCCGAAGCCCTTGACGATGAGCTGTCGCTGGTTGCTGAGCTGCACGTGAGACACGGCACGTCGGCCGTCAGCTCGGCTTTCTGCTGGGAGCAGGATTGGACAGAATCTTACCGAGTTCGTGACGTTCCTGGACAGCGGGCGGGGCAAATCAGTTGGGGATGTCACCGGGACAGGACGGAACAGTGAAGCTCACGAGATGGCAGAGAAGAGGAAGAAGAGCCACGTCTTCGGGTCCTTCAGGCACTCGACAAATCTGGGGACGCCGCGCCATGGGCGGTCAGTGGACTGGCTCTAACAAGCTGGCTGGCAGATAGATGGATCTGCGCAGCCCGAATGGCAACGTACTGGTCCACTTTGAAGTGCTTGTTCTCAACGCCTGCCTGATTGACTTTGATGCGCTCGACCGCAATGACACGTTCTTCCGGAGTGAGGAACCACGCCGTAGCAGGCGAGTCCGGGAAAAAGAACCTGAGAGCGCAAGGTGAATACGTGCCAATCTAACCAGAGAAGAGACTTGCCAGAAGACGATGGCGACGACAAATGTGATGATGCCGGTGATGATCATGAGCCTACAGGTTTCAGTATGTCAGTGCGTCGAATAGAAGGTGCCACAAATGGTAGCGCGGGCTAACCATTGCCATGCTTCCAAGATGTCGTTGTGGATGTGTAGAGTCCCGTACGCAACCAAACCGAGCAGAATGATCGCCGCGCCGTTCATGAGGACTAGTAGACCATCTCAGCCCATGCCGGCGGTCCACGGAAGCGAAGAGACATACACCAATACCCGACGCGCTGAGTCTGCTCCTGGCGCGTGTAGAACATGGACGTAACGATCATAAACCCGGGCGTGATCGCGCCTTCGCAGATGCCGAGGAAAGCGCGGCACGCGAAGAACTGCCCGAACGTCTTCGCCGCCGTGTGACTGAGGAGCGCAACTGCCCAAACGAAGATGTTGAAGCTAAATTCCGAGGCAACAGTCAGCATGCGCGCCAGACGTCTCCATCCCCGTTCTCGTCCCATACGCCAGCCGCAAGCACCCACCTCATCCATTTTCCTACGGGGAGATACTGGAGCGCGAGGTTTTGCGGCCACTCGAACCCGAGGAAGAAGAGGTAGAAGATGGTGCCTAGCCAGTTGAACTGGGCCTGGTTGATGTAGTGGTGCGGGCCGTTCCTGCGAACGCGTTCACGCGCGATAGAGTTAGCCTTCCGTCACCGAGGGCCATAATGAACGAAGCAGGGCGCACAGCAATCCCAGGACAGCGGACTGGCCGAGCGTCGTCTTGTCTGCGAATTGCATCCTGCATGGGGCAACGAAGTTTCAGGGACGCGTCATGGCGATCGTGGGGGACAGGTACGAACATGTACAGAACTGTCGGAGTGGGGAGAGTAGAGGTTCCATCAGCGCTGCATGGGGGACGCGGATCGCTATCCATAGCTCGCGCGAAGGCCAGAGGCTTCGCGTCGAGCAGATGGGCAGCTCGCGAAGGGTGGGTAGGTTTAATAACACTCACTGCACATGAGAGGCATCAAGTGCAAGTCAATCTTTCGCCTACGCAACGAGACGCAATCCATGTCAGTGACCGTCGTGCGCGTCCAACGCGGTGCTAGCAGCAGTGGGCGCAGGGCACGTACCTCACACGCGCGGCTTCTGCGGGGTCGAGGATGAAGTCTTTGCCCGCCGTGAGCCCTGCCGCAACATCGATGTTGGTGCTATCGATATCGACATGGGGCTTCTCCGGGCCCCGGACGTCGGTGAGGTCCGCGGACACGCTCCGTTTCTCTACAGAACCGTTGTCGGATTCCATGGCGGGCCGTGAGCGATGGAGAGTTTGAGTTCGCGAAAGCTGGAAGGGAAGGAGAGCGGTCCTCGTCGATAGAGCGTCCTACCAGGTAGCGAGTCCACGAGCAAGCGCAAGGGGGAGACCGCGAACGTCGAGGGAGGTTCAGAGCACGACGGTGCCGAGCGAGGGAGGGGACGCGGGCGCAGGCTCAGAACGGAGGACAGGCCGGGCTCAGGCTCGGGGCATGAAAAAGCAAGGCCCGAGAGTTATTATACCGGGGAGGACATGACCCATGTCTGCGCCTGTCCGGCAGTCCGGACGGACGGGGAACGCTGGACAGACTGGCAGAGACCAGACATCGACAGCCATCCAACTTCCTTGGAGATTTCATCGCGCTTACGAGTTAGACGCGGGCTTCTTTTTTCCACACTTCGCGTGCCACGGCACCACCACGCTTAGCTACGGAAACTCAGAGTATCCCGTCCACCTCGCGATCGGTGTGGTGCGTCTTCCCAGCCCAGTTCCACTGAGCTCGGGCCCTCCCCACCTCCTTCTGCCCCCGTCCGTGTCCCCGGAGCGGAATGAACGCTTCTCGGGCTCTGCTCCACCCTCAGCTACACTGCTCGCCCTTCTATCCCGCCCAGCCTCAGCACCACCCACGCGCCCACAGAGGAAGCCTCCGATTCCGCCGCGGGCGGCATCGAAGGGCATGATACCGCGAGCCGCTACCCAGGCGCAGGTCCCCAATGCCCACATCTCGCCTTAGCTGAACCCGCGCGGGTTTCCGGGCAGCCCTTCTATCGAGCCCGCACAACGTGTGTCTGGCCGCCGGCGGTCTCGCTAGCGGATTATCCATATCCATCGGTGCTTTTGTCTTCTGAAATGTGAATGATTGAGGCCGGCGTTCGCTGGAGTCTGATGCACATCACCCTCCTGGCGGCAGCGGCAGCAGACGCCCCTGTCCGGACCCATCGTCTATGTTCAGGCACATCTGCGGGAGAGGACGCCGCACAGCAACGATGTGCGCGCCCGACGTCTGCTGGGATGGGAGCGGAAGCGCAGAAGGGGGCCAAAATTGAATATCAGTACTCGGTACGTACCAGGAACCTGATGATGTGGGCAGCCGCGTCCTTCCTGGACCTGGCAGGCTGGAAACCTTGTTACATACGTGCGGGTGTCGCTGTTCCAGACACAAGACTTCTATCGCGCGCGTTATCTGAACGGACGGTGATTACAACCACCCTTTTGAATCCTCTGCATCGCCATCAAGGTTCGCGACGTCCCGCAAGGCTGTACTACCACATCCCCTCTCCTCATCTTTGGAAGAATGAGAAGCAATGGACGAAGCCAAAAACCTACATGGTCTGCAGCACCGCGCGGTCCATACTTACCTAGGTCATTACTGCATTCCCTCCCTAAAGCCACGCGCGCAGCGGTGCACGCGAAACACGTTCAACTCATGCTATTCTTGCATCATCTTTCCCCCGACCTGTGACCGGAGGCTCACATCAGCGAGTACTTACCGTATTAGACCGTCCTACCCATCGGTCTTCAAAGTGCAGGCCCGGTGTGCAAATTCGGGGGGGCCCGTACCTCGATGTGCCTCTGGAAATGACAGGCCCGCATGGGCCTCAGTCATACCGGCTTTCACGGGCTGATGGTCGAGTGCGGTCCGCGGAGGGCATTTCCGCACGAGTGGGCGCATGCAATAACCCGGAACGCGGTTTTTGTAGTGAGATGTACTAGTGCTCTGAGCACCGATTTGGGCCTATCGGAATGCTACCAGATGGTGTGGGGTGAAGCAAATAACTAGGGACATGCCATAGTGGAAAGTGCTAGTGGACAGTACTGGAGGCTGGGCGATCGGGCGTCGATCGTGCTGCCAAAGTACGATCGGTGGCACTGCTGGCATAAAATGGTGGTTGAACGTTGAACGTTGCGTGTGGTTTTTCGTGTCTTCCACGAGTTCCCCTATACGTCCAGCTATTGGGACCCTAAATGCTTGCGCGGTACGATGATTGATCCTAGGACTAAGCTGAGCTGCTTCTTTATGTAAGGCACGCACGCATGCATATAACAAGTCAACCACAGCGTTAATTGATCGTCGATACTAAACGTGCGATGCTCGAATCTTGACTGGAGGTCCGAAGTCGAGCACGGAGCACTGACGATAAGGTCATACAACACACATACACGGTCATGGCGTACACCTCGTAAGCAAGCCTTCACAGCGCGACGAACGCGAGCCACACATGGTGGCAAACCGCTCGAACACTCCGGTCGGGCGGACTCGAGCGGGACGCACGCCGCACGCCCGTAATACAGATGTACGGAGGCTCCGCCGCAATGCAGACGCAGACTGCGGGCTCGGACGGAGCATCCTTGTAAGAACCAGAGCCCCAGAACCCCAGAAGCATCCATCTACGAAACATGAGGCTGAGGCTAAGACCTAACGAAAGAACTGGCTTACAGAGCGAGCGGCGGCGGGCCTTTGTCCGTGTCTACGGTCGCTTGACCCTTGCCTTCGCTTTCGCCTCGACCCTGCCCTCTGCTGCTCCAGCCGTATGCGTTGCACAACGCCGCCGGGACCTAGACCAAACCTAGAGAATAGTACAAGCTAGTTTTGAACCAGGATGCCGTCGTGGTGAGCACTTCCGGTGCCGGCGCGGGCGCCGCGTCCACAACCGCGTCCTCGTGTATGCACCAAGTCGATTCCCGAATTCTGGAAAGCATGAGGGATACTGTGGCGGCCCTTCTGTCCACCATTCAGCGACGGTGGGCTGAGCATCCGCCATCGTCGGCGGAGGGGGGGGTGGTGGACTCAGCTCAGACTGGGGACAGGAACGGAAAATACGTATCCGGGTTCTGCGAGGGTGGCGGCAGGCGCGGAATCGGATATGGGGGAAGCAACAGGATTAACCGTTGAGGACGTGGAGTGAAGGGAAGCGGGGCTCGTGGCTTGCACGCGATCTAGGCGGTACTCTGAGCCGCGGCGGGACCACGTTTATGGTTGGTGTAGCTGGCTGAGGATGGGACCATGGACTTGGGCAGGAAGACGAGGTTGGGGTCGTGGGCGGCGGGGAGTCGTTGGGGGGCGTGTAGAGCCTAACATAGTACGCGCCACTGTCCATATGCATATAGCGCTGTCAAAATCAACTGTGTCGCTCTCGAGCATTGTATGATACTCCTGAGGTGACGGAAGCCTGCATCAAATGCGGAGTGTTCGTGGAGCTATAAAGGGTGCTGACGCGCCACCTGGAGCAAGCGGAGACCAGCGAACCGAGGCAGTAGGACGACCTTGAAGTGGTGGGCAGTTGCTGGCGGTGAGCCACAACAACTCGATGTACAGACATTTCTTTTCGGCGTTGTGTTTCAATTGTTGTTATGACAACGTGCGTGGGTTTCTATCGATATATCTGGAGGCTATGTTAGCTGTAGTGTTGTTGGCTCAGAAAACCATGATAGGTAAGAACCTTACCACACGTGGGCCTGTCCTATCCAAAGCCTTCCTCGACAATCTATCGTCAGTACAATAACGAAGCGTACATTCCATAAGATGGCATACCTCAACGGCTCCTAATCAACATTGCAAGCATCAACTGTGAGACCGACCTCATATGACCATATACTTACAGTAAATCGAACGTCGAGCAGATATCGTTGCCGTCGAATTGGAAGCCGCGTAGATCCACAGAAGCGCCCAAGGATGGTTTGACGCCCGCGGGGGTCTTGCCAGTGGATCCAGTGCATGCGCATCTCTCACCCTCTGCGTTGGAAGCCACTCAGTGCCGTGCCGAGCACTCTACTCTTGAGCAATGGATGCTCTCCGTGTAACAAAAGTCGGTCTCCTTTGTGATATGTGGCTTTGATGCTGATGTTTCTCTGATCAGGTCGAGGAAGTCTTGTGTACCAAGGCTGGAAACACATCTAGCGGTACCTTGCACCTTACCGCCCACCATGCTATCTTTCATTTCGACGAGGAGAAGGAGGAGATGTGGGTCAGTCTAAGTTTAAGCTCATGCAGACGTTGATTGACTGGAATTCCCGGCATTACACCTGTTGCCGACCGCAGGTCCCATACTCCCTCATCTCGCTTGTCTCCCGAATGCCCATGACAATACACGGCCGCTGTCCACTCACAATTCATACCCGGACGTTTGAAACGGTCTTCCTATCTTTCACCACGGAGAAGAACGCGATAGATGTTTTTGAGAGCGTGAAGGAGCTCACCGTTACCAGTGAGTAATAATTCCTTTGTCCCCCGCCGCCCCAACACCGTTGCCCCCATCCCACTCCCCTGCGCCTGACATCGTCTTTGCAAGCCTCTGTATCCCAGCTCTATGCGTTCTTCTATGTCCCAAACCCACCCTTTGCCGTCTCGAATGGATGGTCAATATATTCGGTTCGCGAGGAGTTCGGCAGGATGGGCGTTGGCACCCGCTCTAAAGCATGGCGGTTCACGGATATCAACAAAGATTACTCTGTGCGTTACCAGTGTCCTCGCGTCTCCTTGCGCCTTGTGACTAATAGTCCGACGGCTACAGTTCTCTCCGACATATCCCTCACGTTTAGTTGTCCCGACCCGCATCAGTGATACCACCCTTCAATATGCGGTTAAGTTCCGAAGCAAGGGACGGCTCCCGGTCCTGACATACCTGCATTGGGCCAACTTCGTATGTTCCTCCGAGCATCTCCGCAGCGACGAGTCTGAAACGTCACGCATTCCTTCTCATTAGGGGTCCATCACGCGGTCCAGCCAACCTATGGTGGGCCTGACAAATAACCGCTCGATCCAGGACGAGAAGCTCATCGAGATGATCTTCCAAACGCATCACAACCCGGACTCCCGAGTGAGCGCATCGCCTGTGTACGGCGCAACTGCGACGAACCTCATCATTGACGCGCGGCCCACGACGAACGCCATGGCGAACACGGCGAAGGGCGCGGGCACGGAGAACATGGATCATTACAAGGACGCGAAGAAGGCGTATCTCGGCATCGACCACATCCATACCATGCGCGAATCGCTCAACAAGGTTGTCGAGGCGCTGCGCGCGACCGAGCTCCTGCAAGCTGCGGGCATGACCGCGACAGACGGAGGGGATGACGAGCAATCGCTCGCCCCGCCCGTTCTGGACAGGCAGGCGTTGCGCAGGTCGGGCTGGCTGCGGCACATCACCGCGATCCTGGAGGGCACGCTGCTGATAGTCCGCAACGTCCACGTCAACTCGTCACATGTGCTCATCCACTGCTCGGACGGCTGGGACCGCACCGCGCAGCTGTCTTCGATGGCTCAGCTCTGCCTGGACCCGTACTACCGGACGCAGAAGGGCTTCGCGGTCCTCGTGGAGAAGGACTGGCTCGCGTTCGGACATAAGTTCCTCGACCGCTGCGGGCACTTGTCCTCCGAGAAGTTCTTCCTAGCTCCCGTGGAGAACACAGGGTCGGGTGGAGGTGCCGAGGCCGCGCAAGCTTTCCTGGCGTCCGTACAGAACCGGTTTGTGTCACAGCACCACATCAAAGAGACTAGCCCGGTCTTCCACCAGTTTCTGGAGACCGTCCGGCAGGTCCAGAGGCAGTATCCTGAGCGGTTTGAGTTCAACGAGCGGTTCCTCCGTCAGCTGCATTACCACCTCTACTCGTGTCAGTTTGGATCCTTCCTCTTCAACACGGAACGAGAACGTCGGGTAGGAGAAGGTGGCCAACCCCCAGCTACTAACCGGACCATCAGCGTGTGGGATTACTTCAATTCGCCCGAGGAGGTCGAGCTGAACAAGAACCCGCTTTACGACCCGAGCCTGGACGATCCTGCGAACAGAGCGCCGAAGGCGGACATGGGCGTGCTCATGCCGAACCCCAAGGATGTACGATTCTGGCACGAACTCTACGGACGCGCGGACGAGGAGATGAACGGGAAGTTCGTCCTCAAGCAAACGGCCGAGGAAGCGGAAGTCGCGGGCCCGATACAGTCGGGCAGCGAGGATCCTGCGTTGGAGCAGTCCCAGGAATGCATCACTACATCGACGCCAACTCCCCCTCCGCAGCCTGTGATTTCCCCGCAACTGAACATCCCAACGCCGCAGTCAATAGCGCGCTTCCTGCAGAGGGGCAACTCACCATTACCAGCCACTAACCCAGCTTCTTCGTCCGTGTCCCCTGGAGACTCCCCTTCCACCCCTGAAACCCAAAGACTGCGGAGGGAGAGTCTACAACCACCGTCTTCTCCAGGTGCATCCTCGTCTTCAATTGCTCTTGCGCCTCCACGTACCCCGTCTCCCAGTGTACGCGTCGCTCGGTCTGCTTCGCCTCGTACAGGTCTTCCTTCTGGTCAGAACGCCGGGGACCTATTTTCTACTGGAGGGATGCGGTCATTATGGGGCAAGGTGTCGTCGAACGCGACTGCCGCGTTTTCCGTTGTGCAAGACGCGTACGGTGGTCTGGCGAAAGACTTGAAGGGCCTCTCCATTGCCGGCGAAGGTGGCGACTCAGCACGAGGCGGCGAGCTGAAGTCACGAGACGAAATCAACGCTTGGGGTAAAGCACCAGGCGAAGACGGTGACAGTCGACCTTCCTCGCCTCCTCGCCAACCAGGATCTCCTCGGGCGTACACGTACTCGTCAGGAAACACCATCAACCCGTGGACGACACCCGCATCGCGACCAGCCATCCCGTCAATGCACATGGACAACCCGTGGGGTTCCCTGCGGACCCCGGACCGCGACTCTCGCCCAATGCCGTTCGTGTCTCAGGAGATGCGACAGGAGAGCAGGTCGCTGCCGGCCGACCCAAACGTCGAGCTGCCTATCGCCTTCCCACGTAGCAATTCAGCAGCACAGTCCCAGCATACACCTGGCGGCGCCCGTCCGTCATGGGTTCCCGCAAATATAGATAACCCGCCTGGAGAGACGAGCTTAGGTGCGAACATTATCGCGGATACGGGGAGACGGGAGGATCCGTTAGTGCATGCGGCATCTCCTTCGCCGCCAGCGCAATCACCCGAAGCATCGTCAGCTGCATCGGATCCGCTGGGCGTGGCGGTATGGTCATAGCAGTAGGAGCGACCTAAGAACATTGTAGGATCCGTGTAGACAGCGTCGGGTTTGTCTTGATATAGATTGCGACGTAGGGCGTGATGATTGTAGGATAATCGGGTCGATCGTACGATTGCGGCATGACGTGCGCATAACGAGGCTGCCAGCGTATGTAAAATGTCGGGCGTGCGGCATGCGCAAACGTGCAGACTGCTGAATGGACGGGCCACGATAGATGGCGTGCTGCGCGGTGGCCGGGGTCCTCCGATCGTCAAATTTATACCAGATCGCGCAACGGCTCGGCTGTCTTCACACCCGCCTTTTCCTCCTCCTTCCCCGTCCCCGCCCTCCTCGTCGCCCCCAGCCATGTCTACCAACGGTCACGCGAACGGCTCTGCCCGCGGTGCCCTTGAGCCCGGCCACTTCCTCTTTACGTCTGAGTCTGTTGGTGAGGGCCACCCCGGTGAGTTGGACTCCTCAAACTCAAACGTGGCCGCGTTCACGTGCTGACGGGGGCAATCCGCTCCCTTTCCCAGACAAGATCTGCGACCAGGTCTCTGACGCCGTCCTCGATGCCTGCTTGGCCGAGGACCCCTTCTCGAAGGTCGCATGCGAGACCGCGACGAAGACGGGCATGATCATGGTCTTGGGTGAAATCACCACCAAGGCCCAGATCGACTACCAAAAGGTCATCCGCGACACGATCAAGAAGATTGGCTACGACGACTCGTCCAAGGGCTTTGACTACAAGACCTGCAACATCCTCGTCGCCATTGAGCAGCAGTCGCCCGATATCGCGCAGGGTCTCGACCATGGGTCGCTCGAGCACATTGGTGCTGGTGACCAGGGTATCATGTTCGGCTATGCGACGGACGAGACCCCCGAGTACATGCCCCTCACGATCGTTCTCGCGCACAAGCTCAACGCCGCGATGGCTGCCGCCCGTCGCTCGGGCGAGCTCGGCTGGCTGCGCCCCGACTCAAAGACGCAGGTGACGGTCGAGTACAAGAAGGACGGTGGTGCGACCATCCCCCTCCGTGTCGATACCGTCGTCGTCTCCACTCAGCACGCGGAGGAAATTAGCACTAAGGACCTCCGCAGGGAGATCTTCGAGAAGATCATCAAGAAGACCATCCCCGCAAATCTCCTTGATGACCGCACTATCTACCACATCCAGCCCTCGGGCCGCTTCGTCATCGGTGGTCCCCAGGGTGACGCCGGTCTTACTGGCCGTAAGATCATCGTCGACACCTACGGTGGTTGGGGTGCGCACGGTGGAGGTGCGTTCTCTGGAAAGGACTGGTCCAAGGTCGACCGCTCTGCTGCCTACACCGCCCGCTGGATCGCCAAGTCGCTTGTTGCCGCTGGCCTTGCGCGCCGCGCGCTTGTCCAGCTCTCGTACGCCATCGGCGTCGCCGAGCCCCTGTCGATCTACGTCGACGCCTATGGCACGGGCAAGAAGTCGGATGAGGAGCTCGTCCAGATCGTTCGCAAGAACTTCGACCTCCGTCCTGGTCTCATCGTCCAGACTCTTAACCTCCAAAAGCCCCAGTACCTCAAGACCGCAGCTTACGGCCACTTTGGCAACCCCGAGTACTCGTGGGAACAGCCCAAGAAGCTCGTGCTCTAGACGTCGGTCCGCGGTCCCGCCTCCTCCCCGCGTCGCCCCGTCACCGTCCTTTGGGTCCTCTGTCGTCCTTATTCTCGTCGCTGCTGTATTCATAGATTGACCTTACACACTGCATCGGAAGTTCATCCTTCCGCTATTTATCCCCGCACTACGCTTTTTATCGATATACCACCATAGACCTGCGCACGCCCCCTTCCATCCGCCTCACTTCTCCCCCGCCGGCTGCCCCACCGGTCCCAAGCATCCAACTGCCCCCCGTCGCATATCCGCCGTCCAACCGTCCGCGACCTCTCACGACTCACGATTTAATGACCCTTGCTCTCTTTTGCACATTACGCATACCTCGCTATCCCGCACTGTCACCTGGCCTTGCGCAGGCCTGCCACATGAACGCATAGTCGTCGTACATTAGTATTGAGTTACCACTTGTAGTACTGGATAGAAAAAAGAATACTAGCCGCGCTCAACCGCGGATTTCCCCTGCGGGCATTTGTCCTGCGGGGGTCACAAATTTGAACGTTCGTGTCATCTTGGCCCCACGACCGCTGGACTTGCGAGCTTCGCCTTGATCGTTTCTCGGTGTGTGACCCCCGTGTCACGTCGTGACGTCACAGCCGCCTTGAGGCAGGCTGAGGCGGAGAGCGCTCAGCAAAACAACCTGTGGCTTGACCATTCCACCCACCACACCGGCTGAAGGAACGCTGCCTGAGGCGTTGAGATATCTTTCCGTGTTGCTTAGAATCCATCTTTTGACCGTCACGGGTCTGATATCCTTCGTGGGAGTCCAAACTCTCGGAGATCGTTTCCTAGTACTGCACTTTTCAGCACTTTCAGAGCCCTGAAAGTTTTGTGGCGGTTTGCTGTAGCTCACTGCACACTAACGAAGGTGTAGGGGTCCTGTGGCGGAGATGATGGATACTAGTGAGGACGTGAACGTTCACACCCGACAGTGGACTCTCCAGGCAGAGTCTGAGTACAGGTTTGAGCTCGACCCGGGCACCACGCTCGCAATCAAGGTATGTCCTGCGCTGTGTACCGCTTTTCTCGCCAACGTCGCCCTTGTATGCGGTTTTACCTAAACTTTCTGCTCTACAGCTTGTCAGTGGCCAGGCGGAGATCTTCGGTGCAGAACTCGCGGAGGGCAAAGTGTACCTGTTCGGTCAGGAGTGCAAGGCCGCCGTCTTCACCTGGCTCGGATGCACCATCGAGATGAGTACCTCCCACCCTTGCCACCTATCTTTGCCCGCCACGCACCCCCGCCCCGCCGAGCGCGTGTACTTACCTGCCCTCTCCGACGCAGCACGTCATAGGCCATCCTTCGGTCGAGTACGTCTCGGACGAGACGCCCATGGCCGTCTACGCCAACGTGCACCTCGCGCTCGAGCAGATGCGCGTGCGCGCGCTCGCTGCGGTGCACGGGTCGCCGGTCCCTGAGGACGAGGGCGCCGACGCGGCGGGCACGGACCCCCCGCGCGTGCTCGTGCTCGGCCCCGAGAACTCGGGCAAGACGAGCGTGTGCAAGGTCCTCGCCAACTACGCCGTGCGCGCGGGGCAGGACTGGGTGCCGACCTACGTCAACGTCGACCCTAGCGAGGTACGCATGGTCGTTCTGGTGGTTTTGTGTTGATAGAGGGAGCGGATCGCTGACGTGTTTGCGCCGCATACAGGGAGGTTGGAGCGTCCCGGGGGCGATATCGGCGGCATCTATCACTGCACCCATCCAGACGTCCACGCCTGCGTCCGCCCTTGGCTCCACTGCGACGTCTGCCCCGAACCACGTCTCGTCGAATGCGCTGCTTCCCCTCTCGTTTTGGTACGGGCATGCGGAGATGCGGCGAAATCCACTCCTGATGGATCGGCTCATCCGGAACCTTGGGGAAAACATTCGAGACAGATACGAGAGCGACGCAGAGGGTCAGTAGCTCTACTTCTGTCGGGTAGACTCTGAGTCGCTGACGTGTAGGTCCAGGCCGCTGTGCGGGGTTGATCGTAGATACTCCCGCCTCGTTTGCAGCGAGCTCGGGTACCGGCAGCGACCACCGGCTAGCTATGATCAAGGCGTGCGTAGATGCGTTTCATAGTGAGGCAGTTTGGCAGTCTCGTTAGTGCGTGTGTGCTGAGCGCGCCTTTTTCAGTTAACGTTATCCTCATTGTGGGGCACGAAAAGCTCAACGTGGAGATGCAAAGGACGTACGGCAGCCGTATGGCGGTTCTTAAAATTGCGAAGTCCGGTGGTGTATGTGCTCTTGCTGGGATTCATAACGCGTTCTCGTACTTACAGGCGGCTGTGTGTTTGCTAGGTTGTCGAACTAGATGCCGCATACCGAGAACGCATCCACAAGTATCAGCTCCATACATATTTCTACGGCCACGTTATAGACCCGCCCCCCGGATTGCCATCTAGAGCATACGTGCAAGCGGGCGAGCAGACACCAGACCAAACGATGCACCTCTCGCCCCTGTCGACATCAATCAACTTTGGTGACATCGTGATATACCGGATCGGCGAAGGTGAGGATTTCTGTCGGGTTACTGTGAACCTTTTGACTGAACACGCCCACCTTCTTAGAAACGATGGCTCCATCTTCTGCCCTCCCCATTGGGGCTGCTCGGGTTGTCTCCGAGATGCAGCCGCTCGTGGTCGACCCCACGCTCGGAGGCTCTGGCTTGTACAACGCGATCCTGGCCATCCTTGCTCCCCCGCATCCGGATGAGTCGGAACGGTATGACGAAGAAATCCTTGACTTGCCTGTCATCGGGTATATCGCCATGTGCGTTTGTGTCGCTGCATTCTCCTGATGTCGTCCCAGACCCTAACCGCCCTTCGATGTTTTGCAGAACTGCTTTGGATGTGCCCAACAGGCGCATGACGGTGCTGTCGCCCAGTCCGGGCTCGCTGACCGGGAAGACGGCGATAGTGGGCTCGTTCGAGTGGCAAGAATGAAGTGTCGATATCAAGCTCTTTCGTAGCATACGGGGCATTTCAGTCGTCGGTAATCATGTATCCTGTCCTTCCGCATGCCAAGACCTTTGGGGAAAGGATACCAATACATTTTGTGCGTTCATAACAGGAGCGAGAAGTTAGCCAGAAGCCTTTCAACCGTTATACACTCCCCATAAGGCTCTCCGTAATGACCTCAGTGTAGTTCCTGCCACACGTATGTCGGGGACATGTCGGACCGTCGGGAACGGGGTGCCGATGAGCACAGCCACATATATGCCACCTGGGTGTCTCTCTCCTTTTGCGCTGTCTGCCATCTGGCTACAAAGGGTCCTTCTTCCAATTTCCCACCGTCCCCACCTTATATACAGGCTTTGTTCTCCAAATGATGGTCTATTGCTCACCTTTTGTGAGCCACCGCCCCCACCAACTCTGAGCTTCCTGGGATTTACCCTTCGGCGCCGTCAAGCGTTAGCTTCATTGGCCCACTCACAGGGGAGGTATTCGAGTCACAAAGAACCTATAAGCACTACTGGGCAGGTAAGCCTTGGAAGTCCTTTGTACCTCGGTGCTCTTTTCAAATGCTCAGTCCAAACCTTACATCGCAGAGCGCTATGCCTTCCCCTCCGCGCAACTTGACATTGCTAGACATAAACGTGGATGTCCTTGCTATCATCCTATCCTATCTGTCCCCCTGGGACGCTATCGCGTTTTCCCTTACCTGCAAAGCGGCTCACTCGATCCCCCTCGATCCCGCCCTCCACAGCGTTGTTCTCAACCGCACCACAGAGCAAATCGAGAAATTTCGCGACCACGTCCTCGCTGTGCCATCGCGTCAGAACATCCTCAAATGTTTGACGCTCACTAAGGCCGTAACATGGGAAATCGACGTCCATGCCAGTGAATCCGCGAATGCAATTGCCGACATCGTTGAAGGGGCCAAGAACTTGCAGCTCTTCAGCTGTGGCGCTATGGAAGACATCATCCGCGCCTCAGATGGACATATTGCCCGCGCCCTGACCTCGCGCACGAATCTGCGAGTCCTCGAACTGCGGGATGGCGGGGCTAAGGTGGTAGAGATCATGTCTGAGCTGCAGTCCCCGCACCTTCGGGAGTTGGTCGTGGACCTGGTCAGCATGCCGAAGCAGCCCTGGAACAACCTCTTTCAGCCCCTCGCCCAATTCCATCACCTCGAGACACTCTCCATATCTAAGGCTGTAAACCGGATTCTTTTCCCGTTTAGGTTTCTCCCCCCAGATTTTCCGCCCCCCGGCCTGCCCGACTTGCTCCTACAGCCGGACATCGCAGGGTTCAATCCGCAGACGGCGCCCGTGCTGCCCTCCGTCCGCACGCTCTCGTTCCACAACACGTTCGTCCCGATGTCGTTCGCCGCGACGGTCTTTCCTGGCGTGACGCACCTCTCATTCCGCACCGACCGCCTCTTCCGCTCGTTCGCAGTCCCCGAGGGCCCGGACGGCGTCCAGCGCGAGTCCGGCCCGGAGTCCCCCGCGATCTGCTGGCCGCACACGATGGCCGAGGCACACCTCGACGTCGTCGACTGCACGATCTGGCCCCTCACTTGCAGTGTGCGCTGGCTCGACTTTGACTTCCTCCCTGGGGGGTACGCGCAGGAGGCCCTCGATACCGTCGCGCGGACAGCGCCCGAGGTCCTGTCTGTCGCGTACCGGATCGACACCGACAACGTCTTCTGGGTCCGCCTCCCCATCATCGCGAGCAACCTGCGCTTTCTGGACGTCCGTATCCTCGAGCTCTCCGGCCATCGCAGGGTAAGCAACGATTTCCCTCCTATCCCCTATGTCCTGAGACGCTTACGCGAAGCACCTCCCTGCAGAGATACGTCCTGCTGCACCTCAGCAGCTTCCCGGCGCTGAAAGCCATTTTCCTGTGCATGCGCGCGTTCTACCAGCCCGACGACCACGCCGCCGAGGTCGCCGCGATGGCGCGCGAGCTCGCGCAGCGCAGCCGCACGCTGCGCATCGTCGGCGTCGCGCTCACGGACGGCCGCTCCATGCGCGACGACGAGCCCGTCTGGCGCGAGGAGCTTCTCGGCTCGCACTGGTGGAAGGCCGACCGCGACGAGGAGTGGCCCCAGGACGTGAGGAGCTTGGAGGCGATCCCGACCGAGGCCGGGCTAAAGGTCCGGGAGTACATGTACGCGGCGGACTTCGGGTCGGGGGGCTGGGAGGAGCGGTTGGAGACGCTCGTTTGAGAAGTACGGATGCGTGCTCGCAATATTGTTTTGTAGTTGTTCCGCCGTGCTTTGCTGTATGCTCACTCTGAATTGCTGTGCTGTCCTGTAATGTCCTTGTAACTTGTTCGCGATGCTTCATGATCGGACCCTATAAGCGCATACTATGTACATACGTACCTATCGTGTAACACCACATTGTCTTGAAGGTCTTTCGTAAAACACTCACAGATTGAACACGGGTAACAATGCATTGCGGGTGATGGCTAAGATACAGTGATGATGGTTTTAGTTAGACCTATTGCGGATGATGGTAGACGTAGGCGAGCTTGAGAGGGAGCCTGGACTTGTAGCCGAAGAGACAAAAGTCATAATGCTATACAAACAAAATGTGGCAACAAGCCTCGCCAAAATGAAGTATGACCTCCATACAAAGCAAAAAAGAAACGACGACACCGATGACCCTCGCCCGCCTGCCCCACGTCGTACAGGTTCAAAGCATAGTGCAGATGGTGGGTGGCAAAATGAGCAGGACAGGCGGCCCAAGACATAAAGTCATCGGAGTCCCAGTGCGTGTGGGCAAAATGCGAGTGCGTGCAGGGTAGTAGTGCGGGATGAGTAGGGTACTTGGCGCTTCACGCTTTATGTACGACGACGAGCGACAATGACGGGCAGAGCTAGCGTTCTGCGACAAACGAACGCGGGGACTACCGGTATAACGCTTTGATGCGTTCGAGCTCTTCGACAACCTCGGACATATCGGGGCGTTCCGAAGGGTCCTGCGCCCACATACGCTCGACCAGATCGACGATCTCGGGGCACCACTGCTTGCGCAGTCCAGAGATGGAAGGTCTATGGCCCCGATGAGCTCGATGTGCGATGATCGAGGGCACAATGGACGTACCTCTGCTTCTTGGCGCCGACAGCCTCGTAAATCGCATGCTCGTTCATGCCTTCCCAGGGGAACTTCTTGTCCCGCACGTGCCACTGCAAAATCTCCCAGAAGACCATCGCACACGAGAAGACATCCACCTTGTAGTTGTACTTCGGTGCGGGGTGCCAGAGTTCAGGCGCTTGCCAGTTGACAGTGCCCACCAAGCTGCGGACCATAGAACGCGTAGATTGCTTGACCTTCGCGAGCCCGAAGTCGGTGATCTTCGCAACGCCTTTGGATGTGATGAGGATGTTCGAAGACTTGCAGTCGCGGTGGATGATGGACGGCTTGCGGAGGTGGAGGTATTCCAATCCTTTCGCAATGTCGAGCATGATACAGAGCTGTGTGGAAGGTAAGGGGCCGTCGGCATAACTTACGGGCCAAATGTATACGTACCACACGGTACAGGGACGGAGGGTTGACGTTCCGGATATAGTCAAAGAGGTCACCATTTGAGCACAGCTCGCTGACAATCATGACCGGCGTCTCGCGAGTGTTCTCGGGTATGCTTACACCAAGCTAAAGCTCCAAGTCAGCAACGCACACACATATCTGTTAAGACAGACACGTACGAAGCGAACGATATTGGGGTGGTCGAAGTCCCCAAGGAGCTTCAGCTCCTTGATGTCCACTGCACACATGGTCAAACATCAGCGCCTCGACACGACACATACAAGACGGTCAGAAGCCCTACGCACTCTCACTCAGCTGCCCACGGAACTCAGCAATCGCAACGCGACGACCCTTGAACCTGCCAATAAATACATCCTTGAAGCCACCACTGCCGATCTTCTCGAGCTTGGTCAGCTTCTCTGGAGGGATCTCACGGTCATCCAACCCGAGGCTCTCCAGGTCAAGCTCGAGCTCGCCCTCGCCATCCTTCGCCCTAGCACGGGTAGACAGTGGGGGTGTCCGAGGCTCATCCATGTGTACATGGTGAGAGCGGAGGAGGACGGGAGGTGTGAGGCTGCCCGACCCGGACTTTGAGCGCGTGTTACGACGCCGTGGGGCACGGGCTGTGGAAGGAGGGCGTGCTGTACTTGCCGATGAGGGTGCAGAGGTTGTAGCTTCGCTACAGTGCCGGTCTCGCCACTGGAGGAGGGCCTCAGCAAGCTGGGGCTTCGTGCCGGATGCGTCGATATCACGAGTCTCGCACAGCCGTACGAGGTCGTCCCTGCGTAGACGTACGAGCGTCTTCGCTGTGGCGGCGGTGAGGTCGACTGGAAGAGAGAGAAGTGAGCGACGATTGAGGGACGGCAGATAGAACTGACGTACCATCATCATCGTCCATCGCTTCATCCTCCTCGCCCTCCGCGTCGGCATCCTCCTCATCGACTGTTGATGTGATCGACTCGCTGTCATCAACTTCCTCGTCTTCCTCCTCTTGTTCTTCGTCCTCTTCGTCCTCTTCTTCGTCCTCTTCATCCTCTTCACCGATGTCCTCTTCGGCATCCTCGTCTGCGACGATCTTCCCGTTCCGTAATCGCCTCGGCTCTTCCGGTTCTGCCTCTTCTTCGAGATCTTCGTCGCTGCCTTCGTCATCACCCTCTTCGCCCGCCACGACCGTGCCCTCCTCTTCGCTCCCCTCATCATCGCCATCGCTCGGAGGTGTATGTGTTTGCAAGTGGCGCGCACGTAACCGACTCCTTACGGGAGTGCGTCGGTCCAGCAGAGCGGCCTTCGGCTTCGGTGTGGTATTGGGTGATGGCAGATCCTGCAGCTCGTCAACCTCCTCGTCCTCCTGAGCGTCAGACACAAGCTCGTCCTCCTCCACCTCTTCGTCGGTGCTCTCGTTCAAGTTGCCGACTTTGCCCTTCGCTTTGCGCATCGGGGTGATCCGTCGGGCCGTTTCATGCGAATCGTCGGGTCGTGACTTGTCGTGCGTGAGGCGGTTCAAAGAACTTTTGCTGCGTAAACGACGAGGGCTGGGCTTGAGCTTGCTGATCGAGTTCTCGACTTCCGTGAGATCGGTCAAGTCGCTCTCCTCTGGTTCGGGTGGCGAGGGTAACCGGGTGATCTCGACATCGTCGCTGAAGCCAACATGCTTTGCCTTGGACTTGCCCTTGTTGGTGCCAGACAAACTCGGCGGTAGGTCCATCTCGCCGGAAGCCTTGCGCGTGCGAAGGCGAGTGGCGGGAGGGGAAGGGAGCATGGAGGACATTGCTGATAATGTGGGGGATGACCGACTCGAGCTTGCATTGCTGTATCCTCGCCTAGAGAGGACGATGCATGGATATGATGAACACGCACAGCAAGAAAGCAATAGAACTGACCTTCGGGTGGAGACGCCCGTAACAGGCTGTGTAGCGACCGTATCAAGAAGTCTACGTTTGCGCTTTCCATTCGATGGGGACAGCTCTGCGGACGATCGTTCGAGGTGGCTCATGGACAGACTTCTGTCTGAGGGGTATTTGCGCGTTCCACGACCGAGCTCGTGTACTGTTGCCCTCCTGCGTATTCCATTGCGGAAGCGGTGACCAAAATCTGTTTCTTCGCCGCCAGCGACATTGCCACCGTCGGACGAATAGTCGCTTGAACCACTGTCAGCGACTCCAGGCGATGAAGGAGGGAGGTCGGCCACATCGTCACGAGCGGCTACTATACAGTCGACAATCTCAGGTTTTGTGAGAAGCTCGGCGTCCTCTGAGAGACCAGCAGAGGCATAAAGTTCTACGAGTTCATCCTTGCGGAGACGGAGAAGGCGACGTGGGGGCGCCTCATTAATGAGGTAGTTGTCGGCTACGACACAGGATGAACAATGGACAGGTGACAGAAGAGAGGAAGCACGCGTACAGGAATCCAGGGCTGCTTCGTCCTCAGAATTGTCCGAACCATCCCAAATTTCCTCCGCATCCACATCCATCTCACTTACGGGCTCCTCATCACTCGAGTCTGGGAGTGCCTTGCGCCGCTTGGCACGGCTTGTGGAACGGGCGCCTCTTGACCCAGACGTGTTCTCGCTGCCGCTCACGACGCGCTTGCGCTTCATACCAATGGATACATCGTAGCCATTGACCGCATCGCGCATATCGTGCTTGCGTTCCGAGAGAATGCGAGAAGGCAGCCGACGCAGGTTGAAATGGAGGGGGACAAGGACGGGGCGGGGGGAGAGTGGAGGGGAACTGCCCGACGCGTGGGAAGTGGGGCGAGATTCGATGTACGAGTTCGTGAAGCCAAAGACGCGTCGTCGGGCAGCGCTTGCGCGTCGAGCTTGGAGTTTGCGGTGGGCGAGGGTGGCAGAGTCTTGGAGGGAAGCTGACCGATGGCTGGAACGTCTTTGGGCCATGCCAGAGGTGGAGAGGGTCTTGGACCTTCCGGCGGTGCCAAAGGAGGTGGAGAGAGCAGAGACTGAGTAGCAGAAAGCGCTGTCGATGTTGCCGTCGTCGTGGTCGTCGTCGTCCTCGGCGTCGGGCTGTTTGGTGCAGTTTGGCAGGTATGTTGGGGAGCCAAGCATAGCCAAACAAGAGCCACCCTCACGTGATATGCACGTGAAGCGATACGTCGCGACTCACGTCACGCGTCGGCTTCGTTGAACTTTTTCGGGAGCGCGCACCGAGCAAAGCGGACACCAAACGCGGTAACTCGAGAGCATTCATAATCCTCCGTTCCCCTTCATCCCCCTCATCCGTCCCTCTCCCCCAACCACCCACCATGCCTCCCAGACGCGCACGCGCACAGAGCAACGCCGCCCCCGTCACAGAGTCGCGGTCGCGCGCCACAAAGCGCGCCGCCTCCCCCGACGCAGAGAAGGCCCCCGCAGCGAAGCGTGTCCTCCGCGCCGCACCCACCAACGCCGCGAAGGCTCCAGCCGAGCCCGCACCCAAGGGTAAGGCCCCCAGCAAGGCGGCCGCAAAGGTGAAGGCCCCCGCCGCAGAGAAGCCCAAGCCTAAAGCCAAGGGCAAGGCCCCTGCCGCCCCCCGTGTCCGCAAGGTCCCTCAGACCATCAACCACATACCCCACAAACCACAGCACTTCCGCCCAGCACTCCACCTATTCACATGGGGCTCGGGCGAGATGAGCCAGCTGGGAATGGACTACAACCAGGAGATCAACAAGCCCAGGAAGAATGCATTCGTGGCTAACGAGATTGAGGAGGGCACGTTCGGCGGTGACGAGGCGGGCTTGGAGTCTATTGCCGCCGGTGGCCTCCACACGCTGTTCGTGGACGAGAAGGGCACGGTACGTAACCATCTACACACTTGCTCGTCGGCCATCGATTGAATGCATACATGCAGATCTGGTCCTGCGGGACGAACGACAACGGTGCCCTCGGACGGGTAACGACCATGATTCCCGATCCCAAGGATGACAAGGCAGCCATTGAGGTCGATGAGAAGACTGAGGACCCTGTGTGGAAGCCAGTCCCGATCCACAGTCTTGTTGAAGAGGAGTTCCGCGCGGTCAAGATCGTCGCCGGAGACAGTTTTTCTGCCGCCATTAGTGACAAGGGCGAGCTTCGTGCTTGGGGTGCTTTCTCGGTACGCATACATTCATCCCTTTTCATCATCCGTTGTTTGTAATCTCACATGCCTCCGTCCGACAGGGTAACCAGGGCCTCGTCGGCTTCTCCAGCCACTCCAAAAAGCAATACAAGCCCGTCCCCATTCACGACCTCAAGGACGAGAAGTGGGTCTCCGCCGCAGCGGGCAACAACCACCTCATCCTCCTCACCTCCCAAGGCAACATCTACACCCTTGGCACCGGCGAGGAGGGCCAGCTTGGCCGGCGCGTCATCGAGCGCCGCAAGATCGCAGGGACCGCCCCCGAGAAGATTGTGCTCGGCACGCGCGCGCGCAAAGCGACCGTCATCGGCGCCGGCAACAACCACTCTTTCGCCGTCGACGAGGAGGGCGACACGTGGGGCTGGGGCGTCAACTCCAAGGGCCAGACGGGCACCGGCCTCGCCGACGCGAGCATCGACCGCGAGGTGCACGCGCCGAAGCGTGTCATCGGCCTCAGCAAGAAGGAGCTCGGCGGCGCGACCGTCGTTCAGATCGCCGGGGGGGACCTGCACACGCTGTTCCTCACGTCCGACGGGCGTGTGTACGCGTGCGGCTTGTCCGCGGAGGGCCGGCTGGGGCTCGCGGACGACGACGAGGCGTTCAAGGACCGCAAGTACGAGGACTGCCTTCCTGAGCCCGCGCTCGTCACGTTCCCGGATGCATCCGACCCCGTGGTGCACCTCGCGTGTGGGACCAACAACAACCTTGCCGTCACCAAGGGCGGTGCGCTGTACTCGTGGGGTCGGCAGGTTGTCGGCGAGCTCGGCCTTGGGGACGACGACTTGGACGACCAGAAGACACCTGCGGTCGTCGTGCGCAAGGAAGGTGGCTCGTGGGCTGCGATCGACGCGGCGTGTGGTGGCCAGCACTGTCTCGCCCTGCTCCGCAATAAATCGTCGCCGCCTGCGCCCGTCGATGAGCCGCATGCGCCTGACGGCGACAATGATGACAAGGAGTCATAGGCGCCCGTTCCCTGACAGAAAGTCTGAGCCCGCGATACCTACGTACCCGATCGCTCTCCTCCCTCCTAAGTATTCCTCGAATTGTTCCCCTCACCCCGTATTTGCATCTGCATATCTTCCCGTGACTCGGCAGGACTCACGTTCATAGAACTCGAACCTTCGCACGGACAGAAGCACATCCAGAGCATCTATCATCACATCACTTTATACAATCAGCACGCACTCCTAAATTCCCTACTCATCGCTCATCGTCCCCCAGCCTGAATCCCATACTGTTCTGTTCTACTTATCGTCTTTTGTTCTATCCAAGAACCGTACCAGCTGCTGTAACCCACAATCCCGAGAGAATAATCTCTAACTGCCAGAATGTATCTAGAGCTTGGCGACGACCTTGCGGAGCTCTACCTTCTGAATCTTCCCCGTCGACGTTTTCTGCACGTCCACCGTCAGCATCAACCTCATGAAGACGAATCCGGATAACCCCTGCGTAACAGGTGGGCACGGAAAATGCAATACTCACAGGGAGCTCCGGCACAACAGCGACCCACTCCGGGCATGCGAAGCCGGGCAGCCGTTTCCGAGCGTGGGCCTTGAGGTCCTTCTCGAACTCTGCGTGCTGCCCCGCCCACTTTTCCGCCTTCTGCGGGTGGAGGATGACGAACGCCATGGCACGCTCGCCCCACTTCGGGTGGGAGCGCGCGACGACAGACACTTCGAGAACATCGGGGTGCGTCGCAAGTTCTGTGTACAGTACAGTCCGATTTGTCAGCAAATGCAGGCTCCTGGCATCGTTCAGTGGACAAGGACATACCTTGTTCGATCGCGAGACTCGATGCGTTCTACAGACCCAATGGCGTCAGCTCACCCAAAGCAGAGGACGCCCCCACAATCCCATCTTGCGCACTCACCTCGCCCCCGGAGATAATAATGTCCTTGCTCCGGTCCATGATCGCGATGTACCCGTCTGGGTGCCACACCGCGAGGTCGCCCGAGTTGAAGTACCCGCCGCGGAACGCGCGCGCGGTCGCGCCCGGGTCGCGGAAGTACTCCTTCATAACGATGTTCCCCCGGAACACGATCTCGCCCATCGTCTTCCCGTCCTTCGGCACGTCCACGAGGGGCGCGTCGGGGCTTTCGCCGTCCTGCAGCGGGAGCACGACGCGCACGTCCGACGCCGTCGCGTACGTCAGGCCCTGCCGCGCGAGCAGCCGGGCGCGCTCCTCGAGCGAGCGCGAGGCCCATTCGGGCTGCTGGTAGCAGACCGTCGACGGGCCGTAGGTCTACGGGGAAGGTAAGAATAGGGATCGAGAAGCATTCGCCGGCGTTTGAGAGACGTACCTCACTGCGGTGTGCGGGGGACGTGGGGACGTCGTCGTCGGGGATGCGACATGTCGAGTGCCAGGTCAGCGTCGGTATGTTTTCCTACGCCGCAGGGAAAAATGGAGACGTACGTGAGGCCGTAGACGTGCACGGGCTTGATGTTCCTCTTCTCGAGCTCTCCAATGAGGTGGGCAGTCGGAGCCGAGCCCGCAATTATGGCATACACAGGCTTTTCGAGGCGCCTCGCCAAGGGCGCGTTGATCAGGCCAATCTGCATGGTACAACGTGACATCAATTCTGTGTCAGCACCCTTTGTCGCTCGATCAGGGAAGGAGAAGCGAGACGCGGAACACAAGGTCTATCAAAAGAAGACGCAAACGGACCTGTACAGTCGGCGCCCCGCAATAGTGCGTCACACCGGAGTTGATGAGGTGGTTCCAGATGTGGGGGTACGACACAGTTCGGAGGCAAACCTTTCATATTTCGAAACGCGGGGTGTGCGACGAAAGAGATGAAACGGTCAGTGAAGCCGACGTTATGGTGCGCAGGGCAAGGAGGCGACCCTACCTGTGCCGCGGCGGCAAAGGTGATCGCCCACGGAAACGTCCAGCCGCTGGCGTGGAACATGGGTAAAATCCTTAATGATAGGGTTCAATGTTGGTTCAGCGCGCTCGGACATAGGGGGCACATTCGCCCAAACTCACCACAGATACGTCGAGTCACGGTTCATCCTGCGCTATCATGAGTTAAGCCGCATGTGATGCTGAAGATCAGAACATACCCCGTCTCATACGCATTTGCGACAGCGGCAAGATAGGATCCTGTTCTTTGGTCAGGGTCCCGAAATTGCTTACTCGTACCGATAATCTTACCTCTAAGCGTAGTGATCACCCCCTTCGGCTACATATCGGTCATGGTGGCTTAGCAGTCAGTACAATTACAACGACTACTTCACTTACGCGTCCCGTAGTACCAGAGCTAGTAATAGAACCTGTCAGACCACCTCAACACGTAAACGGGCATGGCACCACGTACGTGTAGTTGAGGGCGCAGGCGGCGTCCTCATCTCGCTCCCACTCTAACCCCGGCCACCCGCGCTCGTTGCTAAACTTGCGTCCCGCCGTCAAGAACTGCTCGTACGGATCGTCCTGCCTGCCCGTGTCGTGGACCACAATGACGGGCACCTTCGCGCCCTCGACGAGGTGCGCGGACTCGTGGTCGACGAAGATGAGCTTTGCGCCCGAGTGCTCGAGGATGTACGCGACTTCGGAGTGCTTGAGGCGTGTGTTGATGGCGCAAATCACAGCGCGGGCACCGAGAACGCCGTGGTATGCCTCTAGAAAAGATAGCCGAGTGAATATAGCGTCACGGTGAACGATGCGGTGGGAAGGCGAGACCAGCTATGGAAGGTCTGCAAGAAGGTTCGGTCAGGTGCGATCCACAGCGAAGTTGAAGGTTAAGGGATGGTGCGTACATATTTGGAGCGATGAATGCAATCCGGTCGCCCGGGTTGATTCCGGCCTCGAGGAGCCCATATGAAAAGTTCTGTATGCGTTGTGCCCTGGGGTGGGTCGGAGTTCAGATGCGGATCGGTGGAAGCGAACTGAGAGTGGACGCACCAGACGGCATAAGAGTATATTACAGGGTGTTTCACGTCGGAATGTACAATAGCAAGCTTGTTGGGGTAGATTTGCGCAGCACGAAGAAGGAACGCGAGGGGGTTCTGCACGGCGGATCAGATGGTCGTTTCAGGTTGCACGAATGAAACGTGGAGGTTGGGTACTCACCAAGGCATGATAATGTACAGGAGTATCGTTGGGCAGCCGGAGACGATAGTTTACATTCGGAGGGGGTATGCTTGCCGGAGTGGGCGAGAAGGGCTTAAGTGCTTCTGAAAGAGGCCGACGGGATCACTGCTGCTGCAAAATAAGATGAGCTGAGCGACGAAGACGCACCGTTGGCCATGTAGAACTTCTCCGAAAGTTGGATGTGTGCCATGGTATTGTGCTGAAGGTCTTATAACCAGAGAAAGAAGAGGATCTGACGTGAGGGACGAGTTGCAAGCTGCGTGTCCGGGATCGAGGCGGAAAGGCAGGTCGGACTCGGGGCTCAGACGTGGGGAAAGGAATGAAGTGTGGGGCACCGAATGCGGGGTAGCGCCTCTGTCCGGGGTTCCCCATTGGCCGATCCCGGGCCCTGTCCCGAGGTTAGGGGCTCGGTAGGGGTACGAAATTGGTATAAAAACAATCCAGGAATGTCAGCAGGGATGACTCACTCTCGCTCCTCTTCCCGTTCCATCTGTCTCCCCGGTCAGCTGAGCACGGGTGGCAATGAAAAATGATACAACCGCAGGAAATCTCCTAGGAACCAAAAGTTTAACCAGTATCGAGCAGCGAAGCCACCCAGCCAAACCTACACAAAAAGAAGACGCATATATATGTGACCTGCGTTGGTTGGCATTGTGGGCCAGTGTGAGGTGCGGTTGGAGGGCCAACCCCCTTCCATGGAGTGTTTCTCAAGGCAGGGTTCGGGTCTGTGGCGCATCCACAGACATGGCACTACAATCTTCAATGATGCCGTTCAGCTTGTTGCTTGCCAAGTAACAAGTTGACGGCTCATCTATTCTCCGAGTTAGCCCCCTGAAACTGGACACTTGCACACATGCCACCACAGCGCCGTAGTACTCACCCCATCGCATATAATTAGCCAGGTTGTAGTCATGTGAGTAGAAAAACAGTCGTCGGCTGAGTAGAAGGACTGGACTGACAGATGCGCAGGGAAGCTGCAAAATCAAAACCGAGCAGTTCTTTCACTCTTCCCAATCTGGACGGCGCCAATTCGCTTCCGAGACAATCCGAGATGTCGACCATGCCCAAGCTCATTGAACTCCCGTCCCTCGTCCACACCTCGCAAACATACACATTAACCTACACCTCATGTTGCCTTGAAAGGGCCTCTGCGGCACGCAAGTCCAGGGCCGCAAGGGGCAACAGAGGCAAATCTGCGCCGTTCCCTCACACTTTACCCACGGACGTAACGGAGATCTTCCGCGAGCCGAGTCCAGATGGTCATCCGCGCAGGCGGGCCCAAAGGCAACATCCCTTGTGAGCAGGCCCTTTGTACTTGTTATCAAGCCCCATCCACTAAGAATCTATCCTATCCCCGCAATAGCTCTCAGCGGCACGCGGGTATCTTGCATGAGTGGGTCTGATGGCGTGGACTCACTCCTACGCCCGCCTTCCCGAACGTCACGGTACGTATTTATTTGACACACGTTCCAGGCCGACGATGGGTTTATCTACCCTCCCCGAAGCTGACTACTTCTCGAGCTAATATCCCCCTGCCCTCCCGCATCACCAGGATCGCCTTCGATCCCTCTCCTCCTCTTGAATCACACTCCCATCGTACCCATCGCTCCTGCAGCTCACCCCGCCGACTATTAAATCTCGATCACCCGGGATGCTACTGAAAGTGACTTCTGCGGATATCCACAACACGGCGCTCCTCGACTGCGTCACTGGCGAGATCTTGTATCGCACCACGACCTCTTCCCTGCCCCCCGGCCTCCCTGGCCCATCCGGATCCCGATCGCGCACCAGCCTCGCGAGCACATTCTCGCGCGCGAGCTCCAGCCGCTCCTACGAGAAGCTACCCGCGTACGCGCAGAACTCGACGGCGGTGCTCGACGGCGACGGTGACACGGCGGCGGAGATCGTGTGGGAGGGCCACAACGCGACGATCATTCGGATACAGGACGAGGAGCTGCGAGGGACGGCGGAGCTGTTCGACGCCGCGTTCGCTCGTGTCCTGTGAGTCTTCGTCCTTTGTCCACCATTCTATCCATTCATCTGTCATGGGCGCCCCATGCTGATCGAGTGTTTGTGGCTTCGTTCTGCACTGTATCTGCAGCCCGGACGAGACGATACTTCCAACGCGTATGGAATATACGTGGAGAATCACCGCGGAGGGCTTGACTGTTCGTGCCGTTTATGTTGCTGCGTGATATGATGATCTCGCGATTGACTTGGGCGCACACAGCTCCTCGATGACGATGATGAGGTTGTCGGGCGGCTCTACTCAGATTGTGCCTTCATCAAGGGACGCCCTGTGCCGGCAATACAGCCCGGCAAGGGCTTCGACTACCTCGAGCTCGAGAACCTCCCATCGGACGAGTTGCTAGAGGTCATCGGTATGATGTCTACTTCCACTTGTTCGGCATAGAGTCGGAACGATCTAACCGGGGCCTCGGATCTAGTAACCTACCTCCTCGTCACGCCCCTCCGAGAACGCCTCTACTCGATATCGAGATACGTGTACAGGCCACAGCGCAGGCGTCCGCTGGCCACCCTCCGCTTGCACGCAAGCCGGAGCTTCGCGAGCCTGCGCGACAGCTTACGAGCCACTAAGGCACCCGCCGCATCAAAGCAATAACGTTCATCCCCGTTTGCACTTTCGCTCAATGCAGACCGCACATCTCCCGCCCTCATATCAGCACACCGCATACCGCAAGCATACGGTAACACAGGTTGCCTCGTTCCTCCTCCCATCCCGCCTCGCCTCAGTTCGGGTCCCTCAGAATTGATCATCGCTTTCGCTTTTCGCCCTCGCTTTCGCTCTTCCATCATGCTTTCCAAATTCCCAGTCTATCGCATTTCAGCCCCGCTTTACCCGGCCAAGCGGCCTTCGGCTCTCACTCAAGTGCTGAGTCACCTGTAAGTACAGTACTGTACAGTCATTGTCAAGACTGCACCCTTTGCCATATCCGAAGGAGCAGGATTCGACATGCACATATTAACTTATCCCTCTCCACATTATCGCCCACCCCACTGTCGTTATATCTTTGTACTACTAGGACGACACGATATGAACAGGTAGAATGCAATGTGGTGTGATCGATGGCGTCTTCATCGATGACTATTAATCGTGGCAGCCGCAGTCAAGGCTTGGGAGAACCTTTCGTGTCATTTATCGTGCACGATCCACCTCGGAGAGTGGACGAAGGAGAATGTTATGCTTCGTAACCTGCTTGAAGGCTTGCTCACGCACAGATGCGGTTCCGTATGGTTGTGGTTTCTCTAGTGATTTCGAATGTGGACTGGGATGGATGTGGAATGGAAACGGAGGCAAAGGCCGAGTCGACGGTATGTCGTAAGCTGGGATCATCGGAGGATTATGCAAGCGTGGTGGCGTCTAGCAACACCGCCACTGCTCGTCCACTCGCGTCTTTCGCCCCTCGCTGGGTATGTTTTCTCTCGCTCTCCCTTCATCTCCTGTCGCCCAAGGCATATTCTATGGCTAGCTACACGCGCCATCGCGAAATAAACGGAACATAAGATGTCCAGTAAGCATTCAAGGCACAGTCGGTACGGAGCTCACTTGCGA
The DNA here is from genome assembly GCA_964023155.1 of Ganoderma resinaceum. Taxonomy (NCBI): domain Eukaryota; kingdom Fungi; phylum Basidiomycota; class Agaricomycetes; order Polyporales; family Polyporaceae; genus Ganoderma; species Ganoderma resinaceum. Next base: position 3,453,757 of record OZ026794.1, read on the forward strand.
ACACGCCTCCTTGAATCCGAAATTCATTTAAACAAAGTTCAGTTCTATATGACTCAGGGCAAACCGGCCGTCTTTCTCCCAGGCACGAGGCTCTAACCTGCTACGGCGGTTGTATTCAGACTCTCAAACGGCGTTCCCAGGCTGTGCTCGCCGCATAGCTCCTCGCATTGGACGGAGTTAATCACCCATTGCACCTGGCCATCACCCAAGCCCTCCCTGCCACCATCCTTCCATCGCACAGCCGCCATCCTCCCGGCTGGTGACGTCTTGTTCCTTCTCTGGAGATCGCTCTTGAAACGCGAAAAAAACATCCACAAGGGGAAAACACGCCCCCTGCCCGTCTCTCCGTCGCCTCGGAGGCCGAGTCCGTGACGGTTTCCCCAGACGCGACGCGGATACCGGTGCAGGATTTTGACCCCGCCCGCCCCAGCCTCCAGATCTGCTTCCGCGATGCACTTTCAGACCGTGAGCGCGCGGCCGTGGCTGCTGGCTGACTCGGTGCCAACCGTGCATTGCTGGCGTACGCGAGTTTCGCCGGCGGACCGCCTCCGAGACCGAACGACCGACCGAACGTACCCGTACCCGTATCTGGGTCCCGGACACATCGCATCCACCGTATGGGGCTGCGTGTATATAACCCGGTGCTCCCTCGCCACGGCCAGTCATTCACATTCGGTTTCACTGCCCACCCGACCAGTCCCGACTCGACCTGACTCGACCGGATTTTCGCTATCCACCCCGCGCAGCAGCAGGACATAAAAGACAACTTGCACTCGCCACCTTCACTCCCCCTCCACACACCATGACTCAATTTTCGACAGTCCCCACTGCCTCTACGTCGACTCCGGTCGACCTCACACACCACCTCTCGACAGAGGCACGGTTGCGCAAGCCCAATCCCATGAAGGCGATATGGAAGCTTACCCGCCGCAAGCCCAATATGGTATCTCTTGCCAACGGTGAGTAGTTCTTTCAACATTGTGCGGATATGGCAGGACGCTCATGCCTTTTCAGGCGACCCCCATTATTCGCTATACCCGATGCGCAAAATCGAGTTCGAGATGGCCTCTGTTATTGAGGAAGATCCAGTCGCATCGTGGCGAGCGGGTCCCAGTGCACCCTCACATACACTGACGTCATCAGTACATGACCCATGCGCACTCCCCATCCAGGCCGGGATGCAATACTCTGCGGGAGCGGGTCTCCCCGACGCGCAGCGCGTCGTGACCGAACTCACGCAGTTCTACCACGCGCCCGCAGACCACCTCTGCACGCTCACGCTCGGCAACTCAGACGGGATCACCAAGTGCTTCCGGCTGCTCGGCGAGCCGGGCGACACCTTCCTCGCGGACGAGTTCACGTTCAGCTCGGTGACGAACGTGCCTCTCGCGCAGGGCATCCGCTGGGTCGGCATCAAGATGGACGACGGCGGCATGATCCCGTCCGAGCTCGAGCGCGTCCTCGCCACTTGGGACCCCGCGCGCGGCCGCCGCCCGCACGTCATCTACCTCGTCCCGTGCGGGCAGAACCCGACGGGCTCGACGCTCAGCCTCTCGCGCCGCCGCGCGATCTACGCGCTCGCACAGCGCTTCGACCTTATCATCATCGAGGACGACCCGTACTTCTTCCTGCAGTACGACGCGCCGTCCGCGCCGACGACCGCGCCTGCGACGCCCTTCGCACGTTCGTTCCTCTCGCTCGACACCGACGGCCGCGTCGTGCGCGTCGACTCGTTCTCCAAGATCATGGCGCCCGGCATGCGCCTCGGCTGGATCACCTCCAGCGCCGCCTTCCACGACGCGCTCGTCTCGTACACGGACTCGTCCACGATGCACCCGCACGGCTTCGGCCAGATGCTCCTCGCCGAGATGCTCTCTCCCACCGGCTGGCAGCTTGCCGGCTTCGACCGCTGGGTGCGCTCGCTGCGCGCGGAGTACCACCGCCGCCGCGCGCACTTCCTCGGCCTCTTCGCGCGCGAGGTCGCCCCGAGCGGCCTCGCCGGCGCCGGCTGCCCCGAGGCGGGCATGTTCGTGTGGATCCGCGTGAACGTCGAGCGGCACCCGCGCTTCCGCGCGGACCTGCGGCTCGCGGGCGGGGACGCGACGGGCCCAAGGACGAACGTGCGGGAGCTGATGGAGGAGCTGTTCGAGCGCTGCCTGGACGGGGGGCTCGTCATCATGCCCGCGAGCATCTTCGCGCTGTCGGCGGATCCGAAGTGGGACGACATGGAAGACCCCGTCGAGGACGTGAGTGCATTTTTCGTTCGTGCTGCTTGTCTTTGATCACCGGGGCTGATGGAGTCTTGACAGCGCATGAACTACCTCCGTGCGACATTTGCCGGCACGGAAGAGGCGATGGAGCAGGGTTTGACCATCCTGGGGCAGGTCCTCAGGGAGTTCTTCGCCGAGGAGCCAAAAGCCGTCGTCTAGAATCATGCCGGTCCCGATTCTCAATTCCTTCCTTTTCTTTCTACATTGCTTTCACCCACTTGCACGCATGGACTCTATCATTATTACCTGCAAGCTCACATGTACATACATTACCCCCGATCCCGTCATTTACTCTATCCTTAGAAGACTAGTAGAACTATCACACTCATCTCAACGAAGTAGTAATGAATGGATATTGATAAATTACAATCATACATCCGAGCATAGCGTCCGATTGTACATGCTGCTACGACGACGACGATGACACACGAGAAACTACGACTACAGCCAAGCAGAGACCTTGACAGGTTTCCTGACGGCCGCTGAGTTGCCCTCGTTGAATTTGTACGCTACCCGGTACGGCTTGACCTTTGGTCCGCTCGTCGCGCCTTCGGGTGTGTCCTTCGCGACGATAGGGCGTCCGAAGAAGTCCACGGCGGCCTACATAGCGAAAACGATTTGCAAAAATGCAGTGTCAATGAACCATGCCCTCGTAGCTCGAGAAACATCACACACCTTCTCAGCCAGCTTGTCCTCCTGGCGTTGTCGCTTTGCGACCGGCTGTTCATCGTCCATGCCCGCGCTACCCTTCGAGCTGCAAGCAAGCAACGAATGAACGAGAACGAGTTGTCAGCCGGGCCCTGCACAGAACACGGGGGGTCGTGTGCCCCCGAGCGAGAGATCACTTACGCCCCGGCGAAGAACGCGGACCTGCCGCCCTTGTTCTTCTCGTGGCCCTCTGCCTGCCACGCGATGACCTGCGCATCGATCTAAACACACGCCATCACCGTCAGCGCCCGTCTCCAGACCGTTACAGCAGTACCGCTTCTGCCAGCCTGCCAGATGCGCCTGTGCTCACCTCAGCGGCGACGAGGTGGCGCACCGCGTACCGCGAGACCGCGATGTCCGCCGCCCGTCGCCCGTCGTACGTCACGAACACATCGATGGGCGGGTCGAGCCGGTACACGAGCTGGCCCTCCTCCGTCTTCTCCTGCACGAAGCGTAGCTCGAGGTTCGCCATCACCCCCACGAGCCGCGCGAGGACCGCCTTCTCCGCGGGCCGGATCACCTGGCTGTTCACCGGGCGGAGCGGCGGCGAGATGATGCGGTTCAGGTACGGGGCGACCTCGAGTTGCATGAGCGCGTCGTGTGCGAGGTGCCGGTAGTCGCCTGCGCTGCGCGCCGCGGCCGTGCGGAGGCAGCGCGCGAGGGACTTGTAGATCTCCTCGTTTGTCTTGAGCTTCGTGTAGTGCTATGTTCGTGTGTGCATCGTGAGCAACGATCCTGGTTATCAAGTTCTACACAGCTGTGGCGCACCTCCCAGTCGGCCTTTGGCCTCTCGACCTTTGGCGCTCCCCGGTCTTGGAAAAGCGGGTAGAATGCGACGAGGGGATATGACATATATGGCAAGAGGGCATATTCCCTCTCGGCACGCATCTCACCCATGAGCAGGTCCCATCTGCATAACCACTCTGTCCCCTTTAGATACCGGTCGAAAGAAGCGTCATGCCGATGTAACTGCGCGTAGTGCTCAAAACAGCCTGAGGAAGATCCCTCTTGTCAGCATCTCCCCCTCAAAGGAAGCTTGAAGGAAGAACCACGGCCTACCGATGGCAATCTTGTCCAGCGAGTCGCAGCTCTCAACGGCCATGCTCAGCCTCGTCACAAACCTTGGCTCGTCCTCCCTCACGCCCATCTCCTTCGCCCTTCTCTTCGACAGTGGCGCGAACAAGTCCCCCAGCACCGTCATCATCCCCACCTCCGCCTCCTTCATCCCCCTCGTCGCGCTCCGCACCACCCCCTCCGTCACCGTCCCCCCCGCACCCGTGCCAGCGTCTATCCGCGCCTTGAGCATCTGCAGCGTGTTCAAGCACCCGCGGAAGTCGCCCTGCGCGACGCCGACGAGCGCCGCGAGCGCGCGCGCGTCCGCGCGGAGGCCCTCGCGCTCGCAGATCTCGCGCAGGCGGCGCACGACGTGAGTGTCGTGCGGCCGCGCGAAGCGCACGATGCGCGCGTGCTGCCGCAGCTTCGTCAGCGCGGACGCGTACAGGTCGTTGCAGATGCAGATGATCGGCCGGAGCAGCGGCCGCGCGTGCTGCTGCTGCTCGCCCTTGCCCCGCCCGCGCCCGCTCTTCTTGTACGGCCGGTCGTAGGTGAGCTGGATGAGCTTGCTGATGAAGCCCCCAGACTATTGGATGGCGCGTCAGTTATCGAAACGAAGACAAAGTTGATAGGGGACGGATAGAGCAGGAAGAAGGGCTTACCGAATCAGACCCGCCTGTTGCACCGTCGATCTCGTCGATGACGACAAGATTTGGCTTCGAACTGCCGATCATGGCACCGCTCTCGAGGGCGGGGCGTATCCGCTCGTCGACGACATCCGCGGAGCGTGCGTCACTCGCGTTGATCTCGAAGACGTTGTACCCAGCGTGCTGGGCGACCACGTGCGCCAGGGTGGTCTTGCCCAGTCCCGGGGGTCCCGAGAGAAGTAGCAGCTACAGAGACGTTCCGCATATATCAATCAGGTGTGTATGGTGAGGCGAACGAGGAACCCACCTTTTCTTGGGGCCGTCGCCATTGGTCCAGGTTTTCGCCGTTTGCATCGTCCCTGGCACGTTTGCGTCCCCGGCTCTTGTGCTTCCCGAACACACAGGTGTCCCACTCCTTGACCCAGGCCAGAACCTCCCGATGTACGCGGTCGTCCCCGAGAAGCTCTGTGAATCGTGATGGGCGGTACCGATCGACCCACATGAGGGTGTTTGTTGTGGTTGCAAGCTGTGCCGGCTTCCTCGGTTGCATCTCCCTGCATATATGCACTGTCAATAGCACACTCTGAAACGTAGACTAACTACGTACTCGCTGACGATTTTCGCGGCCGCTGAGACGGAGAGGTCTTCCAGCATCTTGTGGATGGGGGCGTCAAGCAGTGTCTTCATTCGTTGACCTTGGCATGCTTCAGGTAGGATACCAGCTCGCCTCTGGCCATGTCGTTAGTTTAGGCCATTACATGCACTCGCGGCGAGCAACAGAATGTCCAGAAACGTGGAATATGATAGCTCCGACCGTGAAAGGGTCAGATTATGGGACATTGTATGGCCACCTAGGTGTTTCTTTCCCCCGGTCCAACTGGTCCAGTCCGCCCATCACATGGTCCACCGGGAAGCACCCCACAAACCCATTTCAGGATTCAGGAACATTTCAAGTAAGCTGGCATTCGTGGAGATTGAGGAACTCCGGGTGTCGCAAACAAATTTCAACTTCCTGGACATGTTTCGTGTGGTACATTTTCGAGTCCTGGAACATCCTACACCCGTACGGAAAGTGACAGACTCTTGACTCACCAACGCTGCAGTCGCTTTGGCTCGTGGAGGTTTTCGTGTGAAGTGTATAGTAGAGCCATCAAATGTCTTCGTGGATATGACCCTGGAACTTGAAGGTACGGGGGCGAGAGAGGCGACCTTCGCTGTGTAGCCCTTCAGCAATTCTGCCACATCCGGCAAGTCTTCATCTAAAGCATCTTCTTATTAACGGGACGACAAGATAGCGCATACATGACTGACCTTGAGACCTCGATTGTGTGCTCGTGTCCTGGGAGTCAAGCGTGGGTTCTCCGAACAGAAGAGGTGCATCTGCATTGCGTCGTTGAGTTGTGGCTGCACTTGAGGAGATACGATACGGGAGAGCAGGGTAGAACCGCTCTCGTGTCCCCAGTCCTCCCGCGAAGACAGATCGCGGAGAAAGAGTCCGCCATAGTTTCATTCCCAAATGCAGCAACCATCGCGCGCAGAGCGAAACCACGTACCACCAAACTCCCCGCCTTGAACGCAGCTGGACTCCCCTCCATTGGATTCTTGGGCAATCGTAGGCTCCTCCAGTAGCAGTCCCGTCGGAAAAAACGCGTTTCCGATGGCGGCTTGGCTCAAGGATCCTGTTGCAGTGTCGGAGGGATCGCCAGCGAGAAGTAGGCCGCTAGGAAGGCCGAATTCTAGGGCAGCCATAGTCTCTGGTTTCGCGCGACCAGCAATGCGGAATCGCCGGGTGGGGTGTGGGTGAGGTGAGTGGCCGTATGGGAGACCAAGCAAGCGAGTCTAAGCGTCTGAGGAGGGTCACAGCGAAGGCGGAAGCGCGTTGAAACGCGTCCTTGACGCGTCTGTGGCTGAACGCGCCCTGTTTGAGCGGAGTTTCAACCACATGCCCTTCCGCCACCGCCGGCGCCAGAGTCGGCGAGGACTCTTCTACTTGTCGATCTCTTCCACTAGAGGACAAATCGTGTTTTCTATGCGCATACACATACAATTGTTCTATACTAGTATCCATTAATGGCGGGCAACAAGATAAACGCCGGCGGTAGGTTGAGCTGGAGATCACATTGAGGATAGCATGATACCGTTGCCTCAAATAGTCCAGGTCAGTAACAAGTATGCTCCTTCGTAAAGGCTCAGAATGTGATCCACGTTGTCGTAGAGTGGATAGGATCCAGTTTTTCTGGCATATACTACTATAATTGAAGGTACAATTGGTTCTGGAGGGAGAGCCGAGGGTTCAGGCCTGTCAGGTTGCACCAGCACTCGTCCGAAATGTTCAATGCTCCGATAGATAAAAAAACACATTTCAATCATATATCGTACAGATTAACCATCCAAGCCATAACTTCTACGCCGTCTCTGAGGGGCGGACCACCAGCTTCACACCGCTGACCTTGTTGTCCTTCAAGCGCTCCAGTCCGCCGACGATTCCATTCAGGCCGCCCGCAAGGATCTCCACAGGGTTGGGCTGCGCAGTTTTAAAGGGATTCAGCCACGCTACATCAATGATCATACAGTGGCAAAGCCGATAAACGGGCCCTCACCTTGATGTCACCGCTCTCGAGCAGTGACGGCAGCGCGTCCAGCAGCGTCCTCCCGATGTCGTGGTTCACCGGGGCGGCTAAGAATCCGTACGTCATGTGCACGCTTTTCCCGTCTTCCTTGGCTTTTTCCTTCTGTTCCTCAGCGGTAGATACCACTACCAGAGACCCTCCCTGAGCCGTCAGAGCGTACCCGAGGGGGAGGGTCTCAGGAACGGAGACCGCATCGTACACGACTTCAAACTGGCCTCCGGCAATCTTGGTGGCTTCCGCGATGAGCTGATCGGACGGGAGATTTCTGTCGAGGACGTGAGTGGCGCCAAGGGCTTTGAGGAGGGACGCGTTGTGCGGGGACGCGGTGGTGATGATCGGGGAGAACCCGGAGAGGCGAGCGAACTGGATGACTGTGCAGTCGAGCGACATCAGTGTCACGAACTCGAGTTGGGCGGCTGCGTCAAAATATAGCAATACGCACCAAATTGGCCCATGGAACTGGCCCCCGCGAGTACCAGGAATGGTTTGCCGGCGTACTTGCCCCGACCGCCCTCGAGCCACGGCGCCGTTAGTTTCACTGACGAGGCGGAAGGGTCTTGATTATACAGCGGAAACGTCGCAGTGACGACGCCGGTTGGAATTGTCGCTGCCTCCACGAAAGTCAAAGAGGCGGGGAACTACAGTACGATATTGTCAATGACCAGTCTCGTACGTCCAGAGGGCCAAGCACATGACCGCGTACCTTCGCCGCAAACCTGTAAGGGAGCAGAAAATACTCGGTGAACGTGCCCACGGTCGTCTGCTTGACGATGTCAAGCCAGCCTTGAACGGCACTAGAAAGCAGTATCTGATGAGCATTGAACCAGGGTGAAACAAAGCAGCGTTGTCACTTACACGCGATCCCCTACCGCGAAAGACGAAGGGACATCCGCGCCGACTTGGGCAACGATCCCGGCAGCGTCAAAGCCCACCACGGCGGGGTACGTCTCGACGAAGAGACTCCAAGACTGAATCTTCCAGTCGAGGGGGTTGAGCGCGGTCGCTTCCACCTTGACAAGTATCTCGCCTGGACCAGGCTTCGGGGTCTCCGTCGACCTGACGGCGAACTGCCCGAGCTTGGATTCAAGGAAGAGGGATTTGTTCTGGGTGGGGACGGACATGGTGTTAAAGGATTCGATATGGATGTAGCAATTGAGATCAGGCGAGGGAGGTGGGTGAAGGGAATATTGGAGTGTCAGTGGCCGCGATGGCGGGCCTTTTATACTACGAGCCTAGCTCTGACCAAATCTTGCGTGATTCTTTCGAGCTTCTGTTGATCACACATTAGTAAAGCATACCGACGGCAGCGGAAAGAGTCGCTCAGAGAACAGTTGAGTCCGCGAAAGTCGGAGACGGCGGGTTTCATGGCAGGAGATAGTTCAAGGCGACTCCAGGTGTACCAGGAAGATAGATGTTCCCATTGCGTCTCAACATCTGAGGCTCGTATCTTATGTTTCTGCCATACATAGCTAATAACAACGGTGGTAACTAAGGATTAGCTCTGGCTGAGACCTTTGAAGCTGGAGCGTACGTACCTTCGGTAGATGGCAACCCATCTTGAAACGCAACGCATTGTGGTGCTATCACTTCATTTGTGAGTCTCTGATGCTCCTAAAAAAGAAGCATAAGCAAGTAAGATTTGTGCACGATGGGTAAGGCGAAGTCAAAAGAGGAGGACACGCTGTCCCTGAATCTAATGGATCCTATAGTGTCCGAGAAAGTCGGACCCGGGAAACACGGCTTTCCCAGCGGTGAGTCCGACCCCACACTCAGAGAAGAGGGAAATTTGAATGAGCTCAAGATATGAGGATGCCGAGGTTAGCTAACTGAAGAATAACGGAGGAGCTCCTCGAAGAGGTTGCAACGTTCGGAAACTTGAACTGGAGGTCCATGCTGTCATAGTTCCAACGGCTTCGCCGGATTTAGTATTTCAGACGCTCGTTGCGCGGTTAATGTGCTCTTACTCGAAATCGTACATAGGCTACCTAACTTGAAGAGGATTATAACGCGTACCTACATAGACACCTACAAACTTGAATCACCGGTAAGGCATTGACAGCGCCTGAATTTGGAGGGCCAACAATGGCGCGGAGATGAACTTCATGCCAATGCGCAGCCCGACGTCTTCTGTTCGACCCATCCGAACGATGGGGAGACATAAACTCCATGAAATGCGCTATAGTGTGATCATCATTAGAAGAGCCGTGACACGGTGCAACGCGAGTATATACGCATATACGACGGCCACGGCGATGTTCCTGCCAGCCGAGTTGGCAAACGGTCAGAGGTAAGGTGTCATAACGTCGAGTAGTCCTGTGCCAGACAGCTCAGCACCTAGATTACCCTGTATCGTCATCTTAGAACTCACCTGAAAGGTCGACAAGTAGCCCACCAACTAGCCGACGAAGGGCGGAGCAAGCGGTGTTTAGCACGGATCACCGCTCCGCATTAAGATTTTTAGCGGTCGACGAGGAGGACGAGGACGAGGAGGAGCTATAACTCGTTCACCGTCCCCGACTCCCTAGCCATCAGGTGATCAATCACAGACTGAGACTGATCTTGTCTCGAAGAGCTGCGAGGCCAACAAGCAGAAAATAGGTGCCTTCCTCTGCTCGCCTGGGCAAACACGCCGCCTAACGTTACGCGTCAGAAGTCACGGTTTTGCACACTAGAAGAACGAGGAGAGAACCCCTGTATACGGTGTATCTGTGAAAGATAAATTATCAGCCATTCAGATCCTCCATGACTTGTCCTGCTGGTTACTCACTAGATATCGTCGCGGTCTGAGGGATATCGGAGTGCGAGAGGTGCCCTGACACTCCAGGGGACGACTGTACAAGCACACACAATGTGTAGTTCGCTGTAAACAATCCAAGAAAGGCTTCCACGAAGTAATTAATGAGCCTGTCCCACAGGCAGTGGTCGCAATGTAGAGAAAGAGTGGTCCGTATTTCCCGGAGTCGGATACTCCGTGTTTGATTACGTAACACAAAAGTTGAATGGGCGTCTAAGTTGCCTATGCCTCCATGCTCTTTCGGATTTGATTCGCAGTCTCATTCGTCGAGGTTCTCAGTGCTGCTACCTCTCTTGGCTTCTCTTACTCGTTATTACTGGCTTGAAACGATGGCATCTCTACTGAAGGAGCAAAAGAAGGCGAAAGGGAAGCGCAAGGCGGACGACATGGAGGTGGACGAAGACCATGCACCGGTCATGAAGAAGCCGAGGAACAAGCAGCGGGTGCTCATGCTCTCTTCGCGCGGAATCAACCATCGTATGAGGCATTTTATGAACGACCTCGAGGCTCTATTGCCACATGTTAAGAAAGGTGTGTCTATTAAATGCTCTCTGATCGCGTTCGAGCCTAAAGCGGCCTCTGCAGATTCGAAACTCGACTCAAAAAACCACCTGCACCTTCTTCCCGAACTCGCTGATCTTCACAACTGTAATAATACCCTCTACTTCGAGGCCCGTCGCCACGAGGACCTCTATCTATGGGCAGCGAAGACGCCAAACGGACCGAGCATCAAAATGCACGTACAAAACGTCCACACCATGGACGAGCTCAAAATGACCGGCAACTGTCTAAAGGGGAGCAGAGGGATCCTGAGCTTTGACAAGGCCTTTGACGAGAGCGAGTGGGGGAAGCTCACAAAGGAGGTGTTTACACATGTGAGTGTTTCTTCTGCTTGTGACCGCGTCCATCTGTGCAAGCCCGCACGTTCGCAGATATTCGGTGTACCACCACAAGCGCGGAAAGCAAAGCCGTTCGTTGACCACGTCCTCACGTTCTCCATGCTCGACAACAAGATCTGGTTCCGCAATTTCCAGGTGCGTATATGCGCCTGCAGCGACAGCGTTCCGCGGCCCTCATGCGACTATCTCGTCCCTACGCGATTAGATTGTCGAGAAGGACCCACTGCAACCGAACGGGCCTCCCCAGATGTCCCTCACCGAGATTGGGCCCCGCTTCGTCCTGACGCCCATCCGCATCTTTGAGGGCGCATTCAGCGGCGCGACGGTATACTCCAACCCAGGTGCGCCTCCTCTTCCTGCCTTACCTATTCCGTCGTCATGCTCGTACTCATGTGCCCCATAAAACAGAGTTCGTCACCCCCGCGGCGGTACGGTCGGCGATGAAGCGCGAGAAGGGCGACAAGTACGGCAGCAGGAAGGACGCCCAGGCGGAGCGCGGACTGCGGAAGGACCTCAGGAAGCTGGCAGAGGACGAGCTGGCTGTGTCGAAGGTGTTCGCGTAGCTTTCGTGCAGCACGATTGCTTGCTCGTTGTCGAGATCATCGCTTTCTACGTACATGTTGTTGACTGGATCGATGCGATGCAGACATGATTTGTAGTTCGCGTCGGTACATGAAAAGCATGGAGCGTCGGAGTGAGCGTTGCGCGGCGAAGAGGCCGGGGCACTCTTCACCCTCATCGGGAGAAGGGCGCGGAGGTGACAGGAGAGACTCATAGCGCAAAGACGTGCTTGATCCCCCTGTCACTACATAGTACACATGTTCACTACATACTACTAGCCAATGGTGCTCCCTAGATCGGACATCGATGCCGCGAAGAGCATGGCGATGAGGTCTTGCGCTGACGTCGGAGACAGGCACGCAGGTGACGGTTTAGACGGGCCCGCCTCAGCTTGTGTATGGGAAACGTCTATTCAGTCAACGAATCAATATCGCGGGCACGTCTCAGACAATCACACGCACTGGAAAGCGCCTTCTTGATATGTGGAAAGAACTGGTGACTGGGAGACATTGGTGGTTGCGCCGTCGGAACGGGTTCGACCCGCAGTTCGTTGGAGTTGGAGTTCAAGTTCAAGTTGGGTGGCGCTGCAGCTCTAACCCCCACCATCTGTATCGATGTCGGTTCAAGAGCAGGCGGCTGCTCCGCTTCGGGTTCCGGCGGAGGGAGCGACAAGGCCAGAGGCGTGGCGGGCGGCGGCGGGGCGCTCTCGAGCCGCCTCGCGAGCGCACGCGCACAGATCGAGCACCCACACTCGACGACCTCCTGCATGACCGCCGCCGCGGCGGGCCACGGGGACCGCTTGACGAGCATGCCCTCGAAGGGGGACGCGTACGTCACGCCGGAGTAGCGCGTCACTGGCCCGAAACGGGAGCGAGTGCACCCAGGCTCACTGGCAGGTTCACCACTGAGAGCCTGAACAGTGGGAGCAGCTGTGGCTATGGCTGAGCGTTGAAAGAAGGGAGAGTGAGACGGCCTGGCATGCGGTCAGAAAACAATATACGTACCAGAAGCCTCGACGCTGGAGTTGTGCAGCGCCATTTGCATTTGCCAGTTGTGCATGAGAAATGCCAGGAACTGTTGGGCCGGGTCGTGACTCGGGTGTGCTTCGTGCTTGTGCTTGTGGTTATGGCGGCGATCTGGCTGTTTGCCCTTGACAATTTTGAGCCTTTCTGGGGACAGAACATGTGCATGGATCTGCAAGTTGCCGCCGGCGTTGGGCTAGAAGACATCAGGAGGTTACAATTGGGCAGGACGTCAACACGATTAGGGACAAGGGGGAGCAGGAAGGTATGTGGATGGACGTACCTCGCCTGGCACTGCTCCAGGTAGAGAGGGTGACGCTCCAGTCGAAATCGCGTGGACTTGGGATATAGTCTTTATGTTCGAGAGCGACTGCGTTCGAACAGGTTTATTGGTCCTTTTTTGGTGGATAACGTCGACGAATGCGTGAGCCTCCCGGTTCTCGATGGTACCGGTTGGGGCGAGCACTAGACCGGGGTGGTCAGATAGCGGCAGCCGTGAGCATATACTTACGTACCGTGTCGTGCTTGTTGAGGGTCGGAAGGTGATGTACATGCTCGTTTGGACGGAGACGGATGTACCTCATTCCCCCGCTCCACGGGGATCGAGTCGCCTGTGGGCTTACGCTTGGTTTTCCCATGCGAGGACGGGGCTTTTTGCTGCAGTTGAACATTCAACAAAGAGTCAGATGTTGCATGGGTAGCAAAAGGATGTGGCTAACCATATCGAACTGCCTGGAGGGACACCTGGCGGTCTGAGTCGCCTCGGAATATGTGGAACGAACGAGAGACATCTGACGCTGTAGGTTTTTATATGGGACGGAAAGAGGGTGGACTCGGTGCGGCGAAGTCGCAGCTCCTCACCTTATACGTCGAAATCGACGCGTGCCGTAACTTTGCGCGGCGTGGTAAAGAGCATTTCGGTTAATCAGAGGATGACTCGGTCGAAACTTTCTTCGAGGTTAGGATAGGAAAGAATTGCCAAAGGCAGCTCTTCAAAACGCCGGAGCCCTGGACACGATGCAAGAAGACCCGGGTAAGCGAACCACGGAGGACGCGGAGGCGAGATGCGCGGTGCAGATTTACGTACTGGAGAAGAGGGTGTTCGATTTATTGTATCAAACCGTGTACGCCAGCCCTGCCAGAAGCTTGGCCGGGACCGCAAGCCCGCAAGCACGGGGTCCCAAGAAGCAAGGATCGACTTCGTCTAGCTGTGTTAGGGAACAGTGCCACCCCTCCAACCGATTCAGACTGATCTCGTTCCGGAGGATTCGGTAGGGCAAGATGGGGTACACTGCATCGGCGGAAGACTGAAACGTCAGGTCAGGTAGAAAAGGATCCCGCAGAATAACGCGTGGCTCGTTAGACCTGAGTCGTCTACACACTGAGTTCCAACAGGAGTCAATCTGCGGGTCAGATGGGTTTCGTTTGCTTCCAACGCCACCGGGTGCGAAAAGGAAGAATCTGCGGCAAGACGTGTCAGATAGGCCTGATAAAACGGTGGATTAGGGCCTTTGGTGGATGTACCTCTGTGCCCCAGACATCATAATGCCCGAGTCCAACGATGTTGGAAGGAGAGGGAAACGTTCAACGCGGAAACCGACTCGGACTCGCCGGCGTGCCTTGGTTTTAGCGCTTGAGCGCTTGAGATTGGCCGCCCTGGATAGTTCTTACTTACCACTACCCTCAATCATTTTCGAGCTTCAAGGCGTTTTGCTCTGACAGTGATTTTGCTTACATTTGGTCCCGTGCTTCATCCTGGAGTCAAATGAATGTCTTCAGGATGAGGATGGTACAAGAAAAGTGTAGGTATGGGTACAGAGCCTGTGTGTTTTCACTGACAGGTCGTACAGAGTCGAAAACCGAGACATGAATGGGGTCTTCTCTGGAGACTGCAGGATACACGTGCAGGCATTACATCACGAGGCAGTCGTGCACAGGCGCAGGTCGAGGTCATGGGTGCCGTACTGCGACGCCGATGAACGTTGGGTCAGCGGAGTCGACGTCAACCCCCAAACTGGATTGAAGTGAGCTCTTGCAAGCCCTTCAACCAAACAAACGAGGAAGCGAATATGTGGCACACGGGAATCGCTCGTATTTTTGTCTTTTTCCCCCATTCAACAATTCGCTTGGACTTGTTGGATGTGGAGCGCACGTAGTACGTACCCTCCCGCCTGACTCAATTTCACTGATATCCAAGCTTTAAGGTTCTGCGAAGGTCCTTCCACAGAATTCACTTTAGGCCGGTCCGGGTTGTCGATTGACGATGGCCATACAGGAGTTAACGTTATCGCACACTTATAGGCGAGACCGTATCGATATTCTCTCCCCTCACCGTCGTCTTCCTCTAGCCCTATGGTGAGCTGTCCGCCGTTTGCTGCGAGAGTCGTTACTCACTCCCATCCACGTATCCCGAAGATCCGTCGTCCTATGTTCTTACGCCACCTTGTCTCTAACAATCGCTCAGCTAGGGTGAAACCTGGTCGCTCGGCGTCCCAGTCCATCAACTCTCATCTTACCAAGGAGATACTTTCCCGGGCATCAGTGTGCGAAGTCCGCTCGATCCTTTTATCCTTCAACATCCCCACAGAACTCGTACTTCATGTCATGGACATCGCCGGGTACCACCCAACATTGCGCACGGAACGTTCTGGCAGCGTTATGATCGCCGCCGGTCGGCTGTACAATACAGAGGCATGTTGGGCAGCCAAACTCTACCTCGTCAGCGAGCCCCTCCCCCGCTCCCCCGATGACCTGTTTTGGAGGGTCAAGAAAGTGTCATGGGAATTGGAAGCGCATGACCAGGGCTGGGCAGATGAACGTAGAGGTGTGAGGCATCGCATCTGCCATGCATGATGGGTAGCTGACGTCGTTCTAGGCGAGTATCAGGGATCTTGTTCCTGGTACGACGCATGCATCTTCAGGCCTGTTCGGACCGACGGAATCGAGGAAGTTGCAAACTTCATGGATATCAACCGGATGCACCACTCGTTCAAGGACCCCAAGCGAGGCATGCTCGAGGTCCAGGAGCTGTTAGGCTCCGTTGGCTGGTCGATGGTCCCAAATGGCGATGAATTCACCTGGCGTCTCCAAAACAACCGCATCGCTCAGAAGGAAGCTGAGCGACACGTGTTCGAGTGGTCTATCGACCAACGCGGCGTACATTTGGATGCGAGGAACCACGGCTCCTGCGATGGGGAAGACTTCGTGGAGGCGTTGCGACCTGGAGATAGAATCGGAATGTGGATGCGAGCCAAGCAACGAGGATGGGAGTGCTACACCAAAAAAGCATCCGTCGAGATCATGTATGAGTTCCGTTGATGCTGACAATGTCGTTTATGAATAGCACACTACCCGTACCCTGGATAGATAGCTCCTCTGCAAGGGCTTGGATCACTCCACAAGGCACAGCTGATAGTACTACTAGTACCGGTTTTTTGTTCACACTACATATACTGTATGTGGCAAGGCTTCAAACTTCACTTCCTCGAAAACGGTGGCATCTCCGAATGCCACTGGCATGGCAAATATTTTCAGGGTGAGGTCTACATAAGACGGTAACAATGCCTTGAGTCGACGTCTTGGATCTCAAGTGAATCGCGGACTTTGGGGGCCGCCGCATTGGCGACGAACTTTTTAGCCATTTATGGAAAGTTCAAGCATCAAAACATGGCTCCAGACCCGTGGCAGTGACGTCTTCCACTCAATCCACCATAACGTGCAGCCTGTAAGTGTGAACACACCGTAAGAACCAAGTACAAGTACGCTGATAGACAATAATTCTAGCTTCTTCAACCTACGTCACCACGATGGGAGTCACCCAATCGAACCCCGTGGACGAAGATGAGGTAGAAGTCTACGACGACCCGGCAGAGCCCGCGCGCCAAGTCCGTTCGATGCTCGCCGAACTGGGCCTACCAGCAGAGCTGGTCCTCGAGATCATGGACCTGGCGGAATACCACCCCACAGTCTCTATCGAACGCGAGAATCTCATCAAGATGCCTGCAGATGCTCACACGGGAGGGGACTCCTGCTCCTCCCGCCTTTACTTCATCTCCCCTCCCCTCCCCTCCCCGCACCGGGGGAGGGCGAGAACTGGCGCATGAGGAAGGTGACGTGGTACATCGAAGGACGAGACCAAGGGTGGGGCGGTGGGGAGCCAGGTACGTCCCGCCCTCGCTCGGGCTTATCGTTCTCTGCCATGTCTCGCTGACTCCGCGTCTCTCTGTCGACGCAGGAACTTTCAACGGTGCATGGTCATGGTATGAGGCATGCATCTTCCGCCCCGACGAGCCGATTCGCCACTCTCTGGAGACGGAGAAGCTGCAGAACGACAACCTCGATACCTTCATGAGCACCCACTATTTGTATCGCACGACCCCGGACATGGTCCCCGTCTTGGAGGAACACCGCGTCGGCTGGTCTCTTGTACCGAGGGACAACGAGGAGGTGGTTTGGCGCGTACAGTCGAACAAAGTAGCGGAGAGAGAATATGGAACGTACACGATCGAATGGCGGGAGGGCGAGCCCGCGGATGTCGACGGGGCGAAGGGGCGCGGCGAAGGAGATGGCAGGGGCTTCGTGGAGGCGCTCCGACCCGGCGACAGAGTGGGTCTGCTGATGCGCGCGCAATACCTCGGGTGGTCGAACACGCTCCGGCACGCGTCTGTCGAGCTCATGTACGAAGTCCGGTAGAGATTATTCATATACAGTGTATGTGAAATGTACAGTACATCCGTTGATCCATATCCAAGCACGTCGAAGGGTATGTATATATATAACAAATACGACTACAAGCTCATCTTCCTCCACTCTCTCCGATCCGGGGTCCTAGAGAACCACTGTAGCCGACCACCAGGTCTACGGTCCAGCTCGCCCCTTATCTCCGTGCGCCTGTCCGTCACACCGCAGATCGTCGACACCGCCGACATCCTCAGCAGCTCGATGGTCTCCGCCACGGAGACGAGGGTGCACGCCTGGAGGAGCACGACGTCCTCCGCCGTGGCCGACCGCTCGTTGTCGAAGAGCACATCGAATACGGCCTTGAGCGCCCCAGTGCTCTGCATCGCGGGGACGAGCGGCCCCATCGGGTCGTACGAGCACACCATGCGCACGCGGCGGCCAGTGACCACCTCGAACGAGACCGTGTTCATCTCCATCAGCTGCGGCGGACGCCAGGCGATCCAGTTGGGGGACAGGAGGTGGAGGAACGGGTTCGGGGTGCGCTCCTTGGGGCGGGCACCGCGGATGGTCGTGGCGAGATGGAGCTCGGTGCAGGCCGCGAGCTGCACGTAGTCGAGCACAGCGGAGACCCGGCCGGGTGCGTCGTGGACGGACAGCGCGGTGAGCGGGAGCGGGTTCGCGGTGGAGAAGATCTCTGCGAGGTTTGGGGCGTCCGTGAGGGCGTGGTCGAGTGTGAGCCTCTGGAGCTGGCGGTAGGACGTGCAAAGTGGCTGCATGAACCCCTGGAAGTCGGTGCGCAGCTGGGGTAGACGGGCAGCGTTCTGCAATGTCAGGCTGCGAAGCGTGGAGAGCTCAGACGCGGGATGGAGAGGCACGTTGATAAGCCGCAAGGTGGTGAGGATGGGGAAGTTATATGCGGTGAGATAGAAAGCGGCAGGAACTGCCTGAGGGCGCTGAACCCCAAGGGTCAAGGTTCGCAGGTTCCTCCATTGTATCTGGGCGGTCAAACATGGTAACACCGAAATATAGGGAGCTTCGCTCCCAAACTCCAGCGATACCTCTGTGACTACGCCACTCCCCTGGTAGGCATCGTCGAGTTGTACTTGACGGCGGCCCTTAGGTTGCGGGTTTATGCAGACGCGGACCTCACTTGCGCTCTGGTCGGGGGGTCGCTGTCAGTGCCCTGTATCCATCAATCTAATCAGTGTACTCACCATCTTGACTCGGTGTGGAAGGACAGGATGCTGGGGACGGAGAAGATGCTGGTGGGTTAAATAGTTCCATCGGAGGTCAAAGCATCAGAATGGTTTGTGACGATTACGCTGTGGTAGACAGCGACGGTTTTGAGCAAAGCCCCTACAACATGTCCTACCCAAGGACGGAGCTCCTCCATGGTCAAAGCCGAAAAACACACGACAAGCACAACAGCCTGGTCAAAGAACACTCGAAAACAACATGTCAACTTTAAACAACAACCCACTGCAAGAGGGCCAAGCTCACCGCGACATGTATTCAGTGCTCAGCTCCAGGGAGTGTCCACGGCCAAAACGCCAATGACGAATCTCCAAACCTTGACTCTTGTTTGATGTCGGAGTCGGGGATAAAACACGCCCAACATACCGGCCGAAATTCGTCAAAAACATAATAGGTCCAAACCGCGCCACGGATCCATGGGCTTCTAGTACACACACACAAGACGTGTATAGCACAGTCCTATGAAGCAGAATATTGCGAAAAACACGGTATAGCGTAACAGTGGGGATATAGACAATTGAGAACGAACCAGGGCCCAAGCGGCTAGGGCAACGTCGCGGTTTCAGAGTCGCGACAGATCGCGTCCCCAGATACCCCTATCCCAGCATCACAACGGCGTCAATACACTCGGCCCATGCAACCTCTCGAGCCAAGAGCCCAGACAACAAAGCACTCACCGACAGACCCAGTCGATCATCAGCAGCGCCCGCGTGCGCATGCTGACCTGCTCGCTCCAGTACACGCTCCGCCACGCGTACATCGCCGCGAGCCCGCCCATGAAGCTGAACCGCCCGAGGTCGAACACGGCCGCGTTCCCGATGTACGCGAGCGAGCCCAGGTGCGTGTACCGGAACGGCTGCGCGACGGCGTCGTCCGCGCCCTCCGCGCCGACCCCGTTCGCCTCGAGCACCTCCCGGCGCGCGGCGATCTTCGAGAACTTCTTACCGAGATACTTGCCTTGCTGCGACGCCACCTGCGCGGTCTAAGGCGTGCGATGGTTTAATGAGACAGTGTGAAAGCTAAGGTATACTAGGATGTTCAGACTCACCGCGGGCAGCGCAGTGATCTTGTTGCCGACCTCCTGGAGGAGGACAGCCAGCTCGTTCAGGGTGAGGGAGTTGTCGGAGTCGGAATCGTACAGGTCGAACAACTCGCGGACCTTCTGGAGCTGGTCCTCCGCCATCGGGATCCGCTTCTTGATGCGCGCAACTGTCCGGCGCACCCCCCAAACCGCGTCAGCGACAGAGCACTTTACGGAGAACTACGACGGGGGAGACACACCCATGATCTCCCACTCTTCATAGTCGATCTTCCCGTCCTTGTTCTTGTCCGACTCGTCGACCAGGTCGAGGAGGTAGCTCACGACCGACGTCTCGATTGTGCTCGCGTCGCCGATCGCGTACACCTCGCCGAGCGGCGCGCCTTTGACGCGGAGGTGCGCGTCGACCTCGATCGCCTTCTTGTGCACCTGGTTCGGGAGCTGCTCCGAGACGCGCTTCGTGAACGGGTTCATGGCGATCCCCGTCGACCACAGGACGAAGTTCGTCGGGATCTCGTGAGTCGATATCGTGCCGTCCTCACTGCGCGTCGTGTAGATCACCTTGTCGGGCTCAACGGCGGAGACGCGCGCGGAGGTGACGAGGTCGATCTTGTCGTGCATGAATTTCTTCTCCGCGTACTTGGAGATGGCCTCCGAGTACTAGGGCATCCCGACCATCAGCGTAAGTCTTTGTGGATTATGGGGTGACGTACCGTGTTCAGGATGTGTTCGCGACTTTGGATGACGTGGATCGACACGTCCTTTCCACAGATCTTGGGGAACTGCAAACTCGCTACATTGGAGAAATCAAACATTCGACTAGCAAAACTACTTACGTAGTTAAATATATCCTCCTGGCACAAGTCGTAAATCTCTGCGGCGGTCTCAACACCCGTCGGGCCACCACCGCATACGACGAAGCTCAGTAGCCGCTTGCGCTCCTCCGGGCTGGTCGTCGGCAGAGAAGCCGCCTCAAAGTTGTCTGCAGACAATGAAGTTGGGTTATCAGTGTCATCCGTTGGTGCGAAGGCTTCCAACACGTACCAATGATCCGTTTTCGAATGGCCTGTGCGTCGGTGATCGTTTTCAGCTGGTAACAGTGTTCCAAACCAGGCACACCATACGTGCTCGAGGTGGATCCAACTGCAATAATGAGTTTATCGTACCTGTATGCGTGTCAGCAAATTGCAAAACAAGAAGCGGTCGAACACAGCCCCGTACGGGATATACATGCGGACGCCGGGTCCTCCGCCGGGAACGATGGTTTCCACTTCCAGCAGGCGCTCAGACATGATGAGGTCGACTGCGCGGGCATTGATGAGATGGCCGCGGAGGCGAGCTGCAATCTTTCGGAGGGGTTCTACAAGAGAGCGGACCGAGACCGTCCCCACCGCCGCCGCTGTTCAGAAGGGGCAGGGTGAGCCACGCTCAGTTGCATATGAGGGGCAGGGAATACTAACAAGGCAGAAGAGGCGTGAAAGTCGTGTATGTTTCGGGGGAAACGATCGTTACGTGGTAATCTCCAGCTTTGAGCTTGTCGATGACACCCACCGCCTGCGGTGAGGTGTGTCATAACGAGGCATGCACGGAATGCGAAAGAGAGAGAACGTACGCCCCAACCTCCACCGACAATCACCAAGTGCGGCTTTTTAGCAAGCTTGCGATTCTCCTCATCCTCCATATCGCTCAGCAGGCGCGAAACGATTGGGAGGTTCTTCGGACCTCCATGCTTGGGGGAGAGGGCGCGCGGAGCGATAGGAACACCTTCGATATTCTAGCAGTGGTTGAGAATAGGGAGATACAGGTCTGAAAAACAGACTTACGCGCTCCGAATAGGTGAATGCGTCATGCAAGAAGACGGCAGTCGTCAGGATAACGGAGCCCACAATAGTCGTACCGACGAGGTAGAAGGTGTAGCGCGCGATTGTCCGGGCTCGCTTGAACGCTGTCGAAAGTTGTGGAGTCGCTTGTTCCGTTGCGTATGTTCGACCAGCGAGCGGGTTGCGAACGCCAGACAGCAAGAGACGAGCGGAGGGGGGATGCGGCAACCTGTGGGGAGGCGACGGGCGCTGCAATCGCAACCTCATTACAGGACGCGTTGTCTGGAGCATGTCCGACAACTGGGGGAGGAACGAGCAAGCTAATGCCCGCAAATGTCGTTGGTATCGCGTATGGTGGTAGATGGGGGAAGTGACGAGAAGTAGTTCATCGACTCCCAGCGGGACGCGCCGTGTCGGTCGTCGCCCGACACGCGCGGCTGGATGCACGCAGAGGCACTGGTATGATGTCACTGGCCTTGTACGGGCGCACGCGGCGGTGGCAACCATCGCCGAACCCCACCATCCACCACTCATGCTCCTCCAATTCTGTCCACATTGAACGCACTCTTCATTCAGGTGGGATGTGCATCGTGGCGACCCGGAATAAGCTGTTCAGCAGGCGACGTCGCACCAAACCGTCCTGGAATAGCACAAGGGCCAGGCCTCCAAGTCATGGCTGTTAGCTGTGCTACCTATGTATGTAGTAGGACATGTGTCTCCCCTAGCCCCTTCCCATGAGTAAGTAGTGTGGTCACAGTCTCTCCCAAATGTACGTCAGAGCCACTTACATCTTGTCCAAGTATACCCCCCCGCACCGTTATGACGTCCTCAGTCTCCCCCGCAAACAAAGTACGCGACCATTTCATCGACTTTTTATCCTCGGGGCGAGCATATATCCATCTATTTGATAGCGATAGGGGACGCCTCATTACTACGTCGCCGATAACTTGCCTCACTTCTGAACAGGCTACGCGGGTACTTCTTCGGCCCCTTCATTGGTAAGTTCCTATCATGGTTTTTGTCTGGTCCGCCGTTGAGCCTCATGATCCTTAGGGCAAGCGGATATGCACTGCCCGCCACACCTGTAGCTGGTCTTACACTGAAGCACAATTCCAAACACACCAAAATCTTCATCTCCTCCCCCCGGCTAGTCGTTTAACTATGGACAGTCTACCCGTGGAACTCCTCAGTGGGATCGCGTCCTTCGCCTGTACTGATGGTGGCTTTACTGGGGCTTCCCTCTCCGCCGTGTCCAAACGCGTTCGGGACGCGACTCACACCACACGCTTCCTTTCAGTCTCTCTGTCATCATCTCCTGAGCACTTCTCCCATTTCCTGACCACCTACCTGGCCCAACGTGACCGCATCCCGGAGGTTACCCCACAAGTGCGACACCTCTTCCTTTCCCTCTTACCCCTCGAGGGCGAACCCCTCTACCGCTTCCCGCCCCTCCATCCGGCCCTACTCCTGGGAGAATACGACAGGTACCTCCAGCACCTAGGTGAGCTTGGCGACGAACACGGCGCGACGGTGTGCTCCCTCGTCCAGGCCCTCGCGCCCACCCTCGAGACCTTCACCTTCGTGCGCGGGGAGTGGAAGAACGTCCCCCAGCTGCATTGCGTGTTCCCGCGCCTCCGCGAGCTCACGCTCGCCGACGGTGCCCCCGAGTTCCTCCGCATCGCGGACGTCCCGTCGGGGCGCGCGCCGCTCTTCCCGTCGCTCGCACGCCTGCACATGGTCGAGTGCTTCTACGCGCGCGCGGTTGACCTCCGCCAGTGGGCACCGCACGCCCCCGCGCTCGCGCACGTCCGAGTCTCGGGACTGCACTTCGGAGACTGTCCGACGGTCTCTTCGCTCAAAGATGTCTCTCGTACGTGCTCTATGCGATTCACGCCGCTCTGTTTGTTGGACTGGATCAACGGATGTTCACCGATATGTTATACAGGCGCGCTTGCAGAGGAAGGCGCGGAGCCGCCATTCTTCCCCCGTCTTCGGCACATCCTCGTCCAGCCGACGTCCGCGAAGCGGCACATCGAGTTTATGCAGCTGGGCCAGCGCCGGCTCCGCGTGTACCTGCAGACCGCGGCGGAGAAGACGAGGCGCGGCGTGGTGTTCGACGTGCTCCCCGCGCACGACCCGTTGTACGGCACGGTCGCGAACAACAGCGTGGAGGGCGAGGGCGGCGGGGGAGACGATGAAGCACGTGCAATGCTTGCCCGCTGGAGCCGTAACGAAATACGGAGTCGGACGGAGACGGGGCCGGAGCGGTGTATACGGCTTGCGAAAAGGGAGTGGAGGGAGAGGATCGAAGGCGGAGTTGGGTGCTGGGCGAAGGACTATCTGTTCTAGGGCGGGCAGGTTCATAGGTGAGCGACGTGCTAAATAATTCGAACATGATCATTCATCCACTTTTGTTGTCATAGTCCAGTGCCCCGATTTTCTCTATTTAACCATACAACATGAAGTTTGATTAGGCAATTTTAAAAGTATTGTCATCTACGACAGCGTTCTCAGCAAGCAAAACCCCTGCGATGGTTTGAAAGTCTGGAGTGCCACGTCTCTCGTCTTATACACAACCGGCGTCATCTCCGCCACCCCCCGCGGCTTCCACACATAATCGTTTGCTAAGGGGAACACCCAAGCTGCTCGTCTGCATCGTAGTCCCAGTCTCTTATCGCAGGCAAGAACTAAAGGTTGCCCCAAGACCGTCACAACAGACATTGGAGATTTTGGCATCATGCAAAAGGCTGGACAGGGTCGAGAGACGCGCTCGCCTTTGGAACGCTATTAAAAGGCGAGTGTGCGGGTCCCGACTTTGTGTCGCCTTTTGCATGCTTTTGCACGATACCAAATT
Organism: Ganoderma resinaceum; assembly: GCA_964023155.1. NCBI lineage: Eukaryota > Fungi > Basidiomycota > Agaricomycetes > Polyporales > Polyporaceae > Ganoderma > Ganoderma resinaceum. The sequence goes on from OZ026794.1 coordinate 3,477,988, forward strand.
TCCTGATGCCTGTCGTGTGTAAGTGGATTCCTGTCTCTGACAATGTTACGTTTCGAGTCCTCGTATAGATTTCGACCCTCGGGCTGTACTATGTAGGCTGTAATCCATACGGCTTATGGCACCCTGGTGTGCCACAGTGCTGAGAGATTCTTAGCGTGGTGCCTCGGCATAGGCCTCGCCTCCATGCAGATCGGTGTCCGTAAAAATAAGAAACAATATGTACAATTCCTACAAGTGTTAGAATGATGGGCTCCAGGTGTCATGATCATCCACGCTCGTACACAAGCTCGGCATTGGCACGCGCGCAAATGCCTCTTAGCGCCGCAAAAAGAGCGGGATCATGGGTGGACAGACGGACAACGATCTTCCGCGGCCTGGCCCCGTCAACGGGGAAGAGCCCGTTCAGTAACGCCTTGCACAACTCCCAATGCCAATCCTTCTCCGAGTCCTTCCTCAGCTTAGCCAACGCCGCGAGCCCCTGGTGCCGCAGAACCAGCGTCCTCAGGGCTGGGGGCAGCGGCGCCATCACCTTCAGGCGGATCGGGCAGGGCACCGGGAGCTCCAGTGTCTCGACATTCGGGCACACCCGCCAGATGGCCGTCGCGACCGCCGTCGTGCACCCGAACAGCGAGAGGTGCCGCATGGCGACCAGGACGGGTTGAACAACGGCAGCGCCGCTAGGCTGGCGGGGGGCATATCCGCGATCCTGGTCGCGTGTGCACCCCCACTGGTAGCTCAGCGTGAATGTGTCGCTTACTTCCGTGAACGCGTAGTCGGCGGAAAGGCGCGCGACCTGCCGCGGGAACGGCTCCTGCTCGAGGTGCTTGAAGATGTCTTCGTAACCTACGTCCGTGTACCGGAAGGCGATGTGTCGGAGGTTGGGGATATAGCGATGGTTTCGTGCCACTGTCTGTAAGACGAGCGAAATGGCGTCACACGCGTCGTCGGCCCGAGAGGACGGGCCTGGGACGGAGGTGGCTACGTTGGGTAGGGCACCAGGGCAGCTCGTCGAAGCCCTCCCGTCCACGTAAAAGGTGATGGAACGACATATATCATTCGCTCGGGATCGGATTTGCTTCCTGGTGAATGGACCGTCTGTTGTTTGTCTTGGTGACTCGGGCCGCGTAGATATGACCCGGATGAAGGCGGATGCATTCCGCGTGTTAGAGATGTGGACGTCGCGAGACGCGATGAGAGCCATAAACATAAACCAAGTTTGGTTGACCAATACGACGTTTTGCAACGAAGCCCATCGCTCTTCCGGTGTTTGTGGTATCTCCCAGAGTTCGATGAGGATAAGATACATGAGTTCTGGCGGAATCCGCGGCGGGCACGACTTCGCGGAGGACGCAAGATGGGTGGGTTCTATAGATGTCGATATTTCTACAGTGGTTTGAGTGGCGCAACTACAATATGTCCGCTCGAATCTATGGCGAACAGTTTGCTCGATGTTCTCACGGGGTCCGAGCGGAGCATCGGTAGAGACGTCCCGGGAACGTTGCTTTCGAATTTTGAAGGGTACAAGCCGCTTGATTAGGGTAAGCAGGCAGAGAGACATAGAACTAGATAGGAGCAACGATGAAAGAGATGGGTAGCGGTGAGCTGGATGCACAAGATGTAGGACGAGAATGGAGGACGGATGAGACTGAACCGACATGCTGTAGAAAATAGGAGCGATGTCAGTCCCCTAAGGTTGGGTCAACCTACTAGTACACGGATACAGATCCGCCGGTGCCAACTGAAAATGCATTTGCGTAATACCTTCCAACAACCACTAGTCTGCTTGATGCATATACCGATGGCGGAGACGAGCAATAGGGGACCACGATGAGCACCACCGGCCGAGCTCCAGCCATTGTTCGCATTGGACTTGGTAGACGACGACGGAGACTCCACACCTGCCCATTCCAATGACGGCGGTGTTCCTGTTAGCACGCCGCTCTCGGCGGTCGGTGACTTCCCCCTGAGGGAGGTGGCAGATCTCCTCTTGCCTTCTCACAGTCTTCATGACCGTGAACGTGGACTGTGTTTGAAGGTGCAATCAGTCATGAATAGATTCACGTTCCGAACGTATGGAAGACTTACATGGCAAAACTTGAAGGAGGAACGCTGCCCAGGTCGACGAGAGCTGATGGAGTGCTTGTGCCAAGCCCCGCCTGCTCCTCTGGATTCGGATCTAAAGCCTCGCCAGCTCACACGACGGGTTGTCCATTGACGCATTGAATGGCGGCGGAGACATATGAACCTTTGCCTGCAACTCCCAGGGCGAGCTCGTCCTTGACGACGACGGTAACGTCGTATATGATGCTGAAGAAGTCCGGTGTTGAGAAGGCGGCTGGTGGTCTGGTAGACAGCAGGAGGGGAGGAGCTGGAAGGCATCGAGTATCCGGCTCGTCGTGCCAGCCGGTAGCAAGCTGGTACCCAGCCGCAGCGACGGCGGGGGAAACGCTGGCGCCCTGATCCGGGCGCCAGTCCTCTGCAAAATAGTCATGCAGTCAGTTATGTATCTGCCGCACTGATCATGACAACCTACCGTTAATAGGACTCGGTCTCGCCGCTTCTTGCCGTACTCACGGAATTGTCATGTTTATTTTGTGTAGGTGCAACAAGGACCCTTACCATTGGACGGCTCGTATCTTCAACACATCTCACTTGCCAACCACCGGCCGGTTTTTTCAAGGCCATATCCCGGATATCCCTGCTCTCAAACATGCATTTGGCGGTGCATCAGCGAAGCTCTGACCTAGGTGGGTCTCGTCGTTCTATCTTCGGCGTGACCTTACTCACGTACCCCATAGCAGAGAGCTTATCTCCCCCACGGGGATTTGGGTGACGGCAAAGCCTCGAGCGACGTCCAGTCTGGCGGCTGAAATAGGAGCAAGTTGAAAAAAAACACGTCAGGAGACTGAGAGCGGGCGAATTCGGTATGAAACAACGATGTTAGCCTGTCAAAAGTATTCGCACAGTAGGTCGGATATTGTTACTTACCAGAGTTATTGAACTTGGATTGCTGAACGCGCGTTCGTTTCCGGCGAGTTATTTGCTGAAGCAGCCAAGACTATACGTTTAAGGTACAATTAGTACTTTATCCCCTCCAATGGATTACCCGGTTGAAGATTCGGCATATGTTGGTCTCTGATACCATGTGTAGTGACCTCTGGTTTCTTCCATCCTTTGAAACGCTCACTTTCTCAGTTCGGTTTTCAGCCACGTGGAGAAGAATCGAAGGTTCATCTCATGTTGCGATAGCGAAACCCTATCTCGCATCTTCCTCTCTCCTCTATGACAACCTTACACCCGGCTCGGTGCCAAGGCTGCAAGCTAGAGTTCCCCAACAAGAAAGCAGTCAGGCAGCATGCCATCGCTGCCGGCCATACCGGAGTTATCAGCTTTATATGCAGGGACTGTGACCAAGGCTTTGGAACCTTGGGGCAGTACAGCGACCACGTATCCACAACTGGGCATATGTCGTGCGCTAAGTGTCTGCTCCGGTTTATTTCTGTGTTCGAATTGTCAACGGTATGTAACTACTTATATACTATATGCGCCTATGTGAGCCTTAATCGTTAGCACTTTACAGCACCTGCAAATAGCACACGGGCAACAGGGGCTTGTCAAGGGGTGTGTTCAGTGCGGAAGGGACGTTCCCATTGAAGGAGTGCACCTTGAGTGCCAGAGCAAGCCTGTCCCCTGTCCCATCTGCCGCAAACGGTTTGCGAATAGCAAAAAGCTTGCCCAGGTTGGTCTGAGTTGATCGTAATGGATACTTCACTGACCTGACAATGGCCGCTTCTAATAGCATTGCAAAACTACCTCCTCCTGTGTGTCGTGTAGCATCTGTCTGCGCCCATCCGAGACGTTATCAGACCACCTCTGGACGTCTAAAATGCATCCAAAATGTCTACCATGCAAGCTCGGCTTCAATAAAATGGCTGACTTGGCCCAGGTGAGTTTCGGCACCATATCTTTCCGAGGTGTATCGCTCATGAATCGTTTGTACTAGCACAACTTGACCTGTGAGGCATTGCTTCCTGCGAAATCTCCCTCACCTAGCGACGTCCTGCCGTTGGACACGGAGTTGACCGTCGTCGCACCTGTCAGTACACCGTTTGTTATACTTGATGCACGGCCTTCCCCTCGGGAGGATGTAGGGACTCCATCCTGGCACTGTGGATCCTGCCTCCGGGAACCTTGTGTCGATCCCATCACAACAATTTGTGGGCACTTGTTCTGTCACGGGTATGCTGGCCGTTTCCCCCCGTGTTACATAGGCAACGTGGCCTCAGATTTACTATGCAGGTGCTTCATCCGAGAACTCAGCGAGAAGACATGCTGCCCTGTTTGTGGGAAGACATTCTTCGTGCGGCTGCACGTAGAACGTTGACGGCATTGTGCCTGCCGTGGCGGGTTTGGACTGGTTCAAACTCTGACAAACGCTCTTTCGTTGAATAGAGTTGCATCCTAATCACCATGAATCCCGCCCCATCCAGAAGGCGGGTGCTCTACCCGTAGCGAGCCCCTCTGTACGATTGTTCCAAGAAGTGGCATAGTAATGTGACACTGTGCTAGGTGCTATCAATGAACTCCCGTAACGGCTCCGCAGAGAGCACTCCCCAAGCCTCATCCTCATCTATTTCCCACATAGCCGCATCCCACCTGCCTTCTTCCCCTCCAGCTTGACGGGTGATCTCCCAGCAACGAACTCGGTCCCGGGGAACGTACACAGTGACCCACTGGAGCCTAGAGGAAGTTTCGGCGATCAGAGTCGCCCATGCTTCCGCAGCGTCCAGGAGCTTCATCCCGTCCTCATGATTGTACCAGCAGGAATCTTGGCTGTAGCCGATGATAGCATTTGTGTGATCGCAGCTGATGATGTCCAAATAGTCAGGACCCAGGTCGAGCTTGATCACCAGATGCGTGATGGGTAGATACTCCAAGGTGTCCGCTAGCAGGCGCTGAACATTTCATTCGAGTACCGTAACCAAGTCAGTTTCCTGGCGCATTATGACCACGACGATCTGAGGACTCACGATCGGTGCTTGGTAGTTTATGCATAACGATGGCATGGTGGAACCTCCGCAAGTACACGACAAGGTATCGCAGAGAAGACACGCTGGTTGCTTCCGGTAGTAGATTGACCAACTGCGACAACGCCACGTACGGTTCCCCGCCCATGGACATGGACCCCATATAGGTCGCAAAATCCAGGACGAACTTGAGACAGGTTTGGCGTATATTCCCGACTGCCATTTGGAAAACATACCCCGGGGTGTACGTGAGCCACGTGAGGGATAGCGAGTAACGGATCTGTCTCGGAGGCCCAGTATGTACGCAGTGCGTGGATCTTCAACGCGGATGACCGCCAAGGAAGGCCAGACCCCTCGGGTACGCTCCTCCCGTTGCTCGACATGCTCCCTGCGTATGGACTCATCGCCTCTCCACCTTCAACGACCCACATACCGCGCCGATGGGTCCAGGGGCACTAGTAGCCGCGCAGGGTGAGGTGGGAAAGGTTGGGAAAGGAGTAACGGACATCGTTCACGAATGCGTGCCCCCAGGGCACCCAGAGCGCGAGCTTGCGCGCCTCGCTACTAAACGTCGCGCCGAGTGACTTAGACCTGTGCGCGTGTAGTGGTAGATCCAGTTCCACCAGGGTTCTAGGCTCTAGCCAGCGACCCGAATGCGGCGAAGTGACCAAACTGCGGCGCCATTCGAGGCGCACATAGACATGCCAGCCTTCGTAACGGCAGGCTGGCGAGCTGGAGCAGGTCCGCGGCCTCCACACGGTCCTCATCGAGATTTATAACCAACTCTTCGAGGGACGTGAGATTGAAGAGGGCGTGGAACAAAAGGGAAGGGGGGACTTGAGGTTCCCCTTGAATCATGTGAAGACGGCGTAGAAGTCGACAATGATCCAGGATTCCAGTGAAGGCTTCGATGACCTTGTCCTGGCCGGCGTCGGGTAGCTGGTGGTAATTCGAGCCGTCTGCTCGTAAGAATGAACACTCGAGTTGGAATCGCAGTTCCTTGATGAGGTCCACGGCGCGAGAAGATGGATCTTGAGTTCGTAGGAACCGATAGAAGGCGACTATGTCAGCCCCATACCGGAGGGGCATGTCCCTCATCACAGCACAGAGCAGACGTCGTGAGGTCCACAAGGTGCACGGAGGTACTTCTGAGAGCAATAAGGTTTGACGATGACGACGGAGAGGATATGATGTGCCTCTGGACATCCCAGTTCAAGGCGGAGAGACGCAGCGCCATCGCGGTGCTCCTACTGGGGGCCGCAGATCTACTGTAGAAAGAACCCCTTCGAAGCCGTAATCGTCAAAGTTCACGGGACATAGACTTAACACTAGGGGATGACTTCTTACCTACCTGTGGCATGTATACGTAGAGGGATTAGCGACCTGGCCCTGGGCAGGCAATCGTGATGGTCTCGTATTGAAAGTTAGCTGGGTTGCAACGCCCCTAGACAGTCAGCGCCCCAGTTGCGCGCGCTGCCGCCACACCATTCGAATCCGCGCCCTCATATAAGGTCCTAACGCCGATTTCAAGAGTAAAATCAAACACGGGATAAATTGGGAGTACAGCCACATTTCCGTCGCCCGCCGTCAAATGGCTTCGGCCTTTTCTCATGAGCCTGCGGACTCCCTGCTTGAGTGCTCGAACCCCGAACCCCATACGCGCGGGGCGCACACGGCCTCGGGGATCCTGGCCATGCCGCATTCGCATGGCTGATGCTGGGAGTTGGAGAGAAAAGTGCGTGCGATGCTCTCCCAGAGATGGGCGGCGGGTATGTATCCAGTGGCTGCGCACCGTCATGCCCTGTCAACATGTCATCCTCGACGCCGGGAGAAATGTGCGTCGGGAAGGTCTCCGCGTCCCCGCACTGGCCAGCATGCCCGGTGATAGAATACTTTGTATTTTGAGAGACTACAAAATGTATGCATGTCAGCGTTCCAGTCATCGACTTACATAGGCAGTAATTAATACACGCAATATTGCAAGAACTACTCGGGGCAGTGGTGATGGGTGATAGTAGGCAGTGGCGTTGTGTTATCCTGATCGCCGACGTCGGGAACTGCTCCTAGTTATCGCAATTGGCAATGCTGCTGACCAACTTCCGCAGTGAACACCCCCGCAACGCACAACGCGCTAATGGGTTTTGCCAAACCAATCCCTTGCATTGCCTTTTGTACCAGCGGCACATCGTTGACAGTAGGCTACTGTGAAAGAAAACGTCCACGCCCCGCGCGTCGCGCGGGGCCGAAGCTAACTACTAGAGCTAGAGTAAACAATGCGATGCGTTGCCCGTACGCGCGCACGGGCCAGTGCGTAGTCGTGAACTGTCCTCATCCCGAAACGATAGACGCCAGTCCGCCAAAAAGAATAAACCCCCGATCCCAACTCCCAGCTCTCGGCCAGCCCTGCGAGTGTGCAGCGCGCCCGGCTTACGCAGGCGCGACTACGCTAAGCGCGGAGCTTAGAGGAGGCCAAAGGACAGGCCGACGAGCGACAGGAGCGTCGCGCCGGACATGGTGATCGAGGCAGCACCGTTGGCGCCAGCCGCGGCGGACGCAGAGGGCGAGGGGGTCGTGGCCGCCTTCGTGCCGGCCGCGGCACCAGTGGACGCAGCGGCGGCGCCGGTGCCGGAGGCAGCAGAGGCGCTAGAGGCGTTCGAGCCGGTGGCGCCCGAGGCAGGGGAGCCGTTGACCGCGTTGGAGGACGCAGCGGCGGTCTTGAAGGCGTCAATCGTCTTCTGGGCAGTAGGGTTAACGGCGAAGACCATGCCTGACTGGCAGTGCCTGTCAAGAGGGGACGTGAAGGGCTGCGGTCAGCAAAGGGGGATAGACACACTACGGGTGTGCGAGATCGACGACGTACTTGGCTTGACGGCAGTAGAACCAGAGCGGCGCGGAGGCGTTGCTGATCGTGATCTGCCAGACGGGGAACTGGGTCGCAGTGGTGTTGACGAACTGGAAGCCGGAGTCGACACCAGTCACGGCGCCGGTCGCGTCAGTGATGTTGGAGCACGGCGCGGCGAAGGTGGACTGGGTGACAGTGTGGTTCTTGTCCAGGAACTGGAACTGAACGATATCGCCGTTCGCGACACCCGTCAGGCTGGAAACAAAGCGTGAGGAGACCATCTCGATCGATGAGGACAAATTGGACGTACGAGTTGGGGGTGTAGGTGAGGGAAGCATTCCCGCCGACCTTGACGACGTGGGTGGTTTGGGCGACGGCAGCACCGACGGAAAGGAGAGCGGCAGCGGCAGCAGAGAAACGCATCTTGAACGTGATGAGGAACGAGCGGTGCAACGAGCGGATAAGGGATCAAGCGAAGTTAGCGAAGACGTTGAAGTAACCGACTCGAGACTGTGTGTTTTGCGATTGTCAGCGACTGTGTGGGATGTGAGAAGGAGCGAAAGCGACATACCCTGCTCGTGGTGCGCTGGTAGCAAAGAGGACTAGCTCGAGGGAGGGAAAGGAGGGATGGGGGCTTCGAATGTCGTGCGGGCTTATAAGCCAGGGCGACGGGGGGTCGTCGTGGAAACGGGGCTTCCTTTCCTTCCATTACCCGGTCTGTCAGGCACTCTGCCAGCGCACCAATCACGGCAGGCGATCTGAGTGCGATCCTTGCTCGTCTTTCTCCGACGCCTGCCATTTCTCAAATTTCCTCCGCTGATGGCGACATCATAGCCAATGTCACCAGCCACCCGCTGTGCACATCTCATCCATCTCTGATCACCTATACAGCCACTCCTTCATTTTCTCTCGTGCTCGAGCTGATGTACACCCCGCCTTCACAAGCCAATTCAAGGTAGGCGCGACAAACAAAGCCCCTTCGATAACCGTAGCGTTGCGATAGCCGATAGCCATGGTATTCGACGCGGAAATCCCTCGCCCCCCCCCCTTCCAGCCTCTTCCGGCACTAGTTTCTCTCCAAGACAACCAGTCACGGGAACAGTGCTCGAGTGATTTTTGCGTCTTCTTTATTTTCTTGGGTCATCATCTCTCCCACAGTTCAAAGCTGGCCTTCGCCTTTGTGTTTACATAAGCCGTCCCCTAGTGCAGAAATTAGAAGAAAAAACATTCTACACTTCGAGGGGACTGATCGGCGATCGTAGTAAACGGTCCAGCCCCGCGGGCACGAGGATAACATTGAACAAGGTCGACCTCGACTTGCTGCGGGGAAGAACTAAAGATTACTCACGGCAGATCACAATAAGCCTGCGAGGGATGGCACTTGTGTCGTCGATGTCATCATATGCATGATCATCCACAGATGTGCCAACACCATGAGGTCGTCCAATTACAAGCTTTTGAACTTGATGTCCACGGTGGCTCACACGTCGTTGTTGGACAACGGGCATGGAGTACTTAAAACAGTACTGATACAGGCGGCTGCAATCCAACTGCAATTTTCGTCTGGGGGTCACGCCTTCATTACTTATGTACATGCCTGTGCTCTACTTAAGCCCTTAACGTCTAGCGCCTTCCGCCCAAAAGCTGGTGCGGCCAGGCTGTATATGCTCTAGTACCGCCCCGTACTTACCTGCTTACTATCCAAACAAGTGGGTAGTAAACGCATCAAAAGCGACACCATCCTCATAGTGTACGGGGAATTAGGGGGGTGCTAATTAGCCAGCGCTAATTAGCTGGTGTAAATTACCGTAAATTACGGTCACGCAGAGTGGGCCCTAATTTACCGTGTAAAGTAAGAGTGGGTTAGTCGGGCCCAACTGGCCTCCCTGGCGATACTTCATCCTAATAACAGACAATGTTAAAGCCATGGGATTTACCGGATACCAAATTTTCGCTGGAAAACGGCGAGGACCCCACGGCCAGACCACCTCGGCGCCCACGCACAGGGTGAGCATCGGCGCCTATTGGACTTTGTCGGCACTTGTTATCGAGGGCAGAATATGTCATCTCCTCACCATCCTTTGGACCCCCGAAAGAGTCATAAATGATCAACCTCAATACTCGGATGCCGGCTATTCTTATAGGTTCTCCTCGGGAGAGGCGGAAGGTCACCTTCCACTGCGGCGCCGGGAAATAAGCGCCCTGCTCATTAGCCGTAAATTACGGCGTAAGTTAGGGCCTCGGGGGACTTAGGGTAATTTACCCGTTAAGCAGACCCCCCGGACCTAATTTCCCGTACACTACATCCTCAACGCCGACCGCTGCGCCATCACCCGAGCACCCCATTCCCGAAGCGTTCAGTATGTCGGGAAAACAATGGAACCCGTCAACCCGCCAATGGGCAAGTCCCCTGATGTCAAGTAATCCGCATATTGGACTGTTAGGTCTGTTGATGGCGATCAAAGCCGCTCGCTTCCACCGACATCGCGCTTCAAACACCCTAGTGTCATCAGCACAGCCTCGTTTGCACAACAAACTAAAGGTCCGTGCATGCGGGTGCTCGGGAGTCGGATGGTTCAACGATCTTACCGACATGCTCGTAAGTAGCTTCCTGTACCCACCCGTCTTCACCCACAGTCCTCGAGCCACCCAAATTTGGTGCGAAATCCATCTAGCCGAGCGTAGCCGAGCACTCGATATGGTATATCAGGCTTCTTAGCGCCGTCTGGTGGCTCGAGTCGGACCACCCCTCCATGGTCTATTCAACACATTGTGCTTGTCCCCAATGTACATTCGCCATAGATATGATAAAAAATGGTAAACATACATATAAGCATGCTTTCTTGCAAGTTTGGTACCCATTGTTTAAGAAAACCATTCACTGTAATAGTCGCGCCAGAAGGTGCATTTTTGTTCGCAACAACCCCAATTCCGGGACACAGGTCAATTCTATAGTTCCTGACACATCAGAGGTAAAGCTATGGCCAAAGAGGAAGGGGGGAGTGGGCAAAATCGCAAGTGGCGCGAGGACCCATGGTGGCTCGAGGACCGGTTGAATACTGTACATCTTAAATGTAGATGATGAGGCAACGTACAGACGAGAACGCAAGCGTCTCCCTCCAATCACCCCATCTGCCCGACTCTCTCCACCCCAAACACAAGTACACGCTCGACAGGCTCGACAGCACTTCTGTATCGCCACCAGGCTTCAAGTAAAGACAGTTACTCATCTTATCTCGTGTTCGTGTATCTATTCTCGGGATCCCGGGCCCGCGAATTATAGTTCATTTCCAATATGCAAGAACGCGATTGTCAAGACACGCCGTTCTGGGGCCAACCGGTTGCCAGACACCACCATTCAGCAGCCTGCCCACTGGCGGACGACGACTCGGCTTCTCGCGGCCATGGTACCCACCACCGAGCGGCAACTCCAAGCTATTCTGCCATTACGACCACTGTACTACGATAACGCGCGCTGCGGTCAGCCGTGGAACGACGCCTTCACCATTCTACCTGCGCGGGAACGCGGCGAGAATGTGTCACACCCCCTCCCCCCCAAAAAAAACCCCCGAGACGGCCAGAGCGTTGAGCCGGCGCGGCTATTTTGAGCTGAGGAGGTCGAAGAACGCCTCCTGCGGGAGGTCGATGCGCCCGACCTTCTTCATCTTGCGCTTCGACTCCTTCTGGTTCTGAAGGTGCTTCAGCTTGCGCTCGTAGTGACCTCGAAAACGACCGACCGCCGCGTTTTGTTTCAGCACACACGTCTCTCGGTCACAGAGGACGAAGGGGGAAAGGGGGGGGGAAATCTCACCGCCATAGAGACCGGCCGTCACGTCCGCGCGCAGCGCCGAAAGCGTCCTGCGTGCAATTATGGTGTTCCCAACCGCGGCTTGGATGGGAACCTCGAACAGCTGTCGCGGGATGATCTTGACTGCAGAGAGCGCGCGTCAGATGGAGATGGTCGACATAGATATGGTTACAGTTATAATTATTGGGTCCGCGGGCAACCGGGAGAGGAGGCAAGGGCATGGCACGCACACAGCTTCTCCACCCAATAGCGGCCGGTCTCCTCGACCGCCTTCGCGTGGACGATCAGCGCGAGCGCATCGACGGGCCTGTGGTTGAGCAGGAATGTCATCTATGGCACGGATTTGGCCGGGACGAGCGCAAGTCAGCGAGCCCATCCACCACCCAACCGTCTGTCTAACGGAACCGGGCCGCAACGCACCTTGCGCAGATCGCCCTTGTCGTACCCCGCATCCTCATAACTGCATTGTCGAAGCAAGGCGCAGGGACAAAGACACCCAGGTCAGCAAACGACGTCATGCCCGTCCGAGCCCGCACCTCGAAGCCCCCGCCGCGGGAATGCGGGAACGCACAAACGGAGAGAACAGAGGCCGACGCCTCAGACCCTCAGGCAGAGACAGGCGGGCAGACTCACTCGAAGCTGGCAAAGCCCGAGCTGCGGCTCTTGAGCTTGTCGAAGAAGTCCGTCACGATCTCGGCCAGGGGCAGTGTCGCGCGCATGAGCACCCGATCCGCCGTCGCCGTCGCCGCGGCGGCCGAGTCTTCCGCTGTGGAGGCAGCGGTCGCCTGTCCTGGGGCGTCCAGTGGCTGCCAGTCGAGGTCCGTCCCACGATGCTCGTAGCACAGGTCCATCATTGCACTGAAGTACTCTGTTGGACGCGCGACGTGTCCGAGCGCACGCGTGAAGAACGCGGATGTGAAGGGCGGGGGTTGACGTCAACGTCGACGGAGAAGCATCGTCCGGTGGACGGCGGAGACCCGGGTGCGTCGCGGTGGACGGAGAAGGGGCGAAACGAACAGCAGTCGAAGGGGGGAGAAAGAAGGGACGGGGATAACGGCGGGACGAGGAAGGGATCAGAGGGGTGAAGTGAGCAAAGCGTCATCGAGGGGGAAGAGCAGATGTCGGGAAGGACGCACTCTCGGGTACGATAATTGAGGCCTTCACGATCGGCTCGAGGACGGCCCTCACGCGGCCGCCGCTCGCGAACTCCAGGGGGTCCGGGAAGTCGGTGGGATTGCTCACGAGCGACGTGCTCCCGTCCCTGTGAGCGACTGGAGTGGCGGGGATGCCGGAAGCGCAGTTTCCCAACGCCGTGCTATGTTCAGCCCAAGCATGCCCTAACACAGCGGGGATCGGAGAGAGAACTCGAACACGCACCCTGGTAGGGCACGGTCGGCGCCGTGATGATTACGTTCGCGTCGTGCTCGTCCTCGAGGCGTTGCCGGAAGACGTCCATGTGCAGGGTCCCGAGGAACCCCAGACGGCAACCTTGCCCGAGCGCAGACGACGTCTCGCGGGTGACTTCGACGCTGCGGTCCGTGAGGCAAAGCTGGGAACGGAGATTGGGTAGGCGTTAATGCCGGAATGAAGACGTGTGAGATGGAAGTCCGCGAACGCACTCTCCTGATGGACTCCTCGAGCTTTAGGAAGTCGCTGCTCTCTACCGGGTAAATGCCTGCGTAAACCTTTAAGCAAAGTTAGCTCGCCGTGGCACCGTAGATTAATATTACGTCCTGGCAATAGAATCACCAACCATTGCTTTAGCTGGCTTGAAGCCAGGCATGGACTCCACTGGCTGGCCCACGCGGTGGAACGTATCGCCAATATGGGCTAGCGGAGGTACACGTGTCAGAAACGAACAGGAATACGTCATGTTATTCTTAACCTTCCGCGGATTCTTTCATACTGCACGCGACGAAACCGACCTGACCAGGCCGCAGGCAGTCGGTGGGCACCTCCTCGGGGTGCATAATGCCGAGCTCTGTGACCTCGTACTTTTTCCGGGTATGACATGAGGCAATCTTGTCCCCTGATCGGACCATTAGTGGACGGCAGTTCTTTGGACGATTTGGAAGTTCCCTCACCCTTCCGGAGGACACCGCCCTGGATGCTCATTAAGGAAATGACGCCTCGATAACGATCGTACCTGCAGGTGGACAACATGTAGTAAGACGTAACACGAACTTGAGAAGACACTCACGATGAATCGAACAGGAATCCCATCAGAGGCACCGACGGGTCGCCGACGGGAGGTGGGATTCGGTCGATAATAGCTTGCAACACCTTCTCGACCCCCTTCCCGGACTTCGCGGATATTTGTATGACGTCGGCGGGATCGATCCCAAACGTAGATTGTATTTGCAGTGCGACAATCTCCGGCTGAGCTGCAGGCAGATCGATCTGCTCACAGTCATTGAGCTTGCGTTACGCGAGGCCACTGAACATGACGCAAATACCTTGTTTAACACAGGGATGATTGTCAAACCCTTCTCGCGCGCAACGTGGAAGACGGATATGGACTGCGCCTGAACGCCCTGTGACGCGTCGACGAGGAGCAGCGCGCCTTGGCATGCCGCGAGCGAGCGAGCGACCTCCCACGAGAAGTCGACGTGGCCCTATTTTTGTCTGTGAGGTAGATAACACACATGAAACGGGTATGGGCGAACCGGGGTGTCGATTAGATTGAGGAGGTAATTCGTCCCGTTCTTCTCATGGAACATGCTAAAGGACAGTGAGTAGTCTAACTGTGAAGATGGGATGGGAGAGCTACCTCGCAGTCTGCGCTTTGACTTTGAGAGCGCGATTTACCGTCGGCAGATGTTGTACAAGGGCAACATGTTAGCGTACCTGTGATGCCACGTTCGCGCTCGACTTTGAGCTTGTCTAGGACCTGTTGATTCGAGCCCTTGTCTTTCTTAGTTATCGTGCCGGTTAACTGTAGCAAGGTTAAAACTTGCAGTGTTGCAGGCATAATACAGAACTGTACTTCTAGCAACCTTGTGCCCGTGTCAACATTACCAGACTACATGCCCGAGAGGTCCATCCACGTACCGATCCGCCAAAGTCGACTTCCCATGGTCTTTCATCACAGCGTTTCAGAGTGCAACGAACGCGCAACGAAATACATGAGCAGCTCACCAATGTGGGCTATAATGGAGAAATTCCTGCAAAGCACATGAACATCGTTCCAGTGAAAGTTATGACATCCTCCCACACCTGATAACCTCGCACGGGAAGTCCTCCATTCGGATAGCAGTTTTAGTACCCGGTGCCCTTGGTACTGCGTAGCAGACCACAGTGGTTGCAAAAGTCCTCCGCGCGTGTTGAACCAGACATGGTTGGCCGAGATATTTCTGGTGGCGGTCGAATACCTTCAAGCAGGCTTGCCGCCAACCCTGCAACATGAGTCGGCGAGAACTTCACCACAACCAGATGGTCCCAGCAAGCAAAACAGAGAAAACGGTCAAGCACAGCGAGAAAGCAGACGAGGCGAGTGCGCAGTGGTGGACGCGGTCGAGGTCACCGACTCTCAAATGCGGCCTCAACAGTGCTTAGTCAGCAACGCGACAGACACGAAGGGCAGCGTGGCGCCGGGCGCGCTCCTTGGTGCTTACACCCATCTCCCCATTCTACAACCGCCTCGCTTGTCACACTGTATGTCTCTTGCGGACGCATCTGAGGCGCGGAAGGCCCGTCTGCTTGCGCTGCGCAAGCGCAGAGCGGGAGAGGGCGAAGATGGAGCAGGGTACGACCTCATATGTATTCTCTGGTATCGGTCGAGCTAATCCAACCCTCGGCATAGTGAAGGTGACGAGCCCGTCATCAAACATCGCACATTTGACCCCGAGACGCGGACACTGAAGAAACGCACAAATGACGAGGATGTTGAGATGGAGGAGGATACCGTCGAACAGCGCGTGGACGGCCTGGCAGAGAAGATCGTTGCGGAGGACGCAGAGAGGAGGGCGCAGGACCTGGTGTGTGTCCCTTAATCTGCGTCCGACTACGTATGTCTCGGATTCTTATGCAATGTGCTTCTCAGGACCTGTTCAACATCGCACCAAAACGGCCAAATTGGGACCTCAAGCGCGAGCTGGACAAGAAGCTGTCCAAGCTCGAGCGCAAGACGCAGGAGTCGATACATACCCTTATCCGTGCGTCCCTTTCGCCCACTTAAATTCCGTCGCAAAGCTAACGTGGCGATTGTGGCTCGGACAGGCCGACGGCTCGCGGCGCAAAAGGGGGAGTCTGACGATATCGTGGGCGCAATGAAAGCGCAGGAACGCGCCGGGGCGAACGACGACTCGTCAGACGAGGAGGATTAGAACTCGCCCCGCACCCGGTGCGGTCTCGTGCCCCGTCGTGTTGGGGGCTGGCGAGGCGTACATATGACCGCGTTTACGTGTAGCTGTATCCTTATTCACCAACAGTGGCGCAGTGCTTTCGGAACTCCCCTGCCGTTCTTCCGAACGGTGGCGAGTGCAAATATTCGGAATTGGGTGAGGACGAGTAACGAGGGCAAGCGCGTGCCTGCCGGCTAAGGCAAAACGAAAGCTTAGTCTGACATATGCTCCATGCCATACGAAACCACCCTACCGCCCGCAGCGTGTATCTAGGTGAGTGATGGTGCAATATCCCTGGAACGCTGACACGCAGCAGGTTGAATTACAAATATTTACCACACCGTCCCTGGAGACGTCAAGCCAGCAACATCAATGGAGGCCGTGGCGGGCAATAACGGTCCGCGAAATAGCGAACACCCCTCCCCACCTCCCCCCGCAGCCCGCGAAACGGGCATCATAGGATAGGCCGCGAGTTCAGCATCTGGATCATCCGCTGGTCCTCCGCCATCCGGGGATTTGTGCGGTGATGCGACCCTGCAAAGTTCATCGGCGCGTTCGCGATAGCGGAGTGCAGCGACGGCAGCACGACCCCATCCTTCTTTCCCCGGGACGATGATTGGAGCGGCGAGGACGGACGCGAGGACGGCCCTGCCGGGGCAGGCGACGAGGGGGGCGAGGGCAGTGCGGGCGCCGACGCGTCCGAGTTTCGTGACCGGGCCTTGCCGCTCCTATAGACCCCGGACGGCACGGAGATCGTGCTCAGCAGAGGGTCCTTGTCGACGGTCGGGATGTTCGGGAGGTCCGCGTACGTGAAGTACGCGGTGAGGTGCCATTTGCGCGGCTTCGCGTTCACCGAGGTCAGGACCCACGCCGAGTACGCCTGCTTGACGAGCCCCAGCGGGTGGTGGTCGCTGCGCTCGTAGTGCGACTGCGCCGAGGACGTCCACGTCCGCGAGGGCCCCTCGACGAAGCGGTACGTGCACCTGGAGATGCGGCGGCAGGTGAGAATTGCAGGCACAGACACTGGTCAGACTGTGAGAGCGTGCTTACTTGGTTTTAGGTTCGGATGGTGGCTCGTCGCCAACTTTTTCGTCGTAGAACAAGTAAGGCTAAATCGGACACCGGGTGTCGATTAGTGCCCGGAACACGAAGGCGCAAGGAGCGGAGGCAAACCTCGCGCATCCGCGACTGGCTCCAGACGCGGCCGTCGGTCCACCGCTTGAGGCCCATCTCATCGTCGCTCTCCTCCCAGACGAATAGCGAGCCCGACGCGATGTACGTCGACCTCTCGAGCTCGTTCAGTCGGCGTTGGACCGGCTTGAGCCGTCCCTGCCGAACAGCTTCGAAAACGACGTGTGCGTCGCGCGCATCGCGGACATGCAGTCGCGGGTGGGTGGGGCGTTGGACATCCTGGGCGGGGGCGTAGAACATGGTTGGGACCAGCAAGACACTATGAGCCGAGGAGAAGAGCGCGTTTGGAGGGTGTTGTCGCTGTGCTCTATCCTCGACAACGAAAGAGGAGGTTTATATTCGCAAGATAGACTAGGCACCCACGAGGATGCTGTAATGCTTCCCGTGTTAGAGCCCGCCCGAGCGAGTGGGCAGCCCTCGTGTGTTCCCGCCCGAATCTCGATGCGGCGACGGGGGGCTTGCAGAGTCTGAGAAAGCGTGGGCAGGAGTCAATTATGTCCACGAGCCGTTCCCGCGGCCTTGGCGCTGGGAACGGCAGCTGGGGGGCGTGCTCGCGTAACGCGCGGACCGGGGGATGTGGACGCAGCGGCCAAAAATGCGGATGAGTGACGGTCAAAGAAGGCGGGCAGACGGTTCAGGAACGGGTCTGTTTGCATGGCAAGGGAAGCGCAGTTCCGCGCGAGATCGACTGGACCCATAAGGTGGGACACGCACATGGGAGCCGGCCGGCAAGTCAATGGAGCTCCTTCCACGGTCGGGCTCCCAACGGGCGCGAGCTCGGGGACGTTCTCGGGATCGGTCGACGACTGAACAGACTTCACGTCTGCTTATTCCGGCCAGCTTGGCTTGCCGTAGGTGGAAGTTCTCAGCGCGACGCCGACACAGCGGGCTGCTTCCCAGAAAGGCGAACGCAGTCGCAAGGAGACGTCGCAGCCTTCTCATGATATCGGCGAACGCTCTCTGGACGAGGCGGAGTGTGAGGGGGCATGGGGCGGGTGCTGACGAAGAGACGGCTCGAAATTAGCGTGCTGCATGCTGTACGAGTCTGTCTCCTCGGGCTCGTGCAATATGGCAAGAGACTTCCACGCCACGGTCGGCAATAAAGTGGGCGTGCTCAAGGCGTGATGCCTGCCAGTGGTCCCGAGTCCCGAGCAGACGTCCCGCGCACGTTTCGGGGCCTGGAACAGGGAAAGAATTGCTCGGTCGTTGTTGCGCCCGTCCGCATGCTGCGCATAGGCTTCAGGAAGGCCGGAAGGCCTCGAAGGCGGGCGACGGTGAAACCGAGTCGCGCAGGAATTCCGTATCGGTTGACAGGTGCAGCTGCGACGGGAATGCCGACGCTGAGCCGCCGTGCCACGGGGCGTTGAGTGCCTCCGCCAGTGCGGGCGAGTACGCCGAAAAACCGCGAGAAAGAAGGGGGTATTCACACACCAGCTGGCGTCAGGACCGGAGAGACAGGGGGCGGGCGGGAGCAGGATGGCACGATGCATCATGCATGCGAGGTTACCCCGGCGGTCAGGATGACAGGTCCGCACGTTCTGTTGTTTGGCGAGGGCTGGTCTACCAAACATTGGTGAACGTAGGGCGGGGTATTGGCGCATTGTCTGCGGCGTTAGACCCTGGGTTGAACACTGTGCAGATGAGCAGGAGATGAAAATCAAACCTCAATCAAAGCTGTTTGTATCCAAAACGAGCAACGCGCAAGAAGCACAGACCCTGGGAATCCGCTCGCGTGGCTCTCGCAGCCGGCGGCTCTGGCCTCTGTCTCTGTCGCAGTCCCATTCGTCGCTGCTGCAGATATCCGAGCCTGCCTGCATCCAATTTCGCCTTTGGCCATCTCTCACACCTTCCGCCACCCTCTCCTTCTATCGTCCATATCCACAACCACCATGTCCTGCGATATCGAACCCGGCGGCCGTCGCATTCCCACTCTCGTTCAGTACTGCCAACGTGGTGAGGATGTCCCCAGGAACCCCGACAGTGCCATAACCTGACCGACCTCCCCGTAGTCGCCTGCGCAAACGTCGAGAGTGCGTATGGCCCTCCTGTTATGCTTCAACCAATTGATCGACACTCACCCTATCCTAGGCATATGCAGCCTCGGTGAGGGCTGGAGAACCGATCTCATTAGACCCGTGTTGGAGAGCTGCACGCCAGAAACGCTTCAGAGGTTCGAGGTCGCGGACCCAGTACGTTCCTTCTTTGTGTCTATGACTAGAAGCCTGTCCGATGATGACGTGGCCGCCCTCAGTACATTGCCGAAGATACTGAAGGTTCGTGTGGCAATGCCTCCGCGGTTCTCATGCCTGTTCAACCCTGACATCCTCCCTCCTCCTCCTCGGCAGATATTTGGAAGAGGCTCTTTTTAAAAGAATTCCCCATAAAGGCCCACCAGTACGAATCAAATACCATGGAAGAACCTGACTCGTGGCGCGACCAACTCTTCGTGCGTTTCCCGTCGCTTGATTGCTCTCGCTATCAATAGACCAGAATACTTCTTTCCACCAGGCCCTGCGCGATCGAGAGCGCGCGAAACTTAATGCACTATCCAATAAACTCAAAGCCTCCCGTCAAGAGGAGGAAGAGCGCAAGAGAGAATCCGCAATCAAACTCACAGACAAAGTCCCTCCGGCCAAACGATCCCGTCCATGTGAGTGACCCGCAACGTGTGCCCTCTGTCCAGGTCACTAACGCGCAAATAAAGGGGGTGCTCCTTCCCAACCCAAGACTCTCTTCCAGAAGACAAGGAGCGAGGCATCGCGCATAAGGAATGGGGTGTTTGGCTCACGCCTTACTCGGCCAACGTTTCAGACGCATAGGATCGTGCCCAATACCGCAAGTGCTAAACCGCCACCGCTCTCGCGGGCGGCAGTCTCCATGAAAGGATCGGACGGTCCTCAGACCAGTGGTTCCCGCGTAGTCGTCAGGAGTGTTCCGGTCGTGCAGAAACCAGAGCCAGCGCCTTCCAAGCAGGCACCGTCAAGCCAGACGAAATCAGCAAGTGCCACCCCAACTGCAGCCTACGTCCTTTCTACGCCCGACGCCCACCCGCCTTCCAAATCCTCGACCCCACCTCCATGCAGTCCCCCAGAAACGACATGGTTGCCGCTGCCACAACCGCAAACGCTATCACCAGAGGCCCGCTCAAATTCTGCCCGGGCGCCGGGAAAGAAGAACCCAGGGGCGTCACTCTTTATGCCTAAGCACCGAGCTTATTCGCAATTGCCGCGTGGCGTGCAGTCCAAGTCATAGGCATGCCCAACCCAAACGATTTATCGATCGCTGCTATCTCCACCTAGATTCCACGTTGTAGCTGACTAGCCATTCGCTCGCGTCCACGTTCATGGTGTATACCACCACAACCGCCGCCATACCGCCACTACCCACCGCCACCATGCTTGACAGCCCTCGCCGCAACATTTTCACGGCATTTTTTGCTCATCCATCGACCCATCTAGCATCGCATCGTTACTGTATTCATCGACGGACTTGCGACCAGGGAATGTACAGTAGCTCACGTCCATCACATGTAATGTTTCCTTCCGCAATCAGCCACTTCTAACCCGTGGCGTCCTTGCGCCACCACCTCGCGGTCTTCGCCGTCACCGATCGGACGTCCCCACACCGGAACGACTCCGAGCCCAGCAAGGCTCTCCGCTTCCCTCTTGCGCGCGCGCGTGCATACAACCCGCGAACCGTGGCATCGACGTCTGATGACGCCCTGCTCTCTCGTCATCCTGAGCACCCGCGCCGAAGCCGAACTCCCCAATCCGCTGCCCTGGTCGCGAGCGGGGGGGCCAGGGCTCGACTGAAGGCGTATAGCTCTTAGTAATACTTCATACCAGGAACCGCGAGGGACGTTCACAGTGCCAGCAGCGTTACGTGCGCCTGCGGCGCCAGCAATAGAATCTGCGAGAACGCTGCGACGCATCGGGCAGGCGGTGCAGTAAACGTCCCCCACCCCTGTCCACGTTGCGTAACGCAGAAGCACTGCGGACTGGTGAGCCATCTACCGTGCGCCCTTGCGTGGGCGGGCGGGTTCGATTGCCTACCTGCAGGCTGCCATTCAGAATCGCATCAATCACGTACAAGTGGCCACCTGTGCGCGTGATTCCCAACCTACTTACCTCCGAGATTGCAAGCCGTAAGCGTATCGTGAGCGGCCGTGACGTCGACAGAGAAGATGCATCCGACGCACGACGTGCCCGAGCGTACGTACCACAGCACCGATCCCGACGCCTCGGTCGGCAAGAACCCTAAGCCTTGACTGACGGCGGGGAAGCGTGCACGAGGAGACCTACCAAGTCACCGAGATCCATGTCCACGACCACTACCACGTCCATGTCCATGGCGCGAGCTCTCGAGCGAGCAAGCTCAGGCTCGAGCGCGACTTGGGGCATAGTGATGGTGACGGTAGGATGGATGTACATTCGAGCCTTCCCCGTCGCCGGGTTATGGCCCCCCTGGCTTCCAGCGGTGACGTCCGCACACCAGCTTCCCGGCATCCTGCCCGCTTCCCCGAGTTCCTCTGCCCCACCTACCCCTCTCTCGTGAACGAGCCAGTGGGCGGGGCCGCGAGGGCGTTGCGCAACTGCATTGTGCTGCACCCCGCGACGACATTCGTGTATGCGCTGAGTCAGTGATCCTCAGACCCGGACGCAAGCGAGCGAGTGGTCCCGCGAGACTGGAGCCTCCGCCCCCTACCCAACCTGTGCCACACGCTGAAAGACCCCAACGGCAGCGCCGCTCTCACCGACGGGCGCGCGCAGCAGGGCCCCTTCTCAGGCCCACGTCCAGCCGCGCATCGAGAACGTCAGAGTGAGAGCCGTACCGTCCACCAGCAGCACGCCGCACGCGGCGTTCGTGAGACGCAGTGGGGGACCCAGGCAGACGAGGGTTGGAACTTGGGGGTGGCAGCCGCATAGGGCTGGCACCGACGCTGAGAACACGGACACGGACACGAGCCGGACTGCTCCCGGCGGACCCCGCGCGCGCGCGAGCGCACCCTGGACATGGGCAAGAGCCCAGCACGGCGGGCTGCACGCACGTTTGGGAGTCGGGTCTGTGCGAATGCGGCCGAGCGGAGGGGGCGGGAACTCGAGCGGCGGACCTAGGCCCGGGATGGGGTTTGGGAGAGGGTTTCAGGACGCTGACAGACAGTTGCAGTGAGTGCCGCCGTTTCTAGCGTTTCGACGGAGTTGCTCCTTGTGGGACGCTGGGCCCTGCCCGCCGGAGGCACTGGCACTGCAGCACCCGGGACCACGCTAGAAAGGTGCCTCGCCGAAGTGCCAGTGAATGCCAGGCACGGCGACAGAGGGCGTAATCCTAATGGAGTCCAGGCGAGGCTGAGACCGTCTGTGTGTGGCCATGTGAACGTGAGTGCGTCCCATGGAGGGTGGAATCGTGCATGAACCTACTGGGTTACCAGGGCTGGAGAAAACGCTTCGAGAATTGGGTCCGCCAAGCCCAGGCGGGACGCCGCTACTCGCCTGCTAAACCACGCCCGAGTCCAGCCCACATCCGCGCATTCCCGCGAACACCACACACGAGGCGGGGGCTCGCACGGGCTATTTGGAGCACATAGAGGGGGACAGTGAAGCTGAGGGAAGTGGTCTGATTTTCGAAGGTGATGGTCGTGATTGGAAGCTGCCGCTATGCGGGTGTGGTTCGGGTTCGCAGTAGGGAAGAGGGCAGAGTTGCGGGGCGATCGACGTATCCCGGTGCAACAAAAGTTCCTTGTAGAGGTGTCGCTGTGCTTTGGGCCGTCTATTGAGCGCGATCTGATACATGAGGACACTATTTGCTCTCCGCAGAGGATAGGATAGACTAGGCATACGGACTGGTTAATCCATGCTTGGCGTTGCGGCGCGAGAAAGGCACGAACCACTCGTCTCACGGACGCTACCGATGAGGATCCTTGCCTGAACACGGCTATGTTCCCAGGGTACGGATTTGTCATGAAATGTGAGCCCTCCTTCCACATTTTATGGCCATGGACGGCCTCGAGGCGTGTGTATCGCACGGGTGTGCGACTGTGTCCCGAGCCCATCGCCGACTCTCAACTTGCGTCGGCGACTTGACCCCTTGAGGCTGCGCCATTCGCAAGAGGCTGTCCACACGGCATGGAAGGTAAGTTAGTGTGAAGTACACGTGCACAGCTAACGCTATCGAAATGAAGGACAGGGCCATACCCAGGGCTTATACACATGCACGGCCTGCCGAGCAACCTCTGCAGATCGAGGGACAGAGGTCCTGCGTATCTGTGCAAGATCGCACCGACGGCGCTCCGCAAACTCCATGAAATAAAGAGGTGTATCACTCAAGCACGTCAAAGCCGCCAGGCTGTCGGGTCGAGGGCGTAGCCGTGCCAAGAGTATCCACCTGGAGGTTGTGGTTCGAAACCAAAGTTAGCACAAGCGCTCACAACGGGTTGCCTCAGAGTCACTAATGACAGCCGAACCGGTAACGCACCTACCCGTCACGACAACAGTGCTTGCAGACTGCTCCTTGGTGGCCTGGGTTCCATTCGTAAGAACTTTGGGCTTCACATAAAACCTCCCGCGTGTCGACTTTATGTGACCACCACCTAGGTACCCGGAACACCACGTTGCAAGTGTAGTGCCTCGACATAAGTTCATGATGATCCCTGTCAAGAAGTCAGCTCGATCAGTTGCATTTTATGAAGTTTAATGACCGGGCGTCGTCCGTGTTTCTGGCCAACGTGGCCCAGCATATAGGACTGTCCAGATCAGCCTAACATACTGTGAGCCAATTATGAAGCCTTGTGCGGGATCAGCGCCACGTATTACGCTCTGGGACCGTATAACGATCATGATAAGGGTTTCGGTACCAAATGACTCGTGATCTTGGTTCAGAGTTTGTCCTGTTACTCACGAGGTGGTTGACGGTCAAAAGCAACACCCATCGCCCACCATAATGATCTATTGAGGTCACAGGGGAACTACGGTGTGTTTGATTCGTTTGAATCCCTGACATATTGGTCTTCGCAGGGCCTGGCAGTGCATAAATCGATGGAGAAATTTATCAGCCAACAATTATCAATCGGAAACTTGGTTATATACCTGTGATTAACTAGGTTTCCATTTCATAGATTAGATACGACTAATTTCAGTGTGGAATCATGCTAAGAAACGAATTTGAACTGGCTTACACAATGTGGTGTTTGGCCGCATATACGAGACTTGAAGGTACCGGACGGTAGCCGTTCAACTTTGCACAAGACATCTAGAAAAGGCAGAAAAAAGAGAAGCGGCGGTGTATACCATCAGTGAGACGTACGCTTCGCCCGCATATATCCGTCTCGATGTGTCCGAGCAGGTCATGGTAGTTGTGGTGGTCCGAGAGCAACTTGCACTTCACCGACATCAGTGTCCGGCGCTCCTTTCCCAACATGTCACCGCGGTCCCGTGACTAATGTACGCGTCGCGCCACCGCGTCTAGGCCCCCAAATCAACACCCCTAAGTAAGTCGACAAGTCAAAGGAGACGTCCAGCTTGAAGGGGAAAGTATCTGAGTGCCCGGGGTCTCTGCACATGTACCCAATACAATAGCGTAAGGACCAAGTTGCCTCTGCTTATATGAATTGTTCGTACGTCAGGATATGTACAGGAGAAGTCGGAACTGTGCACTACATAGATACATATGATTACAATCCATTTGACTTTGACTTCGCGGTACCTTTATATCGTAAACGTAAACAGCCTAAAAATGCGGCAGTGGATTCAGAGGCGGAAGACGCACGTGTGCGGTGGAACGGGTGAAAGAACAGGCAATGGCAATGGACGACGAATGATGAACATTACTGAGGGGGTAGAAAAACTCGGAGATAGTATTGTGAGTGCCGACGACATGTGCGATCAAGGAGAGGACTGAGGAGGAGAGCAGAAACGTCGGAAAGTGGGGAGACTGAGATTGAGGCTGAATGCTACTATGATGGTTGCAATGAGTTGGCTGGGTTGAGTGCAAAATGCGGGAACGGTGAAAGCGATGCAAGGAGAGGATGTACTAGCGGAACGAGGGACGGGAACAGCTGTTGACTGTCTACTGTAACAGCCCCGCCCACACTGCGTAACGCAAAAACAAACAAAAACAAGGCAATTAAATGCAAGCAGGTCCGAGACAGAGCGAGCATCGTAGCATCGTATACCATGCACCACGCGCACGCCCCCAGAACCAGACATCAATCAGAAGAGTGCCGTCGTGGGCCCCAGCCCGTACCCAGGACCACTCTCTGGGTCGACACCGCCGCGACCCGCCGCCGAGCCGCTCGGGCCAGCAGCACCCGGGTCCCATCTGCCTTTGCCTTTGCCCTTCCCGTTCTCAAGCTCGTGCTCGTACTCCGCCTCCGCCTCGTGCAGCTCGCGCGGCACGGCCGCGGCGTGTACGCTTGAGTCCAACACGTCCGGGGGCGGTGCCTCCCAGATGCGGATCGTCTTGTCGTCTGAACACGATGCGAACATGCGCTCGTTGACCGGGTTCCACGCGACGGAGTTCACGGAGCCCTCCCCGTGGCCGGAGAGGACCTCTAGTAATGCACCCGTGTCTCGATGCCAGATGTACACGTTCCCATCTGTTGGGTGGTCGGATGTTGAAGAGTGAGTGATTCGTTGTGTTTTGGGGTCAGTGCAAGGCCAGATGGCGGAGTGCACGGGCGATGTGCAACGAGGAAGCGGCGCAAACGGACAGCAGGAGATTGGTCGCGCGGACGAGGTGTGGAATCGAAGTCGTGATGTGCGATGAGAGAAGTCAGCCCATCGGTTTCACATTCAAACAACGAAAGAACGCACCTTCGCTTCCGCTGACGATGAAGTTTCCTTCAACGCCACCGAAGCAGCTCCGGATGACGTGCTTTGATTGGCTGTGCCCAGAGTACTTCCGCACGACCTGCTCCGAGGCAAGGTCGAGCAGATGGATCTCCTGCGTGTGCGAACGACGATGAACGTCAGCCCCCCGTTTCTTATTTCGCAACAACGCCCGAGCCCGTGGACAGGCGTGTGTGCCTGAGTGTCGACGCGCGACCGCGAAATGAAACGAGCAAAGGACACGTACCGCTGGAGGCCCGTTCTCGGACGCACGGTTTATCAGCGCGTACTGCGAGTCCTGCGAGATCTTCACGCTGGTGAGCTCGCCGTCGAGGCGTATGTACCTGCGCGTTCCCATCCAGCCCATCAGTACGTTATCCTCACACAAACATATCTCATGCCCTCGAGATGCGTGTGGGCGCGCCAGACACAGGTACGCACGTTTCGGGCTGCTTGGTGTGCAAGTCGTAGATGATGATCCGCGTCTCCGACAGGCTCTTGTTCGCACTCGCCCCCGCGGCCTGCCCCTGGCCCGCGCCCGCCGGCGTCCCACCTTCTTGTGGATTCGAGCCCGGCTGGACAGGAGGCATGTCGTACATACCGACCGCGACGAGCCGTGCGAAGTCGGGAGTGACCATGAGATCGGTTACCCGGATGGGCGTACGGCCCCAGCCATCCCTCATCTTGCCGTCCGCATCCTATTGGCAAGGAAGAGGTAATGATAAGGGTTGCGCACCAATTAGAAAAGCGTTTTCTACCACGGGAGATGAAGTAGCGTGAAACGCACCCATAGAATGATCTTGCGATCGAGTCCGCCTGAGATGAATCCCGAACCGTCGGGCAACCACGCTAGTGCTGTTACCACGTCTGTATGGTGGTCGAGCACCCGGGTGCATTCCCCCGTCTATGAGATAAAGGAGGTCGTGTGAGCAGTCGGGATACACTCGGTAAGCCGCCGTGGGACTCACTCTTGTGTTCCATAGCCTGATAAAATGTTCTGCTGCTGTTAGGAGTATCGAGTCGTCTAATGACCACGCCACGCAGCCGACGGGATATGGATGGTCCCGCAAGACGAACTCTGGTGAGTATGCTCTTGACCGCGCGTCTTTGTCGAGCTGCCGTAAACGGTTACGTCAGTCGACGCATCCAAAAGTTTCCGCATCGAGGTAAGACAAACCTCAACGCGCCAAATTATTGCCGACTTGTCTTTGCTCGCGGTTGCTAGATACCTCCCGCTATGGCTCCATTCAAGGTTCCACACTTCATCAGAATGTACCTTGAGGACGGCTGTTGTAACCCGCGGGAACGCGTTGCGGTCGCAACAGTGGTCCGTGTACAGGGAGTAGGGCCGGCTCTTGGGGCCCACGTTGTGGTACAGACACCGGCTTTGCTGGTGAGCCCGTGCTTGCTCAAGTAGTGTGGCAATACGCCGTTGTGGGATCATTACGGATGAAGGAACATAACCTTCCGTCGGTGAGAAAGTCAGTGTGACAGACCGCGGTCGAAGAAGGCGCACATACGTTGAAGGTCCATGAGCAATCGTCTCCGATACGTCGCCCCCGGCCCCTCCCACCCCACCTGCTGTCGTAGATCCGCAGGATCCGAGCACATCATGAGGCTGCACAAGAAGGGAAGAGACAACGACCCACAAAGTCAGTAGGTGCACGCACTCCACCAGTTCGGGCATACGTACGCCGATAATGCATGTAGATGTTCTGATTCTGGGTTCAGAGGCGCTAGCTCATGCCGGAGGACATGTAGCGCTGCTGTGGTCTTGCCTGCTTCGAGGTATTCGAGGTACTTCTGCTTGGCAATGAGGAACTTGGCCTCCTACCACAATATGTCAGGGCGGACTGTCACCATCGGGCGGTTCACGGGACTCACCCATAGGCCATCGTTCTCCGCAACACTTAGCCGCATCAGTGCAGCTTCTGCGGAGTCCCATGACGCATTGAGTATGCATCTCCGGAACTCTGCCACCTCAGGTGTCTCCATTATGTACCCGGACTCCGCCTCGAGGGTCGTCGCCGACTCCCTGTACGGGCACATGCCCCGTTGAACGAGGCGGAAAGATAACGAAAGACAGAATGGACTTACATGTACCCCACATCCCGCAGACTCTGTATCACCAACCGGACAAACTCTTCCCTATCGACGAAAGAGTCGTCATATAGCGTCCTCCCCGGCAATGTCACCCTGGACACGGGCAGCCTGTGCTTCTCGGGCGCATGTGTATGCCCATCCAAGTGCTCAGACGATCCGAATTTCGATAGCCCGTTCGATGACCCATTTGTGTAAGGCTGAGAGAATCCATTGCTCTTGGCCACGGTGGCTTTGTGGCCATTTGATGGGCCCGCGGCGGACGAACTGGGGCCGGCTTCGGGGTTCGAGTCTAGTGAGACCGACAAGGCAGAGTCTCTATCGCTCTCCGTGAGCCTCATAGCGGTGTGTTCGGATTGCACAATTGAAGATGATGCAGAAATAGTGGCAGAATCGGGGGGGATCAAGGTGCGTTCGATGGACGCAAGCGAACTGGAGGGCGACGTCGTGCGACTGTCCACTCTCTGTCTCTTGCGCGCACGGGCGAGCTCTGGATCTGCGTCAAGCGAGGGCGGGGTGGGGGGGGAGGAAAGGAGGATGCCAGAGGAAGAGGAGGAGGGGTGGAGGTATGACAAAGGGACGGAGGTGAAAGAAGAGGCCGGGGCGTACTCGGCAGAGCGGGCGTCGGCGTCGCCCTCTTCGAGCTCAGACCTCGTGCGAGTGTGCGGGACTGTGCTGGCTAGGTTGGGTTGTCGGGGGTTCCTTGACGTCGGGGACGAGGTGTTCAAAGACACGAAAGCGAAGGCGGAGCGGAGGGATGACTGGTCGGGTTCCAGGTTCGGGGTCTGGTGCGGCGTGCTGACCCGCGGTAGATTGGACGGTGTACGTGAATCAATGGTGGCGATGGATAGGCAGTGGAATGGCGGGCACAGCGAGCAAGGCTCGATCGCAGGGACCGAGGTTGAGGTGACGATGGTCGTAGTATCAGACAAAGTCAGACTGCAGCATGGCTCTCTGCGCCGTTGGCCTGCATCCGCCAGACCGCGGTCGGACTCGGAGTCGGCAGCCACGCGTCTCTTTCCTTGCCCACAACATCTCCACATCCCCTGCCCTCCCCCGCCTGCCATCTCCTCCCAAGCACCCTTATTTATTGCTCTTACGTCCGAACCCAGCCAAAATGGCCCACCGGGCTGCACCGAGACACCGCACCGTCAGCACGCAGCGATAAATATCTTGTGAACACGGTCCGGTCCCAACCACGCCTCTACTTCCTAAGCGTTATCGAGGCCCGCAATCTACCTCTCCCCTTACACGCGCCCGCTCTGCTGCCAAGTATGTAATCCAATGCGAGTGCCCGCAGCACTAGTCCTGCCCGAGCCAGAGCACTGGCAGCAGCCCTCACTGCTATATTTGCTCGACGCTCATGAGCAGCTATATGTAAGCCTGCGTGCAACGTTTGAGGTGAGTGTCCTAATCCCCCACGCTCATCCAAGAGCTGACCCCTGCCCCATCCCCGTGCATCCTCTCCCTCGTGTTACGGAAGCTCAGGCGAGCTCCCCATCCATCGATTGCAGCCAGCTGGTCGGCCTTGCCAAACCAGCCTGGAAGGGGAAGGTTGTCGCTCCTCAAGCGCCGGTTCGCCAGCAGCCACGCCTGACCGAACAATGAGCGTCGCCAGAGTCATCACCGTAGGCCAACGGTGCCCTGCAACGTGCCATGCCCAAGGCCGTTCTTTCAGTCAGCTTTGATCCACGAAGCAGGGTGAATTGCCACCGCGTGTGGGCATCGCACGCGCCAATTCGGCCTTCCCATGACGCTCTTTGGTGATGCAAATTGGCTACAAAGTTTGGCGGTTGGGGTAGACGTGCCTCGCATATATCTGCTTTGGAAGTCAGCTTTCTATTTCCCATGCAAAACTGCACGAATGGTGAGTGGAAATCGCTTTTTCATCGTTGTCTTTCCCATCATCTCCGCTTGCCTCATGATCGAGGAAGTTCGTGCCCGTCTGTCCTATACGACTGTAGTCGCCGGCATTCGGGGGCCTTTGTAATGTCGGAGGGCGACAGATCGAATGGATGATGCTTGACAGGCTCATTCATGCCTGTACTCTTCTACTCCGCCATTAAACCGTCAGTAGCAGGTCGACGGAAGCGCGCCCAGTGCCTGTATAGCTTATATTAGTTACAATCGGGGCGTGATGTGGCACGGTGACGCAGGGCTCTTCTGTTGTGAACGAAGTATGGGTACCAGGCTGCAACGTTTAGCGCGAGCATTGCCGATGGTCTTCCCATTCGTCCTTCATCCCAGTTCTTGTGGGATAATGTTATTGGCTATCGATCCTTGAAGGAACCCATTCGTACAGGAAAACGTGCAATTGGAAGCGCGCCATGTTCTCGACCATTCGCCAAACTGTCCACAACCACGCTGTGTTAAAATGGCGTCGGAACAGAACCCCAAATTTGGGCTATCACGTATACCTCACTGTGAGTAGAGGTCTCGATGCGCAGTGCCTTCGAGTTTGGGGTGCTAGCAAAGCTGACACATTAAGTGTATGTTTCAGGCTCAATATGCGCGCAATGATGCGCACAAAGCCTATTGAATAACACTCCATAACGCATGCTCGCACCGGCATACCCACGGTAAGCCTAATCTGCTTGCGTTCATATCATCCGCGTCACATCTTTCGGGACCTTTTCATATTTACATATAGTCTGTGAACCCCTTTCTAGTCGCTGAGGTCGTGGACACCGGACCCGACATTATCCGTCCGCATTGCCTCCCCCTCCGGGTGCTAAGCACCCATTCCTATCCAAGCATGCTGCTTAGCGGCCCGAGCGGCGTGCTCATGCGGGTCGCGCGGGCAATAATGCGCAACGCGTCCAAGTTAGACCCTTCCAGTTGATCATTATCCTCCACGCCGACTCGTGCCGACTCTGCGTTTTCCCTTTCACGCGCGCAGCACGGGCTAGGCACTCTCGGTCGGCTCGCGGTCGCCCCAGGTGCGTTTCTTTTTTTTTCGGTTCATTTCTGCGTCTCGTTCTAAGTACGCACTGGCGTCGGCCGGCTGCGCCTTGCCGTCACGCTGAATGCGCAATATTAATGTGCTGCGCGTATTCACTTCCCAGCGAAGTTCCAGTTCCCCACTTTTCCGAAGGCAATTTCCCTTCATATGTATTGCTTCAGTATCGCTTCTCGAGCATGCATTTTCGTGCTCTAACCAACGCCGTCCGTTCATTCCCTGAGCCTCCCAGCTCGAGTGTCATTACGCAGGCACATGAGCGGGAGCGCTCGTGCCGCCCGCGCCATTGCCGCGCCAGGAACCGCGTCGGCGGCGCGTCCCCGAGCAGCGGAGTTCCTGAGATTGTACACCTCCCCCTGGCACGTGTATCTCGAACCTCGAACGCTCGACCATTACCATACCCCGCCACTGCGCTCGCGCGAGGAACATAAATAGGGCGATCCGCAAAACCACGGCTTCACCCAATCCCATGCGAAAGGATGGCAAGCGCCACCACCAACCCTCCCTCTCCTGCCGATCGAAGGATTCGAGGAATCAGAAAAATCCGACTCCTGCTTGTCCTCGCACCACGTGCGCACACAGCCGACGGGCGTCCCCCCCGAGTGGTGCGGTGGCGCGCGCGGCTTCGCGCACGAATGGCGTGAGCTCGCGTTCGAGCGGAAACTCCGCGAACGCGAGCGTTACGCCATTCGCGTTCATCCTGAAGATAAATGTTTCCTCTTCCGCCGATGGGGCGCTCAGCCTCCACCGCCTGCGCGTACTACCCGCGACCTTCTAGAACGCGCGATATTGATATTTCGCGTTTCTGGGCGAACTATCTCCGTCGACTCGTGAGTATCGTAAGTACGAGTCAGACCCTGGGCAAGTATTGTATGCAGTTGATTCGCGGCGAGGGTCGACGTGCATCTCACACATCCTTTCTCTTCCTGCAACCACCACCATCGTGGTGGGCGCTTTCCAGTACCGCAGCTTTGGGCTATTGCCCTCTGCCTACTGAGGGTTGGGACTGGATCACAGGGCTTACGGACTATTAGGCGTGTCGGTCAGGGTGATTCCTGGCCGTCTGTAGCGTCGAGGGAGCCGTTCGTGGGGGCGGGTCGCGCCGCCCTCCCAGGGAATTTACCCAAAGCCGTGCACGCACTTGGGAGGGACCGTCTGGGCCCTCTCGAGCTCTATACGTACAGTCGATGCCATTGTCAAAGCCTTACCAGATGATCTGGGGAGGAACATTGCCTTACCCTGGTAAGGGGGGAGTGCTTTGGCGGGGGCATTGACAACTTTACCTGGGACGGGGGAGAGTCAGACCTCGCCTTGGGGGCGTGTTGCCATTGCTTCCAGCGCTGCCTTGAGGCGTTCCGCGCCAACACGGGCGTCAGCATCAAGTCTGGAACTTTCTGGATGGGCCATATAGTTATCCAGCGGCTGTTACCGGTTGCAACGTGGCAACACACCGGTGGCACGGGGGGCCGTTAGAATTCCCCTTAGAATTCCCCAAGTAGCCAGCTGTTCTGCAGTTTGGTGAATCAGCGGGGGGCTGGCCTGTTCGGCTGTGCGGCCTGTCGTTGTTCCCGCAAGGGTGCGAAAGCATAGGGGTCATTAAACCGGGAATTAAGGGGTGAGAACCGGCCGATTAGGCAACCCGGGCCGGCGGAAACTCGTCGGTGGTTAGTCGGAGATGGACACTCCCCGTGGGGCGCCACGGGGTCAATGCTCCGGCGAGACAGTGGACCTGTGCACGATCGGGGATCCGGGCCGGAAGGCATTCGAACCGCGTGCATGGGTACGGGAAACCGGACTCCCTGTTCTGACCTATATGGCAGACCTGGGTCAAGGCGGGCCGTGGCAGCATGGGAGAGTTGTCCATGTCTGGCCGGAGAGAAGCTAAATCCCCTGTCGGTCTGAATGCTGGTAAACATGGCATTTCGGGCTTAAGTTGATTCCCTTTCACTGCCCGCCCCTTGACCGCGAGGTGCTGCTTCGGCCGCCTCGTCACTAAGGGGCAAGGTTTGGGCGGCCTGGCAGGTGAGCCTCACAAGAGCGCTCTTTAGATTGGTGCCACCAGCTCTCTCGTGCCGGCAGCACCCCCTCCTCCTCGGGGCCGTCGCTCGGACCATCCCCATTCTCTACGGGTCGCGTACCAGAACGTTAACCATACGTCTGGCCAGACCCATATGCTTCTGGAGACCCTTTCGAGGTCCCACGACGTAGTTTGCGTCACCGAACCGTGGTACGGCCGGCTGCGTGCCGCCGGTCCCGACAATAAGCGCGCCTATGTGCGCCCCGAGCTCCGCGTTCCATCACCCGAGGGTCCGCCCTCCCGTGCCGGCACGCGCTCACCGGACGTTGACACGGACGAAGTCCCTGTCATCGACCTTACCCCGCGTACGCGTTCGGATGGTCAGGAGTCTCTCGCTCTCCGCGACGAGGCCCCTGTCCTCCACCAGCCCACCGCCTCCGGGCGGCGGCGGCCGAACGCGCCCCACATCGAATCGGACGAGGCTGGCCGTTATATTTACGGCACGCAGTCCCATCCCAACTGGATACTGCTTGAGCCTGTATCCCGCGACGCACGTGTCTGCATCTACGTCAACCGCCAACTGCGCAACGCGCAGGCGACGCTACACTCCACCATCAAGTCCCGGGACGTCGCGCTCCTCCAGCTATATCTGGGGACCGACGCCGGGACCATTAACATCCTTGCCCTGTACAACGACGGTGACCGGGCCGGCAACGCCGCCCTCACTTTCCTGCACGAGCACATCAACGATATCCCTCACATCTCGCTCTGTGGGGGCGACTATAACATACACCACCCCGACTGGGACCCGTCGTACGCGACGACCAGCCGGCAAGCCACCCTAGCCATGGTCGAGTTCGTTCATGACGCACTCGGCCTCCGCCTCGCCTCCCCGGTGGACGTTGTCACTCACGTCCCCCATAACACCGAGCTCAACGCCACTGTCATCGACCTTGTCATGGTCGACCGCGACTTTGGCAACCACATGATCAACGTCCGCGTCGACGCGATGGGCCGGGGGTTCTCGGACCACGCCCTCCTCGACGTCGACCTTTATACGCTCCAATGGAGCCTCCTTGGGGAGGCGTCCATCGCCCGGGGCTCGGAGGCGGAAGCCGACCTACTCCGCCAGCTGGGCGACGAACTGCCCGCGCTCCTCCCTAGCCCGGAGTTCGAGCCCGGCCTGTTCGACCCCCACCCAATCCCGTATGATGCCGAAACCGCCACTGCCGCGGTCACACGGCTCTACGCCTGCTACCAAGGGACGTGGCAATCTCTTGCCACGCCCAAACGCTTCTGCGGGAAGTCCGCCTCGTGGTGGACCCCCGCCCTCTCCCTTACCCGAACGGCGCTGCGTCACGCAACGCTTGACTCCACTCCGCCCTGGCAGCGGCGCGACATTGCGCGGTACTATCCCGCACGTAAGCGCTACACGCCCGAATTCATGAAGAAGACGGCCTGGAGCCGTCATCAGTCGCGACGTTCGCGCAATGACTGGCGCCGCGAACTGAAAAATCAGATGCGCGCCGCCCGCAACAAGCACTTCGAGACGCGCATCCGCGAGATCTCTGAAGACAACCGACGCGTCTGGGATCTCGTCGGATGGACGGGACCCAGACGTTCGTCTATGGCCGTGGACATTGTCCATGACGGCCAAACGCTCACCGGGCCGGCCATTTGGCCGGCCATGCACTCCGTCTTTCACGCGGCCCATAACCGGCCCGTGGACCACACCATCCTCAATGATGTCGAGCAGCGCGACGAACGCTCTTGGCCCCCCTTCTCGAACCAGGAGCTCCTCGATGCCCTGGGACCTACCACATCGTCGTCCGCCCCCGGGTGGGACTCCATCCACTGGCGACACCTTAAACACCTCGTCGACCCCAAAGCCAACAAGAAAACCGCTCGTCGGATCTTGTGTGGCTTCCGGGTCCTCTTTAACACGTGCATCGAGTCGGCTGTCTGGCCGGTTGAGTTCCGGCGGGCTGTCACCGTCGTTATTCCCAAGCCGCACAAGCCCGACTACGCAAAGCTCAAAGCCTACCGACCTATCGTCCTGCTTAGTTGCACGGCGAAGTGGCTTGAGAAGGTCATCAACAACCGGTTGCAGTTTGATTGCCATGCCCATGGCCTTCTGCACCCCTCACAGTTCGGCAGCGCCTGGCAGAAGTCCACTGTGGACGCTGTCATGATGCTCACTAACCACATCAAGGGCGGATGGCAGCAGGGCCTTATGACGTCGATGCTAGGCTTCGACGTCGCCCAGTTCTTCCCGTCCATCAACCACGGACTCCTCGTGGAAATCCTACGTCGGTACGGTTTCCACGACCGATTTTGCACGTTCATCTCCGCGTACTTCGGACCGCGACGCTCGTCGTTCCGGTTCAACAACGCGGAGTCTGCCGAGTTCGACTGCCCCGACGTCGGCGCGGGCCAGGGGTCCTCCCTGTCCCCGACGTTCTCGGCCGTCTACCTATTGCCGGCTCTCCACAAGTTGTTCTCCACGAACATGGTGGTAGCTGAGCACGGGCTACAATTCTACGTAGACGATGGTAATCTTGTTGCCACGTCCGCGTCCGTCTATCACAACTTGCGCATACTGCGCACGCAGTATGCCGCTCTGTCCGTTGAGCTCCGCCGCCTCGGGCTCCTCATTGAGCACGAGAAAGACGAACTTATCCACTTCCCGCCGCCGCAGGTTGACGCGTCCTTGCACCAATTCGCGGCCCTCCCGCTAGACATTCCGGATACGCCGTGGACGGTGGCCCAGCCTCTCGCCGCTGCCCCGGTCGTCAAACACCTCAGGTTCTTCCTTGATAGCAAACTGTCTTGGAAAGAACACGTCCGCTTTTACGCGCACAAAGCCCGCCTTGCGGCTTTGGCGTACCGTATGCTCGGCACCTCGGTCCGAGGCCTCACCGCCTGGCAGCGACGCACGCTCTACCAGTCGTGCATCCTACCGGTCCTTACGTACGGCTGTCCGGTGTGGTTTCGACCCACCGGCGGCAAACATCTTGCCCGCCCACTGCGTCTCGTGCAAAACGTGATGCTGCGGTGGGTTACCGGCACGTTCATCACCACACCCGTGGACATCTTACCGGTGCTTGCATCGGTGATGCCCATTACGCGGTACATGCAGAAGCTGCGCGAGCGCTACCTTCTTCGCATCCACACGCTTATGGAGTCGCACCCTGTCCGGGCGCTGTTCCCGCACCTCTATCCCCGCTCGGTGTATGCACCGTTTATACGGTTCTACCCGAGCGAGACATCGCGCCTTTCAGGCGTCTACAAGTCGGGCATCTCCTCTATGCAGGACAGCCCGCACCACTTCTGGGAGCTGCCGGACGGAGAAGTCGTCCACGACTTCACACAGCCCGCCTGCACCACTCCATTTACACCCACGCACCCGGTCTGCCGTCCCGGCGACCGCGTGGCGGATCGGTTCGCCGACCGCATCACGCTCAACCTCACTCACCCGAAGAAGTCCGATGAGGACGCGATTCGGCAGTGGATTGATGCGGACCTCCTCCCCCGGATCGGAGCAGCGCGCTCTGACCCGGCGCAGCTGACTCTTTTTACAGACGGTTCGGCTACCTCTAAAGGCGGCGCCTCGAGCGCCGCCTACATCATCCACCACGGCCCGAAAGAGCTGACGCGCGACGCGCGCTGGCTCGGCCGGGGCTTTTCATTTGACGCCGAGCAGGCTGCCATTAAATTGGCGCTCCATGCGGCCGTCTCCAATTTGGAAGTCGTCGGGGTTAATCACCTCCACATCTTCTCTGACTCCGAATCAATGGGCAAGGCCTTCCTTAATGTGAAGGCCGGCGATCTGCCGTCCATCGCGATCAACAACCATCTCCGCACGTGGTTTGAGCGCTCCCCTGCTCACCACGTGTCGTTTACCTACGTACCCAGCCACATGGGCATCGACGAGAATGAGGCGGTGGATCGACTCGTAGGGTCTGTGCGCGCTCCGGCGCTCGCGGACCGCCCCGAGGTAGTCCCCGCTTCATACGCATTTCAACGTTCGGAGATCGCGCGGAAACAGGTACGCGAGGATCTGGCGGACCGCCTACACCCGACGAACGTGAACAAAATCGCCACCCGTTACGGGTCGGAGATCTTCCCGGGCACGCTCGCCAATAGCCTCAAAGCTATGACGTACACGTCGGCCAAGTCGCTTATCCGGCGCTTTGGCCGGCGCTTTTCCATCCAGCGCACATCCCGCCTCTTCCGGTTCATCACGGGCCACAGCCCCACTGGACGGTATAGGCAGCGGATGCGCGCCAAACATAATGAACCGTACAAATGCCCGTGCTTTTCGCACGCGGCCGCTGTCGGTATTCCCGACCCCACCCAGGACTTCTTTCATATCCTGATCGAATGTCCTTTCTTTTTCCGCCGGGTACGCTGGGTCGATGGCGTCGCAACCGTCCCCTCTTACCTTAATGAGCTCGATCCATTCCCGCTCATCCACGAGTTCTTGGGGGATAATCCCCACGCCTGCTCTTTTGCGGGCACCCCCGAGTCGGACTTCGCCCAGAAGTCCACGGAATACGTATGGGACGACAGCCCAGGCATTGTCTGGGAGGTGTACTCGGCCTACCCCGAGCGCTTCTTCGCTCAGCTCCCACGCGCCCATCTCTCCCAGCGCTCACGCGCTGCCATTACACGTGAGGCATTCCTCCGTCGGTACATCAACGGCTTGCGGGCGCAAACCCCGTGGGCTGCACACGCCCTTAACCTGCATGCGATCCGCCTAGCCAGCGAGGCGCATGTACGGGTACATCACTCCAGCCTCGACGCGCGTGGTCACTACGACGTCATTGAGGCAACCGGCTCCAACCACCAGGGCGGTCATTAATTGGGTCATGACGCCTGGCTCCTCGACTCCCATACCTTGGTCTTAGGCCTATATGGGCCCGGCATTTGGCGGTGGGGACTCCCTCAGACGCGAATGAAGGAACACGAATCCGGGATACCGTGCACGCTGTCTACTGTACATCCCGCCCGTCTTCGACGGGCATAGATACTGCTAATGCATGAGATAGTAAAAAAAAAAAAAAAAAAAAAAAAAAAAGACGTGCATCTCACACGAAGTTAGCACGAGTACTTGCGGAGACCCCGCGAGGAGGGATTTGTCTGGGCCGCTGTTCGAGGAGGTGCACTCCAGATCGGTTCGTTGCGCAGCGCGGATTGGATGCCGCGAATTATGAGGCCAAAAATTATGATCATGAGCCCATCCTCGCGTCCTCGCAATCCCAATCCTCGCGTAAGCCCACGCAGTCCTTTCCCACTGCAGCACGCTCTCCCAACACTTGCGTTACGAACGGTTCTCCGCGTCTCACACACGGTCGTGGGCATTCTGACCCGGTACACATGCGCGCGTTCCGGGAGATCGCTGGAGACTTGGAGAAGGGCGGAGCAGCGATGGGACCCCCATTCTAAATTTTAAGCGTTCCCGGCGCAGGGGCCCGATTCGTCACCGCGAGGCGGCCTCCAAACTCCTCGCGTCCGCCGATCCAATGCGCGGCGGTCGCTCTCATGACCATAACAGGCAGCCTGCGCGGGCCAGGTTTGCCGCAGTTCGGGGAATGTATGCGGGCATCGCTCCACGGTGGTCGAGTAGCGGAGCTGAAAGGAGACCGTGACATCACGCCCGCCGAATTCAACGCTTGCTTGTTGAGCGGCGACGAGAGATATCCAAACGGTTGTCTTCCGGCGGTCCCCCGGCCTTCTGCCTCAAGGCCTTGCAGAAAGTCGGTAGCGCTGATGTCGTATTCTTGTGCTGCAGGCACGCGTTACGAACGTTGGACAGAATGCGATCGACTCTCGATCGGGGGGCGGGCTCGAGCTCACCCGTGCGCCGCCCTGGCGCGTGACACCGAAAGCTTATTTCCCCGCATACTTACCCGATCTGCCTCCGTTCCCCGCCGCGTCACCACTGTCAGCGAAATGTCACCCAGCCACGCCCAGTGACTTAGACTAGTACTGACAGCGATCAGAGCACAAGTGTGTGGTGTGCCGAGAGAGCCCTCGGTGACAACGCCCGACGCGTGTCCGAGTAAGTAATCCCGTGCCTTACCATTAGTCCGCGTCTCCAAAGCTCTGAGCCGCGAGCACCGCGGGCTGGCTAAATACAAACTTAGCTTCCAAGTTGGAACCTGCCTCTCTCCGCTGGCCACGGGACCCGGCGCAGCAGCCTCTCAGCCTTAGGCTTCAGGCCTCAGGGTGGGACGCGTAATTCTTGGATGCGGCCGTGCACCATGGCGCGAGTGTGGCTCGGCGGTGCGTGTGTACCTGCATCACTCTGAACCTCTGATGCCCGCGCATCCTCTGACCTTCTGCACGCAGCGCGTCGCAGTCAGCTGCTGCGCAGGCGTGCTGCCTGCTGACCTTCGCTCGCTCTCCGTCGTTCGAATTGGGCGCACAGCCCACCCCCTGCTGAATCATATGCACACACTGTAGACGTCGCGCATAGCCTTCATTATGGTCCATATATAGACGCGTTATAAACTCGAATGCGACAACGCTATTACTTTCAACCGCCCGGGTCGGAACCTGCCCATTTGTTCTGTCCGCGTTCTGTTCGTCTGTAGTGATAGGCCGATAGCGCTAGCTGCCTGTGGCTGCCTGTACACGTCTGTCTGAGCCACAAGTCCGGCATCAGGTGAACGCCCGAGTCCATCAACGTCCTCAACATTCAACACCGTGCCTATTCGATAGCCCGGGTGGGCTTACCACCGACGCCCCGTGCACCACATCAGTAACTAGTGTCCTGTGGCGCCATTATATTGTCCAGTTCTCGAGATACCCACATCATCATTGCGCGACGCCTGTGATCCTTTACGATCCACGCAGGGGGGTATTATAGATCTCCGACTATCCTAACTAGTACTATGCCCGCTAACAACTATGCAGTCCGAGTCAAGCTTAAGTTGGCCACAGAGAACGCCTCCGCGGGATGAACCTAAACCTCGAAAGAACACTATAAGCATAAGCATACACCGAACCTCCATCAATATGGATATGTCGAGAACTCGGCGCACACAAGACGGCGCGGAGGTGGTACCTATACTTACAGCATCTGCCGCCTAGACCCCCCCGCTCGCTCTCGCCCCGACGTCGACGGCCGCCGGCGGCCCCGGTCAAGCGAGAACCCGCCCCCCCCCCCCGAAGTCCAAGTTCTCAACGTTCGATTCAATGCAACTCTGTTCGAAAGTTGTGCCAGTCGAATCACCACTCCCGCCGCAGTCGACTGTCGGGCTGGATCATCGCGCCCGATATATGTGCATATACTATATATTTATATGCGTGCCAGGCGGCACTATCATAGAATTCGAAGGCAGTCGTCCCGACCCCCGACTCGGCCCGCAGCCTCCTCCACACATATATAGCAGCAAGTCCGAGTCCGAGTCGGCGTCGGACGCAGTAGGCACACATTGAAATGGTGTACAAACGCGTATACATTCGAGTGCACGCGCATTCATGCATCGAAACCCGTGGGTCATGGAAATAGCCGCACATGTATACTGTACGGCGTGCAACCATCCAAAGCCTACATACAGTATGTAGCTGCAGTCGGCCGGCATTGGTTACTTCCGTGACACACGGATGACAACCACAGCGAGGGGCCCAGTCCGCGGCCGATGGTGATGATGAGCCGGGATGTCGATATCTCGATGATGGCCCGAGACAACAGTACTATCGAGGAACACAGAACAAGGACCATGGAATACCGACGGGAACACGTACCTACGGGTCTCGACGGCCACCCCCAGCTCTGGCCCGAGGAACGCACGCGCCTCAGCGGTCTGGGGGCGTCCAACAGGAACGCATACTGTGCATGTAGGGCGATAGTACGATGTGTGCGGCCGGGCCGTGGCCAAGCCGTGGCGTAGGTACTTATGCATTGTATACAGTGACAGTGGCAACGGTGGCAGTGGCATGGTGCGTGCGCAGACGACAGACGGCACGACGTGCATTCACATACGACCAGCATTATCTTTATCATATGGCGATAAGACGCGGCCGCCCGACACGAAACGACGACGGGCGACCAAAACCCTCGATAAATCGTATCTCGTACCCTAACCGAATGACGGAATTCAAACGTTGTACTCAGTGGCCAGCCAAGACGCGCGAAAATAGTGTCAAAGAAGGCGACTTTTGTGCGCCACCTGCATTACTAACCGGGCAGACGATGCGAGTGTACCATACGACAACCACGACCGCGAACGAGGTTTTGGGGTGAAGGGGTTATAATGTGACATGCTAAGTAGGGAGGTGGAACTAGGAGAGAGGAGGGGGCATGCAGCCGTAGCCGTGGGTATGCGTGTGTATGGATCGAATGCAATTTTGACAAAGCGGAGGTGTGTATGAATGGAAGAGGAGGGGGGGATGATAACAGCGCGAGCGGCGTTAGATACTGATATAGAATTGCGGGTGGACGGATGCTGATGGTTTGATTGCGGGTAAGAAGATATGCTGTTGTATACGTCGAGAGATGGGAGAGGAGGCACCATAACGAAGTTTCATGGAATAGATACATAGATAACGAAAGCGCACCGTGGTTGCAGGCGGTCGCTGATACCATCGAGGACGAGGGCGGGAGGCACTCGGGGTCGACGACGCGGACGCGCATCTAAGTTGCCGCCGGCTTTTGACGGGATACCGCGAGGACGAGCGCAGCAGGACCAAGGCCGCGGTAGGCCCGAAGAACATGGAAAGCGATAACAGAGCACGACGACGTGAGGATAAGATGGGACCGGGACAGTTGAATGTTGGAGCGAAACGAACAGCGAGGACAAATGCGATGCAATGAAAATGGTGAGATGCGTCTAGTGGAGGTGGAGAACATGGGAGAAGAGTGGAAATGTTGTTCGTGCAGTCGTGCTTTTGGTCGTTCGGTCGTCAGTTCCGATCGCAGGGTGCGACGGCGTGATCAGTTTATCGCTTCACGGCGGCGGTCCTGCCACGCTCACGGTCGAGAAGACCGCTACGTCCATTTCCATATCCAGGTGCTTTGCCGGGGACCCCAGCGGGTTCCTCGTCCAATTCGTCCGCACGCCTTCTTCCTCGCCTCGCCGACTCGTCCACAGGACGTGCGTTCTCCTCGTCATACTCCTCGAGCCCAACGCCAGAATCACGGAGGTCCAACTTTTCAAACCTCGGGAGCGGCGGAGGCGAGCTGTTCCTGCGCTGGGCCAGCTGACGAGCTGCACGGACGCCAGCAGCGACGACGGGGCTGTGTGCGACCCAGTCCGCCACTTTCTCCATGCTGTCCAGGCGGGCGCGGGCTTGAGCGCTCTGGTGGGCGTGAACGCGTGGCCGGGGAGAACGGCTCGGCGAGCGTCGAGAAGATGATGAACGCCCGTCAGGGTCCCGTCTACGGCTGCGGCCCCGAGGCGCTGCTGCATCCGCGGTTGAGGCGTGTTCCTTGGAGACACGCGCCGAAGGGGCGACAGCAAACGCAGTGGTAGTGTCGACGACAGGGCAGGCGAGGCGTGGAGTGGGTGGCGAGTTGTTTTGCAGAGAGCGAGAGAGCATAGACAGCGCTGAAGAACCCTTGTGCGAACGTGGCGTGGTGGCGGTGGAAACAAGGAGAGAGAAGTACGCGGGCAGGCTTGCCCGGTTACGGCGCCTCTTGCCAGTTACCGTCTCTGGGTCTTGGCCGCGTTCGTCCTCGTCGCTGGGCGGTGGAGGTAGGTCGGTGGACTGGCGTCCACGACGGCGGTCCGAACGAACGGAGGAGGGTGTAGCCGGGACCGAAGGCGCGTCGGAGAAGTCGTCCTCGATAGAATTGTCCTGATGTATGCTGCGGGAGACGCCGGTACTTGCCGTCATGGCGGACACGGACGAGGTACGACGGTGGAGCGAAGGGATCATAGCACGATGGTTTGTGGTGGAAGGACGGCGGGCATATGCAAGAGAGGAGGCATTGTGAGCGTACCCAGGTGACAGCTTGGATGGGTCCGCGTAATCAGGGTTGACGGCGTAGTATTCGTCGTCCGTGTTTGCACCACGGATGGCAAGCGAGGCGCTGTCTTCCTCATGCTCGTCGTCAAAAGGGGACCAGGAAGTGGACGAGGTGGATGAAGATGACTCGGAATGACGGACGCGGTGGGTTGGCTTGCGAGCGCCAAGTGATTGACCGAGGGCAGAGGGAAGCAAGGCAGGGACCTCGGCGAGGTGTGAAGGGGTGTTGTGGGAGGAGCGAAGGAAAGGCGAGGGATGTGCGCTGCTTGTAGTCGAGATGGAAGGGGAGGTGATGTCTTGGGACTCGCACTCGTCGCTGCAATAGGCTCGGCTGCGGGGCAAGAGCAGTGTCAGTGAGCGGAGGGTCGGGCGATGACGCCAGGGTGGACGGGAGATCGCTTACCCGTCGGCGAGGACAGGCCTGCCGCAGAGGAGGCAGACTTCTTCGTACATGGTGTGTGCGTCGGAGAGGAGAGAGGCGAGTGGAGGAGGACAGTCGGTCGGGAGGGGCGTCGGGGGGCGGGGGTTATATAAGAGACATGTTGTGAGTGTGAAACGGAGGTGAAGGGGGTCTCCCGCATTCGTGGAGACTTGCCCCATTTTCGAAAATACTCACGCATGACTCCTCCCGACAATTCCACTCCACCGTCACGCGTGTCACACCTGCCCTCCTTGGCAATCTCCACGCGAGATCTGCCCTCCCGACCTGGCTCCATCTGCTGACGCCGACTCGGACTCGTCGCCCAATCCGGTCCAGCTCCCTCAGGCGCCCGCCACCACCGCCCAGGCCTGTGCACGTTCATACAATTCTCTTTGTCGCCATTTCCACACTGTTCCCTCCTCTTCCTCTGCTCTGTATCGCCGCAAACGTGCCCCCGCCTCCAGATCAACGTGCTTCTTCCGCCAGGTCCTCATTTTTTCTC
This sequence comes from Ganoderma resinaceum, assembly GCA_964023155.1. NCBI lineage: Eukaryota > Fungi > Basidiomycota > Agaricomycetes > Polyporales > Polyporaceae > Ganoderma > Ganoderma resinaceum. Next base: position 3,521,998 of record OZ026794.1, read on the forward strand.
CGCATCCTGTCATCCCATCCACGCCTTGTGGCCGACGCCGTTCTACACCAGGCATGCCGCCTTCATTCGCGGAGCACCTTCGGGTCCTCTAGTGCACCAATGAAGCCCTCCCGGGCCCTGCACGCTTCTCTTCCCTCTTCTCCAATATCACTTCCTACATGCGTCTGTCTCAGAACGCCGGTCCGAACGTGTCACAGTAGTAGTCCCCTGTATTCCTGTACCTCCTTCTCTGCCACTTCGATGCATCCTTTCTTCTCCGCCGGATCCGGAGTCTCAATGTAGAACCCTAATTAACGCGCGCACTGGCACACTCCAGCCGTTTCGCCGACAAATGACATGCAGATCACAGCACGCGCCCTCTCCTTAATTCACTACGCACGCACGCACATCACTCGCACGCTAGATTCAAGCCCTACACGCCCACCTTCGCGCGCGAGGTGATTAGCAGAGATCCTCACGACGTGCGGCTTCCTTTCCCTTCTCGCGTGTGCCGTATCGCTCCCCCGTGAGTGTCTCTCAAAATATCCAGATATCCAGGCCGTATCGCCACCTTCCCCATCATGCATCCCTGTCAATAATTGTCACTCCCAGGTCCCGGTCACCCCCCATGCCGTGTTCATCGAAGCCCGGCCTTCGCTCGGCCGCTAGCCTCATCGCGAGTCGAGACTGCACGAGTGCCTGCCCCCGGCGTCTTCCCTCCATCTCGCCATAGTGACACGCGACGCCGAGTGCGCCAACCCTCCGAGTCATGTTCTCCGACATCCGACTATGGCAATATGGCGTGTACCCTACAAGTCATCGCTGAGCTCAGTCGTGTCTTCCCCCCCCCGATTCGTCGTCGAGGCGCGTGCACCCATTCTACCGCAAACTCGGCCGAGGGTCCGTCCTGGCTAGAGAGGAGGTACCCCATCGGTCACCGCGCGCGTCATCCGCAGTCAAGCACTCTTTGTTGCTAGCAGTGAGGTAATAGCGATACTTATCAACCGGTCACCCCAGCGCGGGGGCTAACTTGACGCCGTGTGAGGTATAGTGTCCTTAACTCACAGTATGGTGCAACGCCTTGAATCTCTGTCGTGCGATGACGCGGACGCCTCGCGCGCCTGTTTTCTTGTCCGCCTCTTGCAAATCGCTCGTCAGACCATCCTGCCTAGAGTTTTGAGTTCTTTGCTGAGGCGCGCCGGCAGTCAGTATTCGTTAAGGCTTCAAGCTTAGGGCTGTCGTCACCCCGAGCACCAGCGCGCATGCAACGCTTGTGAAATCTCAACCCAATCTGAGACCGACGGCCACGTCGATCGAAACAGCCTCGACTCCAGCTTCAGTTTCCCTTTATCCCGAGCACACGCCCACTTTTGTCCGAGTCTGTCCAAGACTCCAAGCCGGTCCATCTCGGACTCGGGACGCGTCTCCCGATATTTGCCCTCCGAGTCCGGTGCGGCGCGCGGGGGCGCATCGCTGACAATACCAGGGACACGTCGCCTCAAAAGGAAGCCCAGCATATGGCGGCCGTCAACAGGGTGTCCGTCCGAGGCCCCGTATGTCATCGTCCGAGATCTGGGCCGCCCTACACGTCGCGCACACATGTGAGCTGACAACCGGCGAAATTTCTGCAGGTTTCGCCAGCATTCGACCGCTGCGGTCGAGTACTGGCAGTGGCACCCGGCTGTGGCGCACGCACATACGTCAGACTTCGCTGCTCGCAATGTACGCGTACGTGAAGCTCACGTCCGCCCCGCCCCGCGGCCGTGAATTATTGCGAAGCTCGACCTCACTTCACTACCTTGCAGAAAGCAGGCTCCCGAGAGTAGTTGCCGGCCCTTCACACCCCCGAGCCGTCCCCTCCATTCCCCCCTCTAGATCTCTCCTTGTCCCCCCCATCCCATGCACATCCCGCCCCAGACAGGTTGAAAGCCGGTCGTGATGGGCCCACGACCGTGACAAGACGCGAACGCGCCCCCTTCCGCAATATTTCTCCTCCGGACCCGGCGCCGGCTTCTGCACTCGAATCCAGTCCATCTCGAGCTCCGGCCGTCGATGGCGTCCGCGCGTGCAGCGTGGACCAACAAACCACATCTCGCGACGACTACTCATCTCTACTCATTGTCCACCGCCAGTAAATCTTCACGCGCCCGGGAGCGAGCTCCACCTCTACCCGCACGGCAACCCAAACGCAGCCGACGGGCGGCCCCGTATCCAAATCGACCCTGCTCTGCCGTAAGGCTCAGAGCGCGTCGGCTCAGGCGGTGAGCATTGTGATGCACGCACATACATAAGTTACAGCATCTGGTGTTCTCACCGCCCAATCACGGCGGACAATACCACACTGTCACGGCGCGTATGCGGGTGCGCATATTTCCCCGCAGGGCACGCACCGGCGCGTGGCGCCGCGACGCGATGGCTTGGCCTGACCAGAACTGGAACATCCCGTTTCCCGTTGCCCGTTTCGCTTCTGCATGCGCTACCGCTCGTCCGGGCCGCAACGTGCTCGCGCACGCACATCTCTTTGGCGAAGGTACCTTCCCGCTGGGGCGCGGTCGCTGCAGGGGGGCACTTACTTAAGTTACTAGTCCGGTACTGCATGTACGTGTGCTGGGAGGATCTCCGGGCGCGCATGCCGGACGTCCGACGCGTCCGCGTTCGTCTTCTAATCTTCCAGTCTTCCGACCTTCTAGGGCGCAGACCCACGCAGAGGCTCCCGATTGTCGACGCCCGTTCGCCATACGCGTAGCGTGCAGGCCACGAATCACGATAAGTTACGCCGGATCCTGTAGGCCTATCGCGCTCACTGGGCGTGTGTTATCTCGCCTCCAGCTCTTTGCTATCGCTCAAACACGGTCTATCGCACACTTATCTCTTGAGCCTCAGAGATGTGCGTGCTTGGCGCCGCCTATGGGGTCAGATTGAGGGCAAAACTGTCTCCGTAGTCGTACGTATGATAAGTAGCATCCTCGCCACCTCTCCTCGGCGTTATCGAGCTCGTCATCTGCGACAATCTGTGGCCCGGCTCAGGCGCCGCCCTATCTCAATGACCCAATACGTACGTGCTCCCGCGATCCTCGCGGTGCCGTCACTCAACCATCCTTTCGATAAATTCGAACCTCCCACCCTGTCCGAAGTTCGAACCAGTCCGAGTCGGCGACGACGACGCGCGAACCCTTCCCCCTCCAGCACGAGCCCCTGATCCCGCCGTTCAAGGTTCAACATCGATTTCTACAGTGGGTATATTGAGTCCCAAGCGAAGCCCTGACTCCTGAGACCGTCCGGCGAAGGTCCATATGATGCATAGCATGTACTCCACCCGGCGTCTCCCGAAAATTCTTGCTCTTCCCCGCCGCCCGAGCCCCGCGACAAAATTTAAGCTTCGCGCTTCATGAGCCCATGATCGCCCCTTACTCGCTGTACTTAGGCGGAAGCGGCGCGAAGACGTCCCGTAATAAGTACTTTTGACGGTGTCAGTGGTGTCGGGTCGGGTCGGCATGGCAACGGGTTCGTTCGCTTGCGCTGCATGCTCAGGAGTCAGGGAATCGGAATCTTCCCGCCCTCCGGATCCCACTCCCACGTCCTCGAACGCAGGCTATTGTGCGTGTCGACGTTCGATGTTCGATCGAAGCGCGCAGGGGCGGGCGGACGTTCTGGTGCATTCGCGATTGTTCGGCCGTTTGGGGTAGCCGGATATGGGCACCGTCGCGGTGTTTTTGCGCGGCGCGCGCTGGGGGAGGGGACGGGTCACGGCGGACGAGTAGCATTTCGAGTTGTACATACTTACTGCCCCCGAGCCAGCGTGCATGTGAGTCGTGCGCGGTCTGGATCCTGGATCCCGGATCCCAGAATTTGCGTCGCGACCCCGCCTCGGGTGTTATTATTAACCCCCACCCCCCGCACGCGCCGTGTTATAGCAATTAGCCTGAACCCTCCCTTCTCCTCCCTATTTGAGTCACCGACTCACCGCGCTCGTGTTTTCGGACTCGGCGCTCAGCACTCGGTGACGACGAGCCCGCCGCGTCGCAGTCGCGGTCGTGGTCGCGACCACTACCGCGACCGTGTGCGGTAACAGTAACTTAAGCTTTTGACCCTCGGGTGGACGCGCGTGCGCTTGACGATCCGTTCTCGTTCTCAGGGTCGCGTTGCGCTTCTGGTCGACACTCGTTGACGCTTGTCCGAGTCAGGACCTCGCTTTTGTGCCCCGAATTCGGGTTTGGTTTTTGGTTTTTGACGACCGAGCGCGCTTCCTGCATGGCCAGCTGATACAGTACTTGCGGATCCAGGGTGTGGTCGGCGTCACCGTCACCGATCGCACGTTCGCGCCGGAGTCAGGAGCGTCTCATAAGCCCGTTTTGGGCTCGCGCCTAAGGATTAATGATTCGTGAACAAGAATCGCGTCACTCACATACCCCAGGGCACGTCTGGGTACCCACATAGGATGCACGTGTACGGCGGCCAGGGCGTGCTGGCCCGCGGGCCTACTACTCCCACCGGCCAACGCCAAATAACCTGCAAAGTTGTGACTTGTAAGTTGGAAGCTACAGAGTGGCCGTTAATTAATGAAGAAGGGCCAAGACGCTGGCGTCGATCATCCCCTACGCCTCGATCGGGGTGTGACGGTGGCGCGCGCACGGGTCGCGACAAGTCGTCGCGGAATTATATAGGCGAACGCCCGCATATTACTGAACCTGGCCACACTCGCGCCATCGTGCCGGATGGCGCGAGGGGCGGGGGTGGCATGACGCGGTCGCGTGCGGCGTCACGGTAAAATGTCGTGCGTATATGAATGCGGGAGGTGATGCTGGGTATGGGCCTGTCAGATTGTATTTTTCCGCCGAGTCTTTGGGACGACGCAAAGTGAGTACTTACAGCTTGAGTGCGGGCCGTACGAGGCAGGGAACGGTACCTAATATGAATGAGGGGACTGAATTGAGTATTGATTGTGGGGCGCGCGGGATAGCATCCGAGGCCGCTGTGAAAGGGACGATCCTATCAACATTCATTAATGATCCTCGGGCTGTACATTTTTCCACTCGCCATACATATGGGCATTAGGACGTGTCGGCCACTTGTCGCCGTCCGGACAGAGTTGGGGCGGATCCTGGCACGCATTGAACGACAAGTTGACTTGGCTTGACTACGGCGAATCTGTGTCACACGACCAGGCTTCCAGTAGGCTCTGTCAGATGGCCAACTGATTGTGGAGGGAAACATAACATCCTGCAGACCGGAACCATACGGCATTCATGACCATTCGTACGTCATACGCAGAGAACGTCGGCGAGTATGATGCACGATCCTTTGAGAAACCGATGGTGAATCCTCAGAGCGCATCTCATCATAGAAGGTTGCGCGATCAACATACCATGTCCAATAGTTGATTGTCACGCACGAAATGCCGGTCTGCGATAGCGTCCGAGCCGCCACCTGCTCGGGAGTGATCACGATGTCGGTGGATGGCGCCATGGAGTCGAAGGCGCGAGAAAGGACATTGATGCGATATGAGGCCGCCATATGCACGTTTTCATACGCGTACATATGCGCAGTACTGGTCTCTTTCAACATGTCCGATGGGAGGACTCGTGCACTTTAGAAGCCGTGGCGATCGAGGGTACCTGCATCAGTGCATCCATTCAGATGTCCGAAAAGTCTGCGTCAGCGTTTAGACTACCTTCAAGCTCAAGCATAAATGCAAGGAGACGACGAACCTCGAGTCGATCGCAGGCTTCCCGGTGCTGCCAGCAGCTAAACGGGCGCATGTATCGATGGGAGAGGTTGAAACGTTGAAGGTGCGCTTGCTCGGTCTCGACTCTCCATGCGCGCATCCACGCGGATGTGGTGACGTCACTTTGACGCGACATGTCACGGGCCTAGACTTAGCGCTGTCACACCCCTCCTGAACGACGTCATCACGTGCCTTGTCACCGTGACTAGCAGGCTTTGTGGCGGTCGTCACGCATCCGCTTTAGGACGGTGACCCGGAGATGGCAGCGCGCAGCGCTGGGAGACGACTCGCAGTTGAACTGCGAGTCTGCGACCAAACTCAGCTGAACTCCGTGCGGACACATCGTGACCCCAAGTCGCTGGTGCGTGATGTCCATCTTTCGTGCACTCGGCTCGCGTTGGCATTGACAACCCACTCAAGCTCCCCAGGTCAGATCGGTGACGCCCGATGTAAACGTTGTGGGCCAGAGCCCAGACCGTTCGTCCTCTGCCCACGCGTGGCGGAACCCCATTTCTTCCTCCATCCGCCGCCGTTATGCCTTTTGCGTTCGGGGATCACCTCAGTACGCAGACTGCGGCGGTGTGCACTCGCGGAGCGCCCGCGTAACCTTTACAAAGGTCGGGAACAAGAAGCCTTGGTATGTCGTGATTTGTTGTGTGTGTTTTTTTACCCTACCATCGTGCGGCCCGAGGCGGGTTGCTGTCGGAGTGGCGTACCCACCAATCAGCAATTATTCTCCGTAGTAGGAGTCGGCGTAACGACAGGCAGACGAAGACGACCTGCTCAAGGGTGTTGGCGTTGGCAGGTGGTCTGCTTGCAGGTTTCAAGTCCTCGATTTATTTATGGCGAGCTCCATGTAGGAAGGCACGTTGGTTCTACGAAGGCTGGCCGTGTTTCGGACCTGACAAAGCTCGTATGTATGGAGTAGGTGTATCATCGGTGATTGGAGCTGATGAGCTAACGTACCATCCTAGAGACAGCAGAGGACAACCCGCCGGCTACTTATGTTTCCGGGCTCGTTGCTATGTACCGAAGTGTACGTGTATGTAAAGTTCATCTTTGGGGGCCCGTTGCTCATCTCGCTTTCCGTGGTCTAGGCATGCCGCATGAATGCCAACACTCTCGTTCGCAGAGTTCAGTGACCAGTCCACGCAAGTTCCCGCCGCAGACTGAGCTGAAACGCGGCATGCATTACCTCACCGTGGGTTACAGGGTAGACCCTGTCCGCGGAGGCACGTGTGGTCTCTCACTCTGTGAACCTGCTCTGTCAGCAGTTGATCTCAATGTATGTGCAAGTCCGAGGTCTCCAAGACACTCATGCGACGGCGACGCACCGCAGTACGCGCCGCGGCGCCGCGAACAAGGACGAGCAAGCCAAACGCGCGAATGAATGCTTAGCGCCCTGCACGCTAGCGCTGTGGGCGCTGCCAGGCACGTCGACGTTCCAGCGAGCAGGTGAGCGCGTCAGTGACAATTGACAATTTGCTTCCGCCTCTCACCAAAATTCTCGAAACGGGACACATGGGCACACACCCAGCAGAGTCGGATCAGCGTCGTCCTTAAGTCCTGTGCGGACGATATAGACATCCCATGATGCTATCGAATCTTAGCCCGCAAGTCCCCCCTCCGCGCGGATCGGCTGTCAAGACACCCAAGGCCAGAGTGAGTCTGTAAGGAGATATCGCGATAGCCAACGCCCAAACCGTTTCAAGCTAACCTTGACCTTGAGCTATCACAGAGTGACATTGTATCGTGCGCGGACGATACATTGTCATGGACTGGGCGCATCATCATGTCCGCAGGCGCGCGGAGCGGCGCCTCCAACTTAAAGTCGTGCCCCTTCCTAATGCCATTTCCATTGCCACCCCGCCACGCGAACATCCGCCTGCAGCCTGTGGAAGTGTAAATACATCCATCCAGTGCGTCCTCCAATCCCAGTACCGGATGTCACGTCACATCCCGGCGCGATTTGGGCAGGTTTCCGACTTTTCGGGCACAGGGCAGAAGCCTAAAGATCCGTCCTTGTACCCCCTCCCCGGAACAGTGATGGTGATGGCTGCCCCGAGTCCGAGCACGGAGGCTATTACATTCACCATGTGCGAGGCACGAGCGGTCGGCCTCTTTCTCGTTCGTCCTTGCAGCTGTGGCATGTCCGGCGCCGATTTCTATGCCCTGACCGTCCGTGATCACTGATGCTCGCACTGGTTCAGCAGGTTTCTTCCCCTTTTTTTCGCTATGGGCCGGTGGCGCCAGGTTCTGGCCGCCCCGACGTGGCGGAATGTCCGTGAGGGTCGTGCGAGGTGGTTGTATGCAATGACCGGGGAGGGCCCGGGACGACTGGGCGGAGAACTCGAACGGAAGACCGACTGCTCGAGACGACTGCGGGGAACCGGAGGGAACGACGCGCACGCGCGAGGCGTCACGAAGCCGTGTGTGCGTGACCACCCTCATAACCTTGCAGGTATTCACCCCGGGTGGTGGGACTGCATGGCCTGCTTATGAGCCATGGGCACCCATCATGCATCATGACCCAGGGCCGGCACCCAGCGTTGGTGATTGCGGGGTGAGCAAGTGAGCTTCGTTTTCATTATTCATTATGCGCCCGCGGGGAGCGGCAGACACGCTTACCTGCCGCCGCACACCAGAACGTCCCGCAGGAGCCAGTTGTACGTAAGTACGTCCGTGCGCACGCATATGTGCATGGGCGTGGCCAATGGCAGCCACTGCGGGCATCCAGGGATAGGCGGAGATGAACGTGAACGCTAGATAACGTGCGGAGGCGGAGGGAGCTGCCGTGCAAGGTCGCGTGACGCTAGCAGAACCCCGCTTTTCCTTGAGATTTGGTTCAGCGTTGGGGACTGCATTCACGCCCTTCACGCGAAAATGGAGGAAGCACGGTTGGATGGCGCAATTGGCCCCCACGGGACGCGGTCACGCTTTGCATCTGCCAACTTACGAGCTATGTCTGGTTCGGACAGATCCTCGGTGCGGACGAACTCAAACGTAACGCGACACATCGTACGTCTCCGCTACGGAATCCACATCTCCAACAGTGTGTCTCGCGACGCTGACCATTTGTTCTGTTCTCCAGGTTGGGAATTCTATCCATTCCACATCCATCAAATCTCTCGATCCAAGTCTGGCACAGGAACTTCCGCGAAGCCACGGCCGAACATCGAGGGTGACAGACGGATGCGGACGATCACCCCGCCCGCCCCTCTCCCACCTCGAACACATCCTTCGATCCCTCTTCTCAAACAAACGGTGCTGCGGCATCCCAGTAGAAGCCGGAGCCCAGGCGAGCTGTCTGGGGGACGGACATCCCCGTGCACAGCCGACTTCGGCGATGGAAGAACTAGAAGCAGAACCGCCCCTGCCTCCTTCCTTCCGCCGCCGCCGCCGCCGCCATTCCGGGGGTGGTGGCGGGGGCGTGACGTCCGAACTGGGCAGGCCTGCCTGCACGCCCTCTTATCCCCGAGGAGTAATTTGGAGCGTCGCCGCCCAGTCAGCACGAGTGGCCATGGTCACGCCATGCGGGGTGCGGGGTGTGGGACGAGGCCTGCGGTGCGCTGTTTGGCCCGCCGCTGCCACAGTCCTATACTTCACTGGCAGCGCCAGCCGTATCAGCTCGGCATTCGCACTCGTAGGGCGGCGATGCGCACACGCACACCGTTTGTGGGAGGGCGTGTGCGAGCGTCCGACACCAACACTCCACGTCCAACGCTGGCGTTGGGATCAGCGTTGATGGAGCCGGAGCCAGAGTCGGTGGCGCGCTCCGCTCTCGATCTTCTCTTCTTGGGAGAAGTTGCAAGGGATGGGCTATGTGACGGCTGGGAACACTTTGCACAAGCTATTGCTTGACGTCGACACTGACACTGGCACTTGCTATAATCACGGTGACGGGTACGGATGCTTACCGCCGACGTCTTCCTGCGGAGTTGGCGGGGGGGTGAAGCTTGTAGCTTCAAGTCACGGTGATGCTTTCTCCGAATGATAAGCATGCGCATATGTTAAGAATGTGCATCTGCACCCGTGAACGGCTTGACATGATGGATGAAACTCACGCCCACGCCCACGCTCGGAGGGATCACGGTGTTGTTTCGAGACCTGCTACGTAGGAGCATCAGTTACAGTTTAATGTTACCTGTGTTGCGCAGGCGCTGTGCCCACCAGACACCTGCAAACGTACGTTAGTACTTGCGAGCCATCCCGCCGTTCGCTGAGCACCGTGCCGATGGTCCGTGTTTTCTTCGATACTTGTGTACAAGCCAACACAGACTAGTTCAACCCTCACAGTATCGATATCAGCGCCACAGCGTTAACATGCACCGGCCGCCACCAAACGAGAGACACGGTTAGGGTCCCCACGGCGCATGCGCATACCAATGCGCCTGCGAAGCCCGCAACCCTCGGCCTCTGCTCAACGTAAGTGACTCTCAGAGTGCAATGAACCCGTCCAACAGCCCAGAATCCGCACCGTTCATCGATCATTGTGCAATACCATGGCCAGACCGGCTCATGCGATCCACTTGCTCCTGTGGCGGCCGGCGACGCAGGAAACCGAGAACACCAGCCCGGCGTCCGCGACTGTTTAATTATCCAGCGCGATGAATTTCATAGCGCCTCCACAACCGTTGGCTATAGCACTCAGCCTAAGGTGAAACGCAGCGAACGTGGGCGGACCGGGACCGTGATGACGAGTCCGACCCTCCATGCCCAGCCTCTGCCGCACTGATGCGCACAGTATGAGCAAGCACGCCGTCCCGCCCCTTTCGCCGACGTGTGCGGAAGCAAAATGGATTCACCGGCACTGTGACTGTATAATCTGCGCCACCGCGAGACGAACGAGGAGTCCTGTCGCTTGCAGGAATTTGATCGCAATTCCGGATGAAAACGTTCCGAAACGGCTGGAGGCCTGACCGTGACCCAATCAACATGCACGTGGGCCGAGCGATAAGCCTGAGGATCGCAATTAATATTGAGACTTGGGAGGATGTTAGCCCGGCCGGTGAAGGTGTCTCCAGACCCAGAATGCAGCACGGATTCTCGACAGTCGTCACATTCAGAAAAATGTTTTGCAGGGGGCGAGGCGTCCAGTAAGATCAGGATCTGAGGAACGTGCCTCGTGGCCTACCTGTGGCGTGACCAGTAATGCCGTACCGCCAGGTCTCGTTCTTCGAGCTCAAGACATTCAACGTCCTGTCTCATTTTTTCTGGAACAGGGTTCGCTGCGGTGCAGGTCTGGCCATGAACCTTTGAAGTGCTGAGTGACCACAATAAACACCGTGTCTCCAGAAAGCGTCCGGGTGGGCCGAGAATCGCCCATGGAACCAGGTCAGCCTGACATGAAGCTGGAAGACCTGAGAAAAAGTTCGGCATGTATGCACGACCCTCGCGAAGAAGGCATTAAACGCATCCCGAACGCCCGCATAATGTACCATATGCGCATTATAGTAATACCGTTCCATCCACACCCACGTCCGACAGAGCACCGCGTCCTAGCAGGTCCCATGCACCTCCTGCGGTAAGGATATCTACGACGCGCTCTCCGCATACAACTACTCCAGCCTTAGGCCTCAGGCTGCGTCTCCTCAACCTCAACCTCAACCTCAACCTCACGCAACGGCACAGGCGCATGCGCACCGGCATCCGTCTCCGCGTCCCCGTTCAGCGTCGCAGCCGCAGCAGCGTGCTCGTTTTCAGCCGCGTTCTCGGGCTGCTGCGGGACCTTGTCCTTGACCGAAGGCCCTTCCGCCTTGGGCGGCGTCAGCGGCGGCAGCCCGTCGGCTTCCGCGTCCTCAGGCTCTGCGACGAGGGGCTTCTCCGTGACGGCGGGCGTCGGCGTCGGCGTCGGAGCCGGCGCCGCCGCAACCTTCCCCGCTCCCACTGGCGGAGGCACAGGCACAGGGGACGGCGCGTTGTCGCCCATGGGGTCGACGTCGGGCAGGGCGGACGGGGGAGGGAGCGCCTTCTCGAGGTTCGCTGCGTGCGTCGTCGCCGTTGTCGGGGTCGTGGCGGGGAGGGACGCCTTGCGGCCGTTGAGCGTGCTCGCGCGCGCGAGCATGCCCTTGAAGCGGCGGCCAGCAGCTGCTGGGGTGTTGGGCGTGACGCCGACGGGAGAGTGCTGCGCCTGGTGCGGGGGCGGCGGCTTCGCGGCGACGGGTTTCTCGGAGACGATGGTCTCGAGCATCGCGGTGGGAGCGGCGACGTTCTTGAGCCCGGTGAGCTTCTCCTGGAGGAACCGGGCGTCCGCGAGGAGCCTGGGTGCGGGGGCGCGGGGGTTTCGAGATGTCAGTCACACTGGTCGCCGTCACGCACGCACGGCATGTGGGTACAGTACGCACCGCTCCTTCGCGTCGAGCGAGGGAAGCTCGATCTTTGTGTACTCCTCCGAGAGCCTGTGGTTGATAGCGGCGAAGACTTGCGTCATCACGTACTGCGCCCCGTTGCTTATCGTCAGCCCCCGGGCGCATATATTTGCCTGGAAGATGCGCTGACTCACCTCGACCACGGAGGAAGGGAGATAGCGCGAGAGGACCTTGTGCAGCGTCACAGTCTCCTTCACTAGGACTTCCATGTAGTCGTTGACGCCGCCGCCCTCCTTGGGCACATCCCATTTGATCGCCTGAACCGCGCAATCTTTGTTAGCTGAACGCGAAACAGGTGGGAACGAGGGAAGCGAAGGCTGAAACGCACCTGGAGCGTCCGGATGTGCGCGGTGAGGCGGTCGCCCATGATGGCAATAAGCTTGGCATGGATCTCGTTCTGGTGCTCCTGGTAGTCCCGCTTGAGCTTGTCGAATTCGATGAGCATCACCGCCTGCTTCTGGCTCAGGTGTCGTCGGAACGTCTCACGGATGTACGGGATGAGCGAGATCATGATCGCAAGCGACTGCGATGCGAGAGCTGTCATCGTATGTTATGTCAGACACCCGTCATCGCAGGCGTATGGAAGTAAACGCTGCGAGCATACCGAGGTGCTTGGCCGTGATGTTCTTCAGGCCTGCGGAGCGCATAGCTCCGGCACCGAGCACGACTTGACATGTTCGCGAGTTAAACGATTTAAGGAGCTCGATGATGCGGCTCATCGTGTCTGTTGTCAGCAGTGGCAGGTTCACGATCACCCTGAGGTAATCCAAAAGGAGGACGAGCACGTCCAGCGTCGCGGATACTGCGAAGTATGCGCGATCCTCGACGCGCAAATGCTTCGTCGGCGCGTTTGCAGACCGCTTGCGCGGAGTCCGGCCCGGTGACGCTGGGAAGTTTGGCGAGGGTAAAGGAGACGATGGACGCGCGTCACCGTTGGCGGTGAACGAAGGCGATGATGGTGGTGGTGACGTCGGGAGAACGGGGGAGAGGAGGTCCTGTGGTGGACGGTTGAGGAGTAGCTCGGGAGGATCTGAGATGGATGCATCGACTATGGTATCCACTCCACGTTGGATGGTGGGCGCGACCTCTGCGGCGTTCCATTGCTCGTCTTCTACAAGCTTGGCCGACTGATTCAGCTGCTTTTGATGGAAGTGTTGCAAGAAGGTCTTGGCCTACGCCCCGCATATACCCCATGAGTTTATGTGAGGGCCAGTAGAATGAGTCTTCACTTACCTGGCTGACGATTGTGCCTCGAAGACCGACAATCATTCGCCTGCAGATAACTTCAGACTTGACGACGAAATCCCAGGATTCGTTGAATAGTTCGCAGAAGTTTGGGAGGTCTAGTGCAGTATGCTGCTCCGAGCGGATGTTGAGAACCTTCGAAGCACGCAGATTGGCCAACTCCGCTGCCGAGGAAAGTATATCTGTCAATTCTTCTTGCAGCGCAGTGACATCCACGGAAGTCTTCTGAGGCCTAGGACGAGGTTCAGGGTGTGTAAGGAATAAAGAAAAGAGTCCCATACTGAAAGCTCTGAATGACCTCTACGACAATCGCGCCTTGCCGGTGCAGACCCTCTATGCAGTTCAGCAGACTCCGGTACATACCACGCGCGGCCTCGAGAAACGCGGGGTGTATCATGGCGCGTAGCTCAGCAGCCGCATTGGATCTGGAACTTTACGTCAGTAACACGTCCAAAAGCAACTGCATGAGAGAAACGAGACTCACTGAGGTGGTATTGAGTCGTCATCGCCAATCTCAAGCAAGGGTATTCGCTTTCGAATGATCAGCCATTGATAATCACAGTCAGTGTAGGTGCAGACTCACCCGCTTGACGGTATTCCGAACCTCCGTCATAACCACTTCTCGCCATGCTAGTGTCGTCTCCAGAATGCCTTTGGTACGTACTAGACATTGGAGCAAAGGACGTAGTCGATCTCGTAATGATCCATCGAAGTCCTGCTTCTTCTTTTCCGACCAGGTGTGCGGGTTCGAGTCGATCCGTTCTACAAGGTCATGTTGGAGAAGATTAACGAATTCGGAAGTTAGTGAAGAGGTGATCTCCATGGTCAATGTCCGCAGGTGCTCCGGAAGTGCAGCAAATGCTCGCAGGGAAGACAGAGGTATTGACGGCGCTGGGGGAGGGGGTGGAGGTTGCGGCGTAGCTGGTGGCGACTCCATAACTGTTGGTAGAGGAGACATGCGGCCGTTCTTCGCTGGCGTTGGCTGCGGTGTAGGTGTTGCAACGGTCTTGGCCTTGTCCGGATGATAGAGCCTGTCCAACTCTTCGATCATGTCCAGAGCCTCCCCCCACTGGCCTGCCCCAACCAGGCTCCTTGCGACACCGGTCATCTCCATGACACCCCCCACAAACCGTACACCGTCCTTCACCTTTCCTAAGTTCCGCATCTTGCCCTCCTTACGCACAATCTCCAAACCACGCTTTGCGCCCTTCTCATCCACATCCTTCAGGAGACCTCTCAGGTGGGATATACGGTCCAGACATTGCTCGGACTCGGTCTGGAGGTCTTGCAGGTTCGCAAGCGCAGCGAAGAACGAGGTGGATCGGACAGAAATCTCGCGTATGAGGTGCTGTTCGATGGTATCTGCATAATGCGAGAGCTTCTCGAGTAGAGGGAGGGAATGAGAGAGGGAGGATGGGTCGGTTGCCTTCTCTTCGCCTTCGACCTGTTCAGTGACGGCATTGAAGGTTCGCGGGTCGCCCAAGTTGAATTCGCGACCGAAGAAGACGGAGGGTACGGTCTCTAACGGCGGCAGAGGTTTCCCGAGGGGTTGTCGTGGTGTCTTGGGCGTGCGGGGCGTTGGATGGACCTCAACGCCTGCAGATAGTACGTGACCTGGTATCTGTGCGACGCCATCCCGACCCTGTTCCGCGTTATGGAGGAAACGATCCCATTCGGGAGTGATTGCGCGCAAGTAGGAGTCGAAGTCTTTCCGGCGTACGCGCGGAAGGTCCGCAGGGGGTACAGTAGGGAGCGCGGAGTGCGCCTTGGGAGGTGCAGACTTCTTGTGTGGGTTGTTCACCACGTTCGAGATAGCTATGGGGAAGCAATTGAAGTTGAACGCAAAACCGGATATTCTGAAGACGCACCATTGAACCCGTGTTTTGAACTACTCCACTCCGGTGGGAGCGTTCCTTGTAGGGAAGTCAAGGAGCCATTGCCATTGACATCGTACGGCGCGCCGGCACCCAGGTAGTCACCCCTCCCTTCAGTCGTCTCCGAAACACTACCAGGTCCTGGGCGCCGTTGGTCGTAGTTGAATCTGTACGAGCGGGAAGCAGCAAATGAGGGGAGTTCTCCAACAGGTGAGGCGGGGCGTGAGGGAGTTGACGCGTAGTCAGACATGAATCAAGCAAGTAGCCGGTACCAGCACGAGTCTGCACGTTAGAGTGAGTACACAGGTACAAATAGGCGTGCGTAGCAGCTTTCAGAGTCGCATGAAGTCTTGCAAGGTCGTCAGAGGAGAGTGGAATGCAAGACCTCGAGTCTCAGACCCGGCGTTCACCAGCGCATCTATGGGCGCTTCCTGCACACGCAAGGGTGCCTGGTTACGTAACCCCCTCTGTAGGCTCAGAGGCGCTCGCACTCGCTATGCTGAGCACCAGGAACATGGCCAGTTCACTGTCCCTTTCGCTCCCTCGTCCTGTCCGCCAGTTCTTCGGACTCTTCCCGCTTTACACCCACCCCGCTGTCGAGTCTTTGGACCATGCGCGCCGCATCACCTCGCCCACCCTTTGGATACATCCGCCCTGGAGCCCCGACGCGGATGTGCTGAGCAGAGACGTCGAGTGTCTCAAATGGCAAGCGTACCTCGCTCTCCGCGGCCTCTCAGACGTATCAGTCCGCTGTGACGTCTCTATCGACGGCGCTCTGGATGCACGGCTTCCCAATCTGCATGTCCCGCTGAAGACGTTGCCGGGCGCGTCAGACGAGGTCAAGGCATCCGACGACGGCGAGGGCGAGCTCCTTCCCGCGCACTTGATCCCAGAATGGGTAGATGGTCAAGTTGGTGCACTCGATGAGCTAGAGGGGTATGCGAACGAGGCGGCGAAGGATGAGAGTCGCGCGTGGGTCGCGTTGTTGGAGGGCAACGTGCATGCTGCTCTGGTACGCTCTCCCTTGACCTTTTTGCGCCGCTTTTGTCGACTTATGGGGTCGGTCTAGACCCTCACCCAACCCGCCTCGACATCGTTCCTCAGTCTGCTGTCGCCTTTCCAGAACAAGCCATGTCCGTTGGAGGCCGTCTTAACCCATCCCCCTGCCCCGCTGTTTGGCATCAGCTCGCTTCTGCCTGCCTTTGGGACGCATGTAGACGTCGACACCATCGAACAGCAGTACAAGGAAGCCATCGGGTCCCTGTCAGAACGGCTGGGCACTGACAAGTGGTTCCTCGGCTCATCGTAAGTTCGCATGATCCCCCCTCTTGTCGATGACCGACCGCTCACTGTTTCTATGTAGTTCCCCTACTGCGTTGGACGCGCTCGTGTTTGCATACCTCTACTGCATCCTCCATTCTACAGACCACACCATCCGCTTCGAGGTCGCCCGCCGGGTGAACCTCGTTGCTTGGGAACAACGCGTCCGAGCCCAAGTCTGCAGCGCATTCCGCACACCCTTTGCCACCCAAACGTCGTAGATTCATACAATACGGATATCTAAAGAGTACCGAGCGTCCGTCCACTCTGCTGGTGCCAACTTACATGCCTGAGGAACTGCTTTCTGGTATGTGTCACTGGCAAAACCGTCTAGACTAACACGCTAGGGCCACGCCTGTAACGCCAACTTCGACCCATCAGCATTCCCTGTGGGGGCGTGCTTGACGTCCCATTCGCCGCCGTTCCGTTTCCTGTTGTGCCTTGCACGTCCGGCCGCTCCGCAATAGTGAATGTCGCGCTCATGAAGAATGTCACTGGATCTTCCGAAGAGCCTGTAACGTTTGCTGCAGTTGCACTGCTCGAGCTGGTTGCGGTGGTGGTGGTGGTTGCGACGGCGGTGTCAGTCACTGAGCCGGTGGGGGTAGCGTCAGTTGTTGAACTCGTCGAAGGAGCCTCGGTCCCCGCCGTTGTCTCAGTGGTCTCGGTTCCGGTGGCGGTCTCGTCCGGGCTGCAGTCCGTGTCTGTTTCAGCAGCCGTGGCCGAGGAACTGGTGGTTGGCGGCGCCTCAGTGGTGGCGGGCATGGTGGTTGCGGCCGTCGTGGCGTTCGGAAGGTCTGTGGAGGTAGACGTTGTGGTTGAGTTTCCCGCGGCTACATCTGCTGGCAGTATGACGGCGGAACTTGTGGTGGACATGGAAGTGGACGATAAGGTCGTGGTGGTGCTGTTTGCCGCGGTGTCCGTTGTGGTGGCTGTCAGGTTGGGATCCGTGGAGATCGTCGAGCTGGTGCTCGAGCTGGTCATCATCCAACAGTCAGTAGTCGTCGCCGAGGCGTTGGTTGGTCCCGTCACGTTGATGGAGCTGCTTTCAGTCGAAGATGGGCTGTCGAAGAACACTTGGCCAACCGTGAGTACTTAGGTTTACATGGGTGGATATGTGACGAACTCACTTCTGATTTGGTAGTCTGAACCGTTCATGACCCACGGAACACGCACTTCGACGCGGCCCCGGGCGAGGTCGAAATCCTTGGCGAGGATTTCTACAAGAGAGACCTTTAGACACGCTCATATGGCCCATCGGATGGTACGCACGCGCAGTATCTTGGCCATTCTTGAACAGCCTAATGACTGGACTTGCCGCACCAGCAGGCAGCGCTCTCGTATCCCTGTCACGTCCGACGTCTTAATACCGGCTCTCTCCGTCACCAGAGTGGAACACGCACCAAGTCACGTTGTGCGAGTAGTCCCTATACCAGACGGAACTCGCGTTGGGGTAGAGGATGGAAGCTCCGTAGCTTGCCGCCACATGTTGGACGGCGACATCGAGTAGCGACAGTAGGGGTAGGAAGGCCGTAACGAAGTGCATCTTGGCGCGGACGAAGCGTGTGCGAGAATAAGTAGGTGTGTTGCGAGGCTTGCTCGACAGTGGTTTTCAGTGCTCATCCCAAGCCTCTCTCCTTTTTGAACGTTGCAGAGCGCCTTCGTTGTTTTATTCTGGAATCGTATAGCAACGCACTCGCGGAGACGATGTCTCCCTCCATTCCACCTCCTCTGTTATGGATACCCGCGCGGTCAGCACGCGCTGCGGCACAATAGCAGACCGTCGGGGTACTCGGCATACGTTTTTGTGTCAACTCTGCACTGATCTGGCTGTAGAGAGTGTCAGTGCTCATAGTCTCTTGCTGGAGCATATTCCTGAGTAGCGCTACCGACTGTGGCGCGAGTGCCGTCTGTGTTCTCCAAGCAACCTCTTCATTTCTTGAAATATATTATATTTTGACCACATCGCTCGGGCCTGGGACGACATTATTGCTGACGGACGACTACACGGAGCTCTTCTGGGCCCGTCTCTCTTAGTGCTTATTGCACCTATAGAACCTTCTTACTGTGGGATTTATCTCAAGCTTGTTACAGTAACTCCTGAAACCAATGTCATTGGCCTGCTTATCACACATAAGGGCGGATTAGAATTGGCATGACGCCAGCGCGCAGCTGCGCCGCGGCTCGTTGACGCTAGGGCTCACAGTTTGACGTTGTACCAGATGGGTTGCCCAGGTCGCTGGTCTCTCCGTTACGCATCATCGGTAGGTGAGGACTCATCCCCACTGGTGAGTCCATAGTCCTGTGAACGACGACCGCTGCTTCGAAAGGGGTTACTTTCTAGATCTGTGGTCCTTACGAGCACGATGGCACTGCGTCTCTCCGCTTTGAACTCGGATGTTCAGAGACACATCATATCCTTTCTCCCGTCACCATCGGACCTTGCCACTCTCAGAAGTACCTCCGTGAACTTTGTGCACCCCACGACATCTGCCCTCTGCGCTGTGACGAAGGACACACCCCTCCGGTGTGGGACTGACATAGTTGCCTTCTATCGTTTCCTACGAACTCGAGATCCATCTTCTCGCACCGCGGACCTCGTGAAGGAACTGCGATTCCAACTCGACCGTTCATTCTTACAAGCAGACGCGAGTTACCAGCTACCCGACGCCAGCCAGCACGAGGCCATCGAAGCCTTCACTGGAATCCTGGATCGCTGCCGATATCTGCGTCGTCTTCACATGATCCAATGGGACCCCCAAGTCCCTCCCTCCCTCCTGTTCCACGCCCTCTCTAACCTCACGTTCCTCGAAGAATTGATCATAAATCTCGATGAGGACGTGGAGGCCGCGGACCTGCTCCAGCTCGCCAGCCTGCCGTTACGAAGGCTCGCATGTCTATGCGCGCCTCGAATGGCGCCGCAGTTTGATTACTTTGCGGCGCTCGGGCCTCTGGCCAGGACCCTGGTAGAGCTAGATCTCCCACTATACGCGCACAAGTGCAGGTCACTCAGCGCGACGTTTACCGGGGTGCGCAAGCTCGCACTCTGGGTGCCCAGAGGACGCGCGTTCGTGCACGACCTCCATTCCGCGTTTCCCAACCTTTCCCACCTCACCCTGCGTGGCCAGTGCCCCTGGACCCATCAGCGCGGTATGTGGGTCGTTGAAGGCGGAGAGGCGACGAACGAAGCCATACGCAGGGAGCATGTCGAGCACTGGGAGGGGCTTTCCCGGCCTGTCTGGCCTTCTTTGACGGTCATCTGCGTTGAAGATCCGCGCACTGCGTACCTGCTGGGTCTTGACAGATCCGTTACGTCGCTATCCATCACGTGGCTCACGTACACCCCAGAACACGTTTACCGAACGGCGGTCGAGGATACACACCCGACCTGTGTCGAGCTCGTGATAGATTTTTTGACCTATATGGGATCCATGTCTGTCGGCGGAGGGCCGTACGCGGCATTGTCGCAGTTGGTCGATCTGCCGGAAGAGGCCATGTCGTCTCTGCGATACCTTGTCGTACATCTGCGGAGGTTCAACATACCATCGTTATGCGTGAACCACGAAGGGCCTGTGGTGAGTCCTCCAATCTTCGTTAGGCTAATCATGCGCCATGCAACTGACTTGGTTACGGTACTTCAATGAAATGCTCAGCACCTGCTAGCATCTGCCTTAGAGGATCTTCCCATTACGCATCTCGTGATCAAGCTCGATCTGGGTCCTGACTGTTTGGACACCGCGAACTATGATCACACGAACACCATCGTCGGCTACAGCCAAGATACCTACTGGTACAGTGACGGGGATGGGATTGGGCTCCTGGATGCTGCGGAAGCATGGGCGACTCTGATCGCCGGAACTTCCTCTACGCTCCAGTGGGTCACTGTGTACGTACCCCGGGACCGAGTTCGTTGTTGGGAGATCACCCGTCAAGCTGGAGGGGAAGAAGGCGAGTGGGATGCGGCTATGTGGGAAATAGACGAGGACGAAGCTTGGGGAGTGCTCTCGGCGGAGCCGTTGCGGGAGTTCGTCGATATCTAGCATCTAGCGCAATGTCACATTTACTATGCCAGTCACGCCGTCGCGTTTGCGATCACCTCTTCGGATCGGACCGTCGTACAGAGAGGCTTATCGCGGTAGAGCACTCGTCTTCTGGATGGGGCCAGGGTTCATGACAATCTGTGTCGGGCACTTTACGCATTAGGATGTTACTGTATTCAACGAAAGAGCGAGGATGAGGGGTTGGAGCCAGCCCAAACCCGTCGTAGTACTGTACGCGCAAGGACATCAACTTTCCACATGCAGTCGCACATAGAACGCCTTCTCGCAAACAGGGCAGCATGTCTTCTCGCCAAGTTCGCGCATGAAGCACCTGCGTAGCGAGTTTCAGTCGAAGTGGCCATGTCTAACATACAGTAGGCGACGGCCAACTTACCCGTGACAGAACAAGTGACCACAAGTTGTTGTGACAGGGTCGACACAGGGGTCCACGAGGCAGGACCGACAGTGCCAGGATGGCGTCCCTGCATCCTCCTGATGGACGGTGCCCTGGGGAGACCGAGGGGAAGGCCCTATGTCAAGTACAATGAACGGCGTGCCGACATGCGTGGTGTCAGTCGACTCTGTCTCCGATGGCAGAATGTCGCTGGGTGCCGGCGGGTGCGGAGAGCGCAACGCCTTACACGACAGATTGTGCTGTGAAAGCGATTCATGACTGATACGTCTCGGAATGGTACGAAACCGAAACTCACCTGAGCCAGGTCGGCCGCTGTATCGAAGCCGAGTTTGCATGGTCGGCACTTTGGATGCACTTTGGATGTCCAGAAGTGGTCGGCCAATGTCTCGGACGGGGCCAGACAGATGCCACACGACGTGCATGTGGAAACGTTTGCCACGTGCTAGAGGAGATTATTGTTCAGATTACTGAAGCGACCGGCATGGTAAGCGACCAAGACCAACCTGGGCGAGCTCACTATGGTTCGC
This sequence comes from Ganoderma resinaceum, assembly GCA_964023155.1. Taxonomy (NCBI): domain Eukaryota; kingdom Fungi; phylum Basidiomycota; class Agaricomycetes; order Polyporales; family Polyporaceae; genus Ganoderma; species Ganoderma resinaceum. The sequence goes on from OZ026794.1 coordinate 3,543,488, forward strand.
AAAGCGTAAGCGGCAAATAGGACAGAGGAATTTGAGTAAAGAGTTATTGGGATATTGAGGGTGGACCCCTCCTATAGGAACTTCCTGGCCACACCGGGTCACGAGAGGTCCGGGTTTGAAATGCACTGTTTGACGGTGCTATAGGAAATAAGCATGGACAATGTCGATGATGATCAGGACCTGGGCAACGAACACATTGCATGGCTGATACATACCGTCGATAGTTCCGAAGTAGATCTGAACCGCAACGAGCACTCTGTGCAAGGCACCAGTTGTTCAGGATGCCCAGTCGCGATCGCGTTTAGGTGGTCGTAGTAACGCTTCACTGTTTGAAAGCTCTGGCCACACTGTCTGCAGAGATAACCGAAAGACACAATGTGACCAGTGGTGGAAGCATGCTTCCTGGCTACTTTCTTGCTAGAGAAGTCTTGGTGGCAATGCTCACATCGAGCTGGGGGAACCATCATTGGAGGAGGGAGGGGAAGAAAGCGGCAATTCGGGTACTACCGCAGCACCCTATCCGTCGAACCCTTCCATACTTCTCCTTGCGCTTACGAGTCCTCAGCCCACAGCATTATCCACCTTGTAACATTGATGAGCACATCTTTGAGAGTCGAGACCACGGGAGTTGTAGACCTCGATAACAACGTGATGAAGGAGGATTTGAGCTTCAAAGCTTGAAGACGAGCAAGGGTCGACTAATTGAAGGGTGCCAGGGTCGAAAGTGCAGGTAAGCAAAATAGACGCTGTGTCACGTGAGCAGTTCTAGCAAGTGGTAGACAACATCCCCGAAAAGCACGGACTGCCTTTGGGTCCTAACCACCACCACCCCTCTCGTTCTCTTCTCTCCTTCCTCTTTTTCTTTACGACCGTCATGCCCTCCTTTCGTTGCACCATCTGTCTCGACACTCTTGATGATGCCACCAAGCCTATGACCACGCTGTGTGGTCATATCTACTGCCCGGACTGCGCCACTTTTCACTTCGCGCGCGAGGAACCATCTTGCGCGGTATGCCGGAAGCCGCATTCTCTCGACCAGATGATTCGTCTGTACCCAGACTGGGAAGATGGCGACGCGCTTGACGACGGGCGATCTACCGAAAGGGACGAACCCGTCAGCTCGAGCCCCGTGTCGGTTCGCAACATCGAACATGCGGGCGAAGAGGCGGTTGAATCTGTCAAGCAAGCCATAGCGGGCCGCCAGCAACCACAGGACGCGTTCCTGACGTATGTTTCTGTTCATTTCATCCATTTCGCCTACTGACGCGCTATTTAGATGCAACACCTTTGTGAACTCGGTGACCGACCGTGAGCGGCCACATATCAACACGGTACGCGTTTACACGCGTTTTCCACGTGTCCGCGTGCTCATGCATGTTCCTAGAAACTTCTGGTAGAGATTTCGTTCCAGCTGAACTTGCTGTCGACAGTGGGTGCTCGTGTGTAACATACCATTTTTCGCTTTACTCAACCACCTTACAGAAAATCAAAGATGATGCCGATCGCCTTAGGCGAATGAGAAACAGCGCGCAATCGGCACGCGTTAATCAGGCAAACCTGAATCAAGAGATTCAGAAACAGAAAGCCGAGATCGACACTTTGAAGAAGGAGAAAGGGCGCTTGGAGTCGCGGATCCTCCACCAGGAGGACCGCATTGCCCTGCTCGAACACCAATGCGCCTTGTCAACCGAGGACGCGGGCCGCCAGCGTGTCAAAGCCGGCAAGGCCATGGCTGAGCTTGAAGATGTCAAGCAGCAGTGCGACGAGTGGAAGCAGGCCGCCGTCAAGGCAAAGAAGAAGGTGCGCTATTGACGTTTTGCCATAATTCTGCTTCGCTGACAGAAGAACCCACGTATTACTCAGTACCATGTTCTCAAGAACAAGATCGAGGAGACGAAGCGAGCTGCTCGACGCAACCACCAGCACGATGCTTCGGACGACCTCGTCGTCGTCTAGGGATGAATACATTTTTGGACAAACACTCGGTCTCAGGATCGGATCATTATCATTACTGATACTACTGCTCGCATTGTCACCATTGTTGTCGCAATTACATCGCTATCCCTCTAGCCTAGGACTCAATATCGCTCCTATGTACTAGGAGGAACGTGTCGTTGAAAAAATGACCTACGGACAGCCATTACTCTGCGGATTACAATGTAATCAGGGTACGAACGAACCGGTCAAACCTCAAACCTTCCCCCAGATGGCCGCCAACCGATCAACCTCATCCCCATCCCGCCCCGCAAACCCGACCAACCCAAACCCGCTCGGCGCATCGTACGTAACGCAATCGCTCGTTGCGGTACCCGCTTGAACCGTCCGGCCGGCGCTCGTCGTAGCCTGCAAGTAAAAGATGCGCGTATGGTCGTTGTACTTGTCCTGACACAGATACATGCTGACGACGTGCTCGTCGCCCGCCAGCGCGATGCTCTGCGCCGTGCCCCCGGAGCCACCATGCACGAAGCCCGCGCCGTCCGTCAGGTTCAGCATGACCGCGTCGAGGCGCGCCGCGCCGCGCAGGGTGAGCGTCGCGCCGGCCGGCGACGGCGCGGCGGGCAGCGCGGGCACGTCCGAGAAACACGTGCCGTGCGGGCCGCCCCAAAAGTCGGACTGGCGGAGGCCGGCCGCGGCGGCCCAGTCGAGCGAGATGAGGATCGGGTTGTGGTCGGACAGGATGGAGCCGTTCGCCTGCAGGAAGTTGTTCGAGTCGTAGCGGAAGGACGTCGCGTTGAGCGCGAGCAGCCGCGAGCCGCGGAAGAAGAGCTTGTCGACCGTCTCGCAGGCGTTGGTCGTCGACGGGTTCGCGCAGAGCGATTCTACGGACGGGGGCGTGCCTGCGTGCTCGAGCTGGACCCAGGCGTCGGTGAGGCCGTTCTGGGTGGTGAAGAGCGCGATGTTGTCGGCGGTGCGCGTGTAGCGCGAGTTGGTGTCGCCGAAGACGAGCACCGCGTTACCGATGGAGTAGGCGTCGATCTGGTCCGCGACTTGCTGGACGTTGGATGTGCGCGCGGCCTCGTCGCCGTCTTCGATCCTACGGATGGATGTTAGCATGTATTCCACTGTCTGTTTCGAGGAGAAGTTGGTTTTATGACCCAATTTCGAAGAGCGTACGTGAAGAACAGAATAGAGGTGAATAAATAAAAAGGATTGATGCTTTGGAGTGCTCTCTTCAACGAATCCGAGTGCAGAATTTCACGTACCCAGCGTCAGTGTGCAAGTTGTAGGCGTCAATCCAAATACCGTCATCGACCTTGACCCGCATGAAGGTGAACCCCTTCGGTGTCAAGCAATCGTCGCCGGAAGCATCCGAACATTGATTCCACTCGATGCGCTCGAAATCGATCCAGTCGAAGTTGGACAGCGTGTTCAAGCCCGACCCGAAGGGCACGCCGCCGCTCGTCGCCGTCCGGTACGGATGGTTATCGTACTCGTACAGAGTAGCGTGGTAGTTGAAATCCTCCTGGACGTGGATGATGTCGTAGCCGTACTCGGCGAACTTGGTGCCAATGGTTGCGGTGTTGTTCGTTTTGTCGCCCGGGACGTCGTTGCTCTGCAGGATCTCAGGCAGGCCGGCGACGTTGAAAGAGAGCCCGGTGAAGGAGCCGCTGGTGGCAGCGGTGGCAGCGGGAATGGCAGCCAAGGCCACAAATGCGATGGACAGTGAGCGGGCCATTGGAGTGCTTGAGCTAGATAGAAGGAGCTGCCGGTGCTGGGGTCGCGAGTGCTGAGGTACCCACCGTTTTTATACCAAGTCGGCATCCTACATGCCAATACAGTACCTGTAGGCGAGGAGTTCTAGCGTGTGCGTCATGCATCCAATGGTGCCTGCCCATGTTTCGGCCGCCGGGGATTGAGACTTCTACACTCCTCCACGTACAATTCCTTACTCACCGTGTGTGACGGGATGGACCGGGCCCGGGATCGTTGGGGATTTCGGTAGAACTCCAGCAATCTCGTGCTGATTATCAGGGGCGGGGACAATGCCCGCGACATGGATTCAATGGGAAAAGCGGCCAGTTGCACGTGTCGCGGCTTGTTGTTAGGTTCGCCTTCTTGGAAGGCCTTCCAAGAAGGCTCTTGCGAAGTCGGTGACGGTGCGCTGCGGAGCGAGGGCCGGAGCAAGGGGCTCGCTCCGAACCTCAGTACGCTCAGGCTGTTGTCTGAGGCGGACTGGCTCAGCATCACAAAAAAATAGTGACCACTTCGAATGAGCAGTGGAAATGGTAGTTCTGCCTAGTGTTAATCTGGGATCAATTAGAGGTTGCAGCGGGAACCTGGTCAAGGGCTCCTACCACTATTGCCAGTTATGGCCGTAGCAATATTGTCAACCGTTTGTTGCGTATTCGCACTGTGTGTGAGGAACACGAGTATTAGCACTAACAGCGCGGAGACTAGTGGCAGACCGCGTTCAAGTTCGCAAACTTGAAGTTAGAGGTATAGAGAGACCCGGCATATGCCGAGTCCGCAGTGAAGCCTGATGGCCACTGCCACACTGGTGCAGGCTGCAGCCTCCAAGCTCCTCCAAGTCGCCGATCAATCCAAATATCACTTTCCGACTCTCCTTTCTCCCGTCCACGGACCACGAGCCATCTCAAAATGTCGCTCATTTGCAGGATCTGCCTCGATGGGCTCGAGAACAAGGCTGCTATGTCCACCACGTGTGGACACATCTTCTGTTCTGAATGCGCGACCCACCAGTTCGCACAGACTCACCCGATATGCCCAGTCTGTCGCAGGCCACAAACCTTCGAGCAGCTGATACGCCTATTCCCGGAGTACGGAAACACGTTTGATGATGGTTCAAACGTGCCCAACCTGCAAATGCCCCAACCGCATGCCCCACAAATGCCGCAGCCTCAACTCATTCCGCACCCGTACCCTGCCCCGGTTCCGCCGAGCCCACAACCGACCCCTCGAACTCAACCGCCCCCGCCCCTCCACACGCCCACGCCATCGCACACGCGAGACGTATCGATCCTCCGCATACCGCTGGGCACAGGTTCTGGTTTCCCGTGGTTGCGCGTGGGGTCCGCGCCGACGTCCGACCAGGACAGGACTGCGGTCTTCTTAGGCGTCGCCGCCTTCCGCAACGGCATGCATCCCTGCAAGATCCGGCCCAACTGCAGCCCCATGACATGGGTCTCGTATGGCGGTAAGGAGTACCCTCACACAGGAACGGCGTACGTCCTGCCGTTCGACCCCACCACGATGGAGTGGGTCCCCGCGTCCGACGGCCGCATTCCACGCGGGAGAACCCCAGTCGAGGGCGGGTACGAGCAGGTCGGGGGCCAGAGGCTGTTCCATGCCATCGCGCTGGTCCAAGGGGTGAAGGTTCCGGGGAAGACTGGGACGCACATAGTAAGCCGCATACTCTTGTTGAACGGTGTGCCCAGCGTGGGCGGAGCGCTGACTTGGCATGACCTGCAGAACGGAGCTAATGTGCCATTTGGGAATCGCGAGCATCAAGTTCGTAACTACGAGATTCTGTAAGGTGGCCCATGGGATCTAGTTTTGGCGCAGCTCGCTGACTTCTGCGTCCCGTCCAGGTGCTGGCGCGATTGAGAGCCATGAGGCGTGCATCGTGTTTTTGAGTGACCGATACGCTGCAAGCCTTCTCATGTCAGATCACTAAGCGTAGACCGAGAACATCACAGCATTTTCGTTCAACCCGTTGTGGCCGAGGACTGATCGACTCATAGGGCTGATATGAACGCCGTTGGCCCTTTCACAGGCACTGGAAGGGCTGTATCAGTCGGCACTCAAAGTGCCCGACGACTGCCAGCACCCACTGGATATCCAGCTAATCGATCACGTCATGTTCTTTCAATGATCATGCAGGCCTGGACGCTGTATGGCTGTCTGACTCCTACGATGTGGCTCTCAACAACGTGGAAGCAGCACGGTGGCGCAGGAGGCCTGGATCGTCGGCCAGCGACCCCAACGTCATTCTTACCCACACGTGCATGTCGTCTATCCAGGATTAGGTGCAGACTCCAGGGACGCGAGCGTATCGAATGTTATCAATATCCGTCTTCGAACTTCGAAGATGCGGCTGGAACCAGGTGCGGGAACTATACGCGATTAGAGTTCGATCTTTGCATAGCGTCGTTCGATTCTGAACAAGCAGGTGCGGAGACTATGCACGTTTAAAGTTCCATCTGTGCAGCACCCCGCGCGTTCTTAACTTACTGGTGCCGCGGTATAGGGTTTCCAATGACCTTCACCGCCCGCAGATGACTGACGCAGCGGAACCTTTTAGGGTCTGCCAGGATTCACTCTCTTCCGACGACTGCCCCGTGCCCATCTCAGTAGGCTTTGAATTTGCAACCCTCTCTGCTTTAGACCTTCCTCCGGAGCCGTGACCGGTTGAAGGGTACAGTACTTCGCTTGCCACCACACACCACCATGCGGCTGTCCAATGTGGACGCGGCATGGGAACGCCTCCCCAAGACATGAACGGCGGACTTCACGCGAACTGTTGCAGAGGACGATCGGCGCATGCGCGGCAGCCCGAACCGCGACTGTTATAAAGCATGGCCAAAGTCACACTACGGCACGTCGCCTCCTCCTACCACTGACGCACTGTCCACCCGATCCGGCCGCCTCCACCATGCCCCCGCCGGCCCTCATCTGCAGAATATGCCTCGATGCTCTGCACGAGAAGAAGATGATGAGCACGAAGTGCGGCCACATCTTCTGCTCCGAGTGCGCGGGCGTCGTGTTCTCGCGCACCCGCGTCCGCGTCCCATGCCCCGTCTGCCGAAAACCGAACACCTACAGCCAGCTGATCCGCCTCTTCCCGGAATGGGAGCTCACAGAAAGCCCTCCGACGCCCAAGCCACATCCACGCCCACATCCGAGTCCAAAACTCACTCCAAATCCCAATTCCACTCCTGCTTCAGGCGATGCGGTCGCAGCGCTACCCGACTTCGCCCTCACCCTCCCGCCCGCGTACTTCTACTCGGCACCCACGACGACGCCCACGACGGTCGAGCTGTACGTGCCGCTGAGCGTGCACCCCGAGTTCCCGTGGGACGCGGCGGGCGAGGTGCCCGCGTGGGACCTGGACGGCACGCCTGTCTACCTCGGCATCACGCTCTTCAACGGCGGGTGGCACCCGTGCAAGGTGAAGCCGTACGCGCGCTGCAAGGCGCGCGTCTCGTACGGGGGCAAGGAGTACGAGCACCCGGGCATGTGCCACCTGCTGCCGTTCAACCCCGCGACGATGGAGTGGGTCCCGACGAGCCACAGCCGGATCCCGCACGGGCGCCGCCCGGTCGAGGGCGGGTACGAGGAGATCGGGGGGGATATGCTGTACCACGCGCTCGCGACCGTGGATGGGGTGAGGGTCCCCGGGAAGGCGGGGCTGCATTTTGTGAGTCGTCGTTTGTGCTTTTGTCTTCTTCGTCTTCTCTTCTTCCTTTGGACGAGCGGGTCGTTTACGAGGTGGGCGCGGCTTATTGGTTTACAGGCGTACGGCGCGAGCGTGCCATATGGAAATCTGGAATATATCGTCACCAATTACGACATCTTGTGAGTTCAGATTGTGTTTTGAATGGCTACACGACCCATCGACCCATTGCGTGTCGTACATCCAGGTGTTGGCGAGATTACTAGGCGTCTGTTGCACAGACGAGCCACGCGTTTTCGTGAGGTCACCAGTGGTCGCCCGCAACGCCGATCGTGCGAGGTGGTCGGCCCTCGACGAGGTTTTCTTTCATAGGGGGAACGCACTGTCAGTTATCATTATTATCCCATACCCGCCATCGGATCCAGCCAGCGCTGTGCTATAACTTACTGTATCATATAGTACTTACTCTCCATAGATACCTGGATATGGAACGATACGCCGCCCAGTCATCTCCGTACCTTCAGACCCGCGCTTCTCGAAGTGAGATTTGAGGCACATTAACGGCCCGAACATCTTTTCCTTTCAATCTCCCGAGGTCCAAGCTTGCAAGCTGATCAAGCCATCTGAAGTCCCGCGGTCGATACCATATATCAAGGCGTCAAACCGGAAATCATTGCTCCAACCGCTTCGGAGTCGGCGATGGTGAGATCGAACCACAGCTATCGCGGCAAGACCGGCCTTAATCTCCACCGAACGCTCACCCCGTCCACATTTGCCGACCGCATCTATGACGTCCTGTCCCCTTTGCGGAACCTAACTCGACAACTATCGCCGCAGAAGCCACAATTACCGCCAACGGATGCGGCGATGCGCCTGAGTACGACGACGATCCTTCCACCTCAGACGCCAAGAACCTAATATCCAACGTTAAGCAAGCCGCAGAACGTTCGATGTGATCCCCTCCTCCCTTGAATGGGACTTGACGGACGCCTATGTGGACGGAGCAACGCCTATTCCTTCGGCTCTGTCAACCTGCCAGATAGGCACAGTACAGCAAGAAGGTACATCCACTCCGCGGTCTCCATTCCTGCTATGCCGCAACCACAGTACCTGAGGAGCGGAAGACCGAGGAGTTCCCAGGAGCGTAGGATTGTGGGCGGGTTGCGCTCATGCACGACCATATGCTCCTCTGGGTTTGCGGTTGGTCTCGTGGGGTGCCTATCATGATCCTGTGTCCGGAAATGCTCTGTTTTCCAACCTAAAATAGACGATGTAGGTCCCGCAATCCAAGTCGGATGACCGCAGGCGCTATCCAGGGGAAGGCAAGCATGCTGAGAAGAATGTATTCTCGACTCACAGTCATAGACAAAATACAGATCCACGGTAAACCTAGTGTTCACCAGGTAAAGCCTTCGTGCTTTTCACGGTATAAAAATGAGAGGGGCCTGCCAACATGCCTAAGGTTGGCGTCATCCACGATCCACCACTTCGCCTAAACGTGACTGATTGTGACGTTACGGTGACACCCTGTTACTCGAGGACTTACCCAAGCGCTGACCCAGAAAACCGCGCTTCCGCTCGACATGACAATAGGAGAGTTGGTTAGTATAGACAGGAGAAAGAACTATAGGTGCTATATGATGTAGGTGTACTATGTAGGTGTATCATAGTCAATAGTCGTTCAGCATGAATATGTAATGCCTGTGGCGCATGAATGGATGAGCCCCGCCAACTCCCAGTGGGTCCTGAAGGTCCCTCCTCAACCTCCAGCACTGCGGGGTATGAAGCACGACAACCTCAGAGGTCAACAATGCAGAGACAACCGGGCACGATCCATGTTATCCAAATACCCGTCCCCATCAGGCGTAAATGATTTGGATAATGACTATTATCCAGGGTCTATGCAGCGTTACATCAGGAATCCGTCCGGTACTTATCCGGACTTTTCGCTACTGAACGCCTTGACGTCACTTGATATCAACTGGCTTCAGCTTATTCTCTGAGATCTTCTGAATTCCCCTGCATCTCTTTCAGCATTCCGCGCTAGTTTGTGATGTCGCCATCAAAGATGCATCACACGGTGTCAGGCACACGGCAAGTGAGCCAAAACTATTTCTTGCAAGGCCACAACGCCCTGCCCTAAATCTCCGGAAATTTCCAGACCCGTCCGATGACCCCGACGTCGCCGCCAGCGTCGCATCAGGTCCAACCTCACCTTCTTCCCCGTCATCATTTCCCCTCTCTCGCTGACCGCAAAGGCTCATCCTTCCTTGTTCCTTCTCTCCCGAAGCCGCTCCACTCCCATGTGCACTTACTTCCACTGGACGCCGAGTTCTTACGTCTATAAACTTGCGATAAGCATACCTAAGCCGCTCTCGTCGCCACCGCTTTGGTACCGTTTCATGACCTGCAGGTATGTCGTGCAGTATTTAATGACTAATTTCAGTAGCTGTTAGCGCGGCGGATCCCCGCTCATCTGGGCGTGGATAATCATGCTGAAAACAGGCCTGTGGAATTTCGGTGAGTTCATGGACAGGTGTAAGGGCGCCATTCGAGGTTGTGATGAGGGATGCTGGGCCCAGTTGCATCATTGTGAGTTTTTCTTTAATCCTTCTGCGTGTCAGTCAGTAGTCACTGACAGGCATCCGCGGAAGGACTGCGCAGCATGCGAACTGACCGTGCGCCTGCCAAGCCCTAAAGCCGTACAAAAAGGTATGTTTTAGTCGCTCCTCTTCGCGGGCACTATATTTAATGATATCTTAGGCTTTGAGGCCCATTGGGAACCTCGGGGGAGGATGGCAACAGGTACGTACTGTGTGGAGGATGGATATGGGGACTTGGGGACGAGTGAGCCTCAGGATGGGTGGGTCCGGAGTCTGGGGTCGCGTAGGTACAGGGTGGAGGGCGATGTGGTGCTGCGTGCTCGGTGTCGGTGCCGCATGCTGTCTCGGAAGTTTGATCAGCACCTGTCAATGTGTTCGTAACGTGGATCTAGACGTATCGTAGCGAATGTATACTACTTATGCTGACTGGAGTCGACTTAAATGGTCACTGGGCCAGAAGACGAACCTAATGATTCAGGGGATTTCAGAAGCACTGGCGTCACCTGAATGTCGCTGGACCAGGTCAAATAAGTGATATCAAGGCTGCCAAGTGGATTGGACGGATTCCTGATGTACTCGTGCACCCCTCTCTCAGCTCAACAAAGGACTCTTTGTCTCGCACTAGTATATAGTCCAGGGGTCCTGTACCACAAGCTCTTGTCCTCTCGCCCTTGGGGGCTCGTACTCAGCGTCGAGCTTTCCTTTTTCCCTGCTGTCTTCCGCACCCCGCGTTCACGGTGTTGCTAACAGCAGCATTGGCGAATCCCGAGGACCACCAACTCTCGCAGTGCTGGTGGACGAGTGGCAACTCTCACTCTTGCGCATGCCCCACCCAGCCTCCCAGCACTTGGTGATCCGCTCACGTCCTCCGGCGATCCGCTCGCCAGCCTCCGAGGCGTCCTACACACCCCTTCGGGCCGCTCCCGCCGCGCCCGCTCGCTCCGCGCTGCCACTTCTCCGCTCTGCGCCTCCTCGCCTCGTCCTCGGGCCACCGCTGCCCTCTCAGTGGCGATCCGCTTGCCGCCACTCCTCTCCGCGTCGCTGCTGCCCGCATGCTCCGCGCTTCACTCCCTCCTCGGCGACCCGCTCGCCTCCTCGGGCCACCGCTGCCCTCCCATCAGCGATCCGCCGCCTCAGACTCGCCTTTCCGGGCAGTGCGATGCCAGCATCTCCGCGTTGCCACCACCGCCTGCCCTATTCATCATCTTCCAATCACTCCCATTGGGCCGATCCTCACGCTCAGCCTCCCAATCCTCCGGCTCTTCCCTTCGCTTTTCCCTGGCTTGAGCTCGGCCCACCGGTCGCGCGAGAGAGCGGTGGCGACGCGGTCTCGGTGGTCCCGCGCAGCTCCCTTAGCGCGCGCCCAATACCATCGCTTTCGCCCTGCCCGAGTATAGCGTGAATAGAGGGCGGGTTTTGGCATATGAGGCGTCTATGTCGCTAAGGACCACTTGTGCTCGTAAATCTATCTACATCTCGGAGACTCATCCCCAGCCCAAAGTTCAACCCATTTTATGTCCGTATAGATCATATCTATGAATTATAGGAACTCGTTTTTCCTTCTGAGTTCGTTGTTAATTCTAGATAGATTTACAAGCTTTCGTCACGGCTCTCGGCGCTCAAATAGGCGAAGTGGTGGATCGTGGATGACGCCAACCTTACACGCCGGAGAGCCTTGGAGTACGACATAAGTTGATGCATCAGCGCGATAGAATGAAAACACACCTTTCACCTAGCGTCCTTCTCTCTCTCCGGCTACCCCTGAACCTTATTACACGCGAAACAATTCCTCATGACCACCGACACGAGTACATACCTGCTCTGTAAACCAAGCGCGCGGTTGATATGAACGAACAAGCGTCCAGCGAGCAAAAAATTGTGTCGCACGAAGCGACCTGTTGGCAAGAACCACGCCGAACAAGAGTAAGCCCCATTGAGTTCGTGGGCTCCCCCCCCTTGTGGAGGGAGGAGCGCGTCCACGACCGCATAACTGTGTCTATGAGCAACATCTCGCAAGCGGCGCACCCCGAGCTCGGCGGCGGCGCTCGTCTCTTCGCGCCGCGCGCAGGGGCGCACCGCCGGCAGCAGACCTGGCTGGGGCGAGCCGCCTCCCTGTGTCGAAGGAGACGGACAGGGCACACCAGCCGTCCGCCGTCCGACCCCCCAAGCCTAACTGGGGGGGCTTTCCATCCAATGCGGACGGGGGCGTGGTCTGCGTCTCCGGGGACTTTCCCCACAGCTAGAGGGCGAGAGGCGCGAGGGCCTCTCTGTGCGTGAGCTGCGATGGCGGTCCTTCGTTCGGCGTGGTGTGGAGGCAAGTTTGGTTCGAAAATTTGGCGCGAGATGAGCGCGGGGGATGTTTGGGCGCCGTTTGAAATGCTACTCCGCGACGGTGATCTACGCGAGCTCGGCTACTCGCTACAGGATGCGAATTGGCGGCTGTCCTGAGTCCCAACACCAGAATCTGGGAAAACAATGCATTGTCTAGGTGTGGTGGATACAAATATGCAGTGATTCCAAGCCGGGGGCTCTCTAAATACTATGGATACAGAGTGTGATGGACACAACCGAGAGAGGTACGAACGAAAGGCTACAGTGAACCCAGGGGAGAATGGGCAGTAATGAGTACACAGAGGTCTAAAAATGAGAATGAGCGAGAACGAATGCATGATACAGATGTGTGGATGAATGGGTGAGGTGGTCCAAACTCTGAAACCGAAAAACCCCAAGTGGTAAACCGTCACCGACCAGGATAATGGAGGGACAGTCACCCCTCCTTCGTCTACGGACGTGCAACGCAGTCCGCCGCCACCTTATGCAGAGGCGACTGCTTGCAGATCATCATCGACGGACGTCCCGCCTCCTCCGCCTCCTCCCCATCCACGCGCTGCTCCCCATCCACGCGCTGCTCCCCGTCCACGCGCTGCTCCCCATCCACGCGCTGCTCTCCGCCCCCGGCCTCACCCTGGCGTAGAGGGTGCTCTTCCTCGTGCTCGCGCCCGCCATCCTTCGTGTACACAGGCAATGGCGTCGGGTCCTCGCGCCGCGCGCCGTTCTTGTAGTACAGCGTGTTGTACGCGGGCAGCGGCTGAGCATATGGCTGGCTGGGCACCATACGCACCGCGCCCGCGGAGAGGGGGCTCCCCGGGGCTGGGTCTGCGGCGAGCGCGGACGGCTCGGCGCGCGGGCAGAAGGGGCCGCTGCGCGGCATGTGGACGAACGTGAGTGGGATCGTGAACTTCAGCTCGTCCAGCGCGCGCTCCGGGGCCGCAGGGGAGGACGAGGGGTCAGCGGCGGAAGGGGCGGCAGAGGACGAGGGGAGGTCGTACGCGCACGCGAGCGTGATCTCGAGCGAGTGGCGGACAGTGAGGAGCGGGCCGCGCGCGGAGGGGCGGAGGATGGGGAGCGGGTGGTCCGCGTACTGCGGGCGGCGGCGGGCGTCGATGAGGACGTCGCGGACGGGCACGTCGACGCGCACGCGGACCCACGCGTCGCCCGCGTCCGCGAAGCTCGCCTTCACCGCGTCGAGCGCGAATTTGCCGTCGAAGCCCGCGGGGAGTGCGGAGAACGTGCGGAGCGCGGAGGTGTCCGCGGGCGGGTTGTAGATCAGGCCGCACTCGTACTCGCGCGCGTCGAGGCGGCGCGTGGGCAGCGGCCGGTTCGGGGGCTGTTCGGCGGGCGGGAGGACCGGCCATTCGTTGGCGTATTGGGTTGACATGGATGCGCTGTGTCCGTGTGGTCAGCCACGAGGGGGGGACGGAGGGTGCTAGGGAGAACTCACCGAACCACCTCGGTCTGGAAGACGCTCACGAAGAAACCGGGCGTTTGCAGACGCTTCCGGTCTTCCAGCGATAGGCCATCAGGACGAATCTTCACGATTAGAGGGAACGACCCCGCATCCATGGGAATGCGTTCTGGAACGACCGCCCGCATGCGAAGCTTGGAGAGTATCTCGGCAGGTATGGTCGCGCTGCTACCCTCCTTCATTGTCCCGAAGTATTCTACGCTCCGGAAGGGAGCATCGGGGAACTCGGAAGTGGCGAGCGTGCATTGCGGTGGTGGAATAAAGAAGCGGTTGATCGTGACGTTGACACTCTTGGCCTTTACTGTTTGCGAAGTTGGGAGCTTCATGTACTCGTAGCACGCTGTACGCCAAGAGGACGGCTGAGCTGGCTTGTCCTCACGGTACTTCGCCACGGGGGAGAGGCGGTAGTTGATTTCGGGCTCCTCGTGGGTTGAATCGCCGAAGGGTGTATTACAGGTCGGAGGGAGCCATCCGGGGAGGTTCAGGTTGAAGGTCACGTACCACTGCGCAGGGTTACGCGTGGTATCTTCGGACCAGGAGTGGCGGATGACGATCGGTTTATCGGTGATGAGTTCCTTCGAGAACTCTATCAGACGGCAGGCAGCGTGGCCTGTCTGAGGGGTGACAAGCTCGCTCTGACCCTCAAATGTGACGATGAGGGAGTCGAGGAGGAAGCTCTCTTCGGCCTGGGAAACGTCGGAGCAGAACCAGCTGGTGGGTGGTACAAGTTTCACCAGGATTTGTCCTGACAACGAGTAGGCCGCACTGTAAACAATGCATGAATATACAAGCGAATACGAAGAGGGATGAGGGACTTACTCTTTGTCGGGTTCGCCGTACATATCGACGCTGTCGAAAGGGAGGATTTCGAGATCGATCTTGCTAGGAGCCATGGTGAACGAAGTGAGCGATTGCTTCAGCGAGCCAAAGAGTGATGTGGAGGGCGAAGACGAAGTGGACGCGTATGGCGAGTCGTAAAGCTCATCGTATGAGGGAGGGGGCGAGGTATAAGACATTTTGAATGATAAAAGATCGGTGGAGGATCCGAGAGTTCACAAAGAGAAACGGTCAAGCCGTAAAGGCAAAGCGGGAGGCGGCGGGAGGGCATATATAGTGGGCCTGGCGTCGCTTGAGGGCGATGGCCTGGGATAGGCATTTCTTTTGTTGCAGTGGCCCTTTGTTCAAGGTGACCCAGAACGGCTCAAGGACAATCGCCTTGGTGGTGACGTAAGCGAAGCGTCGGTTCTATACCGGGCGCTGTCGTCCATGGCGGTCACTGAGCAGAGATGTCGCCTTCGCTTGAGGATAAAGCTCGCCCACAATACTGTCGGTGAGAAGACGAGGGAAGGCTGCGAAGGAAGATGAGACTCATGGGAGACAGACGGGCGTAGCGCTGAATAGAGCGGCCGGCGCTTGAAAACAATAACAACAACAATAACCTTACCCGTATTGAACAAGGTTGCTTCGATGAACACTTGGTGCAATGTGATATCCGACATCTTGTTAAGAACGTAAGGATCGTGTATAATGAAGTCGACGGTTACGGCTAGGTTGAAGGTACAGTATCTTACGTATGACAGCGATGGACAGGTCACAGCTCGGGTCCTGCAGCGTACTGCTACAAAAGCGCTTCATCGATGGCGCTCTTTCTGAGCACCGAGTTCGCTGACCGTGGAGATGAGCGGGATCTAATGAGGCATGAGCGGGGGATGTGGTCGAGTTGAGAGCTCGGAGAGTGGGAGGTGATGGGTTGGGGAGGCAGTGCCGGAGCGAAGAGGCGCCGTGATTGGCTGAGAGGGGAGGAAGACAGCAACGACTCTGCATTCGACGACCACCAGCCGTGTCGTGGCAGCCCTCTTCTCCATCGTCCTCATCGCACCCGCCAGTGACCTCTGTACCAGGTACGCCCCGCGTCCGTAGCTCCGTCCCTCTACCCTTCCTCCCCCTCCTTACCGTCCCCAATGCGTTGCCCCAGACACACACATCCACTCCGACTCCTGTCCTGTCCAAAGCCTCCATCCCCGTCCCAAGCACTACGCATCCCTCCACTCCCCCGAGGCCCTGAGGTTCCGTCTGAGCATACCTGACCACACTGTTGTTTCTCGAATCATGCCAGAAGCCGACATCACCCGCAAGCGCTCCCGATCCCCGTCCGACACTGACCAACCCAAACACAAGCGTGCCAACACTGGCATCCCTGCGAATGACTCCCATCGCTCTAACCGCTCCTCTTCCGTCTCTGGTGACGTGAAGATGGAACGTGCGGACGACACCGCCGCCTCCACCCCCGATGCCAAAGGCCCTCCCGATGCTGGCCCATCTGTCGACGGACTCGAGTCGCGCGGCGACTCGGTGACGATCTCCGGGGCCCCTGGCGGCGCCGCCCCGCCCACGCCCACGGCGAACATCCACATGCGCTGCCTCATCGTCACCCAGGATGCATCCATCATCATCGGCAAGGCCGGCTCACACGTCAACGAGATCCGGGAGAAGAGCGGCGCCCGCGTCATGGTCTCTGAGAGCATCCCGGGCAACCCTGAGCGCATCCTCAACGTCAGCGGCCCCCTCGATGCCGTGTCGAAGGCGTTCGGGCTCATCGTCAGGAGGATCAACGACGAGCCCTTCGATAAGCCCTCTGTCCCCGGCAGCCGTGCAGTGACGATCAAGTTCATGATCCCCAACTCTCGCATGGGCTCCGTCATCGGCAAGGGCGGAACGAAGATCAAGGAGATTCAAGATGCTAGCGGCGCGCGGCTTAACGCCAGCGAGGGGATGCTTCCCGGCTCGACGGAGGTGCGTCCCATATTGTTGTTGCCATGCCGCTCTGTCTCATCGGCAACGCAGCGGCTTCTGAGCGTGTCTGGCGTGGCGGATGCAATCCACATTGCGACGTACTACATCGGGAACATCCTCATCGAGGCGAACGAGCGCCAGCCATCGTCCTCGTCGAATCACTCGAGCTACCGTCCTACGAGCACCTCCCGCCGACCACCGTACATGGGGGGGTCGTCCTATGTTCCCGGCTACACGCCCGCGCCAGCCCACAACCCTTACGGCGGTGCTCCTTCTCAGCTCCAGACCCAGCAGATCTACATCCCCAACGACCTGGTCGGGTGTATCATCGGAAAAGGTGGTGCGAAGATCAACGAGATTAGGCATATGAGCGCGAGCCAGATCAAGATCATGGAACCGGGCGCCGTTGGGGTTGGGATGAACGGGGCACCGGCGCCCGCTGGGAGTGAGGGCGAGCGGCTGGTCGTCATTACCGGCCAGCCGGCCAACATCCAGATGGCTGTGCAGCTGCTGTATTCTGTGCGTATGATCATTCTTTTGCATCCTTCTACGTGCTGATGTGAGATGCGGTGGTCTATCAGCGGCTCGAGCAAGAGAAGCAGAAGCAGCTCCGGCAGCAGACGGCCCACGTCTAGGAGTATGCTACAGCAGTCAGTCTATGGAAGTACGTTTAAGTATATCCCTTTTTTCCGTCCCATGGCGTATGCACGTTTTTACGGCCAGTCTCCACTCTTCCTTCGGTTTGTTCCTAATTTCCTTCAAAATTTGACCCCTCCCCCATCCCCATCCTCCCCGGAGTCATTGCACAACCGTAGTCTCGCTCTTCTCCCACCCCCGCACCCCTCCCCCCTCCCAATTGGTCTCGTCTCATGCAGTCCCGTCATCGTCTGTCCTCCTTAGTATGCTGTCCGCTGCTCTCCTAGCGTATTTAATCGGAATCCACCGTTTTCCCCGGACATCCATCCCACACTTCACCTCCCCATTCCGCCCGTCACCGTCCGTCTGGCATGTCTGCTGTTTTCGTGTCGTCGTGTCTTCGAATCGCGTCGTTCTGGCATCAAGCTTCCCCATGTTGTCGTCGTCAGTTGTCTTATACAAGCTGTCTGTCTGCGTGCATTCTTCGTGCGGGACTGAGGGAGGGGGGCGGTATGTCACGATGTGACGGTCATGCGTGTGGCTGTGGCTGCTAGCATTAAGAGTGGGTAGTGACGGAAGTCTTATGGTGCGTTCTTCAGTCCTCATTTCGTGTATAGCTCAAGTTGACGTTCGTTTGTAGTATTGGGTGATCATCGACCTGAAGTTCCTCTTTCGTCTGTAGGGGCTAACTCTAGATGATATCATCGAGTATCTTCAGGATAGCGTACTCCTGAACTCCTAAAACTGCCAGGATCTGACCTTGTTCAACAACCTCTAACCACAGCCCGAGCAAGTCCGCTTTCCCCAACAGTAACCACCAATGACGGCCTTGCCTTCCAAGGCCGAAGCGGAAAAGCTTCTTCTAAGCGACGACAACTTGGCGGTTCTGAGCCTGTACGACTCTGTTGTGCTTCCAGCGGAGCGGGCGGCGAGCGAGGAGGCCACCGACAGCCACAAGGCGGCGCAATTCCGCGTCATATTCGCCCGCATCGTCGGCTATCTGCTGCTCTACGCTCCGTCCGACCAGGCGCGCGCTACCGTCCAGGGTGAAGTCGAACGTTGCAGGGACGGAGAAGAGGAAGACCAGAATCAAGCCGTCTATGATCTAGGCAAGACATACCTCATGGATCTCATCCTACCCATGTGTAAAGCAACTCCTGCCTCTGTCGAATCATTTCTTCACGCCACCACAGACCGGCCCAACTTGGAAGATGCGACCCCCCAGCCGCTGTTCATAGAGTACGGGGATGCTTCCTTCCAGCGCATCCAGGACGCGGCCCTCCAGAGCCAGCCACAGCGTCCGCGCACCGTCTCCACGGCCAAGGGCTTGGTGCGTTCCCGCCTCCCGCTGACGTCATATATAAGCATGCTCGGCCCCGCCCACCGCCACTGAATGTTGAATATTGGACGTTGGATAGGCCCTCATACGGGACGGCTTCCGCTGCATGCTGTCGCGCGTCGGGGACGCGTTCGCGGTGCACCGCGGGGTCATCCCGCTCGAGCCGCAGGACTCGCCGTGGGTGCACGCGGTGTGCTGCCACATTTTTCCTGCCGCCCTGGAGCTCGAGGACGTTGGGGAGGATGAGTTAGGGACGGTTCAGAGGGTATGTACTTATGTGTCTAAGTAGATCTGGGCCCCCCGACGTCCATGGGTGCCTGCTGCATACGGCGCACCTTTGGCCGCTGGAGATATCGTGCCATGCTGTGCTGACGGGTACGTTCTTGCTTAGGAACACGCGGCGGCGCTGTGGGCGATCCTGGGGCGGTTCGGGTACGAGCGGATCCACGACGAGCTCCGGGGGACGGATATACACCGCCTGGAGAACGTCATGACGCTCGTGGGGGGCATCTACGTCTACTTCCGGAAGATGTACCTCTGGCTCGAGGCGGATTCAGACGACGGTACTCGTGAGGTGCGCACGGTCTCGATCCGATTCCCCGCTCTCGAGCCGCGCAACTCGGGCCTGTACGTATAGTATATAAGCTGACCTCGACGTCCGCAGCGGGATTGCTACCGCGTTGGGGCGTCGACGCCGCTGGTGCTTCAGGGCAACGAGCCCCCGATCCCGGAAAGGGTGCAGTTTGTCGCGCGTGCGAATGCGAACCTCCCGCTGCCGGACCCGACTTATCTGCATGTGCACGCGACGTGCTGTCGTGTCGCGCACTTGTCTGGGGCTTGGCGCCAGCTGGAAACGGTATATGAAGAGGGGTTGGAGGCTGCGATGGGGGAGGGGGATGGGGATTGGGATGGGGCATATGGGGATGAGGGTCATTGGGGCCCCCGTTGAAAAGAAAAAGGAGACGAGGCGCCGTGGGATTAGCTTCGCCGTGTCGTCTCGGTATAAGTACGTGATGTGTGGTTTGCTCGGTGTCGAATGTCAAACTGAGCGGGTTGAGCGGTCGCGCGACCCACATGTACCGTTATCTGAAAACGTCAATCTGAATCCGATATCGTACACTATACATATACCGACTTGTAACATTCGTCGCACACTATCATAGTTGCACCTAGTGTCCACCCTTCTCTGTGGGTCAGTATCCTATGAAGTTTGCTTCCCGAGAGGGAATTTTTCCAGCACCTCCCAGCCATCCGCCGGTCCCTCACATCTGACCAGCCAAATCTCCTTGCACTCGATCTGTCGCAGTATATGGGGGGAGGAGCTGCATTCGTGCGGCTCGCTGCCAGTGTGGCACCCGAGTCCAACTGTACCGTCAAGGTCGGCCATAACGGATCGCGAGTCCGCGACGAGCGCCCCGATAACGCGGCAGTGCGCGTGCAGGTCCTGCAGCGTGTGCACCCTGGCGTCTTTGTCCGCGTCGTCTATGTAGTACAGAGAGAGATGCGGGATGCGGGGGATCGTAGCGGCGTCCCCGAGGGCCGTGCGGAGGTTAGAGCGCAGGGTCTCAAGCGGGGAGCCGGCGGGGGAGTGCACGGTGACGTAGACCGACATGAAGTACTTGTCGCCCACGTCTACAGACTTGAACCGTACGGGGACGGTGGGCTGGTTGGACGGAAGCATGGCGCGGAGGGTGGCCGCGTCGGGACCTGTCGCGAGGGTGATGTGCGGGTGGAATGTGGGGAACGACGAGGATGAGTTGGTGGGGGAGGTCGGCCTGTTTTGCATGACTAGTTTGATCCTTTCCGAATCCTCTTCGGTAGGGACGAGCCAGAAAGAGATCCCTGACAGAGTAGTCTGATTCAGCTAATCATTTAGAAGGACGATGTAACGGACAACGCTCACCCATTGTGATATTGATCCTCAATCAATTAGCAAGCGATGAAGTGCGTAGATCATGGAACGATATATCTTGGTGCAGGTACAAGGCTAAAAACAGTGGGGATACACTTCTCTCAGGGTAAGTATGGGTAACGTTTTGACAGCGTGGGTGTTAGTATAGAGACGGTCCTGGTCCCAGTATTATCATTGGATCATGACGCGCAGTAGGTCAACTACACGTGACCGCGTCGCCGTCGTCAATTCTCATCGTTCCTGCAGGAGGACTTCCTCCTTATTTACTCCCAGTTAACTACCCTCTACAGGGCAGCTAAGTAGGTAAGTTCAGCATACCCTGACCGCCGGGAGCCTTGATGCTCATATCTACATAGGAGCGTTGCAGAGCACCCCTGAAATATGATACAGAATCATCGGCAGGACCGCTGACGAATTTACTGCTGGACTGACTCCGAGAGAATGAGGGGATAACGATGAGGAGCTTGTCAACTAACGCTTGGTAATAAAGGTACTCCTACTCCTAAACCTGCTTTCCTGCTCCGAGACCTCATCTCCCAGCGAGACCCCTTTTCCCGAACACTTCAGAGCGATGACGGCTCTACCTTCCGCAGCCGAAGCGCAAAAGCTTCTACCTAACGATAACCCAACCGCTCAGCACCTATATGATACTGTTATACTCCCGGCGGAGAAGGCGGCGAGCGAGGCCACGGACGACGGCGCAGCCTTCCGGACCGTGCTCGCCCGCGTCGTGGGCTACCTCCTGCTCTACCCCCCGTCCGACCAAGCTCGTGCCATCGTCCAGCGTGAAATAGAGGCCTGCAAGGACGAGCGCGACATAAATGAAGCCCTCTACGCCCTGGGCGGCATGTACGTCAAGGATTTGATTCTGCCGTTCTGTAAGCCCGGCATGCGAGCGCCGCCCCCGTCCTTGTATTTCTCAAATTCGTTGCCTGACTCGGGTGCTACCACCATGACAGTCTCTATTTTGGAAGAGATGACCCCCCAGCTGACCGGGGTGGGATCGCGCGATTCTTACGAACATATGAAGGAACGTGCGCGCCAGGGACAGCTTGACATGCCCCGGGATACCGCCGAGGCGAAGGACTTTGTGCGTTATCTTTTTCTACACGGTTGGAGTCATTTGTCGAACTCTCCAGTACAACATACTCAACGACATCCGAATAGGCCCTCGCACGGGACGACTTCCGCTGCCAGGTGTCGCGCGTGGCTGACTACCACGCGATACAGGGCGGGATCATCGACGGCGCGAGAGACCTGGAGCTGCCAAGACCCGCACGGCGATCGTGGTGTACGAGCGCTGATTGCTGCCACATCTTCCCGGAGGCACTCGAGGTTCATACTCGGGAGGACGTCGACTGCAAGCCAAACATTGTCACCAAGGTCCATGTCGGAGCCTTCTGCGAGTGACTCAATACGAGCCCATGCGTGCTCTCCTCCTAAGCGACAGGTCGCATACCATGACTAACTGATGGCGACCCTTTCTAGAATCACGCAGAGGCATTTTGGGATATACTGGGGCGGTTTGGGTATGAGCACATCCACAACGAGCTCAAAGGGGCCAAAATACACCACCTCAAGAACATCATGACACTCGCAGCGGGCATCCATAGCCTCTTTCGTTCGTTCGACATCTGGTTCGATGGCGAGCAGGACTCCGAAGGAGACGGCCAGGTGGGAGTTTCTCTAGCGGGTTCTACTCCGCGCCTAGCCCCCCGTATACAGCACCATGACCTCTTCTACTCCTACAGGAAAACTGCTACTGCGTTGGCGCATCTTTGCGCCTACTGTACGAGCACTTCGACCCCCCGATCCCGGAGGGGGTGCAGTTCATCGCGCACGCGGACAACTTCCTGTTGCCGAATCCGGCTTATCTTCACGTGCACGCTGCCTGCTCTCGCGTCGCCTGCTTGTCGGGAGCCTGGAGGCACCTCGACCCGCTCTACTGGGAGGAGTTGAGGAGGATAGAACTTGAAGGGCGTGCACCTGTGGATGGAGATGCAAATGGCCCTCTCCTCCCCGAATTCCCCTAACCTTTGGCCTGCTGTACATCCCAGGTGCCGCTGTCTGGTGGGCTCTTTCGTTAAAGTTGAGTTTCAAGTCTTTGGCCTAGGGGGTGAGGTGGGAAAGATTTTGGTCCAGGAAGAGGCCATATTGTACAGATGGATGCATTGAGCTGCCGGTAATAAAAAGTAGGGAGAGATGGTACAAACGTTTATGACTACATAACGACGATGACGGGAGGTGGATGCAAAAACGCGATGTACAAATTACTTGTTCCGCTACAGTGGTCTGCCGAGAATATATAACTTGACGTACGGAAGCCCAGGCCGTGCCAATGCTTTTGACATGGGCCTCCGAGCTGCTGCCCGCGTGTGAGGTGTTGGGATTCTCCTTGTTGGCTCATTCCGCTTAGTACTTTCTCACAGCGCATGGTTCAGCGACCCCAACAAAACATTGACATTTCAGCACAGTAATAGTGAAGCGTCACTGTGACGGCGACTCGAACGCACAGGCAGGCCGGTAGCACAAGTATCTCAGCGCACGCTCCGCCTTCCCGTCATCGTCCAGGGTCGGTGCATCGTTGAAGGCCAGAAAAGGTAGTCAGCTGCCCCGGAGAGGGTCGCGACGCGGCGGCAGGCGGTATGGATGTGGAGGTACGCCGGATCGGGTAGAGGGAGGCCGTCATGTGTGGCGTCGGCGAACCGGACCTCGTGGGGGAGGCCCGACAGGCCCAGGACGCCGTACCATTTGGGGTCCGAGACCGCGATGTGGTAGCTGTTTGCGGGCTGCCGGAGCGATGATTAGGGTTGAGGCGACGACATGGGCAGGTGGTTAGCCAGCGAGTCGCGCCGGGACAGTACGATCGGAGGCCTTGCGGCTTACCTTGCCCTCGGCCTTTTCCAGCCACATAACCATACAACGGAAGGCGGCGTGGGGGGTGCTGTCGAGCGTGAGGATGTTCTCCAGGCGGTGCACCCCGTCGCCCCTGAGCGCGTCGTGTAGGTGCCCGTACCCGAACCGCTCGAGGACGCGCCACAGCCTCGCCGCCACGTAGTCCTCCTAAAAATGAATGCGCCGGTCCGTCAGATAAGTCGCACGTCCGTGTAGTATGTATGCGCGGACGCATGGCATACTTACCCGGGTAGCCCCATCCCTGCCCACCGGGCGCGTCTTCCCGAGCACCTCGGGGAATATATGGCAAGGCTCGGTGAGCGCGGCCCTGGCCGTCGGCTCTTCGTCCGTGAACCGGCGGACGCAAGCGTCGTACTCCATCATGTGCGTCACCATGCAGCGGCTGTCGTCCCGCACGAGGGCCTGTGCACGTTCAGCCGCCTAATGTTAATGTTTACAGCGAAACGGAAACAGAAACGGGGACGCACAAGGGCCGAGCGCCGCAGTTGTCCCGGGGCCAGCTCGCGCGACCGCGACACGCGTCCTCCTTGATGCGCATATACGAGTCCCGCGAGACGGAGGGCACCGGCCGGGGCGTCCTGTCGTCCGTTTTCGCGTCTGTGAGTTACCCACGTCGTCAGGGCTCAGCTTCACAACTACTACAGTAGCACCAACGTTACAGAGACAGAGAGAGCGGACTCACAGAACGGCAAGACGAAGTCCATGACGTACATCTCGCCGAGGTCGTACACCGCTTCGTTCGTGCCCCGCTCGTCCCCTGCGCGCCGGCAGTGTTCGACCTCTCTCAGGACGACGGCGCGCGCCTGGTCCGACGGGGGGTAGAGCAGAAGGTAGCCGACGACGCGGGCGAACATGGCCCGGAAGCCCGCGGTATCGTCTGCGCCATCCGCGTCACCGGTAACATCCATCGCCGCTTTTTCCGCCGGGAGCACGACGGAGTCGTACAGGGCGAGCGCGGCCGGGTTGTCCGCGGGCAGGATCTTTGCTGCTGCAGCTTTCGAGGGCAGGGCGGTCATTGTGATCGGGCACGCTGCTGGAAGTTTGGAAGTGTCTAAGGGAGGCGAGCGCGGTAGCATGGTGAATCATTGAGCTTTAAGTGGTAGGGTTAAGTATAGGATCCGAGTACACAGGGGATGTACGTACCTCTCCGAAAAACCTCTCCGAAAAACCCTCTCCTATCCCCCTAACCATTGCAGTCCATCGCAGCGTGCGTGCATCTTCTTCAGTCAGTCGAGTCAAGGCGAATGAATACAGCGATCGACGTTCGAGTTTGTATGTAGGGCGTCGAGCAAAGAGTCGTGGAGGCCTTCGGATGGAGTAATATACAGGGATGCATTGAATTGAGCTGGATGCCGAAGAGTAGGGAGAGGCGGGGGAGCGTGACAAAATTTAAAACTACAAATACTACGTACGTATATCAACAGAACCTGCGAGCGAGCGAACGAGCATGCGATGATGTGTATGTGTCTGGTCTGGTGTTACAAGCGATCAAGCGAGCAAAAAAAGTAAAAAAAAAGTAATATACACGTTACCGCTGCGTTCCAGTGCGCCGAATAATTTAACCCCCGCGAGAACAGAGCCAGAGCCTTCAAGCACCGCGCGCCGCCTTGCTCTTCAAGCTCACCCACGAGTCCCCGCCCTCGTTGCTCTCGACGTCCGCCTCGCTGCCCGTGTCCGACGAGTTGTGCTCGTGCTCGTGCTCGCTCTCCGCCTGCTTCCCAGAACTACTCGAGGTCGCGGCGGCGGCGGCGGGCTGCGGCCTCGGAACCTGCGACGGGGCGGGGGCAGGAGGGGCGGGGGCGATGACGTGCGGGGGGATGGGGAGCAGCGCGTTGCGGATCGAGGTGAGCAAGTACGGGAGGTTCAGGATCGCGTCGAGCACGATCGCCGGAAGGTGCGCCGCCGCCGCATACGTGCCCGCTGCTCGGTCGAGAACACACAACACAGCGCCACATCCATAAGTGAGCGAGCTCGAACGAACACAACGCCGCACGAGGGACGTACCTCCGGCCCCGACGACGACGCGGTCGCCGCGGACGAGCTCGCGCAGCCTCCCCAGTCCCAGGCGGAGCGCGACGGCCGACAGGCCCCTCTCGCTCTTCTGCCCGTTGCTCACGACGTCCACGACGGTGTCCACGAACACCGCGACGTCGCTCGGCCGCCTCCGGAGCCCACGGTGCTCGAGCGCCGCGCCGAACGCCGCACCGTACGCCGCCTGTTCCCCGGGCGTCCACCCGTCCACCGCGCCCTGCCCCAGGCCTTCCACATCGAGCGACTCCCCGATCGCCCCGACGTCGACGACGGTGACCTTGATGTTGCGCATCGCGTCCGCCGCCTCCGTGCTCGCCCCGGACCCCGACGCGCGGATCTCGCGGCGGAGGACCTCGACCGCGCGGAGCGTGGCCGCGGCGCTCATCGCCTGCGCGCCGGCGAAGGGGAGCCCGACGCGCGCGTCCGTCGCGGGGAGGCAGACGACGATGCTCTGCCTGCTTGTGCCGTTCGCGAGCGCGTCGCGGGCGCGGGCGGGGGACGCGCGGAGGAGGGGCAGGAGCGCCTGGAGGACCTGGAGGGGCACGATGTGCGTCGCCTGGAGGTACGCGGCGTACGTGCTGCGCAGGCCTAGCTGCTCCAGGGGCGCGGGCGGCGGGGCGAGGGAGGGGGAGGGGAGCGTGAGCAGGGAGACGACGGCGTGGACGTGGATGTGCGCGGTGGGCGGCGCGTGCGGGTCGCCCGCGGCGGTCATGGGGAAGCGGCGGGACATGGTCGAGGCGAGGGAGCGGAGGAAGAAGGGGACGATCTCCGGCTGGGGCGGGGTCAGTGGGGGCCTTGGCGGAGGGATGGGGGGGGGCGTACCTCTGTCGGGTCGAGGACGAGGGCGCGGACGTATCCGTGGCATTTGCTCTCGATCTCGTCGACTGCCTCGGGCGTAGAGACACTTGTGATCACGATGTAGCCCTTCTTTTCGAGATCGAGGATGAGTGGGAGGCCGAGAGGAGAGTCTCCTCCCAAAACGACTGCATGATGCCCCGCGTTAGTAACCTAAAGGGACGCGAGCCAAGAGCATGCTCGCAGGTTGCTTGCGCCTGAACTATCTAACTACGACTTTGTACCGCATATATGCGCCAGCAAAACAGGGAAAGAGGTGTGGGTTCTGTCCCGCAAGCTTCCGGCGGACATGCTCTCCGCTACCATGCTACGAGACATAAGGACTCACCGATCACTTGTCTTCTCTCCGTACTCGTAGGAGCGACATGCCTCTTCGCTCCCACTCTGGTCCTACGACGCAATCGAGGAGACGTGTAGCCCACGAGAAGGCCTGCCCCTACGACTCCAATCCCGAGCCCTGCGGCGGCCGTCCAGGGGTGATCGGCGACCCAATCGGCGGTATTTTCCCACAGACCCTTTGGAGGAGGTGGAGGTGGAGGTGGTGGGGGCACTTCAAAGGCTCCGAGGCCCTTCAAGCTGGCGGGGACGGCCTGGGGACTATGGCGGAGGACATCCTGCCAGAGTCTGTTGATAGCTTCCGATACCTGGCCGAGGTCAGGAGTGGCTGCTGATAGGGAGGTGACGACGATCTGCTCGACGCTGTCGAGGTATGCGTCGATCTGGTCAATTGTAGGGAGGACGAGCATGGTGTACAAGGTGAGTAGGAGAACGTGAACGAGGACGGGAGACGCAACTGGGATTATAGGGGTCTCCACTGCGGCCTCGCCGATAGGGAACGCGTTCTCCGGCGTCAACCCGTTCGTCCGCGCGGCCCGTGCCGTTCGGGGTGCCTGAGGTCTTCTCTGAGTCCCACCCCCTTTACAGCTTGCACAGTGAGCCTCTTCTCTCACCTCGACTTGCTTTGGCTGAGAGACAACTTTGTTTAGAGTCTACAACCGATCCGATGATGCCGTTTTGAATCCACTCGGTCTTCCTCACTGGAAGGGTGTACACGTGACCGCGTCTTTGGTCTGCCCTCTGGCACCGCTTGGTGCAACGCGTGGCGCGTGTCAGCACGCATTTGACGTGCTGCGTCGGACGGTCTCCGAACGTCCGTTGTCATCCCGCTGTCGTCCGGGACTCTCGCAGGACTCCCGGTGGGTCTCGTACCCTTTTGGAGGTTCCACCGCACCATCGCAGAGCAGCCTCTAGCAGTCCTTGTCCCAGGTTGGACTTTATTGGGTTAGAACATACCTTCTGACCTGTGGCAGCCGACGGAGGCAATCAACGCTGCGAACGCAAGACACGTTCGCGGTCCATCCCGACTTGTTCCACGCCCTCTCCTCCGGCGACTTTACGTGAGCACCTGCCCACGAACATCCCAGATCCCTTTTCCTGACCTTCTCAGGCCAACCTTCATCCTCGCTAGACGCCGCGTCGCCCATAAAATCCGAGGATGTACCTTGTGAACTCCGCCTCTGACTCGGTCGCGGTCTCCTCCTCGTCGGCTATGGCCTTCCCCTTCGACTCAACGCTGCGTGCTGTCGCCCAGCCTATCGCCCGCCTCCTCCACCTCCCTCACCTCCCGGACCACTTCCCCACCCTCGTCTACGCTTGTCTGCTCTTCACCGCCCTCCATCTCGTTATCTCCCCCTTCCTCAGCGCCCGCATATTCCCCGAGAGTTATGGCAAACTTCGCACGCGCCGCGCGGTGAACAACTGGTATGTGACGCATCCTGCTAATCGCATCCGCGTCGCGACTGAATGCACACCACATAGGAATATCCAGGTTGTGTCGCTTCTCCACGTATTCGTCGTGCTTCCGTTGGCCATAAGCTGCTTCGGCTCCGAGACGCTCAAGGCCGATAAGCTGTTTGGGTGGGATGAGAGGGTGGGCATTACTGTAGCCGTTGCTTGCGGGTGAGTTCTTCGTCTTCGAGGCTCGTGCGATCGCGGTTCGAACAGTATTCGTCTGGAGCTACTTTCTCTGGGACGCGCTGGATGCCATGATCCACTTCGACGACCTCGGTTTCCTCATCCACGGTGAGTCCCTCTTCAACGTACATCTTTCTCCGCGAACCCTCCGACGTTGACGTTGCGCGTCCCACCCAGGCCTCTTCTGCTTCACACTCTACATGATGACCTTCGTGAGTACATTCCCCCCTTAATTCAGACCAGTGCACTATGATAGGGCGGCCAGAGTTAGCGACTGTTAGCGACCGTGCTCGTTCCTCGCTGAACCTGACGAGGGTTCTGAGACACGCTGTTTGCGAGAATCACTGCATGTCAGTCCGACTTGGAGGTCCCTAGACCGTCTATGCTCGACCATGTCGCGTGGCAGAGATAGTCGACGCTTGGGGGGGTGACTCCCTGTGACTATCTCTGCCACGCGACATGGTCGAACATAGATGACCTTTGTCTAGGGACCTTTGACACGCAGTGAATTGAAATTGAATTTACTCGGGAAACGGGGGCCTAGGCAGATTTGCCGATTTTTGCATCCTTGATTCTATGGCTGCTACTGGCGGTCCCACACACTCGTTGCAGCGGGCCTTACCGCTCTAGATCAATTGGCGGCGGTCAAACTTAGGGGTCCAGTTCCAGGACAACCCATGTTTTCAAATTTTCACAAGATCACTTGAGCTGTGACCAAAAATCCGCGGTAGAATCGCCAACTCTGACCGCCCCTAATGCACTGTAAATGCCAGAATCATGATATTGGGGCCAGAATCGCATCCCAGAATCATTTCCAAGATCATTCTCAAATCGCCTACTCTGATTGCTCCTAATACAGTAGGGGAGGTCAAAGTTGAGGACTTCAGTCCGACTCAGAGCGATTCTGAGATGCCTCCGGGACTCAGAATTGCCATCAAAATCACGCTCACTCTGACACCCCACCCGAAAACGCGGTTTTGGATGCAATTTCGGTCTTGATTATGAACCCGATTCTGGATTGAGGCAACCCGAAATTGTCCACTCTGACCCCCTTCGATGTGTCGAGTTACTGACAACATGCACGCTGTTCTAGCGACCATTCCTCGGCTACTTCGCGCCTCGCTTCCTCCTGTGGGAGACGTAAGTACTCCCCAAGCCTCGTGTGCGAACGCCTCAGCACCCAGCTGACTCGTTGTGCAGGAGCACGATCTTCCTGAACATCCACCGGTCCGTTATCTCCTGCATCCCGAGCCATTCATACCACTTATCAACTCACACGGCGCGCGTTCGTGTTTAATTTTCAGGTTCCTCGACAGGACCGGGTACACGGGCAGCACCGCGCAGTGGATCAACGGCGTCGTCCTCCTCTCGACCTTCTTCTCCTGCCGGATCGTGTACGGGTGGTACATCACCGTCCAGTTCATGGAGGCGCTCTTCTCCGCGCGCGCAGAGCTCCCGAAGATCTACCTCGTCGCGTTCGCCGGAGGCAACCTCGCGCTGAACACCCTGAACATCATCTGGTGCGTCGTCTTCCCTGCCTCCTCTGCCCTCCCCTCCCTGCAGTCCTCCACTCGGAACGGGGCGTCTAACAGATACGTTTGCAGGTTCTACAAGATGATCTTCGCCGTGCGCAAGCGGTTCGACAAGGAGGCGCAGCCTCTCAGGGCGGACAACGCGTCTACACCCTCTTCCACCCGCCCTGCCAACGAAAACGGCACCGGCGCCGCGAACTGATCCAAGACCGCGCATTTGGAGGACGCCGCTCGTGCGCGAAACGCAATCGCGTCTGGGATCCAACTTTACGTCAACGCCCGATGCTTCTTACAGTATGAATCGCGTCCCATGGTCAGGGGGGGCGTGCGTTTACTCTGGCAGGAACCATCCGGGATCGTCTCCGACATCGCTATCGTGGCCGAACACACTGGAATTGAATTTGGGCTAATCGCTGTCGTACTACTACTACCCACTGACCTGAAGCATGCTGTAGACTTCATTGCCATGACATCGTACTGACTTGTGTGCAATCACATACCCTTGTGTTGGAACTCGTGATGGGCGACTGTATATGTATTGCGACCACTGTGGTATTGCAGATCGTGTGGGCTGGGTGCTATCTGACCTGCGGTTTGGAGTCCAGCTGCTGGCCTGGCGTCGATCGTTGAAAATGTGTCAGGAGACGCCCTTATATACTATTACGTATTCGACCCTCCATCGCGTTCTGGAGTCTGTTCGCCCGCGGAAGTCAAACACGCGCTGCTTCTGCTTCCCAGAGGTCACGCTGCAGAAGCTCGAGTGGGCAGCCGTCTGTGCTGCGGTAACGGTAGCTTGCAAGGCAAGTTTAATGCCCCCGGTCAGTACCGACCTCTTCAGCTCCGGTGTATGTTCTCGATCCTCTTCGCTTAATTTTTCACACCAACAGGTCATATCTCTGCCGCTTACTGGGGTCTCAGCATCTCGCATCGAGGATACATGTCACCAGTCAAGTGTCTCGAATGCGGACTGATCTGGCCGAGCATGAACAAGGCATGGGGGGACAGAAGTAGTACTAACGGCCTCCACAGGCTCGCATACGCCTGCATAATATGCTCCGAGACATTCGCGAAGTGCAAGGACTTGCACTCGCATGAAGCCACCGCGGGTCACAAGCCGCCCAAGGATCTCGAGCCTATCATAGCGGCTGCGCGGGCTGCGGCAGCGTCCGGTCCTGGGTGCAGCGCTTCGGCGGCTGGGCCATCGCACGCTGCAGCACTGGAAGACTCAGGCGAGGACGATGCGGATTCGGAAAGGGGGGAGGGGGGCGGAGGGTATTCTTGTGCGGTCTGTTATATGGAGTTCGAGACGGACGGCGACCTGACCGACGTACGTCGCTTCGGTATTCCTTGCTGGATTTGCCCCCTTCCATGACCACCCCCCCTGACATGGCCTTGGTCGTCCCACCCGACCCACAGCACGTTTCGAACATGCTGCCTTGTGCGGCATGCATGACCTGCATCAGCCCGTTCCAGTCGCTCGAGGACCACTACTGGGACTCGGACAACCACCCGAAATGTCGCCCGTGTGCGCTCGGATTCGAGAATACGGACGCGTGGAAAGAGGTCGGTTTGTTTTACCTTACATGCGTCTGACTTTGACCTGAGCTGATGGACCTCGCAGCATAAACTCACCTGTACCATCGCACCTCTGAGGAAGGAGAAGGAGAAGCCCCCTGGCAGGCCTAGAGGCAGGCCGCCCGGAGCTCCGAGTCGTGCGCCCCCATGGAGGCCCGCCCCGACGGCGACGAACTTTGAGACGACGTCGGGTTCGGTATGTCACGGCCATACCTCATGTCCCATGTATACCAGGGAATCTGACCTCCACAAATGTAGAGCACGACCGTCTCCAGCGTCACCATGTCGTCGAACGGCAGCTCTCGGCCGGCGACCAGGCCGTACCGCCCTCCACCAAAGTTCCCTGCCGCCAGTGCCCCCCAGCCTGCCAGGCCCGTGCCTGCAACTAATTGGGTATCTTCCGTCCCCGTTCTCACCCCGATGTACACACGGCTGATGAGACGCACGGTGCCGCAGACCCCGCAGATGCCTTTCTCCTGCAGCAAATGCAAGATGCAGTACCCCTCCGAAGAAGCGCTGCAGAAGCAC
The DNA here is from genome assembly GCA_964023155.1 of Ganoderma resinaceum. Taxonomy (NCBI): domain Eukaryota; kingdom Fungi; phylum Basidiomycota; class Agaricomycetes; order Polyporales; family Polyporaceae; genus Ganoderma; species Ganoderma resinaceum. Next base: position 3,575,341 of record OZ026794.1, read on the forward strand.
TTTACCGAAGCGTCCGCGCTCCATCCGCGGTGCCGCACGTGCGGGATGAGATTCGAAGACGTCGGAGCGTGGGGTGCGGTACGCATGAGCACCCGGAGCCTTGTTTCGTTTGGAGGATGCTGTGGACTGACATGGGCTTTTAGCATAGGGCTCGGTGCCCGCCCCCTGTGTCTTCGACTAGTGTTCCTGCCATTGTGAGTCTCATCGATCCATATATCCCGAGAGGCGTTTTTCTAATGCTTGATCAGGTTAACCCCGTTTCTGCCGTGGCTGCGCCTGAGGCCAGCGCGCCCGCGAATAGTGTGGTGCGTGCCTTCCCATATACCTGCAGCACACTTCCCGATTAATCATCGTCCTGTAGGCCGTGGAACCTTCTGCTGCGGTACAACCATCGGGGGATGGTAGAAGTCCCGCGTAAGCCAAACAATTTCGTGGTACTTGTACGGCCATCCTGAATGTGTCCCCTTGATATAACAGCGTGCCGGAGCACCCCTCCCGTTCGTCTACTCCTGGGACGCTCCCTCAGCCAAACGCCTTCACAGATACATCAATGAACGACACAACTTTGTATGCTGGCGCTGAGCAGGTCCCCACAACCGAAGATCCTCCCTCCGTCCCCATGAATGGCGAAACAAGCAGCCACCTTGTCCTTGGCTCGAGCGGGGAGACCGAGGGCGCTCACAAGGTAATTATAGACGGTCGCGACGAGCACGAAGAGATGCATTGGTACGACCCCACCGTCCGCGCCAAGCATACCCGCCCCGGGCCCGGCGTCCTCCCGCCTCTCCTCGCCACCATGTTCCATGCTCCAAACCATGCCCTCTACGCGGTCACAACGGAAATGCATCCTCTCGTCGCGTCCCCTCCACCGCACGCCCCCACTCCGGACGAAGTCCACGCCGCCATTCCCCACTGGAACGCGTCGTTCTGCCCGGCGCACAACGGGTGGGTCCTGCTGCAGTGGCGGGCGTCCTCCGTCCTCCCGCCTCTCGTCAAGGAACCGCCCACGCCCCTGCCGAACCAGAACCGCAGGGCGTGGCCGCCCACCTCGTGCGCCCCGGGCGCCGGCAGAGAGCACTCCGGGAACGCCAACGTCACGCACCACTGGCACCGGTACGAGAAGGTGGTCGACGCGGCGACGCTCAACCCGCCATACGCCCGTGGGGAGCTGCTGCTCGACCTGTACCTGTGCTGCCAGTGCTCGATGAACTGCCTAGTGTCGGACGTCATCCCTGGCGTGATCCCGCCGGAGCTCGTGGACGCGTTCACGCGGGACAAGGCCGCCCACCCGGTCGGTGGCAAGACGCCCGAGGCGACGGCCGTCGCGGCCTGGGAGACCGTGTTGAGGTGAGCACTCGTAACGGCTTCGTGTCCACGTTCAACGTCATGCTTACTCACTTCTTTGTGTTTGTGTCTTCGCCTACATGATTTTTCTCGCAGCATCATCGACAAGCGGCTGTGGAAGGATGAGAGGCGCTCGCTGCCCGTATCCAGGCCGAGGTTCCGCGAGAAGATCGGGTGGAACAGCCAAGTGTGAGTTCCCTTCCCCTTCAACCTGTCGTTGGATGCCCGACTGGCAGTGTGGGCTGACGGAGCCTATAGGGAGCGTGTCTTCGAAGTGCTCGGTTTCAGACTGGGTGGCGGCCTGCAGGAGCCGATGCTGCAGCCGCCGCCCATCGACCCCTCCACCACGGAAGGAAGGGCATCGCGGACGACGCTCCTCCGCGCGTGGGTCGAGCTCAGCGCATGGTTAGCTATCTACCGGGAGGCGAACAGTGAGTGATACAGGCTGCGCAGTGCGACGTGGGCCGCGGCTTAGTGACCGTCTTGCAGAGGAAGCACTGAAGGATTATGCCTGCGTGTCTCTGCACGTTAAGGTGGAGAGTGAGCGCGACCTGTGCGAAATGGGCATCGGCGCGCACAACATGTCACAAAGTCGGTGTTTTATTTCCTGCTTGTTTTACGCCTCCTCTCATGGCCATGTAGCTTCGCGAGGAGCCTTCCCGGGACATGCGGTCATCTCTGAAAGGCAACTGCAGCCGTCGTGGAAGGCATTGGGCATGGCCCCCAGCACGCATTCCTGGGGTGAGTTTGTTTACAATAGTCAACCTCGCCCGCTTCTCTGACACAGTCGCTGGCAGAGCACCTTATGTTCGCGTATCTCGCTCAGTGCAGGTGCGATCCAGCAAACACAATGGTCTACTTCACGCACCTTGTCGCGATCGTGGACGGGATGGATGACGCGGGCGTGAGCGTGCCAGATGAGCTCCGATCTTTTATCGAAGATGAGAAGCAAAAACGGGGCCGGTTCACGATGGAGGAGCATGCCGGACAGGCGCGCATCCTGGGCTTTGGGCATGATAATGACCTCGGCGTGGAGCTCGACGACGACAACGTGGATGACGAGTTCATCGCGCAGGCATGGCGGTGCGCTCGAGAGAGCACATGGCTGACCGTTGCAGACGAGTCGGAGAAGCGCACGCAGCTGGATGCCGCGCTCAAGGTCATCGCCGAGCAGCGTGGCAGCGTGGCGTTGGTGAAGGTATGGAATAAGGAAAGAGGGAAAGGGATGGCGCCCGAGACGGCGTACCAGATCCTGGATGTGCCGAAGGAGACCGACGAAACGATGGTGCTGGCGGCGTATGTAATGCAGGTGGGTGATGTGCCTGCCGACTGCTTTTGTGTGGATGTTGACTGTGTTTTGGGGCCCAGGTCGAGGACAGGCCGGATCAGTCGGTGCGGATGCGCGAGGCTCTGAGCGTCCTCGCAGAGTCTAAGGACAGCGAGCGACTGCGCCAGTTCCTCATCACAGGCCGCGACCGTGAGTCGAACCCTACTAGCTAGTTCAGGCAAGTTCTAATGATTTCGTAGCCGAGGATGCAGCCATTGTGGACGAAAATGGGGAGTCAGACTCACCGGCAGATGATACGGAGAGTCAGCAGGTACGCGGCAGCCCTCGTCATCTGCTTTTTTGTTGAGAACTATATTCGTCTAGCATTCGACGACTCCTTCGGCGTCGCGTTCCGCATCTCCGGAAACCACCACAGCGATGGAGAATTCTGGACAACTGTCTGAAAAGCAGTTGCCAGCGGGAGACGAATATGACATCGCCGCTACAACCACTTCGAGCGCGAAAGTCCTCTCTTTCCACTGCCGGTCGTGTCAGAGAGATCCATGTATCGATCCCGTGGCGACCGTTTGCGGGCATCTGTTTTGCCATAGGTGGGTTTTAATTGCTATCCGAGTCGTTCATCTTGACCTTGAAACTGAATATCGTTGTGTCCTAGTTGCATCGTGGATAGTTTGGCGACACGAGGATGCTGCCCGGTTTGTCGCAAATCGTTTTTGATTCGATTGCATGTGGAGGTCGATGTTGATGGATCTTGAACGGTGTATTAGCTTGCTGCATCTGTATAATAGTATGTTTAAATATTCGGCAGCTTTGCTTATCCCTCATCCAAAGTCCGGGGGGCAACTTGAATGGGCCACGAGCGCCGATGGGAGGTTCCCGGGCGGGGATTGCCGATGAGAAAGGCGCGGGCAGTGCAACGTCACCAACTGCGAACTTGAACTCGAACGATTGAACGACCTCCATATTCTGCGCCGCTTACTTGCACTAGTATTGAGGGTTTAGCCCAACCCGAAGTCATTTCTTGACCTAAGGACCTCATCTGCTACCAGGAGTCTATTTCAGGTTAAACTCAGCGTGCAACGGCGGCGTCTCATCAGAGCATTTCGCCGGCCGGCACTGACAACGCCCAGGTATGGAGCTTCTATCATGAACGCCGTAGGAACGAGGCATGCCTCGTTGTCTGTGCAACGACGAGGCTGACTGTATGTCCCACTTGTCTCATCCCATAGACCCACACGACACATCCATGTTAACCGTGACTTAACTGCCGTGACCTTGCTCAGGATACCGCAACCACTCCCTGGTTCTCACTGCTTAAGCTCCAAGGCCTCGACGTAGACCATCTTCAAATCGTTTTACCCCGCTACAATGGGCGTCGGAGTCCGGTGTCATGAATGTAAGGAGAAAGTTCAAGGAGGGGGAACAGGTCGGCGACATGCCAACGATACCGGGCACACGTGGCAACCAGGCTACTACTGCACCGACTGCGAGCAAACGTTCTCCAGCAATAAACTATGCAAGCAGCATATCAAAGGGGCCGGAATCCACAGCAAATCAAAATCAAAATCAGTCCCTCCGAAGACGTCCACGGCCTTAACTCTAGGGCCATCCTCCTCGAACGCATCGGAACGACCGGCTCTTCCACCGGGCAAGTCCGTTCCTCTGGCCATAGGCCTCGTCGCGCCCCTTGGTCCAAATGTTCCGTCTTCCGGTGCATCAGTGATAGGGAGCAAGGTATGTCGTACTTCTCAACTCCGCCAGAGTTCTATCTCATATTCTAGGCCGAGAACGAGTCTTCTCCATTGCGGTGCACGATGTGCCCGATGACCTTCTCATCAAAGGAATCACTAGAACAGGTAAGCATAGTGTGCACCAGATCTACAATGAACCTCAACGCCGTCCCCCCGACAGCATCTCGTGCGTGTGTTCACCTGCACGAAGTGCAGCCTCCATTTCTACGAGTCCGAGAAGCTGCAAGACCACTATCGCACCTCGAGCGCGCATCCTAGGTGCCGCGAATGCGGACAGGGGTTCTCAACATTGTCCGAATGGGCCATGGTACGCCGCCAATTTCTTAGCGCTAGCTCGATGGCGGGAAATTGAACCTTGACCAGCACAGAGCACGGTGCCCGCCCCCAATGCCGTCCACCGCCGAGTCGGTGCAGAGTTCGAGTGCCCCACGCTCGGTTTCGGACGAATTTTCAATTGTGTCTACCTCTGCTGCTGAGGAATTGGATGCTGTATCCCATGACGGTACCGCCATCGAGCCATCCGAGGCCTCTTCCCTTGTCCCAAGGACCAGAAGCCCCTCACCCGATCCAGTTGTGACGGTGGCGGACGCCAAGGGGTGCGTTCAGTGTTTTTGCTCGAATCTACGTAGCATTGGATTTAGTCAACGTCATCGCAGGGATTCCCTATCTGACGGGGTTAGCGCCTCGGAGGACACGCCAGAGACGTTTGTCACCGCCGAGACTTTTGCCGCTGAGAAACAGGACCCGGATCCAAGGGTTCGTGTCCTTCAAGACATCCCAGCGCCCCCGAAGGTAGACAAGGCAAGTCATGTTCTCCATGAATGAATGATCCCGTTATTTACCTTCGATCCCCAGAGAAAAGACAAAGCGCTATCGAGCAACAAAGTCGCTGCCCCGAAACCGGCCACGGTGGCACTGAAGGGTGGCCCCAAAAAGGCCGCCGCGAACCCGCTCTCCTTCCACTGCAGGTCGTGTCTGGCGGATCCTTGCGTAAAGCCCGTTGCAACGCTGTGCGGACACATCTTCTGCCACAGGTGCGATTCTGTTTTTGTCGATAATGTCCACGCTAGAACAAAACTGACTTGATTGCGTGTCTAGTTGCATTGTGCGAGAGCTCGCCGCGAAGATGTGCTGCCCGGTCTGCCAGAGACCGTTCATGGTACGCCTCCGGGTGGACTCATAGGGGCTCGGCGCTGTGCGAATGGTCGCAGCGCGCGTTCAAAGTTCAGCACGAATACGAATACGCAACGTGGGTGTATCGCCGTCATGACGGCAGCCCGAGATTGGAATCGGGCTCAGAATCGACTTGCTTGTCTTGGGACCTTGTCAGGAGGGAGTAGCAGCGGAATGTGCACCGTATCGTGGATTGTGGATATATCCGATCTCATTTCTTCTGTTTACATCTTGGACGTGGACACATGCTATGATAGGGTCAACCAGAGCCAAAAACATACGTGTACACCATTTGTGACAACCAAAGCGTAGGTGCGCTGGTCGACGAAGAAGCGCAAAACGATAGGGTATGGCCTTCTATGGCTGCTAATTATCGCGAGATTAGGTCGCTTTCATGCTGCGGCGCGAAAACACAGAGCCGTTGACCGCGCCTGGGGTAAACGGCGGGTTGTTCGGTAGGCAGACAGTGCCCGGAGCAGGGAGCGTCCCGTCGGCGAAGTACTTGCGCGTCGCGTCGATGGTGCAGTTCGACCGAAGCGATCCCGAAGTGTGCTATGGCAAGCATCGAAATGAGGACTCAGTATGACTCCCGCCGAGTGGTATCGTATGGTAGGGGGAAAGCACGCTCACCCCAGGGCTATCTTGTACGAGAAGCGCGGAAGAGTTGGCGAAGTACGAGTGGACCCGTTCGCCGTTCACCAACGGCGTGATGGGGTCCGCCTGCACCCATGGTTGGTCAAAGTCACGACTTCACAAGAAGGCCACATCGGGGCTCACTCACAGTGTTACTGATAATCAGGATCGGGTTCTTCGGCGTGTTGTTCCAGGGGCCAAGGTACCGCTCGGGCGGCATGAACGGCCAGTACTGGCAGCCTGAGTCGGGCTCCGTGATTATCGCCGAGTAGTAGAAGCGCGAGATGTATTGTAAACTCTCGAGCGCGGCGTTGACGAGGACCTCTGGCGTCGGCGGCGCGGAGAACGGCCGTTCGTCGTTGCACGTCACCGCGGAGCGCTGGAGGTCCGGGGAGTCGTCGGCCTCGTGGAGGGCGAGCATGTTTAGCACCGCTGAGGCATTGCCGTTCATGGCGGCGTCGAACGCTTGGGCGGCCATGCCCCAACTTTCGGGTTTCTCCAGAGTGCGCATGAAGAAAACTGCCACAGAGATAAATGCGTGAGTCGGACGGTCCGAAAAAGGAAGGGCGTACTACGCGCACGACCATTCGTGAGGATGCCTGGGGTTTCTGCGTTGGCCACCGGGATGGGCTCAATGTATAGCTTATCGATGAACGCTTCGACCCGGTCGTAAATGTCGAAAGGATTCTCGCCCCTTCCTTTCGCCAACGCGCATAATGACGGTTCAACCTACGGAAAGATCATGAGCTGAGGCGAGATCCTAGACAAGCATAACGTTACCTTAGCGCAGTCTTCGAAGAATATACGATAGGCATATTCGGTCGAGTTGAGCCAGGTTTCGACTTGAACGTAAGGGGGATCGTCTGCAAGGAAACTGTAAGTCCAGGTTTCGAGGCACTGGCCATTCATGGACGCCTTACTTGTCCACGCATTGGCATCCGCAACGCCATCGATGACAACACGTCCAATACGGTCAGGGAACCTAAAATGCGTCAGGACATCACGTCGTGCCGGAGAGAACTCGCGCATACATATTGATGAGGTACTGGCCCATGATAGTGCCATACGACCACCCGTAGAAATTTCTACAAAAACAACTGCGTTAGCACCCCCGAGCAAGCGGCATGGTCAACGACCCTACATCAATGAGGCATTGCCCTCGAGCGCCGTAGCGATAAAATCGATATCGCGCACGACACTGGTGGTGCCCATGTATCGCAGCGAGTCGCCCTGGATTTGCTTGCATATCTCGAACTGTGTTTGGTAGAGCGCATTGGCGTCTCTCTGGGTCTCGAGCAGGTGGTACCAGTTCGCGGGATCGGTAGGATCGGACGAGACGTCAAAGCCACGGTCGAGGACCGTGTTCGCGACGAACGCCTCGCGTGTACCATTGCCAGGGAAGCATTGTACCGTCGGTCTGTACATCCCAGCTTGTGAGTACGGGGGAGGAAACTGTGTACGAAGATTCACATACTCGGAAAGACCGATACCGCGCGGATCGAACCCGATGATGTCCCACTCTTCACCAACCTATGTGAGATCGAGCTCTTGTCAGCCGAAGTCAGATCCGCAAGCAGGATGGACGAGACGTACGAGTCCTTGCAACAGGCTCCCCGCACCCGTCGCCAAGATCACACCATCGCCTCCGGGGCCACCAGGGTTGAAGAACACGGCGCCCTTCCGATTCGGGCTCGTCGCGTTGTATCGCCCAAACGCAATCTTGGCCACGCCTGCGCTTTGGTTGGTGTAGTCCAATGGTACGCTGCGCCAACACCAAAGTCAGAAAGCTGGGCCAGAAGCGCGGGATACTCACAAGGCATAGCCACACTCTGCTCCCTGAAGCACAACGGGCGTTGTGCAGTTAGTCCACACCACGTCGCCGATATGCCCAAGCGCGTGGTTCATGTGAAATGTCATCGACGAGTCGCAGGTTCTAACGAGTGTTTTCTTCGACCGGAGGACTAAAAAGTGATGGGTAAGGGGATGAAGATGCTTCGAAAGATTTTACCATCGGGAAGCGGTTCACGATTATGTATGAAGGACAACCATCGCCGGGGACAACGCGCGATCCCGACTTTTGGTTCCGCGAGAAAGTGTTCTTCCGTCGAGGAGAGGACGTCGAAACGGACGGGTATGCGGAAGCATTTTAAGTTTTAGCATCCCCTGGCCGGTTTCACCACTTGCTTCCCCCTGTTACAGGCTTACACCAGCATCAGCTTCGCATCGCATTTCTCTTGAGAGCTCGACTATCTGGTTCAGGTGGTATAATGGGGTATAACCAAGATACAAAATCGTACACGGCACCTGCCAGTCAAACACCGGAGAGCTAACCCCTATCACGCCGTTCCCGTCTAGGCTGTAATTGAATGGCAACTCGCCCTGGGTATTGAATTGATTGGGCTCCTGAGTTCAGGTTGAGCTGATGTAGTGGCGGTTGAAGCCTTCATTCAAGATATTGTGCCTAGTTGCGGTAGGCGAGGGCTGTTGAACCTTCACCGAATGTGTCGATGACCCAATCGACGAACATCAGCCACCGTCGGTTGTACAGCGATAACGCGCGAGTCTGCTCTTCGGGATCGAGGCAAGAATACTACAAATACTTTTCAGCTCTCAACTGCCCAGAAACGGGTCGTGCGAATATTTACCTTGATACTATCGCGAGCCATCTCTCTCAGTGTGATCAACCCCGTCACCTCGCTCGAGACCAGCACCTAGATGGATTTTCAATCGAGAGCTGTAAACGAAATGCTAGGATCAGCACTTACCTGGAAGAAATCAAAAGAAAGGCCCATGTTCCCGAATATCGCCGGGTCATCGGAGCTCAGGGCGATGTGGATGCCTTGGTTCATGAGGATAGGCAGAGGATGCATTGGCATAGTTCCCGTATATCGCTGTTATCCTCAGTTGAGAAAACCGACGTTCCCTGCAGACGCCTCACCGACGCACCAGAATTTCGTTCCTGCAAATCCACCGATACATTCAGCGAACCCGGGCCGGGGACATTGCTGGTGGGAGAGAAAAGAGGACGCACGAGATGGGGCAAACTTCGACCGCGATCTGACGCTCTCTGCATAGTTCCATAATCTTGGGATGTTTCACGAGGGAGAAGCTACCCTATCATTAGGACCGCGGACAAACTCATACGCACCGGCAACATACCCGTGCCCGATGCGCTTCGTGCCGAGGAGGATAGCATCATACAGGTTCATATCAGCAGCCGTGCCGTCGCCAAGTGTCTCGCCCGCATGGAAGATGAATGGGATATCCAGACCGAGTTCCTTTTGCCGTTCCACGAATCTCTTGAGGGGTCTCATGTAGTATGTGAGCGGGTTTAGAGGGTCTTCGTGCCCCACTAGGTCGAATCCTTCCCAAAGCCGAGTCAGCGTCGATGCGATGGAAATAGGAAAATCGAGACTTGTGTGTCTCACCGCAAATCAAGTGCGGGAACTCCTGTTTCAGCGCGATGCAGTCTTCGAGATACCACTCCAGCTCGTCAGGGGTGCAGTTGCGCAATGCGCTATAGATGATCTGCGACGCTCGGAATTAGATCGTACACAGGAAGCGGTTCAGACGATGTACGTACCTTTGACCCGACGAACTCGTCAGCCCGCCCTTGCTTTGCAAGCTCGTTTTTAACCTCGTTCACGACTCGATCGAAGGTAGTCAGCCATTCCCGATGTGGGACGTTCTCTTCTCCATCCGCGCCGATCATGTATCTACCCAAACCTCTTGTCAGAATTCAAGCACAACGACGACTACTAAATATAGCGTTTACCCACCTGAAGAAGAACGGGATGCGGGGTTCTACATACGAGATCCCATCTTCTACCGAGGACAGGAAAAAGTGGCGAATGTACTCGGTCCATAGCGGGAAGTATAGTACCAGGCCCTGATATGCGCGCCATTAGGACAAAAACGAAGCTGGTATCGGTCTGCAGAGTATACTTGCCCTAGCCACGCCAAACGTTGACTGGAACTTCATCCAGATCTGTCAAAGCGTAAGTTGAGCTTGGGCGGTGGGGTTATGACAATGAACCAGCTGACCTTATCCGTCGTGTTATGTGTGTGATACGCTTCAGTGGGGTTGATTGTCAGCGCGCTAATTACCCATTTATCGAAGCCTTCTGGCCCGCCCAGGCTAGGATCGAAGGTCTCCCTCGCGTGAACGAGGGCGACCCATGACCCGGGTGTGTAGGTTTCGGTCGTGAGACTTGCAGCTGTTTTCCACTCGTTCTCTCTTAGCGGAGAAAATTCCGGCAAAGTTGCCGAGAGGGTCTCCTTTGTGAGATTGACATTCGTGCGGACGTGGTATGCAGGGTATTTAAGAGCCAGGTCGAGGAGTACGCGGGTATCGACCATCGCGTCCAGGTGGGCATGCAGCACACCGCCTTTTGGCATCTATAACGGATGAATTCATGATATTGACCATAAAAACAGGGTCGTCGGTTTGCGTACCTTACTGAGGATGCTGTATAGTTTCGTGTTCACGATCGTTTCGCGTGCTACGATCCATGTTAACGTTATCTCCAGAGACGTCACACTAACAGCGAGCACCGCGTACCAGTCAAGAAACCCATCCCTGGGAAAATATGAAGAGATCCAGGTATCGGCGGGGCGTTCGGACCCCAGAATGTCTCGTTCTCCTGGGCACGTAGTTTCCTGACGATCTTATCCGCCTTCCTCTCTGCATCGGTGGCTTGACCCAGCGCGAGGGCGTCCACTCTCCACTTTCGATCCTCCGCGATGAGTCGTTCGCGTTCCGCTATGTACTCTGCATCCATATCGAGTGGATAAGGCGGCGGGACGCTGTCAGTCCTTGGTATATGCGCACCGATACGAGGCAGATGGTCGCGGGAAGCAGGCCGCGCAAGCGCTTGTACCTGATCAGATGGTGATCGGCAGTACCGACCATACGGTTGAGCAGGCCGAAGCAGCAGCTTGAGCTCCCCATTCGGAACATCCTCAAGTAGACATCGCTCTTTATCCAGACGTACCTTCTGTGACGTGTGTAGTAGTGAGCGGGTGATAAGTGTCGACAAAAGGGAGAACTCACTAATGCCATACAATTGCCACCAGTGGTACCGGTCATCAACGACTATAGCTATCGGAGTGACAACATTCATCAGAATTTCCGCGTGTATGCGAACGCAATGGGGATGCTCACCTCGAACAGTCGGACCGCGACGGTCGCACGACAACTCATTCAACGAACACCACCCTGGTACTACTCACAGGAGGATTCGAAACGAAACGCGATGACGCAAGTGATCACATCATCTGAGCATGTCACTATATGCATATTGCGTCCTGAGGTTAGAGATTCTAGTGTGAAGACTAGTACTGAGACCTAAGGAAGCGTGGGTGGATCGAGAGATGTGGGGCAAACGGTCATCGGCGACATCGTCAAAGTTGAGGTTAACCGAGCGGGAGCGCTCCCTTGAATTGAATTAGCGCCCATATGTTCGCGTAAGCGCCCATTCCCACCGCGTTGTTTACTGGCCAAACAAACAAACGCGCGCGAAACCCAAGCCTCGACAGCCACCACCATGTCCGACATCTCAGACGACGACCTCGGTACGTCTCTCATCCCTCTCACGCGCAGCCCAAGGACATCTGAATATGGATGAAGGAGCGCGCCCCGCCAGCGAACAACTACGGCCCCACCACCCCCGCACCCCCGAGGACAAAGGCTGCCGCAGCACGCGCACGCGCCGGTGGCAAGCCCGTCGCGGGCCCCTCTACCAAGCCCCCGTCCAAGGCCGCTGTGAAGAGGGCCGCGGCGGCAGCGGCAGCTGCAAAGGCTGCGAATGCTATCGAGCTGGATGATGACGACTCCGAGAGTGTCGAGTTTGTGGAGAAGGACCGGAGGAATGGGAAGGAGGACGAGGACGAGGCTGAGGTGGTAGCGGTGGTTGGGCCTCCAAAGGGCGCGTCCAAGAAGGCTTCTACAAAGGCTGGGTCGACCGCGAATGGTACTGCAAAAACGAATGGCGCGGGGAAGGGGAAGGCAAGGGCGGAGCACCCGGCGGTCAACGGCGACGCGATGGAAGTCGACGAGGATGAAGTAGCGGAGCCGGACGACGAGCCTCCAGACCAGCCAGCGCAGCGTGGTGGGGTGAGGGGAGGAAGCAAGCAACCGCCGCCGAGGGTGAAGAATACCACCAACTCAGCCACCGCCGCTCGTCAGGCAAGGGAGAATCAACGACTGTTACGCGATATGGAGAGGTTGCGCGCACAACTCGACCAGCAGCTGGAAATGAACAAGGAGGTAAGCATATCATTTATGTTCTTGCGATCGTTGTACCCATAGTCTTCCTTTGTAGATAGCGAAGCACCGAGACAGACTCGCCGCATCCTTAGAAGAGCTGAGCCAACTGCGAACCACAGGACCGGAGGAAACTATGAAGGACATGCGTTCACGTCACGACGATGAGATCAAGCGTGAGTAATGTATCGTCCTGTCGTATGCTCAGCCTGACTTCTTGCACCACAGGCAAAGACAGCCTTATCCAAGAACTCACGGGGCAATTGAAACAATCGCCGTCGAGTTCCAACCAATCCTGGACGCTACACTTCTTAACCCGAGAAGCCGCAGAGGAGGAGAAACGCGCTCTGCGAGACGAGAACGCCCGACTCAAGGACGTCATCAAACAGCACAACGCCGTTGTAGCAGCCAGGGACCAGCAGATTGCGGAACTCAAACACGAAGGTACGTGCTCCCGCCCGCGTCCGGCCCCAATCCATCGGACGTTCACGCCCCTCACAGCGGACCTCACGAAGAAAGAGCTCAACGCGGAGATCGAGCGGTCGAAACAGCTAGCATCCCGCCCGGCGTCTGTACCACACGCTGTGACCCCCAACGGTGCCAAGGCGGCTCGAGGAGGCGAGCCTTCGAACCTGCCCGTGATCAAGCTCTACGAAGACATGACCAACGTCCTCGTCACCCACGTCGCCAAAGAGCCATCAGCGGACTGGCCCGGCATCGACGAGGACCTCATCTCCTGCGTGTACTCGTACAACAATGCCGAGCAGAACGTCAACTTCTGTATGTCCTGCTCCCCATCTACATGCCTACCCAGCGTGCAATCATGAAGCCCATTAACTAACCCCACCCCATCCTCTCCTCTCCCGCAGCGCTGCAGTTCGCGCTCCGGAACCAGTTCGACCGGCCAGACAACGCCCCGGGCAAGGAGGCGCTGCCGAAGGAGCGGCTGATCGAGAAGGTCAAGTACATCCCGAAGAACCTCGAGATGGAGAAGGCGGAGCTCGTCGAGCGCCTGCAGTTCTTCCGCGACCCGTTCATGTTCTCGCGCGACCAGATGACCGTCTTCCTCAAGACGCTCACCGACACCGTCGCCGCCATCTTCGAGGGCGACGAGGACGCGGGCGGCCCTGGGGCGGAGGACGAGCCGATCATGGTCGAGTAGGGAATTGGGATCGCGTGTGCGTGCGTGCGTGGGATTGCTGTCGAGTGGGTTTTGGGTTCTTGCTTTTGTGTGTTGTATTACATACCCCCGGGCTTCGTGACTCTCGTGTGACACCTGTGCTTGACTGCGTTGTAAGGATGAAGAACTCTGTTTCCTGTATCCATGTACTTGTGAACCTGTGGTCCGCGATTGCAGCAGGTACATGCGGCCACATAGGGCCAAACATTCGTACCGTAAGAGAACCGTGAGAATCTCGTTCGCGCCACTAAGCGGTTCGCCATTCTGAATATCCAGCAGCCATACGTATCACCAAATTCCTCAACTTAAGCTCGCCGTCACCATGGCTACCATACAACACCCTCTAGACGTCTACAAGCTGCCAAGAGCATCAGTCAACGTTGAGGCTATGGCGCAAGAAGTTGCGCGCTATCTCAAAATGACTGTAGAGGATGCCGAGGTCCTCAACGAAGATCCCACCCGTCGCGACAAGCTCATTGCCGAGCTGTACAAACAGCCCGGAGTGAAACCCAACGCTTATGCTTCTCAGTTCGTTCAGCCGGGCGAGGATCCTGACGCGCATCTCATTCCTGCCAACGCCGAGATCGCGAGACTGACGCCTCCCAAGTCCTTCGAAGAGTAAGCACCACATCCTTGATACCCTTGACCCCTTCTCATTTAACTTACCTGTCGACTGCAGCCGTGTGAGCCGTCTTCATCTTGCCTTCGCTGCTTTGATGGTCTACAGCCGGTTCAAGGTCGCTTATGCTCTGCGCGATCTACCGGATTTAGAGCAGAAGGTTCAGATACGGAGAGTGGAAATGTGAGTGGTCATCTATAGCTTTCTATCACGTGTATGTCGTATCCTGAACGAGGTCGTCGATTAGCATGAACGAATGGCGACGGACCGTGTTCAATGTCCGCTTTCCGCGCCGTCCCCAGGGGCTCGTGGCTTCCAAGACGCCCTCCACTCCACCCACTCGGGCGCGCCTTCCCACTCCCCCTCCGTCTCGCCACTCTCCCAAACGAGTGTCTGAGGACGAGTTGCTGAGCTTCCCCAACAGTCCCCATACCATCATTGGTAAGCGGTTCGTCCACGGTCAACATCAAGGGGATAATGGCACATGGGAGGTGATCTCCTATACGATGAAGAAGGTCGACGGCGGCGTCGACCACGAATTCCAAGTTCTCTTCCATGATCAAGTCTTTGGCGCGGATTCTGTGGTCATGGATATGGAGGAGATCCGGCAACTCTTGCAGTCATCCGCGTTGCTTGTGTAATGCCGACTGTACCTAGTTATCGACATGTTATCCGGTTCCTTGATGCATATATTTCGCACAGAATAGTAGATCTATAGTACACTCAAAGGCGGAGCTCATCGAGCGCCTGCATGTAACGGGTGCGCGTCATGCGTGACCGTCACCTCCCCCGTGACTTCCGTGACCACCCTCGAGTCATACTGAACGCCAGTTTTCATCGGTCTCGCTTCGGTTCGGCTTTCGTACTTATGTCGTGGTTAGCACGACATCTACGCACGGACCACCCCCAGTAGTATAAAAAGCCACAGTTGTATTCTGTAGCGGCAGCGTTCTCGGAATCGAGACACTTTACACCTGTCTTTCGACTTGAGCGCTCTCCGTGTGATCGCGACCTTCCCGATTGGGATCGTGACGGTTACATCTTTTTGACAGCTCACTTGCTGTTGACTACGACTTACAACTTGGCTTAACTCTTAACTCTTACTTGCTTTACTCTCCGCCTCTGTCTGGTCCCCCTCGAGTCTGATCAACTCGGGCCTTCCGACTTGGCGACAACCCTCAAACTTCGACATCCGCTTTTCCTCATCCGACATGTCTCGCAACACCCGTGGCACCCGTGAACGGAGCTCATCGCTACCCGGCACGTTGCCAGGTGAGTTTTCGCATACATCTCGTGAGATCGCTGATGCCACCTTCAACTCGTCTTTGACGAGTCTCCCTTCCTACATGGCGAGCATCCGGCTCGCCTCCCCCCCTTCCGCGGACATCCGTTCCGTGTCCGAGGAGCGTGCCGAGCCGTTCGACGGTGAGGACGCTGCCTTGCGTCCCTCGGTGGCTCAGCATCCTGCTGTCCCCGAGGCGGAAGTCCCGCCGCCGTACGCGGCGGGCAGTTTGTCGGCCTCGGCCAATACTTTGTTCAATGACAATGATGTTCACTCCCCCTCCCCACGGTCCGAGACGTCGGTACACCAAGTGTGGGAAGCGTTATACGCTGGCTCCGGCAGCGAAGAAGGCATACGGGTACATCCCGTCTCAGAGCATAGCTGGACCTCATCGAGGCAGCCTGACTGTAATCAAGGTGAGCCGATTGCCCATGCTGCATCGGTCTCGAGCACATACACCCCAATTCCTTCCAATGAAGGATACAACCCTGCTGCCGAAGGTACCCCGCTCCCTGGAGGGCGAGCGGGCAGGGCTGACCTCACCGTCGAGCAGCTCAGCGCGGTGCAGTCAGCCATGAGAGGGCTCACGCCCGCGCAGCGCGAGCTCCTTACACGTCGAATGGACGCTGTTGAATCCGTCATCCCGCGTCGGGATGAGACGAGCGACTCAGAGTCGGTCGTATCTCGGGGCGAAGGCCCATCCCGGCTTGACAAAGGCAAAGGTCCGGACCCACACAACTGGGGTGGAGTCGCGGACATGGACCCGGAGGAGCTTGACATTGAGGCACAGCGTCAAGCCTTCCTCACGTTTAACCAGATGCGGGATGCAGTGAACCGTCCGGACACTCTGTTACTCGAGCGACCGCTGAGGGACAAGCCCCCTCACTTTGTCGAAGGACATGCCCCTTCTCCCTCTCACGTCCGGTTCCAACCTCCGGTTGAGAACTCAGACGTAACTGTCCTGCAAGATGAAATTGCTCAACTGAAGGAGCAGGTCGCGCTGCTTAGCCTTATGCAGCGCACCCCGGAACGTACTCACTCACAAGTACATTCACTCACCGCACGGCATGCGCCTGGCGGGCAGTCGGTCTCGGCTGCCGCTCCGCTCGTGGGATCGGCGGTGGGAGGATTTGGTATCAGCGGGCCATCTCAGTTTGGGGCTGAGGCAGTGTCGCGCACGATGATGCCTTCAGCGCAGCTGGACCCAACTAGCGTGTTGGGCAAGCTGTTGGGGCATCCTAGGGCCGACCTTGTCCGCGGTACAACCAGAGGTAATCTGGAACCTGGCGCGAACCCCGCACTGGGGTCGGGACCAGCACGCGTGCCCATTCTGAAGCCGCGCGAGCCCGAAAAGTATAAAGGGAATGCAAGTATACAAGCATTCCAAAAGTTTGCGCAGGAAGCCACCGCTTATTGTGCGGGGTACGCTATCTCACGCGATTCTCAGGTTTATAATATATCCTCTTTCCTAGATGGAAAGGCTTGGGACTATTATCAATACTACTCCTCCTCCGGAGAGGAGGATGGACCACGTGAGGAAGGGCTGCCCGTGTTTCTCTCGGGATTATTCAATTATTGCTTCCCTTTGGACTTCAGACAGCGTATGCGTGATAAGCTAGAAAGCACGCGGCAGGGCAACAAAACTGTAAAAGAATTCGTACATGAACTGAACGGATTATACATGATGATTGGGGCGGTACCGGAACCATTAAAAGTCCACAAACTATGGTATGGCCTTGAGCCGAAAATACAGGCTCGACTGTGGTGGGCGGCTCTTACACCTGACACAGCAACCTGGACACAGGTGCGGTGCACGGCTGAACTCGCAGAGCAAGTTCAGCATGCCGAGGATGGCACGCTACACCGCGCCTCTCGCAACACCCCACAGGCGGGACAAGGGGCACTGTCAAAGTCGCCCTCAGACCGCTTGGTCTCACGCTCTGGCAATCGTGTGCCAGGAACCTTCGCCGCATCGGGCTCAAAGGGCTCGACCGGTAGAGCCTCGGGCTCCTCGAAACCAAGCTACCCGGCGCGGGTGCCGGGTGGCTCAGTACCTAGACTGGCACCAAAGCCATCCAACAATGCGGCGATTGGGCAGCGGAAACCAGCTGCGGGGGATGCCTGCTTTGAGTGTGGGCAGGTGGGACATTTCCGCCGCAACTGTCCACGGCTCAATCGGGTCCAATCAAATACAAAGGGCAAGCCGCCCGGGGTCTCGAACTTTAATATGGAACTGGGTGCCGCCCACATAGAAGAGCTGCATGGTCTCGCTGGCTCGACGGAATGCACAGATGAACTTGAGCTCTACAATATTGAGTTTGTTATGGAAGGCTCACCTGCTTCCAGCGGCCCGCCTTCCCTCCAGTCTGTCTCCGATTCGGATTCTGAAGAGGGTGTCTCACAAGCTCCTCCGCCTGACTCAGGCCGGGAGCCCATGACGAACCCACAGCCCGACTTTGTTTCTGACCTTGAGGCAGTCTTGGAGGGCGAGGAAGATCCCTTTGGGATGTATCCCACTCTGGTACGGGAATGGTACGAGCAGCAGGCTCGCGTGCTCGCACCATCTGGCCCTCCGGCGCCACCAGCAGCCGAACCGGCTATCATCCCCGAGGAGGTTGGTAACTCGCCACTCCCGGACTTGACGTCGGTCTCATCTGATTGGGAGGACGATGACCCCCGTCCTCATGACAGTTTTCTTGATGACCTCGACGAGCTGAGGGCAGAATTAGTACTTCCCATGGTTCGAACGCGAGGCACGGCCCGACATCCGCTTGGTTTCATTCGACACGCCATTCCGGACACGGCTACAGAAGATGCACTGGCAGAGGGATTGCAGGCAGCTTTGAACACTGCGCTTCCCTTTCCCGCCGGGTGTATCCCTCCATCTTGGGCACCCGGGATGGTGGAACGCTTTACTTGCTTTCAGCATGAACTATTTATAGAAATACAAGACAATTACCTTTCGTTTGGCACACTCGTCCCAAATGCTGTGATTGAAAACCCACTGCTGGATTTGGAGCAGTGGTACGCCCGACAGGTTCATGCCTGCCTTGCACCGGGGTTCGGACTTAAGGATCTGGAGGGTGAATTGTCTGATCTGTTCGCCATCAGTAGTGGCGGAACTGTCAACTTGTCAGAAAATGCACTGGCGCCGCTCACCCTTCCAGAACGTGTTCCCGGGTACCATAATGGTGACCCGTATGCCTCGATGGCTGAAATGATCCTCAGGACACAGGGTCCCTATTTCCTGGACCCTGCACGTGACGCCAACATCGCCTTCTGGCTCGAGTCACTGCCGGATGGGGATTATCGTGTGTGGGGTGCGGGGATAGATGACCCGCCTATTCTGGAGGGCGCGTGGCTTCGCGACCCCGAGTTTGCCGTTGCCGAATGGTTTCGCACCTGCATCTTTGACGAGTTCGGTTCCTGTGCCGCATCTGTCTATCCAGAGCCCATGGGGCACGTCTTGGCTGACATTGCAGTCGCACTACTTGAGCTTCATTTCCCATGGCCCGGTCGGGATGAGCGCTGTGCCCGCTTCCTCGCAGTTCAGCTCGATGATGTAATCTATATTGCAGACAATTATCTGTCATACCGGGTGGCATGTCCTGCTTCGCTATTGGAGCGACCACAGTTCAATCTTCCTGACTGGTTCGCTTGCTATGTAACTGCAGTGCACGCTCTGCCATCCTTCACTCCGAATGATCTGGAGGGCGAATTAGATGCCCTCTTTAGCGGGGAATCATCAGAAAACTTGCCTGCTGCCGGGCTCGAACTCAATGCCATGACAGCACCAGTAGCGGCACTCCCCGCAGTCCAGCGGAATGCAGCCACGCCGCGGGACTTCAAGCGTGTGATTCCGGCTCCAGCAGTTGTCGTGGTCGAAATCAATGGGCACCCGGCACGCACACTGCTCGATTCAGGGTCGCTGTCCGACTTCATGTCTTCACGGCTTGCACATCAGCTCAGCATTAAAACTGAGGAGCTGGCGAAGCCCCTACCTGTTCACTTAGCAGTGCAGGGCTCCCGTGCGAAGATCAGCACAGGCTGTACTGCGCACGTCAAGTATCAGAGTGTGTCCGAACAGCGATACTTTGATATTATTAACTTACTCAATTATGACCTGATACTGGGAACCCCGTTCCTGTTTCAGCACAAGGTCTCTCTTGGTCTGAACCCGACATCTGTCGTAATCGGGAGTAGTGTGGCCTTGCCCATTGAGGGCAAAACGGTTCGCATCCTGGAGTCGCGTGCGGCTGATATCTTGGAGGGCGAGCTAGAGAAGGCTCGTGAGCACCTTCGTGAGTATGCGGCTGATATCTGTGTCGAAGCGAGTGACACTCCACTCCCTCCGCTGCGTGCAATCAATCATGCCATTCCACTGAAAGACCCGACCAAGGTCTATACATGGCGGGCCTCGAAGTGCCCGGACGCGCATCGCGCTAGTTGGATTGAGAAACGTGATGCTTACCTACATTCCGGACGTTGGCGCATGACAAATGCACGCAACACTTCTCCGATGCTGTTGCTCACTAAGCCGGGCACAGGAGTCAATGGCGTGCCCCCCCGCTTGCGCGTGGTCTGCGACCTGCGCGAGCGCAATGCCAACACTCATAAACTGACTTCCCCGCTGCCCGACATCGAGGGAATCCTGCGTCGCCTGTCTCGTAAGCGTTACCGCTCGCTCATTGACGGTAAAGATGCTTATGAGCAGATACGTATTGAGCCGGATCACGTCGACCGGACAGCCATGACTTCGCCTGATGGCAACATGGTTAGTATGGTTCTGCAGCAGGGTGACTGTAACGCTGTCGCCACGTACCAGTCACTCATGAACCATATCTTTGGCCCCTATATTGGAGTCTTCATGGATGTATACCTAGATGATATTATCATCCATTCCCATACATTAGCAGATCATGTCCGTGACTGTAAGACAGTGATAGACGTCCTGCGACAGGAACGACTCTACCTTAGCGCAGCAAAACTTAAGTTCCTGTGCCCCGAGATGAAGGTTCTCGGGCGCATCGTAGATGATGATGGGATCCGGATGGACCCCAACAAAGTTGATTCCGTCTTGAATTGGAAGGTCCCCACCAACAAGGAGCTCTTGCGTGGCTTCCTCGGCTCTGTGGGCTACCTGGCCGATGACATCGCCACGGTTCGGATCCCGATGGGAATCCTCTCATCCCTCACAGGGTCTGAAGCCAGCTTTGCCTGGGATTTCACACATCAGCGTGCTTTCGATGAAGTTAAACATCTAGTTCATGCTCACCGGGAGCATCATCGCAAGCCGCTTGATTACTCGCCTAGGGCGGAGCCTATCTGGCTTGTAACAGATGGCTCGCACGGTGGTATTGCAGGTGTCATCTGCCAGGGTGCCGACTACCGCTCGGGACGTATTGCCGCTTTCTTTTCTGCGAAGCTCACATCAGCGCAATCCAATTACCCAGTGCACGAAATTGAGATGCTGGCCGGCGTGGAGGCCATGCTCCGGCATCGCGACATCCTCCTCGGATGCCATTTCACGTGGATTACAGACCACAAGGGTCTGATTCATCTCCTCAACCAGCGCAACCTCTCTGGGAGGCAGGCCCGCTGGCTGGAGAAGATCTCCGAATATGATTTCCGGGTGGAATACACTCCGGGAGTTGAGAACGTCCTCGCGGACGCACTATCGCGGATATACTCGAATGATGCACCAGGCACGGTGCGCGCCCCCTCCGAATACACAGAACATGATGACTCACCAGTCGCGCGGGTACCACCAGAGACGCTCTCCGAGGCCGTTTCAATGCCAGTGGTCGTCGGCCTCGAAGCTATGGCGGCCACACCGCTCACTCTGAGGCGTTCTCCGCGTACCGCCACGCCTGCCACTGAGGGTGTAGGCCGTCGCCCCCAGACCATCATCCCTGTCCGGGAGCGTCCATCCCCGGCTCACAACCGTGCTCCATCGCAACCTCGCCTGCCTGCCCGCAGGCCGCAGACTCGCGTACGGGCACTGCCAGCCTCGGCTCCCAGCCATGTTCCAGCTGGGATGTCCGTGGGCGGCACCGTGCGCGCTGAGACCGCCGCGTCACGTCCACATGCTGCCCTGCCACCACCAGAGTCAGGGCGGCCGGAAACTTCGCGCGAGTTCGCAAAGCGCATTAAACGAGTCGTCCTTCGGCTGCCGACCAAAGGACGGGAGGGCGCAGGTACCGAGGCGAGTACCGAGAAGACGCACGTACCCCAAACAGAACCCCGCGTGGGCGGGAACGAAGTGGGATCGGACACGCCACCGCCGGCCGTCCCGCTAGGAGACAGCTTCATCAGTGTCCTGGCTGAGGACTCGGAGGGCGTGGACCTGCTTACCATGCTCAGAGGTCGCTATTCCGAAGACCGACTATTTCAAAGGATCTTGGAGGATCTGGGAAATTACAAGAATTTCCAAGATCAGAATGGTCTCCTGTATTTGAAAGATAAAGGTCAGCAGATGCTATGCATCCCAGATATCCAGATTGGTGGCCGAAGCGTCCGTGAGATCGTTATCTCACAAGCCCACTCACTTCTGGCGCATTTGGGGCCATACAAAACCCTGGGGATGTTGCGTGACCATGTCTGGTGGAAGACAATGGCACATGACATTCAAGCCTACTGCGACACTTGTCAGACTTGCAAACGCAGCAAACCAAATAATCAGAAACCTTACGGTTTACTCCACCCGCTACCAGTTCCGAGCCGGCCTTGGGAGGCAATCGGAATTGATTTTGTGGGGCCGCTGCCCGAATCGAAAAATCGAGACGCGGACTACGACTCGATCACAACAATTATTGACTTGCTAACCGGAATGGTCCACCTTGTCCCGAGCCGGACGGACTACTCGGCTAAAGACGTTGCAGAGCTGGTCTTCGCCGAGGTGTACAAACATCACGGACTTCCTAAAATCATCGTCAGTGACCGAGACTCTTTATTCACGAGCACATTCTGGGAGCACTTGAACTCACATATCGGAATTGACCTCCGCCGCTCAAGTGCCTACCACCCTGAGTCAGATGGCTCCACTGAGCGTGCTCACCGCACGATCGGACAGATGCTCCGTCAATGCATTGGCAAGACCCAAAAGGACTGGGTCTCGAAGCTGCCTGCCGTCGAGTTCGCAATCAACATGGCCCGGTCGGACACGACCGGCTACGCCCCATTCTTCCTTAATACCGGGCGCATGCCTCGATCTCTCATCTGGGCGGACCCATCAAAAGACGAGTACCCCGGGGTTCGCACATATGCTCAGCGCGTTAAGAATGCTATCATGTCCGCACATGACAGTATCATCGCCGCTCGAACCAAACAGACCCGCGACGCCAACCGAAAGCGCCGCGCGGCTCCCTTTGAAGAAGGAGATCTAGTATATTTATCCACCAAAAATATATCACTGCAAAAGGGCCAGTCTCGCAAGCTGGCCCCGAGGTTTATTGGTCCTTACAAGATCCTACAGGACTATGGCAACTATTCGTACAAAATTGACTTACCGAGTCATCTTCGTCAACGCGGGATCCATGATTCCTTCCACGCATCCTTGCTGCGAGTCCACGAGCCGAACGATGACCGCTTGTTTCCCGGTCGGCTTGCTAGCCAGGTAGAGGACCTGGAGGACTCGGGCAATGAATGGGCCGTAGACCGAATTATTACTCACCATGGTCGGGGCCAAGCCGCACTGTTTGACGTGCAGTGGCGCTCGGGTGATCGAACGTGGCTCCCATACGACGCTATTGCCCATCTGGACGCCGTGCGGGCCTATCTCGAGCTCGTTGGTGCAGATGGGATCGACGGGCTGCTGGACGGAAGTGGCATCCCGCCTCCCGACGACCCGCAGGTTTTCCTGGGTGCGATTGGGTCGACCGACGCATCCGGCGGGGCTGAGTATATAAGGGGACCGATCTGGGATGAGGACGTTAGCATTCTTTGCTACCTCACCCCGCCCTTCGCACTCAGCCCGTCTCTCACATTCCACACCCACCTCTACACCAACACCCTCGCCCTCACCACTACCATGTCCTCGTCCACGTTCAACCACCCCAACCTCCGTCGCCTCAAGGGCAATGGCGACCTGCTTCTCAAGGACGCCGACAATCTCCTCCTGCGCTATGCTGTCGCCCAGGTACGCCTCTACTGCCACTTCGACACCGCTCTACGCAGTAGGAAGTTCGACTCCGAAACCTGGGCGCTCCCCGCCGCCTACATAGAGTTCGCCCAACTCTGGAACGCCAACAAAGACGTACCTTTCAAGTTCTCCACCCTCGATGCCGACCACAACACCGTCATCCACGGTGAGCACCCCGATGCTGATCTCATCGCCCCCCTTCCCGCCTCCACCACCAGGGCTCCATCGCGGTACACCGAGGAGCAGGAGGAGGACATCGAAGCCATGAAGTGGCATATCGTCCGGGGCAACCGTCTTCACCGTCAGCGCATCGAGCAGAGCAGGGCCCAAGCCAAGGCCAAGAGGCAGCGTGCCGAGGAGGAGAGGAAGGGCCGCGTTGTCGGAGGGACGTGGGTTGACGAGAGGAACATCGGGGGTAACCACAAGAAGCGGCGCATCCGGGCTTCAGCCGACGAAGCCGGTCCATCAGGCATGGCTAGGGAGTCCGAGGAGCTAGAGGAGTTCCCGGGGGACGAGCAGGAGCAGGAGCAGCCGCAGGAGCAAGAGGGGGACCAGGAGATGCAGGAGGAAGGCGACGGCGCTGGCATGCGCGAAGAATAGAACGAGGAGTGCTGTTGACGCTCGGTGGCACAGCACTCGGAGGGCGTCTGTAACGGGTGCGCGTCATGCGTGACCGTCACCTCCCCCGTGACTTCCGTGACCACCCTCGAGTCATACTGAACGCCAGTTTTCATCGGTCTCGCTTCGGTTCGGCTTTCGTACTTATGTCGTGGTTAGCACGACATCTACGCACGGACCACCCCCAGTAGTATAAAAAGCCACAGTTGTATTCTGTAGCGGCAGCGTTCTCGGAATCGAGACACTTTACACCTGTCTTTCGACTTGAGCGCTCTCCGTGTGATCGCGACCTTCCCGATTGGGATCGTGACGGTTACACTGCAGTTATTCCGCGACCCATTCATGTTCTAGCGTGCGACCAGATGACCGTCTTCCTCAAGACGCTCACCGACACCATCGCCGCCATCTTCGAGAGCGACGAAGACGTGGGCGAGCCTGGGGCGGATGAGCCGATCATTGCCGAGTAGTCTAAGTAAGCCCATGCGTGCACTGTGCGGTGCTGTCGACTGGGCTTTGGGCTCTTGCTTTTGTGTGTTGTATTGCATACCAGACTTTTTCATTCTTGATCATAAGATACCCCTCAGAGTCCAGACTCGGACGACTGCCGGTGTTCCACCAATTGACTGCAGCTGTGGTGCACCCGAGTTCCGGAGATGGACAGGGTCTGACAGGGCTTCACCGATGGAACCATCCCTGCAGTTCCCCCGGAGCGAGGCTGAGGAAAAGACGCTTCAAAAACATAAATAATGCCCATGCCGGAAGTCGCGAATTCATTTTCACATTCACAAGCACAGATTCGAACGGATAGTTTACGGACTTTAGTAAACACCACAACAACATTGTCAGATGGTTCTACATCAGATAATTCGCTGGGTTCATGGAACCGGGACTGAGCGAGGTGTGCCTCGGCGGAACCCCAGGATGCCCTTGCGGGACTGGCTGAGGGACCTGAGTGAGGTGAAGACCCGGTCCCACCAGCCGATGGACCAGCGCTCTCGGCGTCGGTCCCCCTAAACACTGAGCTGCATTCCCGCCTAACATGACCTGATTGGTCACGTCCATGAGATTCATGTCAGAGATGTAATGCATCTTCAGGCCTGTGAATAGATTAATAATAACAGGCCGCTCTCGTCAGCACGGAGTTTCTGAATTGACGATATCATTCACCTTTCACGGTCGTCGCCAACTTGCTCGGAGGTTCTATGTAGACAAGAGCGATCATCGAATTGTACGCGTCCCAGGCAGTGATGTTCATATTGCGATGATCTGAGTACTGATGGTGAATAAACCCAGCGAATCGCAGCATGCTGATGAGCTCGCGGTATGTGTCGGCTATTGATCCCGACAATGCAGTTCAAGAAATGAAGCTGGAGACTGATAACGCAAACGAAGCACGTACAGCGATGCGACTCCCATCCATTGGGGACAGGATCCTCCGACGGTCGAGTGTAGATGTCGTAGGAGATGCCGTAGACACCGACCGGTTGTCCCATCAACGCTGGGAACTGACCAGCGAGCCAAGGGTGATTCATGAACGCCATGGTAAGAGGACCAGAAGATGTACTGGATCCGTGAATGCAGGAGTCTGTGTGGGATAGAGGCCGAGGAGGATGTTGGGGAGGATCTACGGCAATACTCAGGTTCTGAGACTACGGGAAGTTTAAATACTAACCGAAGTGACTCCTGAGGGCTGTGACTACTCGCTGGGCAACCAAAAACGAAACAAACTGAAGTCCATTCATGGCCTTTTTTCGGCCGCTCAAGATCATACACCGCATTTCTTGAACAAAAAGGGAGTCTATGACTCGGGCGGGGTGGGAGACTGATGGCATATCGATATCGATGGAATGATGGCCAAACTTGGGCAACCTTGAATTATCCAGATTCAACCTTGAAACAAGAAGGTGGACCGGACTTCGTTTCGAATTCTTGGGCGGCTGAAACAGTAGTGACTGAGAGCCCGTTGATCAGAGAGCTTGTGGCTACATGCGGAGGTAGTAGCTGAGGGGCTACCATGTCAATCTTACTGCGCCTGAAAGTGCGATGATCATACGCCGTATACGGGCCCGGGTGGAGATTGATCGGTAAACGGACCTGGGCGTCGAGTCAATGTTCCCAATATAGGAGGAGACAGAAGTGACGGCAATGGCCGGACCGACCATCGGGTGCGTAAGCTGTCCACGCCACAACCGTGTTTACGCATATAAACATCAACCACGTCTTGAACTCGAACATTCATCCCACCCCCAGTCCCAACCCCCGCTCAACACACCATTCGTCCCAATGTCATCCCTTCTTGACAGATACAAATTGCCACGTCGGTCCATTAACGTTGAGACCCTCGCCCAGCAACTCGCGTGGTACCTCAAGATCACCGCCGAAGACACACAGTTCCTCAGCAAACACGCCACTCGTCGTGACGAGCTCTTCGCTGAGCTCTACAAGCGGCCTGAAGTAAAGTCCAGCGTCGCTCCAAGCGAGTTTGTTACGCTCGGCGACGATCCCGACATCCACCTCATCCCTGCCAATACCGAGATCGAGCGGCTCACGCCCCCAAAGACGATCGAGGAGTAAGTGCAGGCATTTGTGCCCGTGTTTGACGACTCTGACTTCTTTGGTCGAACGTAGCCGCGTCGCTCGCGTTCATTATGCTGCGGCGGCTCTCATGGTCTACAACCAATACAAGGTCATGTACGCGCTGTTGGACCACCCCGACCTGCGACGCCAGGTCATCAAGCGGAAGACGCAGATGTGAGTCTTAATATATTCTCTTTGCGGCAGTACCCTCAACCACAAACCTTCGGTTTAAGAATGAACGAATTCTACAATGGGGAGTTTGTCCGCCTCTTTCCAGAGCTTGCCAAACGTGCCTCTGGAACTCCATCAACCCCACCCACCCGAGCGCACCTTCCCACCCCTCCCCCTACTCGACGCTCGGGCGTGCCTAAGCGCGTGCTTAACGATGAGGTCGAGCAACTCCTGCGCAACCCCTCCACCCTTGTTGGCACGAGATTTGAGCATACTTCGCCTCAGGGGCCAGGGCAGGGTGACAGTGGTGCGTGGGAGGTCGCTTCGTACACTGTGCGCAAAGGCGATCAGGGCGTAGAGCACGAGTACCAAGTCTTGCTCGATGCGTTTGGCAGAGATCCACTGCCAATGTGTGAAGGCGAGGTCCGATGGCTCCTCCAGCACTCCACACTTGCTCCGTGATCTGCGAACCTGCCTCTGTAGTTGTTGACTCAGGTCTCGTTTCTCGCTGTGCTTGCTTATCTGTTAGAAATGTCCCACCGTTTGCTACGGTAAATACGTAGTCACGGGGGTTACTGTCGCTTGAATGAATTCATAATCCGCCGGTTCTTCCAATGTCCATTCCTGTCGACGTACCTCGACCTTGACCAGGACGGGCTGTTCATTCGAGTTGCTGGCTCTCCGGGCCCGGGTGCGAACGCGCATGGCATGGTAAGCATCCCCAGGCCACTCGAGCGCCAAGTTAGGACTTAGCGTCCCCAGCTGGCAGTATCTGACATTGCCCGTCTTGTGTACACGTTGCGTTTGCGTCCCCAATAAGGAGCATATAAGAGTCATCGTGCGGTTTTCGGAAGCGAAAGCTGCTTCCGCTGCCAGCTCCGCTTGTCGATCAGGCCCAAGGAGGACAATAAGCTTTTCTACTCCTCTTAAGCTCGCCCCATCGACGATTGTAAGCTATACCTACCAGTCCACCGTTCCTCCATCCCAGAGAACCGATCGCCTCAGATGTCATCTCAATCCGCCCTCGACAAGTACAAACTCCCAAGAGAGGCGGTCGACGTCGAAGCCCTCGCGCAGGAGCTCAGCCGCTACCTCAAGCTCACCGCCGAGGACACCGAGTTCCTCCGCTCCCACCCTGGGCTGCTCCAGCAGCAGGACGTGAAGTCTGAGCTCGTTCAAGCCTGCGGCGATCCCGACGCGCATCTCGGCCCCGCCAACGCGGAGATCGAGCGGCTCACGCCCCCCGCCACACTCGAGGAGTGAGTGCAGTTCCCCCCGCCCCCCATCATGCTATGTCATGTCATGTGGCTCTGACCGCCCGCGTATAGCCGTGTCGCTCGTCTCCGTCTCGCCAAGACCGCCCTCGCCGTCTTCAGTGAGTACAAGATCGGCTATGCGCTG
Organism: Ganoderma resinaceum; assembly: GCA_964023155.1. Taxonomy (NCBI): domain Eukaryota; kingdom Fungi; phylum Basidiomycota; class Agaricomycetes; order Polyporales; family Polyporaceae; genus Ganoderma; species Ganoderma resinaceum. The sequence goes on from OZ026794.1 coordinate 3,603,783, forward strand.
CACGACTACCCCGGCCTGCAAGACCAAGTCGAGCAGAGGAAGAGACAGATGTGAGCATTTCGTTCCCTTCGCCCCCCATTCCCGTCGGGTCGTCGACGACGCTCACCATGCACCGCCACGCGGGCAGTATGGACGAATGGCACAAGACGGAGTTCGCCTGCCTCTTCCCCCCGAGCGCCACTTCCTCCGCTCGCGCCACTTCAAGCTCCCTTCCGTCACCCACAGGCCCGAACCCCAACGCCCCCCGGCCCGTCTCCACCGCAGAGGCCGCGCAGTTCCTCGCGAACCCGGGCACGATTATCGGCACGCGCTTCGTGTGCGCCCCGCCCGACGACTGCGACGAGGTCGACCCCGAGAGCCGCGGCGCGTGGGAGGTGGTCTCGTTCCGGGTGCACAAGGACGAGGGCGTCGTCGACCGCGAGTACATGGTGCTCACGGAGGAGCTCCCGGAGGACCCGCTGCCGATGGGCGAGGACGAGGTGCGGGGGATGTTGCGGTACTCGACGTTCGCTGGGTAGTTGCGTCCGAGGGATACCCGGATGTGTATTAGATTCAGAGCATTAGATGTGCGTAGGATGCGTGGAGCTCCGACGAGGCAGAAGGTACAGGAGGTGTGCGGACGCACGGATATCATAATAAGGCGTATGAGTAAAGTACTCCTAAAAAGTCCCAGATTTCAACGTCGATGTGTGAGGGAGAGCGTCTCGAAAAGCCCTAGAAGTCTTGTGGGAAGCTGATGACGCGGTTCGGGTCGTACTTGTCCTTGAGGGCCGTGAGCCGCTCCGTGTGCGTCGGGTAGTACCGCTTATGCGCCTGTCCGCATTGTACGTGCTGTCGATGTAGTTCACTGCACAGCGCACCTCGCCTTTCACCACCGCAGATCACTGCCCGGGAGAGAGGGGGCACTCACCATATTCCTTGAACTGCGTCTCCGGCTGGTTGCTCTCAACCGCGTTCTTCATACCCTGAATAAACTTGATCCCGTCCGCGTCCTCCACGCCCGCGGGGATCATGCCGTAGTACTGGATCGAGTACAGCGCGTCGCGCGCGTCGAACGCGTTCGCATCCTTATCCGCGCTCGTCACCGCCGAGTCCCCGCCGCCGTACAAGTCAAAAATCGCGAACCACTGCACGTCGGAGTTCGCCCCGGGCCCATAGAAGTACTCAAACAGCGCGTCGGACGCCGCGGGGTCATCGGCTCGGCCGAGGGGACGAATGTCGAGGTGGCGTAGAAGGTGTCGTGCGTGTTCGGGGCGGACGTCGTGTTTAGCTGCGAGGCGTTGTCCATGCCGGCGAGGTAGAGCATGGAGGTGATCCAGTCCTGCTTCTGGAGGAAGGTGTCCGTCGGGGTGCCCAGATGCGCGAGGAGCGGGGCGAAGGTGGCAGTGACTTGCGCCTCGTCCGCGCCGTCAGTATGCCGTCGCCAGGTTGTCAGACATGTTTCGATTGGAAATCATGGGCGACTCACAGTACATCCCGGAGACGGAGAAGACGACCCCGTTGGGCCTCCAGCCAGAATCCGCATGGATCTGCAGCCCGACGGCCGTATCGAGCTTATTCACCGGGCCCCCCGCGAACGCCTGCCACGCCTGCAAGCCCCGGCTCGCCTCCTCCGCGCCATAGTCCGCGAACGTGTACGCGAACGCGACCGAGTCGAGCCCCTGGTGCGTCTCCGCGGTGAACGCCGTGATGATCCCGAACGACGCGCCCGCGCCCGTCGCCGCCCAGAAGAGGTCCGCGTTCTCCGTGCGGGACGCGGTACGGACCGCGCCGTCGGCAGTCACGATCTCGAGCGAGCAGATCTGGTCTGCGAGCAGGCCCCATACGCGCGAGGCGAAGCCGAAGCCGCCTTGCCCTGTGTGCCCGCCCACACCGACGTATGGGCAGGTGCCGTGCCCCAGGGCGCGCTGGCCTGTCGGGTAGCCAAGACCGTGGTTAGCGTTAGTGTTCCGGAGGCGTGAGGGCAGCGGTGTCGGGCAGGGATCGAACTGACAGAGGTACTTACCGTTCTCCCGGGGGTGCGGGACAGCGTCGCCGGGGCGGTTGCCGCCGCCGGGGGTGGCGGTATTGCCGTTGAGGGAGAGGTGGCGGAGGTTGTCGAGGCTGACGGTCAAGTGGCCATCCTTGCCGCCAAGCGCAAAGGCGGCGTCTGTTCGGAAGGGCAAGGTGAGTTGATGGATGGTAAATTGAACGGTATGAGATGGTCGTACAGGAGTGACCTCCGCCCCGCGCGTTAACCTTGACACCGTTGTCGGCGCCGCACTTTACGGAGGTTGCAACGCCCGCAGAGTCATTGGGGTAGACGACAGCAGCGGGTTTCCAGTTCAACCTAGAGGTTGGCGGAAAGTGCATACTTATCAGCTACAACGGGAATCGGTTGTTACAACGACTTTTTCTAACGCACCGGCGGTTGAATGCTGCAGTGTCTGTGACGTAGGCAGAGTCGCCTTCTACGACGGGGTCAAGCCCTGCGCTGTCTAAACAGTCAAGGAGGCTGGTGTGGGTGTGCTGGTGACCACGGGCCTTGAGCTCGCTGTAAGGAATGAAAACGCCAAGGACAACTGAGGTGGTAGAAAGAATGACGAAAGATGCAAGGATACCACGCATCGTGACAGAAGGACGATGGAGCAAAAGAAAGGAGAATGAGAGAAGCCCTGGGAAACTGGAAACAACGGAGGGCAAACCTTGCGGGGCTCTTATACCTGGCAGCTTGTCACGGTGCAGGACGCTTGCCGCTAGATGCCAATAATGAGCTGGAGCTAATCATGATCCCCGGCGGTGAGCCGAGTGCGTAACAAGGCAGCAGAGGCGAGCGGCTTCTATATAGGATTGACTGCTAGTAGCGGGAATCTGGGGAAGCTGTGCTAGGATAACTTGACAGTCTCGGACGGCAATATGAATACCAATGCGAGGGCAAACTTGCGCGGTCGGCATACGCCGGACAGGCTGAATGGGTTCGCTCGAAATGCGTTCGGGGCACCTTGAAACGCCGAGAGTTCCAATCCTTGGCAGGTAGGTGACTACGTCTGCGTCCACTGTCTGCATGTTAAGTCGAGCCCACAATGATGCGTCAATGAAACTCACCACACAACGCCTTTTACATCGTTTCCGCTCCAGACTAGTGCCTAGGGTTCCTTGCGACAATGTCCACCGTGAAAGAGGTCCAATGGCGGCGAATGAGAGCCGGAACAACCGCTTCAACAGTAGCAATCACGAATGGGGGTCAATTTCGCCGTGTGGCAGGGTCAGGCCTCAGGGTCGGCGTTTTCAATTCGCCAGAAAGAAAAACAACAAACCAAGAGGCCAAGATCAGCTGTGAGAAATGGAATGAGGGGATGGACAGGCTCGACTTGGACTAGGTACGAGGTGGCTAGGTTTGAAAATGGACTCGGACGGACGTTGCGATCAAACCATGGTTCCCATCGGCATTTTCCGGCCGAGCACATATCGCAACCCCGCGGCGCCTCCCCCAGGCTTGCTCCAAATTTTCCCCACAAGCTCTCGTCCCCAATAAGGCTCTCATCATCCTGCGTTTGCGTTGACGTCTAGGAGAGAGGGTTCCTTAGAAATAAATAACCTTTGCTTCCCTAAACTACTATTACTGCTCACTTTCCACGTCTACCACTTTTTCACGTTTCCTGATTGACGGGCAGGCACCTCCAGATCCATGACCAGTTACACAGCGACCTAGAGTGCCGGTAGGTACACCCTGATCTGAAATTCAAAGTTGCTCCAGACCGGCACCAGTGCGTTCGGTTCGGCGATGATCCCGACGCGCACCCCATCTCCGCCAACGCCGAGATCGAGAGACCTGAAGCCCCCGAAAACACTGTTAAGTGCGGATCCTTGTGTATCTCATCGTGGCATCAGAGCTCTGACACTCCATGGCTGAATAGACGTATCGCTCGCATTCATTGTGTCGCGGTTGCTCTCATGGTATTCAAACGATACAAGGGTGATCAGACGCACATTGGACGGCGATACGCTTCCAAGGAACAAAGAGGATGTCCGTGCCCTCAGTCCTCCATCCTCGAATTACCCGACGGTCCAGGAACGCACCATGTTGCAACGCACCCCTCCCACCCCTCATCCCATCACCCGATGGGCGGCGCCACACTAGGTCGAGGTTAACGTTAGAGCTCGGCTCCGATATCAGACCTCCGTTGTTTCAGGCGCCATTCATCTTGAACAAACTTCACATGACGTCGCCGCGCCATGCTTGTTATTCAATTGGTCTGCCCCAGGTCTGCACTTCCGAATTCCAACAGAACTCTCGACGTAGTGAAGGTGCCCAGGGGCACCTGCAAAATGTGTTCCGGTGGATTAACTATCTACGTCGCGCGCGATTGATATTCATGCGCATGTGATGCCGCCGCATATGGGCATAATCTCAAGCATGATCGAAGACAAACCTTGAGCTCGCGAAGAGGACCTGTGAGCCTGGAGGTGTCCCGAGCCTCGAACCGAATTCAAAACTGGCCTCACGATGTGGACGAGGGGACGGCACAGTGTATCGTGTCAGTATCCGCGCGCGTTGGCGTCCGTGCACCATCGGGAGTCCGTGGGTGTCGGGAGCTGGTGCACTGGCGAAAGGGGACGAGACGGCGGCAACGGCGAGAAATGAGACCAATATTGATGGCGCGAGTCAGGGGCGCGCCCGCACGTGGCACGACCGGAAATGATCGATGTTGGCGATGATTGGACGACGCTGGCGAGTCGACCGAGAGGCAAAGCACATCGCTGGGGAGGCGGGGGACGCGTGGGGGGGTGCGCACGAGTAGTCTACTTAATACTGCGGGGGCGGTGAAGAGACAATAAATCACGGCGAGGGACATGGGAAAAGAGGTGTGTAGAGTGTGGGCGTGGAACTGTCAGGACTTGGGAGGAGGGCAACTGCCGACGGCGCTGTGTTGGGATCAGGCCGGGGCCGCTGGGGCAGTCGCGGGCGCTGTGAAGGGGACTCAGACTGCTCACTCGACATCTCTCTCCTTTGATCCTCCACTGGCCTGTCAGTCGTCCTCCCCGACCCCCCGCCCCCTCCCCGTTCCCGTCCCCCGCCCGCTCACGCCCACCGCAGCGCCAGCCCCTTCCACACCCACGTCATTTTCGTCACACCGCTTCCGGTCGCTTTCCCAGCCCTTCATCACCTTTTTGCCCCTTCTCGACCACCATCTTCCCGCCCTCGCCCCGTCCACACCCTCACCCCTCTCCCCGTCCCCGAGCGCAGACGTGAACGATGAACTCCCGTCCACACAAGCAGTCGATGTCCGAGCTCAAGCTCCGTCGCCTCACAGAGCACAACCAGCGCCTCAGAGAGGACCTCGCCCGGCCACGGATAAGAGTGAGCGAGGCCAGTGCCAGGTGAGTCGTCTCTTCCCGCCCCTCTCAGGCACCTCGCTGCCCCCGAGGGTGTGCACCCGGCCGCGTAACCGCGCTCACCCACTATCCCCCGCATCCCAGTCTCATCCGGTATTGCAAAACGACAAAAGACCCCCTCGTGCGTACTCGTACCAGTCCCCATCACCGCCCCCAGTTCCGCGTATCTCCCGCCTCCCCCGCGCTCGTCCTGACTGTCCCCCACAGGTGCCGTCAGTATGGGGGCCCGTACCACGCGCAGACGACCCCTACCAGTCGCAAGGCGGCACAGGCAAGGGCTGCTGCGTCGTCCAATGACCGGTGCGCGCCCCCCGTCCGCCCGCCCGTCGTTCGTCCGCTCGCTTGTCTCCTTCTTCCCCCTGGTGTCGTCCCGTCTGTTGTCTGCTCCTCCTTCAGGCTGTCTTCTGCGCACACGTACATTCCGCTCCCTTCGTACCAGTATCCTTGCAGTATCTCCAAGCTGTATCCCTCGCCCCGTGTCTGCACGCCGCTTGTTGCGCTTCTGCTTTCCAGTGTGACGTTCTTATTCTTTTTCTTCTTCTTCTTCTTCTCACGTTGCCGTTACTGTTGCCCGTTTCTGCGTTCTGTGCGTATTCGTCGATTGTTTATTCCCTTGTCGTCCAACGTCTGTGGTTCAGTTATACCATCGCTCGTTTCACACACTCTCACCTCACGCCCTGTCCCCGCCCCCTTCCCCTCCGTCCTCACCTCATGCCCTGTCCCCGTCCCCGTCCCCTCCGTCCTCACCTCGCCCCGCCCCGCCCCGCCCCGCACCCGCACCCAAGCATTAAGCGCGCTCGCACGTCACGCCTCAAGAGCTGCCGCATCGGCATCATTGCTCACTGCCCACCTCGTGCGCCGTTTTCCCATCAATCGTATCATGCGCAAAGCCTAAATCTCTCATGCCAGGCCTCCCTCTCGGCTCAGTCGACACCGGCATGGAATGATCCACCCCGTGCCCTGTGGTGCGCTAGCGCCTCCACCCAGCTCCTGGGCCTGATCGAAGTCGACGCTCGTGGCTTACATCGGCGGGCGCATCGCAGCGTGGGCTTGGGCTTGGGCGGCGACCGGTCAGCGGCGCGCGAAGAATGGGGTGGTAGGAAAATCCGGCTGTCCGAGAGAAAGGGAAGGGATAGATGGGAAGGGATTGACGGGATGGATGGAAGGAGGCGATCCAAGGAACGTTGGAGAACCTGGGGGAAGGCGAGTATCAGGAGAGGAAGGGGCGGGGGGAAGAGAAGCGCGTCGAGGAAGCGATACGACCTCCCGGTGCGCGTGAGGGACGGGAGAGGCGGCTTCGAGCGTTCGACGTTCGACGCCGAGGCTGCGCGAGCTTCAAGACGTCGGCGACCAGACATTTGTTCATGTTCGAGCCTGTTCCGCTCTTCGGTTTCTCTCTCCTTGTTGCATGACCAGCATCCTCTTCCACTCTTTTGTTCAACCTTCCAACCTTCCAGACTCCCAAAATCCTAACCCTACCCCTCGACTCGGTGGCCAATCCCTCATCTGTATTGCAGTGCACAACCCTCCCCCATCCGCTCACCCCCAATCCCACACCTCTCTCAAGTACTTATCATCGCACCGCGTGCGTATCTATGTCCGCCCCCCGTCCCGACGGTCCTGTCGTTGGTCGACTCTCTGGCTCGCCTCTCTAGAAGTACAAGTATTAGTACTGCTTATGTCGCGTTATCTCTCTCTCTCCCTCGGCCTCTCTCTATAGTAAGCTGCATTGTCCATCGCCTATTGCCTCGCCCGTACGCCCGCGCCCGCACTCGCGCCCTGTGAATTGTGGATGCGCCAGCGCCCCCACCCCCCCCCTCCGACCGGTTTTCCTTCGTCTCCGTGCGCCGCTCGACCCATTCCATCTCCAATATCCAACGCCTGCCCACCTGCTCGCCCGTATATGCACCAATCCATCCGTAAGGTTACGGTAGCGACGCCCGTCACCGAGGCGGAGTCGGCCCAGAACGCGCTGCAGCGTGTGCGGTCGGTTCGATTTTTGACATCGACAGACGTTGCCGTAGACTTCGTTTTCGTTTTCGCGTCCGAGGTCCCCGGCACCGGCGTCGGTACGTAATTTATTGACACGGACGCGCCTGTTCCGGTGCTGGGTGTGCTCCGTTGGTGGTTCGAGGTTCAAGGTTGGACCGTCCGGAGGAGGAGGTCACAGTGCAGCGCGTCGACGACGACCCTCCCCGCCCCGCTGGCCCGTGTTTCTTGTCTGGACGGTACGACACAGATTGCACAGGTTGTGCGGACGGCAACGCACCGGAGCGCACCGCCCCACGGGGAATCGTGGCAGCAGCCGCGTACGTCGACGGACATCGCGATGCGCGCCCGAGCAAAGGCCGGATAAGCGTCGCGTCGCGGCGTCATCTATGCAGGTGCTGTATAGACATAGACATACACTAGACTCGAATGACGATGACCGGCGTTGGAGGCGGGCTGAGGCGATAGCGCGGGCGATCAAGTTCAAGCTCAAGGTTTTGGTTTTCGCACGCGAGGGCCCGGTGGGAAGAACCAGCCGCGAACGACGCTCGCGGGTGCTGGGGCCCTGTGCCCTGATCTTCTCCCTCGTACACGTGGGCACGCGCGCGGGGCCTGGGAGGGCGCGGGAGCGGTTCTGCATCTCGAGGCGAGGCGAGGGGAGGCTTCCCACCCCTCGCGGCTCGCCCTGTGCCTCCCCTGCCCTCGCTGGGAGCGCGGGCGCGCGGGAGTAATTAGGTGGTCGTCATGGCACTCCACTGTCGGCACAGCTCGGTGCTCGGGCCTCGAGCCTCGAGCCTCGGGGCGCGGGGGTGGTTCGCGGATCAGAGGTGGAGAATAGACGGGGGGGGGGGAGGGGAGGGGAGGGGGGAGGGGAACAAGGCACGCCGAGGCACGGGCTGCGAACGCGATACCGTAGATGCGATGCGGCGAATACTCAGCAGGAGGACCAAAATACGATGGGAGGGGGGTTCGAGTTTGGGGTCGGAGTTGGATGGGGAAAGCTAGCAAGATTGAGCGGGGCCGGGCGATCTGGGAGAGCTATAATATCGGACGGCGGTATGTTGTTGGGCAGATGGCGATGGCGATGGCGACGGGCGTGGGCAGGGACATGGTGCTGGACATGGACGACAATGGGGACGGGAGGGCGAGCATCGAGCTGCGCGGGGGCTATAGCTCGTGGTCATCGTCGTCGTATGTCTCCTTGATCAGCCTGCGAAGATGAAGGAGCGCGATCAGCGTGTGTCCGCGATTTATCATGTTGGAAGCCCGGGGCCTGTACGATCCTACAGGGCTCGTAAATGGAGGTGGGAAGAAGACGACTCACCGGTAGACAGATGAGGGCGGATGGTCACCGCTGTGCATACAGTCACCAACACCGTTGCCCGCGATCAGTGAGGTTGAACAAAAACACATCAAAAGAAGAGCACACGCACTCGTTGGTGATGAACACGTCCACGAGCTCGGGGCCGACATAGTCGTAGTACGGGTTCACGACGTCGACACGCTCAACGAGCTTGCCCTCCTCGAAGCCGAGCACGCTGCTCGGGTCCGCAAAGTCCAGCGCGCCGTACTCGTGGTAGAGGTTCCACGACGGCGTGAGCTTGAACTGGCCGGCGCACACGACGACGGGCGTCGAGTGCGCGCGCGCGGCGGTCGCGGCGAGCAGCGACCCCGTGATCGCGACGAGCCCGCCGTTGGCAAGGATCGCGTGCGCCCCAAGGATGACCTTGTTCACGCGCGACATGATCGCGTAGATGGACGAGTCCGGGACGAGGAACGTCGAGATGCCCGCGGCGGAGAGCGCGCTCGCCATGTCGTGCCCGCTGTACGAGGGCGCGGTCTCGGCGACGATGACGGTGTAGTTGCGCGAGTGGCCCGCGGACTTGAGGAACGCCTCGACGGTCTTGGAGTGCCCGATCGTCAGGATGATCTCGCTGGAGGTGGGATGATGATGTCAGCGAAGAAGCTCGATGTATTGCTATTCCTGGACACGAAGTGGCCCAGGTCTCGACAACAACAGTAAATCGAGTCCGTGTGTGGGGGGGTGCCAGTCTTCTCTCGCGTGGTTTCGCGTTCCAGGTGGTCGGACGAGGCAAGTGCATCACAGGGTACCGCTGACACCGCCGGCTTCGGGAGATATCTCGAATTACCGGACGGCGTCACGGTGGGATAACACTTATACTACCAGCATGCTGCAAGAGGGCGACTAAGCCCGACTGTAGCATGCTAGTGCACTGGCCTGACAGCCTTCCCTTGAATAATACTATGGTGATGACATGCGAACAGGCTGGAGAAGGGCTACTCTGCCCGACTGCAGCTGCCGTGATGGGGCTTCATGTCATGACAGCCTCATCGACACTCGAACTTTATGTGCTAAGGGTGGACTTATGGCTAGGGTTTCTCGGAGGGCCTTACCCTATGTACTGCAGCTACGGACCAAAGAGGACAACAGTGAATGGGTTACTCACTCGGAATGGATGTGGTCCTTTGCACTCTTAGAGACATTTTCGTACACGGTTTCGAGCTCGTCGAGAACATCCTGGATCGCTTCCATCAGGACGGGCTTGAGACCTCGCGCGAATGAGTCGGGGTCGTCCGGATCATCCTCCGTTAGGGTGGCCGTCGTCTCGGACTTGGGTGCCCCGATGGTGTGCTTGCGCGGTTGACCTTGAAGCACAAACTTGCTGATCGAGTAGACATTGCGTGAGGATGCGGCGCCTGTTGTGGCGGTGTTGTATTCCTCGCGAATGTTATGGAGAACGCGCCGCACGGTGTTTCCGACGGTGTGTTCTACAAGATGCGCAATATCTCAGCTTCGCAACAAAATGGGGAAGCGGACGTCGATGGCACTGGAAGCGCAGTGTAGCAGAGAGGACCACATACCCTTAGGTTGTGCCTCAACCAGTCTCCGACCAGCTTCACGGATGACCGCGATGAGCTGCTGGATATTTGAAAACCGCGCTTTCGACACGACTTGTCTGAGAACGAGGACAGTCTCCAGAGCAGCCTGACGAGACCCAACGATTTGTCTGATAGGTTTGTGGGCATAAGGTGAGTATTCCGGCGAAAACGACTGGACATACGGGGTCACTCACCGTCTACGCAGCTTTGCAACTAGAGTTTCCACGGCTCGATGGCCGGGTATAGTCGTTACTTCGGGTGCCATGGATGTTTGAGATACGACTTCCGCTGATGCGCGACCTGAGTTGATGGAGGGTTGCTGTATGATAGATCAATGGCGATTGAGAGAAGGGGGAGAATGTAGCGGAGGAGCGGTGGTGAGCTTCGAGGAGAACGGCAAGTTGAGCTCTTCACGCTTGGCTGGTTCGATGGACGGGGATGGAGGCCCAATATCTCGAATCTCGATCGGCATTGCAAGATCGAGTCACTCCAAAATCCACGTGGGACAGAGGTATGAACGGCCCGGTTTGGCACTTGCCTCATGGTCATGGGCGTCTACTCATTCCTTGCCCACGTCCACTCTCTGGTCGGACTCGGATATCGTCGGGCTGCACTGGTGCCATAAGCACTGTCTTCTGTGTCGTTTTTGTGGAATAGTTTACTGATGCATGATGTTCGCGCCATGCGAGGCCCATTTATCGCACCCATACCAGCGGGGGCTACTTATGCTACCTCCGATGTTGCGATCAATCTAAGTGGACAGTGTTCCTTCTCGAACTCACATTTACGTGACCGTCAAGTGATCACTCTCACCATCAGGTTGCGAACCTTATACCAGGTATGACTCTGACTCTTCCTACATAATCTATTGTTTGACTAACCTACGTTGTCCCCCACCATCGTTGTCTGCTGCTACCTCACCATGGAAGAGTATCTCCAAAAGCGACAGAAGCTCATCACCGAGGACCGATCGCGGAGAGTTGACCAGAACACCGCTCACAAGCTCTCTCCTGAAGAGCAGAGAGCCGATGAGATCCTCACGCGCATCCGCAAGGAAGAGGGCGAAACCATCTGGGGCAAGGACCAGCTCCATACTTCCGAGCAGCTCTTTCCCGGCATGGAGTTCCTCACTGGTCAGTCCTGCCTCTTGCTCGGCGACCTGAGTTAACAACAAACCTTAGCTCGTGACACTATAATGGCAACGAAGGTCTACGATATACTGAGCCACGTCTGTCCCGAGTCCTGTTAAATTGCCGGGGCACGTCGCGCTAACCTTCGTATTTCAGATGCCCAAGGGCGGGCTCCTCCACCTCCACCTCGGCCTAGTCGTCCGAATCGACAAACTCCTCCAACTAAGCCTCCAATACCCCGCCATGCACGTCCGCGTCTCCGCTCCTCTCACCGCGGACAACCTCGCCTCCGTCCAACCCACCTTCCGCGCTCTGCCCCAAGAGCAGTGGTCGACGCACACGAGCCTCACCGACCCTCTGTACGTGCCAGGATCGTGGGTGCCCCTCCAGAACGCGCGGAACAACTTCAGCGAGGCGCTGGGCGGCCCGGCGGGGTTCGACCGCTGGGCCACGGACTGGATGGTCATCAACCCGTCCGAGGCGTACGGCACGCACAACTCCCCCGACAAGATCTGGGCCAAGTTCGCCGCCGCGGCCGCGGTCTCTGCGGTATGCATGTCCATGCGCGAGGGGCCGGCACGTTCACCAGCAAATATTCATATTCCGTTATACAGGGCATGATCTTCTACTTCCCGCTCTGGATCGAGTACGTCCGCGAGGTCTTCCTCTCGTCGGTCGAAGACGGCATCTCCTACGTCGAGCCCCGCTTCATGTTCGGGGTAAAGTGAGCGCCTGTCCTCTTGCTCCTCCTGCTCTCGCTCTGCCCACTTCCCGTCACACTAACGCGCACACTTGCAGGTACATGATCGGCGCGGACGGGAAGGAAGACGTCCCGCACCGCGCCTGGCTGCGCGCCTACGAGCAGGTCATCGCCTCCGTCCAGGCGACGCTCGCCGCGCGCGGGGCCGCGGGCACGTTCCTCGGCTCGAAGATCATCTACTCGGTCATGCGCGACATCAGCCGCGCGGACATGGCGTGGCACCTCGACAACTGCCTCGCGCTCAAGCGCGCGTTCCCGCACCTCATCGCGGGCTTCGACCTCGTCGGGCACGAGGACTCGCTCCGCCCGCTCGTGTACTACGCGGAGGAGTTCCTGGGGTTCGTGCGGAGGCAGAAGGAGTGCGGGGTGAGCGTGCCGTTCGTGTTCCATGCGGGGGAGACGTTGGGTGATGGGAGCGCGGCGGATATGAATTTGTACGACGCGATTTTGCTGGGGACGAAGCGGATCGGGCATGGGTGAGCTTTTTTTTTGTTTGCAACGTCCAGGGCTATTGAGATTGATGTGACGTCGACCAGATTCTCGCTCATCAAACACCCGCGGCTGATAGAGCTATGTAAGGAGCAGAAGATCTGCGTCGAGGTGTGCCCGATATCGTGAGTGGTGCTCAAACTCCTCTCAGTACCGACGTTTCACGCACCATCCGACCCCTTCAGCAATGAGATTTTAGTACGCAGCGCCACTTGTATTTTCCCTCACAACTGTGGGATTGACTTTACGTCCAGCGTTACTGCGGCTCGATGCCGATGCACCCGCTCCCCGCACTCATGAACCAAGGCGTGCACGTCGCGCTGTGCTCGGACGACCCGGCCGTGTTTGGGAACATGGGCCTTTCCTTCGACTTCTTCCAGGCGAGTATCCGCGCTCTTCCATGTCTGTGTCCGTATCCGTGCGTGTACTTATGTTCAATGTTTGCTACTAGGTGTTCGTCGCGAGCGACGTTCATGGGCTCGCCACCCTCCGCGAGCTCGTGTGGGACAGCATCCGGGTACGTCCGCGTATACGAGCCATATCTATGACCTCCATGGCCTGGATTCTGAAATGGACCCTGATGACTGATTCCTCCGATAGTACTCTGCCCTAGAAGAGGGCGAGCAGACGCAGGCATTTGCAGTGCTCGAAGGGCAGTGGGACACGTTCGTGAAGTATATCCTGGAGAAGTATGGCGCGCCTCCCCCTGTAGGGGAATAGATCTGACTGCATCGTGGCGCCCACTCGTTTTCAAACAACATTTGTGTCCCTGTCTAGCCACATACCATCGGAAGATTCAATACTTGAGGTGAGTGTTGACTCCAATTCAACTTCTCTCAGCGCTTCGGTCTAACCACAGACGCGTAGTGTACGATAGAATCGAGCCGTCCGTGAATCGAAATGTTTATTAATCGTGTGATATATATACACAACCGAACAGACCGCGTGCGCCCCCTCCCCTAAAAAAAAACGTACTAATAAAAGGTATATACAGACACAAGCCCAACCGGCACTGAGGTCCATCCCCTCCCATCCCCCGGCATGCGAAGGCCCTAACTAGAACGCAGACCGCCAGTACCCTTGCGGCGCGACCCACGCGCGCTCAAACGCGTCCTCCTCCACACAGAGCACCATGTGGTCCGGGACCGCGTCCATCGCGCCCGCCGTGCCCGCCGCGGGGGACAGCAGCGGCCGCTCCGGCGCGTACAGCAGGATCCCGGGCATGCCCTCCATGCCGAGCGCGGAGGAGACCTCCAAGTCGTCTTCGAGACCCATGCCAGTGGGAACGCTATCCGGCATGTCTGCTGGCTGGACGTACGGGATGCGCTGCCGCCTCCGAGTCGCGGGGATGGAGGATGTGCCGGTCAAGGAGGCCCCTGGCTGCGCCCACGCCAAGTGGGGGAAGAGGAGGTTCGGTCCGGGTGAGGATGGGCGGGCGTGCGGGGCCGTCGTGCTGTCAAGTTCTTGCTGCTGGGCGCTGTTGGTTCAGGGGGAGGGGGAGGGGGAGGGATAGGATTGATGTGGTTAGTTCGTCTTGCCCCTCCGACATGGGAGAAGGATGGAGACTAACCTCGCTTGTTCTGAGGCTACAGGTGCTCCTGCAGGCTCACGAGCTGTGGGGTCCTCTGCATTCGCGTTGTTCGATGTAAGCCTACGGTATTGCATTCACTCAGTATATGCCCAGCTTGAGAATAAATCGCAGACTTACCCGGAAGCGTGTGCAGGATCATGGACTTGTTCGTTGGTCGGGGCTTCTCGTTCGCCAGTATGCACGGACATTGTCAATGACGGAAATCGCGAACTCTGAGACACAAGGCCTGCAAACAAGAAAGAGTGCTGCGGACTGCTCGGAGTGGCGTGGACGGGACGAAGGTCAAGAGCCTGGGGGTGAGGGTGAGCAATACGTCGAAGTGATACAGCCCTATATATACTCAGCCTGCAGCATTATCATACCAGTGGCGGGACTCCTGGACAATGGGACGGTCGAAGCATAGGAGCGACGCTAGCTCCTAGCGTCGAGCCTTGATGCCACATACAAACGCCTGACGCTTTTGAAGAGACCGGACACTGGGTGGCACTTGATGATCATGTGCGACCATTGCGAGTGCAAGCGACCTATTGTCCGACTTACATGAGCATCTTCTGCGAGGAGGCTTAAGTTGAAGAATGCAGATATTCGTAAACAAGGAGGAGTGGAAACAGAATTCTGTCCACGCTCGGATGTCTGTGTCACATCGTAAGGGGCTGAGGATTGACCTAATGTATGGCATCGGGTAGATCGTAGGAGCATTGGCGAGAAGAATGTTTTGTGGGAACGTATTATGTCCTACTCACGGCCGGGCTTAAGCCCCTCTTGACTGAATGGAGAGTCGCCGGCAATCTGTCCAAGTAGAATCTACTTGGGCCATCGAAGGATATGAGCCTGTAGAGTATCGAGATGTGCTCGGGTAGATTGTTTTTTGTGGGATATACAACACGGACGGGCCTTGGCCCCAATCTACTGTAATACAAGCGCTAGCGCTGGTGGTCCTCTTTCCTCTTTCCGGTCCAAGTTCTAGACAGTATACAGTACGCACTAGCTAAATTTACTGACCCTTGCTCTTATCCTCCAGTGGAGAGTTAGAGATGTACCAGTTGAGCTTCTGCTCCCACTTGCCGGGGAGGAGGTGCGAGACCTCCTCGACGTCCTTGTCACCACGGCCGGACAAGCACTGCGCAACAAGACAGGGGCTGTTAGTCCCGTGACGCGTGAAAAGACAAAAAGAAGGCGGGACGCACGATGACGATGTTGGCGTCCTTCGGCAGGGTCTTTGCGAGCTGGACACCGCCCCAGACGGCATGTGACGACTCGAGGGCTAAAACGCAGAAGAGTCAGCCGACGCTTCGCAACCGACAGTGGCGTCGCTGAAGACCTACCTGGAATGATACCCTCCAGCTGGGTGAGCATCCTGAATCCGCGAAGCGCCTCCTCATCGGTGGCGACGGTATACTCTGCACGGCCCGAGTCTTTCAACCAGGCGTGCTCAGGCCCGACGCCAGGGTAGTCCAGGCCAGCGGAGATCGAGTGCGTCTCGACGATCTGCCCCGTCGTCGACTGGAGGACGTACGTCCGCACGCCATGGAAGACCCCAGCGTGGCCCTTGCTCAGCGTCGCGCTGTGCTTGTCACCATCGAGGCCCTCGCCCCCAGCCTCGACACCAATCAGCCGCACGTTCTTCTCCTCGATGAAGTCGTAAAACGTCCCGATCGCGTTGCTGCCGCCGCCCACGCACGCGATGACCGCCTCGGGGAGCTTCCCCGTCTGCTCTTTAAGCTGGCTCTTGATCTCCTGCCCGATCACGCGCTGGAAATCGCGCACGATCGTCGGGAACGGGTGCGGCCCGATCGCGGAGCCGATGAGGTAGTGCGTGTTCGACAGGTTCGTGACCCAGTCCCGGAGGGCCTCGTTCACCGCGTCCTTGAGCGTGCACGAGCCGGAGTGGACGGGGATGACTTCTGCGCCGAGCATGCGGATTCGGAAGACGTTGAGGGCCTGCCTGCGGACGTCCTCTGCGCCCATGTAGATGACGCACTGCAGCCCGAAGCGGGCGCACGCGGTCGCGGTCGCGACGCCGTGCTGTCCTGCGCCAGTTTCAGCGATGATACGGGTCTTGCCTAAGCGTTTCGCAAGGAGGATCTGTAACACAACCGATCAGCTCAGGGTTTGGGAATGGGGTTGAGGAATATCGTACCTGCCCGATAGCGTTGTTGATTTTGTGTGAACCGGTGTGGTTCCTGGATCCAACGTTCAACGACGTGGGGTTGAATCAGCTGCAAGATGCACGTACAGATCCTCACGCTTGAGCCAGATGGTCGCTCCGCCCGCGTGCTCCGTGAGCTTTTCGGCCTTGTACAGATTTGAGGGGCGGTTCATGTACCCGTACAGGCTCTGCCACTCCTTGATGAATTCGGGATCCTTCATCGCAGCATTGTGCGCCTCCTCGACCTCGATCAAGCAGTCCCAGAGCGCCTCTGGAACGTACTGCCCACCGAACTGGCCGAAGCGCGGAGGCAGAACGTTCTTCGACGCCGAATCGGCTGATAAGCTGGACGTCTGGCCCGCGCGCGAACGCGACGATGTTGAGCGGGTGCTGAGGGACGGGCGTTTTGGCGGCTGGCCCTTGAGACTGATCTCCGCACAGTACTCCTCGACCTTCTTCGGGACCTGGCCCTCTGGTGCGGATTTGATAACTGCGATGAGACGGCTGCCGATGACGACCCCGTCTGCACCCGCGTCCGCGACGAGGTCAAAGTGCGCACGTGTCGCGACTCCGAAACCGACCGCGAGGGGGACGTCGGTGAAGTCTCGGACTCGCGCAATGAGGTCCGGAAGTGCACTATTCATCGTTCCCGTGATTGAGGAACCTGTGGTACCCATCTGGGACATGGCGGGATGTGAAGTGAACACGTAGGACCAAATACCGAGAAATTCAGGCGCGCACCTTGGAAACGACATAGATGAAGGTATCGGCGATTGAAGCAAGGAATTCAATACGGCCGAGAGACGTTGAAGGAGCGATGAGAGGAACATAGGATAGGCTTGGTTGCGGGGGGTTGAGGCCAAGATTACGGTTGAAGGGTGAATAAGACTCACTTTGCAGCTCGGCACTTGTCGCGGAAGGCGATCGCCTCCTCGGGTGGCAGGTCAACTACAATGTATCCGTTCGCTCCAGCTTCCGCAGCATCGTGGATAGCCTTGTCCTCTCCATAAGCGAGCATCGGGTTGTAGTATCCTGAAGAAGGAACGGGGTGCTTTGAGAAGGAGCTTCCCATCAACAAAAACATAACTCACCCATCAGCAGCACCGGTACAGTGAGACCTTTATTACGCGCCTCTCTAATCATCCCAAGACATTGTGCGTAGTCAACGTTGTTGTTGAGTGCGATCTATACATTCCGTCCCCGAGCTCAGAGTCAAAGTTGGGAAGGCATGTCGGGTACGTACGACGTTGGTTTCCTGGATTGCGGGACCATCTGCAATTGGATCGGAGAATGGGACGCCAAGCTCTATGATATCTGCCCCTCCTTCCTGCATAGAGAGCAGGATGGGAACAGTTTCTTCAACCTTGGGATAGCCGGCGGTCACGAAAGTGACGAGGGCCGGACTTGTCTGTGCAGGTTGTGAGCTACCGCCGAGACGTGACAGCTTTTCACTCACCGATTGGTTTTTTTCCTGGAATACTTTCTTGAGGGCCTCCATGGCGGATAGTGGAAGAGGGCGTGAACGGAGGAGTCAAGGTGCAAGGACACAGTCATTTATTGAGGATGGGAGTAGTCATCGGCTAGATTAAACGATCGAGATTAAACCTTTCTGTAATCTAATCTAGCCGGAGTGTGAGTGTGGGGAGATTCCTCCGTTTAATCCCGGACCATCACCATCTCACCTCTTCTGCCCACCATGGACCTGTCACGGTCCTCTGACGAGTCCAAGGTGCTCATCTTGAACACAGGAGGAACGATAAACATGATATTCAGCCAACAGGGCTATGTTCCAGAGCCATACTTCCTCACGGAGACGCTTCACAGCCAACACCGCTTCCACGACCCACTTGAAGAATCCCTTTTCTCCAATTCGGGCTCGCTGGAGGGTTATAGGAGATGGACCAATAGTGGAAAGGCCAGCCCGACCGGCACGAACCTTGGTAGCCGCGAGCCGTCTCCGAGTCGTGGCGGATCGCACGTCCAAGCGTACCAGTCGCTCACCTTGCCTGTCCGATCATCACGCCCAATAGGTTTGCCAGAACACCTTGGGGTTCCCGCAGAACAGGTTGCACCGCGCCAACCGGTATGCAGACAGATATCGGAAGATGTTTATGAGGCTCAGTTGCCGACGCTCGTGATGCCCAGAAGCAGTGGTCCTGGCGGTAGCCGCAAGCGTATCCGGTATGCCGTGCTCGAGGTCAGTGCCCTGATGACTGCAGTTCACTATGCTTGTTCACATAATAAAAAGTGGCACCCACTCCTAGACAGCAGCAACATAGAGATACAAGGTAAATGGCTGCGCGTTTTGGGGTGTTCGACCGACCCTCTAATCCGCCGTCATGCCTCAGCACAGATTGGATCCGGATTGCGTCCGACATCGAGCTGAACTACTCCAACTTCGATGGATTTGTCATCCTACACGGCACGGATACTATGTCCTACACGTCGTCTGCTCTCAGCTTCATGTTAGAAGACTTGGGAAAGACTGTCGTGCGTCTCCTGGCTCCTCGTGTTCGTTGCGCAACATTCAGGGCTATCTACAGGTCGTGACTGGTGCCCAGATCCCCATGTCTCAGCTTCGTAATGATGCCGTGGATAACCTACTTGGGGCTTTGGTTATTGCAGGTCATTACATCATTCCAGGTAAGTCGGGTCACCTTATGTTATGCACCGATTATCATGACATATGCGCCCGGAACAGAGTGCTGCCTATACTTCAATCACACTCTGTTCCGCGGGAACAGGGTCTCGAAGATGTCATCGTACGATCTTAATGCGTTCAATAGCCCAAACTTTCCTCCGCTTGTCAACGGTATACTTATCCCGCTTCTGTGCGTCTAGTCTCTCCGCTGATCAGCGGAACATGGTGTCCAGTTGGCATCGATATCATTGTGAATTGGCAAGATGTTCTTCGACAGAAGAGTCTGGAACGCTTCAGGTCTCACAAACGTGGGTAGTTACAGTTTGACTACTCATACCGCGTTGAACTCATATTTTGCGATTTGTGGCAGTTATGAGTCCTCACGTCGGTAAGTTGTAAATCACGTAGACTGGTTTGGGCTTCGAGTTAATGTCATCCGACATACAGCCACACTGCGCCTTTTTCCCGGTATCACAGGTGCGACCATCCGCGCCTTTGTCATGCCTCCGACTCGAGGCGTTGTACTCGAGACGTTTGGCGCGGGAAATGCGCCACAGCGCCCGGATCTGGTCGCAGCTCTGAAAGAAGCATGCGACAATAGGGTAGTCATCGTCGCGATTACGCAATGCAGCAAAGGCTCTGTATCGGACGCATACGAAACCGGTAGAAGCCTTTTGCAAGCAGGCGTTGTCCCCGGGGGCGACATGACTCCGGAGGTGAGTTTGTCAACTGTCTGCGTGTCTCACCGGTAACCAACCATAACCGCGAACGGTACAGTGCGCCCTCACGAAGCTCAGCTACCTTCTATCTAAGCCGGAACTATCAGTGGCCCAAGTCCGCTCGCTCATCGGGACGCCACTTCGCGGAGAACTCACCCTCCCGGAAAGCAAGGTCCCCGCGGCGCTCAGCAGCCAGCCCACGTCAGCCGGGCCAAGCCTCGACCATCTCCAAGGCCTGCTCTCCCAAGTCGTCCGCCTCTCTTCGCCCGCCTCCGCCGCCCGCGCCCCGCGCATCCTCGTGGACGGCGTCGACGCGCGGGACGAGGAGGCCGACAAGGCGACCGCGCCCTGGAGCTGGACCGCCGCGGAGGCCGCGTCGACCGAGAGCTCGCTGTTCCCCTTCCTCGTGCACCTCGCCATCGCGCGCGACGACCCCGTAGGGCTCGCCTTCGCGCTCTCCGCCGACTCCGCCTCCGCGACCACCGAGCGCGGCGGGCCGCTCGCCGTCAGCGGGGGACTCGCGAACTGCGCGGACCCCGCGTCCGGGCGCGCACCGCTGCACACCGCCGCGCTCAACGGCGCGGTGCGCGCGGCGAGCACGCTCCTCGAGGCCGGGGCGCTCGTGCACGTCCGCGATATGTTGGGGCATACGCCGCTGTACTACGCTGCGCGGCAGGGCCACGAGGACCTGGTGGATTTGCTGGTGAGGGCTGGCGCGAACTTGGGTGGGGCGGACGTCGATGGGGGCTTCGTGGCGCTCGCTGTGCGGAAGGCGACGCGCGCGGGGGACGAGCGGGCGTTAAAGGTGTGGAAGAAGGCAAGGGCGGACGTTGTCCATCTAGATGGGTGAAAGGTGCTGTCTTTGGCTCGTCGGTGATATGGATGGTGCGATGAAGGGAATAGAAACATTCAAAATACCGGTATGACGCGTGTTGATTTCCCTTTACAATAACCCCCGTCTTATGTTCACGTTTTAGGCCCTTAGATGCGGATGCCAATGCTATCTGTTTATGCTGAGATACCCAGGGAGGCCCTGTGGTAGAGTAAGGCACGAGAAGTTGTACGATAGACCCTCGATCATGCGCCTAGTTGTTAAACGAAGTGCTGACGGTGGGCAATGTACAAAACGTATCGAGGTGAATTGCAAGCATTGGAAGCCATCACACCCACCGTACACAACGCTGGGTGGACCGGGGGGGCAAGGCCGTGATGCTTATGATCGCGAAACGGAAGAACCATACACAGTCGAGCGCAGCGCGGCCGTTCGGGGCCTAACGTCTGAGGCACTAGGTACGGCAATTACTTCAACAACGCTTCAGGATAAGCAGGCGCAGTCTGGCAGCTATTGCGATATGGTCTCTAACACTGAACTTACAGTGCCCTGACGGTGAATGTCTATGTTTGTTTTTAGGTCCTTGTGGATCTGCACTGTCGTGGTGCCTTTTAACTCGCGAAACCTGATCTTTGGACACGGGCTAACCAAATCTGAACCACACTGGAAAGGTCCTGCGCGTCACCGGCAGTAGTCACAAAGTACTGGTTATGATGCGCCCAACTGTACCTAGCTGCGCAACGCTGTACGCCATTCAATATATTGCATCGTCCATGTCTAATATCACCGTTGTATGTACGATGATGCTATGCAATGGAGCATGTGGTGCTGGTCCGGGCGCAGGCGGTAGTCGTATAGGTAGTATACGGAAGTTCAACCAGGTTACTGTCACAGTGGGGAAATCCAGACTACACTTGGGTGACCAGGGCAGTTCCGAGCTACATCATGGACTGCTTGAGTCACAGCCGCGCCGCAGAAGGGGACTACTAGCGCCGTGGAGTAGAAGCGCCGGTCTGGTCTTCTCGTTTCTAAAAATGGCAACTGTGGCTGTGATTCCAACACAGCGAACTTGCTTGAATCTCAAACTTCTTGCTTCAAACTTTTCTGGAGTCTGACTCGTCACCATAACCACTGCGAAGAAAGCAACTTTCGGCATTGAGCAAATTCCGATGAGGAAAGTCTTTGGAAAGGCACCTTTCCATTGGGGACAGAAGGCTTCAATAGGCATACTATGGTGCAAGGCATCTAGTCACCGCTACTTTTGTACAAGAAAAACTACTCCCTCAGATTTGGGTAAATTTTCCAGATTTTTTGACCAATCGACTCCGTTTGAGGAGAGGAACAAATCTGTCAAGGCGTTTTTCGAAATTCGAAAAACTGACGGAGTTACAAATTTGGCAGGTCGCCAAATTGGCCAGTGATGGGAAATACCTTCTATATATAGTAATACCTACCAAATTGGGTACCATAGACGCCCTCCTCTTGTCGCCCGAGCGTAGCGGGTACTGTGTGGGGTGATAGAAACAGATAAAATACCCATCTCCAGACTACGAAAGGTGTATATTGCTACATATTTATTGATAATTTTTATCTGACAGCGGTTGTTTCTCAGCGACATGGCTAACCTAGCCGGGCGCCTCAAAAGGCGCTTAAGTTAGGTCGACCTCCAGGTCAAATTGGCCACTGTACAAAAGTAGCGGTGACTAAGCGCCTTGCACCATAGCTTTTCCAGGCTCTCGTTCGGCGCTTTTGTAAAGCTTTTCCGCCGTGCTGAAGGTTTGATGGAAATGATTCAATTCACCAACCTTTCCGCAGACTTCTACAAGGATGAAACGTTGGTTTCTTCGTAGTGTGAGTCACCAAAACCTCCCCAGGCCCACGCAAGAGTCTCTGCTCTCGGGGTATCTATCCCGGATGATCTCACCTTTCTGGTTCACTCCCAAGGCGTATTGGAAACATGCACCGCACCAGCCTTCCACTTCCGTATTAGCACCCGCTGGTCAGTTTGCGCTCGCTGACGATGTCATCGGAGCGCGCATCTCATTGACCGCTCCTGTCACAGAATGCACGCTATCTCAAGATTTACATAACGGCTCGACAACGTTCTCCGTGTCCGTGCGGCCGCAGAGCGGAAACCACGTCAAGAGAGCGCTCTGGCGGCCGCCATCGTCAACTTGACCTGACGTATCGAACGTTGCGAGATGAGGAAGAGCTTCTTGCGAAGCCATATTCCTGGCGGGTCCGACCAAGCCTACGGCAAACACATACAATCCATCCGGTGCCCGTGCACTGCGGAGGTTGCGTCGCCGCCCGAGACCGAAATTGCATCACCCCTTCTCAACCAAGCAATCTCGCCCCCGGATTCACCCTAGGAATCATTGCATCACTGCAGTGCCATCTACCGGCCCTGTCTTATTTTGCCGTACATTCGTTTCAGCGTCACGGGACAAGATTAGCTCCCAGCTAACTGTCAGGACGCGGTGGCAAATGTCATGCACATTGCAGAGTACAGCAGGTATAAAAAGTGCACAAGGTTCGTCGTCCGTTGTCTCCAGTCTCTCGGGGCTCCTCTGATCATTTCCCTTGCATCCTCCTTTTCTTGCTTGGTCTCACCACTATGCGCGGTGTTCTCGCATCCTCCGTTATTCTCTACGCTGCGTCCTCCGCCTTTGGCGCCTGGATCCCCTACAGCCAGCTCAAGACCCGTGGCTACCAGCGCAGCACTCTCCTTGACTGTTTGGACGGCGCCGGGCTTGACCCTGTCGTCGAAGGCGATTCTGCCTATGCAACAGATGCTGCCCCTTTCAACCTTCGGTGCGCCTTCCCAACCAATGGTATCCTAATCCCCCTCTACTGTCAACTAATCCTTGCTCTCTGCTACTACCATCATCTAGGTTTAACTGGAAGCCGGCTGCTCTCGTCTACCCTCACGACTCCAACGGCGTTTCTGCCGCTGTGAAGTGCGGTGCCAAGACCGGTGTCAAGGTCAACGCACGCAGTGGAGGCCATTCTTGTAAGACGCTCCCCTACCCTTCCATGTCATCCATGCACTGAATCCATGCACTCTCCCCAGATGCGGCGTTCGCACTCGGCGGTGAGGACGGCCATCTGACCGTCAGCCTCGACAACCTCCGCCACCTCTCCCTCAACGGCACCACGGGCACCTTCGGTGCCGGCAACCACCTTGGTGACGTCGCCCTCTACCTCTGGGAGAACGGTACGTGTGGCCTGCGGCCGCCCTCACCCCGAGGCGCTGATCGTCGTCCGGGTGTCGGTATCTAAACTTACTGTCCCCATTTCCCGCCCCTTGACAGGCCAGCGCGCACTAGCACACGGCACCTGCCCGTACGTCGGCATCGGGGGCCACGCGGGCCAGGGCGGCTTCGGGCTGCCCTCGCGCGCGTGGGGCCTGCTCTCGGACCAGGTCCGCGCGCTCGAGATCGTCACCGCGGACGGCGCCGTCCGCACCGCGTCTCCCACGCAGAACGCGGATCTCTTCTGGGCGGCGACGGGCGCGGGCGCGTCGTTCGGGATCATCACGTCGTTCACCGCGGAGACGCACGCGGCGCTCGACTCGATCGCGTTCTCGTACACGTTTGCGCAGTACGGCGCGGCGGAGGCGAGCAAGGGGCTGCAGGCGTGGCAGGCGTTCGCGGGGGACCCGGTGAATAAGCTCGACACGGCCGTCGGGCTGCAGATCCACGTGAACCCGGGCTCGAGCCCGTCGGGCGTCGTCTTTTCCGTTTCTGGCGTCTACTGTGAGTGCATTGGCAGATGGTTACGTCTGGATAGACGTGTTCATTGACTCGACCTAAATAAAACCACAGACGGCGTGGACGAGGCTCAGGTCAACGCCACCTTCGCCCCGCTCCTCGCTAAACTCGGCACTCCGACGGACGTCTTCCTCGAGAAGCAGGACTGGATCACCTCCGTGCTCTACCTCGCGGGCGTAAACAGCGTCTCGCAGCTGAACACGACCCTCGCCCCGGACACGCACGACACCTTCTACGCGACGTCCACATTCGTCCCCTCCGCCGCCCCCATGAACGCGGCGGCGTCCGACGCGCTGTTCCAGTACTTCTACGGCCCTGGCGCGAGCACGAGCGTGGCGTGGTTCGTGATCTTCGACCTGTACGGGGGCGGGGACTCGGCGGTGACGAGTGTGGATAAGGATGCGAACGCGTTTGACGCGCGCGACGCGCTGTACTCGATCCAGTACTACGGCACGATCCCCGCGAGCGTGACGGACGCGGACGGGATCGCGTTCGTGCAGGGCATGAAGAGCGCGGTGGAGAACAACCAGCCGGAGACGCAGTTCAAGGAGTACGGTGAGTGCGCAGGCAAACGGCAAACGGCACGGAAGTGTAATGCTGACTCTGAATCTTTGATGCACAGTGAACTACATCGACAGCACGTACAGTGCGGACGAGGCGCACAAGCGGTACTACCCCACTCACACGGACCGGCTCAAGAGTCTGAAGGACGAGTACGATCCGAAGCGCGTCATCAACTTCCCTCAGGACTTCTGAGCTTCTTCAAGCCCGGGAATGTCAGATATGAATTCGTGTGTTGGTAGGAGGGGACTACGTTTACGGTTTTGTTATATCTAGCAGGGAATGAGGTAATTGTTTATCGTTTAATAGCACGCCGACGCGATAACAAGCCTCGATGATGGACTCTGGGACTGGGACATTTTGGAGTACTTTACGCGTAGTAGCTATCCCCTGTACATTTATGCTCTATCTGGATGTCGTTGTACCTTGTTTGAACCACATGTGCCGCACACCATGGGGTGTCCATGTTCGGTGACTGCTTTTCACGTAGCACACGCAGAGTGCTGGAGAAGGTAGCGGACCTCATCTTGGCCCATGGGAAGCGGATCGTCGCCAAATGAGTCGAGCGGGACTTGATACTCGTGCTCGATACCTCGGTCGCCCTCGCGCACGGTGTACGAATTGACCTCCCATTCCATGACACCATCACCCTGATTCCAGTCCCGCTTCTGAGGCGGAGAGTGCACGAATCGCGTCCCCAAAAGCGTGGACGGGTTACGCAGGAACTGTTCTACTTTCTCTGTTGATACACGCTTAGGCACACCTGGGTCGCCACTTGGGCCAGGAGTGGGAGGGCGCGCGGCAGGGGTGGATGCCAGTGGAATCGACGCTGGTGTCCCGAAGCCACCACGTTTGGCAAGCTCTGGAAAGAGGCGAACGAACTCCCCGTTATAGAATTCATTCATTCTGGAACAAATAGACCTCTCATTAAATATATCACGGGAGAAGAAGATATGTCAAGACTCACATCTGCGTCTTCCGCTTAATGACCTGGCGTCGCAGGTCGGCGTGGTCCAACAGCGCATACATGACCTTGTATTTGTTGTAGACCATGAGAGTTGCCGCAGCATAATGGACACGAGCAACGCGACTATGTTTGACCGAGCAGAAGTCAGAGCCATCAAACACGGGCGAAAATGGGTGCACTTACTCCTCGATCGTCTTTGGGGGCGTGAGCCTCTCGATCTCGGCATTGGCAGAGACGAGGTGGATGTCGGGATCCTCGCCGAGTGGAACAAACTGGCTTGGCGCGACGTTGGGCTTCACCTCGGGCCGCTTGTAGAGCTCGGCAAAGAGCTCATCACGGCGAGCGGGGTGTTTGTGGAGGAACTGGGTGTCCTCAGCGGTGATCTTGAGGTACCACGCGAGTTGCTGGGCGAGGGCTTCCACGTTGACTGACGTCCTTGGCACTTTATACCTGTCCAGAATGTGCTGGGACGACCTTGGAACCGAGTCGTTGGGCAGGCCACTTATAAGTGGGGTGAATACCGCCACGTAAAGGTTGAGGTAAGTTGGCGAGAGGCAGAGTCCGAGTCAGTGGCTGTGACGCGGGGCGTCGCGTTATTAGGTACTCGGAAGAATCGGCCCGCACTCCGAACCCACCCAGTCAGGGTGGCACTGGCAATTTTGCCTTGTCTTGCTCGAGTTCGCTTCAAGAGCAGCCGACTGCAAGAGTTGGGACCACTATGACCGGCGTGTATCATTTCCGTTGCATGCATGTACACATTGCAACAAAAATGGGATAGGATACGATAGCCACAGGTGGAGGCAACTTCAAGTTGAAAGCCCCTCACACCGCCAACCTAGAGTACCGCAGAATGTCTCGGACTTCTTCCTTCTCCATCGGGAGCGGGACTCCCCCAAGGGCCTGGAGGTCAACCTGATACTGCTGCTCGACACCAGCCTGGCCTTCGGCCTTCTTCACCGTGTACGAGATCGCCTCCCACGTACCGCGATATTTCTGGTCCTGGTCCTCTGGCGGAGAGTGGAAGAAACCGACCCCACCAGTGCTTACTGACGCCGACCGGGAGAGCTCACTAATGCCACACTTATAGTACTTTTGTTCGCTTCCACGTCATCTCCGAGCCCGCATCCACAACGAACGCCCTCCTTTACGACACCAGGGCCCCCGCCCACTGCGACACGGTCCCACGGGCTTTCCGACATTTTCGCGGCGGGCGCGCATCTCCCGGACCTGCGACCCGGAAAGCATCGCACATCTTCCAGCACTTACGGCCTTCGTCCCTCGCATCCGCGTACACGCGCGCCATATTCAGCGAGAGGACGATCGGCGCCAGAGCGAGGTTCGAATGTGGCCCTGATTCGCTCCTTCGCAATTCGAATCTCTGCTTACCACGGAGCCCGCGAAGCGTCGAATCGTTTTCCTATATTAACGTATGAGCTTCAAAGGGAGGAGGAGGACGGGTGAGGTGCATATGCCTGGACTAATGCTTACTCTTCAAACGACTGTGGCGGCGTGAGCTTCGCGATCTCAGCGTTGGCGGGGACAAGATATGCGTCGGGATCTCCCCCAGGAGGGACAAAACGCGAAGGGTGATAGGGCTGCACTTCGGGCCGTTTGTAGAGTTCGGCTATGAGCCTGTCGCGACGGGTCGGGTCTGCGCTCGGGACCTCGGCGTCCTCTGCGGCCATCTGGAGATACAGCGCGAGTTGTTGCGCGATCGCCTCGACATCGACCGATTCCCTTGGCAGCCCACAAATGTCGAGAGGGTGAGATATAGTTGCCATAGGCCCAGGAGAATGTGTTGAATATGGTTGTGAGCTGTCGTTGGTTGTTCGTAGTGGCTGCAGCAGGACGAGTTGCCTCCGGACACCCCTAAGAAGTTTAAGTTGGAGACGCGATTCCCACGGCCGTGCGAGGTTTGACTCCTCTCCATCCACACCTTTCATACTGTAAGTGTGTTTTCCTCGTTCTTGTCTACCAAGTACTGCAATGCGTTCTAGGCGGGCACGACAAAGAGAGAGCTCTAGAGCCGATACAAATATGTCTGCGATTACGAGAAATACGTTAGCCACCTCAAAAGTTAAGCAAAAGGCATAGACGCGACATACACAGCCACGCCTGTGGACCCACGGGCCACAGGCCACCATCCTCAAATTCCAAGTCCAAGTCAAGGCCTCAAGCCCTCGCAAACTCCTCCATCTCCTCCGCCGCAAGCACCTCCCACCCCTCCTCCTCGCTCATCTCCTTCGGCCTAACCCCCATCGGCATCTCCATCCCAAACCGTACCTCCACCTCCCCATCCTCTCCGAGTCCTCGCCGCCCCGCGCGCTCGACCGCCCACGCGTACAACCACGCAGGCCCGCCCCGCACCCGCACCCGCACGCCGACCCAGCGGAGCGCAGGCGCCGCGCGGGCGAGGGCCGCGGCGCGGCGGGGCGCGTCGGCGCAGACGGTGCGGACGACGGCGCGCGTGTGTGCGCGCGCGGCGGCGAAGTGGTCGAGCGTGTGCTGCAGCAGGACGTGCGTTACGCGCAGGGGGGCGAGCGCGCCCGCCAGCTCGTCCTGCGTGTGGATACGGGTAGGTTCGTCAGTGTCAATTTCAACGCGCGGGGGCAAGAGAGAAGAGAGGGAAAAGGGGCGAAAGAGGGAAAGAGAAAAGAAAGGGGGAAGAAAGGGACGTACGACAAGCATCCCAGCGACCTTGATGTAATCCGGGACGGCGGCGCCCTCGACGGTGAGCACGACGCGCTCGAGCGACGCAGTGGCGTCCCCAGGCACGAGCCCCACAAAGCGGCGCGGGAGCGGCGTGTAGCGGTAGTGCGCGTGCGCGACGCGCAGCTCGAGGCACGTCGGCGACGCGTCCGCGAGGATGCGCGGGAGCATGTCGTCCGCGGGGTCGCCCGCGGCGTACGCAACGGACACGCGCGGAACTTTGCACGGCAGTGCGAGCGTGTAGAGCGCGCAGGGGGACGTGGCGCGCACCGCGACGAGCGACGGCCAGGGGCGCCCGTCCCCCTCGCCAGCCGTTGACGTTGATGGAGCAGGGGAGAGGGCGTGCCACTGGCGCTGGGCGTGTGTACGGAGGCGGTCCTCCTCGGCGCGCGAGGACGGCGCGTGGCAGAGGTGGAAGTTGCGCGTGCCGCCGAGCGCGAGGTGCGTGAGGCTCGGGAACGTGTGGACGAGGTCGAGCACGACGTCGTCCGCGGCGGGGAACTCGATCGCGAGCCTGCGCACGGCGGGGAAGGGCGCGCGCGGGCGCGCCCAGCGGCAGACGGGGAGGTCGAGCTCGACGAGCGTCGCGGCGAGCGGCTGCAGGAGGGTGAGCGCGTCCGGGACCTCGTGCCACCTACCGGGACGGAGGACGAGGGTGCGGAGCGCGGGGCTGGACAGCGTGAAGTCGCTGCACCACCGCGAGCGCGGGACCATCGGCATACGCAGTTCTTCGAGTGCCGTCAGGCTTGAGATGGCGCGGTACAGGGGGATGGTAGGCACGTCGTCGAACCAGTGGTCGATTTGGAGGCGACGGAGCTCGCAGCAGTGCTGCAGGATCACGAGGAAAGCCTCGAGGGCTTGGTTGCGTGACGCCCGGAGCAGGTGCTCCTCCTGCAGCGGGTTGCTTGAGACTGTAAAGTACGCCGGTTCGCGGACGTGGAGCTCGAAATAGCTCGCCTTGTCTTGAGGCACGCGATGTTCTTCGAGGCAGAAGTGCAAGCTCTTGACGAGCGGCGCCCGAGAGTGAGGCGTCTGGATGCGCAAGAACTGGAGGAGCGAGAGAAGCTGCTTTGGCGTCCTCAAAGCCTGCCCAGAGCGCGTACACAGAGGCCGAAGGCCAATATCAGAGAAGAGGCGGCATGTGCGCATCAATGCAGACAAATCCTCTGTCTGGAGGAAGTCCATGATGTGTCTTTGCACATCGAAGTTTACGGTGGTTAGAGTTGGCAGCGGCTCTGCGGAGCTCGAGCCCATCTCAATATCCTGAATAACGAGGTTACCGCGCCATCCATTTCGTAGAAGATAGGAATCTCACCATCACTGTATCCTCGTCGAGCCTGGACATTGACATGGCCGGATTGTCACTATGTAGCACTACCTGAGCACCGGGAACACTAGACACAACCCAAGAAAGTGGAGACTCGGAGTGAGATTTCGGGTGTACACGTAGAGCCAAATCTCGCTGGTTAGAGGATGAGGGTATGGATGGGGTATAGCACGACGAAATAGGCACGGTGGTGGTTGAGAGCGAGGTGGCTCAGGGTGGGTGGCCCTTGCAACGCGTTCAGCCACTTATTAGGGTTTACGTAATACGGGCGGCGTGACCGTGTCGCTCGGACGCGACGATCCCGAAGTTCACCTCACTTTCCGCAGGTGTATCCAAGCAAGTATCTGGATAACTTACTCTCAAATTAAGATTGGGATATCCGCATCTCACATTAATTCCTCGAGCTACACACTTAAGCACTCATGAACGTCGTACGATCGAGGTCATTAAGCAGCATAATAGTTAGCGCTAGTCACGCAACATCACACCAGGGGGACCAAACATTGAAGTCGCAAAGCAAAGCATGACAGCGAGATCCGAATATTCCGGCAGTACGAGAGGTCCAGGTGGGGGGGGGGGGCTACGGCTACGGTACTTATTATTTATATAGAACACGGAGCCATAGGGCCGGGGTCGGGGGCATTCGGTTTCGATGCGAGAAGCGAGGGCGCGAGATCAATATCCAAACGAGAACAAGCTGAGGTAACTTAAGAGCAGTACCGGTGCCACGGAAGAAGCTGAACGGGGCGGCGAAGCTGAAGCCGAGCTGAAGGGAAGGGGTACGCAAACGCGAACACGGGGAAGACATATGAAATAACGGGACCGGGGTGGGGGTCGGGGGTGGGGTGGGGTGGGTAAGATTCCGATGCGCGGGATATATATATACGATGTGGGCGTGTGCGAATTGGGGTGCAAGGCGACGATGGCAATGTGGATGGACGTGTGGATAGAAGTATAATGCGGTGCATGTATGCGAGAGATCAAAGGAGCGGCAGGGTGTACGCAGTTGGGAATTAAACATTACAATTGGTGGTGGCGGTGGTGTGGGGGGTAGGAAGGCGAAGGCGCACAATGTTGTATGCGCGTGTGCGAACGACCACGAAGGAATACCATAGCTGGAAGACGGCATGGACGCGAACCCCATTACCCCACTTCGCCTTTAGCAGCATCCTGTGAATCATTTGCACCCTTCTAAAGTTGCGGCGCCGTGCCTCATCTTAGGATTTGAGGACGGAGGTGGAGGGCAAACAACCGCGGTGAACCGTCCTACATAAGGAGACACTGGCAGCCCTGATTGGGCACCGCGAAAGGGTCTTCTGACTTGCTAACAGGGCCCCATACGGACGGGATCTATGTATGCAGATCCAAGTAAGCAAACGACAATATCATAACAGAGTCGAAGGGAATCATTGATAGCTGTTTAGGTGGCCGAGGCTGCGCGCCAAACATCGCTGGTACGATTCTTTGTTGATCCCTACTCGGGAAGCTCGGTAGCATACCGACTTAACAACAAATCTAAATCGACCTTGGTTCTATATGACATATATGAAGCCCGAGGAATGCGTCATCCCTGCAGCACTGGCAAGGAAAGAGCTGATCCCCGTGCGAGATGGGTCCGCTTGCAATCTCGAAAGAAGGGCACAGGTCGGGGGCGGAAGCACTCCGGCTGACGTCGCTAGGCACTGAGGACGTAACAACGCAGAAGATTGCCTTCACGTGGAATGTCGGTGCACGCACACAACAGGACAGAGGGAGGGTTGGGGCCATCTAGGTCGCCATCGAAGGCCTCCCCGGCGACACAAGACCGAATACAGAGGAAAGGCGATTACTCACGAGGTGATCTGGCGTGGACTTGCAGAAGTTGATCAAACTGGAAGAAGGGGTGGAGTGAGCCGTCCTGCGTGCCTGCGGTGACTCGGTGACGGGGGCAGGAGTACTGACCTCTTGCTCGCCTCGCTGACACGGATCCGTGGCCGCGCGAGGTCTTCCCTGAGCCTCTGGTTGTGTTCTGAGAGCCTGCGGAGCTTGAGCTCGGACATGGACTGCTTCTGGGGACGGCTGCTCATGGTGACCGGAAGGAGCGGGGGCGAAGTGAAAGGGAGGTGCCGGGGACCCTTGCGTGTGGGCTACTTGGGAAGAACACGATTGCAGCGAGAACGGGGAGTAGCCGGACTCGGGGGGAAGACCAAGAGGAAGGGGAGGGGGCAGGGGCCTGGAGAGAAGAGAAGCGGGCTGGGCTGGGACAGCACAGGGAGAGACGACAACGATGGCCGAGCGAGCCAACCGGGCGGCGCGGACTCTCTGATCCTGGGACGACGACAAGCACCAGAACCAGAACCACTCGGCTCCTTCCGCTTCGGTCAGGCGCCCATCCCACAAACGACCGTGATCCGTCTGTCTCATCTTTCTCCCTTCTCCCAGTCCCAGCTCCTCCGTCCGTCGCCGCCCTCCGCCACAAGCGTGCTGTCAGTGTCAGTTTCAAAAGTCCGAGTGCCCGCCATGGTCAAGCACGCCACGCCCCTCCTCCAGCGCGCCCTGCCCTCCGCGCAAAAGCTGCACAAAACCACAACCACCCGTCCATGTGAGTCCGCACCCTCTATGCACCCATCGTTCGCACGTCAGCTCGAGCTTCGTGCGACGGACCGTAGCAACACGCCTCGCCACACGGTATCAGAACTCGCCATGTGACGCCCGCCCCGCGCGCGTGAACGCTCCCCGGAGCCCCGGCCCCCGGCCGCGGCTGCACTCGACCAACACGAACCGCTTCCTCCCGGAGCGCACGCAGCTCTCGACGATCGACGAGGAGGCCGAAGAGGGCGCGCCCGAGCCTGAGCCCGAGACGGAGTTCGGGCGGCGTAAGCTGAGGTATGACGACACCCGTAACGTTTATAGGCACCTCGATGCTTGGCCACGGCAGAGCGGTTCAGACGCAAGGGCCGGGCCTTCGAAGAGGCAAGATGTCGACATGCTCGGCTGGGACGATGACGATGAGACGACGCTGGTGACTATGTTGCAGGAGAAGTGAGCGGTTCATCGATATGTTTCTTCTTTGACAAATGCTAAGAGGACATGTTGGTAGTACCTCCGAACAGGACGAGGAAGAGCGGCTCATTGCGTTGATCGAGTCCCTCAAGGGGCCCATGGCAGCGCAAGGCGCATCCCTGAAACAGTACATGAAAGACGCGTTCCTCCCCGCGTACAACGGCATCAAATCCGCACACGGCGTTCTCGAGGACAAAGGTGAGTGGCTCGGTGACTATATGCGCGTTGTTGTTGACCTTCGAACACGGCTCCCACGTCATGTAGTCGATCTCGCATTCGGCGCAGGGATTCTGACGTTCGACGAAGTGTGCAAGAAAGTCGAGCGGATCGCGCTGAGGGACGAGGACGAGCTGAAGACGCTGCACGCCGAGGCACAGGTGCGCCCGTCCGCTCCCCCGCCGCCCGTCGTCGCCGCACACACCGTCTCCTCTGGATAGCGCAACATGGCGCGGACCCTCGAAGAGCTTGAACGCGCCTACGGACGCCGGAAGGAGCTCTGGGCGGCCTTCGAGGACGACCTCAACCGCTGCGGTAATTGTTCCTGTCTCTGTCCTCGGGCGCCACTCACCCCCTGTGCTGTGCTGCGCTGACTCTCTCAAGCGACGCGAGCGACGGCTGCACTCGAGGGCCTGCCGACGGACGTCGAACAGACGATCGCGCTCCTGGAGAAGAAGGCGAAGATCCTGGACAAGGACACCAGCGCCGCCGCCAACCAGAAGGTGCTTCGCGGGCTTCTCGAGAAGTTGTGACTGGGGCTTTTGCTTTGTTGTGATGGACTCTCGGGCTCGCGGACCTTGGCCTTCCCGTATTTTCTTGTCGCTTGTTCATTTCATGGTTATCATTATGTGTTCGCAACCCGACTATCAAGAATCTGATGTTGTTAGTAACGGCAATGGCTTTTACCGGCCTGGTGGTCTAGTAGTATGATTCCTTCTTAGGGACACAATTTGGAGGAGGTCCCGGGTTCAATTCCCGGCCAGGCCCTCAAGAGAGAGAGATCTCTTCCTTTTCTTTTGTTTTAGAATTGTACACTGCGAATCGATAGAACGTACTTAAGATTCTGCCAACAAATTACCCGTCCCTATCGGATGTAGAGTGCACTTGGTTCTGTCAACTTCAGTAACAAGTCGAAGTGCCCGCAACGTCGTCTAGTAGCTGTTCTACCGCGCCCATGACACATACCTTGTTCTCGACATTTGGACCTAGTCACATGAATTCTACCTCGTAGCACACAACATGTTGATGCCTTTTGACGAAAAAAATCGCACACCTTGGAAGGTGACACACCGCTTGAAACGCTGTACCGAACCAGAATTGCTTTGACGCAGGTGGAAGACAAAGTTGCGGCGTCAAGTCAACGTCCGCAATCAAAAGGTTCGGCTTCACTGCGGATTCCTTTGTACATTTTTGTACGTACCGACAAAAACCACACAACGTTATCTACACGCGACGCCAGCAGGATTCGAACCTGCGCCTCCAAAGGAGAACAGATTTCTAATCTGTCGCCGTAACCACTTGGCTATAGCGCCGTACTCATCTTAGTTCTACATGTATATATATCACTGTTATGTCAGGCCTTGCAGTCCACCTCTCGGGCAAGTACTGTCAACCTCTCCACTTCCTCAATTCCCATCCTCCCGAGTCCCGTCATCCACTCCTCCAGCTCGCGTACGGAGGAAAGCTAAGTGCGAAGGTGAGGAAACACCAGCCCAGCGCAGACGCAGAAACCATGATACCTTGCCTTTAAAGTTTACTTGTAATATTTACGGCGGGGCTCGAGGGCTGGGAACTGCCGGAATACTATGGTGACTCGCTGGCACTAGATATTTGAACAGAGCTTAGCCGGCCCAAGTCTACGACAACTTTTCATTCCTGTCTTTCATCATCCACTGCACTCTAGAGTCCATACCCCGGCACTGTGTCCTCGAAAGCCAAGTCCAGCCCACATTTGCAATGACTGAACACGCTCAGAAGACCCCGACCCAATTGCAAGACCTTGACGCAACTCCAAAGCCTGCTTCCAAAACACCACAACCTTCAAGCTTGCATTATCAGGAAAATGTATGTGCTATCTTACCACAGGGACACGCCGGAATTGAGCACTCACCGTACGCCACCATAATTAGCGACGCAAGGAGTATGCTTCGAAACTGCCTCCCATTGCAGATGAACATCTCCCCGTTATTCTGCGACGTCACGGCTCCTCATTGGATGAGAGCGGTGATGATTCAAGCCTCCTGCACTTCGGATTCACGTGTATGATCCCGGAGGGTATCCGTGATGGGATCGTTGGCGCAGAAGAGCGTGCGCTTGTGCTTTGCATGTGGGTGGAGCAGCAAATCGAACAAATCAATAAGAATTTACAAAAGGAATTCCCGTTGTCGCCTCCCAAGCTGAAACGGGCCATTACCGTAACGGACGACCCACACCCAAGCAACATGATCACACTGGAATTATATTCGAATTACGAGAAAGACATTGTCGAACAAAAGAAGACTGTCTTGGAGGGGATTCGTAAAATGCTCTCTAAAACCTTCAGAGACGTTGAGGGACCGATGTGGCACTGGGACGAAGAGAGACATGGTGCTCGGTAATGGATCCCCATTGGCCTTATATTATGATGACATTGCTAATATGTTGGTTTGTAGGGCTCATGATTACCGACCATTCGAGGAAGCTTTCTACCCCAATGGCCACCCCTCAACGTGCTGAGAGGAGCATTGCGAGCCTGGAACAGCAGTTACATAGTATTGTTGGCGTACATGGAAATGATGGAATTTGCTAGTCAGCACACATGCGAATGTGAATAACGTATCAATGGCGCCCCGAGTCGCAATATCTGGATACAATTATAATGCCTCCGAGGCCGGAGCAGGTGTGATTATTTAAACAAGACATAGATAGATAGATGTATAGACACGCAACTCACCTTGGGACTCTTGGCGCGCCGTAGTACCGCACTTCCCAATGCTACGCTCAGGTTCCCGCAGCAGGAGCGGCGATACAGCTTACACCCTCACGCTCCCTGTCCATGCTTAGTGGGGTGTGTCCCGAATCGCGTCAGCTCCGGTGCAGGTGATCGTCGTGGTCGTGTGCGTTGTCATAGCCGTCGTCAAGTTGATATTCTTGAGCCACGCGGCGAGCTCGTCGTTCACCTGGGCCGCCAATGGGGGCGTCTTGTCCTTGACAAACCTCGTCGAACTGCTTCACAAGCATGCACCGTGCTTAGAGCTGCAGGATCATTGATCAGCTCCAGGGTCAGCTTCTTCTGTGTCGTCTTGGTGGATACCCCCATCCGCTTCATGGAGTCGGTTTCTGTCCTCGTTTTCATCTGCGCGGGCTAGAAAGATGATATCAGGACGCGAAGCCAGTCCCGAATCACCTCGAGAAACGCACACATGACCGGTGCCAACACCGTGACACCACTAAGCACTCGTCTCGAGCTCCTGCAAGTCCTCACTCAGCTCCAGCCCACGCACAACGACCGTCAACAACAGGTACCACCCGAGCGTCCCGAGTATATGTGGCGTGTCCGGCGCCTCCACGATGTACGCCTTTCGTCGCGCCTGCACGCGTTTGCACGTCCTCGTCCCATGCGTCTTGTGGGATCCACAGGCCCTGCTGTCCCGCCACTTGAGCTCAACGACGTCCGCCACATTGAGGTCCGCCATGCTCCCATTCGCGTGCTCCTGCGGGCAAAGGGCGACCCTGGCAAGCCCACCATATGCTGCCCCTCCGTGACCTGGAAGCCATCCTCGGAGACGGAGAACTCCGTGTGGCAGAGGATGGCATCTGCGAGCTTCCGCCCGAGCGCGCACAGCTTGTGGTCCTGCGCGGCATGCACTATCGCGTTGTTGTAGTCGGCAGTGCTGGTGGTGCTGACAAACACATTGCTCCGTTGGATGGCGTAGTGGCGCAGGACGTCAACGACATAGTCTCGGGGCTTGCGTGCGACCGCCACCATCATCATGCGCGCCGAATTGAAGTGTTGCGCCTCTGGCTCGCACTCGGAGAAGGGCAGGCGGAGGAGGCTGCCATGGCCGTCGCGCGCATGATGACGCTGCTGCTCCGAAAGAAGGTGGCGAGGAGGATCAGCAGTCCGGGGGAGGGTGCGGCAGTCGTCTGGGCAGTGCTGCGTTTCGGTGGAGAGGAGGCCGAAGCCGTGCGTGAGGAACACTTGCGAGACGCTGGGCCGCCGGACGACGTCGCAAGACGGACGAGATCTTGATGATTTTCAGGTCTGTGGGGTGGGGGTTGTGTCCGGATGCGACGAGCGATCTTGACACGTGATGACGGCAAGTTCGGCCACCTTGGGGTCGTCCGGGCAGTCGTAGATAGCCTTCAGAAGGGTCTTGGTCTGCTGTGCAATGGCCTGCCGCGCCTTGAGTCCTCCGTGGTGGGTGACCATCGAGAGCGCATCGAGCACGAGATCGAGAGTGGACTTGAACTCCAGAAGCGGCATCACGTTGTTCGTTTCGCGGTCCATCGCTGTCCACCGTGTGGACCTTAGTAAATACTGCCACTGAGCGTACAGATACGTTACCCCGTCTTATTGTAATGGACGGACTT
This sequence comes from Ganoderma resinaceum, assembly GCA_964023155.1. Taxonomy (NCBI): domain Eukaryota; kingdom Fungi; phylum Basidiomycota; class Agaricomycetes; order Polyporales; family Polyporaceae; genus Ganoderma; species Ganoderma resinaceum. The sequence goes on from OZ026794.1 coordinate 3,641,308, forward strand.
ACGTTTTCAACATCAATTGCTTCGACTCGTTTGATGCCGGAGTCGAAGGTCTTCACATGGCCGAGTCCTGTCCTCGTTGTTCTTTCAAAGTCCGGAGTCCGCGTCGGTAAGGGACGTGAGAGAGCAGGTCTGTCCAAGGTCACAGAGACGCCCAAGAGAAGCCCCGCCAAGGGTTACGTAATCTATCCGGAAAAGGCAGCTGTTATGGATGGCTATTGTCCTTTCACGCGAGACAATAAAGGCGTCGACAATGGCGAAGCCCCGCGTTTTCTCCCTTTATTATAAAGAACGGGCAGGAGGCGACGCTGCAAGAGGCACGCCTCTCTACCAGGTCTTTCTTCTCCTCTCACCTTCATCTGCAACGTTCACGTCCGGTGCTGGGACACCTCTCTTGCTCGAGCCTCCCGCCTCGAAAACACCTACACTGTCACTCATTCTGATTCTTGGACGACTCTCCAGTCTCGACTCGATCGTTTAACGCCTATATACCTCTCCCAGAAAATTGATACCAATCAACAACTTGAAGATGCTGCCTCCTCGTGCTTGTAAGTCTTTTTCATTTGAACTGATGGAGGAAGGACGTCGAACCGTGTCTGCGCAGATATCTTCTTTGGCTTGAACGCCGTCCGTGTGTTGAGCATCATTGCAATGATCCTCGTGTTCGCGAGCAGCATCTTTGTGCTTGTGAACGATGTACAAGCCGTCAACCGTTCGATGGCCTCTCATAATGACATGTCAAATTGCGACTACATCGAGTACGTAGCCCTTACCTCCTCCACACATGACACGATACCGACGCTCACCTCTTCCGTCTGCAGGGGAAGCACCGTCCCGAACCAGCCCGCCGGCGTATTCTGGGCCGTCGTCAACCGCCTCCTCATCATCTTCCAGATCATCGTCCTCATCCTCTCCGAGATCGGCTGGCCCGCCGCCTTCTTCGCCAAGTTCTTCCCTGTGCTCGGGCCCGACTTCGGCCTCGGCCCGCTCGGCATCTTCCAGTGCCTCATCGGCGCGACCATCCTCTCGCACCACGTCGACGACTTCACGCTCGTCGCCGCCTTCTTCCTCTTCTCGCTCGGGTGCGTGAACATGTTCCTCGGCCTCTTCCGCGAGCGCGTCAAGCACCGCCGCTCGATCATGTCCTGGCGCGAGGAGGCCAAGGGCGTCCTCCCCACGCACAAGGACCTCCGCCCGCCGTTCGCGCGCCCCGCGTCCGCGTTCATCGGCCGCGTCTTCAACCGCGGCGACAAGGCCGAGCCCGCCCCCGTGTTCGAGTCCAAGGGCAGGGGCTTCGGCCGCCAGGGCGAGAAGGCTGCAGGAATGAAGGGTACGTCAAATCCTTGTGTGCGCGCAAGCGGAACAAAGACACTGACAAAGAACGCCACCTTGCAGGCTTCTTGATCTCGAAGCCCCTCGAGAGCCTGCCGCGCTACGCCACCCAGCCGCCGCGCTCCGACTCGCGCGAGAGCTCCCGTGCTGGCACGCCGGAGCCCAAGTTCAAGTCGAGCGCGACGGCGCTCTGATTGACTCCACCGCCGACTGACGCGTGCACGTAAGCACGTAACGGACACGCACGACGATCACGACGATATCGAGATTCGAACATTCTGCGCCTCCGTGGACACTGTATCGTTATACACCCGACCGCCTGTAGAGCAGCCCGACTGTAGCGTATTTGTAGCATACTTATCTTCTTTGCGTAATGGGAGCATGCGCATCACGCGTGTGCTGTGACCTTCATAATCCACTCAGTGATTTTGCATGCATCACCGAGGTCCACAAAAGATCATCAGGGTGGAGGAGGGGCAGCTGTCAATCGGCGACAAGTCTGAGGTGGTATGTCCTGCTGACCGAGGCTTAAGGAGGAGCGTCTGCGCGACCGCAAGCGGCGTCCATCCGGATAGAGGGGAGTAAGTGTCGGATAGGCGGCCCAGCGTTGGGTAGAACCGCCGGCGGCCCTGTGGTGCATGGCAGGGGATTGAGTGGACGTTTCGAGCGGCAGATGCACACTGAGGTTTAGGCAATGCAAGTGACACTGTCATCGTTCTGAGCAACACTCATGGGGTATCAACGAGATGGCGTTACGGGTAGTACAAATAGCACGCGAGAGCTTACAAGGATCAATCTGACAGGTCCATGTCATCGATGTCCGAATCCATTTCCATGTCTGAGTCATCCTCGTGGCATAACTTCGAAGGCGGAGAGAGGGCGAGCGAAGGCAGTCCATCGGCTTGAGGCAAGGGTGGCGGAGAAGACGGAGGTGGTGGAGGTGGCGAAGATGGAGGGGCTGACATCGGCGGTGGTGGCATCGCGTGTACGGATGACCGCACTTCACAGAAACCCCCCGGCATTCGCCACGGGGGAACGGAAGCTTTTGGACGGCCAGGGATGGGGGGCGTGATGATGCTCTGCCACAACGCTTCACGGTCGGCGGTGTACGTATTGTTGACCGAAGCTTGGGGTGGAGGTGTTTCTGCGCCGATAGCTGGTAGCACCCATCCAGTGCAGATAGGTAGCTTAGACCACAAGAAGTAGGTGTCGGGATAGACGGCCCAGCGACTAGGAGGGTCGGCGGAAGACGCACTCGCATCGTCATCTTCATCCGATGCAGACAGCGTCTCTGATCGTGAGTCTACCATTGTGAGTCCAGACAAATCACAAACTTCGGGTTCTCCTTCAGCGAAGATAACAAGTTGTTCTTCGCCAAAGAAGTCATCCTCAGATAGGTGTGTATCTGAGATGCGCCGCCACACCCGCTCGCGTGGATCGCAGGTCCCGACCCATCCAGGAGGATACCCCCAGTTCGCGATGTTGAGCAACCACTCCACCCTCTCGCCTGTGTCACCATCTCGCAAGCCCAGAGCTTCACGGAGAAGCGAGCCTCGGATCTGCCCAGGGTCGAACGCTTCAAGCCACTCCAGCCGCTGACGACGCCATTCTTCCACTTCGTGCACGCGCAGCCGCGCAAGGGCGGAGTCTTTGCGAAAGAACTCGAAGTACTGCCTTGACAGCGCAACTAGACGGCGATCGACGGGCTGAGAGCATTCGCCGACGACGTGGCCAGGCTCGCCGCAGTTGAAGCACCGCTGGACATGGCCGCCGGCAGACTCCTCCCTTTCCGCCCTCTCCTCTCCCAGCACGCCCTCGTCATGCACACGGTCGTAGAGCGGGGTGCCGTAGAGCAACTGATGGACGTACTGCGGGCTCCCGACCGCTACTCCTTCCGCGTCCACGGTGAAGCCTGCCATAAATCCAGCGCCTGGTGGACCGTCTCCGCATCCCAGCGGCCCTTGGCGATCTCCTTGCCCTCGATGTGCAGCGCGGGGATCCAGTAGACGTACTTGCGCTTCCAGCGCTCCTGGCCGGCGTCCTGGATGTTGACCGTCTTGAGCTCGAAGGGCCGCTGCTTCCGCACCTTGGCCAGCTCCGCCTTCGCCGTCTGCATGTGGCGCGGGATCGGTGTGAGCCAGTGTATCAGTTGGAGAGAGTGAGGGATTCATACGTCGCAGAGGGAGCACTGTGGGCCGGAGAAGAGGGTGAGGCGGGCAATCCGGCCGATTCCACGAGCTGCCATATGACCAGGGAGATTTCTGAAGAGGGCAAAACGTCATGGTGTCTGTGCCAACGTATGGGCCGATATTTACTCACCTCTACTCTTTTGTTTCCTCCGCACGCGAGCTGAGCGCGTGGCTGACGGGACTCGGAAGAATGGGAGAGATTGAGGACGTTGTCGGAGGTTGACGGTGTCCACCTCCAGAAATTGAAGGGCTACCTAACAAGGTTTAACAATGATATATAATTAAATATAGCCTTGATAATCACGGCGCTATAGCCAAGTGGTTACGGCGACAGATTAGAAATCTGTTCTCCTTTGGAGGCGCAGGTTCGAATCCTGCTGGCGTCGCTCGGTGGGAGACCGACACCTTTCTTTTTTTCACTCCTCGACTTTTGAGATGGGTTGCATACACATCTAATCACTCACTTCATATTTTACCGAACCAAACTGTTACTGTTTCGCCCCACGGACCTCAAAAGCATTTTGGGGTCAAGGCGCACAACCGTGCATAGTGCACTGATGACGATTATGACGTCACGATGGCCAGGGGGCACTCTAGTAGGGGTACAAATAATGCGACTACTCTGCCCCCCGGGGCCACTCTCCCCCAAGGAATACCATAGTTCAAGCCATGTTTTCGTCAATCCTTCGTCGCGCACCTCCCGTTTTCCGTCGGCCGCTCTCAGCCTCGTCGTCCTCATCTTTCCATACCTTCCACAAGCCTACTTCTATCCCCCGCCTTTCGCCGTTCCCTTTACGAAACCAGCTCCTCGTCCGCGGGGCCGCGAGCTCCGTCTCGGGCCGCCCGGGGTCGCAGACCCTCGAGCACGCGGCCGAGAACATCCGCGAGGAAGTCGGGCAGTCCGCCGCGGACCTCGCCAAGTCCATCGCCGGCGGGAACGTGTACGCGGACCACGTCGAGCCCACCCAGCAGACCTTCGTACGTCCGCCGCTGCATTTTGCTGAGAGCGCCGGCACCGTCCTGATGTGCTTGGGGTGACCAGCTCGGGATCACGAACGCGGTCGCACATGCCGTGCCGAAGCCCTATGTCGTCTTTGGTCTGGCGGGCGGCCTGCCTTATGTCTGCTCGTCCGGTGTGACTGTGTATCTCGCCTATCAGGCCGGCCTGGCTGCCCAGGGTGAGTCGTGTAAGTTTTTTTCGTCGATGGACGGTTGTTGATTAGGGGAGTGGGGCAGACATCATCTCGACCGTCGATCCTGGGGTCGCCATTACGGTTCTGCACCAGGCGCTGGACATCCAGACGACGTATGGGGCCGTCATGCTGTCCTTCCTCGGCGCCCTCCATTGGGGCTTTGAGTTCGCCGGGTATGGTGGGCACAAGTAGTATGTCGTCACTTCATCTGCATTTCCGGCATTAGTCGCTGAACGAGAATGTTCTTGGAGCTACCCGCGCCTGATGTTGGGAGCAGCTCCGGTGGTGTACGGGTGGTCCACTTTGGCGTTGGACCCCATGGGCGCGCTGATTGCCCAGTGGATCGGTTTCACCGCGATGTGGTGGGCTGACTTGCGGGCCACTACTGCTGGATGGAGTGAGTTTTTTCTTCATCGACACCAGCGAAGGGGGTGCTTACTCCATTGTCTTGCAGCGCCGAAGTGGTACTCTCAGTACCGATTCTATCTGTCTGTCATGGTCGGAGTCTGCATCATCAGCTCTCTCGTGGCGACGACCTTCTGGGGGCCGGTTGGGGGCCATGGTCTCGCTAGTCACGACCTGAACATGGTACGCAGTTAGCGCTGATTGGAGTTGGATGCGAAGAGCTTACCTGTCACGACACCCACCGCAGATTCGCGCTCAGCGCAAGAAGCGAGGACCTGAGGGCCAGGGAACCGTTCATGGGGAAGTTGAGGCTGTTGCCGCACCTGAGGAGTCCGACCACTTCATCATCGTGAAGAAGCACGAGACCGGCGGAGGCGAAGGCAATGGTCATGGCCAGTGATGGCAGTGAACAACCCCGGTAATAAGAAGCGTTGAAGCAACACAAGAAGTACCCTGTATTTGATCGTGTACAACAAACATACCGACGTCTTGTCGCCGCATGTAGGATAGAATTAAAGACGAGCCGTAATCTGAGTGTCCAAAGTTTCGCAGAAGTTGATCCCATCTGCTTCTCTATACTTTCCCCCTCGGAAGCCCAGGAACGACCGGTCGGTGTTGAGTAGGACGTGTTTCAGGCTGATGGTGAGGGATTCGGGGCAAAGGAGAGCTGCTCGAAAGTTCTGGAGATGCCGATCGCGCGAGCGTCACCCGCGCTTGCTTGATAAATTCATCTTACCTTCCCCGCCGCAGTCGTGTATTGCAATCGACCTCCCTCTCGGCTAGACTCTATCTGACCACTATCTGTCCCGGCGATTTCTGCTGTCTGCGCCCTCTCTGTGATTTTGTGATCTTTGCTGCTGCAACGTACTAGACGGTTAAAACGATGGCGACGATCCCCCCGCCCATGGCGTCCAGCACGGCGAACTGGCACTGGAAGAACAAGACGGTGACGACGTGGGCGAAGCAGTGGTTCGACCGCGAGCTCACGAGCGTGAGCGTGAGCGGGGAGGGGCCGGAGGTCGTGACGGTCGACCGTGTCGTCGAGATGGACGGCGACGTCGAGCTCGGCCAGCGTAAAAGCAAGTGCGTGCCACGTCCTCGTTTTTTTTTTCTTCATTCTCTCGCGCAAGAAGAAACTTGGGATCGGGGCTGACGCGCGGATGTGGACAGGCTGATCACGATCTACGACTGCAAGGTCGTGCTGAACTGGTCGGGCACCGCCGCGGACGGGACCGCCGTCGAGGGCAAGCTGACCATCCCCGAGGTCTCGCACGAGGTCACGCTCGACGGCACCTCCGACTACGTCGTACGTCTCTCTCTCCTTCCCTTCCCCCTCGTGTCACTTTGGTGCTGACGCCGCTGGTGCGAGACAGTATGAATGGAGCCTGACAACGCCCCGGAGCGCGGCGGTCGACGCGGTGTTCCAGCTCGCGAAGGCGCGCCTGCCCGCGGCGCTCGAGGCGAAGTTCGCCGCGTTCCCCGCCGCGATCATCGACACGCACGGCAAGGACCTCACCGTCTCCGCGCAGGCGTCCCGCCAGGGCACCCCCGCGCCCCCCTCTGCGTCCGCGTCTGGCTCTGCGCCCGCAGCGAAGAAGGCCGACGCGCCTGCGGCCCCAGCGGTGAAGCGGGCGGCGAAGGCGAACAACACGGCGACGGTGACGGTGGACGCGCACTTCATGGCGGCGGCGGACGACCTGTTCGGGCTGCTGACGGACGAGAAGCGGATACCGTCGTGGACGCGCGCGCCGGCGCGGAGCACGCCGGCGGCGGGCGCGGAGTACAGCCTGTTTGGGGGTGGGGTGACAGGCAGGTTCGTGGAGCTCGAGCCGCCGAAGCGGTTCGTGCAGACGTGGGCGCTGTCGAGCCCGACGTGGCCCTCAGGTGCGTGTTGTGCTTTTTGGTTGGAAGAGGGATGTGGGATGTGGGTGCTGATGTACGCGCAGAGCATACGGCTACTCTTACGACGACACTGGACCAGGGGAGCGACTCGACGAAGGTGACATGGCAGCTTGATGGGATCCCGCTGGGCATGGAGGACGAGATCAACCGTAACCTCCAGGGCTACTAGTAAGTGTTGTTCACTAGTTATTACTGGCGACGTGTGCTCATTGGTGTGTCTGCAGCGTGCACGGGCTGAAGTCGATTGGGTATGTACAAGTCCATCCTTATGTCCCTCCCCCACAGAAGAAGCGCATACCGGCCACGACGCAGCAGCAGACGAAAGCGGAGACGTCGGGGTCCAACGCGTGCTTGGCCATCGGCGTCGCCGGGCTCGCGCTAGTCGCTGCTCTTGCGCTCCCGTACTTCTACAACCGCCCGTGAACGCTAGCCTGTGGGGATTGGACTCGCCTTTGGGTGTTCTGTGATACTGTATGCTCGTGTAATTGACACACACTCTCTTTCGGCTTGTGTGCACGCGCAGGTTGGGCACGGAGCTGTAATGAACGGCGGATTGCGACGGTGGACCGGGAGACGCGGCGCAACGCGAGTTCTGCAAAGGCCGTAACGCTTGGATGAAGGAGTCCGAGGACGGGCCGAAGGTGCGTGGTTAATAGGGACGGGGTGTCGGGGGTCGCGCAGGGTGGGAGTCGTGTGCTTGGCCGTGCTCGGACTCGGAGGTTGTTGGGTCTTCGGGAGAAGTGACGTGGATGGGCGCGGTTCTAGATGTGCCTTGCTGGATGTAGAGAAGTATAGAATGCATTGTATTTTTTGCCTCCCCCCTGGTTCACCTGGGCGAGCTGAAGTCTGGAGATGTGGTGGCACGGAAAGGCAAGACCAGACGCGGGCTAGACGAAGGTTAAACGGAAATCAAGCTAAACCGCTCGGAGCGCCCATAGAAGAGTTGCCATAGGATACGCGCTCCCGTGACTGCATACGCGACGGCGTCTTTGCCAGGCTTACGGTTGCCTTCTCTTCGGTTTCGTTCCCATTCTTCCGGCCACAGTCAGGCCACTGCCCTCACCGGTCCCGGGCTCCCTCCTTCCTTCCCTCCACGACGCCCACAGCCCCTTCTACGCCACGCTGAACGACTCAGGGCCTCGGTGTACGTCTTCTCGTCAAACACGAAGTGTATGCTGTGAGTTCTCCTGCTCCTGGATGACACCGCGACGTCCGATGCTGAACGATGATCCGCTCAATTTCGGCAATTCGCACTGCTCCACCGGCTCTCCTTGGCCTCTGCTGTGCTTTCGCAAACGTGGTCGCGGTTCATTTTCCGGAAGCTTGGTTGCTTTTCTTTTCTCTAGGTCACGCTCTAGCAGTTCCCGTCAACGACATCCAGTGTCCATGTCTCTATGACCATCGAAGACCCACCATGGAAGAAAAGGAGTGAGTACACCTTCCGTCTGCTTGTCTCACACACACATCCTCGTTGCATCAACGCCTGCCACCTTGCGTCACCAAATGCCCACCGCGAACGCCCAAGCATCAGCGTAGCCAGAACGTGCTTAGCGATCCATGTGGGGGGATCGTCCACGGTGACCTCATTTCCTCATGCGCAACCACCCCATCTTCTAATCTGTCATTCGTCATCTGTCGCTGACGACCAACTTTTTCCGAAGCGCGCCCATGCCCCTTCTACTCGCAGGGCCGCTGTCTCTTCGCAGACGCATGCAACTTCATGCACACCGTCACCATCCGGCGCCCAGACAGCGTGCTGGGCTCTGAGGACTCGGACCAGCCCGACTTTCGACTTGTCGTCGACTCGCCCACTCGGCGAAAGTCCGTGCGATTCTCGTCGCCCCACAGGTCGCCGCGCACGACAAGTTTGCTTCTGGCCCTCGGGGATGCCATCCAGCACGAGGATGAGGAGGACGAGTGGGACGAAGGGGAGTCGGGGGAGCTGGAATCATCGTCCGGGGAAGGCTCGGAGGGGCGCACGAGCGAGGACTCTGCATATGCTGAACCAGCGGCCGTTCTGAGGGAGGCTCGAAGCGGCGAGTTCACCCTTCCCGGACCCTCCCTTCATTCCGACGCTGCGTCGGACACCTCTGCTCTGCCCACGCCCATTCTCGTACTCAGCGACGACGCAAGAAGGCTGCTGCATTGCATTCCCTCCCCGCCCCGGCATCCTTCGCCCCATCTCCCGGAAGCGTCCATAACGGACGGGTCTGCGACACTCGTCGACGGGACCTCTACGCGGTCGGGGAGCCCCACACGGGACTCGGCCGTCTTGGACGAGGAGGGGGCCGCCGTGACGCCCGAGGATCCTCGCTCTTCGATCCGCCAGTCTGTCGGCTCGGACTTTCAGGATTCTCCAGACGGCTCTGCGATTGTTTCGGACTACTTTCCGTCAAGGCGCGGATCTGCGGTCCCCGATCTGTGTGCTACACCTTCGAGACGCGGATCTGCAGTCCCCGACCTCTGCAGTACCCCATCGAGACGAGAATCTGAAGCTCCAGTCATTTCCCCGCCGTCAAGACGAGCATCCGCGGCACCCTCCCACTCTCCAATCCCTTCAACCAGCAACGCCGCTCCCGTCGCACCGGAATCTCTCCCCCTGCCACCTTCCCCATCTCCTTCTCTCTCCCCATCCACCTCGGATGTCCCCGACATCCATCCACCCACACGCTCGCCACAGTCCACAGCGGCCCCTCGGGGCCCGCCACCCCTCTCGCCGCGCCGGCTCACCAACAGCCACGCGTCCTCCTCCGTCTCCGGCTCCTCGCGCGACTCCCTCTCCTCCGTCCTCCTCTCCCCTATCGACCTCCTCGGCGCGCGCCGCATCAGCTACTCCAGCGTCCCCGGCTCCTTGTTTGGGTCCGAGCGCGAGGGCGGGGACGCAGAAGGGCCACACCCGCGCACGCCGCGGCGGCTGTCGACGCTATCGATGATCCTCGCGTCGCCGTTCGGCTCGCCGTCGGCGCGCATCGGCGGCGGCGGCGGCGACGGCGTGCCCTCCGCGTCCGCGCTGTTCTCGCCGCGGTTCGGCGCGTTCCCGGGCCCCGGCGCGGCGGAGGCGCTGGAGGAGGCGAGGCACTCGCGGGGCGATAGCGTGGACTCGCAGCTGTTTGCGCGCGAGGAGGAGGAGGAGGACGCGGAGGAGGAGGCCGGTGCTGATGAAGACTGGGTTGCCGGTGGCCTGGCTGGGGCGCCGCTCGACGGCGCAGCCACAGACGGGGACAAGGACGTCGAGATTCAGGTCCAGCGCCAGTCCACGCCTACGTCCACGGCCCCCGAATTGCTCAGACCGACAGAGTCGGAGAGAGACGTCCCGGCGGACCCAGACCCAGACTCGTCCCTGTTCAGCGCGGCGGACGCGCCGGATTACGATTACCTCGCCGTCGACCAAGACCATGACGACGACGGCCTGCTGCGGGCGGGGGAGGCGTCGTTCACGTCGGACGAGTCGACGATGACGTCGCTGTACGACCAGTACTACACGCCCACGGTCCATTCGTCCCGGCCTGTTCTCGCGGAGGAGGGGCAGGACGCGTCGCCGACGATGGTGCTCGGGTCGTTCGCGCGGGACGCGGAGCAGGAGGGTTCTCCCGTCGGGCTTCCGTATGCGGACGGAGAGGAAGAGGGAGAGGAGGGAGAGCTGCTGTTTGACGAGCGCGGAGAGCCCGAGGACGATTCTTCGCCGTATGACTTGGGCTACCTTCGACAACCTGAAGCTGAGGAAGACTCGCTGGAAATCGGAGAGGGCCCACAGGAAGCCTCGGTGAAGACTGTGATGCCTCCGCAGGAGCCGTTGCCCCTGGTTTTCAGCCCGCCGGGAGAGCAGTCGCCCGAACACGAGCCCGAGCCCGAGCCCGAGGCTTTGGTCGCTTCGCCAGACCAGCCTCTTGTTGCCGAGCAGGAGCCCGAAATGGTGTTCAGCGCATTGCAGGAACAATCTCCAGATGCTTTCGTAGCCTCATACAAACAGCCGCTGCTCTGGGATGGGATGGAGGCAGACCCTGTGCCATCGAGCCCTGTGGACGCTCCTGAAGAGTCTTCGTTCGCCGCTGAAGAATCTTCGACCGTTGCTCTCGAAGAGTCTTCGTTTGTCGTCTTAGATTTCTACGACGAGGTTTCATACGTGGAGCCCGACGAACCTCAGGAAGACTCATCATTTCCAGCTGACGACTTCCAGCATGCCGGTCCCAGCTCCACCCCAGTCCGCTCGTCCTCTGTCGGTACTTCAGTACGCTCTCCCTCTGTCGGTTCTTCCGTCTCCGAGGCGCCTCGAGTATTCTCTCCCATTCAACGACCGCCGTCATCCGCCTCCTCTGTACAAGTCCCCAACTTCTCGCTACCCAACAGTGCTCGCAACTCTATTGTCTTCGCGGCCCCTAGTCGTGCCGCTTCTCCCGCCGTGTCAGTGCCAGATGACAATGCCCAAGAGAGCACCAGCCGGCCCCCCTCTTCTCTCAGTCAGCAGAGCGGCGGATTGCGGCGACTCTCGTTGCAATCCACGGCCTCTGTGCACTCTTCGCACTCTTCGCAGTCTGGTTCAAAGAAGGTTCCGTTCGGGTTCCGGAACTCCATGTCGTTTGCAGACCGCCCGCAGCCGCGACGGTCCGACAGCCTTCGTCACAAGCCGCCTCCCTTACTGGCCATCGACAGAGTGGAGGAGGATACACCCTCGCGCTCTGCGACGCCGCTTTCGCCGGTCGAGGAGATGCCGTTGACGGAATCTCCACCTACTTCATCAGCATCAAACCCTAGGCGTTTGAAGCCGCTTCGTCTGGTGAGTCCTGTGTTGTCATCGACCTGCGCTAGATTTGCTGACCGAAGATCGCCATCCGTAGTCTATGATTCTTAGTTCGTCTTCGTCTGCACTTAGTTCGGCAATTCCTGTTTCCTCAAGTATACCATCACTGACCACCGCTACGACTGCAACAACCTGTACGCGCTCTCATTCTGTTTGTAGTACCAGAACTAGACTAATGTCGTCTTAGCATTCACGCCATCCTCACCAACTGTATTATCAAACTGCTCGATACCTAATAGTAGACCGGTGCGTTCTACGTGGAAGACGACCAAGAAACTATATTGATATCTTGTCAACAGCTTTCGCTATCGCATTCTAGTATTATACCTTCGCATCTACACCATACCAGCGGGTCTTCGCAGCCCAACTCTCCTTTACACATTGATCCTGCTATCGCTTTTTCCCACTCTCAACCCTCATCTGCTCCCGAAACTCGCCCCCTCTCCTGGCACAACCGCTTCCCTCGCAAGTCCCTTCTCCATCGACACTCCCGTCACTTTTCGTCCTTTGCCGACGAGCAGCAGGCACACCATGTTCGGTCAGAGAGCAGGTCCTCCGAGCCCATCGACTCCTTCGACGAGCGTCAAGAAGACGAGTACTACGAGGACGATGCTGCCGACCAAGCTGACGAAACTGTCCGCCGACCTGTCTCCGCAAACCCCTCCCACCCCCGCAACTCGTCCATCTTCGCAGCACAGCAGACCGCCGTCCAACAGAAGCGGCTGTCCACAGTCTCTGTTCGACAATCACGACGGGAGTCCGTCCTCGTGGAACCGGTCCACGCCATCGCGACCCCGCGCCCGACGCTGCTCTTCGCGCTCGCGAGCGACGACGTGGAGGAAGTCCGGCGCGTCCTCGAGAGCGGCGAGGCTGGCGTCAACGATGACGTCGGCCCTCAGTCGGCGCTCGCGTTCACGCTCTCCAACCCCCAGCTGAAGAACAAGATGCAGATGGTCAAGCTGCTTCTGGCCTACGGTGCCGACACCTCTGTGCTGCACGACCCTGAGGAGGAAGAGTGGGAGGAGCGATCGTCCCGAAGAGGCTCCAGCCGCCTGTCGAAGTTGTTGGAGGATGTGGACCCTGCGACACGGTGAGTGCTTCCACAGCGAGATGTCATCGACATCGATATCTCGAACTGACCGGTGGTGTGTCAGGTACTACATCGAGCGCGCGGACTCGCCCCAGACGCGTCGCGCCTCCGCGCTCATCCATAGGTCGTACTTCCGCCCGCTGACGCGCGTCCGGTACGATCTGATCGGGCAAGACCGAGTGCTCGAGCAGCTGTTCCGCGTTTTGAGCATGCCGTCGATGGCGCCCATCGTTGTCCTGCTATGTGGTGAGTTCGAGATGGCCTAACCGTCTCAGAGATGGCTACATAAACATAAATGTGTTCGTTTGCAGGGCCAAGTGGGCATGGCAAGAGTCTTTTGGCACGCAAGTGTGAGTACGACAAGTGGATGTGGGCTTGCTGCCGATGATCGACACCACTGACTTCTTGCGCACCGCATATAGTTGGGTCTCTCCTCGAAGTGCCGACGCATACCGTCAACATGACGACTCTGCAGAATACGGGGGACATATGGAAGAGTCATTCCATCGCTCCGTACGGGGTGCGTGCCTAACCTTGGGAAAGCGTTCGTACACATACCCACAAAGCTCCAGGAACCGTCAAACCACTCGCTCAAGGAGTTCTTGATCGAGAACGAGGGCAAGCGTTGCGTTGTCGTGCTCGATGTTCGTCTTCGCCCTTTTGATCGATGGCCGCTTGTACTAAAGAGTTGCGTAATAAAGGAGATCGAGAAGACTCAGGACGAGAAGATTCTGTCGTCTCTGTTGATGCCTTGGGAGTACGGTGGGTCAAAAGACGCGACGCAGTATCCACGGCGATCATTTATATGTCTGCTCTCCCCCAGGCCGCTGTTCCTTCGAGGCTGGGTACCGACACGTTGATGTGTCAAAGGTGATTTGGCTGGGCACATCGAACATCGGCCACGATCTGGTCTTCGAACACCAGGCCAAACGCCCTTCACCGGATTCACAGCTTTCTCGCGAGGAGTACATCGACCTCATGACTCTACTCCGCCCACGCGCGTCGGATCGGCTCGGGGTGCGTAATACGATTCTGCGAGCGCAGCGAAACCTCTGTTGCCGTTGACTGATGCTGATCCGCGTTTGGGTGCATTTTTACGTGTAGCCCTCCCTCCTGTCGCGCGTCACCGCCGTTCTGCCGTTCGTCGTGTTCACCGCCGACGAGAAGCTGGCGCTCGCCGCCGAGGCCCTACATGGTCTGGTCGGGGAGTCGGTCACCGACATGCCCCCAGCGACGCGGGACCTGATCGTGCGGACGTCTCTCAACTCGTACATCGCATCCGAGGGCGCGCGATCGCTGTATCGCGCAGTCTCGACCCTTTTGTTGGACACAATATGACGAACTATCGGTTATCCGGCGGTTCTTCTGTCTCAACACAGGTTCAGAGTGCAGGCAAGACATTTGACGCAAGCAAGCCTCGTCGCACAGGAACGCTTAGTGAGTCCATCCTGACGTGCGGATAGATCCAACCCTGCCAGCTATGGCATTGGGTTGAGGGCGGGATCTGTCAAGGCGGGCGCGTCAGAGAGCTGGGATGGTAAATGTCACTACCAGGTACGGGCCGATGCCGGGACCCCAGGGAGCGTTGATGTATTTGTAGGTACCACACACCACGATATCACATTGTACCTACCGCCAGCGATTCGTCGGCATGGCAACACCACTGGGCATCTACACCCAACGGCCCCGATAAATTATCAGGATTTGATCAGTGCGCAGACTGTGCTGGCTGCAGTGGCCGGGGGCTGATGTGATGGATTCATGTGCCTGAAACCTGCAAGATGAGCGAGTCGGGAGGGTCGGCATACGGTGGACGTTGATGGACATGGACAGCCTCGAACAGAATATGATGGTGGTGTGGTCACATATACTTAGTCCTTCATTCTGTTCCACCAACGCCTTTGCGTGTCTGTTCTCTCCGTTCCCCCTCTTCTCCCTCCCTCCCTTTTCGTTCTTTTTTTTCTCCGCTTGTATTAATGGCTATTCTTGCTTCTCGTATTGCCCGCGCCGTCGAGCGCAACCTCCAGCCCAACGAGGCTGTCCGCCACATCCTTCCTCGACAGACCCCCACCACAGCTGACGGACAACCAATTGTGAACCCCCTCCCCGTCTCTGTCAAGGTGTTGACGGCCTTGTTCGTGGTCCTTGGAGTATTGGTTTTGGGTGAGTGATCCTTCACATATGAGATATGGGCTCTAGTGACACATGAACGCGATGAACCAGGCATTATTACATGGCGAATTGTCGCCTGGAGGCGGCGCAAGACTTTGACCGCATCCCAGAAATACCGTCAAAGCAACTTTACCCCAAGCGAGAAGATCAGACCGATCGCGGAGGGAAGGCCCTTGGAGAAGCAGGAGGTCCTCGTCATCCTCCCCATGGAACCACCCCAGAGCGTGCCGGCTTCTTCCGTCAGGTGGAAGCCGCAGATTCCTCGCGGACACGAGGCCTCAACCGTCGTCGATGTCAAGATAGCGCCGGAGGAGTCCGCCAGGTCTCCCCCTCCGACCTACACAGTCTACACTGCCTCCCGCTCTCCCTCCACCTCGCCCCGCCCGCCCGCATTGAAACTTCCCATCGTCACGGTGTCGGACGAGGACAGCGGCATGCCTCCGATCCCTCCGATCCCCAACCTGCCCTCCCCCGTCCCCAGCCCGCGTCGCACGTCCTCGTTCCTGAAGGAGGCGCCCACCGAGGCGAGCCTGAAGCCGAAGCCGTCGCTGAAGGGCCAGAAGCTCCCGCGCAAGATGCTTGTGGAGCACACCTTCATCCCGTCCCTCGCCGACGAGCTGTCCGTCAAAGTGGGCGAGATACTCAGCATGCTCGAGGAGTACGAGGACGAGTGGTGCCTCGTCGAGCGCATCGGCGCGCGTTCGGGCGAGCGCGGCGTCGTGCCGCGCTTCTGCCTGAAGGAGCGCCCCCGTGCTGCCCACAAGCGCGACAAGTCCTCGTCCTCCGTCAGGAGCGGCGCGAGCACGAGGGTGCAGTGAGCGCGCGGGTCGTCGTTCTGAGCATGATCACGACTTTGTCACGACCTTGCCTTGACGATCCGTGCAGCTCCTGCCTTGACTCGTCCGCCCCGACCCGCCCCGTCTTTCCTTCTCCCCGATTAGCCTCGAGCACTGAATCTCATCACCTCAACCTCGTCCACCACCCCCGAAACGCGTAGACTGCTCACGACCCGACCCCCCACCATCTTACCCTAGTCACTCATTACTTCTTTTTTAACGTATTTATCACTTTATCCTTTTACCTTTGTACGTCCACATTCCCTCACCCGTTCATTCTCACCACTGACCTTCTCCCCCTCTCCCTCACAGTTCAACTTACCCTCACGGGCCCTTGCCACTTGCCTTATCTTGCGCATGTCCGCGCTGTGCGACTGTTATTTATCGACGGTCTACCTCCCCCCCCGGCACGCAACACACAGGTTCCCGGAACAGAACACCCAAACACCCAAACCCGAGAACCCGAGAACAGAACACACACCCGCATTGCAATCCCGTAGGCGACGACGCAGGTGCGCGCGCACGGCTGGCTGCAGACGCAGTGCGGTTTATGTCTGTTTTTATCTTCTTTCTTCCGCCCGACATCCGTTCCGCCGTTCCTGCCAGCCAGACCAGGCCCGCCGCTTTCTGCTCCTCTGCTTCTTTGCCTCTTTGCCACACCGCCGCCCCCGTCGGTCCACGGGTCGCTCTCTCGATATTTAGTACTTACTTGCTTGCTTACTTATCCGAACGCATTTACGCCGTACTTCTAGCTGTATACGGTATACCCGCTCGACTCGGAATCTGAAAACACACAGAACACACCTGCTTAATTGGTTCGACGCCGAGCTTGGGTGTGAGACTTGAGTCCGGCATTGAACGTTACGTTCTGGTAAGTAAGTTAGCGGTGCCGCCGTTTGGACGCCGTGCACCCCGACGCGGTGGAATCGAACTCGAATCCAAGGAAGAGATCCATGTCCACGCCACGTCGAATCACAGGCCAACTCAACTATAATACGCATACGCACTGTCCTCCAGCGCCGTTCACCGTGACGACATCCCAAAGGCCGAGGATCTGCCCACGAAGTCGGCCGCCCGCGGGCGACACGGACTCGTCGACATGTTCTGCGGTCCAGAATTCTGCGGCGAACTTTCCAGTGGTGGGCCGAGCGCCAACGCGGTCTGATCGCAGATCCGCGCGCTGCAACTGTAACAAATATTAAATTGCGACACCGGGATCCACAAGTCTTCTTCTGTCAGCGCGCCGCGAAGCGTGGCATGGGTACTGACGTACGTACAATATGTCCGAAGCGGGGCGGGATGGTTAAACCCATTCATTTGTCATTTGTCATTCTGCGATTCAATGCATGCCGGCATGTGTGCATAACATCAATATCGGCTGTATGAAATGGACTCGTAGCGTGTATACGCATGCACCCCACGGAGCCACAGAGGGAGTCATAGTCGGTGCAGAGACGGCCGTAGAACAGCATGCCACACACTTATGCCAGTGCTCCCGCTATCGCACCACGTCGGTAAGTCCATGACGCAACGCCCGAGGAGAGGCCCGAGGAGCGAAGCCCGGGGAGCATTCATCGCCGGCTAACACCACCTCTCTACCGACGCGGGAGAAGCGTCCAGGAAAGGCTAAACTTACACAAAGTCGCCGAGGGCCAGGACTCGGGATCCCATAGACTCGAAGAGGCGGAGCTGATATCCGCCACGGGAGGGCTCGGTAGGGTGCTTATACAGCAGTCCGGTCCCCCCGTCTCGTATACATCAATGTGCGAGGCGGTCGGACGTTAGTCCGCGTTCAGCATAGTCTCCTTGTACATGTGGCGCCAGTAATCTGGGAAGTACACCCTGCTCGCTGCTTCCGAGTCTGTGGTTGACTCTAGGCCTACAGCGGAGGCTCCAGAGGATACTAATATGGGCTTCCATGACGAAGCCAGATCGGAGGCTACACGTGCTCACCATGCTTCGTACAGAAGATGTATGCGTCCAACGTTCGGGATAGCACATCTCGGGCGGAGGGTACTGCAACTTCCATTCCGGCTTTCCCTGAGCATAACTTATGCTCTTTTTGCCTATGATCCACTGTAACACCAAGGACCCCACACGTTGGCACATGCACACAACAGCCACAACAGCACTGTACAACCATAACACTGTACCAGACCAACTGCGGTGACGTAGATACGCTTCTTCTCCGCGGCGATCGCGCCACATCTTGTCCTTGTCGCAGCGACACCCTGACGTAGGTTGGGCAGCTAACCGGGACTCGATTGACCATCCAATGATGCCCGGCCCATTCCGGGGACGCCTCCAGCCCGGGCGGTGCATGGAGGTAAGCAGAAAAGGTATGCGATTATAAACGAGCGTAGAGGCACAGCGGCAACACGAGACAACACACTAAGACGCGACTGTACTACGAGGGGGGGCCGCAGCCGCAACCAACATCCAAGACCAAACCGTAAGAGTAGGGGTAAGAGTACGAGCAGTATCAGGACAGGAATCTTCAACCAACGAGTGTTCGCGTGCGGCGGCAGCGGAAGGGGCAAAAGGGGGAATTCCAATTACAACTGGAAAGGGGAAGAGGGGGTATCACATGCGCGCACGAGGCGACGGTCACAACGACTCCGAGGGGATACGCAAAGATACGCAAATGGGGGGGGTTTGCGCTTACTGCGCGGCGGCCGACGGGCGCGCGTTAGTCTGCTCCTTGAGCGCGAGGAGCTGTTTTGACCGGAAGGCCTCGTAGTGGATCTGCGCAGTCGTCTCGATGAGGTCCTGGAGGTGTGTCCTGCATGCGCACAAACGCGTTGTTAGCATTGTAGAGGAGGAAGGGCGTGTGCGAAGGAAAACGGAGACGGACCTGGTAAGGAAGTTGCGGAGGTAGACGAACTCGCAGTGCCGCTCGTCCTCGACGTTGATCACGCCCCAGCGGTTCTTGCGGCCGCGGACGGGCTTGCCGTCGATGATCACGGTGCGCTCCGAGCCGACGACGGCGAAGGGGATCATGCTCTGCATTGCGCCATGGCATGAGCCATTGTCGAGAGACTCATAGGAAAGGACGCACCCTGATACTCTCGTTAAGCTGTACTTCCTCCTCGTCATTGTCCTCCGTGTCGAAGGGGTAGAGACGGATGCTGTGGTAGATCAGCTCCTCCCGGATCTGATGCACAAAGCACAACCATTAGCCTAAGACCTTAACCCCAAAGATTTCATGAAGGAGCGCACCTTGTGCTTGAACGCATCCCGCTCCTCGAGCGTCAAGGTGTCCGCCTTGGCGATGACGGGGACGACGTTGACGACCTCGCTGAGCTTCTTCATGACGATGACATCGATGGGGCGGAGGGAGTGGCCCGTGGGGTTGATGAAGAAGAGCGCGCAGTGGATACGCGTGTCCTGGATGTGGCGGTCGCGCTGCGCGGTGAGCTCCTTGCGGAGGTAGGCGCTGTGCTGGTCCTTGATGTACTTCACGATCGGGTCCCAGCTGTAAGACACACGGAAGGCGCATCAGGACGGCGTTATGGCGGTTGCAAGGTCGGGGAGATGGAATAGAAGGCAGTGGGAGAGAGCGCGGACGAACCAGTTTTCGTTGTTCACGTTGTCGCCATAGCCAGGGGTGTCAACGATGTTGAGGCGCAGCCGCACACCGTTCTCAACAATGACTAGGGGGAATTGAGGCGTTGATTGTGGCATTGAAATTCAATGGTACGTACCGTGAGAGACGGGGTGAATCTCGGTTGTCTGCCTGACGGGCTCGTCCGACTCAAGACGCCCCTTGGAGTCGATGAGGTGGGACGCAAAGATGGTGTTGATGAGCGTCGACTTCCCCAAGCCAGTCTGACCTATTGCATGCGTCGTTCCAGTCAGCAGGACTGACCGTACGCAGGAATGCGCGTGGAGACGCACCGACGACGATAACGTTGAACTGGAAGCCGCGCTTCAAGAGCTTGTGCTCGATCTGTTGGGTGATGGTGTCGAAACCGACGTAGGCGTTGGCACGGATCTCTTCAGCAGTAGCGGCGGCCATGGCGACGACACAAGGAACGGGAGCAGGAGGACAGGACAGGAGGCGGGGTGAGAGCAACGAGGGACGCGGGGCAGTCGGTGGACGTGGACGACCAACAGCTAGCGCTGCCAACACGGAATCCGCCCAAATTTCCTTTTCCCTGTGAGCTAGGTGACATAGACTGGGAAGTAAAGGAGGTTCTATTCCTTCTTGAAACTCCGATTATACTGCTTATCCAGGGTGTTAGGCCATTACAAACCCAGATCTTACCTGATCTAGTCGCGGGAACGGCCGAAGCGTCCATTAACCGATGGTCCTGGCGCCGAGCTCAAGAGCATCTTGACTTTGAGATCGGTTGTCGCTATGACTAGAGCTGAATATGCACACCTCTTTCCTCAGTACCTCCACCTCTTCCAGCCATAGAGAGGGTGACCGGTGACCTGTGAGCCGCCCCGGTGAGTCCTGAATTGTGCATATGTGACCCCATTTTGTGCAAGCACCTCTGTACTCATCCGCCCGTACTTACAGACGTGTCATGACTCCCGACTTGCCACAAGAGCTCGTCGATGAGGTTATTGATCACCTTTGGAACGATACCAAGGCCCTCGCAGCCTGCGCGCTCGCTTGCCATGCTTGCTTGCACTCAGCCCGGACGCACCTCTTCCATGACCAACGGCTGATCGGGGCCAAGTCGTGCTCGCGCTTCGAAACCTTCCTGGAAGACTGCCCGGATGCCGTCAAGCATATTCGCAAGTTGTCCATCACGGAGCCCTCGAGCAACGCCTTCGCACAAGACTGGGTCAACCGGGTCCCCGCCATCGTGGCTAAGCTGGAGAAGCTCGCGACACTGGAGCTCATCGGGCTGCACTACGTGTCCCTCCACCGCTGTCCGAAGGAGACCCTGACCGCCTTCGCAAAGTTGACGAACCTCGTCTTCGCGGACGTCTACTTCGATCACTTCCTGGACATCCATACCCTCCTTGCGTCCGCACACAACGTGACGGACGTCTGCTTCTATCGGGTCGGATGGGGAAGCTCGTCTCCGGTGTACGAGGATATCCCCGGTCCCGCGCCCTTGCGCCTGAAGCGGCTCGTGGTGGACTCGTGGGCCTCTTCTGTGATGCTCCGCCAGTGGCTCCTCCCCTCGGCCGAGCTGGGCGACGTCAACCTCCGAACGCTTATGGTCCGTTGGCGCGAACGCGACTCGATAGACGTCCTCAACTCGCTCTTCCGCGTGTGCGGACCGGCGCTGGAGTATCTCTACGTGGAGCTCCCTACAACCATAGAAGGTTCGTACAGGGAATCTCTGTTCCAGACGTAGCTCACGTTCTGCCCTTGCCCTTGCCAGGTGCCCAGGAGGTGCCAGCCCTATACCACAACACCAACTTGCACACACTTGAGATCGACGGACTTGTCCTGCCCGGATGCGTCGAGTTGGCAAGGGCCCTGCTGGACGGACTGCGCTCGACGCAGCTCAAGAAGCTGGCGATCTCCATGCTCGCTCTACGCAGCGATGTGTTAGCGTCTTTTAACTGGGGCCACCTCGATGCGCTCTTGGCCAGACCGCCATTCGCTGACACTGCGCTTGCGATCACGGTCAACCGGGCTCTGCACCCGCATAACGACCCCGAGACCCTCCGCGAGGCGGTCAGAGAACATCTCCCGAAGGCTGTTGAGCGTGGCAAGTTGACCATCAGGTGTTCATAGATGATAGAGGTCACTGGCATACGCCGTGGCCATCCTCGCTCGCCCTCGGTCGAGCGGGAACCCTCACTACTTGTATCTAATCCCCATCTAATGTCTTGATTAGCCTTAGAGAGGAGCAAGACTCCTTTAACACTCTGTAGTAATTCAATCTGTTCTTCATCGAGGTCCTCATATCTGTAGGTCTGCGACCCCAGTGACGTAGTGTGGAAGTACAATATAGCTGGCGTTTCAGATCGGAAGGCAGCACACGGTCATCAAAGCCCAGCCCCCGCAATCCAGCGCGGCCTGGTCTTGAGACACTTTAATCTTCACCTCCACGACCACTGCATGCATAATCCTGGCATGCTCGAACAGCGCATCGCTGTGCCACGAACACCATGTAAAATTCGTCAACTGGGCTCGAAGGGCATTTGCGAGAAGCGCCCAAGTCGCATGGAGACACGCTGCCCGTTCTGTATCACCCAGGCCGCCTCTTCTGCTGCCCGCTGCCCTTTGCAACTCTCGTCTGCTCTCCCATCCACTCCTGCTCGCCGCTGCGTGCACGTATACCCTTGATGTTCCCAGAAGCCGACTCTGCTGAAGGCTATGACGAGGGCATCATGAGGATGTACGGGACATATGCGGGGTCAGGCCTTGCTGGTGGCGGCGGGGGCATGACGGCGCGAACCGTCCGGGAGCGGGAAGGTGCGCACTGATGTTGGCACATTGTGGATGGACGCATTTCCTGGCTAACGCTTTTCGCGCATACACAGAGTTGGCATTCAGGATATTGGCGTCACTGCCGAGGTCCAGTCTCGCGGTCCTCCAACATCGCATTGAGCCGCTGTTAAAGTTGGACATCGTCGGGGTACGTCCTCCCCGCCCTTCTCACCCTACAGCCACAGAATAGGCTCAAACTGGGCTCGTACGGATGCAGCTACTCCCCACAGAGGTCGCCCTGCATGTGTTCTCGTACCTGCCTTACCAATCCCTCCTTACGTGCGCACTCGTATGCCGGCGGTGGCGTGTCCTGGCAGACGACCAGTCGCTCTGGAAAAGCCTTTGCCTCGAGCGCAAATGGGAATGGCGTTCGCCGCCTGAAGCCCATAGGGACGATTCAGGAAGCTTCCCTGGCGAACCTGGCGCACACGCCGACTCGGATTTGGACGACGAGGGCATGGGAGACGAAGAGGACGAGGATCTCATGCACGTCGACGACTCGGGGTTCGCCTCCATGGACGTCGACGACGAGGACACCGTCCGCCTTCCCATCCCGTCGTCCTCGGCCACACCAGCCACACACCTTTCCTTAACTATACCCCTCCACACTCACACTCTATCCACTTCTGCCGCTGGCCCATCGACGTCTGGCGGCAAGCCGCGGTCGCCCCACACACGCCACTCCGCGCCGTCCGTGCTCCAGCCGTCCGCCGACAGGCGGAAGCCAGGGATACCGTGCCCTCGGAGCGCAAAGCCCAACTACAAGCTCCTCCACCAGACGCACGTCCGCCTGCGGAACCGCTTTGGGGCGGCGCAGTACACGCTCTCGAACCTGCAGACGCGGGGCGCGCCGAACGGGCACACGAACACGATCTACTGCCTGCAGCTGTACACGTACCCAGCGACGGGCAGGCAGGTGCTCTTCACGGGCTCCAAGGACCGCACGATCCGCGAGTGGGACCTGCAGAGCGGCGCGGTGGTCCGCGTGCTCGAGAACGCGCATGAGAGCAGCGTGCTCAGCATCTGCGTCGCCCGCGGGCTCCTCGCGAGCGCGAGCTCGGACAGGCGCGTCGTCGTGTGGGACCTCGCGCGGAGCCAGGTCATCAAGGTCATCAGGGACCACGAAGACAGCGTGCTGTGCGTCCGCTTTGACGACAAACGGCTCGTGTCCTGCTCGAAAGGTAAGCTGCGTTTGCGTTTGCGTTTGCGCTTGTGCGAGGTAGCGCGTGCCCTGTCGCCCCTTGCATTTCCTGTTTCTCTTTCTCAGGAGCGTGGGGACGCCTCGGGCTTGGGGCTGTTGCTTTATGATGATGTCCGAGTGCTGATGGGTAGTCCCAACACAGACAGGACGGTTCGGACGTACCTCTTCCCTAATTTGGGCCGCCAACACGTCCTCAGCGCGCACCGCGCCGCGGTGAACGCCGTCTCCATTTCGCACAAACACATCATCTCCGTCTCTGGCGACCGATCCCTCCGGCTCTGGGATGCGGACACGGGCGCGTGTCTGCGCACGATCGAGAACCACCACCGCCGTGGGTACGTGCTCGTCGGGCCGCTGTCCAACTCCGTGTCGCATCGCCAGGTTGTGCTGACGTCGATTGTCGCGTGCTGCCCGCGCTGTCCCACAGGATCGCGTCTATTGACTACAAGCATCCATTCGTCCTGTCGGGCTCGTCCGACAAGCATATCCGGCTGCTCGACATCGCCACCCTGCAGGGCTGGTCGTCTAATCCCGCCGCTGCGGACAAACCGTCTGTCGCGGCCGGCGTCCTCGGGAGAACGGTTGCGGTCGTCTGCGAGGCGTGCGGGAACAGCACCGTCGCCGCCGGCGAGCCTACGCAACCCCCGCGCCGCCGCGCGCACGAGGATCTGGTGCGCAGCGTCGCGCTCAACTCGGATCTTGTCGTCAGTGGCAGCTACGACTTCACGGTCAAGGTGCGTGCAGCGTGTTCCGAACTCGCTGTCAATACATGCGTCGAGGCTGAATGATGCCTCCGGTCGATCATCGGCCCCTGTGCGCTCTACTTACACGCTGCACAGGTCTGGGACAGGACGACGGGCGCGCTCGTCGCCGACCTCGCAGGCGGGCATACTGGCCGCATCTTTTGCATCGGGTTCGATTGTACGAAGGTGCGTCACGCTGCGTTCATTTTGTGCTATCTGCCCTTCCTGATCCAGCCTCGTGGCCTCGCGATGTCGCCCCATCGGTGCTGCGCGATGTTCTCTAGATCGTCTCTTGCGGGGAGGACCAGGTACGGTCGCGCGGTTGCCGTTGTTTCAAGTTCTGACTGACTGACTGACGATACCCTGCTCGCTGCTGTCTCGCCACTCAGAGGATATGCATATGGGACTTTTCGCATGGCATCGATACGTCATTCCTCAAGCTCTGATTGTGCGGCCGGCGCCCACAGACTTCTCGCAGTGTTCGCACGAGCCGACATGGTACGGGGCTTGCCTGTATATGTACTATATTCCCGCGATGATGTATGTCTGGAACCTGTTGACTTGCCCATTGACACTACCTTCCTGCACGTTCTGCTGTGGGATCTCCGGGCAGGCATCCAGATCGAGATTGGAAGCGGCGCAGAGCCTGAGCTTATTCACAGCCTCCCTTCCGTCCGTGGCGGGAAGCCTTGAAGTCGGATCCCGATTCCATGCATCACCACACATCATCAGTTGGCCGGTGGAGAGAACCTAGTATGTCCCTATCCTTTTCGTGCGGTTTGCAAGCGTAACGAGTGCCCGCAGCCGCCGCTCTCACGTTTGTGGCGGCCTACCCTATCATAACGCGCACGGAAGTCCGCGGTAGTGCGACGGATGCGACAGTGCGGCTCAAACCGTCGGGGGCTCGGTGGCTCGGTTTCGAGAGCGAACGACACCGGCGAATTAATGCGTTGCTTGCGTTCCTGACGGGCGTGACAGCTCGGCACCCTGTCTGAATGGCAGCCTCGTCCATAGGCCAGGGATACGGATACGGCGCATTGCGATGACGCGGGCGAAAGGTGCCGGCTGGGCGGTAAGTCGTTGGCCCGCAGGAAACCCGTATGTGTAGATTGCACATTACGCCCCCGTACCCCATTTGCCCGGGCGACATGAGGTTTGGTCCGTTCCATCCGTCGCGCGTGTCCACTGGTTCTTCGCCGGTCCGCCGAGTTGGGGCTTGTATAAAACATGGGAGGCGTTATCGCTCTTCCGTCTTCGTCATTCGGTCCTCGTTCCTTCAGGCACTTTGCCTTCCCCTTCCTTCTTTGCGCCTGTTTATACCTTAATACCTTCGGTTAGCACACTACTCGTCATGGCCATCGCTGTGTCCAAGCCCAAGCCGACGCCCGACCACTTCGTCCTCCCCGATCTCGTCGCGCACTGCAACTTCCCCCTCGCATACCATCCGCATGGGGACGAGGTCGCCGCCGAGTCTGTCAGATGGCTGGACGAGGGTTGCCCAGAGTTGTCTCCCCGGGGCCGCAAAGCGCTGTACGGCTTGCAGGCGGGGGAGCTCACCGCGTACTGTTATCCGTACTGCAGCACCGAGCGGCTGCGGGTTGTCAGCGACTTCATGAACTATCTCTTCCATCTCGACAACATCTCTGATGGCATGATGCGCAAAGGCACCGAAGAACTCGCGGATTCCGTCATGAACGCCCTGTGGTTTCCCGACCGATACATGCCCACTGCATGCGACGGCAAGGAGCAGCCCGGGGACGAAGCCAGCGCTGGGAAGCTCGCGAGGGAGTACGTCATTCTGCAGGCTGCGCAGCAGCAGTTCGGTCATACATGATGCTGACGGGTGGACACATGTTTCGTTCGCAGTTACTGGACAAGGTGCACACGGGACGCAAAGCCCGGCCCGCAGGCACGCTTCAAGGAGACCCTGGAGCTCTTCTTCGAAGCCGTCCACGAGCAGGCCAGAGATCGTGATACCAAACTCATCCCAGACCTGGATTCGTACATCAGCGTGAGTGTTCGCGAAGCCATCTGTCTCGGGGAGAGAGAGGACGCGTGCTTATCACGAGCCTCGCCCGGTGCTTCTTTGTTTTTGTTCTCTCACGCACAGGTCCGCCGGGACACGAGTGGCTGCAAACCGGTGTTTGACCTGATTGAATATGCCATGGACATCGACCTCCCCGAGCACGTCGTGCGGCACCCGGTCATCCAGGCCCTGAACCAGGGCGCGAACGATCTCGTTACCGTACGTGCCACATCTCGCTTGAAGCTCACACGCGGCGGGTGATTAACCACACTTTATGTTTCCGTTTTGACAGTGGAGCAATGTAAGCGTTGATCCGCGCACACGGCTTTGTTGTGGCTGAAGCTGATATGGCCGCCTCAGGACATTTTCTCCTACAACGTCGAGCAAGCCCGTGGCGATACCCACAATGTGCGTGGTTTGGGACTCGGTCGTGCCGGTTTTCGCCCCTTTGACCCGAGCCCGCCACCTTGTCACGACGTTGCAGATGATCGTGATCCTCATGGAACTCCGCGGCTTCGATCTCCAGACCGCAGTGGATTTTGTCGGGGAGCTGTGCAGACAGACCATCGACACCTTCATGGAGAACCAACGAAACGTGCCGTCGTTCGGCCCACGGCTCGACCGGGATGTTGCGCTGTACATCCAGGGGCTGCAAGACTGGATCGTCGGCTCGCTTCATTGGAGCTTCATGACCGAGCGGTATTTCGGCAAGTCCGGAGCAGAGGTGAAGAAACACCGGATCGTGAAGCTGCTCCCACGCCGTCCAAGACGCATACAAGTCGGCGCGTAGTGCTGGTACGCTGCGGCAAAACTCCTTTGTCCTCAAACTTCATCTAACCGTTATGCAGGACCAAGCGATCACCCTTTGATTAAATTGTATTTTTACCTGGCATCTCCTAGAGATCACCTACGCTCCTTTGACGCCCCGAGGCTCCCACCGTTCATTGATGATCGAACATCCTATTGTTATTTAAGGATCACTCCTAGTAACTTATATTCATATTCTCATGTCTAGCATTAGTACTACATTATCGGGCTTTGAATACATGGTTGCTCATTACACACATGATGGACAGATAGACATGTTCAAGGTCATTGGGGAACTAAGGTGCTGTATGTATTACTATGCAGGTAGGCTCAAGACATGACAATGACATGACAAGAAGAGATGACGAATGCTAGCAGCGTGAATAACAAGACACAGCAAGACAGAGGCAGTAGTCCAAGAGAGCCTACTCAATCAGCAAATTGTACCTGCCTCCGCTTCTTCTGAGGCGGCTGTGTTGATATCTCGACGTGCATGGCAACTCGTCGTCGGGGGGCAGCTTCTACAACCAGGATCTCCGATGGTTGAGGCGAGGCTGAGGCCGGTCTATCTTGGAGGCTGACCTGTGGAGGGGGCCCAAAATCGAAGAGAGGAATATCGAGGCTTACCTCCCGGTCAGCAACCGGGAGAGGCAAGAATGTTGGGTGCTACAGTCGAACATTAAAACCATGACTACCTGCGAGAGAGTGAGAATGGTACGTACTTCAATAAAGTCACGGATTGTCCGGTCATCCGTGAATTCCTTCGTAAATTCCTGTTTGCTCTCCTTGAGCGCCTTGCTACGAGCTACAATGACCTCTTCGGCCGTATGTCGGATAGCCAATGTCTTGACTAAACCAGATGTCAGTTGCCACCATGCCCAAGAAACCTGACATACATACCAACGACTCGATGAGTTTGGCCGATACGATGGACACGCTAATCAAGATTATCAATTACACACTCTAGGTGAGGAAAAACAGGTACACACCTTGATTGCTTGTGATTCCACATCCGCTTTCCAGACAGGCTCACAGAATATGACTCTTGAAGCAGAGACCAAGTTCCTGTGCAAGTTGACATTCAGTTTATGCTCTTGCGCCTATGTTGATGCCACTCACAGACCACGAGCTCCGTGCTTGAGCTCCATAAGGAACACCCGGAACAGATCCGACGTCTCAAACGTCGTGACAAGCGTTTGCCGCTGCTCGCGCTTGAGCTTCGCGCTGTATTCCAAGTACTTGACCTGAACAAGGTCAAGCGCTTCAGCAATAAATGATAGTGTCGAAGGGGACTCCGAGAATATCAGGAATTTCTCGTTCGCCCCATAAGTAAGAACCTGAATGAACAAAAGAAACAATCAGTGACAGGTGATTATGTCGATGCACATATTAGGACCCACTTCATTGAGAATGTAGTCAAGCTTGCTAGAAGTTGAGTTACCAATCCTCACGGCCGCCACAGGAGACAGCCGCAGAAGCCTCGAAGCAACCGTCCTCTGTCCGCCATCCTCACTCCTCCCCACGGGCGCCACCTCCTGGCCTGTCACGCTCGCCGCGAGGCGTGCCCCGGCCGCCTGGTACTCCAGCCGCACCTCCTCGAGCTTCTTCTCCATGACCTCGCGCTTGAGGGAGCCGAGCGAGTTCTTCGCCGCGTCGTCCTTGAGGCGGCGCCCGCGCTTATCCTTGGACGACTTCTTCTTGAGGCGGTTGTGGAGCGCCTCGAACTCCTTCCACCGCTGCTCCTGCTCGAGGACGTGCTGGCCCATCGCGACGATGTCGGGCACGCGCTTGAGCGGGTGCTGCGTGATGAAGTCCCGGATCTTCATGAGGGCCATCGGCGGGAGGAGCGGAGGGTCGCAGGCTTGGCGGCTGGTGTCGGGGAACAGGTTCCATCCATTGAACACGTCGCGGTTGAGGTTGGAGACACGGTGGAAACAGTGGTAGTGGGCCTGTAGCCCAAGCCATATTGGGTCCTCCATTGCAGACCGACTGTCGGATAGATTTAGTAGCCATACCCCCATACCCTGTGCTGATACTGAGAAAGGAGCTTACAGATGTTGTATGGACTCCTTGATGAGTGCGAAGTCTTCGGAGCTTCCGTTCCGTTCCTCCAGATTGCTCAGGCAGCGCTCGGCATTAATCACGCGCTCCTCGAGCGAGCTGTCGACGACATGCCAAAACATCACACTAGAAGGTTGTTTGAACAGTCAGCACTGAGACAGCAACGAGCTCACGCATCCACTCACTGAGTAATGTTTGCGACCAGCTCTCGAAGATGTGCAGCATTCTAAGAAACAATGATCAGCACTAGCCACTGAATTGACAGGAGGGCATCAACACTCACTCGTGCATGGAAGAGGTAGTCCAGATCCCTCCGTTCCGAGTCGACCGCGTTGACCGCAATTGTGGCCTGGATCAAGTTGTACGTCTTGACCGCATACAGGTCCATGTCAAGAAGGACCGTGTCATGCTCAAGGAACGGAAGCCGAACGTCCTGCTCTACATCCTCAATGCTGCGAAGCGTCGTCAGCTCAACAACCCCTGTCCGCCGAAACCAAACGACCGGCACCGGACATACCGATGGCGCACCATGACGGAAGCCATGACCTGGGACAGGACCGTCGTGTCCCCGGGGAACGGGCCCTCGGGCTCGAAGATCGGGTCGGTGACGAGCGCGCCGAACGCCCTCGGGTCCGCCGCGAAGGGACGCATGAGCAGGAAGTCGGCGAACATCGTCCCGAGCTTGCGGAAGTCGTCGCGCTCGCTGCAGTGCCACCGGCGCTGCTCGCCACTGTCCCCGCCCGACATGCTCTCCTCCTCCTCTTCGTCGTCCTCGTCGTCCGGGTACTGCAGCTCGTCTCCCGAGCCGAAGTTCAGCCCGAGGAGGTTCGCTGGCGCGGACATGCACATGTCAGTATATGCGCCTCCGGAGTCTTTGCGACGAATCAATCGAGGTCGACAGACTTACTCGTTGGGGTGCCGGTCACAATCCACCTGCGCTCAACGCTGAGGAGCTTGGTGAAGATGGCATAATCTGTCCGCTTCTCCGCTGTGTTGTGGCCCTCGTCGACGACAAGCCTCTTCCACCGGATCTGCAGGAGGGGAGAGACATTCTCTCTCCTACTACATACGCAGCGGGGAACGCGGACATTATGCCGTGGCTTGCACGAGCAAGGCGGCATGTTGAACAGCTCCTCAACTGCCTTCTTCTTCGCCTCTTTCGAGAACCCTGCAACAAAGGATATCCGTTAGTCCGTACTCAGAGCACGCAGTAGTCACGCCTACGTGAGTGGCTCAACAAAATGATCTACCAATACAATATCATCAGCCGCACGCAAGCGCTCAAGCAAGGCATAACGACTCACATCGTAGTCAGTGGCGAGAGCAGGCGCGTCCGGGAGCTCGTCCTTATCCCCCACGTCGAGCACCCGCAAGAAGTCCGTGCAATGCTTCAATATCTCGTTCGCCCACTGCCGCTGCAAATTGTCGGGCACGACCGCGAGCGTCGCCGTCGTCAAATACATCACCTTCGGCGCGAACGGGCTCCCGCCCCTTGACGCATACCACCCGCCGTCGCGCGGCGGGTCCGTGTGCAGGTAAAACGGCACGTTCGCGCGGAGCGCCTTCCAGAGGTGCATGCGGTCCTTGAGCACCTCCTCGCGCTCGCGCAGGCGCAGCGCGTTCGGCCGGAGGCGCAGCTGGTGCGCCATGAGCTCCGTGAGCGGCGGCACGCCGACGTCGCGGTACGCAGGCGGGGGCAGGATGCCCCTCTTCGGGAGCTTCGCGCGCTCGGCGGCGGCGGCGGCGGTCTGGAAGTGCCGCAGCGCGAGCGGCGTCGTCGGCACGCGCTCCTCGTGGTACGCCTCCTCCGGCGCGGAGAGGTCGTCGAGCGTCGCCAGGATGAGCGACAGCATCATCACCGTCTTGCCCGTCCCTGTAAACGGGGCCGCGGTGTGTCATCGTCAGCGCCGCCGCGGATTGATTGGACGCGCATATACTCACCTAGCTCCTCGCAGAGGATCCCTCCCGGGACGGACGACACCCGGGGGCGCTCGGTGACGATCTCGAACGTTGCAGGCTGCAAGTAGAATGTTCTGCCGTCCATGCCGTGGAGAGAGAGGTATAGCGGGTCCGCTATCGAGCCCACGTGGTTCTCTCGGGCCATCATCGTGGACACCGTGCGGCACTGGTACGTGTAGAGCGTGCTCCTCAGCCCAGGGAGGTCCTCGATGAGCTGCGCCGGTGCAGGAGATGGCAGCTCGTTGTAGATGTCGAGCAGCGAGCGGTTGTCCTAGAAAATTTTAAGTTGAAGTCTCAATCAGCATAATACACTCTGCGGCGAGAGCAAGCCTAAAGCTGCCTACGCTGATCTTCTCCCAAAAAAACTTTGGGGTCGATGACGACGCTGCATCCCCATCCCAGAGCGAGCGATCCTGGCGGATCCGCAGAAACAGGTCTTTGAGGCGCCTGCGGCCAGGGCGGAGGATGGCGTCTTCGTCCCGCGCACGGAGCTCTCCCTTCGACCCGGGAAGGTCCCATGGAATCAGGTAGATCCGGACAAATAACTGTCCTTCCTCCTCATCCACAGCGTACGTTGCGGCGATGAACCTGTGGCGGACGAGAAACCATAGGGACTCGAGTGTCCCTGAGGCGTCCTGGACGCCAAGGACTCCTGTTGGGAAGCGAGTCCAGCCATCCTTGGCAGGCTCCTTCGCCCCGGAAAAATTGAGGGGGGGTCTGGAGATCCGCAGGGTCATCGACCCTGCTGGTATAAAGGTGTTCAGCGCGTTGTATATCTCCATGTCATCGAGTAACACGGCGGATGAGGGGTGGTCGGAGACGCTGTTAAGCGCTAATAGTCAGAACTAAGTAGCGCAGCGACCTTCGCTCTGAGAGTCGGGATGACCAGTCACCTATAACATACAGTACAAGAGTTAGCAAACGTCGGTGGTATGTGTGTTTCAGCGGTGGAGGTAGGGCTAATGCAGAGCCACAGGGGAGTGCAGCTTAGTCAAAGAGTGCTCCGTCCACGCTTCGGTCGCAGGAAGGGAAGGCTCCGTACACAGGTGGCTGTGTCTATCATATCCAAATATCCGGCTAGTGAGCGCTTATAGTTGGGGTAAATATCCTAGTACAGGTTTGGTTAACGCGCCCTAAAATTGTTGTAAGTGATCAGATATTGACATAGATTAATGAAGGTAACACGGTTTTGAAAGCAAAATCAAGCATGCGCTTTCGGAGTTTGAGCCATGCTTTCAGCGGGCAATCAGGCGCTTCCCCTGAAGTACGCTTGCTCCGATTGAGAGTAACACGTGTATCTTGGGATATCCGCAAACACAACCAGACCAGACGAACAAGGACGGACTGCCCAGTCACGCAGGAAGCTCATACTTAATTTGACCGTGACCAACACATCCATCAACCACGTACCCCTTAACTATATACCTATACGTACATTCTTGTATACTGCGACTATCTACTTATTAACTATACGTCTACAGTCTATAAACCACCCCTAGGTTCATCCCGTCCTCCCTATACCTCGTCATGACAGCGAATACGAATTATGTAAACCTACGGTACTGTCTGCTCCGTTCATTGGCCCACTGCATCCAACAGCAATCTCCCGACTTTCGATGGTACCATTTGGCCCGTGCTTCGCAGCGCCGCCGCCCTTGCCCTCCATCGTGCCCAGCCCGTCGGCCTCCAACCGGTGCTTGACGTTGTCCGCGCGGAGCTGCTCGAGGCCCGCGAGGTACTCCTCGTCGACGCCGCCCGTGACGTACTCCCCGGTGAACACCGAGCAGTCGAACTGGGGGATGGCGGGGTTGAACTGCCGCACGGACGCGATGAGGTCGGGCAGCGTCTGGAAGATGACGAGGTCCGCGCCGATGGCTTGCGCGATCGCGTCCTCGCTGCGGCGGTACGCGACGAGCTCGCTGCGCGACGGCATGTCGATCCCGTACACGTTCACGTGGCGGATGGGCGGCGCGCACGACGCGACGATGACGCGCTTCGCGCCGACGTCCTTGGCCATCTGCACGATCTCCTTCGACGTCGTCCCGCGCACGATCGAGTCGTCGACGATAAGCACGCTCTTGCCCGCGAACTCGAGCGCCATCGCGTTCAGCTTCCGCCGCACGTTCTTGCGCCGCATCTGCTGCCCCGGCATGATGAACGTGCGCCCGACGTAGCGGTTCTTGATGAAGCCCTCGCGGTACGGCAGCCCGAGCTTCTGCGCGAGGTTCAGCGCCGCGACGCGCGACGTGTCCGGCACGGGGATCACGACGTCGACGGAGAGGTTGTGCGCGGCGAGCACGCGCTGCACCTCGTCCGCGAGCGCGTCGCCCATCGCCATGCGGCTGCGGTACACGGAGATGCCGTCGAGGACCGAGTCCGGGCGCGCGAAGTAGACGTACTCGAAGATGTCCGGGGAGAACGTCGCGGCCGGGGAGACCTGTCGCCGGCTGACGCCGCCACGCGTGATGATGACGGCCTCGCCGGGCTTGACGTCCTCCCAGTCGGTAAAACTGCTCGCGTCGGCGACGACGCTCTCGCTGGCGAAGAGCCAGTCCTTCCCTGTGCCGCCGCCGAGGGCCTTGCGCGACCCCATGCCCAGGGGTCGGATCCCGTTCGGGTCTCGGAAGGCGATAATGCCGAAGCCGGCGAGCATGGCGACGCACGCGTACGCGCCCTTCACCTGTCCCATGAGGCCGCCGATGGCGGTGAAGATGTCCTCCTCGTTGATGCGGAACTTGCCTGTCTTCTGAAGGTTGTCGGCGAAGATGTTAAGGAGGAGCTCTGAGTCGGAAGTGGTGTTGATATGTCGATGTGCGACAGCATCCATAAAGTGCAGGAGGGATGGGGTGTTGATTAGGTTACCGTTCTGCAGTGCGTCGTTAAGTCTTTTGGCAACATTAGAAGATATGTCCGAAAGAGAGAAAATGGAGTCTCGTCACTGCCCGGTAGAGTAATGCCCCCATGCGGTCAGATCAGATGAGTGAGAGAGACATTCCCCATAACTTCACCGCATTTCCTTACGGATAGAAAAGGTCCTTATTTCGTCCTTGGTTCCCGCGAAACAGCGCTCAAAAACGCGCGCATATATGGGTTAACTGTCTTTCCACCGTGATGCGTGTACACATACACAACCAGTGGCGATCCGCAGAGATTCCTCGAACGACCGTAGATACCGATGCCTGCAGTCTGTGCGTGGCGTGAGCCCACATCGGAGGCATGGCGCTTTGATAGGATGCCTCGCGTCCGCGAAAGAAAGAACTCGAACATGGGTAGGAGGGGAAGCCTTACGGAGTAGTCTCCCGAACCTCACCAGACTTTCCGGAACATGCCTCTGGCCGTCGCCCCGCCCAGTGTTCCTTTCTCGGTCGTGTTCAAGAATTGGTGTGTCCAAGACTGGATATATGCGGACGGGGACGACGCTGGACGGATTGAAAGACTTACATGGGCCATCACGATGCCGTACGGTGAATTGACATAGAACGGTTGGGCTTCGGCATGGTTTGAGCTGCCAGCCGTCGGATACCTTACTGCGCATTCGTTAAACCCTTGGGCAGACGAAGACACACGTCCGAGGGGCGACATACCATGGCCGACACCCATCCCGCCGATGAGTCTTGAGATTGCTGCGGCGTCAAAGACGTCCCTGACCATACCGTTCGCCTTGCATTGGTAGAAGCGACCTTTCGGGCCGCAAGTGACGATGCCGCACGCGTCCTGGCCGCGATGTTGGAGAAGCGCGAGGCCTTCGCAGATCTCGGAAGCGGCGTCGATCGTCGAATCATAGAGGAGGAGGCCTAGGATTCCGCACACTGCGCGGGTAAGCGGGGGTTAGATCAAGGTCGCGCAAGGCCGTGCGTTTGCTCACTAGTCGGGGCAGGTTGCCTAGGGTGTAGGTAGAGACCGAGGGATTGAGGAGGTGCGCGGAGGTGGTATCTGGCATCCCGAAGCTTTTCTCTTGATCAGTTCGTCCGTGTCGGTCTTGCGGCCTGCTTGACTTGGGCCCTGGTCCAAATTTTCTGCCCACCGGCCCGCCGGCGTCTATCCTCGGGGTCTCCATGGTTCCACGGCCCCGTGACGGGCGCTTATCCATCGGCCGAGAGGCAAAATCTAGTGACGCTTCGCACTAGTAATGTGTGTGTGTTGGGGCAAGTTGTATAAGTGGGTAATGATGAGCAAAAGAGGCCGCATGTATTCCGGATGGCATTGAAGGCAGCTGCCAGCGAGCACGAATCGGAAGGGATGCGGGGGTCGGGGCAGGCCGGTAACGGGTGTCGGAGTTTGAACGGCGAACTTTATTCCCCTACGTGTCGGCTGCGTTGCACTCTTTACCACCGCTCACCTCCTTCCTCATCGTTCACGTCGTCCACGATGCTCACCTCGCGCGGCGTCCACCGTCTCTCTCGCAGAGCGTTGCAGAGCGCGAAGAGGACCAACGCCTTCTTCTCGACCGCTGTCGCTGCACCCGCAATTGCCAGGGCTGCGTCCGCTCCTTCCTCGTCACAGCGCGCCCTCCCCCGCTATGCCCCCGCGTCGCAGTCTGGTTCGTACTTCCCGTTCTTTCTCAAAATCCTCTAGGTCTTCATAGCCTTTTTTCTGCGTCGTTTGCGTCGTCTAGCTCGCTCGTACGCGACCGAGGCGTCCGCCACGACCGGCCACGTAAAGACCGTCATCGGTGCCGTCGTCGACGTCCAGTTCGAGACTGAAAACCTTCCCCCCATCCTCAACGCCCTCGAGGTCGTCGACTTCCATGGTGGTCGTCTCGTCCTCGAGGTCGCCTCCCACCTTGGTGAGAACTCGGTCCGCACCATCGCCATGGACGGTACCGAGGGTCTCGTCCGTGGCCAGAAGGTCGTCGACACCGGTGCCCCCATCCGTATCCCCGTCGGCGCCGCCACCCTCGGCCGTATCATGAACGTCATCGGCGAGCCCATTGATGAGCGTGGTCCCATCAAGGGCGTCAAGCTCTGCCCCATCCACGCCGACCCGCCCCCGTTCGTCGACCAGTCGACCACCGCCGAGGTCCTGGAGACCGGTATCAAGGTCGTCGACCTCCTCGCGCCCTACGCTCGTGGTGGAAAGATTGGTCTTTTCGGTGGTGCTGGTGTCGGCAAGACTGTGCTTATTCAGGAGCTCATCAACAACGTCGCCAAGGCCCACGGTGGTTTCTCCATCTTCTGCGGTAAGTCCTCCGCCAGCTATATGCGGTGAAATCGCGCTCATGGGAGCCATAGGTGTCGGTGAGCGTACCCGTGAGGGTAACGACTTGTACCACGAGATGATTGAGACCGGTGTCATCAACCTCGAGGGTGACTCTAAGGTCGCTCTCGTCTTCGGTCAGATGAACGAGCCCCCTGGTGCCCGTGCCCGTGTCGCGCTTACTGGCCTTACCATTGCGGAGTACTTCCGTGACGAGGAGGGCCAGGATGTGCTTCTGTTCATCGACAACATCTTCCGTTTCACCCAGGCTGGTTCGGAGGTGTCTGCTCTGCTCGGTCGTATCCCGTCTGCCGTCGGTTACCAGCCCACGCTCTCGACGGACATGGGTGGCATGTGCGTGTCATTTTTTTTTCCCTGATTAGCGGCCTTGACATGAGGATCTTACGCGTGTTTTCCGACCGACAGGCAAGAGCGTATCACCACTACCAAGAAGGGTTCCATCACCTCCGTGCAGGCTGTCTACGTGCCCGCCGATGATTTGACGGATCCTGCCCCCGCCACGACCTTCGCCCACTTGGACGCCACGACTGTGCTGTCGCGTTCGATTGCCGAGCTCGGTATCTACCCCGCCGTCGACCCCCTCGACTCCAAGTCGCGTATGCTCGACCCCCGTATTGTCGGCACGGAGCACTACGAGGTCGCGACCGCCGTCCAGAAGATCCTCCAGGACTACAAGTCGCTCCAGGATATCATTGCCATCCTGGGTATGGATGAGTTGTCTGAGGAGGACAAGCTGACGGTACGTGGCTATAATATATCCCCGCTGCGACGCGCGTCACATTTGAATCTAACTGACAATTGTGCTGTCGTAGGTCGAGCGTGCGCGTAAGATCCAGCGTTTCATGTCGCAGCCCTTCGCTGTCGCGCAGGTTTTCACCGGTTTCGAGGGTCGTCTCGTCCCCCTCAAGGAGACCGTCCGTTCCTTCAAGGAGATCCTTTCCGGCGCGCACGACAACCTCCCCGAGTCCGCGTTCTACATGGTCGGCACGATCGAGGACGTCAAGACGAAGGCGGAGCAGCTTGCGAAGGAGATGGGCGAGTCATCATGAGCAACGCGTTGTAGCTCAGCGTTGCCTTGCTCTCTCGGGTCAGCGGACAGACGATGACGGTTCGAGGCGACGTGCGGGTGGTGCAGGGCTGGCTCCTCTTACCTTAGACCCCTTGCATTACCATTAAAATGAATCGCACTTTCTAATCTCGTACCACCCGTGCAGTGTGCTGTATCCGTCGCTGTTGCGTCGTCGCATTGAGAGTGTGGGTAAGACGAGAAATAGATATATGATAATGGTTTGCACATGCGGTCCATGTATATACGCTTTGCGGTGTGTTCCGAGACGACTGTTTGGCATTCAGCGCGTGACTGTTAACGAATGACAGTCGACGCATGAAGACGGTCCATTAGAGCATAAATTATCACTATGTAATAGACGCCATCCATGAGTCGGGTTGCCACCGCACATGTACTCCAGATCGACGACCCCTTGTCGGGGCGTGGCGCAGTACCTCAACGCCGAATGGGTCCTCCGAAGCCAGAAGGTGCTATAGCGGACCTTAGGGGGGCGCGCTAGGTATGGCCTCCAGGATGCGACGGTGGACACTTGACTCAGTGTCTGAATCTTTGACTCGCTGCAGTACCTTCAAATCGCCATCATTGGTTTCCTTCGCAAAACGAAGACCGCACCCATTGACGTTTGCGACTGTCATTGGTGTGTTGTATAGTACACCACGTCATTCGGAGTTGTTAACATTACGAGTTTGCCAGCTGTCGCCTTCGTCCGGCGAGCTGAGTACGGGTACGGATAAGGTGGTTGAACTCAGACCCCTGGACGCGGAGGTGTGATATCCTTGCATTATATTCTCATGTCAGGATGGCTGAAATAGTCTTTGAAACCAACCGTCCACAGACATCATGCTCGTCACCAGAACATTCGCAGAAGAATCGCTTGACAGCTACTCAGACAACGAGCTTCCCCATTACATTCGTCAGTCCTCTCGCCTCGTGACTGTGGTGGAAGAGTCGAGAGTTTTAGTTTTATCCCCTCATCTCATCGTCAAGCGCGTTGGAGATGGCTGGGATGACTGTGCCTTAGACGAAGTCTTCGCACTTGAACGCGCACGTTCAATTGACGTTAGGGTCCCAGCCGTGCGCCGCCTGGTCCCTGACGATCAGGAGGAACACATTTTCTACCTCGTTATGGAACGGGTCATCGGCCCGACGCTGGAGCAGCTGTGGCGGAACCTTGGTTGGTGTGCGTCGCGTGGCAGCTGCGAGCCTTTCTCCGCCTCATGCGTTCCGTCGCCTCACAGGCGACCGGTGGGCTTCACTCCGGACGGACCCGCTGCATTTGGCTGGACGATGTGGCCGGCCCCGTCC
This sequence comes from Ganoderma resinaceum, assembly GCA_964023155.1. Lineage (NCBI taxonomy): Eukaryota > Fungi > Basidiomycota > Agaricomycetes > Polyporales > Polyporaceae > Ganoderma > Ganoderma resinaceum. The sequence goes on from OZ026794.1 coordinate 3,680,013, forward strand.
TTCACGCCTCTCCTGCCGCCTTCGTCGGCTATCTCAACTGGTGGCTCGTCGAGTGCCGCCCCGGGTCGTGCACGCCACGTCCCGATCTTGTTCTCGAGCCGGCTAAGGAACATGTCCTCGTCCATCAGGATCTCGCGCCCCGCAACATGATGCTGGACTCCGATGGAAAGCTGTGGCTGGCCGACTGGGGGAATGCCGGCTTCTATCCTCCTTATATGGAATATTTTGGCATCCACGCCGTAGGGGGACGCGCCCTCCCTTGGTTCACGGAGCGTTCGTGGTCGGCTTGGTTAGGTCGCCTGCGGTGGTCGCTCTTTCGTTGGGTTGCGGCTGGCCCAGCTAGTCAGTACAAGAAAGCCCGGGAGGCTTTTGCTGTTGCAGGACATCGCACACAGCGATTCAGAATAGATACGACACCGTTCTCAAACCCCCTTGTTCTCCACTAGGATACGTTTCATTGTTGTTGTTTGTTCCTACTCGGATTCTTAGAATGCACATCGGACAGAGGCCTTTGTCTGTCGTCGTGTTCTTGAACGAATTGACGAAAGATTGAATCCACGACGATTATTATAACAATAACTTGACCCTTGTTACCAGTCTTAAGCGACGTTTTGGGGTCCACTGAACCTTCCATGCACTCAGGGCTGGCGGCCATTCTGCGACGAATATTGGGCTTCTAATCGAATGATTTCCCCCAGTCTGGTTGAACATGTACAAAGGAAAATGTCAAAAGTCGCGTGAAGATGCATATACAGCGCAAGTGGCTCTCAACGCTCTCGGGGATCCTCCTAAAGCAGGGAACCGGATTGAGATTGTCATGCGAGCCCGTTTACAACCCCCTCCGCGTCATATAAAGACACAAAGCAATTCAAAACTTATCCCGGCGCTGCAATGTGAGATATCAAGGAGGTGGAAAGTTTCTCCTGTCAAGCATTGAGACGAGAAAAAGTAACGGCTCTATACAGACTGATTAATCACTACACTTCTATCCGTTCCCTCCGGCCAAGGAGAGAGACAACAAACAGTAGGGGGTATGTTCTAGATACGACCAAGTACATACAGTCAGAAACCGGCATTAAGATGGAGCAGACCCCGAGGAAAACAATAAAGATAGACTCAGCAACAAAAAGAAAACAGAAAAACGCATCTATATGCACGAAACGCACAGCGTCCCCCTCTTCTGGAACCCCCCCAGCCGCTCCCCGATCTCCCTCTTGACCTCGTTCTCGACCCCGGCGCGGCCGCACGCCACGCAGACGCGGAACACGACCATGAGCCCGCGGAACTCCTCGCGGCTCAGCTCCGCGTCGACCCGCGCCCAGTCGAGCGCGCGCAGGTCGGGCAGGTCCGCGATCTCGAGCAGGAACGAGACCTCCTGCAGCTGGCGCGAGCGCACCTGCGAGAGCATCGCGGTGACCCAGGGAAAGAGCCGGCGCTCGACGAACGCGCGCGCGGCGCGCACGTCGAGCCCGCCGAAGTGCAGCGCGCGCAGGCCCGTGTTGTGCGCGAGGCTCAGGTCGTCCCGCAGCACGACCGCGTCCGTGCCCGTGTCCGAGCCTGGGGTGGAGGACGAGAGCCCGGCGGGGAACTCGATGTGGAGGGACTCGAGCGCGGAGCCCGAGGCGCGGAGGAGGTCGCCGACGGCCTTGGTGCTGTCGAGCTCGCGCCAGCAGAGCTGGATCGTCTGCAGCTTTTGTTCGCCGGGGTGCTGGAGGAGCCATTCGGTGACGAGCGTGGGGGAGGACGTCGGGTCGAGGAAGAGATGGGAGAGCTGCATCCGCGGTGACTCCTCAGCCTGACTCTGAGGGGGCCTGACCAAGGCCACCTTAGACTCGGACTCGAAAGGGGCAGGGGAGTCCGTCGCCCACGAGACGGCGTGGAAGTAGAGCTCGCGGAGGGCGGGGAACGCGGAGAGGAAGACGACGACATCGCGCGAGGCGTCGAAGGAGACCTCGAAGAGGAAGAGCTGGCGCACCGACGTGAAGAGCCCGGGGAAGGCCGCGTGCGTGCGGCCGCTCAGGGCGTGCCAGCGCACGCGCGCGAGGGCAAGCGTCGTGATGTGCCGGAGCAGCGGGAAGAGCTCCGCGGCGCTGTTCACCCAGGCGTCGTCCTCGCGTGCGGCGCCGTCGGGCGCACTCCGGTCGTACTCTGCGCTGAGGGAGAGCTTGCGGACGCAGGGGGCGATGGTGGGGTTGGAGTCGACGAGGGTGCGGAAACGGGCCACGTCGTCGGAGTGCCGGAGGCGGACGCTGCGGAAGAGGTGGTATCGGCTGCTTGGAAGCCAGTCCTTGCAGGTCAGACTGCATACGCGTAGGGCGTCGACGTCATCCCATAGGTGGTCTATCGCCTGGTCGCAGAGCTCGGGGGGCAAGCGAGTGCAGGGAGACATGGCGGGTATCGGTTCGAGGATATGGGTCCTGCAGAGCGAAAGGGCTGAATGGCATGTTAGAGGCCGACGCCTTGCATCCTGGGAAGACTCACTCACAAGAAACGAAGGAACAAGACACAGAGGAAAGTTACTAGCGAATTGTGGTTAAGTTCCCTGCGGTATAAGTACCCTGCAAATTCAAATAGATCGAAAGATGACTCGCACCTCAAAACATCTTACGGATTCCAAACGGATTTGATGGAGATCTATCTCCCCGAACAGAACAGCCTGAGCTCCACTCGCCCGACGTCCTCCGATCGGACGTAAGCAGGGAAATGATAATGATATGGTGCTGGTAGGGTAGAACAAGGAGATCTATGTAGGAAAGCATCGTTGCTTGCAAGATCAAGGGAAGAGGGAACCGAAGGCGATCGCAGATTCTTACTATCGGTAGAACGAATATATAAGTAATCGTTTGACAACCTTCGATAGCTCAGTTGGAAGAGCGTGAGACTGTAATGGTTACCCGATTGTCATCTCAAGGTCGCTGGTTCGATCCCGGCTCGAAGGATATCTACCCTCCTGGCCTCCTCTTTTTGTACTTCCCTTCCCAAGGTCGATACACTGACCTTGCAATTCTAAATGATGTCAAGGTCAAGTATCAAGGCCTTTGATATATGAAGCATGGCACACTTGCACCCAGACTACAGGTCGCACAATGGCAATGTGGTGAGAAGTTTATGGATTCAGATACTGCTCCTGTAAATCCCGCAGTCTGGGAATGTATACAGGCCCAATAGGCTACTGGACGGTGTGAGCTAGCGCCATTGCACAATTCTCTGGATGAAGTACAGTCGTAGCTAATATCGCAAGCAAGAAAGGGCAGGCAACATGTTACATGGGACGCATGGAAGTCGGTCCATACTTACTTACACCGTCCCCATCCTCCAGATACTACTCTTCCTCTCGGGCGCAGGAGGGACCTCAACGCGAGCCGAACAATACGGGCACCGGCCAGACTTCTGGGTGAGCCAGGGATCAACGCACTCCTTCTGTGGAAGTGGAAAGCGTGCGACGTCAGCCAAAAGTCGACAGAAAGCACTGCCCCGTCGAAACTTACGTGGTATACGTGCCCACAGCTCAGCAGCCTCAAAGGTTGCGGGGCATCGCTGCCGCCCGAGTCCGCAAGCTCGATCGTCCGCGCGTCCGCGTCCCTCGGAGACTCGACCCGCACCTCCTCGACATCCAGGTCCGAAGTGGGGGACGCCAGCGGCTGCATCTCGAACGTGCTGCCCTCTGGCAACATGGCCGCAGGGGGCTGGGCCGCGCGTTCGCGCTCGCTGACCCGCCGCGGCGCCTCGAACTCGGAGAGGCAGATCACGCACGTCGCGCGGTTCTCGGGCAGGCGGACGAACGGGTACTCGCCGCGCTCCCAGATCCGGTCCCACTCGTCGCCCTCCTCGTCGATGGGGCTCATCACCTCTGCTCCCTGCTCGACGTCTGTGATGTCCGCCTTGGTGTCGCGGCGCCGGAAGGAGGGTCGGAAGGAGATGAAGCGACGGCGTCGTCTCGAAGGCTGTGGCGGTGGGAGCGAGGATGTGGGTATGGGGTGCGTCATCGGCCGCGGAAGGGGTGAGATGGGGCTGGCAGGAGTGTCGGTCGGGGGAGGGGGTATATAGAGCACAAGCGGGATCCTGTCGACGTCCTTCTTGGCGAGCTTTCCGACAGTAGGCTGGCTAGCCCGACGCCTCGCCATCAGCATTCGGATGGTCTGCGAGTGAAGGTCAGCAAGTGACTATATGCGCGACCAAAAGCCGCATATGTGAGAGTTGGCGACCGACCGGTATGAGTACAGTGAGTGAATACTGAATATACACCATGATCAAGACGGTGAAGCCCGCGTTATCGATGTTCTTTGCGGCGTCACGGCAGCGCCAGCCATCATAGTGTCGCCAGCTGATAAAACCCATGGAGAAGAACCAGATGACCGTGACGAGAAGATCCGACTTCCACAAGCTACGCAACAAGGAATTAGCCACGGTACACGAAACCAAAGCCGGCCTTATTAGACTCGTACGCACAACAAACGCGTGGACGTCCATGTCAAGGGACAGAGCTCATGCCGCTCTACCCATGGTTCGCCCTCCACAGGTGCAGCGTTCCCTCCGTTGGGATCAGGCTGGTGGGCACCACCTTGCGCAAACTCGAGTGGTGGAAGGTCCGCACGAGAAGCAAGCTGCTGCCTTCGGGCGAGTCTGCGAGCGGCCCTCCTGTACGGCTACGCGTGAGTAATTGACAGGTCACCGAAGTCGGCGGTCATAGTAGTCGCAAGAAACAAGCGGTGGCACTCACGCTCGACGCTTGTACCGGAGCACCCAAATCCCAAGGCATCCCCAGACGATGAGTTTTCCGATCCAAAGGAGGTTCCACGCGCCGAGCAGCGCGCACGCCGAGAGCTCGGATTGCGGCGTAGGGGGATTCCGATTATCGTTGGGGAGCGGGCTGGTCGTCTTCGCTCCGACGATCGTGAGGGCCAAGATGACAACAATCTGTGAATATTATGATTCTCATCCCTAAGTTCGGTGTCCTGAATGCACGACGATGCGAAAGAGCGATACGCACCTGCGCGAACGAGTACGCTAGGACAACGATTAGGCGCACGATCTCCTGTCGATCTCTCTGTGCCCGCCGCGGCCCCGCGTATCCTAGAAGCACCTTCACCCGATGTTTGGCCCTTTGGAATGCGGACCCGGGCGCTGGAGGAGCTTGTGCATTGTTCGCCGCGACTATGGTGGTGGTCGTGGACAGAGGACGCTGAGTACTAGCCTGGGGCTGGGGCTGGGGCTGTGCTGTCAGCGACTGAGTGAATGTGGTGCGCGGTTGAGTGTTGAACTGAACGGGGGGCGGGGCCTGCAGGCTCATAGCGCAGAGCTCGGCGGGAGACGGTCTGCAGGCTGGATGGACTCAACCCGGGAGAGAGGGGCGAGACGTCCAAGGGAGCATGGATGTAGGTATATGTCCCCGGGCGCTGGGTGTTGTACTGCAGAAGCATGCCTAGTTAGAGTTCACAGATCCGCCCTCGAATCAGCCGCCGCTAGACGCTACCCATTTATCCATACTTGAACCTGCGGAATGAAAAGCTCCCCGTTTTCAGAAGAAATCGAGAGAAAAGCACAACGATACATTCCAGCCTCGAAAGGGGTGCGGGTGGGATCGTTAGAAAAACTAGGAGCTAGGAGACGCGAAGCAGTGGGATACATTTGTGTTGAGGTACAGCGGTAAAAATACAAAGTCAAGCAATCTCCAAAAGCAGCAACAGCATCATTGCCTCAACCAAGTCTCTGAGACCGTACCACCTCCTTCAGAACGCCAAGGTCACTTTCGGACGAGGGGCCGGACCTTCACTGGGGTGCGACAAGTGGGACACCTAGCAGGCCCCCGCGTGAGGCATGGATCAAGGCAGCCTTTCTGCAACGCCGGACCGTACAAATTAGAATAAGTGAACTGCCCCTTTTACGCGAACAAACACAACCGCTCAACTCACATGGAATACATGCCCGCAATCTAGCCACCTTAAAGGTTCAGGCTCGGGCTCGGGCGTACCCTGTGCATCTGCAACGACAGCGCTCTGCGTCGCAGATCCAGGTACAGCGCGCGGCGGAGGCGCCGTATAGTCCTCCAGGCAGATGGCACACCGTGCCTCGTGCTTCGCGATGCGAAGCAGGGCATGCGGCATCCGCTGGAAGGTGTTCTCCCATACGCCATTGCCGCGAGGCGTCTGCTCACTCGCTTGGGGTCTCGATGCACGCCCGACACGACGGGATCCCACGACTGGGCCTGACGGGCGAGCGGCGGCGGCGGCCGGAGGTGGATGGGGGATGTAGTACCTGAGGTCGATGCGGTCGACTTTGCTCTGTGGGAGTGGCCCGATTTCGATGTCGTCACGGCTGTCGGACCGATGTTCCCGAGATCGACGAAAGGCCTGGGTATATGTATATGCGTGCACGGAATATTGAGCGAGGGGGAGGGAGGATTGGAGGCGACGTACCAGTAGCCCAGTTGTTGGGAGGTAGTATAGTAGTGCGAGAGTGAGGAGGATGGAGGCCAAGATCGACACGATTGGTGCATGGGCGTAGCACCGCTCGCCATGGACTACGAGAATGACGACCTGAACGAGAATCCAGATGGCCACGAACAGAACCTCGAGGGAGGTGACACTGGGGCAGCATAGAGTCAGCTCTAGGAATGCACAGCGGAGGAACCACCACGTACGCACAGATTCATGAGAGTAGCTTGGTCTAGTGGACAAAATCGGATTGTCGGAGTGCCCTGAACAGGTTCCCCTCCCCTTGGAAAATCAAGCGTTGCTCTGCATCACCGTACATGCGAATACTCACGTGTTCAGACGTTGGTACACCAACCAGCCCTCGGGATAGAACTGGAACAAGAGCAGCTTCCCGCCCCAGACCAGGTTCGAGACGGAGAGCCATTGGCACGCGCTATACTCTCTGTGGACGAAAGCGAAGCCACTGATGGTACCGATGGCGATGATCTAAACGAGGGGCATTCATCAGTATGTCACCGCTGTCGGATTCTCGGGCTGGGTCGATCGTCGGGGTCAAAGGTCTGAGAGGATGAATACGAACACACGCACCTGTAGCAGAGCGAGCGTGCAGGAGAACATGAACCTCCAAATGGCCCAAGTTCGAAGTGGCATATCCCTCCTAGCCCTATAGCCCATTATCTCCAACGCGGATTGTCCATTCTTGAAGTGCCATGGAAAAGTCCACCCCGACGGCCCTCCATCCTGACCTTCCTGGAGGCTTGGTTGACTGCTGGTGACAGAATGTGGAAAGGCCGGTTCTCGGTCCGATGTCGCAGGCATGCCCGGTTGAGGGTGTATAGGAGGGGACGGCGACAGAGTGGCCTCGGAAAGTGCCGCCATTAGGTGGGCGGGCTCGAGAGACGGGTGACGAAACTGCGCAAGGCTTTTATACTGTCAGTAGGGGGAAGCTGCATCCAGTCGAGGGTTTTGGGTGTGCAAAAACGTGCTTTGGCGGTGCAGATTGTGCACTGGGTTCGCGGTCTCGAATGGGCAGGCGTCACGCTCAGAAACACAAGCGATGCTTCCATGGACTATTGAGAGAAAGCTCGTGACGTCTACTGCAGTACCGGCGTGGAGCATGTTGTGGGTGCTTGTGTGCGTGGCTATTCAGTCGATTGGAAGATAGTCCAGATAGAACTCACGGAGTGCTCTGAAACAGTCTGAAACATACCGCGAATTGTGAGAAGAGATGGAAGCAGATCGATTATGATTACAGGCGATAGAATATGGTATGCAGAGCGAGGTGTTGCTAATCCTCGGAGAGGAAGCCCGACGCTTTTCGACGGAACTTGGCCTGGTCCCTCAGCCACTGCGAGCAGGCAAGGTCAGAGCGTGCAAAAGTGCGGGGAACGGAGGACTCGCTTACCTGTCTATAATCGTGTAACGACCCAATTTTCTCGCCTTCGTGGCCACATGAGAACGTAAGGACGTGTGATGACGCGACGGCACTCACCGTAGTAATCGGGGACAGGGTTGGTCGCACTCTGACGAGTGGGGTCAACTCGGTTCTTGACTATATGCTCGTGGAACTCCTTGTCACGCTTCTCAATGAGGCGCATAGCCCGACGGTGGGTCATTCTCCAGAAGCTGGAGCCGAGCACAGGACCGATGAGATAACCCAATCCTGGAACGGCAAACCAGTGCGCAAGAAGTCATATTAGGTGGGCGGTCACAGCTTTGAGCAGCAAGAAGACGTACCTGCACACCCTAGGGTGGCAGCGCCATAGACGAACATGGGGTCGATGTTCTAATACAGCCATGGGTCAGTGCAGGGCGAACGGGAGCTTAGCAGGACACGCACGAAGATGGGCTTTTGAGGATCCATTTCAGTGGTTCCGAAGTAGGATATTCCGCCAACGAAACCGGCGATAGTCGTCGGGATGGTCAGAGCCTACGCAATAGAACACGAGTTGAGTGGGGTCTTAGGGACGAGGTAGGATGAAAACGGTTTCTCTGGAGAGCAGACGTACCGTCTCCCATCTACGCTTCCGCTTGCGAATGGTCAGATACTCCTGCCATGGAAGACTGTCCTTCTCCGTTTGAGAGACTTGTGAGGCTCCTGAGGTGTTGGAGGCTTTGGTCGCCTTGCCACGACTTTGGACAGAGTTTTGGAGACGTGTCCGAGCAGACGAAGCGAGTTTGGGACGCGCTGGGGCGGGCAGCGTCCGCGAGAGCGGTCGGAGGTGGTGGGTGGACATGATGACGAGCAGGACTCCGTTCGCAACGAGGACAGCAGGACTCACAACAGCGCCGCGCCTGTTCGTGCCCAGGGAACACAGGCGCCAATTTCCAGAATTGGTAATCCGGAACGCCCATGACGATAGCGCTCGGCCTTTGGGGCGGTCTTTGTACTCGGTTTCGAGCTCGACATCCGACTACCATCCATCCCATCCCGGCGTCGTTTGCCATAATTGTATTGGGCTTGAGAGTGCGGCAGTTGGTAAGAGCTGATCCCTACGAGTATGTGACGCCGGTTCATTAATGTTCAGTTCAGGCCCTGGAAATACTCTGTAGTGGCATCATTGAAATGTGAGTGTCGTTGTGCTCATCAAGCCTTTGAACTCATAATTTTCATCTTACAGCATTTTTGAGACGGGAGGGCATACATTCTCAGCCTTCCGATTCAATGGCATCGTATCACTCTCCAGGTTTCCGCCTACCGTACGATGTCTTGCAACACGTTTTCACTCACCTCTCTCCCGTCGATGTCCTACACTTTATATGCTCTTCAAGGCAACTTTACTACACTTTGATCGACGATGACTCCACCTGGAGACCATTCTGTGCCACGTACGGTGTCACAGATACCTCCCTCTTTCTCGGGCGGTCCTTCCGCTTGATCTACGGGCGACTTTTTCACAGATACGGACCCCTCCTCGGACTCTGGTGCAGCGACTACCCCTACAAAGGCAACATCATCGAGTTCCGCCTCCTCCCAGACAACGATTTGCGCATGGGCGAACCCGTGATCGTTGGTGATGTCTGGAAATTCTCGATCCATGCCGAGAACCCTGGCCCTACTTATCCGACCTACACCGAATTTATACAGATCGGGTTCACCCCCAGGAACATGATAACTCCCAAGACTGCGAACGATGTGCACGTCAGTTGGCAGCTCCGCTCGGACCGCGACGTCAGCCTTCTTGTGAACGATGGCATGCCCCTGCCCTGGGTACGCGACGGCCATCCGGGAACGCCTTCGCTCCACGTCATCGCCCCTTCCAACATGACTCTCGAGCTCACAGACTACTTGCAGAACCCCTTGGACAGCCCCGAGTTCCCCGTGTCAACATCCGCAGCGTGGTATGATCCCGGCCGCGGTGTCCCCCGCCTCCCGCAGGAGGCTCCGCCCCCGGTCATCCGGATGCAGCGCCGCTTGGTGCGGTCGGAGTCGTCACGCAACCTACGCTATGTCCAGGGAGTCCTCAAGCCTGCATCCCTCTCCTTCTTCCCCCTGCCCAAGGAGCCGTTGGGAGTGCGCATACCGGATCTGTACGTCCCCATGGACCCGCTCAGGAGCCCATACTCGGTCATCGTCCCGCGGTATTATCCCCTGCGGACGGTCAAGCAGGACGGTCAGGACCCCGCGGCGCGCGATTGGCAGCCGGAGAGCCTTGTCGGGCTCTGGCTGGGCAACTACGGCCCCCACGGGACGGAGTGCCTGTTCCTCGAACACGATGCCCAGGAGTCGATGATACGCGCGTGGAAGATCACGGGCGACGTGAACGTCCCGCGTGGCGCGTGTAGTTGGCACGCCTTCTTGCGACAAGAGTCGCCGGGGACGGACTCAGCTGGACAGGAGGTCCGGGCGTACGTCGGTGAGGGTCGCATAGCGCGCCACGGCTTCATGTAAGTTGGTTTTTTGATCCCCTGTATGCACGTTACGCTGATGAATTTCTCTTCGGACAGCCGATCTTCGTTGATACCGGCGCAGGTGACCATGACCGCGAAGGACGAGATCACCGTCTCTTGGGACGAGATGTTCACGTCCACGTATATCCGATACAAGGCAGAACGAGGAAGAACGGGAGACAAGTGACTGGAAGCATGCCCGTAGCTCTCGCGCTGTCTACTCCTGTATTGTTGTGCTCTACTTGCAAGTTGGGCTGGTTACCATAGCAAATAAGCTGACGGACCAGCGCTGCAATTCTTTTGGCCTTCGCAAGACGTAATTCACCCTCTTTTGGTTTCCCATTGGCAATGCTTCATATACACCCCCATATACTGGTACTGGTTTGAAGTCTTTGGAGGCTTCCTCTAACCGTATGTTGGTCGTTTTCCTATCTATACGAGGGGTTATTGAGCTCAATGCATTTTTTCGTTAGCCCGAGCGAAGACACCATGCTGATGTTAGCGAGTGCGAGTCGGCGACGTTCTCGCCAAGTCAACATCAGCTAGCTACACGCCACCGTCGTCGAACAGAATACCGTCGTTCCCGGCAGCGCCCTCGGGAACATGTGGCCTCGGGAACCCGGAAGCATACAATCACGTACGTGACGTGCTCTCAATGTCGGCGACAGCATCTGCATTGACCTCTTGTTGGGTCAAGACAGAGGGCTTCGTGATGTGGCATGCGTGCGTAGAAACTCTGCCGACGCCATGAAACACAAAACGCAGGCCTGACGCAGGCTTCGTGCATTTACAGCATGCTCACTTGGGGAGCCGACTCTCGCGTTTGAGACACCTTGTACTTCAGCGCTCATCCGCCAGACAGTGTCATTCGCCGCTTGCCTTCGCCTTCGCTGAACACAATCCGGTAATAGGTCTACCACAACTTAGCGGTTGCCTGGTTGCTCACGTTGGACCGCGTTGAATAGGACGCGGCAGAAGAGCGGGTGCAGTGCTCCCGTCGGCGATGTTCGAGGAAGTTCCTGCTCTCACAGACAGGCAGGAATGACAGCTTGGCATCCAATAGCACAATGCTAGCTGCGATGGCACAGTCGAGGGCGAGGCGTATATTAATGACACGGAATTGCTGATGATGTCTGCAGGACTCCGCGACTGGTTCGCTCACTGTGCCCCGACCTCGTCTCTCCTTTCCTCGTTCCTTTTCCTATCCCCAGTACTCCTTCTGGCCGGTTCTACCCATCCTTATCTCATGACGTCAAAATATATCCCCCCGTCAGATGGCGTTATGCCCACTCTCATTCGCGAGGATCGGCTCGTGGCACGGGTCGAAGAGATGTCGTCGACAGACTCTCCGGACCATGAGCCGTCAGATGTTCCTGCGACACCCGCCGTGCTGGTGAGTCTTCGGATGCATACTTTACCTATGTAGAACGTACTGAGTTCCTAGTACTTAGGTGACCCCGCCAACCCCTGGACCTTACGAAAGCTCAGCCAAAAGCCAGCGTGGTTGGGGCCCACTGCCGCCTCCCACGGACCTATGCGACATCTCTGAGACGCCAACGGCCTGCGACAATATGGCGCACACCTCTACGGGCAAGGACGAAGAGAATGCTGCGGATGCTTCAACGGCGGAAGCCCGTTCACAGCGATGTGACTATTCCCCTCCACCTTCGTCATGTCACACCCTACGAAAGCACGGCGCGGGACTGCCGCTTCTGGATACTCTGAGGCGGTCTCGTTCATATCTCCCTCGTATGCCACTGAGAACGGGGCCGGCGAGAAGGTACGAGGAATTTTAATCGTGTGCTTCATTGTTTTACGTGTGCATGCGCAAGCAGGATGGGAATTTATACTATGAAGCTGTAAAAGCGTGGTTTAATGGTGCTCGTGCGATGATGGAGCTTGATGATGCAAACGTCCAACGGTGGAAGGAAGAAATCGATACACTACTCGTATTTGTAAGTCACTGCCACCCAACAACTGCGATGCTGTATCTGGCAGTCACTCATTAACCTTGCAATCAGGCTGGCATTTTCTCCGCCGTCGTTACCGGGTTCCTCACGGAAACTATGCGGCTGCTTCGACCCGAGCCATCGGCAGCCACCGTCGCCATTCTTGAACGGATTTCCGCCCAGCTGCGCAACCCTCAAGAAGCGATGCCCGACCTAACCGCAGAGCGCTTCGTCCCCAATCGCCACATCGTCCAGGTCAACTCCCTCTGGTTCACGAGTCTCATCCTCAGCCTCGGCGTAGCTTTCGTTGGCATCCTCGTCAAACAGTGGCTGAGAGAATACCGCGCGGGGCTGATGACCGTCTCTCGCTCTCGGAGCTCCAAGAAGCACATGCGTGCGCGCCAGTACCGTCACGCCGCCTTCGAGAGGTGGTATGTGCGCGCGATCATGACCGCCCTCCCCTTTTTCCTTCTCTCCGCTCTCATCCTGTTCTGTGGGGGACTGTCGCTCCTGCTGGTCCCCATGGATCTGAAGGTCGCAATTGTCGCCATATGTATGATTGGCTTCATCTTCGCCTTCTCTATTGCCACCACCATCCTGCCTTCCATACCCAGTGCTTGCCCGTACCGCTGTCCCCAGGCGTTCGTGGTCTTCGTTCTGTTCCAGGCTTTGTGGTGTCTTTTCATCCGGGCATGTGCCCGCTGGGCGTACGCTCCGGCATCCCCGTCTCCGAACACTACAACAGAGCGTAAGCTTACGGAGCTCAAACTGTGCCCTACGAGGAGCGTAGACGGCCTAGCAGGCGAGCTGTCGAAGCGCAGTCTATGGATGGGGTTCCGCGAGTGGGCAAAGCAAACGGGAGGGCAGAGGGCGTACTGGAGCTGGCAGGAGCGCGAGGAAGCCACGCTGCTGTCCTCCCCAAGCCCCGTACTAGATGGCTCTGCTGGACGAGCTCGACAGCGTCAAGATGGACGTGGCAGTACTGCAGGACGTCGTCAGACCTTGTATGCTCACGCTCCAACTCGATGAGGCCATCCCGTGTTTCCGCAACATCCTCAATCGCCGCGCAGAGGTTGTGGTCCAAGGTCTTCCCAAGTGAGATAGTGACCTCGACCGTGAGACCTGCCGGGCTCTGGTTGATATGCTTCTCGATATGCTTGCGCGCCCGGAACTGTCCCTCGACAGCACATCTGGTACCGCGGCGGCGATGGAGAGCCTTCTCCAGAAGCATGAAGAGGTACTGGAGATGCTCAATCGGCTCATCGGCACGGGACACCACCGCTCCTCCTTGAGCGGCAGCTACGATCGGATATTCAGCATTCTCTTGCAGTACATACGGGAACCGCAACGCCAGTACATAAGCTAGGAAGGGACCATCTCGTCGCTGGTCATGGTGACCCTCGCTACTCTTCAGGATAAGATCCCGTCAGATACGGTGACGAAAGAAGGTGCGTGCTTCTTCGGTATCCTACTTAATTCTTCGTTATTAACTGCATCTCAAATTGTCTAGACGTGCTGGCCGACAGTGAATACGTCTGACTCTGGACAATGTTATGTCGTTGCGTTTCGCTGCGCTGGCATTTGCAATGATTCTCGCGTTGCCCTCCACGGGCGATATCAATAGCGAGGACCTCTTTGAGGCCGTGTGCTCCATGATAAGGACCACAGGGAAAGACATTCGTACTTCAATCCTCCATGGTCAAGCTCCCGGCGATGAGCTTATGCACCTTCTCCCCTCCTTCCACGTCTGTCTTTCCTCCCTCGAGGACCTCCTGCGCATTAGCCCTAAATTCCTCACCCACGACGCGTGGTGGGAACTGGACCTCACCGCTTCCCGCCTTACGGCGAATTACAAGGCTGTCCATCAATGTGCCTATACCGATTCGAATGGCGGCAGTACGGACGCGTATTTGGCCGACATCTCCAAATTGATGAAGGGGCTAGAGGCCCCGCCGTCTCCTGCAGTCAGACGCCAGGCGCCGAGTCCCGAAGTCCTCATCCCGGTGACCGTCCAAGAGCCTGAACCTACGTGGTCGCCCAAGCCGCCGTCGAAGGCGACAGTTCACCGGCCATCGTGGCCGATCTTTAATATCTTCAAGTGTAGATCTCTTCTCTACAGACTCCTTCACGATCTTTACGACTCTTCCTTTGCGGACCCCGGCCATGGACGACCTGTATCTATATGTTGAGAATTGTACCCCCCTGTGTTGTAGTTTGTAGATTATGGACAGGTACGTAGCTATTATGGAAATGTTGCACGTACATATACTGCCATATGGGGCGCGTCAGCCACACCGCTGCGGCCACAACCCATCGCCGATGGCCACGCCTCGACACGCCACGCATGGTCAGACAGTTGCGGCTCGCAGAACGACCTGTGGACGACGATGAGTAATCAACTCCCCAGCAGCAGCCTAACGTCCCGTCCCTTGCACACACACATGGCAACCTGGTAAAAACTTTCGATCACGTCGCGGAGTGCCTGACACGTATGCTCGAGCTTGGGTTTGCGAGGCTAGTCTCCTTTGCTGACCTTTATCGGGGCAATAGGATGACAGGATTTACGCAGAAAAGTCCTGCCTTGTTTCTCGCCTGGGGATCAAAGCAGCCGTTAAGGGTAGGCCAGGTGTGTGGGCAACCATTTGGCTGTATTCCGTTGGCAACGCATATAGCAAATAGATCGACTATCATCTATTCTGGTATATTGGTCAGCAACGGAGACTATTGGCAACGGTAGGTTCACGTTTGCCAGCGGCGACAGTTTATATCGGCGGCATTCTGCCGTCGAGCCTCTGTGGAAACTTTAGTATTGCTTTGTTGTGCCCTTCAAATCTCTCCGGACAACGCACCCACAAATCCCAAGTCATGTTCTCCGTTTGCTATAAAGCTCGGCGACACAGCATTCAAGCCCCCTCTCCCCTTCACCATCGCTCTACCTATTTCCTAGCTCTCCACGTCCATACGTCCACTCTTGCCGTCTCCTATCTCGGCGCCACTCTAAGGATGGCCAAGTGCAAGTATATATCACCCAAGCACCGTGCCGACGCAGCCACCGCCAGAGTAAACAAGGCCGCGCTACCACGCGCCTTGTTTATGGCTGCCAAGTATCGTGCCCGAAGGCCCGTGCCCGTTCTTCCCCTCGCATGGATCAAGTCGCGCATGAGCGAAGACTCGCTTTCTTTCCACCCCCCCGGCTTGAAGCGATTCCCCATGCTCGCCGCTGACCCTCTCGTAGCACCAGAGCGGTGGCGGTCTCTCTTCGGGTTCAGCCTAGAGCGGCCACCAATACCCGACATCGACCCGGAGCGGATCGCCTACATCCAACCAGAATATAAGGGGCTCCCTCCGGAACACATCCGGGACGCGTGGGTGTTCATGAATTATAGGTAAGCTCTGTCTTATCCCTCTCCCCTCACCAACGCGGCGTCTCACGCGCCGCGCACCGTGCGACAGGCAACTCGGCCTCTCCGACAGGATCTTCATCGACCCGCCCAAGACATGCCGCCCGCGCTCGTACGAGCTCATCATCAAGGACCTCGGGCTCGCGTCGTCCCCGACGCACGTCTTCGGCGTGTACGGCTACGCCCCCGCCGCGGCGCTCGGCGACCCCGCGCAGCGCCAGGCCCGCCGCGGGCTCAAGTTCCGGCGCGCGGTCGCGCTCTTCCCCACGCACGCCGCGATCTGGGCCGCGCACTGCGCGCACCTGCCTGCGATCGCCCCCGCACCGCCCGACCTGCCTGTGCGGACGCTGTCCCCCGCGCCGGTGACGCGGTGGATGCCCGCTGCCCGCCCACGCTCGGCGATCCATATGCCGGTTGTGCCACTACCACTACCATACCCACCATGCTTCTATGCGCTCGCGCTGTTCGTGACGACGTACTCGAGGGGCGAGTTCATCGAGAACCTGCTACCGTGTGCGTACATCAAGTACGTGCTGGACGAGTGGGCCGTCGAGGGCGACGCGAACTGCTGCACACTCGTGGGGGACCTCGCGCAGCACTATGGGATGTGCGAGTTGTGCTGCCTCGCGCGGGGCGTGTACGGGACGTACCAGAACATGTGCGTGCTCGGGATGGTGGACGACCGGATCTGGGGCGCGCTCCACCTAGCGTGGAAGGTCCTGTTGAAGGCGATGGAGACCATCGACGAGCGGGAGCATAAGGACTCGTAAAGCGTCCGTTGGCATGCCGGTATCAAGCATGAAGTAAGCACCCCAAGACTGCCTTAATTCATGACTGACCTCGATAGTTTGCAGAATCTAATTTCTCCTGCCTATATGTCTCAGTATTTTGCATAGCCATTAAACATCAAATACTGTAGCGTTAGCCAAAATAACTTACAATATATTGTAACTCCTCGGCGCGCCTCGGCTTAATGTTGCCTTGGTGTGGGGACTGGGGAGAATGAGGGCAAGGTAAGTAAAGCTCAAGTCCGAGTAAGGGGCGGGGTGATGGTGCAGTTGATGTTGACACTGATGTGGCGCTCGGAGCACTGGATTCCTCACGGAGTCGACCGAAGCACCTCGCCCTGAACCGGCCGCGGAATGAGTCTTTCGAAAAACACTGGCAGTGCACATCAATTGCCCCTGGTTCGTAAGCCTCGTCCTCAGCCTGCTATGGGCGTGACCTTCCTTAGTATCCTCGTCACGTGGTGGGTCCAAGTACTGCACTCTCAGGCTTCCCAGAAAGTTGGCGGTGGCTCTCTTCACGGTTTTTCTACAGATAGTAAAGAATCAAGATGTCCTAGTGCACGGTTCGGACATACCAGCCCGGAGCATCTGACATAGTGCTCTCATTTTGGTGTCCTTTGTCCCAGATTAGAATGTCTTCTATTCATCTTACATAGCAAGAGAAGCCGTATTTCGAGCCATCACATTCGTTCGGTGGTTATATCGCAAGTACTTATTTCGACGACATTCGTAGCACAGCCACCTCGCGCGCAGTCCGAGGGAGTCGATTCTCGATCTGAACCATCTGACGATCATACTTAAAAGTCCGTGCCACTCGAGATCTTGGCCCCTGCGCTGAGCCATCAAGCTCAAGAAGATCCAACCCGGTCTTCCACCGATTTATCATTACTCGTGATTTTGAAGGTCGGGGATTCCCTACCCCCCCCCCCCATAAACACACACATGCGGCAGAGAGGAAGACAGCGACATCGACGTACTGCATCGGGAGCGGAGCGTGAACGTCTGAACAAAGACCGACTCGGAGGGTATATATCAGAACGATGACGATTACCAGCGCAGTACTGTATATACTGTATGTTTGTACCACGATGCTTGGGGCTGGGATGCTAGGATGAATGGATGGGTGCTGCTGTAGTCATGACTTCCAACGCCGTGACCCGTCTAGTACGTCCGTCCTAGTGGTCAAGTAAGTATGTGTATGGAGGGGCGAGGGACAGCGCGGCGCCCCATGAATGAGGATGAGTCCGAGAAAACAAAACTCTGAAGCGGGCAACTAATCAACGATCATCATCGCATTAGTACGAAAGGCGGTGGTAGCGGTGGTGGAAGTGGTATTGGTATTGGGCAGTTCTACGGTACTTGTCCCTGTCCGTCCGGCGTGCTCGGCGTCGTCAGTGGGTCGTGGAGCGTATGGGGCGTGCAGGCGTGGGCGTGCGGGAAAGAGCAAAGGATGACGAGACTGTAGGCGAGAGATAGAGACGATTGAGCACGAAAGCGAAGATGACGGCGGGTGCGAGGGCGGGTCAACGAATGGAAGCGATACGTCGGGGAGAACTAAAATCGAGGGTGTTATCGGGCCTTAGTCGTCGAAGGGCGGGCTACGACGATCGTCGTCGTCGTCAGCACCGGCGCGCCGCCCGCAGACTCGACGGACGCGGGGGTCGGCGTAGCCTGACCGTCGCCGCTGGCATCCCCATCTGCGGTGTCGGAGGCCGGTGGGCGATTCGAGAGCAGCTTCTTCCACGAATCCTCCGTAACCTCCTCCTCCCACACCCCGCCGTCTCCTGAGGCCCTCGGGGGCGTCGCACCCTCATTGCCGAACAGGTGGCCGGTCTCGACAACGTGCCGCCGTGGCCCCGCCTTCTTCTCCTTTCTCCTTACGGACCCACTGCGCACCTGTCCTCCTCCCGCCGCCCCGTCTCCCTGAGACGTTCTCAATCTCGGCTGCCCGTCCGCCCCCGCCCCGTCCTCGTCTTTCTCCTTCGCGGCCTTCGCGGCATCGCGCTCCTTGGCGCGCATATCCCGCATGGACAGGCTCTTCCAGAGCGTCTTCCCCGCGTCCTTAACGAGCCTCCCGAGCACGACGAACGGGTCCTCCTCCTCCTCGTGCCCCATTATACGCCCGTCGCTCGCCGTACGCACCCTCCGCACCCGCACGCGCCCGCCCTCTGCGCCCTCCGGCCCCTCCACCATGTCGGGGAACTCGACCGCGGCGCCGTCGTCGTCGGTGTACGGGTGGCCCTCGTCCTCGGGGAAGCCCTGGCCGCCCTCGACGCCGCTGCCGGGGCCGTACTGGTGCTGGTACGGGTAGTCGTCGGGGTTGAGGCCGCGCTCGCGGAGCATGCGGCGGTGCCGGAGGAGGCGCGAGCGCGCGGCGACGCCGAGCGGGTGCGACGAGTTGCGCTTGCGCGGCTCCGTCTGCGGGAGCGGCGCGAAGGTCACGTTTGGGGAGCTCGAGCCGGACCCCGACCCCGAGCCGGACAGAGAACCGGAGAGGGTGGGGAACGCGGCGGGCGGCGCGGAGTTGGCGCGGAGGATGCTCGGGCACGGGCTCGGGGTCTTGCTCGACGCGGCCGAGGCGGTGGTCGAGAAGGACGTGGTGAGGGAGGGGAGGGAGCGGGAGGTGCTGGCGCTGGAGGTGGAGGTGGAGCTGGGGGCCTCGGCGCTGAGGGCGGAGGAGGAGGCGGTGGACTCGAGCGAGCCCGAGGAGCGGGCGGTGTCGCCGAACGCGGCCTGGACGATCGCGTCGAACTGGGAAGCGTCGGGGACGCTTTCCGACCCGGGGTCGGCCGTGCTGGGCCCTCCTGTGGGCAATGGCTGGAGCTCGGACATGGGTGGTGCTCCGGGTATGGTCGTTAACTATTAGGGTCTGCGAGAGCACGAAGAGATGAGGACAGTACAAGAGTAGGCAGGCCAGATGCCGAACGGGTCAGACGAGGAGGTGGGCTCAAGTTTCTAGTGCAAGGGTGCTGATAAGGAGTGACTCAGTGGGATGCAAGGAGCGTCGAGAGCAGGGAGGAGGCCGTGCTGGAATGGGGGTGTGTGAGGGTGGAATCGTGGTCGTTGTGTGACAAGGCTGGCGCGAGCGAGCCGGGGTGTTGTGAGGAGGAAAATGATGGAGTCCAAGTCGCGTCGAGGAAGCCGACTCGCTCTCTCTTCGGAAACAGTCCAGCCTCGAATTCAGGTCCTCATTCAGGGACGACATACCCAAAACGGTCCAATCATCCCAAATCTCTCCCACGATTGTCCCACGGCGCCCGGAGGTCCGCTCACCGGTCACCGAGAGCGGCCGGCGTCTTGTCCGATTCCTCCGCACCAGCATCTCCTTGCTCTAGCGACTCTATTCCATGTTCACTCTTTGCTACATACCTGCCACGGTCCAAAATTCGTTGCGACAGAGTGTGCGGAGGATCCAGTAAGTAACAATGACAAGGGGGCGGTGGTCGTTTGGGCAAAGGTCTGCTCAGGTGCGTCTCGGTTAGTCAACTCGTGTCAGCCACATTTTCATGTCCTTGTTTCATAGCTCCCATGGAGTACGATTCGTAAAGACGTTTACGTAGAGGAGGGCTGAGCACAAACAATGGGTTTGGAACCTGAATTGAGTAAGTAGCATCAGCCTGTCTGAACATCCTTCTGTAAGCACTTAGCACCATAGTACTGCTTCATCCCTACGCCCAGGCACTGGAAATTCATGATCGAGATAGTTCGAATCGAATTCCAAAGCCGAACGCAGGAGAGTGACCAGAACAAGGTCGTTAATATAGTATATGTCAGTTATAATTCCCGGGCAAGCCGTACCGCATGGATATTTGCTTTTTTGCAAGTTCATCGCCCCCTTCTGGTCACCATTCGTCGACTCACTCTGCCATGAAGCGTGGCTCGGAAGAGACTGTCCCTCGTTGCTCGATTCTTTACATAAAGCCGATCGAGGAACGCGCTCGCGAAGGCTAGCGCCCGTAAGTAAGTAAGTACTACAGTAATACCTCCGAGGAAAAACAACTTGAGCTTATGCGCCTTTCTCCAGGACGTGGACGTCGTCTGCTGAACTCAGCAGGATAAGATAAGTACCACACAACACTCCTAATGCTATGCACTTCAGTATTTCAGTACGAATCCAAATAATGGCGAATGCCGGTGTTGTCAAGGCTGTCATCGAGCTCGATTTGAGCCATGCGGAGGCTGACTGGAGGGACCGTCAGATCCCTAATGGCTCAGGTATCGCATTGCTCCTATCCCCGGAAGTTGTCAGCTCGTATATGCTCTACCTAAACACCTCCTGTCCCCACCATCTGATCCCACCGCGGCCTAGTTGGGTCCCACGT
This sequence comes from Ganoderma resinaceum, assembly GCA_964023155.1. Classification (NCBI taxonomy): domain Eukaryota; kingdom Fungi; phylum Basidiomycota; class Agaricomycetes; order Polyporales; family Polyporaceae; genus Ganoderma; species Ganoderma resinaceum. The sequence continues at coordinate 3,700,798 of OZ026794.1, forward strand.
CCTCCGTGCAATCCTCTTAAAAGTAGATCTTATCATGCTTGCTACGAGGAATCGCATCAGGAGCTTTCTACGGTGGTTCAATGGCGGACGGTATGGCGCATCGAACACTCCCGAATCGAACACCGAGAAGACGGCCGATGCTCCCCTCCTGGTATGTGACCATGTCGTATACTTACATGGTTCACCTAATACTGTATTAACTACACTGACCTCGTGTGTCGTCTCTCACAGGGACAATCCGACCCCGCGACGGCCCAAGCCGTCCCCCCGTCCATACCAAGAGGACGCCAAATATTATTGCTTCACCAAAGTCGTCAGTGATGCTCTTTGTTCGATGGCAGCCCGTTCGTCGTCCTCACGCCTCGTCTAGGGAGTGGCTGCGGCGGTCATCAACACCCTCGGCGAGCGGGCCGACGAAATCGGGCACGACCTCATGGCCGCGGCGGTGAGTGGGGGCCTGCGCAGGTTCCCGCCCCTCGCTGGCCTGGAAGGCGCCGCCCGGACGCTCCTCCGCATCTGGGCGGCACTCCCAATGGTCGACGTAAGTAAATAAATCCCCCCTCTCTCTCTGCGTCTGCGTCCCGACTCGTCTTTGACGTCCTTGTGCTCATTCAGAACAACCACTACGCCTGCCTGCGCCTCGCAGACCGCTGCGCGACCGTCCTGGGGATCGTCCGTGAGGCCGTCGCAGCCACCAGGGACAACACAGTCTCCCCCGACGAGCGGCTCGACTTCTCGTTCCGGTGCCTCACCATGTACGTCCGACACGCGCCGTGGCCCCGGCCGCGGCAGCTTCCAGCACAGACATAGACATGCTGACGTGCGCGTTTGCGTGGCGTGCATGCCACATCTCACACCAGGTCGTTCAGGCAAGTCGAGCTCTTTGTGGCCACGCAGTCCGCCGGGCGGCGGTTCTTCACGCTGCCCTCGCAGCGCGAACGGACCCGGCGGGACCTGCGCGCCTGTAACGACACCCTCGACCATGAGCTCACCTCAATTAGCGTACGTCCCGCGCAGCCTCTGCTAGGGGGTGTGCGTACCGCCGACTCTCATGCCGGATACTTATACTTATGTGGTCACGTTTCAGACGTGGATGCAGAGCCGCATGCTCGAGGCGCTCCGCCTTTGGGAGCGGCTGCTCGAGGAGCGGACCGCCGCACTGGCACTGAACGGTACCACTGGCATCACCCGCGACGCCCCAGGTCCGCAGCCCGCGGTTGGTCCCCCACAGGCACACGTAGACGCGGTACGTGCGGCCGACCCCACCGCTCAGTCCGACGGCGCTCTCCCACTCGCTGGTACTCAGTCGGAGCCTCAGGGCGAGATCGACGACCGCACGCTACGCTTGCTGTATCGGGTTGCCGCCAGAATGACGACAGCGACGGCCCTCTCTGGGTCCACAGAAGTCAGAGTCGAAGTTCAAGTCCCCGCGGCTGACGGGCCCGTCCGCGCTGGCGGCGGCCTCCGAGTCGAGCGTTCCGCGAGCATAAACAGCTACATAGCCCCCCCTAACTGGCGTCGACGCGTTGCTGTACTCCCTTTCTTCCTTTTTGCTACATTTTCATTTTCGGACCCTCGAGGCGACAGAGACTACGTTTTAGTTGTCAGTGACGCGCTCGCCATCTCCGAGTTTCGTATACAAGTATAGTGTACGCAGCCGCCGACCCCCCGTGTTGGTTATTGGTTTCTGCACTGTCCGTCCGGATATTAAATATCTGGTAGGACTGGCTATCCCGGGTCCTCTGCCACAAGTCCAGTGGCAGGCTGGTGGTCGCAATATTGGAATCGCGGTTCGAATACAACGCCAGCACCATGACGAAGCTCAACCTCGCGGCACACGTGACGGTGAATGGTTCTTTCAAGGCCATCGGTTTGATTGCCTGCCGGACGCGCTGTAGTTTATCACAAAGGGATCATCCCCGGGCTTCAAGTTGCAAAGAAGCACTGCGCATGCAAACCCGTAATGGAGGAGATATGCGTGGTCTTTGCCCAGAGTAGACGGGAGGTCTTCGTCTGCTATAGGGCGTAGTTGTTACCCGTACTCCCGGTGCCGCTGATTCAAACCAACCAATCAGGGTTGCGTTTGCACGCTCTGGAGTCGTATCACGTACCGCCCACTGCAAGTTTGTCATTCGTGGTTTTTAATGAAAGCTGGCAGTTGTGCGATGAGCACGGGGTGTAGTTTCCCCACCGGTGTCATCATCGGCCATCCCGAATGTAAGTCGATGTTGTAGTAAGAAGCTGTTGTGATAGTGTCAGGTGCCACGTTGAAGGGGGGAGGTTTCAACATCATGCGGCGGCGGAAGCCCTCCGGAAGGCCACCGGCCCGTTCTCCGCAGAGTCACGGTGTGGTTATACTTTATGGCAGCATCACTACTTTTCACGACGACGTCGCTGCGGACCAAAAATGACTGATAATAGGCTACGAGATACAGGGTCCCTATGCTAGTTTTACAGTCTACACGCGGGATGCGATCAGCCACCCTCCTCATAGTCCTTGTGCGCACAAATTCGAGCGACGTACCTTTGCGTACAGCGAATCCACCACCTTGCCGACCTGCTCCAGCGTATCGATCGCCGCGCCGTATGTCCTCTGCAACGTCCACGTCCACCAAAGCCAAATCCAAAGTCAGCTCGGCGCACACATCAGAGAGCGAGAAGAAGCAGGGGGTACGTACGTCCGCCTCGGGCTGGTCGAAGATGAGGAGGCAGCCGCGGCCTTGGTCGAGCACGCCGTGGAAGACCTTGTCGAGGATCATCTGCGAGAGCTTAAGCTCGACCGCCTGACGGCCCTGCCCGACCTGCTGCGCGATGTACTCGACCTCGACGATCGAGTACGGCTCGACGATGCGCAGCAGGTTCTGCTCGAGCAGCGTGTCGTACAGCGCGGAGAGGTGCGTCCGGATCGTCGTGTCCGACGAGAGCTCTGTAGGGGATAGAGAGCGCAGGGAGGGTACGGGTGTTCAGCATACAGTCATAGGGAAGCAATGGGGGTTAAAAGACCTTGCTGGTAGTCCTTCAGGGCCTTCTCGAAGTCGGCGAGATTCCGCTTCTGGTGCGCACGCGCGATCGCGCGCATACTCTCGACGTCCCGGAGCTGCGCATACTTCGACGCGAGCTTGATCGAGAGCAGCGATGTCACGTCTTCGGGCTATCGGGCAGGATGGAGGCGGTTAGTGACGGGGACGAGCGGAAGGAGGGTATCAGCGAGACATACCAGGTTGAGCATGACCTTGCACAGGAGCATATACTTCAGCGCGCCGAGTGCGCTCGGGTCGTCCTGCGTGCTCAGGTTCTCGAACGTCTCGTAGAAGTAGGAGTAAGCGGTGGTGTAATCCTTGTCCTCTGCATGGAGGATGCCGGATTGGAGGTCGAGGCGGGCTTGGAGTTGTGGTGGGCAGTATATTGAGTTGGCCGCAGTGCGTGAGGAGGTGAGCGCAGCCTGGAAGAAGAACAGGACGAAGAGTCAGCACTCAATCCGCAAGATAATACCGTTCAAACGAATGGGTGGCGGACCTTTGACTTCGCGAGGTTACCAACTCCGCGGTACACGCGACTCTCCAAAAGGTGGACTTCCGTGAGCACGAGCTTGTCGTCTAGCCGCTTGAGTTCGGTGAGCAGGGTCTCGATCAAAGCCAGTGCGGGTTTGTATTGCTGCGTGTCAAGCTGCCTGTGAAGCAGAACTGTTTATCAGTGATCAACTGGTGCGATGGAGCGGTCGAACTCACAAGGCGACCAGTCGGGTCTCGAGACTGTGTTTCAAGAATATCCGCTTTTCTCGTTTCGCCCACTCGATGTTCTCCTGCAGGACGTCAATTTGAATCTTCTGGCTATTCGGGATGGCGCTGAAGCAATCGAGCAGCGTTCGGACTACACACTACAATTAATTCAGGTCGCGGCGAGGAGAGACATTAGGGACGTACTGAGCTTAGCGGTCTTTGCCTTTGCCGTGGAGGAGACGAATGAGCGAGACAGAGTGATAACCTCTGCAACTCCCTTTGCGTTGCTGGAAGGCAAAGGTGAATATTTCCTGCGGATGGGGTTCAGCCACATTTGGGCACGCACTTCTGGTCCCGATACAGCTCTCCGAGCTTGACAAGTGCAGCCTCCTGGTGGCGGAGCTCCGCCTCCTTTTCCTCCACAGCAGCATGCTCGCTAATCGGTGATGCTGGTATCGCGTTTCAGTTCACCTCTTCGTTGCATCCACCCATCTCTCCGTGCTCACCCAGAATCTCCCGGTAGAAGGCCTCCGCGCGTTTCGGGTCGGAAGCAGCCTGCGCCTGTGTCAACAGCTCCTCCTTCGTCGGCATAATGCAGTAGTCAAAGGCGTGTAAGGCGAGTGGGTAGTAGAGAACGAAGCAAGCAAGACGGACAGAGAGGCTCAGTGAGGCTCAGGAAGGAGAGGACGCACGCGAGGTGACGCGTCGAGGAGTGTGGGAACCTTCGCGGTACTGACGCGTCGCCTGTAGGCGCTTGCCCATCGTACGGTGCATCTTCCGCCTCGCCTGCTCTCCATACCTCGTCCAGCTCGCTATCGTCCTTCTACTCACTGGAATATAGCCAGACTTACTGCCGTACCACCAACTGAAGCTCAAAATGGCCGAAGATTTGGTTCTTCCTATCCCGAACCTCTCCTTGGCGCAGGACTACTTCGTCCTGTCTTCGTCATCCCTCGCGCACCTCCATGAGGACGCGCGCAAGTCCCTCCTCGAGGGCATCCAAGCCGACCGTAAACCTTCCTTCTCGTTGATTTGGTAAATTGCACGCTTATATGCGTCTGACAGAGATGGCACCATACTACCGCATGGTCACTTCCACTTCGACCTTGCCACTAGACCAGTCCCTGCTCGAGCGCATGGAGAAAGAGAACAAGGACGAGCTGGACAAAATCGAGGAGCGGCTGGAGGAGGCGAAGAAGACGGAGGGCGAGACCGATATCGCGGACGCGCTCCGTGCGCGCGCGAACTACTTGACGAGGATCGGAGACAAGGTATGTGAGTTCGTCTGTGGCTGAGTCCCACACCGCCAGCTTATGCCTTGCGTGTGGTGGTAGGACAAGGCAGTCGAGGCCCAGAAGCTTGCGTTAGAGAAGACACCAGGATTGGGTTCAAGGATAGACATCGTTCTCACCCTCATCCGAATCGGTTTCTTCTTCAGTGACCACGAGATGATCATTCAGAACTTGCAGCAGGCAGAGGAGTACGTTCATTGTCCTCATGGCATGTTCTTTTGCTGAGTATATGCGCGCATAGGCTCGTGGAGAAGGGTGGCGACTGGGACCGGAGGAATCGTTTGAAGGTGTATCGTGGTCTCCACTTGCTCTCGATCCGACAATTCAAGCGTGGCGGCGAGCTCCTCCTCGACGCGCTTTCGACGTTCACCGCTACAGAGCTCAGCTCCTACAATGACTTCGTTGCATCAACCATCATCGCCAATGTTCTCACCCTCAACCGACCAGACCTCAAGAAGAAGGTATGCACGCACGTCCACTCTTTGATGGTCTCACCTCTGACCAGAGATTTCACCGCTAGCTCATTGCCGCACCCGAGGTCATCCAAGTTCTGCCTGAGCTCCCCACACTGTCCGAGCTTATGAAGAACCTATACGACTCGCATTATGACAAGTTCTTCATCGCACTCGGTGTGTTAGCTCCGTATATGCGCGAAAACACCGCTCCTGACACCGCATATAGCCACACTCGAGCAAACACATCTCAAGCCAAACCGCATCCTCGCGCCGCACACCCGGTACTACATCCGGGAGATGCGCATCCTCGCATATAACCAGCTCCTCGAGTCATACCGCAGTCTCACCCTCGAAAGCCTAGCGCGGTCGTTCGGCATGAGCATCGACTTCGTTGACAAGTATGTCCCTCCGGAGTTCCTCGTGATGTACGGCATGCTAACAAATCGCATCTTTAGCGAGCTGTCGCGGTTCATCGCATCCGGCCGCCTACACTGTACAATCGACAAGGTGAACGGCGTTGTGGAGACGAACCGGCCGTCGCTCAAGAACGCGCAGTACGAGACCGTCGTCCGCCAGGGCGACATCCTCCTGAACGCCGTGCAGAGACTGAGCAAAGTGTTGTATTGACGTACTTACCGGTTACGGACCAACGTTTCCACTCTTGTATTGTAGATGGTTTTGGGGCGTAAGGATCGCGTGAAGCCTGACCGGATGGATGGAGCAGGTGGATGCGTGCATTGGGTGTGCGAGGATGGCTAAGAATTACAACATTATAAAGCTATGAGATGGCGAGTTGATGACGAGCAAGGGGAGTTGGGGGGCAGGGTAAGGGGGGGAGACGTTCATGGTTTCTTCGGTGGGGGTTCCTCTGGTGGCACGCCCCACTCTGGAACACCTTTCGGTCGTTGTATGCGCTTCGGTTCCCAGTCCTCTGCCGCGGCCGAGCTGAGTTTCTTTGTTGAGGGGGTGAATGGGCTGAAGATAGTCATATATGCGAGCTGGGCAACTCACGAAGTACTCCTCCCGAATGTCGAACTGTTTCCGGTCCTTCTGCAAGCCCAGCTCTTGCTGCTTGCTCATCTACAATCCAACCCAATATCAGTATCAGGCACACCGCATCGACTGAATAGCATATAAGGAATAGAATAGAACATACCGCCGTCACCTTCTGCGCGTGCAACTCGTACCGCGTCTGGGTGAACTGCTGCATACCGTACGAGGCCCCGACGACGAGCAGCACGAACGGCACGCCGAACAGCGCCGGGTACCGCCTGAACAGCCTGCTGTACCCAGACTCGTTCAGCGGATTGGAGGTGAAGGACGGCATGCTCGTCCGTGTCAGGGTAGAGATTCAAAGTGTGTCCGAAGTCTCGACTCTCCAGTCTTGATCCACTTGCCTCGGCTGAGCGCTGAATACTGTGCTTGAGCGCGTCTATGCGACGCCTGTGACCTCATTCCAGACTGCTGAGTGACCACCGCGCGTCGCCCTCGCGTCTCCCGCGCTCTGCTCTGGTCCTCTGCTGCTGCTGCGCTCTCGAGCTCGCCCCCTGTGTCTATGCGCATATAGTCTGCTTGCTTTCGGGAGCTGAGCTGGAGCGGGATGGCTGCGAAACCTGGCGACGATGAAGTCACGAACCAGACACGGGAGCACGACCAGCCTGAGGAGCAAGACGCTAAGGATGTTGGCATCTGTGCGAGCCCGGACAACATGACCGAAGCTAGCGAGGAGGATAGACATAAAGAGGAGGAGGACATAGTGGGAACGGATGGTGATGTGGGTAAGGGGAATGGGCAGGTAACTGAGAGCGAGGAGGATGGAAGCGAGGACGATGAGGACGAGGAGGACGAGGAGGAAGACGAAGATGAAGAGGACGATGAGGAGCCCGCACTGAAGTACGAACGTCTTGGAGGTATCTCGCACCAGCTCCTGCAGAAGGACTCGGCATCCGCACTTGCATATGCCAATCAACGTCTGGTCGGTCGCTGTCCATTAAGTCAGGACTCAGCTGGCATTGACATACTTTGGGTAGGCCCTAGGAACGCACGGAGGGAAACTACATGTCCTCGACTTGGCGGGCCAGCCGGTCAAGTCCTTCGCCGCGCACACAGCGTCCATCCTCGACATTTCTATGGATGTTACCGGCGATTGGATAGCGACCGCTTCAATAGATGGTGAGAGTCCTCTTCCAAAAACTTCTTTACAGAGGCGGGTATCTTCATAGCTGAATATATGCTACCATCCTTGCTGTCCTCAGGACAGGTTGCGGTATACTCCCTCTCCAACCCCGAGACATATGTTTTCAACATGAAGCGTCCTCTGCGCACGGTCGCTCTCGAACCCAACTTCGCCAAGAGTAGCACGCGCTCGCTTGTCTCGGGGGGCATGGCCGGCAACCTCATCTTGCACGAGAAGGGCTGGCTCGGGTACAAGGAAACAGTCCTCCACTCTGGCGAAGGGCCCATCTGGCAGGTCCGGTGGCGCGACAACCTGATTGCGTGGGCAAACGACCTTGTACGCTTCCCTTCTTCGCTCTCGCGTGACTGCTGTTTGAATCCTTCCCCCACAAACCTGTAGGGCGTGAAGATCTACGACACGCACTCGCAAAGCCGCATCACGTTCATCGACCGGCCGGCGGACAGCCCACGCGCGGACTTGTTCAAGTGCACGCTCTACTGGCAGGACGAGAACACGCTCCTAATTGGCTGGGCGGGCCAGATCAAGGTCGCGCGCGTGCGCGCCCGCCCCCGCAAGTCCGCGGCGTCCCACCTCCCCGCCCTGCTCGTCGAGATCACGGCCGTCTTCCAGCTCGACTGCATGATCTCGGGCATCGTCCCGCACCTCATGACTCCCTCCCCCTCGGCGCCCCAGCCGCGCGACAGCGCCGTGAAGAACGGCTCGGTGCGCTCGACCGTGTCCCCCATCCTGACGTCGTTCCTCGTCGTCGCGTACACTGTCCCGGATAACTCCCTCACCGGGAACGAGGCGATGGCGGACCGGGCGGAGCAGGCGCGCAAGCTCGCAGAACGCCCCGAGCTCCGCATCATCTCGCGTGGGGGCGAGGAGCTTTCGGCGGACGCGCTCGGGATCTTGGGATATGAGCGGTGGGGATGCAATGACTACGTCTTGGTCGACGTAGAGGCGGCCGCCATCAAAGGATCCACCCCCTCCTCTAGCGCCGCGCAGAACGGCGAGCGGTACTATGTCGTCATGAGCCCCCGCGATATCGTCGTCGTCAAGCCGCGCGACTGGCGCGACCATGTGGCATGGCTTGTCGAACGGAAGCGCTACGAGGAGGCACTCGACGTGATCGAGCGCATGGGGCAGGAGGACGGCGCGGCCAAGGGCGACAAGAACGAGCTCGACGCGGTGCAGATCGGGGAGCGCTACATCGAGCACCTCGTCGGCGAGGGCGAGTTCGCGAAGGCCGCGCGCCTGTGCCCGAAGGTGTGCGGCCAGGACACGAAGCGGTGGGAGAACTGGATCTTCGTCTTCGCGCAGAAGCACGAGCTCCAGGCGGTCATCCCGTTTGTCCCGACGGAGTCGCCCACGCTGGGACATCTGGTGTACGAGATGATACTCGCTCATTTCCTCACAAACGACCGCCAGGTACGGGTATATGCGTGCGACTGTATGCTGCGTTTGAGCTGAGCTGAGGTTTCCTGTGTAGACGCTGCTCCAGACGATCAAGACGTGGCCGAAGGGCATCTACGACGTCTCCGCGGTCATCGTGGCCGTCCAGTCCGAGCTCGATCGTGCACCATCATCTTCGTCCAAGAAGCCCACCGGACCCGAAACGGTCATCCTCATGGAATGTCTCGCCGAGCTGTACACGCTCAACCGCCAGCCCGGCAAGGCACTGCCGTACTTCCTCCGCCTGCGCCGACCGAACGTCTTCGACCTCATCCGCGAGAACAACCTGTTCACGGACGTACAGGACCAGGCGCTGCTCCTCGTGGAGTTCGACCAAGAGCTCAGGGAGAAGCGGAAGAAGGATGGGGAGGACATTGAGACCGACCCCGTTTCAGCGATCGCGCTGCTTGTGGATCACATACATTCAATACCCGTGAGTCTCCCATTCCTTTTGATCGGCTTAGTGGTGTGCTGAATCGCCCTGGTCCTGGTTCTAGATGGCCCGCGTAGTGCAGCAATTGCAGGACCGGCCCTATTACTTATACCTCTACCTCAACGCCCTTTTCCAAAACGACCCCCACTTGACTTCTCCTTATGCTGATACCCAGGTCTGTCTTGTTCGGTTGTCCCTGTGTAGGGGGCAGTACGCTGATGTTTGAATTTATAGGTCAAATTGTATGCGGAGTATGCACCCCGGAAACTCATCGACTTCTTACGCGCGAGTAACTATTACAATTTGGAAGAGGTAAGATAAAACGACACTTTCACAGTATGTTATTTTGATGACCATCTTTGCCAGGCGTATAAAGTCTGCAATGAGCGCGATCTCGTGCTCGAGATGGTCTTCCTTCTCGGCCGTATGGGCAACAACAAGAAAGCGTTGTACCTGATCATTGAGAGGTTAGGGGACGTCAACCGTGCTATCGACTTCGCCAAGGAGCAGCATGACGACGATCTCTGGGAAGACCTGCTACGATACTCCGAGACGAGACCGGCGTTCATACGCGGTCTGTTGGAGAACGTAGGGGCCGAGATTGATCCCATCCGTCTCATCCGCCGCATCAAGAACGGCCTGGAGATCCCTGGCTTGAAGGGCGCGCTGATCAAGATCCTGCATGACTTCACCCTACAAGTGTCGCTCCTGGAAGGGTGTCAGACAATCATGAACGGCGATTGTGCAGACTTTGCGCATAAATTGCATCGGAATCAGACTAGTGGATTCTTCCTCAGCGGTATGTGCTCATGATCTTGGATGCTGGTGTGATACTCGGCCTAATCCCTCGTCGCAGCTAAAACACCGTGTCCAATATGCAACAAGCCAATTGGGCGGACGTCCAATAATAGTCTAGCCCTGTTGTTCCTCTGTCGACATGTCGTGCATGCGGACTGCGTGCAACACGACGAGGAGCTTCCACACCAGCCGGATCCAACATTGGTCGGTATGGGCATCGGTGGTCAGCCTGGACTGAGCGGCAAGGTGGCGTTGTGCGTGCCTTCCGATTCTTTTTCACTTCCATGAGCTGACCAGACTCCTCACAGTACGGCCATCCTACGCGCTCGAGTGACCCAAGGCTGCCCGGTCTGCCACAAACGGGGCGAAGGACAACGGACTTGATGGAATTGCATTTCCCGTACTACTTGATCTCTCCCTATGTGCCTTTACCTAACATACACACTACAATCTGGGTGCCTCTACGCCAATATGCCCTCGGCTACTTTCGTCTTTGACTTCGAATTCGCATGGAACGGAGGATTGAGGGAATGTATACGAAATGCAGTGCTGATTTAACCACCCTAGGGAATTCATCCCGATCCATGATCTATGTAGCGCCCCCCCTTGGCAGACATTTCAATCAGCTCGAACGTCGTGATGTGCATTTAAATGGTCGCCACCCACCCTACAACATCACTTGTACCTGATGTATGCGGAGGCCTCTGCCATGTCAACCCACAGCATCCTCAGCATATCGGGTCCTGTTACGACGAGGATGGTGTCGAGATCCTTCCTCCCTTGTGGCCTAGGATGTGATCAAGATGTAAGGCGCGCGCCAAGGAGAAAGGTAGAAAGAACTTACAAAAAGCCCCGAGCACTGACCACGCCCGTACCTCCGAAGAAGAGGCACTTCGTGAGATCCCCAAGTTCGTGTTCATTGACCCACTCCGGCAACTGTGACAGGAAACACGGATTGCTCGTGTTTGCGGTCCAGCTTACCGCCCCTCGGGGGACGTTCGTGTCCCCGGTAATCTTCCAAGCACGGAGGGTCGAGGACGAGTCGACCCAATCAAGATAGAGACACTCCGTCCCGTGTGGGCCGTGGGACCCTAACCAAAGACCGACGAGGGATGAGGGTTGCCAAGTAGGCGAGGTGGGATCTGCCCCACGAAGGACGTGATGCTGGAGAGGGTAGTAACGCCCGAGGGATGGCCTGTCCTCGTTGAATCCGTGGAATACGCGAGCATGATTGACGCACCCGAAGGCGCAGGAGATAGACAATGCCGGAGGTTTGAGACGATTCGTGGGCTCGGAGGACAAAACGTTTCCTCTTGGATGGTGTGCGGCCGGATAAGAACCGCGGCCCATGACGGTTAAGTTTCGCAGGGGTAAAGATGGATAGCGCAGGGGATCAATAAGGTCTTCGATCTCGGGGATGGGGAATTCTGGATGAGCGTGCCGCTGGCCTGTGCGGGTGTGCAAGAAGATACTTTCGGACGAGGAGGAGAACAGTTCAATGTAAGCGTCATGTTGTGGTGTTCTGGGATCTGTACAACATGCGGTACGTAGACCTCCGTGCAAATTTTCAGTGGCTGAGAAGTCGATCCGTATGAGTGGTGTATAAATAGGAAGCTCTGGCATCTCCGGACCGTCGACGTATTCCAGGTGGATGGAACGGAACTTCCAAGCTCCCAGGACAATACCACCTGAGTTGGATGTATCTCCAGGATGGAGGCGAATATCGACGATTTCGCCTGTGTAAGCTTGATCTCCAGCCCACAACCCCAACATCGGGCCATAGACGAGTAACAATCGGACGTAGACGATGAACCACGACCGACCGCCGAAATGGGCAACATCGTAGAGGCCGTAAGGAGAGGATAGGCTGCGCCAGATTGAATCGACGCTGATGAGAGCGTGTAGGTCACGACAGCAGGAAAGCAAATGCACGAGGTCGCGAGACGGCATGAACCGAAAGATCTGGAGGAGGATATCATACGGAAGGTTGACGATAGTCGAACGTGAGGGAGGGGCAGAAATCTGCATGTTCATGAACGCCATGCGTTGTAGGGCCGGGGGATGAACGGAGGGCTCGAGAGCTGGAATGGGAGGCGTGTTCCTTCGAATGTATGGCGCACAAGATGGTATAGGAGAGCGCTGCCGTCCTGCGGAAATAATCTGATAAGTACGCTTGTTGAAGGTTGATGTCAGATAAAGCTGTGCCTCTTATCGGTGCCGGGAAACAATTACGAATATCGTTCATTGCAATCATTGGACACCAAGAGAGGCAAGGACAGAACGAGTGTAATAGTTGCGTCATAGTCTTGCACTAAACACCATCGATTGCGATGAGCGGGCATGCCCTCGTCGAATGGCGGCTTTGCCGTTATCTGGAACGTTACGGGTGTGGCCACGATCCTCGTCAGAAGGGTGTCGGTAACCGGAGCTGAACGGATGGATGTAAGCAAGGGTGGCGGTCAAGGACACCAAGAGTCCAAAACCTGCAGACGACTCCGTAGTCTTGAGAAAAGAAGCTTCGAAAGTGGTATTCCTTGGCCATGATAGTCCGGTAACATGGCTGTCGTGGAAGACCCCGAGATCCGATGACATAACAACTCCTACACCTCGGTGCCGCCACTTGTCACAGGGCATGATAGGCCGTGAGTAATCGGGGTGATGACACATTCGCAAAAGCGACCGAAGAGCGCATGATGGGCAAGATGGATCCGTCATATACGCAAGGGAGGAGGTTCTTCGAGAGCATGATCTAATTGTGCCAGCTCCTCGTCGTAAAAGTGCTTCAAAGCGTCCTTGTCAGAGCAGAATTGCTGGAGCTTCCTGCGAAGTTCCTCCGCCGCCGCTGCGGGCCGATGATACTTAAGGGAGGTACCAATGCGGCCCGGCGCCATGAGACGGTTGGTGAGGAACAGGAATCCCTGAGAACCTCCGAGGACCTGCACGAACGCGACGCCAGAGCGATGTACCCACTGGGAATATTTGAAGTGGGCCCGCCTGTAGGAATAATCGACATCCACCTGGTCGGTATAGTGATCCTCCCCTTCGATATCTAAAACGAAGCCGGATTTGCGAAGGATGGTCGATTCAAAGTAGTGCTTGGCTTGAGTGCCTTCCGGTATGTGCCTGCCGACCTCATCAAGCTGTGGAGGCGGGACAGCAAGTGGGATAGGGTAACATGACTGAAATGCGTTCTTCTCCCGCACGTCGCTGATCTGGTCAACGTAGGCCTCGACCAGCTTGAGTCCGTATCGTTCGATGATTCTGCTCCACTGCCGCAGGAGGTCATCGATACACCGAGCGGTGGTCCCAATCCAATGCAACTCGAAATGGAAGCAAGTTGCAGGATTGTGGATGATGTCGTGATGCAAGATGACAGCTTCAGCTTGGTCGCTTTGCTGTGATGCCAAGTTGTCAGTGCTGGCAACGTGAGTCGCATTAATGCATCCATACCTTCTTTGGATCGACATCAATCACAGCGCTTTGACTCAACAGAAGCAATCGCCTCTTTGTTCTCCTCCCAGGCTGGAGGGACCGTGGCGAGTTAGATCCGCGAGCGTCATCGTGCCTCACTGGACGCGAAAACCAGCTTGCTCTGGGAGTCACAGGTATGATATACTCCCCCCGAAGGATGTAGAAATAGTGGCTACGAAACAGTTAGTGACGATTGAATCGCAGAAGAGGTAAAACTCACCCATCCAAGAAACCGTGAGTCCCTCTACAATGATCGAATAATCCCTGCTCCATCAACTTGGCCCCCCATTCAGCACCTTGCTCCCGATTCGCGATGTCGCGGAATTCGCGAACAAGCCACGTCACGAATTCTGCACCAGTAAATGAGTTGGGGTACTTGCGCCCATGCCACCGATGCTCCTTGATCGGGACGCCATCCTCCTCACGCATGACCTTGGCGACGGTGGCGAGCGACATGTCAGCGATGTCTCGCTCGCTCTTCACCTTCTTTTTGAGCGGTCCCGACGCATGGATGTCGTCTAACTGGGCCATGATACCCTCGTCGAGAATACACTCCGCAGGTCCGAGGTCGGTCGTGATGAAACGTATAGGAGGCGTGCTCTGATCGACACCAATCCGCGCCTTGGAGAACAGGTCTGCGAGCTTGTCCATGCCCAGTAGCCTTGTCTCTTCGTCGTTCAGCCTTTCTCCGCCGGGCGCCACACTGGTGTGGGGTGACTCGTCTGTTGGTATGACTACGAATCGGGTCCGCCAATACCGCAGCGACTCAGCAAACTTGTTCTCGTAACCCGCAACCAACATGTCCAACCTGCCGACATGTCAGCGTGAACCGTCGGTCATCCATGATGCAAGTGAAACCCTCACCGGTTCCACCCATAGCTCTCCATCCCGTGTGGCCTGAACGTAGTCTTCAACTCCGTGTACCCCTCGCCCTGCTTCGGCCAGATAAGACACTGGTAGTCGAACGGCTGCATCCTCGGCATGCGCCGCACGTACCGCCGGACCTGGATCAGGTCCCCCGTATACATGATATGGTGGATCTCGTTGCTCATGCTCAGGTACACCGAATCGTACACCGAGCTCAGTACCGTCGCCACCCCGATCGGCCGCGCGCTCGCGCCGTTGTCGCCTGCGGCCGCGTACGACTTCGTCCGCCGCATAGACAGGTCCTGCGCTCCACCCGGGCCGCTCTCCTGCTGGTCCGCTGTGCGCTTCGACGGGCGCAGGACGAACTGGAAGCCCTGCGCGAGCCGAATCGCGACCATGACGCGCATCAAGGCGAGCGCCGACGCACGGCGCATCTCGTCCGCGCTCCCATGCATCGGGGGCAGTCGAATCAAGAACGACTGCATCTCCGAGGGGTCGCAGACGAAGTCGTACGAGAAGACGTCGTATGAAGTCTCGAGCTCGTGCACGGATGGGAAGTACTCCACGGTGAGCGGAAGACAGGCAGGCGTGGCCATGGACCACCACTTGATCTCGTGCTTGGTCAGCGGCTGGGCGAAGAGGTGCTGCCACCTGCGCGCGAGCGATGCTTGGGCATAAGGGACGACGGCCAGAGGTCTCGTGGGGTGGATGCTGACGGCGAGGTTCACGGGGAGAATGGGAAGGTTGGCTGCGCTGGTTATCGTGCCCCGACGTTTTCCGAGAATGTCATCACGCGGCGGGGTCCCGACGGGTGAATGCCGAGTCAGGGAACCTCGATGGGGGACAGGGAGATCCTCGTCTTTGGGACGTGGACGGATAGGTCGAGCGGCAGTGATCGGAACCGGCTGAGGAGAACGTTGAGGTTGAGGAGAACGCTGAGGCTGAGGGGAACGTTGAGGGGCAAGTCTAGTTGCGGTGGACGTGGAGGCCGCCGTAGATGGAACTGGAGACCCTGTGAATCCGGACGCGGAGACGGGCGAGGTTTGAGGCTGGCTGACCCCACTCCGAAATTGGTTGAGCAGCCATGACGGAGCAAACTTGGACATGCCGGAGCTCCGCATCCCGCTGTAGTCGCGTGTCCGGCTCTCGGAAGACATCCTGCTCCTTTGTGAACGCCCAGAACGCCCAGACAGGATGGAGTCCTGGGAAGGGGAGGTACTCAGGTTGCCGCCCGAGATCGTGACAGAGAGCCTTTGCTCTTTGTCTGGACCAAAGACGTCGCTCGACAATGGCCGCTGTTGGGGTCGCGGACTCTCTTCGATGGGGGGAATTCGACTGCTGTCGGAGACACGCATGACGGACCCCCGCTTCTCGTGCCCTTTGAAGGAAGAGCTCAAAGCAGGGCCGCTTGAGGTCGACGATGATAGGGAGTTTCGGGTGGCGGGCGGTTTGATATCCAACGGGATGGTGAATACGTCGTTGTCGAATTGGTCTGCCTCGGCGGGCGACATTGGATCGGCCGTCTTTTTAAGATAATCCGACTTGGAAAGGTCCGAGTCCGCGACATCGGATGCCCATTCCTGCGAAGACGTATCGATGCGGTCGGGCTCTTGGAGGTACGGGATCTCAATGCTCGAGAGGACGTCATGGTCCAAAAGGCCTAGCATCTCGATCTCATGCATCTTCGCTCGCGCCACAAATCTACACGCCAACCAAGTCAGTATATGCACCTCAATATGCATATGCGCGCAACGTTTCAAGACACCCACCTATCCTTGCGAAAGGGTAGGTCCATCTGCCTGTCCCAGAACGACGTCTCGATCCAGAACGGCTCCCACCAGAACGTCTTCACCTCCTTCAGCGGTCCTTCCACATCCCCGCCCCACAGTGGGTCGGTCGCCCTCGGGCCAGTCTTGCCTGCGGTCGCGGCCGCGTCCGGCTCGGCGCCCTTGAAGCAGAAGATCGGCGCCTGGTGCAGAGGAGGTTTCGCGAGCGAGACGAGGTCAATCGAGAAGCCCTGGTCAAGCACCCGCGTCGTCGTGAGCCGGAGCAGTTGCTTCGAGACGCGGAAGTAGCCCGTGCCCGGCGTGATGACGACCGTCGACGAGCCCGTGAGCGAGAGCGAGCGGTCGATATAGTGCGTCTCCGTCGGCTTGAGCGCGAGGTTGAGCGCCTCGAGCACCGGGCCATCGTGCGCGTACGAGATCTGCCCGACGAGCCGGACGTGGTCGTGCGGGGTGCTGTCGCCCGAGGACGCGGGCGAGCGGTGGTAGTGGTGCGCGAGGAGGATGTCGCGCTGGAAGGCCCAGAACGAGTCCTTCAGGGCGACTAGGGTCGGCTTCCAGTCGTAGAGGACCTCGAGGTCTGTGATGACCTTGAAGAAGTCCTTGTACCACCGGCCGTCTTCGTCGCGCCGGAGGGGCCCGGCTGCGTAGTCGACCTCCGACTGATCGTAGTAGACGCGGGAGATGAGGACAATGGTGACGATGTGGTTCGTGTTCATCTCTCGCCATTTATCGAAAAGCGCGGGGAGGAAGGAATGCACGATCTTCTCGTTGTAGCGCTCGCCGTCGCCCGCGAACTCCCAGAGCTCGCGGCAGACTTGAATGAAGATGGTTACCTTTGCGGAGAGGGAGCGGTAGACAACCTTCGTGGCTGGGGAGATGTAAGCGGAGGATACCTGGGGGCGACAATGAGAACATATATGCGGAGGAAATTATAATGTTTACCTTCCAGCCGTGGCTGTAGAGTGCATGCACCTTCGCTGCAATAACTCCAATAAAGGACACATGTTGGTCAATGTACAAGCATTGCCCAACCAAGTCGCGTCCCAGTCTCCACATGTCGTTGCGGCTGAGGTATTGGTCCTGGAACACGAACTCCACGAAGTCTGCACTGTATTTGTCCTTGTCCATCTGTGCCAAGATTCACGTTGGACGCATTCCATCGGGGATCCATCCCAAAGTTTCCCAACGCACCTTCGTCAAGGTAACTTCGCTGTTGCTCTTCAGGCCGAAGGTCTCCAAGACAGCTTTCGGCAGCGATATCTTCCCCGTCCCGCGCATCAGCCTCCCTCCCAGAACCCCTCCATGTATGCGCATGATTAACTCACCTGCAACTGATGCTTCAACCCTGAGTCCTCCGCCTGCACGACAAACAAGAACCCCGGCTTGTGCTCCTGTAGCGGGCTAGCGATGCATATCAAGTCCCCTTCCGCGACTCCCGCGCAGTGCTTGTGGTTGAGTTTCACGCCCGTCGTCCCTGGTTCGTTGACCCACACCGTCAGGGTGCGAGAGTCTCCGATCTGGAACGGCAACGCAGGAACGGAAGGGGGTAGTACTGGGACAGGAGCGTTCCCGAAGATGGAGTGGGCCGTATTCGACCGTTTGCGGCCGGTCGGAACTGCTTGTATTTCCCCGCGAGACATAATTGGGATGATTCGGAACGCGATCAGAAGACTGGTTGTAGGTGGCGAGAGATACGGATCGACTGTGGGCTAAGAATGCGTAGAACACGACCAGCGGCAGATTCGTCCTTCCAGTGTCCTGGTGCGTTGGTATCATTTCAACGTGAGAACAATGCAGTTTTGGTAATGAGACTCACGTCTAAGGGCTTTTGATGAGTGAAAGCTGAAAAGAAGGATGCGAGAATCAAGTTCAAGACATGAGAGAAAGCTGCGGTGGAGTGTAGTCCATAGCTCGACAGTGGGTGACAGACGGTCTTCAAGTTCCACCAAGAAGCGCCTGGCAAGTCTATTCGAGCACCCTTCGCGATCAGATTCAATCGGGCGATGACCGTGTCCCCCAAAACGGCAACGTAAACGCTGGCATCAAGCCACCCTTGGGCCAAATGACGTCACACTTGCTAAGGCCAATATTCCAACACCACATGTATTGCGACAAATAAAGTACAGATTCCCCGGTAAATACGTCATGGTATGTATGTACGACAAGATATGCGTGTATAGTAGGCTGAGTTCCTCACACGGTGTCCGCCAGCGCTTCATGTCCATTTCGCATGTTCGTAATAAGTATCCATCACACTGGATTCGGAACAATCGCTTCATCTTACATATCTCATAGGAGAGCAAGGAAAGCAATAATGGTACAGACAGAAAGGGTCATGTACGACATTTGACGTGCAACACCAGCGTTGCTGCCACCCTTGTCGAGGAAGCCCCCCTGCTCGCTAAAGGTGACGTTCTGAGGGACGGTATTGTTCACGCATTGACCGCTGACGATGTCAGGGTCCGCGAGATCTAAAAATTGCTTCAGTGAACTGGCGAAGTAACGCTAGAGCGCACGACACGTATCCTCGGCGGTGCGATAGAAGAAGTAAGTGCCGTTTTTGATGTCCTTGAACGAGCTGGTATCATACGGAATCTTGTCATCCGAGTCGGTCGCAGACGTATGGCGGATGAAGATGCATGCGATGTTGTTGGGGTATTGTTGAGCGATTTGCGGATACGCGGAGAGGAGCGTCGAGGACGACGTATCGCCGACAAGCACTATCATTGTCATGACCCGTCAGCCGAATCGCATTTCAAGAGCTAATCCATGGTCATACAACGCACCGAATTTCCTCAGCGGGAAAGTCTGGAACAGCTTCAGCAAGCTGTTCTGCCGCGCGTCCAGTACCTGGCTCGGCTCCGTCAAGTTGATCGGGCGCATCTCCAGGGACCCCAGAGGGAAGTTGCTGAACAGGTAGTCCACGTACGTCCGCGTCAGCTGGACAGGCGTCGTCGTGTCGTAGTGGAACGCCGCCCCGGGAAGGACTTTAGACCAGTTCGCAAAGAGCTCCGGGACCCCAGGCACGTTCACGTATGGCTGCACGAACGAGTTGTACAGGCCCTGATTCGGGATGTACACCCGCGTGATGCGCAGGACGTCATCGATATCGGAGACGACAGATATGCCCCGGGTCGGTACGAGGATGACGGTGCTGTTGCCGGGCCCGGTGACGTTTGCGATCTTGGATGGAGGAGGAATCGTTGCTACCAAGACCAGGAACGGTGACGAACTGGTCGAACTCTCCGAAATCATCGGTTGTCGTCAGCTGAATCCCGGAAGAGTTCGTGACGGCAGATCCGTTCGCCGAGACCGTGGCGGTGAGGTTGGCCTTCGGGATGGAAATGGAGGCGAGGTCTTGCGTACGATTCTGAAGGAGCTGTTGCTGGGTCGAGTTAAGGTCATTCGTGGAGAGACCGCTGATAATGGAGTCCAGGTCTGATGTACTGATGTTCGGTTGCTTGTACGCCAGACCATAAAACCGCAGTTTCCAGCTTGGACGCTGTCAGATCTCCACGACGCACATAGTGAAAGGCAACTACTTACTTATCAGAATAATTGGCGTAGGAGGGTATGAGAAGCGCGGACGCTGATACGTTCTGCAAGTCGGATCCGTTGTTGACACCGAGCTTCTTCTCGATGTCGCTAAGGCTCGGCCATGAGCCAAGAACAGCTGCAGACTCGTTAGCAAGACCATGAAGCAGTAAAGGTAGGAAGACACACTTGGTAATGCAGACGCAGCAGCTCCGGTTGCGCTCGAAAAAATGGACTCTATACTCGATGCGACCTGGGGAACGGGCACTGGCGTGGGTGCTGGTGCTGGTGCTGGGTTGGGTGTGGGCTTTGCAACGGTCAGAGCCGCAAGAGCAACCGCAGCAACAAAGCAACGAAACATGAGGTGAACGGGTGGCGCCTAGGAAACTCCAAGAGCAGTACAATGCATTGGCAGGAACCTGTTGGACCACTATACAACGCCGTCGATGGATTGCAAACGACGTCGCAGTGGAGATGGCTTGGTACCTCTTGCATGACATCCACATGGACTTTCGTCAACCCCAAATCCCCATGCAGTGCCCATGAACAACCGTACCGTAAACCGTACCTCGTAGAAGCACCATGGAGGCCCAAAGCTGACGCAAGTAGTCTTTTCCCGCCCTAAGAATGAGGTTTGAGGTGGAATAATGGGCCATGGCGCTGTGGTATGGGCAACCTCATCGAGATAAATCAGCACGTTTCACAAAAATGCTTACAGAGGTTCCGCATATGAACGTTATAAACAGGAATGGTCATCGCGCGGATGGGTGGGAGACTGCTGGCGCTTCCCCGAGAGACTCGAAAACAACTTGTCACGTGGGTGGTGAGCACTCGGCGTCTCATCCTGCTGCTCATTTTCTTTACGACCCTCACCACTCCCTCACCGCGACCCCGATGCGTAGGTACTCCTTGTACGCTGCATATACCTGCAATTATACTGGCATATCGACCCTATCCGAATGCCCTTGTCGCAAAGGCTTCCTCGCCATGCTCATTACTCACACCCTTCAAGTTCTCTAGCTTATGTTGGGCGGGATCTCGAACCCCGCTTGAATCACAGTCGCAGTAAGTACACCCGCCCAATCGCCGACTCACGGCAAGAGTCGGTTTCCTTGGTCTTATCTAACCTCACATCTCTCCTACAGATGTTATCTGGGCTCGAGGCCCTATGTCTTCTTCCCTGAGGTCTCAAATTCTCGGAAATAACACGCCTCCCCCTGCTATACCGACAACCATCGCCGTATCTCCTATCTGTTTCCCAAGACCCTCTGAGAAGCTCGCCGAGCGCGCATCATGAGTCGGGCGTTGCGGTTGCGGTGAGTACCTGATACTTCGTGTTCGAAGAACCCAATTTAGTACATGAAATTTTTTCAGAATTAATAACTATCATATGTGGAGCCATGTGAGTCTTCCGAACTGGAGGCAGAAGGGCTATATGTCGTCAACAATCCGACACTAAACAAATGATGTGTTGGGCCTCAAAGCATCCGCATGTCCGTGTCCTCCTGAATGGAGATAAAGTGCAACTCGAGTCATTGATATCTCTCGAAGAATATGCGGCCAAAGGACACGATTGGATTAGGCCCATCAGAATCTGCTGACCAGTTGACAATTAACCATGCACACGGCGCATGTTCGAGGACAGACTTCTCTGTGGCGCCAACGACGTTCGACTACCTTCCGGCGTCATCAAGGTTTCTACCGTCGGATGATGGAGCTTCAGCGTGAACACCCGTACACCCTGTGCCTTGGCTTGAGGGATGATTGCAACTAATAATTTGGGCCGGCACTAGCTTTCGTTTCCCCAGGGCACTATATACAATTTTGAAACCGCTTCGGGACCATCTTTAAGTCGTTCGACTTTGGATGTACGTGTTATCGGACTAGAGTGGTGTAACACGAAATAAGTACTTACGGGAGGCCTGATCGAGACTACCTCTTATAGTGGCGAATGAAGAACCCAAAACCCTCTCTGCGCCAGGGCCTCCTGCCGAGCGGACGGCCAGTAAGGCGATTTGGGGTGGTGCGTTGCCAAGTAGAACCCCGACGAAAAGTCGAGTCGCTCAACCTATTCCCATCGGAACCCCTCTCCCCGCCCACAAGGCACCCTTTTTTTGGCCAGCCTCTTGGCCAGGAGACTGTGATTCCGTACCTTAGGCATCTGCTTCAAATCCGACATATGGAGCTGTTACGGGGATTATTGACTCTGCGTGAGTATTTGAAATTGCTTCAACGCTCTCCAAATCGGCGTAGTACTTACTTACAGCCCGTTTAGGTGATATTTCACTCACATCGATATCGATCTATCTCCAATCAACCTCAATCGATCCGTCCGTACTCTTGGGATAAGCCCGACGAAAGAGCAGAAATCTAAGAACAAGGAGCGGGGGCCTTCAGGGTTCCTGATGGTACAGTGTGGCACCGCCGCCCGCATCTCAAGATCTCACGGTTGATGCTTCCCAACAGCTCAACTCGTTTCTTTCTCCGCAACCTTGTTGCTCTCGCAGCTTTCCCCATCGCGTTCGCCTCCCTGTTCAGCTATTCAACTCGTAAATCTTCCAATGCCCGGCCCCGAACCCAGCCTTGTGGTCGATTCAGCGAAAGCTGAGTCACCCACTGAACCATTGGGGCCTCTTGAACCGTCTACGCTGCGGAAACAGGTATCTATACCCCGATAAATCGTTGCATGGCAGATATAGGACTGACCACCACCTCACCCCAGCTTCCAGTAGACCTCAAGACTTGGAGGGGTCCCTCCGGCGTAGATAGAGAAATCGAGCCTGTGGAGGCACTTTGGAAGATCCTCGCGCCCTTCTTCGCAGAGCGTGGTTACACCCTGTGGGAGTATCAGTACTTGTCTATGACGGTTGCATCCCCGGATGATGTGGTTCCCAACGGCTACATCCACGTCACTCCTTACCGTGCCTTCAAAGATGAGGCAACAGCCTCAGGCAGCGTCCAGGGCGCTCTATCATACCAGTACCGAGTGAGCAGCAGTCCCACCGCAGTCATCCTTCAGCGGACATCGAATATTAACACATTCTCACAGAACGCCCTCACCCGAGCCGCTCGCGCAGCGGACGGACGGGACGTGGTACTGAGGGTGCTGGCGATCGGTAAGGAAGGACAAGAGCATGTAGAGCTGCTCAAGAGGTTCGCGAGGGGCCCATGGAGCCTTCTCAGTGCGAATCATATGTTGCCATTGTTAGACTTGATAGAGCTCGACGACATTACGTTTGCGGTTTTTCCGAAGGTTGGGTATTCGTGCTCCGATATGTACAACACATGGGCGCATCCATCCGTTGGCGACGTTCTGGATATGATTGCACAATGCTTGGAGGTGCGTGTTCACCCGCAGGCACATGTTGTTCGGCAACCGATTAACCTTTAATTTCAGGCTCTCGTCTTTTTGCATCACTATGGAATTGCGCATAGGGTAAGCAGCTTAGCTCCCGAGTTCTTTCGTCATCTGAGCAACTGGGCGCTAGGATGCGTTCAAGGATAACTTCCTCATCCAGTGGTTCCCTGAGTCACTCGACGTCGACTACGACGCACCTCCCTCTCGACCTCGCGTGTATATGAATGACTTCGAACTCGCCATTATGTTTCCGTCCGAGATGCCTGTCGAGGAACGCGTATGCATAGGACGGCCATCTGGAGGGTCACTTCCAGGTGCTAGCGGTCGTCCCATGCCCCCCGAGGTCCTTTCGGGCGAGCCTTACGACCCGTTCAAGCTGGACATCTGGCAATTCGGGAAGAGTATCAATGACTTCAAGGTACTTCACATCTCCCACCCGCTTTCGTACTGCTGACGCGTTTGTGCAATATTTTGTTGATTATAGAGCACGATACCGGAGATTGATGCGGCGTTGGTGTCGCTGACCGACCCAGATCCTGCCACACGACCGACTGCATATGAAGCGATGAAGGCTCTCCTTGACGCTATTGGCGCAATCCCGCCAAAATCCCTCATTATCAAGCCCGAGGTGGTGCCGCGCCAGCCAGCAGCGCTTTCGAGTTGAGATTTTCCCACCGCCGATGTATTGTATGATAATTTTTCGTCAGAATTATTACAGCCAAGCCCGCCATGGTCAGTGGGTGACAGAGCGGATCTAAAACTTACAAGCGGTTCGCAGCCTCGAGGCTCGCGATCCTCCGATTATTCTGATTCGCATTTGCAAATCCGAAATCCTTGCGAAAAATTAACCGTTCTGGGACTGTATAAACGAGTCAACGACAAGCACACCATTCCAGTACGTCCATACCTAGATATTTGGTTTGCAGATACGTCTAGTCCAGATCAGCCAGCGGTCCAACCCACCGAGCCGAGTCTTCGACTTTACTCAAGCACCGTGCCTGCATTACTTCCGGTACTGTTGGATGGCATATCAGCGGCACCCCCAAGTATGTTCAGCTGTGGTGAAGAGACAAAATCGAGTCCTCGTGGTGGACTCGTGTGGAAAGGTGTTGTCTAAGTCCTCGAGCCTTTATGCCAGCGCTGTCTCCGTTAACTTCACCATTGATATCGCGTCCCGGTCCTCCAGGAAATATATAAGCATCAATTGCGAGCTCTTCTACTTCAGACTCGACGCAACTCTCTCCCCTCTTTCTACTGAGGACTGCTTTAATCTGAAACAGTCCGCTGTCACACATACTATCTTCACCCACATCAAGTCCACACCAACGCGTATCGACTACAATGCAATCTAACCCTGCGAATGCACAACCCCCCGCACATGGGAACTCGCAGCAGCAGCAACCAGCTGTGAAGGTGCGGAAACCCTTGACGTTTAGTCTCGCGGTAAGTCTACGCTCCTCCTATGCGCGATAGCTTAGATTAGACGACCAACCATCACCAATCCTACCAGGGACGTCATGTCAGAATCATCCAGAACGGCTTCATATACATTGGACAGGTGCTGGGTTCCATCGAGGGCTCTGAGGGGGTGAGTCCTGGCGGAGTGTATGTGTATCCTCCTTGTGCTGACGGAATCCCTACGCGGTCGTGCAGGAACTCCTTCGCTTGGCGTTCTTCAATAATGAACATAGGGACTACCTTCGCCGGAACTGTACTGACGCCTTGTAAGATTGGATTTGGGCGATGTGTGCCTCCAGCATTCAAGAGCTCACATTTGTGGCTATTTTCATATCGACAGTCCCGGGGAACAACTCACCATAGCTCCTCCTATGGTGCAAATTAGAAGAGTCCCGCGGGATTCCTCGGCATACCCGGGAACAGGTCGGCGTAGGTGAGTCTTCTTCAATCCGATTATCCCCGTTGGCCTCCTAATCATGTTTGTTACTGTGTTTGGCCATAGTTGAACCAGTAGATCGTCGGGGTCGTAATGCGTACGGTGGTGTGCTGTGCAGGGTGGCAAGGTGGCTTGAGCATCAATGATAATGAATGGATCATTCAATACGAATATGGACGTCTATCCTGTATGCGTTCAATAATGGGCAGCGCAAACAGGGGCCAGAAATATATATGAGAATATATACAGTGTGGGGTTCACTACGGCCGTTTCGCAGCCTATAGATCATACTGATAGTGCAATTAGTTGCTCTTTCTTTGAGAAATGTGCATACAATACAGCCAGGTCACGCACCGCACGGTGCCGGGAGTGTCACATCATCCTATGAAGGATACTGTTGAGGATTACTCGCCATCGAGCTCAACCACATCCCGTCCCGTCCCTACCTGGTCTGCTGCTCGACATACGGGTCTTGATGACCGAGTAATACGCCTCAACGATGTGGAGGGAGGTTCTGCTCAAGTAGCGTATTATACCTAAGATGTACGCGAGGACTCAAGGATCAAAACCGTATCACCATGCCGGTTTGCAAGCGCCACCGAGGCTGGTAGTCTCGACTCTCAGAGATGTTTGCTGATGCTCGAGCTAGTGGGAGAACACCACCTGCAGATCCAATCCCCGAGTTCACGATCCCACGCAGCACAAGGGAGGAGCATTAACCACAACTCACACGTCCCAAGACTTTAATAGGACGGTTCGTGTAAGCTATTTGCAGGGAAAGCGTTTATACATCGAAGGCAGGCATGTACACTATCAAAAATTAGGTGATCTGGAAGATTGAAAGGTCAAGCATGTCCTTACGTGCCAAAGACACAGACCCCAACGATATCGACCACGACGGTGTCCCGTCCAGATCAGGAAAAAAGGCATGAGCCTTGCTCGAGTTCATATCCTGAGCACAAATACAGATTAAGTAGATATCTGGTCGAGTTGCGTGCTAGTAAGGAGTTGGAGGTCGTGAGATGCGTGAGATAGATAGATACCGGTCTAGTAGTGTCTCATGGATACAAGGAGGTCAGGAATGGGGAGGGCGCTAGCAACACAGGGGCAGAATCGATGGGCGAGGGATGAAGGGATTATGGATGCGGGGATGCGCGGGAAGGTGCAGTGGGAGACGAAGATGGTGACATGAGTCACGACGTATGAAAGCGAGTGTAGCTAACTAAGATTAGAAGCATAAATAGAAAACAAATGCGTCGGCACACATATGTCCGTGCCCAAACGCTATGACCTGCCCGACTTGCGCGGCGACGACGGTGGCGATAGATTTTCTTTCGACGAAGGCTCCTCGACGATCTGTTCCGCGTGCTCCGTTTCAGACGCACGTTTCTTCCGACGAAGTGTCCGCGATATCGAGAAGCCGTGCATCAACGACGTATGACTCCGTCTCGGCTTTCTTGGCTCCGGCGTCTGGGCGAGCCTCCCCGATAGATGGGTTTGCATCCTTTGCATCGCGACGCCATTTTCTTCTGCGGCAAAGTCGAAGCCTCGGTCTGTCTCACGAAGACCCGTGGACATGTCCGTACGGCTGCCGTTGTAGAGCGCCGGTCGACGCAGACTGGCCTTGCGAGACGCGGGACGCTTGACTTTGGCGAGACCGCCATGCCTGTCCTTCTCGAAGTCGTGGGTCGGGTCGAGCTTGGCGAGCCAGCGGGCGCGATCCATGTCGTTTGGGGAAAACGAGAACTGATAGGCCTTGGCAATGTACCGCGGAAGCAGGGCGAGAACGACGACCAGGATGATTGAGAAGTAAAAGTAGGCCGAAGGGAAGAGGTAGTGGTCGTTGCCATAGATAGGCGTAGAGAACCATCTCGGAGAGATGACGGAGTAGACAGCCTGTGGGAGTGATGAGTACACTCAAGTCCTCCGAATCCGAAGGTAAGTTCAATACTCACAGTATAAGCCCAGACGAGAACTATTCCAAGAAGGATCGCAAAGAATATCCAACCAGTCCAAACATGGGTGTTGAGTCCGTTGAATAGATCAGCAGCCATAACAGCCGCGATAGCCATTGTCTAGGCAGCAAACTTCAATCCTTCTGATAGGGAAGAGAATGAAGGGAGGACGCACGGTAGAGAATTCATATTGGTACACGGCGTAGCCATCAGTGCGCGAGGTAGTGGTGTCATAGGTGTAGAGAATGAGGAAGAAAACTATAGCAGACTGCAGACTCATATGTCAGCGCTAGGAGGCACGGAAAGAGCGAGTAACACACCTGGACAATGCCATCGAACATGTAAATGAGGAATAGCTTAGTGCCGAAGTACTGGTGGCTTTTGCTGCGATGATACAGCTCAGGAAGCGCCATGAGAACGTGGTCATCTGTGGCGCTCGGTCAGTACAGGCAGATGGCAGCTGATCTCACAAAGCCATTTACCAACTATGCGGTCGAACAGGCCAATCCCAATGACCGGAGCGAGAGTCCAGAACGTGTTCCAGAACAGCAAGTACGTATATTCGAGCACGCTAAAGGAATGCGTTAGTCACCAACGATTCACTGATGCTCTGCAATACTTACTATTGACTGCTCCAACCACAATAGATCTGGAACCACCAAAGTACGCCGATACAGATGATGTTCTTGTAGAAGAAGTTGACGATCCTGGATCCAGGAGTCCCCGTCAGCAAACCGCACCAAGAAGCTATCACCAGAGCTGACGCACATGTTACCGTTACGAGCATATGACCAGTGCCCGTGTACCAACAACAACCGTTTCAAGAACCGGAACTGTCACACCTTAGTAAGCAACCACTACCACACGTTTAACTCCACATGCCACGTACCTGTGCAATGGCGTAGTCTGACGAGTTCACGGCCTGGAGACCCTCCTCTCCCGAAATGCCGACGCCAACGTCCGCAGCCTGGATCATGCTGACGTCGTTCGCGCCATCGCCAATAGCGAGCGTCATCGCGCTCACGCCCTCCTTGACGAGCTTGACGACGAGTGCCTTCTGCAGTGGAGAGACACGACAGCAAATGACGCCCTCGCACTGCATCGCGAGCTGGAGCAGCAAGTGTTTGTCCTTCTCGTCCACCAATGCCTGGAATAACACGTCAGTCCTCACGGGCTCCCACACGCAATGAGTAAGCAAAGAGTATATGACACGTACATGTGCGAGGGCAGCGCCATCGATGACGAGCACGAAGCCGCCCGGCCGCCCACCGTTGTTATGGCCCACGAGCGAGGACATGCCGGACGTGACGCGGTGGAGCGGGTATCCGTTGGAGTCCCTGGGAAGCTCTTCAACCGCGACACCGTCGTCCTGCAGGATGCCGCTCCCTGGGAAGAACTCCTCGGCCGCGTTCAGCATCTGCGCGTACACCGGAATGGAGCCCTCACGCCCGCCGCGGATGATGATGATGTTGTCGTCGCGGCCGATGAGGTTCGTGCTGTGCCCAATCGCTGCGATTTAACCGAATGAGTGAGCGTCTTGCCAAACATGCAACGACCATCAAGTTTTAGGAAGGAGCGTACCGATTGCAGTCTCCAGCTTGTCCCCAGTGAGGACCCAGATCTTGATGTCGGCTTCCTTGAGATCGGCGATGGTCTCAGGCACACCATCCTGCAAGCGATCTTCGATGGCGGTCGCACCGAGCAAGCGGAGACCCTGCTCGATCTCGTCCGAGACGGCTTCGACCTTCTCCTCGCGCTCGTCCAAAGAGGTGCTTGCCACATAATACCGTTGCGCCCACGCCTCGTACTCGTGCTCTGCAAGTGTGTGCAAAAGTCAGCCCAACATATCTCCCCCAGCAGCGAATGACACGCACCGGAAACGACCTTGTAAGCCAGAGTGAGCGTCCTCAGCCCTTCGCTCGCAAACTCCGCCAAGTGGTCCTCCGTCGTGCGCATGAGCGCGTCCTGCCCGGGGCTCAGCCGCTCCATGATCACGTTGTCCGCGCCCTTGCACAGCACGTACACCTTCCCGTTGCGGTCGTCCTCGTCCTCGCCCTTGCCCGCGAGCTTCCGCACGATCACGCTCATCCGCTTCCGCGCGCTCGTGAAGTCGAGGATGTTCAGCAACTCGAACCTCTCGACGCCGTGTCCGAACGGCGTCTCGATCGTGAGGACTTCGCGGTCTCTGCCCTTGAACACAAACCCGACGTCGGCCGCGGACTGCACTAGCGCGGCCTCATCCGGGCTCTGCGCCTTGTATTGGATCGCGCCGGTGTGAGGGTCGACTGAGACAAGCGCGGTGTGGCATAGCGCAAGCACGGTCCAGAATCCATTAAGCATCCGCCCGTGTGCGTCCTCCGGTGTGCCGACGACCGCAGCCTGGGCCGCTGCGATGTCCGCGTCCAGCTGCGTGTCATGGAAGTGCGCGCGAACAATCTCCGCCTTGGCCACTATCGAGTTCGACCGCGCGTCCAGAGATGACACCATCGAAGACTTGGGCGAGGCCTTCAGGGGAGGCGAGACCGCGATGGTGTCGGTATCGGGGATGATAGCGGGGTAGACCGGCGGGTCCTGGGAGACGTCCTTGCTGTCACCATGGTAGGCGTGGCCCCCGATCGTACATTGCCGGAAGACCATAGAGTTCTGCGTGAGCGTGCCCGTCTTGTCCGAGAAGATGTACTCGATCTGCCCGAGGTCGTCCGACAGGTTCCAACTCCGCGCGAGCGTTGGCTGGTCCGCCTTCTCGTAGTACATCTCTCGGTCGAAGTAAATGAAAAGAGCCTGGCACGTGCGAACGACCTCGATGGAGATGTAGAGTGAGATGGGGATGATGTTCTGGAAGGTAATGAGTGCGAAGACCGCCGTGATGAGCCCGTTAATCTTCGGGTTGTCGTCACTCAGTTTATCCCCGTACAACCACGGCGCGCCAAGCGGGTAATTGCGCTGCTCCAGCACGGAATCGACAATGCCGCACACGATGGCCATGACAGCGAGAATGATGAGATTAATGAACCTGCGCGTGGTACGACGGTGAGCGTGAACGGATGACAATAACGATGCATGAAAACATACACTTGAGGGTTCATTTGCCGTTCCACTAGACTGCGCTTACTCGGCGTCGCGCCAGAGTTAAGCACGATCTTCGTATCCGTCCCCGTGAAGAGGACCACGCCAATCACCCATCGGGTATTCCGGAGGACCGTCCCACGCAGAAGAATCATGCTTGTGTCGACCGCGTGCTTCTTCCCGTCCGAGGGGACGACCGCAGCGTTCAGCTTGTACAGGTTGGTGTCCGGGCGGTCACACTCGACGTGGAATGCATTCTGCTTGGACGAGCACGCCCGCGCAGAGTCGAGGTACGTCAGTGGCGGGCACGCACTGCGGCTCTTGAGGTTCGTCTCCCCATCGAGGTTCTTCGTCTCCACGTACGCCACGTTCTCCGCTTCCGACGTCGAGCAGATCAAGATATCTGCCGGGAACGACTCGTTCTCCATGATCCGCACCACATCGCCCACCCGCACGTCCTCCCAGTTCCTCATCCTCCAATGCGGCCGCCGCGACCGCCCGTGGTGGTGGAAGATTGTCCCAATCTCCTCGACAGGCTCCCCGTCTTCGAGGTCCGTATCGCCCTCGACCGTGGCCGTCGGGATCGCCTCGAGCTCTGCGCCGTCCGTGTGAATGCTCTCCGGGCGCACGGCGTTCTCGGGGCTCTTCCGCTTCCTTGTCTTGGGCATGAGGCCGCGGACGAACGTCTTGGACTTGCTCGCCATGGCGTTCTCGTTTCTGAACTCGCCACCTGCCAAGACACGCACCTGCGAGTAGTTGACCGCCCGGTCCGACTGATGCCGCTTGACGTCCTCATAGCCGTCCTTGAGGGCGGTGATGGTGAGGACGATGAGGAGAGGGAGGATGACCAGACCCGGAGAGACGGTAGAAAAGATGGAGAAAAACTGGAGGATGGCGATGGTGAGGAAGAAAATGTTGGCTATACGGCGGAACTGCTCGAGGAGGTTGCGCGGGAGGAATGTAAGGATGGTGTATTTGGATGTGATGACCTGATTTGACGCGTAGACATGTTGTTTGAGGACCTTTCTGTGCTTCTTCTTGGGGTCGTAATAGTCGTCGGGAAGGGGCTGGTTGATGTAGACGGTGCGCGGAGGACCAGGTTCCCTGCGCCGGGAGAAGAAAGCCTCGACATTGAAGTCGGCGAGTTTGGCGTACCATGCACCGAGCTTGGAGGGCATGGTCGGGGGGAATGAAGACGACGAGGCGTCGGTTGAGCGGGTCGCACAGCGTGCGGGAGAGAGGGGTGGAGGGCCGAGGCAAGGCAGAGACTCGGGATTGCGAAGCTGACAGACGGGTCACAGACCTATAAGCCACCGTGTGTCATCATCATCCGCCGCATTCCCCGCTATTCCCCGTTCCGACCGGGCCCACAGGCTACAGCTGCGCCAACTGTCCGGCTGTCAAGGTTGGCCGGTGACCAATGGCTACGATGTCGGCCTACCTGGATGTCGCTACGAACGTCCACGAAGGGTCGCTTTTGCCGGGAATCCCGACGGACGGTGCGTTGTCGGCCGAGCCGAAGCGTCATCTGTGTCGCCTACGGCCGCAAGCGCCCTCCTCGGGGCGGAGATTCGGAGCGTCACCCACGACCACCGGACAGAAGCAGAGCCCAAAGCTGTAGGGAGGGCAAGGGAGGACGACAAGCGGGGATGGCGATGGGTGTTAACGTTGTGGATGGTGCTGGGCCTGCTGGCCGCTGGTGAGTTGGCAATTGCATCGGCTATATGCGCGCACAGACCTTGGACCTGAATGGACCGCGATCTGCCGTCCGATGTACTCTTCGAAGCGGTCGTCGCACTAAGCACTTTGCAGGACCTCCCACGGCAATAGCCTCGAATACGACCACGACGACTCCGGCTAGGCCATGAGAAGTCAATGCGACTCGGCCGCATGCCGGCAATCTTGAAAATAGTGAGGGCGCCAGTATGTTGAGATTGCAACTGTTGTAGGGTACGTATCCGACGACGGTTCGCTCGGAGTTGCATACATTCATGAATCCTACTCAACCGGCTCGTACTCCTCAGTAAGTAATCATTCAGATGAACCCTAATACTTGCGCCTGCTGACACTCCCCTCAGTTAGCACTTTATATGCACGTTGTTGTTTTAGTATGTGGTATGGTACGAAGCGGTATGCATAAAGAAGTTCTCGAAACCAAATGTACGCGGACCTGTCTTGTCGTCGAACTTGGAACTTTGACACAACAGGTGTTATAATAATCAGGAATGCTTTGACGCGAGTCGAAAAACTCGGTATGTTCAAGTCTTCCAAGCAACGCTTTCGCCGTCGGCCCAATTCCAAAGCCTAGACGCCTCCCGAACCTGCCCGAAGTAAGTAGCAGATGCGCCTGCCTGACATAGCAACCGGAGCCACCCAAATTGAGGTGGGGTGACGTCAACGGAATCTTAGGCCATCCATTTCGAGCAGGATCTGCCGGCGGCTAATAATCGGAAGGCTAATTCGGAAGATTGGTTGCAAGAAAATTCGAACGTATCGAAATCAAAAAGTCGCGTCAAGCACTTGTGAATCTACTGCAAGCGCTACCTGTTTTAGGGGATAGACAAGACTGTCTATAGATCTTACGGTATGGCGCAGCAGTCGAGTAAAAACTGCTTCGCATAGTCGAAACGTACTCGGTGAGTCGTCAGAAGTCAAACAGAGCGCCGGGCGCTGGTGACGGCAGGCGATCAGGCACAAACTATCACGTTCTTGTATGTGGTCCTCGTAGGGTCAAATATGCCGCCTCATCGAAAGGTTTGTACTGGTAAGCCCTGCAGACCGCCGTTAGTGAGGCAACATTCGCATTGAACGAAGCACAGTGATCGACTTACGCTGAACCATGTTTATCCGAGCTCCAGTACCACATCGGCCCTTCAACACTCCGAAGGCCTTGCAAAGCGAGTCCCGACGAATTTTTCCATCCTCTCCTCGGTATGAACAGGGCTCTTCGGACGGCGTTCATTCGTGTATATGGCCACCACAGCGACCTTGGATGGACGCTCGGTGACCTCAAGCAGAGTCGTCGGTCTTCCAACTGTGTCGTTGATGTCGATGATGTTTCTTGTTGTCCTACACCAAGCATCGCGAACCTCCTGAGTAGATCTACATGCTCCTGTCGATTGCCAGCACACTCGGTACCACGTCCCATCCATGGGCCGCACGAGCGGCTCGAGTGAGGGCATTCTGTGAGCATTCATTGATACCTGATATCAGCTGAAAGATGACCGCGGAAGGACTGTCGCTCACTAGGTACTCGTATATGAGAACGCTCATAGTAGTACATAGGAGGCTTAGCAGCCAACGATAATCCATTCTTCCAGTTTACATCCAATCCAGAGCGGCTACTTTACACAGGGCACCGTACACATTGCAACCTTATCTCTATGATTCTGAGAATGACCTTCGTAACATATCCGAGAGGAGGCCACCAGCGTTCGTTACTGGTTCAAGTATGGCCGGGCACTGTAAGGAAAAGTTAGGAGGGCTGACGCGGATAGTTTCGCAATTGATTGTAGAAGGCTCACCGGGTACGGCGAGAGACTCCGGGGTAGTACGGGGTAGAAGCCGGCCCTTGGGCGACGTCACTGGGTTGCGGCTGGGGAGGGGCCCGGGTGATGGGATCACGATCACAGCCAACAAATGACGAACACGACAATGAGCAACTGTATCAGAACCTACAAAACTCATACGCACTTAGTGAGCTCGCAATCATTGTAAAGGAATTGTTGAATCTCGTTTCCTAAAAACAGCATGCTGACGAACGCCTGCACATGGATTTGGTCAGCGTCAGTACCACTAGCAGGTGAATGCACTGCCCGCTCCTCGATCCAAGTCTCCCACTGCGTAGTATAAGGAACCGGATTCCCCGTGTCCTAAGGGGAGCACTTGGGTGAGGGTGTTGTGTAACATCAGACTTACCCCTTGAGAACCTTCGACAAAGCGGACTGCACTCCCGACGTAGGCCACATTGTTCACGATAATTCTGAAGCGATTGCTCTGGTAGAATTAGAAACAGTTGGTCAGACGATCCGCTTTGAAGTTGTAGAGAATAGCAGCAGCATGTACGCACAACTGGACCAAGTCTCCCCTTCCAGAACTGCGCAGGCTGCTGCTGCTGCTGCTGCTGGGAGTTCCCGTATGCGGTGTGTTGTGAACTTGATGTATTGGCTTGCATTGTAGCCGACTAGTTGGTATGCGGTAAGAGCCCTAAGTACGATACAGAGAGAGGAATATCGAGTCCGAAGCAGGAGGGGCTTGCGTTGAGTGCTTATATGCTTCCTAGGGGATACACCATCAGTGATTCACAGACAACAGAAATTTGCATAAGTTGAACCTCAAGGGTTTACACCGGGACGGCTCCCCGCGTCGTAAACTTGATGTTGTCTCTTGAACCCAGTAGAACATAATTGGGAGTGTGCTTGGTGCCGCTGATTCGCCACCCAACAAGAAGGCTGTAAGTCCTACAGTCCGCTGGCTAGGCTCAGTGAGACGGACCATTTTCTGACCTGGACAGTGCGTACCTGCAAACCAAATACACAGATTTAGGCATAACGGAAAGTCATCTCTGTCGTTGACTCATGCCTTCAATATGATAACAGTTAGTTCTACAGAAGGAATTCGGAGTCGCAAATGCCAATCAAAATAATCCGGAGATCAGAAGCCTCGAAGTTGCAAGCTGCGCGCGGTTCGGGGGATGACATTACGGACCCGCTCTGTCACCCACTGGCAGGCTCGGCTAATAATGAATCTGAGGCAAAAATTCTATACAGTACACGAACAGCGGAAAAAGCTTAAATCTCTATGAACTTTACCGGAGCCCATTCCGGCTCACAGATGAGGTTTACGGGTGGGATGGCACCGATAGCGTCAAGGAGAGCTTTCATCGCCTCGTACGCAGTCGGTCGTGTAGCAGGATTAGGGTCGGTCATCGATGCCAATACCGCATCGATCTCCGGTACAGTGCTCTAAAGTAAGGATTGATACACGGATCGCGTCAGTCGTATGAACGTGACGTTGAAGGCGGAGGTACCTTGAAGTCGTCGAGACTTGTCCCCAGCTGCCAGACGTCTAGCTTGAATGGGTCGTAAGGCTCGCCTGAAAGCACTTCTGGGGGCATAGCACGTTCGCTACCACCTGGAAGTGAACCTCCAGACGGTCGTCCGACGCATACGCGTTCCTCTGGAGGCATGTCGGAAGGATTGAACCTAACGGCGAGCTCGAAGTCGTTCATATACACACGAGGGCGAGATGAAGGCGCGTCGTAGTCAATGCGGAGCGACTCGGGTATCCACTGAATAAGAAAGTTATCCCTGAATGCATCCTGATGGCAGGCTAGTCAGAAGACGAAGAGTTGAGCGTGTAGAGCTGCTTACTCTGTGCGCAATGCCATGGTGATGCAAAAAGACGAGACCCTGCGACCAAAGGTTAATCGCTTCCTGGATAACATGCACCTGCCAGCCAAAGCCGTACCTCCAAACACTGTGCGAGCATGTCCACAACATCGCCAACGGATGACTCGGACCAGGCGATGTTCATCATCGAACATGCATGTCCGACCTTGGGGAATACGCCAAACGTGATGTCCTCGAGGTGCACTAAGTCCAACAATGGCAACATGTGGTTCGCACTTATCAGGCTTAACGGGCCCCTGGCAAAGGACTCGAGCAGGTCTACATGCTCTCTTCCTTCGTCTCCAATCGCCAGCACCCTTAAAACCACGTCCCATCCATTGGACGCCCGAGCGGCTCGGGTGAGTGGATTCTATGGGTTCGAGCGTCCGTCAATTTTCATCGAATGATTTACCATTATAAGGGGGGGACCACTTACTTGATACTCGTATGTGAGGATGCCCAAGATGCTCAGGTCGTCCCTCGATTCGTCAAAGGCGCGAAACGGGTGAGCGTACATGTAGCCGTTCGGCACGATGCCTTCATCTGACGCAGACGTCACGAACAAGTGGTCATGCACCCACGGGGTGTAACCATGCTCTGCTAAGAAAGGGCCGAGCGCTGTCCAGATTGCTTCTGCCGGTCCCTGATCCCCATACATGTCGCAGGGGTTTCTCCACGTATTCAGGTCTGCTGGAAGCTGAGAAGGGGGCCGTCAGTCCTATGCATAATATGCAGCGATATTGTAGCGGAGAGATACCTGTTTCCGCAGTACAGAGGGGTCGAACGGTGCGGGTGGTCCAATAGGTGACTCAGCTTTCGCTGCAAAGTCGGGCTCCGTGCTGAGCATTATGTAATATACGAGTTGGATACCTGAACAAGCACACCGATGCACTGAGCGGGGGAGAGTGCTTGCGAGAAGGTTGCGGAGGAAGAAACAAGGTGAATGTCAACCGTGAGATCCTCGCACTTCTCCCATCAGGAACAGACGCCCATGTCCTTGGCACTTCTTCTAGGCTCTTTCGTCGGGCTGATACCAGGTTGATATTTACAAAGCGCGGAAAGTGTGATTAGGCTTGATCGGATGCGGATAGATATCGATGGCACCGAACGTAGGCACTCGTGAGTCGCTTCCAGGATTGTAATTACATACTACCTCCTCCAGGTCCGTGGGCCGGAACTAGTTTCAAGACTTTAAGTAGCGCATGGGTGCTCATGCTGAACGTCCATCCGACATCGAGCGTAGGATCTTTGAAGACGCAAGTGGTCGGCCGTCGTTGCCGCCACTGCAGCGAGGTCTCCCTCCGAGTCGAACATGCGCTGTGGGCGCCTTCCGGTCAGTCCATTCTGATAAGTACACTCATCGGCATTTCCTCTAGCTGCCTCGAGGCCCAGCACATCCCTTGTTCGGTCGTCCTTGACGATGGTGATCTACCAGCAACCACCGCCATGTCCATATCTAGAATTTCAATATTTATGACCGTAAAAACAAGTATGTCTTCCGCTGGCATGACCGCTACAGCATCAGGTACCACTGCCGCACAACCGCCGCCGCTGACAGCACAAACTCATGGACGGGTTCAACGGGTGATTTTACGGATGATGTGGACTCGCTGGCTATGGGACCAACATTACTTCCTCCACAGCCGATACGTTGCCATTGGGCATGACAACCGCCGCCGTTTCGAGTACCCCTCAAATGCCCAGGTGGCGCTCACTATCTTCAAGAGCAGGAGGCTCCCAACCAAGCAGACGGAGGGCGGCAGCTCAGCCGCAAGAGCCCAGGAACAGCCCTCCGCCACCTCACTTGGGCGGACTTCTGTAGTCCTTCCATGCCAGGTTGTCCGGAGACGCACATGGCTCCATACATGATGGCAAGCAATCCCGAATGTGTGCCTGTGCGGGATCGAATTCTCCTTGGATCGGAACATGACGTAATGTGCACTCACCGCAACCGCAACGTCCGACTCATGTGCGCCCTTGACAAACGTCGTTTCTGCCGGACACGGTCCTCGGGATCACATTCAGCTTCTCAGAGGGACTTGAGAAGCTGCGGGAGATACCGCGATGGTCGGTCTCGCGTCGGAATCGTACGGGAGGCGTGGCTGTCATGAGAATTCGGACACGATAGAACACGTCCTCGGGGCTCCTGATGGCGTCCGTGGGATGGGTGACGTGAGGTTAGATGAGGTCGAGGGAAGACGACGTCAAGCCGTGGGTTGACGATTGCACGGGTGTACTTACTGCGACTGCAGCCGGAAATCCTGACGGATCAGTACTTGGGCCTGGACGGTTGCTTGCAAGAATTTGAAGCGGCCCATGTGTTCCTTCTTCGCTCTATTCGTGCGAGCCCTTGTAAACCCGACACGACTGCGGTGCGGTAGACCATCGCGAGCGACGATTTCACTTGGACCTGGTAACGTCGCACGAAATGGGGCGAATTTGGTATGCTGAGTGCGATGTGAATGTTCGACCGCCACTCACCACCCGATCAAGTACGCGTCCGTGCATCAGACGGTAGACCGCACCACACTAGAAGCATAAGCAATTAGCATCGAAGGCAGCTGGGGCGTATATGTAAATACTCCAGAGATAATCTAGTTGTGACCGTCGATGAAAATGGGACGAAGTAATACTGTCGGCGTACTGGCGAACTACCTGCGTGAAGACATCTGCCTGAAATGAAGTGTCAGCAGCTACAAAGCCGCAGCTGTAACTCGTTCAACTTATGGAGCTGTAGGTCGTGTTTTTAATAGACTTCTAGTTGATGCCGCGTCTTGTGCAGCGTTCCGGGTTGTCTGTGGGATATGCGTAAACGACCGACATAATATATACTTTTACGAGCCGAACTCACCCATGACGCGAACTGTTCAGACTACTAGAACGGCTTTTGCGATTACGACCTGAAAGCGCTCATACAGTCAACGATCAAAGGAACGAACCATTTGGCCATATGCACTCATATAGACGGCGGTAGGTCACCTAGAACACAGTTTGCGTCCTCAAGTGTCAAGGGATAAGCAGGACTTTGTGTATTGCGCTTGAGGAGCTGGGCGCGGGGCGACACAGGCATTGATACTACACTGACCTTCAAGTTCAAGGATAT
This sequence comes from Ganoderma resinaceum, assembly GCA_964023155.1. NCBI lineage: Eukaryota > Fungi > Basidiomycota > Agaricomycetes > Polyporales > Polyporaceae > Ganoderma > Ganoderma resinaceum. The sequence continues at coordinate 3,739,551 of OZ026794.1, forward strand.
TGCAGCATGTCTTCCTGAACACTACGGCCGTTTGAAGCTTGTCACAAACAGGAACGTTGAGGGAAGAAGATGCGGGATGATTAAGGGCGGGATATTGGGAGTCGGCGTCGAGAAGGTCGGCGATGGCTGTCGCACGCGCCAGTGGGGGATTGAGAGTCGGAGGCGGCCCAGGACTCAGCGGGAAGGGAAGGAGCAGGGAATGTGAGCGACTAGCTAGGCGAGGCAGCCCTTGGAGTAAGGACACTGATGGAAGAGCCGGGGAGCAGCCAGAACTGTGGGTATATGCGGCGCACAAGGAGTGAGGCATTAGAGTCGTAGTGATGGTCGCAAAAATGGAGAGGACGAGACGCCGGCATTGTACTTAGCACCCACGTGACCGTGTTGTTCACTGGCAACCTCCAAGTTGATGGTATGCGCTTACCCCTCACACTCACAGTTCACCCGCGACTTCTTCTGCTTCACTATGTCTTCTATTGCCTCTCAGATGCAAGAGCTCTCCGTAAGCCCTGTTTTAATGCGCAATGCCCCGCTCAGACAAGCCAATCCAGCCCGATGAGCCCCAAGTCGCGTCCACCACCGTTGCGCCACAGCCAGCTGGCGCGCCGCCTCCACGCAGGTCTTACCGCCGACGCAACACCAATCCCGCTCAAGTCAATCCTAGACCGTTACCAACACCCCAAGAATGTCGCACGGCCAGGAAACGTTGCATGTACTACGGCTTCTACGCCGGCGAGCTCGCCATCCAGAAGATGCTCATCAACTGCTTCCCCGAAGAACTCGAAGGGCGGGACCCCAGTGAAATGAACCTGTTTCTTGCTGCCATCGAGTTCATTCGTGATATTACCAATCGTGCTGACATTCGTATACACGTCGCATACGTGGCGCAGCGGAACAAGGACGCGATCCCTTCCATTGGTGTCGAAATCGGCGAACCCACTTTCATCCTCGGTCTGTTTCCACTGGAAAAGGAGGCGTACATGAATAGGATCACTCAGGAGAACGTCGATATGCTGGCGGAGTTCCTCGGGACCAAGCCGTCGTGGTGGGAGATCGCACAATTCTCCGACCTTTGAGGTATGTGCTTTGCCAGGCGGGAATATTCTCCTATGGATGCTGACGGCCGTAACGAATGCGCCAGACATCGTTAGCATATTCTGCGTTGAAATTATCCGTCCCGAATTATCTTCGGTACCCCTGCATTGTCTCCTCATCGCCATTGTTTGCAATGTCGCATATACTCGGCCAGCTGTTCTAGATCTTTTCTTGAACTCAGGACTGTGTACATCACAAATCTGTTCCGCGCCACCGTCTACCGAAAAGCGGGCCGCTCAGTGAGCTTGTGTATCAATTTGAGCCCGAGATTGGACGTGCGTGAAGGACAGTCTCTCTCACCGTCTCGCGGTGCGGTTCCCATCTCCGAACTTATCACTGGCCTCAGTGCAGCTTGCAAGCCGACATGGTCATGGCTCTAGTGCGCTTCACGAATTGTTGCTTCGCCCGCTCAATGCTAGTTTGTGGGTTCCTTTCAAGGCGATCGAGATCTGCGGCCGCGCGGGCCGGAGCCTAATGTAGTAAAGAATCCCTCGACGCGGTTCGAACTCTAAGTAGCACTTGAATTGGAGTGACTCTCTTCTCGCACCCTCATCATCTTCAGCCATGACGAGAACACGCCAAGGGCCAGGTGCTGCGGCATTCGGCAAGTCGTACGTGATACCTAACGCAGTCTTCGAGGACATCAGCGACTCCTCGACGTGGGTGGCCGTCATCAACCACTTGACCGACCTTCTGAAAATACCCGGTGAGTCGGCTCGCCGTATGTTACTGTACTACATGGCTAATCGCTCACCATCGGCTTGACAGATCTCTCGACAAGACACGGTCTGAAGAAGGTCCATGCCCAGTTCAGCGAGATCTACAGGAAACTCGATGACGCCTACACCTCCGCCCAGGCAAATGGCAACGAGAAGGTCATGGGTGGTGTCGTCGGTATCATGGCGAAAATGTGCGCAGACGCACTTCTCAGGGACAAGTTGTTCGACAAAGGCTGGTATACATTACAGTTTCTGAAGGAGCACTGATAGATGTGACCTGGACCAGGCCTCCTGGCAAAAGTGATGCCGCTCCTGGAGTTCGAGTCGACGCTCCATCTGGCACTCAATGCACTCTCAATGGTCACCCACCACGGCGGACTCGAAGCACGGCAGGCCATCGCTCGGCGGAACAAGGCCCTCATAAAGGCCATCCACGACCACCCGGACGATCCTAAGGTCGCCGAGCTCGCCATCGTCACCATAGACCACGCAACAGAGGCCTTCGTCGCGTCCGAAGACAGACCCCGCCCCGCCGACCTGAGGGACATCGAGATCTCATCCGTCTTACAGACCACAGTCGACGTCTTCCGGCGTCCAAACATCTCGCACGAGCTCTTCACGCACGGGCTCGGCCTCCTCTGCGCCGCGACGCAGCACTGCCCCAACGAGTGCCGCGCCGTCCCCGGTCTGACGACCCTCCTCGCCGCCTTCCTGCGCTCCACCAACATCACCATGCGCGCCATCGCGATGGGCGGGCTCCTCCGCCTGCCCATATCCACATGCGAGCCCGAGGCGCAGCACTTCGACCCGGCGCGCATGATGGCCGCCGTCGCGCGCGGGCCCCCGGACCACCTCCTCGACGTGCTCTACGACTACGGCATCCAGCGCAGCGAGGCGTTCGTCAGCACTGCCGTCTCCGCGGACTACCAGAAGGCGATGGTGCAAGTCACGCAGGACCGCGACCTGTGCGCGCTCGGGCGCAAGCTCGCGGACGTCATCCTCCGCACCGAGTTCTCCGTCTCCGAGGGCGGCTTCCAGTCCGCGGACGGGCAGCGCATGCCGGGCCTGCCCGGGCTGCCGTTCACCAGCTGGACGGACGCGCTCCCCGCGTGCGCGCAGGCGCTCCGCGCGCAGGGGGGCGCGAGCACGGCGGACCTCGACGCGGCGGACGTCGTCGAGCTCAAGTTCCTGAACATGCGGCAGCGCCTGCCCGAGGCGCTCGCGCGCGCGCAGGCAGCGGTGCGGCGCAACCCGCGGCTCGCGTACGCGTACTACATCGAGAGCATGGGCGCGGACGCGGAGCGCGGGCTGCGCGCGGTGAAGAAGGGCCTGCGGTGCGCGGGGCTCACCCCCTTCCTCCGCTGCCAGATGCTGTGGCGCGCGACGTGGCACGCGGGGCAGAAGGGATTGAGGATATTGCAGGAGGCGCGGGACGAGGATGCGCAGGCGCGGGCGGAGGGCGCGGCGTTCCTCGTGTCCGCGTGGGAGGACGCGAAGGCGTACGTCGCGGAGGCGCCGCCGGACACGAGGCATATGCTCGGGATGGTTGGGTGGTATGTGTTGCTTACGGTCGTCGTGCGCGGGCCGGAGCTGAGCGAGGACCTGCGGGAGCTCGAGGTGCGTGCTTAGCGGTGGGTTGGCACCGGTCCTGTGCGCGCGTCGCTCGAGGTGGTTCTGGACTGACCCCGCGTCCTTGTGTCGTTCTTCTAGCCGGAGCGCAGAAAGATCAAACTTGCAACCGACTTCATGCGGTGGATGGGGTACCCCATCAAGAGGACGCAGATGAACCTGACCCGGGAGCTGGTCCTGGAGCTCTACACGCCGGGCGCGAGAGAGTGGGGCGCGCTCGTGAAGCGCTTCGACGAGCAGGACAGGTTCGTCGAGGACGAGACGCCCCCGTCGGCGGCCGAGGCGGATGACGAGCTCGCGACGTGGCTCGAGAATATCGACCTGGATGATGGCCACGACCACACGCACGATCACGCCCACCACGCGCATGGCCATGGACACGGGAGCCGGCGGGGCCCAGGAAACGCTCCGTCGAGTGCAGAGAGGGGGACGCGCGGGTACGAGCTCTATCGGTGCTCGTGGTGCGGGAACCCGAGCGCGGCGTTGCGGAAGTGCGGCGGGTGCGCCAAGACGAGGTGCGTCTGTGTATATCCGTCTTCTGTCAGTGTCAGTGTGGCAGGCCAGGGTCCTGACGAAATGATCGCACCTGCTCCGGCCCCGGGGCGGGGGTCTTCTATCCAGATACTGCGACTCGGGGTGCCAGAAGCTGCACTGGGCCGAACACAAGGCCGACTGCGGGGGGAAGAAGAAGTGAATTCGATGCAGGGAGTCAGCGTTCCGGGTGGCTGGATACCCTCCCTGCGGGTGGTCGGGGAGATGATATCATGCCACCCTGCCACATCGTACTTGTTTTAGAGCGTTTATACCGTGCGTGCTTCTCTTCTGAGCTTCCATGCGATTCGTGTATCAGTGCGTGCGCCTATGTAAATTACTTTCTATTCGTGCTCCCTGCAGGGTTTGCATGTTATGATCAGGTTCGGAAGAAGCAAGAACTCCTGTGCGTTATGGCGACGAGGCTCTGTGGAGCGAGAAGCGTACTCATCTGTTTCTACAGTATGTATGTGGCGTTACTCCCCGGTGGGCCCAGATGGTGGAAGGACTTAAGATAATTCCTCGCTCCGAGTCGTTCGGACAGCAGTCCGCCGCCCGAAAACCGCTTCGGAAGAAACCGGCTTGAGGGTCAGCGAGACGCGTCCAGTCACGCGTGACTGTTCGCGTTTGATCATGAAGAAGTTCGGACATTCGCCCCGAGTCCAGGGCGGGTTCTCTCACTGATACACCCATCCGGTAATGTGGACCTTCGATTTTTTCGTCTCGCTATTTCTTCTGCGGATCGAGGCGGTCACCCACTCGAAAATTGTATCGGTTCTTCATCGCAGCTCGGGGACGCTAGCGGAGGCGTACTTGCTTGGTAAGTCGGTCTGCGCTGATCCTCCATATCATATCGACTAGTAGATGCTTTGACTAATCCGTCTGTCTCGGCTCGAGGAGTCACAATATACGTCTGCCTCATCTAGATCTGTACTCTAAATCCAGGAAGGTCGGGCAAGCTGCGCCCGATCGGCAGACGCGTTTGGTTCCGCCCGTCGGACGGGCGTTGTCGGTGCGATTGTCAACGCTGCTGACACGTCTAACCATTGCTCAGCCGCTGCAGATTAACCAACGGCCGAAGTTGCGAGCTAGATGGTACCAGACTAGTACCACAATGGTGCTGGTGCAATCTGCTGCAGTGAGTGAGTGATTGGATACCGTCAGTCATCCTAAGACGTGCTGTTCAGGACTCATGGGCTTCCACTTGAGCTGGAACTCACAGCGGCACCGAAAGGGTATGTGAGTCAATTGAGTCCTCCACCAGTCCATGCCATACTAACGCTTCCGATCACCTTCTGCAGCTGTAGCGTGTAAGTATACGTCACGAAACGTCCTCGCGACGCCGGCCGGGAATCGATACCAAGCAAGTTGAAGACGCCCGCGCGTCGTCTGAGCGCGAACACTCACTTTTACATAAGTTGGTTCCTAGTGCGCACTGGTTGTCAATGCGAGCCAAATTCCCGATCTGCATGCAGAGCTGGAGTCGTCGCGATCGTTTACTTAGACGATTGCGATGCGTGTCCCAGACTGGGATACGCGACCGCTGTTGCGGATGTCCGGTGGGTCGCGCGTGCGTGGAGACAGGGAAGGTTGCCAAATTACGGATACCGACATCAACGGACACCGCTACTGCAACCAATCCGCGGCTGGGACGAGCTCTTCACTACTCACGTACTCACGCACTGACGTGTCGCGCGGCGGGATTTTGAGATCTCACAAGGACGCATCTCGCGCGCTGTGCTGCTGTATGCGTACGTTTTACCTTGAGATCGCGTCTCGGATTCAGAACTCATACGCGTGCGCTCGCTACGCGGAGTCTGGGTATGTATGCATGCGAGGTCCGCCCTTCCATGGCGTCGCGGCCATCGACTGTCGCGTTCTCATATGGGTCCTGCCATATTCGGCCCATTTTTCCGCTCCGATATTCCAGCTCGTTTTGACGAAAGGGATGCGCCTCGCCATGCCAGATGTGGGACTCTTCACTCGCCATTGCGGTCGACGTTGCCAACGTTTCAAGCAGTGCATGTGCATGTATCAAGCACGCTCTAAGGGCGCGTTGAACATCCTGCAACCGTTCACCGCAGCGGTTGCCATACCCGGATATGTTCATGTACACACCGCCAGCGCTGCAGCCCGAGCGCACTGAACACTCTATCACCCGGCGCGGGCTGCAAGGGTCGTTCGCACATCGCCGTGCTGGTGCTGCCAGTGGTGCCTCGAGTCCGAGCGCGCCGCACCCGCCTCGCCCAACGCCAAGGCCTGGTCGGGCATGTGGAATTTGAACGTTTGGACGGGGTGACGTGCAACGTCTACCGTCGACGCTTCCATGCTTCCGTGTTTCGGCCGTCAACACCGCCGGACGCGCTAGAGTTGGCAAGTTGAGAACCGTGAAGGCGTTGCGACTATCATTTTCTGTGTCGCCAGACATGGAGATGGCATGGAGACGGTCAGGCCGCCAAGGGTCCTCACTGGTCCTGTCCAACAGCCCAAGACAGAGAGAGGGACGACATGGGTGCGTACCGGATCCGGACGTGCGCAACCTCCACGGTCAGGGCTCCCAGCCGACGAACAAAGTTGCACCAGACCCAAACGCGCGCGGGAGGACTGTTGGTCAACTTGAACGTCGACGCCGTCGATCTTGATCGTCCAGTGCCGTCCATCGCGATTCGTGGGGACTTGGGTTGGATTTGTTATCCCTGACTCTACAGTATGTTGGACACGCCGTGAGAAGGACGGCACTCTGGCAACACCGCGCGCGCGCCAGCGAACGACGAGTGACAGTGACCCTGCGAGAGTACAGAGCGGTTAACCGTCGGGATGCTCGCGGAGAAGCGCACCCCGGACAAGGGCGCCCACAACGCATCATGACGTAGAAATGGGCGCACCGTACTTACACGGTACGCGAGCCCGTTTCGACCGCAATCGCGAAGCCAGACGCGCACCGCCGTGTTTGAACTTGATGTCGAATAGCCACCAATACTCCCCTCGGGCTTGGGGCTTGGGGGTTCCGAGGAAGGACGGCCCGGTGGACTCCTCATGATGGCGCGACTCGGGCGCGCTCCGGGCTGGAAGGGATATTTGCTGAAGCCTGGCCGCGGTGATCCCAGCCTCCAGCTCGTCGCGCCAGGTGCAGCGGAGTCTTTCTCCTGGCTTGTTGGTCTATTTTATTAGACAGATGATCGGCCTCTTCTCGCAGTTTACAGGACTGCGAAGGTATGCGCATAAGTACAGGCTTTGATCTCGCCGTCCCCGCTCGGCGCGGATCCCGGGCCACCTTGATGCGAAGCAGCGAGGATGGGATTGGTTGAACGATATACACAGGCTGCGACGCGTCCTTGCAAGCGTTACCCAACACCAGGAATACGACTCGCTCGGGTGGAAGGGGGGCCGACTCGGAACGTGCCTCGCCAAGTCCCCTCGTTGACGCAGATGCGTGGCAGGCTGGTACTGCCCATCTGCCGTTCTATGGTCGACATCGCGGACGAGACGGAATGATGACGAGTGGAAGACATACCTACCATCCCAACCCAAACCCGTCGAGCCCGAGCGTTCCAGGATCTGCGACGCGCTTCAGTGTGAGGGGAAGGGAGACACCTGGCAGGGAGTGTGACGGGACGAGTATCTCAAGATCGTGATCCATAGGGAGAGCAGTATCACCTCAATCGCGCCAGCTTCCAGGAGCCTGGGAGGCCGATTCGTACGGGGAGGGGGGCAGCTTGACCCGAACTACTCCATGTCCTGACAAGCGTAAATACTGCACAATCAATTAGTGCATGGCAGAGAACGCACCGAAGCCGCGGCGCAAGTACGCTGGAAACGTCGGCCTGGTTCTATTCGGGGCCGCAGGACGATGAGACGCGCTTCTGTCCTTGTGACAATCAGCTGGCCATCGTGCGCTCTTCGCTAACGTTTCTCCGTCAAGTACGCATGCCGCGGGTAGAATGCAGCCGGCAGGGAGGGTGAAGAAGTGCCACACTTTGTGCTGTGGCGAGAAGGTGGAGTATGGAAGGCAGAGAGGCCTAGACCTCGTGAACGGCTCAAGAGTGATGATGTCAAGACTCGAAGGGCGTGCAGGCCAGCAAGCGAGTGTGGGCACCAGTAATGCGGGGAGGACAATACAATCACCACCTCGCCCCCACCCCCATACCTGTCCGGATAGTATGAGTCTGACATACGGCTCATGTGGGGTCAATCGCAAGCCTCCATGCGAGGCGCGCTGAGACGACACGGACGTGCTTCCATTGTCCTTTTCGAATTCGAAGCACCCGTCGACGCGCCGGCGCGTCACCAGTGCGGTGGGGCGCGTAGGCTCAGGGACACTGAATATGACATTGTATTGTTAAAAATTAGCGAGCCCGAGAAGCGACACTAAGGATACGCACCCACCATGGAGGTACGGCGGACGCAACATGAACGAGCGCGCGGCCGATCCAGGGCGGACGGCGGATGCAAGTGCTGGATGGTGAACTGTCCTGTCGGCAGGGAGTGCCACTGCCGGCCATGGCGCCAGTGGCACTCCGGACGAGGCGAGGGCTCGCTCCATCGCCTACTTACTGTACAAAGCAGTCAGCCTGCCTTTTGCGCATGCGCATGCACGCGAGTGGCGTACTGCATGCGCGTCATAAGCAACTCACCACTGGCAGGAGCGTCGGGTGCAGGAGTGGCGACCGGCTGAAGACGGTGGTGGGCGGCGAGCGCGGAAAGGCCGGGGTCGGGTGCTCGGGCGGAGCGTCGGACGCCTGACAAGAGCCGGCTTGCGTCATACCCCATAATAACACTGTGGCCACGTTGGCGCCGGCGGTGTTCTCGAGTGCTGCACCATGATCACCGTGACTTCGGACTCGGAGTCCCTGCAGGGCGCATTGCGTATGTGCCGGCAGCGTCGTGGTGTCAGTTGTACTTGTCCCAATTTCAGTGCCTGCGCAGGAGGAAACCAACGTGTCATACGAGACGAGACGAGGCTCGGGGCCACTGATGGGAACTTGCCTATGACGATATGACGAGGCAGTCCCGCGCGAGCCGAAAGCCTCCGCACCTCCCCGCAGCGCGCACGCTCTGTTCGGAGCTCGGGTATGATATGTGTGCGTGCGTGCAGTGTACAGTACTGTGCACTGACTCATTCGCAAGTACGAGTACGAGTGCATTGCTTCCAGTGCTCCGTGCGGCGCGCAGCGGCGACGATAGCTGACGATAATGACCAACGCCGCCTCGCAAATCCCATATCGTGACTCGCAGACCTGCAAATCACGAGCCCGACTCTGCTGGTCACGCTCGCGATCCCGCTGCCGCAGCGCCGTCGCTGTCAGACTCACCAGTGACCAGCCGAGTCGCCAAACCATGGCCAGCCATTCCGAATCCGAATCGCACCCCAGGGCCCAAAGTCCCCAGTCCCAAGTCACACTGCCAGTGTAATAAGTAAGCAGCCAGCCCGAGGTCGAGCCGCCGCGCGACTCGGACGTGTCGCAATCGCACCCTGTCAGTGTAACTGTGTAAGTACAGTGCCACCTACGAATGGGATCATTGCGCACGCACGCACGCACGCACGGGCGCACTCGGACCCGGACCCGCGCCCGATCGCTCTCTCGAGCATTCATATTCGTAAGTCACGAAGGCATTCCGCACCCGAGTCCGAATTCCACGCGCCGTGGCCGCGCCCTGCGTCCATGTCCACCCTCTGCACCCGCCGCCCGAATGATTCAGACCGCGCACTGTGCACAGCCAGACACTCGGGGGGCCCAGGCCGCAAACCTGCTAATCCCAGTAAGGACCTACTTACCTGAAGACTGAGAAAGACCTGGAGCCCCTGTGGCCCAGAACGCTAGCGCTGCCGGTCGCGACGTCCATGGTCCTGTCGTTTGGGATCGTTGAGCGTTACGTTAAGCGTGGCCAACCAGGGGAGAGGCCAACCAGGGGAGAGGCCAACCACAGGAAGAGGATGGCCCGGTCTAGACCGCGCAGGCCTCCCAGGGCCCAGCCCCATGTCTTTGGCGGTCCCCACCCCCCGCGACCGCGAGCTTGGCAGCGAATGGGAGATCAAATCGTGCAGAGCGATAAGTCGAGCTAAGAGGACGCACCTTTATGAAGGCCTGGGCCGAGAGCGTCGACCGAGAACACACGTCAGGTCTCGGGCTTCAGGTCGCAGGACTTGGCGCACTAGCTATACTTACCCAAAAGTCGTAATCTACTGTGCTTACCTCCGCGCGGGGCAGAGTCGAGGCCCCGGGACGCGTCGATTGTCGATCACGCAAATGGCACACGCGTGTGATTATTCCAATGTTTAACGGGTTTCGTCGTTTCGATTGGATGCGCATGCGCAGAGACTCGGGGCTGGGGCGCGTGCGCGCGTGCTACGTACTCGTACAGGGTTCTATATGCAGCGTGATATGTATGTATGTATGATGTATGATGCGTCCGCGCGGACGATGGAATGGAGAGGGGCATGCATGCAGAGGCAAACACAGACACAGAGACATACGATACAGAGAGCTGGAGCGGCCGTTCGACTGGCGCAGGGGGGCGATTAATGCGAGCGAGCACCGGAGGGGTCGGACGGCTGCTGGCGTGGGTAAAAAATATCTTGGGGGGTAGCGAGAGATAGGAGAGACGGGACGAGGAGATGGGGCGATAGGAAACCGGAAACAGAGCAGGCGAAGAGCGAGTGTGGGCAGGCCTAGGGGCGGGCGGGATTACGGCCGGGGGCGGCTATAGGGTCGTCGTCGTGCGAGGCAAAGGATCGGAATGAAGAATAAGTTACGCCGGTCGCGCGATTGATTTCATTGCGTGTGGAGAGGTGGCGAGGCGAAAATGGGAACGTTTGTACAGCGAAGGGCGAAAGGGGGCGCACGCGCGTTATGCGCGGACCGGGAGCGACATTGCGGGCGCCAGCGGATGATGGTACGCCGGCGCGGCGTGTGTCGGTATTGGTGGGTGTGAGTGGAAGTGAGGAAGAGGGAAAGAGCGGATGATCGTCGATAAGGCCGACTTGCGGTGGTGTGGACTGTGGTGATGGTGCGACGCGGCTTCGTGTACGCGCGCGGAAGGATGTACAGAGAAGTCGGGTGTTGCGGTCTTCGCGGGGAAGGGCATGGAGACCGTCGGCGCGGCGACGGGTTCTGGTGTGCGAGGGAGGGATAGGGACTCGAACGAAGACTCGGAGTCAACGTCCATGTCGCTGGAGTCGGAGGACCAGCGGGAGTTGAGGGGCGAACTCGCGCGCCGCGTGTGGCGGTGATGGGGAAGGCGGGCGTGCGCGTGGTGGGGTGCGGAGCGCGCGAGAAGCGCATCGTGGTGGGCGAGGAGATCGGACTCGGAGACGGAGAGCTCGAAGTCGAGAACATCGAGGAACTCACGCTCGATGCGGCCGATGTCCCGCTTGCCGAAGACTCCTGTGCAGAGCGCCCAGTGGACGTTCTTGAGGGTGGAGTCGTTGAGGTACTATTGGTGGAGGTCAGCATGAGAATGAAGATGACGTAGGTAGGAGGGAACGTACCTTATTTGCAAGGATGAGTGCACCGAGGAAGACGCGCTCGTTGGCCCACTGCTCGAGCGCGATCTGAATGTGGGGTTTTGCCCTGTCGATGTAGACGAGGGTCACGAGAATGGCAGGGACCTTGACCTCTGCCTTCTGGATGACATCGCCGACGAACTTCAGGAACTTGGATTGTTCTGAGTGCCGAGAAACTGAGCGGCCGCGAGAGGATGATGAGGGGCGGCCCAATGCGTAGTCGACAGTCTCAACGACAGTGTCGACGAGATGTTCTGGTAGGAGCGTTGAATAGATCAGCTACCTGATTAGGAGATGTATGATACAGTGTACTCACCAATGAGGGTACGACCCATCTCAATGTCAATGAGCTCCATGAGGGCAGGGGAGTGGAGGGAAGGGTCGACGAGACTTGCTGGGTGTAGTGGAGAGCCGACCATTGGTGCAAGCGTTGCTAGGGAAGGGGAAGGGACTTGGGCTGCGGAGACCTGACTGAGGGGCGGCGGGATGGGGAGGGGACAGCCATGGGGGGTGTACTTATAAAACTGCGGTGAGGGGAGGAGGAGAGGACGGACGAGTGGGGGAGGAGATCTGAGATCTAGATTGGAATGAATGGCCGACGACAATGGACAGGCCGAGCGCCCGAGAGCCGCCAGACGCGAGACGCCGGAGCTGGCAGGGGCGGTGAGGGATGCGCAGACAGGCGCAGACGTGTCGGCTGCTTGACCGCCCAACCGGGTTGACTCACCGCTCCGTCCGACCCGTAAGCACTCCGATGCCATCCGTAAGCGAGCACCTCTCGCGTCTGCACACAGATCCCCACCAGATCTCATTTCGCCCCCTCGCTCGTTCCCACGCCCCCCTCCCTGCCTCCCGTCCGATGCTCGCTATCCGAGCCGCTCATCAATCCCCGCTCGGCCATCCTCCTAACCTGCTCTCGGCCTGCTGATTCGCACTCGACACCGTCAACACGAACTGAGCTAAGAAGCACAATCTATCCGCCACTCTGACCTGCATCTAGCCTGTATCCAGGCCCGAGGCCTGCACAATCCCAGAAAGCATCCTCCTGTCCACGTCCAGGCCGGAAGTGATTTCCTTCTCTTTCTAGACCGCCATCCGGTCGAGGCGCCCCCCTCTCCTCCTGAAGACCAGACCGCCTGACCCTCGAGCCGGGCGAGATAGCGCGGCGCTACGGGCACACCTACGAATAGCTGCCACCACCACCCACTCCTGCTCGTTTCCGGACCTCTGCGCAAATTCTGAGAACTCTTCTCAGCCCCGTCGGCATCGCACACGGGCCCTGGTGGCCATCGCCCATCCCGAATACGCATTTCCGCATGCGTGTCCCCGCTCGCACAGATCGTCACGCTGGCTTCCGTTCATCTCCCTTCCCGCTGCCTCTCTCCGCATCCGGAATACATGCAATGATGATAGGCCTAGGCATCGCGCCCGCCCAGGCATGGCAGGCGTGCGCCCGCGCCTTGCCCTACTCTCCCATGTATCTGGCACCTAATAATGTTGGCAGATCCCCCGTCGATAACGCATTAACGCAGAACCCTTGCGCTGCGTCGGCGCCCCCACCCCCTGCTTGCTTCCCAGCAGCCTACCCGGAGGATATCCCCGCACTCGCAGCGCGCGCATATTGCGTGCATTTCCCTTTTTCGTCACACCTGCTTGCTAGCATCCGGCGTTTCCATCCGCCTGCGATAAATGCGATAAATGCCACGTCCCTAACTCCTTCGCTGTGTCTGAATCGCACGTGCAGACGCCTGCCCGATGCTGAGCGCCGAGCGCTGATATTAGCAGTCAGTGTTCGCAACCCTGCACACAACTCAGGATGCTGCATAGTCAGTCCGACTCGGGTGGAGATGCATTGCTCGTGCAGCGACCGCGCGCGGCGCCGCGGCCGACGTACTTGGCTAGCCTCGGGCTAACCGCCGTCAGCCTCGCTATCCGGCGCGAGGGTGTCCGTGACGACGCGCGCAAGCGGCAGGGGCTCGGCACCACTGCCAGGAGACGCGTCAGTCCACACACACGTCGCAGGCTGCAGCGGGGGGGGGGCTTGGCGCCTTGCCTTTTCTGGGACCCCACCTATGCAATCATCCGGCGCGTGCGGCGTGCCTTGGGATTGGGGCGCTCGGCGCTCGGCGCCGGGTGCGTTCGTGGATCTCGGTGCTGCGCCAAGTGTGCGGTGCGAATGCGCCAATCGCGAGTCCCGTCGTGGCCCCCGCAGCCGTGTGCTGCGAGCGCGGTGGGTGCGGGGGTGTACTACTTACTTACTGTATGGACACGACTGCAGGAGGGCTCGACGCGGAAGCGTTCGCCATCGCAACATGTCCTGCGAAGCCTCTGCGACGGAATCCATGGAGCGGGGTTCTGGGCCTGCGCATCCGACTGCTGCTGCAGACGATGCGGCGACGGGACACGACCGGCTGCGGAGGACTTCGGACGAGACATCGGGAGCGCAGCCCAAATCGCCTCGCCCCGATTAATTAGTACGCTCGCGCGCGCGTCGGACGACGCGTTCTGGGGGGTTGTGTGTGTACCACAAGCTCAGGCTCAGCAGAGACTAGAGTTCAAGCTATACTTACCAGCAGGCGCCTAGAAGGCCACCACGCTACCATCGCATACCCTCCGATTCGCCGCGCGCCCGCGCGCAGGTGCCCGTCGCGCGAGTCGCGCCGCGACCCGCGTCGCCGCTCGCCGAAAATAAGTGGTTGAATACATACCGAGCGGCGACGACGACTCCACCGTCGTTTGGTCCGACCGCGATTTCGGAATTCGGGCTGCAAGGCATCCTCGTGCGCAGAGGCAATCGTATCGCATGTCCAAGCTCCTTCCATGCCACCCGAGCGGCGCCGACCCGGGCGAGTCATCTGCCATCATCTTCAATCTGTCTCGCGATTCGGATTCGGAGGAGGGACGAGTCAGATGCACATTTTTTGCAGCTCGCGTGTGCGTCGACGTCGTGCCTCGTCGTACTTTCTAGCGGTTTCGTTGGATGTCGGTGGGCACATGCACAGCAAGTGTGACGATCGCGAAACGTCTGGTTGGTAAGCGCTAAGCGACCGCCGCCCCTTGGTTACACATCTGAGTTGTCTGGATGTGTAAGTACTCGTTTGCACCGTTCGGAATGTCTTGCATCACATAACGCATTATAAACGTCGTCTTCCAGTTGCGCCATCGAATGCCATCCGTTGCTGGGGCACGCGCGGCACAGTCATGTACGATATCATATAGCGAGCAGATCACAAGGAAGAGAAGGGAATCCGGCGTCTGGTGAGCGAGCGCCGCCATGGAGACTTCCTGATACCGCATCCAGTATACCGAGTACTCACCTCCTCGCGTATCCCCCCCCCCTTCCCCCGAAGCGCGGAGTCACTTGGCTCTACCCACTACCGAATCTACCTCCGGCCATCGCGCCGACCAAAGCTTCTTCTTGCACCGCCCGCGCCACTCACCACTCGCGCGCCGCTCCGGCCTCAAGGCTTACTGACAGTGAGCAGCCTCAGCCCCCCTTCCCCGACTTCCCATCGCCCCCGCGCGGGAGAGCGGAAGAGCGGGAGAAGAGAAGAAGACGCCCCACGCCGGCGCGTCTCGCGCCTGCGGCGCTCGAGCGAATTCGAAGCCGCGTCCACCTCCACCCCCCCTTCCTTCCTTCCTTCCTTCCGTCACAATCCCAATCCCAGTCCCCATCGGCCTGGATAGAAGTCGGCGACCGCACACGCCAGCCCACAGGCGCCGCCGAACGTTGGGCACCCGGGCCTAAGCATACTGGCACGTCTGGGCGATCGGCCGACGCCATCGTAGCTCGCGCCAGGTGCCCGGCTCGGCCTCGTTCTGAGTTGAGTGGCGGGTGCGCAAGTTGCGGTGGGGGGCATCAGGTAAGCAGAAGGTGCGAGTGCGAGTGCGAGTGCGCGCACACACGAAAAAGCTTGTGTATAATCGTTATCGAGATCGGACGCGAGCGGCAGAGCCCCACACTCCGCCCGCCGTGCCAGGGTACTTTCTTATGTAACACCCCAGGGCGTGCCTGGGAACCGAGAGAGGACGGAGGCACTGCACCTGCCCGATTGGGCGGCCGAGTCAAAATGCACGACGCGGCGCTTCCGGGTCGTGAGAAGACTTGGAGATGCGACGATTTCAAGCTCATTATCCAGATGATTGCCACCCGGAGCCCCGACCAGCGATCGGAAGTTCGGGCTCGCGTATTCGCGTATGTCTGGCGTGTGTGTTCGAGAGGGTGGTGAGTGATATGAGTCTGACCGCGCATGCGAATTGGCTGGGGCTGACCGACACGATATCCGCGGACGGTTATAACGGCTGCGAGGCATTTCACATTCACGACTCGAGGCTCGACAAATTGTGGGAGATCATGGTACATAATATTGAGTGCAAGCTTAATCTCCAGGTGTCGTGCAATGCCACGGGTTGTCAACGGACATATCTTATACGTGTCACTTACCATTCACGACGATCATGGTCCAGGCCGTATTGAACGCTCCGAATATCCTGGCACCTCCGTAAGTTTTCGCGTTTGCAATGTGCGATCTTCGTGTATGAGCGTGCCAAGATAGGCTTGAACGCCTGTCTTGGTCTTTTCTTGTCTGCCAGTGCACCTGCGTGTGGGAAGATGGTTACCCGTCCCATTCAGAACACCCTCAAAAAACCGCAGTGGCAGTCTGGGGAGTGGGGACGGTGCCACTCGGGCTGAACGCGGATCGGTCGCGATCGCGCCACCGCCCCCCGACGCGTCGCACGTCGTTACGCGGGGCCTTTGTCTGCCCCGGATTGTGCTCCCAAAACGTCCAAGTCCGAGACGCGCTCATCTCCGAGCCCCTGTATGCAAAGATCTAAGTACTCTCGCCTGTGTACGTCTCATTAACCGCCCCCGGCAACTACTCTGCCTTCGAATGGCCGGCTAACAAGTTCGACGAGGGGAACCGACGCGTAGTACGAGCTCTTTTGTCCACCCAAAACGTCCAAGTGGCCACGTCGGTCATTATTGCACACGTCCAGTCCAACTTGCAACGCGTTCGGTATCGACACGCGCTTACTTTTACTTACTGCTACTCTTGTCTCAACACTAGTACTGTCACCCCGAACGTGGGGCCCAGGCGTATCCGATTCGCAAGGACGTCCGCCCGCCGCGCCCTCGCCTGGCCCTCACCACGACAGGCCACGACAGGACGGTCGTCGGTGATCAGGAACGGCCAACTCTCTGGCAGCCCCGGGGGCCTAGGCCCTGCACTATGTACTCAACTCGGACATACAACTTACAACGCCCCAATACTCACCGGGGTAGAGTGCGCCCTACGTGGTTGGTGGCGTGCAGAGGGGGAGGGACAAGGGCGCGGCGTGCGCCGAGCCTGCAGCGGCTTGACACGTCCCGTCAGCCCCCGCCGCACGCGTACTTGCGACTTCGACGCACCCCAACTCCACGTACTGTACGCCACATACCACACGCCGCACGCCGCACGCCGCACGCCGCACGTCGCGCGGGCAACCCGACGGCATACGCCGCCGCCCACTGCCAGTTAACGTCGAGCCGGGGGTCCAAGTTGCGGACGTTAGGTAGGGACGACAGCTGCAGGGACTCGCAAGTCGCCGGCGACATCGTACCCCGCGGCCATGCATGCCTATATCAGGATTCAGATTCGGATTCATGGCGCGCCACACGCCCCACGCCTCTACGGGACACCCCTTCCGTGACGGTGCGCGCGCCACAGGCTATCATCGAGCAACGTCGTCGTCGTCGTCGAATGGTGCGTCCCTTCGCTGCCCTGCTGCGATGTGATGTGGGTGTGGATGCATCTCGGGTATCCGATTACCTTGTGCGTGCTGAGATCTGTCCACTCTCAGGGGATTGAGCTCGCCCGGAGGACTCCCGGGGGCGACATGCACGGTCCACCACGCATGCATGATGAGGCTGGCGTCTGTCCAGGAGCGGTGTGCGACGTTCAAACGTGGGTACCGTTCGACATATCGCCGGGATTGCGGCGACACTCGATAAGTACTTTAGGTATGTACATACCCAGTCCTCATGCCCAAGCTCCTCAGGGGTGTTTCTCCCCATGCGCCACCGAACATTCAGCACGAATACCGAATCTCTCCCCGGGACTACTTCCATCCGCACGCATACAGTCACTGTAGTCGCCAATCGCCGGGTGAACCCCAGACCCAGTCACAGGAGCACAAGCACACGCATCATATGGTCAGTCGTGATCGCGACAATTTTTCGTGTTTCCCCACTGCCCTATGCCCACAACATTTGCAGGAGAAGTGTCGAACTCGGGACGCGCCATATGCTCCCCGAGTCAGGCCTTCGGCCGACCGCGTACGGTCGCTGGCGCTCCTCGGATCTCCTCGACGCTGTCCCTGTCAGGATCGCCGTGCTGTGTCCCCGCCGTGTACGCATTCTACCATCGATGTCGATGTCGACGTCGCTTGCGCACAGCACCACATGTGTAAGTACACGCTCAATCACCCCTACTTACTTGCGTTTCGCCGGGTCCGCGCGCTCAGATCCAGAATAGGCAGTGTGTATGACACGAACACCAAACACCGAACACCGAACACCGAATACCAGCAAAGTCAAAAGTCCGCGACTCCGCGGCGCGGACGACCGGGTCCCGCCCGCTTCTCGCACGCTCGTCGAGCGTCGGGCTGTGTGAACGGTGACGCGGAACGCGAAACGCGGCCTACAGCAGCGGATGTCGCGATGTCGACACAGGCTAATCTCTGCAGAGCGCAAGGCTCAAACCGTTACTCCACTCGCCCCGCCTGCGGAACTCACCCGCCTCGGGAGTCGGTGGGTAGGTAGGTGCGACGTCGTCGTGCGACCGTCGATGCGGACGCGGACGCGCCGCCGTGGTTTTCCTTCGGGTATGTGCTTACCTATACTACCGCTGGGCCAACCGATGCGGGCGCGACGCGCGGTCGGACGGCGTTCGGGTTTGCCTGAAGTTCGCGTTTTCTGCTCATTCGTCAACGAATAGTACGAAGTTCGTGGGACTCGGTGGGAGTGGTATGTAGACTGCCGCCCGGGTGCTCTGGCCGATGCAATCGAATCTGCCTGTCAGCTACGCACGTCGTAGAGTCGGAACCGTGAAGGGAAATTGGTTCACCTCCCGAGCGCGGACGAGGGTTTAGGGACGGCGTTGGGTCGAGACTTCAAGACCGGAGCGCGATCGCAAACGCACATCGTGACGACATGAGAACGCTTAGGCTTGAGACTCGAGACGTCATGATGGGAGCAAAGAAAAGCGGATTGATGATACAAAGTAGCAAGAGGAACAAGTAGCGTAGCATACACCCGATCCCACAAATTGTCCCGGCAGAAAGACAGAATACAGGACACCGGACGCGGAGGCGCACAAACCGTACGACGCCCCGCTATCCGGTCCGAGAGCCACAGAAATCCATGAGACTACGCGCGCTATGAGCACAAGGGGGCCACCGCGGATCACGTATTTGGCGAGGCGGAGGCGGGCGCGGCGCCGGGCTTCGCTTTTGTCTTGGAGTTCTTGCTGCCCTTTGGGCGGCCGCGGGGACGCTTGACGGGCTGGCCGTCCGCACCGAGCTCCTCGCCCGGTCGTTTCGTCCCTGTGGCGGCGCTGGCGGCCTCCGCCTGTAATCGCAGCGCCTTGAGGTATCTACAAATGTGGACCAAGGGGTTTGGGTGGTGTGACGGAGCGCGCGATGTGAAAGAGAGACGACAACCGGAGGCGGATGTCAGCGAGCGGAATGCGGGGATAGGAGCACAGGAGACGGGCGCGCACTCAGCGGATTTCTCTTCGAGCGTTGATTGGAGGCTCGGGAGTGGCGGCTGGCCGAGCTCTTGCCGTAGGCGATCGACGTCTTGCTTCGCGACGGTGTATTCGCCGTCGGTGATGGTCTTGATTTTCGTTTGGAGATCGGTGACCCTACGCGAGGAAAAGGGAGCACATATGGTCACTCTTTCCGGCACCGGAGAAGGCAGCAAGGTGGTTGCTCACTCTTTATTTAGGGTGGCCTCGGCAAGGTCGGCCTGGTTGGGAAACGAGAGTGGTTAAGGAGAGGATGCCGGATGTGGTAGTATCAAGCTATTGCGAACCTTATCCCTATCTTCGTTGACCTGGGGGCAGCGGCCGTCAAATTGGAGGACGGAAATCGAAGGGGAGCGCGAGCATATGATTGGGAACAGCACGCACCTCGCGCAGACAGTTGAGTAATCGTGACCGCTCGCTGTCGAGCCTGAGCCGACATAGCCATGAGCCTCCCGGGTCATCCGACACATGGCACCCTAAGGCGGAAGCAAGTGGACGTACTTGTTCTTCTGCTCCTTCAGGTCCTGAATAGCCTTGTTCTTCTGTTCCAGCGCAGCATGTGCGGAGAGGATGTGTGCGGTGTGGAGCTGTAATGTCAATGCATGCTTCCTTCACGGACCGAACGCCATCCCATATGGCCAAAGTCGAGAACAGGGTAACCCGTGCGCAGCCGGAGAAGATCCATCGCAGTGTTGAAGGAGTGTAGAGTCCAGATGAGACCGCAGGTCCAGTCCCAAGGGGGAAAGAGGGAAGGAGCGTAGAGCGGTCGCAGAAGAGGCAGTGGAAGGTTGGATTGACATGCACGACAGATGTTAGCATGTGGATTCGCAGCAGATAGGAGAACCGGACAGACTTGAGCTCTGCGGTCTTGGCGAGGTGGACGAGGTTCTTTGTCCAGTCGCCGGTTGCTAGGATGGGGGCATGGGCCGGGGAGGCGGCGGTGGAGGCAGACGACGAGGCCTGGGCAGACGAGCCCGCGGTTGTGGTCGCCATCGATTTGTCGACGAAATGCGAAAAGGCGGCGGTGGGGGTTTCTGGGGGAGGCGTCCTCCCAGCCAGTCCTCCGGGAACTGTCCCGCTTATTTCCACAACTCTCCCACGCTTTCCTCCCCTCTCATTGGCTGGCCCGTTTATTCCTTGCCGCCATTTGACCTCCACCCACAGCTTTGCCCGGATCCAATCCTAATCTTGGTCGTGCCCTCATCGCTCTCCTCGACCGTCCTCGACAAATCCTCGAGGCACTCCTTTGAATCTTGAAGTACCATCAGTAGCTCAGGCCTCATTATTTTCGGCGCGTGCTCCCACGAGATAGAATAGAGCCTCCCGATTTATGTCGTTCTAGACACACTACAATGCTATTCCTGGGCCAGCCTGCATCAGCAGACTGGAATAGTACGGCGGGTGAGTAACGTTCCCAGCTCTCGACCGTATCGCGTCCTGAATCCTGCTGCTTCTTGCCGTTCGCGGTGACCGGTCCAGAGCGAGACTGGTGCGTTCACTGGGCTTGTGCGGCGATGGCAAGTTCTCATGCACACGTACTATCTCCGAAGCGGTCAACCTAACGGCCCGCCCCTAGTACGTTTCCAGGGAGAAAAGCGGGCATCCATCTCGAGCCCAGACTTCGAAAATCAAAGAAGACCCAAGTAGCGTTCTACTCAAGAAGTCCCCACAAGTGATGCGCACGTTTGGCCACTTATCTTCCCCTATAAGTAGACTGATAACGTCTAGGCCTACTGATGGACCCTTGAGTCTACGCCAGGACCCTGCCAGGACCTCTAGCCTCAGTCGCGGTACATCGGGCCAATCGCCAGCATTCGGCTAGAAGTTGTCTTTCGTCGGTCTCGTCTTCCTCGTTGCTCCTCACCGAGACTTTGTTCGTTGACGTCATACCATAAGCAAGAACAGTTTCGCCCGCTTTCTCCGAAGTTCTCGGAGCAGCCCTCCCTCCCCGTTCCGCGTGCGATACCAACCCGGAGCAAACCATCGCGGTATCCCCCGTCTCATTCCCATGTCCTTCCGCATCCGAGATTGGACGTTGCGGTCGCGGTGAGTGCATTCCGTTGCGTTCGGAGAGTCGGATACTGTAAAGCACATGCGGGACTGTTCGTCTGCCGTATGCCGAATCGTGTGCGGCGCCGGATGTACTTCCCTTGAAGTTGGGGAGGGGCAATCGTGACCTGGGACCGGCCCATCAGTGGCGGCTTACATAAGTGATTTGGACGCGTCCCGATCGTGTTTACACGCGTCTAGCGCTCACCGTGAACGTCATTCCATGGTACACTACATCTGTCTGCTGCTTTCTAACAATACTAGCTTACTGCACGCCCGTATCATCCCTCGAACTCATGTACAATAATGCTAAACTCAAAATACATCGCACATCATCGTCGCTTTCTCCGCCATTGACCTGGTGCTCGCTCAGCGCGATGTTGTCATCTGTCTCCAGGGAGGTGAGCGGAGCAACTCAAACATCGGAGTACAACACCCAAACCTGACGACTTCTGCCGGCCTTTGGCCAGGTTTAGAAGACTCTGGAGCTTCTGGGATTTGGAGCGGCGTGGCATAGACGAGTATGAGCTGATGAGAGGGTGTCGCTGTGATGGCCTCCGTTGGGGAATGTATTCGAGGTTGCGGTGCTTGCGTGCTTATGTAAGCTCTGGGCGAGCACTTCCTCCTTCCACATATTTCGGTGAGCACATCACCTTCCAGGCTCATACTTTCTACATAGCCCTTATGTTGAATTCTAATCAAATCCTTGGGGCTCGATTTATGGCAGATGCAGTAGAAGCCTTGTTTATTTGGGGGATGGGGATGAAATATCCGGAATTTCATGATTCCATCCCCAAGGATCACAGTTTTAACCTGTATAGTACTTACTTGAAGCAAAAATACACGTGTCTACTACCACAATCCAACGTACAAACTATGTTCCACCTCTTCAGCCACACTCGCGTCGAGCTGCGCGTCAGTATCAGCGCGCCTCACCGTAAAAGGAAGGTTGGCGCTTGTACGTGCGCTTATGACCATCCAGCGGGCGTTGCCCCTCCCCACTTGAAGGCGTCGAGCTGGGTGGGAGACCGCAGCTATCAAGCTTCTGTGGCTGAGCTGCTGTCCCCCTTCTACTTCAGCGTATGTCTCGACTCCTTGAGGACAAAGTTCTGTGTGGTCTCGGGGTGCGATATTGGGTACGCACACAGCCGTGATCTCCGATCACGCGTTGTCGGTCTTGGAGGAGCGCCGTGGCTCCCTTCGAGATGGTCGTTCACGTAGATCACTCGATGTTCTCGCCTGTCTTTTGCGCCTGCCTTTTGCTCCTTTCAGTCATGGAAATTACTCGTCCGGCAGCTGCGCCAGTCATGGCCATTGCCATGAGGCGAGTCTAACTCATCCCTAACGTCTAGCTTCCGACGTCTCAGATGGGCGCACCTGGCTATTGGGGAGGATCTGTCGGGCGCGGTTTTGTAAAGCCTTTGTTGGTTTCCTCTTTTTGTACTACTTGGGGTAGTAGTCGAAGTCCGGGCAGCAAATGTCTGTCTTAGAAGGTTTGCCTAACCGAATATCATCACATTGCATCATACTCGTGGTTCGGCGACGTAACAGACGACGATTTTCTACGGCTAATCTCTGGGAGCCTTTCGCTACGGCGGTCCACGTCTCCTACATAGTACATCCACTTTATCGGCTTCGCCGCTCGGAGAAATGCATATCCAACTTGGTACCAACCCGCATACCGCTTGGACCCGTCCTCGTTGCGTTCTAGCATAGAGGACCAGTGTTCTGCAGATTGCGGCTGAGGGGTGTGGGACTACCATCCCCCATCGATTCATCCTCGTCTTCTTCAGCCATGCTATAGTCATCACCTGTGACGTCAAGATGGCGCTGTTCGATATCCATGGGTCGTGGCCGGAGCCAGGCTTCCGGACTTGAAGACACCGGAGTGAGGGGGGATCCTGAGGAAAATGGCGAGCGTGAGGCCTTGCTAGGTCTGCCAGGATGGTCGTTTACATTAGTCAATGATTCGGAGGACAATGTATGGAGGGCAGCCTACGTTTCGTTCATAGGACCATGGCTGTTTCCCAGAGCACCAGATCTCGTGGCAGATAAACCGATCGGTGAGGATGTCATTGAAATGCTTGCATCGCCGTCATCATTGGAACCTGCATCCATGCTGCCGCTTGTGTTCGGGTCGAAGTCGGAATCATCCCTGTTCATTTCATCTTCTACGGCTTGCCGTTGTCTTTCCATCTGAGGATCTCCCTCTACAATCTCGCGCACGGCTTCCAGCTCAGCTGTAATTACACTCTCCTTCGCTTTGGTTATCACTTTGATTCCATCCACCTGCATCGGAGCCGGTAAGCCTCGCGATGTGAAAATTTGATAAAATGGCCTACAATTTGTTGCTGGTCTGGTGTACCTTGCTTTGCAAGATCAGTGAACCACGAATCTTGAAGTTTTGGCCCATCTTCGTATTCGACTGCCAATTGAAGAGCACTTGCGAATTGTGCAGTCAGGTGGCCCGTGTAATCGATGTATCTCTCGCGGAAATACTTGATTTCGTAGTCAAGGTGCATTGCCCTCAGCTTGTTGTTGAGCTGTTCAGTGAGACGTTGCAGAAAATCGTTGTAGCCTGCATCCTCAGTTCCTTTCTTGAATAGAGGTGCAACTTCCGTCAGATCTAGCACTGATGTGCTTCGACGGAATATGATAAGATGAAAGTAGAAGCCTGTGATAAAAAACACGGGGATGGACTTGTGGGGCTGCAATTGATTCAAAGCGCGGGAAGCCTGTTCACAGATCTGTTTGTATGCTTGCGAGAATTCCTCGTCTGCTTTCACCCAATCATCGGGCAAGTGCTTCTCCGAGAACTCTGGCGAAAGACTAATCTGTTCCGATTCATCGTGCCAGTCGATAAGGCTACACGGGCCCGGCTTGATCTCGAAGATGGCAACCAGCTCCAGGGAGATGGTGGCTTCTCCGGGTCGGATCCGCATTATTGCTACGTCTGGAGTCCGTTTACCTTCTTTCGTCCCCTTCAACACCACTTGAGGGCCAGAAACAATGTCTTTATCTGCATTGTTATTCACCACAAATGTCATCAATGTCGCTTTCGGTGCATCGGCAGTGTCACTTACTCAAATTTGAAATCAAATTCTCAATCGGAGTGAGAATCATGTAGTACCCTGCCTCATTTTCCGGGTCTGAATCCGAGATGGCTCTAGCCATCGACATTATCTTCCAATTGGTTTTATCCAATGAGATAGTAATGTCTGAAGATTTGTAGGCCATGGTGAGAGAATAGAGGTTGTGGAAAGATGCGAGGGCCGCTCCGAAAGAGGTGTACTGGTGAAGAGCAGCTGCCCTAGCCTTCAGACTCCATCCTTTATATCCTCCATTTCATGTTCTATACTCGAGGAGGCGATGTTCGCTTCACACAACATTCCTCATCCGATCCGTCACAATGCGAGGCGCATACTAATACTAATGGTCAGAAAGCGCAGTGCGGCGTTAAACACAAACATCTGCCAGCCACTGTACACCTTGCCACAACCAAAATTCATCACGAGGAGATAGATAATGGCCTCACCGCCGCATGCATTACTAAGTACGTATACTATAGAGTTATGTTTGCACGGGTGAAGGAAGTGAGGCGTGAAGTGTGGGTATGGGAGGCAACATGAGGTTTCTCGCCACACAGGCTGCCCGGGGTTCAACACCGAGTCCAGCCATGATGTGGCGATATGCCGCACAACAGATGGGGGGCGTGCAGAAGGGGCACAATCACATGTCATGATCACGACTCTGAGCTCGCCACATTATGTGCGAAGTTTTGACCGTCATGAATTGAGTGACGAGTCGGAACTGGGTGGCACGAAAGGAGATCCTGGAACTTACTAAGCCTCGGTGGCATCACGCAGATGTGCTGGAATCCCAACCGCCCCGAGCGATATCCGAGTCATTCGCCACATTCTAATTTAGACTGATCCTATCGTGATTGAACGCCTCGCGCGACAGCAAGGATCGGATGTAGCTAGCCCAGTTGCAGTGTTATCTACTTGTAATTTGATGAGGAATTCGAAACAAGGGTGTAGTTCATATGCCAGTGGATGGGAACCGCCGGAACATCTTGCTAATCATTATTTAAATAGAGCTTAGCCAGCCCAGGTCTACAACAGCTTCTCGCTCTTGTCTTTCATCCACACTCCAGAGTCTATACCGTGCCATCATTGTCAAGTTGAAACAAGACCAGCCCATCTTCACCATGAGTGAACCCATCCATGGAAAATCGACGCGAGACCTTGACGCAACTCCGAAGTCTGGTTCCAAAAGACCACAGGCTTCTTCAGACTGGAAGTTCAATGTACGTGCTTCCTTACCAGAGAGATATACCGGAATTGAGTAGTACTCATATGCCGCCGCAATTAGCGACGCAAGGAGTATGCATCAAAACTACATCCAATTGCAGACGAAGATCTCCCCGATACTCTGCGACGTCACGGTTCTTCGCTTAGCGAGAGCAGTGATCCTTGCCTTTTACACTTTGGATTTGAGTGCGGAATCCCCGAGAAGATCGAAAGTGACGCAACTCCTGGGATAGAGGCGCGTGCCAAGGCGGTGACGACCTGGGTGAGGGAGAGCATCGAGAAGTCCAATCAGGAGCTACAAACAAAATATCGTGACAGGCCACTACCACCCCCCAAGCTCGCGCTGGCCTTTACCGTAACAGGTTCTGCACGCCCGGGCGAGATGATCGTACTGGCGTTGCACTCAAATTACACAGACAAAAACAAAATTGTCAAACTTACAACGACGGGGTTGGCGGAGATTCATCAAGTGCTCTGCGACATTTTTGATGGTGTTGTGGGACCGATGTGGCACTTGGATGAAAAGAGACATGGCGCTGGGTAATGGATCCTGATTCCCTGTCGGCCTTACATTATCACGTTGCTCATATGTCGGTTTTTAGGGCACACGGATACAGACCCTTCGACGAAGCCTACCCCAATGGCCACCCCGGAAAGTGTTGACGGGAGCCTTCGGAGGGAGCAGAATATTTCTGGTGTAAATGGAATTCGTAGATCTATACACGTGCAAAATTGTGAATTACGTATAAACATAGACCTCTAGCCACTCCTGGCCGCGCAGAAAGAGGGTCGGCCCCCCGCGCTTGCACCCTCGAGCTGGTGGAGCGCCTGCGCGCACGCGGGCAGCGCGTCCGCCCAGCTGGCGAATGGCAGCCCCGGTAAGCCCATGAAACGCTGCCCATCGGCGGTCTGGAAGCCGCCCTCGGCGACGGAGAACTCGGAACGCAGGACGGCGTCCGCGGGCTCCTCTCGACCGCGTGCAGGTCGCGGTCCTGCGCGGCTCGCACCGTCCGCGTTCTGGTAGGTGGCGGAGACGGCGGTGCTGACGAACGCCTCGCTGCGCTGGATGCCGTAGTCGTACAGGACGTCGAGGAGGTGGTCCGGGGGCCGCGCGCGACCGCCGCGGTCATGCGCGTGAGGTCGAAGTGCTGCGCCTCGGGCTCGCACGTTGATAAAGGCAGGCGGAGGAGGCTGCCCATCACGGCGGTGCGCATGGTGATGTTGGTGGAGCGCAGGAAGGCGGCGAGGAGAGTCGTCAGCCTGGGGATTGCGCGGCATTCGTTCGGGCAGTGCTGCGTCCGGCGCAGAGGAGGCCGAGCCCGTGCGTGAGGGCTCGTGCGAGACGGTGGGCCGCCGGAAGACGCCGACTGTGGTCTGCAGGAGTCAGGACGGACGGGATCTCGACGTCTTTCAGGTCTGCGGGGCGGGGTTTGTGCTTGGACACAACGAAAGCCTCTGTGATGATGACGAGCTCAGCGACCTTCGGATCGTCCGGGTGGTCGCGGATGGCCCTTCACGATGGTCTTGTTACGCCGCGCGATGGCCTGCCATGCCTCGAGTCTTCCGTGGTGGGTGACCATGGCGAGCGCATTGAGCGCGAGGTGGAGCGTCGACTCAAACTCGAGGAGCGGTATCGCCTTTGCCAGGAGACCTGATTTCAGATACATCTGTCAGCATTCCTTCAAACACTGCAATGTATACGAGCCTTCATCGAACATTTCGTCCCTGAGAAGTATGTCTGCGCATATTTTTGCCATGATACCGACAAACGACACCCATAGCCTTCTCGTTATTTGACTGGGCGGAGGCGTAGCCCCCATCGAGTTTCCTGTGGATTTCGTTGAACTCAGCGTGCACCTTCTTCAGACTGTGCTTGTTGTAAGATATGTCAAGCCGATGGGGAGGTATAAGTCCAGGTAATCAGAAATGGTGCGCCGACGTACCGGGTAATTTCAGATGGTCGCTTAAGTGGTTGATGGCGGCCAACCAGGTCGAGGAGTCGCCGATGTCCTCGAAGACTGCGTTGGGTATCACGTAGGCTTTGCCGAACGTCGCGGAGCCTGACCTCTGGCGTGTCCTGGTCATGGCGAAGGTTGATGAGGGTGCCCTTTCGGGGCCGGAAGTAGTTGATTAGCATCGTCTGGATAGCGAACTCGCCGGCGTAGAAGCCGTAGTACCTGCAACGCTTCCTGGCTGCGCGACATACTTGGGATGTTGGCAACGGTCTAGGATTGACCTGAGTGGGATTGGTGTTGCGTCAGCGGTAAGACCTGTGCTTGGGCTGGGTGCGGCTGGCATCTGGCTGTGGCGCGACGGTGGTGGACGCGATTGGAAGCCTGTCTGAGCAGGGCATTGTGCATTAAAACAGGGCTTAAGAAGAGCTCTTGAATCCGAGAGGCAATAGAAGACATAGTGAAGCGGGAGAACGAGGGGCAAGCGCATACCACACAGTGACATAAGTTAAAACTTGGGGGTTGAACAACACGGCCACGTGGGTGGAAAGCACAATGCCGGCGTCTTGTCGTCCCCGTTTTCGCGACCATTACTACGACTGTAATGCTTCAGCCTCCGTGCCCCGCATATACCCACAATTCTGGCTGTTCCCCGGCTTTCCTATCAGTGGCTTTACTCCCCAGTCGCTTGCGGTTTCCCTGCTCCTTCCCTTCGTGCTCGATCCCCCCACATGCCAGTGACAACGGCCGTCGCCGACCTTCTCGACGCCGACTGAGCCAAATATCCCGCCCTATGTCTCCCAGTGTCTTCCTTTCTCAGTGCCTGGGTCTGTGATGGGCGGCAATGGTGTTCAGAGAGAGGAGGTCAGTCTATCATGGCCTCTGTCGCCCCGATATTCTGGTGAACAGATTCTGCCGCGATCAGCCGCTCAAGCGCACCACACAAATCCTCCTGCCTATCTCTTGACGCTTGAAGGCGCAAATTGCATTCTAGGAAACCTGCCGCCATCTATGCGAATGCATACAGCCGGCTGGTTCGTTCATTTGATCGTTGACTGCATGCGCGCTTTCAGCCCAACCCTCACTCTGCAAAGAAACTTGATTGGCGTTCAATTATCAGTCCAGGACGAGGGTCATGATTAGAAAGGCCGTTCAAGTAATCGGAATGATCTCGATTTCCCGGGTGAGCATCGACTCGTATAATTATACAATTCGGCAGTTGATCCATATCCCACAGATATCTTGGGGGCTGCCAACATCGCTGTCGCCCATAGGCATTCCACAGACCGCGGTGTCAACTAGAAGCCTAGAGCAAGTCATATGGCGCCATCATTGCAGGCGTAAGTTCGACGAGTTACAGCTGTGGCTTTGTAGTTGCCAACGCTTCATTTTAGGCAGATGTCTTTACCAGGTCGCCTACCAGTATGCCGACAGCGCTGGCCCATCTGTCATCGACGGCCACAACTGGGTGGTCTCTAGTATCTACTGGTCTCTGGTCAGTTACTTGTGAGTACCTCCACGTGTACCCTAATTTCCGTCGGCGCTGATTGCACACGCGTATAGAATGACGGTCGCAGCACCACCAGCCCGGCGTATACGGGCTCGTATGTGACCGGACGGCGAGCGCGAGTCGAACATTCAGCCTGGTCGCGCTCATAGTATGCCAGATTCACTTTATGTTTTGGTGCGACGCTACCAGGTCCAAGTGAAGTCGTTACCCTCGATGATGTCTACCGCAGTGGAGACGGGGTCCACAGATCGGACGAAGCTCAGGGTTTTCATCCGGGCGTGGTTGCTACAGTGTTTGTTCTCGGGCGCCCACTATTCGTACTGCTCTCCTCGGGACGCGCAAGCGGCAAATGCTGGCCACGTACACACCGCAGTCATGTCAGATATACAAGAACTCGCGCGGATAGAGCGAAGAAGGGACACGCAGGCCGCTTCGGATTCTCGAAAGCAATTGTCCAGGCCCAAGCACTGATCCGCCTTCGAGTTTAAATCAGCATTTCTGGCCCCAGTCGCAGTAAGTGCACCCGTGCAATTATAAACCCACAGCTTGACGTCGTCTTCCTTCGATCTCATCTAACTTCACGCCACCTATCCTGCAGACGCCATCGGGAGCCCTGGGGATGTCGTCAATCATGTCCAAAGTTCTCATGGTAGCCACGCCTCCCCGTGCGATTCCGACGCGGGACGGTCCATCGCGGTATCTCCCATCAGCTTCCCAAGCCCCTCTGAGAAGCTGAGTGCAGATCCCGAGGACCATCTCCGGCACTGGAAATGACGTTTGTCAAGAGAGCGCATGAGTTAGACGTCGCGGTTGCGGTGAGTGCGCATTATGTTATGTCCAGACAATCTGATCCCGCACAGAAACACAATCGGAATTACTTATCGTAATATGTGGAGCCATGTGCATGTCCGGACAACCTGATATAGAAGGACTACAGAAGTCCGTCCAAGTGAGGTGGCGGAGGGCCGTTCCTAGGCTCATGCGGCCGATCTGTCGCCCTCCGTCTGCTCGGCTGAGAGCCTCATGCTCTTGAAGATAGCGAACGCTACCCGTGCACTTGAAGGATACATACTCGAAACGGCCGCGGTTGTCGTGCCCAATGGCAACGTCTCGGCCGTAGAGAAGTAATGATGGACCCATAACCAGCAATCCCGCATCATTCGTAAAATCACCCGTTAAACTCGTCTATGAGTTTGTGCTGTCAGCGGCGGCGGTTGTGCGGCAGTGGTGCCTGATGCTGTAGCGGTCATGCCAGCGGAAGACATACTTGTTTTTATGGTCATAAATATTGACATTCTAGATATGGACGTGGCGGTAACCGGTAGATCACCATCGTCAAGGACGACCGAACAAGGGATGTGCCGGGCCTCGAGGCAGCTAGAGGAAATGCCGATGAGTGTACTTATCAGAATGGACCGACCGGAAGGTGCCCACGGCGCATGTTCGACTCGGAGGGAGACCTCGCTGCAGTGGCGGTAACGACGGCCGACCACTTGCGTCTTCAAAGATCCTACGCTCGATGTCGGATGGACGTTCAGCATGAGCACCCATGCGCTACTTAAAGTCTTGAAACTAGTTCCGGCCCACAGACCTAGAGGAGGTAGTATGTAATTACAATCCTGGAAGCGACTCACGAGTACGTCGCCTACCTTCGGTGCCATCGATATCTATCCGCATCCGATCAAGCCTAATCACACTTTCCGCGCTTTGTAAATATCAACCTGGTATCAGCGCGACGAAAGAGCCTAGAAGAAGTGCCAAGGACATGGGCGTCTGTTCCTGATGGGAGAAGTGCGAGGATCTCACGGTTGACATTCACCTTGTTTCTTCCTCCGCAACCTTCTCGCAAGCACTCTCCCCCGCTCAGTGCATCGGTGTGCTTGTTCAGGTATCCAACTCGTATATTGCATAATGCTCAGCACGAAACCCGACTTTTTGGTCGATTCGGCGAAAGCTGAGTCACCTATTGGACCACCCGCACCGTTCGACCCCTCTGTACTGCGGAAACAGGTATCTCTCCGCCACAATATCGCTACATATTATGCATAGGACTGACGGCCCCCTTCCTAGCTTCCAGAAGACCTGAATACATGGAGAAACCCTTGCGACATGTATGGGGATCAGGGGCCGGCAGAAGCAATCTGGACAGCGCTCGGCCCTTTCTTCGCAGAGCGTGGTTACACCCCGTGGGTGCATGACCACTTGTTCGTGACGTCTGCGTCAGATGAAGGCATCGTGCCGAACGGCTACATGTACGCTCACCCGTTTCGCGCCTTTGACGAATCGAGGGACGACCTGAGCATCTTGGGCATCCTCACATACGAGTATCAAGTAAGTGGTCCCCCCCTTACGATGGTAAATCATTCGATGAAAATTGACGGACGCTCGAACCCATAGAATCCACTCACCCGAGCCGCTCGGGCGTCCAATGGATGGGACGTGGTTTTAAGGGTGCTGGCGATTGGAGACGAAGGAAGAGAGCATGTAGACCTGCTCGAGTCCTTTGCCAGGGGCCCGTTAAGCCTCATAAGCGCAAACCACATGTTACCTTTGTTGGACTTGGTGCACCTCGAGGACATCACGTTTGGCGTGTTCCCCAAGGTTGGACATGGATGTTCGATGATGAATATCGTCTGGTCCGAGTCATCTGTTGGTGACGTTGTGGACATGCTCGCACAATGTTTGGAGGTATGGGTTTTGCGGACACACCTGCATGTTGTTCACGAAGCGATTAACCTTTATCACAGGGTCTCGTCTTTTTGCATCACCACGGCATTGCACACAGAGTAAGCAGCTCTACACGTTCACCCCTTCGTCTTCTGACCCGCCGGCCGTCAGGATGCGTTTAGGGATAACTTTCTTATCCAATGGATACCCGAGTCGCTCCGCATTGACTACGACGCGCCTTCCTCTCGTCCTCGTGTTTATATGAACGACTTCGAGCTCGCCGTTAGGTTCAATCCTTCCGACGTGCCTCCAGAGGAGCGTGTATGCGTCGGACGACCGTCTGGAGGTTCACTTTCAGGTGGTAGCGAACGCGCTATGCCCCCAGAAGTGCTTTCAGGCGAGCCTTACGACCCATTCAAGCTAGACGTCTGGCAGCTGGCAACAAGTCTCAATGACTTCAAGGTACCTCCACCTCAGACGTCACGTTCATACTACTGACACAATCCATATAACAATCCTTATCCCAGAGTACCGTACCGGAGATCGATGCGGTATTGGCATCGATGACAGACCCTAATCCTGCTACACGACCGACTGCATACGAGGCGATGAAGGCTCTCCTTGACGCTATCGGTGCCATCCCACCCGTAAACCTCATCTGCGAGCCGGAATGGGCTCCGGTTAAGTTCTTAGAGCTTTGACCAATGACGTTTTTCCACCGTTCGTGTACTGTATAGAATTTTTGCCTCAGATTCATTATTAGCCGAGCCTGCCAGTGGGCGACAGAGCGGGTCTGTAACGTCATCCCCGAACCACATGCAGGTTGCAAACTCGAGGCTCCTGATCTCCGGATTATTCTGATTGGTATTTGCAACTCCGAATTCCTTCTGTAGAACTAACTGTTATTGGATAGAAAGCACGAGTCAACGACAGAGATGACTCTCCGTTATGTCTAAATCTGTGTATTTGGTTTGCAGGTACACCTCACTGTCCAGGTCAGATAATGGTCCGTCTCGCTGAGCCTAGCCGGCGGACTGCATGACTTACAGCCTTCTTGTTGGGTGGCGAATCAGCGGCACCAAGCACACTCCCAATTATGTTCTACTGGGTTCAAGAGACAAAATCGAGTTTCCGACGCGGGGAGCCGTCCCGGTGTAAACCCTTGAGGTTCAACTTATGCAAATTTCTGTTGTTTGTGAATCACTGACGGTGTCTCCCCCAGGGAGCATATAAGCACTCAACACAAGCCCCTCCTGCTTCGGACTCGATATTCCTCTCTCTGTATCGTACTTAGGGCTCTTACCGCATACCAACTAGTCGGCTACAATGCAAGCCAACACATCAAGTTCACAACACACCGCATACGGCAACTCCCAGCAGCAGCAACAGCAGCAACAGCCTGAGCAGCTCGCGAACAAGGGACAACTACAAGGTCCAGTTGTGCGTCTATGTTGCTGCTACCCTCTACAACTTCGGATTGCCTGACTAACCATTTCTAATTCTACAGGGCGTTCGCTTCAGAATTGTAGTAGAAAATGTGCCCTACGTCGGGATTGCGGTCGACTTTGTCGAAGGTTCTCAAGGGGTAAGTCCGATGTTACACAACATCTAGGAGCGGGCAGTATTCACCTGCCAGTGGTACTGACACTGACCAAATCCATGTGCAGGCGTTCCTCACCATACTGTTCGTAGGAGACAAGACTAGAAAATGCCTTTACAGTCTTTGCATGCGCACCGAGTAAGTATGAGTCCTTTAGACCTTTGATACAGTAGCTCATTGCCGTGGTCGTCATTTGTTCGCAGTTATAGGGAGAACCTCACCGGGGCCCCTCCCCGGCAACAACTCGAAAAATTGAACGCTGCCCAAAGACAGGCTTCTACCCCACACTACCCCGGGGTCTATCGTCGTACCCGGTGGGCCTTCTACAATCAATTGCGAAAATATCCGCATCAGCCCTTCTAACGTTTCCTTACAGTGCCCGACCATACCTGAACCAGTAACGAACGCTGGTAACCTCCTCTCGGGTATGTTGTGAAGGTCATTCTCAGGATCATAGAGACCCAGTTGCAATGTGTATAATGCCCAATGTAAAGTAGTGACTCTGGCTCGGATGTAAACTGAAAGAATGAATTATCGTTGGCTGCTAAGCGCGTACTACCCGTTATTGGGTTCTATGGCTGGATGGTATATAGCGGCGAGCATCGTAAATTTACACGTCAATGGTCAGCATCCATCAACGAATGGTCCCGTATGGCCAACCGCATACCTCGGAGGTCGCTCAACTGCCCTATCTCCCACCACGTCAGCTTCGCCCTGAACATCTCTGCCAGCATGCCAACGCTCTCCTGCATGATCCTGCTCGTGTACGCCTCCTCCAGGGGGAATAGGCAGACAATGAAGATAAGTGAGGGAATCACATCCTCGTTCTTGGAAATGTACGCAGCGTGTACGCGAATGTCTGGGCGACCGGTGATATCACGAACGTAAGCGAGCCGGAGGAGGAAAAGACCGGGATCGAACGGGTTCCACCCTCCAAGATGCTGGGGAAGGAGTTGATCACCACCTTCTGAATGGCATGCTCGCCAGCATAGAACACATAGTACATGCAGCGCTGCCTGGCTGCGAGACATTCTTCCGCTGTCAGCAGTGGTCGAGGGTTAACTTGAACTAGGTTTGGAACGCATGGGCGGCGGCGAGGCTTATCGGTGTGCGGAGACTACGCGTCATCTAGGTGTGGCGCGGACACAGCGGTCGCGACTTGGGCTGCCACCAGTGACTCGGAATCATTAAGCTGGAAGTTTGTCTCATTAAATCATGCATCATCAGATAAGGCAAAAAGCTCACGGAAAGCCCTCGCATCTGAGCCTCGACGGAGGGAATTTTGAGGAGTATGCTCAGGATGACAGTCTGAGTTGGAGGGGTAGGAAATCGACAGCGGGCAGAAGAACTATCGAACCGCTGACCCACGGGGTGCTAAGTCACGTCCACGTAGGTCGCCCTAACCGAGCCCCATACGATAGCTCGGAAGTACGGAATGCGGACGATTTGCCTCCACCTTTGATTTTGCAAGTCATGTCGGACCATGTCCCGCTCGCCCAGGCTGGCTGCTATTTAGATCAAACAATATAGACAGCTAGAGAAGGAATGGGTACTTGTACGCCCCGTGGATGCATCCGACGACTGCGCAGTCGGACAAGGAGGAATGTGTGTGAGCACATAAACGGAAGGGTAAGGACAGCCAGCTTCAAGACACTGGTGACACATGTTAGATATTGTGCTAGCAGTAACAAAGTAGCGATGACCAACCACTGTCAGAGAGGCCGCAGTCCCCAGGCATTTCCACTAATGTTTGTTTGGCAGTCAGCAAAACCTCCCGGGAAGGACGTATAAGAGGCCGGAACTGAAGTATGCGGGTGAACCACATCGAGAATCTAGCATGTACAGTATGGAGACTTACCAGAGGGCGGGTGGCAGCATCCCACGACGAAATGGACAGGAACGATGACATTGACAATTTAACGCAAACATACGATGGGAGTTGGGGGTTCTGCCAGCAGCGGCATCCCTCACTCGGTGGTCATCCAAAACTTATGATACCGCCTAACATATTTGAATAGAACTGTGAGCATCCATGGAGGAATAATGCACGTTCTAGCAGAACACGCACCCGCTCCGAACCCGCGGTCAGACGTTGCACAACTGGGCGATCTCCCACCACGACGGCTTCGTCCCGAACAGCTCCTGGAGCATATCGACGTCCCCCTGCGCAAGCCTGTCGAGGTACGCCTCCCTCTCGAGCGGGAACAGGCCGACGATGAAGGTGACCTCCCCGACGTCGAGCCCAATGGCGGGGATCGCGTCCCTGTTCCGCTGCGCGACGTACGCGATGTGCAGCCCGATGTCGCGGCGGCCGGTGATGTTGCGAATAAAATCGACGCCAGAGAGAAGGAGGCCGGGCTCGTAGGCATCCCTGTGTCCAAGGTGCTTGGGGAAGGTGTCGATCAGCATTTGTTGGATGGCGAGCTCGCCGGCGTAGAAGCCGTAGTACATGCAACGCTGCCTGGCTGCGCGACATTCTTCGCGCGTTGGCAGTGGTCTGGGGTTGACTTGCACTGGGTTCGTAGCGCGTGCATGTGCGCAGTGGTGAGGCCTGTCGGTGCGCGGAGATTGCGCTTCGTCTGGCTGTGACGCGGACGCGGCAGTGGTCGCGACTTGGGTGCCAGGCTCCGACGTGGAGTCATCGAGCTGGATATTTGTCTCAATTGGCAGTCGCACATTGTAGTCTAAAGGAACGGGCTCACGGAAAGTTCTCGCATCTGAGCCTCGACGGAGGACATATTGGGGAGTACGCCCGAAATGCCAGTTGGGATCAGTAGAAAGTCGACCACCATTGCCGAGGGCGGACTTGAACCACCCACCCACGTGGCGTTCGAGTTCACGTGAGTCATCCGAACCGAGCCCCGCACACCGTGACCCTAGTGGCTTGACGACGTCGCCACTTTTAGAGACTAAGTCGAAAGTCTAGCTGCGACGTGCCCTCCGAACCTATAGCGCAATGGGTCAAGGTCCTCAGTACTCTAGGATTGCATGAAACTTACATAATGAGGGCCCTTGTAAATTATTGTGATCTCCCTATCATCGTAGAAGACGTGAGCAGCGCCAAGTTACAACAGATCAGGGCAGCCAGAATCGACATCGGAGCCCAAGACGTTCGCAAGAGGTCAAGGAGGGACAGAAAGTGATCAACGCACCAGTCCCCAGAATCCAGATCGATCCGTGACAACTCCTGCGAGGCGGCATAAGAGACGATACACGATTACGAAGATTCGACGGCGCCCATAAGCGGGGGCGCCGAGTATAATACAAGACTGCGCATGCTTCGTGGCCCATAAGCCATACAGGTAGGCCATGCTAGAAAGATACAAATCATACGTACACCCTGGTGCGCGGACGGACAGGAAGATGAGAAACAGAGGTAAGGATAAGGGGAAGGGGAAGAACGGGGGAGGGGATCGATGGAGGTTGGGAGAAAGGGAGGTAGGAGGGAGAAGGGGGAAGGAGGATGGAATAAGAATGGGAACGAGAAGACGGCCTGCCACAATAAGACGGACAGGACCAAAAAGCGAGCACCGACGCACCACTGTGTAAACCGCAAACCGCAAACCGCAAACCGCAAACCGCAAACCGCAAACCGCACATCGCCAACCACAAACCACCGCGCCCGTCCGCGCCCCCTTCCATCCACCATCGCACACGCACATTACGACCGCTCCAGCTTCCCCGCCACGCCCGCCGCCTCATCCCTCGCCTGGCCAAGCTGTGGATCGATCGCTGGCGGCTGCGAAGTCGCGATCGGGCGCTGCTCGCCCGCACCCGCCAGTGCGCCCTCCACGATCCCGTTTGGCGCCGCCGCCGCGGTCGTTGGGGGCGGGGGGCCAGCAGCAGACGTCGTCGGGGGAGGCGGCGGCGGCGGCCCAGAGCCAGAGGGCCCTGGTCCCCCAGGCGGGGCCGACGCCGACTGCTGCTGCTGTTGCGGGGGCGGCGGCGGCGGCTCCTGCGGGCCTGGGGCGGAGCCGGTGCTGACGATCGTGGACCGGAACGGGGAGGGCGCGACGAGCGGGCGGTGGAAGCGGGCGCGGAAGTCGTTGGCTTGTGAGGGATCGTGGACGTACGGGTGCCCCGGGACGTGCTCGCCGAGCTGGCTGTAGGGGGCGTTGGGGTCGGGGAGGGCGGATCCGTCTGGGGCTTTCTGGGCGTGCGCCTGGGCGTAGTGCATTCGTCGCTACACGTGCACGGTGAGCGGCAGAGCATGAAAGAAAGCGGTACGTAGGGCGGCAAGGGGATGGGACGGGGGTTGAGCACCCGAAGAAGAGAGATGGATGGAAGGAATGCAAAAACAGAGCAGGACGGTGGATGTATGCTAGGATCTGCAAAGAGGCACGATGGCAAAGAGTACACACCTGCTGATCCCAGTGATCCCAAGCTTGTGCAATGATCGGCTCGAGCGACGCCAGCTCCTCGTTGGTCATCGATAGCGTCCGGAGGAGGTGCTGCTTGAGGAGCGGCGCGCACGAGAACGACAGGAGGAGCGTGCTCGCGAACGTCTGCCCGCCAAGCGGCTGGCCCTGCGGAAACGGTGGCTCGTGCATCGGGTGCGCCTGCGGGTGTGGGTGCGGGGGCAGCTCGTGGGGGAGCACCTGCTGGTACTCGCCCTGCGCGTTGATCCGGTACTGCACCTCGTCCATGCCCGGCATGATCTCGTTCCCCATGTCCAGCCCCAGCTCGCGCAGCTTGCGGGCCTTGACGAGCGCACGGTGCTTGCGCTGCCGTTCCCGCGCGGCGGCCCTGATCCTGTCTCGCTTCTGGACCTCCTCGGGCGAGAGCTCTTCGCCGGGCTTGTACTCGGGGACGACCTGTGCGGGCGGCGGCTGGGTGGGTGGCGGCGGGACCTCGACGGGGGGCGGGGGCACCTGCTGGGCCTGCTGCTGGGAGAGCGCGAGGATGTTCTGGAGACCGGCCTGGCGGTCGCGCTCACGCTTGCGGCGCTGCCGTTCTGCGGCCTTCTCCCGCTTGTGTCTTTGGCTAGGGGTCTCGTTCTCGCGCGACCGCTTGCGCGAGGAGGAGGGGGTGACGGGGGCGTGCTGCCCGTTGGGATCCATGGCGAAGAAACTCGTATATTGCGTTGTGCCAGTGACAGTGACGGCCTGGCAGTCCAAGTCCGGCGAGGCTCGCAGCGGCCGCGGGGGAGGGCAGTGGTAACAGTTGTGACGACGGGGTGACTACGAGGGGGCCCGTCGCTGTCACACGCCCTCTTATACCCTTCGTGGCGTGGGAAGTCTGCCGCATGCCAGCGTCTCCCCCTTCCCCGACTACCCGACTCCGACTCAGCGCGCACCTTTGAAAGTTTGCTTCGTCGGTCTACATACACCTGTTCTATACACTGTACACATCGCTCTACTGTACTGCTTTCCTTTGTTTCTTCACCATGCTCCCTCTTTCCGGCCCGACGCCAATCCATTCTATGGGAACACCGAGGAACTCTTCGATGAACCCGATGTACTTCTGGCAGTTCTCGGGAAGCTCTTCCATTGTTCTTGCACTCGCAATCGACTTCTTCCACCCAGGCAGAGTGACATACACCACCTCAACCTTGGCCAGCTCTTCGAGGTCGGCTGAGGCGGTGACGTCAGGGAATCGCACTTTGTCTGACCGCTGCGAAGAGGACTTACCAGGGAAGCCTGCAATCTCCTTCCCATCGATGAGGTACTTGACAGCCACCTTGATCTCCTCGAGGTCGTCAAGAATATCGAGCTTGGTGAGGTTCAAGGAGTCGTAGCCGTTAATCAGGCAGGAGTGCTTCATCACCACCAGGTCGAGCCAACCGCAGCGCCTCCGACGGCCGGTGGTCGTCCCATACTCGCGGCCAACCTCTTGGAAGTGCGTACCGATGTCCTGAGAGCGACGTCAGCCGTCTGTCACAAAAGATCCCGGGCATCTACTTACGTTGAGCTGCTCGGTGGGGAAGGGACCGCCGCCAACGCGGGTGGTGTACGCCTTGATGACACCGATGGTAGTCCCGATCTTCTTTGGGGGGATGCCCAACCCGGTGCAGACACCACCGATGGTCGTCGATGACGACGTCACGAATGGATACGTCCCGAAGTCGATGTCGAGCATAAGCGCGTTCGCACCTTCGACCAGGATCTTCTTGTTCTCAGACAGCGCCTTGTGGAGGTACACCACGCTGTCGATGACGTACGGCTTCAGCCGCTCCGCAAGTTTCTGCACCCTGGGGGTGAGCACATGCCGAAATCAAGTAAAAAAAAATGAGCAGGTGTGCCGTACCTGGTAGCGCACGATCTCGCCCTCGGTGTCGTACTCGAAGTAGCCGTAGCGCTTGAAGCGGTTCTCGACGAGCGTGCGGAACTTCTGCGCGAACGTGGCGTGGTCGAACAGGTGGTGCACGCGCAGGCCCGAGCGCGACGCCTTGGACGAGTACGCCGGGCCGATGCCCTTCTTCGTCGTGCCGATGCTCGACCCGCCCAGCTCGACCTCCTTCAGGCCGTCCACGATCTGGTGGAAGTCGAACACGAGGTGCGCGCGGTCCGAGATGAAAAGGCGGCCGGTGCAGTCGAGCCCTGTATTGTCCAGGCACGCAGGATGGGACATGGAACATGGGGCATGGGTATGTGCAGGGCGTGACAGAGGATAGAGGGCGTGAACGCACCTTGTTCCTGCAGAGCGTCGAGCTCCGCGAAGAACGACGGGACATGCACGACAAGGCCCGAGCCAATAACGCCCGTGCACGCAGGGTTTACCAAACCTGCCAGGCCCCCAATTAGCTCATCTATGCGAAGTGATTTACGTTCTGCATGCGTACCGCTCGGGAGGAGGTGGAACGCGAACGTCTTCTCGATCTTCTCAGGGCCCATGGGCACGACGATGGTGTGCCCGGCGTTGTTCCCGCCGGCGCAGCGCGCGCAGATATCGAAGTCCGCGGACAGGATGTCGACGAGCTTGCCCTTGCCTTCATCGCCCCATTGCGCCCCCAGCACGACGGTGACTGGCGAAAGCGAGGCATAGAGATTCGGTCCGATAGAGTCCAGGCGCGCGCGAGAAGGATGAGAAGGGGTTACGTTAGGCGATCGCACGTACACACAGACACACGCCGTGAACGACGACGTACCACTCATGGTCGCGGGGAACTGGTGCGTTCAAAGGGTTCAGCGTCGAGTTGACGACGAACCTCGGGAAGGTTCAGATATGACTCGGGGGTCCTCGAACAAGCTTGGGGCGCTCCGCGCTATCTGATGGCGGTGTGGTCCTCTAGCAGACAGCGAGTACCAAGGACTCGCCGTCTCGTTCTGTAAGGAGCGTCGTCGCCGCACGGGGCGATGGGGGTGGTAGTAGCAGACAGAGTCATTTTCTTGCCAGGCCTGCATGTCGGTCGACTATATGCGATTCCGAACTATTGCCAATACGCCATCACATTTTCTCCGCCCGCATCGGACTTCTCCGGACTATGGGCGCTAAATCTCCTCTGGTTGGATGTTGAAATGTTGACCATGGATGTCGCAAACTGGTGTACATTGATTTATGACAGACTATAGCATTATGCACCCCACAGCACAACTAAACAGCACAATGCAGAACACGAAAACAATACCAAGTCCGACGTGTTTACAGCCATGGCCTACACGAAAAATTCATTCCCAAATGAAGTCCGTCGTAAATCCATTCAAATCATATCATGTCGGGTTCGTCATGAGTCCAATCCGATGACGTCCAAGCTCTGCGCTTCAATATGGAGCCTAGAACGAGATGCCACTGCCGGTGATGGTGAAGTCCTTGCTGTCGTTACCTCCGTCGCCGAGCACTGCCAAATCGCAATTGCGCATCAATACCAGACATTCAAGGGACGGACGACAGAGAGGGAGGTACGCACGGATGATAGAGTAGTCATCGCCATCCACAACCCACGGAACGGTGATCTCAATGCTCCCGAGGAGAATGTCGAAGCCGTTCTGGAGGATAACTGTGGTAGGGTGGGGGCCCAGGATGAGCAATAGCATTCAAACATCCAGTTAGCAAATGTACCTGGGGTAGTAATATTACTCTTCCGCAGGAGGATCAAGCCCTCGGGGTTCGTGATGTGTTGCGGGGCATTCGAGGTGTCCCTACGCAGGTAAGGCAAAAGAGGTCAGTCCGGATCCCCCCCTGGCATGGCAAGCTGCGAGTTGAGACAACACACCAGGTAACGTTCTGCTTCTCCCCGATGGTCCACACCGTGCCCGTTGTGGGGGTGAGCACAGGCGGCACGAACACGTCCTGGGCGGAGCGCGGCGCGACCGCAGCGCCGAGGGCGGGTTGCAGGGAGAGCGCGAGGGACGCAAAGACGCAGACGAGGGAGGAGGGTGCGAGCTTTCCAAACATGGCTGTCGTCACTGGGGTCGTTGCGTTTGTTCGCAGAGAACAGAAGGTTGGGGATTGGGATGTGTGTGCGGTTGACTGCCTCAAGGAGGGTCTGAGGATCCTTCTTTCTGAGGACGGCTCGGGGTATATATATGCAACCCGAACTATCGGGCGCCAAGCGTTGATGCGTACGCGTACGGGTGCTGGAACATCCGCGTACTCGCCGTCGCAGCCGAAACCCGATTCCTGAGCGGGCCTGGACGAGGGACTGCGGACCAATGGCGGGGTACGGGATCTTGTGAGAAGGCTATCACTGCATCGACGCCTGGCCCCGTGTTCCAAGGGTGCATATCATATGTCTGATCCATGCTGAATGGGATATGTAAGTACGACGAGGGCCACCGACCACAGAAAGCAGGCACTGGATTGTAATAGTGAAGTGAAGCTCGGTCAGCTGGACGCGCCAAATCCGGAGATACGTGCAAGGAAGCATCCCTCGTGGCTGAGTGCGGGGGAAAACCCGCATGATGCGTATGTAACGCGCTCCGCTCCGTAGGCACCCCTCGGTGGACGTTGCCCGCAACCATCGAGGGAGGTTCGGTAGACTGCCAGACATGTTGAGGATATTTGCAAGGACTTGACCGCCGTACCAGTGCTCTAACATCCAAAATTGACGCATCATGTCGGCCTAAGAATACAGTATAAGGGAAACAAGTCAGGTTAGGCCGAAGGGGATCGAATGATCGTGGGATACGCACAACGGTTCGCCGCGTAGATGACGCACCTCTAGGCACTACGAACGCTCGACGGCGTGCTGCAACCTGAAAACCAGATGAAGCCCTAGAGTAGCCCAAAGCCTCTCTATCCCCGAAGTCACGTTTACCCATTGTCGAGGTCACTGATGCCGTCGGTGAGCCCTCCCCGGCCGTTCGAGAGCGTGTGCCCCATCAGTGCTCCCGTCCTCACTTCGATCCCCTCCCGGCCCCTAGGCACGTCTCTCCGAGCCTGCGCGGGAAAGAAACGGTGTAGGATCGCCATGCAAGCACGCCCTGAACCCTGGAATTAGAACTGAAGGCTGGAGGGAGGGCAATGAGTAGCCACTGTGAAAAAACGGATCCATATGGTATTACATCCATCCATGCGAATAAGTTACAGTGTACGGCCCCGTGCGTTTAATCGCGAATCAGCGACGAGGGCGCGGCGGCGTTGGCCTCACGGGATGTAGATCTTCGAGTATCCCTCCACCCTACGCGCAATGGCCGTCAGCACGCCCGAAATAGACACGCATGACGAAAACAAGGGGGGTCCGTACCTCCTC
This sequence comes from Ganoderma resinaceum, assembly GCA_964023155.1. Taxonomy (NCBI): domain Eukaryota; kingdom Fungi; phylum Basidiomycota; class Agaricomycetes; order Polyporales; family Polyporaceae; genus Ganoderma; species Ganoderma resinaceum. The sequence continues at coordinate 3,782,535 of OZ026794.1, forward strand.
CGGCAACACGGGCAGGCATGCTTCGAGGCCGACGCGCGCGAGGCGAGGTTGTTCCGGCAGTCGTCGCACAGCGCCAGACAGCTGCATTTCAAGTTCAAGGGGTCAGGGAGGGGAGTTCTACAACTGCGAATACGAATAGCAACAGCAGCGGCGTGCACTCACCGACATGGCCAGCAGATGATGTCGCGGGGCTCGACAGTGCAGATGACGCACGCGCGGGCGTTCTGCGACGCTGGATCCTCGTCGGGGTCGGGCGGCGGGGCGATTACCCGCTTCGCCGTCCTGCGCTCCGCCACGAACTCGTCCCAGTCGTCGGCGTCGTCGCCGCCGGTTCGTGTCGCGCTCGGCCTGTTGACGAGCTTGCGGTAACCTCGCCGGGTCAAGGGTGAGGCGGATTTGTCGGTCATGTGTGCAAGCAGGAGCGGGGCCGAGCTTGCGTCGGACTGGGAGAGGTCTGCGTAGAGCCGCGCTTGCTCGCCTGCCCCGTCCTCGTCTTCGTCTTCGTCCACAGTGTCATCCTCGTCCGTTTCAGGCTGAGGCGTCCCTTCCTCCCCAGGATGAAAATCGTCGTCTTCATCGTCGCTGACAGTCTCGCCACGGATGAACCGCTCATACGGATCCTCCACCACCTCCCCACGCTGCCCCAGACCCTCTGCGCTCGCGACAGAAGGCTCCCGCCCGCGCACCGACTCCGGCGACCCCCTCGCCCTCCCGACAGCCGCCGCCCACACCCTGCGCACCGCGCGCCACATGCTGGCCAAGAACGAGCCAAAGTCGCGGTGCCACCCGACGCTGAGCACCGTGTTCATCCAGAAGTCCGTGCGAGCCGCGCGGACCTTGACGTCGATAATCTCGTTCGCGAACCCCTTCCGCGCAACACGCCGCGCACCGCGCTGCTCGTACGCAGGCGTCAGCGCAGCGACTCCCGCGCGGTCAATCTCGAGCTCCCCCCTCACGAGCTCGCGGGCGCGGGCGCGGGCGACGTCGGCGGGGCGCGCGCTGGTCACACCCCCGACCTCGTTCCCGAGCCCGGCGACGGCGGTCGCCTCCATGCTCGCGGTGCCGAGGCGGAAGAGCGCGACACTGAAGTCCTCGTTGGGGCGCGGCAGGAGCGCGGCGTGGCCGAGGAGCGGGCGGGCGAGCGTGCCGTTTGCGAGGAGCTGCGTCGCCGCGTTCAGCGCGACGGTGAGCGCGACGACCGCGAGCATCGCGGACTCGACGACGCGCGCGGCGTACGTCGTGAGCGGGAAGGGTACTGGGTTGAGCCAGACGACGTAGTGGAAGTGCGCCAGCGCCAGCGCGCCGTTCGCGGTGGACAGGGCGAGGCGATAGCGCGACCAGCGGCGCTGGATCTCGAGGCCGTGCATCACGGTGAGCTGAAGGAGCGGGAGGAGGATGGTGATGGTGACGTGCGTATTGGGCCTGCTTGGCTCTTCTCCTTCCTTCGCTGGACGGGCGGAGGCCGTCTCAACGTAGAGCTGGAAGGCAAACGCGAACTAGAGTTGATGTTAGCTCTCTAATTTCCCCGGATTCTATGTCTAAAAATACGTACGAGGTTGAATGGTGCGCTATCGTTGATGTTGAGACCTTCTAGGCCAGTGGTGAGAGTTCCTACGCACAGTGCCAGGCAGGCAGACATGAAGGTGAACCAGCAGATATCTTCCATTGATCTGCTCAGGACCCAGTCACCCAAGGACGCCAGCCAGGCCGATCGAGTGAACAATGTCTGGTCGTACGCGTGTACGAGTAGAACAAACCATATCACGACGGACCTGCCAAGGAAGTACATTGACGGTCCACGGAACATTGCCCTGGAGAAGGTCGAGGAGAAGTCGACAGGGAACATTGTATTGAGCACCGCACGACGTAGCGACGTGGGCCTACGGCCCGGATATTCGGCGTGGTTCGGATGGAGGCGAAAGGTTTGTGGCCGTCTCGGAGGGACTACGATGTTTTGAATGCGGTTGAGTACGAAAGCCTGTTCTATCGTTCAGTCAATTCCTCCTCGTGTTTTAAGACAGAAAAGATCAAATGCTCGTCCAGTGTACAGCATTTGTATTGCCATGCTATGTCTCAACTCCCGGAATACGTGGCAGTGTATGAGGGTCCTCTCTGGACAAAAAGGTTTGAATCGAAATGCGGAAAATTGGATGCGAAAACCAGAAACCAAAACTCTGAACTTCAACTTTGCTAAGCGTTTACAGACGGGTTGTCCCATTCTGACGGCTATGGTAGAGAGACGTGCGGCGGCCGTGTGGGATCTCCAGTATGATTCAATCTGAGGACATACTTCGCCTTTATAATTCGCCTAAGAACTGTAGTAGGGTACTCCCTCTACATCTTTAGATAAGTACGTTGCACTAACATGAAGCCGACTTCGAGTTAGATTCATGCGCGAGTGCGAGGCTTTAACGCGTCGACTTCGAAAAAGCCGCAGTATTTGCAAGGGAACCAGGTTAAATTACTTGTACTGCTGATATAAGGGTGTTAGGTGCCCAATAGGCTGGCTATATGCATGTGCACATGAATCATCTAACACTGTGGCAACAATCATCACAGTGCACTGCTCGGACCGCACGAAAGGTGAGGGCTACTAACGCCAGTGAGCGCCGAACGCTGAGACCCGGATACGTGCCTGCGCATGCGTTCGCTCGCGTAGGGAAGGATGACAACAACATGCTAAACTGGTTGCTTTCATGCATAAAGTGACCGAAGCCCCCACCTCGGCGGCCTGGCTCACATCCCCGACTGCAATAGCGCCCAAGAAGTTCAATATTGGTCGTGAGCGCATGCAATTCAATTCTCGGCTTTTGCATTCGATTTTCCGCGTTTTGATTCAAACATTTTGGTCCAAAGAAGACCCTCATAGTAGCGTCAACTACACGCTATGTCTTCATGAGGTAAACTGACACAGTGCAGATCACCCAGCAAAACATATCCCTGGCATCACAGAGACATCACGTTGGGGACAATGTCCCCACCAATGCGATCGTACGACGTGCCGAGGCCAATAGTCTCGGGGGATCCATGGAAACCTGCCCGATGCAGGGAGAAGGCCCGCATCCACAACACTCGCGCATATATCCCCTGCACCTCGAAATGGGCACACTCACCATCACGAACAGTCCGAGAAAGTAGCCGGAGGTGAGGAACCCCCACGGACCAGGCATCGGCGCGATGCCCACATGCCCCGCATTCCGATGTCTTCTGTAACCCGGCGTTCCAGAGTTGTCCTGTTGCGTTGCCTGCGCGGCGACGTGCAGCTCGAGTGCCATGTCATCCAGACGGCGGAGCCGTGCGAGGGCGCGTGAAGGGAGGCTGAGAAACCGGTGCGCGAGCTTCAGGGTGGTGTTGAATAGGAGAGAGCTGTTAAAGAGCGTGTCGCTCCCGAGAGCATCCGCCGTTTGTGCATCGGCCAGCATAAGTTGGAGGCTTTGGAGGGGAAGCTGGGAGAAAGGGCTGAGTCGAAGGAAATGAAGAGAAGAGGGAGAAAGGGAGATTGTGGCTGAAGCAAGTGAACGTTGCCGGGGACGATCTCGGCAGCAGTGATGTCGCCACGCCTGTCCGTCGGGCCGATCAAGGCTTTCAGTGGCCGGCCCACGTGTCCCCAGAAAGGCTTTCCAATCAACCACCTCCGTCCGCAATATACTCAAGAGTATGCTTTTGCAGATCGAACGTACTGTATAGGCAAGATATGTGGACAATGGTACAAGCTACCGCTACAATGATCTTGGCAATTCGGCACCTCCCAAAGGCAACAGGAACTAGACATCATTGCAGCACCCGTAGCGCGCGTCAGCAAGACGAATACTCCGGTCCTCCTCCGTCATATGCTGGATCCTGCTAGACCTAGCACTCTATCAACGGTGAGCAAAAATCGAGAAGTACATTAGAGAAAACATAGCTCACTCAGACTTCAGGGTCAGGCTTGTTGCCATCACTGGGGCTCAGGTGAGCCGGGGGGCGTCGGTGCAATGAAGGTTGTGCTAATCCCATGAGGCTCGGTATCCACCTAGCGAGTACTCAGTCCCGACATTCTGCAAGCATGTGTCTCATAACTCACCGGTGAGTTGGGGTCATAACGATCACTTGCGTCCGACATTTTGAATAGAGGGCTGAACACTTCGTACTAGGTGGCTGGAGGTTGGGGGATGGGAGGGAGAGCGGGAAGGGCGCACGGTGAACTGTCGAGTGCGCAACACGGCGCCCTCCTTTTATACACGGGTGGGGGCCGTTTCACGTGTTGCAGCGACCGACGCGACCCAAAGCCAACTAAGGGGTTCCAGGGACCACCGCTTAGGCACACGAACAAAGCGAACACTGTGCTTCGTTTTGTAGCACAAAACGGGTATGGGCTTTGAACTGAAGTTTATTGTGCACTCTTATCACCAGCTTACAAGTCACATTGACCGGATGCCGCCCCCGATAGCTATTGCTTCGGCAACTAACCGCTTTGTTTTTGGAAGGAGCCCGCACAACATAGCATCACAACCGTCACAACTGATTTTCCCCGGCCCCGCTCCTCACTGGGCGTCCGCCCCCCCCCCCGCCTGTGACACACCCTCGCGACCCACCCGACATGGTCCAACCCGCCGTCCATGTCCCGAACCTGCCGGGTTCGCGCCTCTCTTTTCCCATCTTCATGCCTGCCCCCCCCCCCCCTCGCGTCTCCGCCCCCTCCTTCGTCAATCTCCTCTCGCAGTCTATCGTATTTGTGGTAGTATCTGACATAGAGTGCTGCCCAACAGTGGATAGAAAACCGGGACTTCAAAACGATGTGCTCTCATAAGCGAGTCTTGAAGCGGCAAGAGATCGGAAGAACAAGGGCGTGCCTATCTGCGGTAATGGCCGCCCGGGTGGCCAGAAGCATGGGTGAGTCCCGATCATCAGCAGCCCCCTGTCGACGTCGTAAAGCGCATCGATTGATCGTAGGCCGCCATTACCACCGGCTTGTAACGATGTACGGGACGTTTAACACAAGCACAGGATTCTTGCGCAACGAAGTCAAAGGCTCGTCATGTTCATCCTTCACTTCCTGTCCCGCAGCGACGCATGATCCGCCTAGGCATCCTTGTCTGCGCCCACTTTCGTTCGAGTCCCAACAAGGTGCCAAGGCCAACTACCACGCGAGCATTCTGGCGATTTAGTTCACCCTCCACCGCAGGGTGGCTCCAGCTACGTCCCATACACTGGCGCTTCTCTACCTGCTCCCCGTCGCTAATTTTTGGGTTTGCCGGCCAGGGCCTCACCCGCGCCGTTCAAGGATGCGATTTGTCCGACTGCACAATCGGGTATTCAAGCGGCTAGATGGCGGCTGCCATAGAGTGTGCCCTCTCTTTTTCGCCCGCGGCGGGGATTCCACATATCGTCACCCGATGAAACATCTGTGGGACGGACATACCTGCCACCTGCGTATGTTCCCGCAAAGACAACTACTTATATGCGCGGGCGAGGAGAACGGGACACGGTATCTCCGCTACCTGCATTGTTATATATGTTTGAAATTGACAAGCCCCTACCACAGGCGACGCATACAGCTAAACATAATATCAATGTCCGCCGGCGCGCATGTAGGTACAGTGGGTACTTGCTCGAATATTGATATCGACATCCATAGGCTGTCGGCCCGTCGTACACTGGCATGCTATCCCCTCATGCAAGCCGGGCTTTCTTGGAATAGCTGACCAGCTTCACTTAGTGAGTTTTTGTGTCTTCCACCTAGCGTTCAACGCTGAATATTGAATGTACAGACCTAGGCGTGGTCCGCGGATGCAGTGGTGAATCGTCGACATGTAAGACTGTAAGCATGATGTTGTCACTATTGAGGCTGTGCAGGCTCGGATACGAACCGGCTATTCTCTTCTTACTCCTTATGTACATGCTACACCCACGCCAGATCGCAAGTCCCTCCACTCCGAGGATCCGCCAGGATCCGCTGGCATCTCCTTTCCTGCGGCCACGACGTGGCCTCCCGGCTTTGCATGCCAGGCTCATGGATGTTCCTTTTAGCCCTGCCGAAGTCCTCGCATTGCAGCCTAATCCAACCAAGCGGACAGCAGCGTTTCCTTTTGATGTAATCGACAACGCCGGCACGGTGTGGTACGCGTCGACGGCATCTGCCTCTCCTGCCAACGAGTCCTTCGAGCTCTACGTACTCTTTACCTCGCTGACGCATGTAGAGGTCCTGGGCCAACAGTCCTCTTGGTAAGCACACCGGCTAGTCGCATGCATTTGTGTGGCTTACATTCGCAGGTCTGGCGAGTGCAGAGGTGTCGCGACTCGAGGGTGAGTAATTCACGCCAGACAGTCACCATTTCTGCTGAGTGCTTACAATGCCTCGCTCCAGCCCCAGTCTGCCGTAGGACGAAGTTCCGCAGACTCACACTTGAACGTATGCAGCCGCGTGGATCTGCTGCGGCTTTGGTTAGCCATCCATGTCCCGTGTGAGGGAAAAAAGTGTTATCGAGATCCTCTCGACCTGGCCATTTGGTGAACGATCCCAACCACCCGACGACAAATTCATTTAGGTCCTATCTTCGGAACTGTCATCGGTACTTAGCCACTCAAGCCGACGGAAGTCTTTCGTCGATGGTACGCAAGGACAGCGCTGATCGCATTCGCATAACGCCTTGTGGAGCGAGACGAGCCGTCACTATGTTATAAGAACGCCCAAATCATCGGCACGGTGTCAACACTCACCCAACGACTCCCGCGCACTCATCCACGAAGTTCACCAACAGTAAGTTGCCAATAACGTGTCTTCAAAGGTTGTGCTCTGAAGCCAAACGTTCACGCTCCCTACAGGTTCTTACCATGATCACCACACCAACGCATCCCCGCATCGCCATCATAGGCGGCGGCCCGGCAGGCCTGACCCTCTTCATCACCCTCCACCGCCGCGGCATCCCCGCGACCGTCTACGAGCGCGAGCTGAGCTTCAACTCCCGCGCCCACCTCGGGGGCATGCTCGACCTCGGGTACTCCAGCGGCCAGCGCGTGCTCCGCGAGAACGGCCTCGGCGACGCCTTCGCGCGCAACTCCCGCCCCGAGGCGGACGCCTACCGCCTCTGCGACGCGCAGGGCACCGTCCTCTCCTCAAAGGACCCCGCGCCCGACGCCGACCCGCGCGACGTCCGCCCCGAGATCGACCGCTCCGTGCTCCGCAAGCTCATGGTCGACGCCATGCCCCCGGACAGCATCAAGTGGGGCCACGCGCTCGCGTCCGTGCGCTCGCTCGGAGACGGGAGCGGCGCGCGCGAGCTGACGTTCGCGAACGGCCACACCGCCATTGTCGACCTCCTCGTGGGGGCCGACGGCGGCCTCGCGTCCCGCGTGCGCCCGCTCGTCTCGCCCGCCACCCCGATCTACCACGGGGTCGCCGCCGTCGAGCTCGTCGTCCCGCCCGACGCCGCGCGCGGGCCCGAGCTCGCGGACACCGTGCGGTTCATCGGGCCCGGGTCCGTGTTCGCGCTGGGGAGGGCAAGGATGCTCCTCGCGCAGGTGCACGGGGACGGCCGCATCCGCGTGTACGCGCTGTTCCCCGTTCCCGCGGACTGGACGCTCCCGCGCGACCCCGCGGACGCGGGCGGGCTGCTACTGGAGAAATTTAGCGGGTGGGCGCCATGCTTCCGCCAGCTCATCGAGCACTGCGATGGGGAGCAGATGTTCTTGCGCCCGATGTACCACCTCCCTGTCGGACACCGGTGGGAGCATGTCAATGGGGTGACGATCCTGGGCGATGCGGCGCACCTGATGAGCCCGTTTGCGGCTGCTGGGGTGAACCTCGCCATGCTGGATGCGTTCGAGCTCGGGCTCGCCCTCGCGGAGGCGATTAATAACGGCAAGAGCGGAGAGGAGCGGGAGGCGGCTGTCGCGAAGTGGGAGGAGGAGAGGATGGCAGCCGCGGCAGAAGTTTCGGGCATCGCCAAGGCAAACCTCGAGGCTACCTTCGGCCCTGACTCGCCGAGCTCTGGTATCGCAGCGATGCGCATTCATTTGGAGGAGCCTGACTTGCGGCGTCGAGCTTAAAGGTGGTTTATTCGCCCAGGTCCTGGGATAGGGTGGGTCGGTTCTACTGTCATAGTTGAGTGACCTAAGCTGAGAGAGAGGTTTTCAATTTTATAGGTATCCTCGTGCATTGCCCGACGATGCGCAAATGGCATGAAAGATCTGTGTTCTTGTAGTACCGCCTCCTTACCCATTGCCCTATTTCATACCAACTGTCGATTGCACAGATATCCTCTATCCAAGTCTTGCTCCACGCTTATTTTTATCGAGATGTAGCCGCGGGGAGGGGTCTAGAATAAATCTAGACGTCGCGTTGCATGACAACATTCCTCGTGCCAAGGTCTCTATGTCAGTGCTGTCGTCCAACGCGTTGTTCAGCCCTCAACCGCTGTCCGGGCACACCGAATGACCGATGAAGTTCGAACGTCAAGCATACATATGCGGTGCTTCTTGCATCCAGGGCATATTAAGATTGTCACAAGGAATTAACCGGCGTGGCTAGAACGTGGTCTACGAACGTAACTGCGGTTAATTGAACACATGTTTTGCGGTAAGAAATGAGAGGACATGGTATTACAGGTATGTATGTATGATATGGCTACAAATACACAGGACATCCATATCGTCGTACGTATGTTATTCGCGTGACATATATGCAAAGAAGGCCGGCTATTGCAACGACACGACATCGGCATCACGTACATATACAAAAACGGTCCGATCCGAGGACCCATCACGACGGGGGTGCAGGGCATGCCACTATTATGATAGGAATAGCGATGACGACACGGGGAAGGGGCGAGGGCGATGTGTGTGTTATGATGAAACCAGCCACGTCCGGCCGAGGCTGGAAACGCTGGCGCCCCAGCTGGCCGGAGGGTATCGAGGTCGCCTCAGGGTGCCTCGGAGGCCCCGCGACCCCGGCCCAGCCCCGCAAATCGAGCGCAGGCGCGGGCCCGCCCTATGTGCCAGGAAGGGCGAGGCCCCGCTCCACACCGCCGGACAGACTACAAAGCCCCTGCGCGCACAGGCCCCGCGGCGGTGCGCCCGCCCCCCCAGCAATACTATAATCTCGGTGTCCGGTGCGTTCGTTGCGCATCCTCTTCCCGTCCTCACCGTCCTTTTTCGCGCCACTCGTCCGACTCCGCGCCAGCAGCGGCAGCACCCGCCGCACCCGCCAACGTCGCCGGCACGCACGCACGCACGCGCGCACTTGCGCTCGCTCACTCGATGATCTCGAAGCGGCTCCGCTTGGGCTCGCGGCCGTCGTGCGGGTCGTCGAGCGAGCGCTTGCTCGACTCGCCGAGCCCGTGCGCGGCGGCGACGTCGACGCCGTGGAACGACTCGCCGTTGACGAGGTTCGAGAGGATGAGCGTGTACTGCTCGTCCGTGAGGCCCATGCCCGCGAGCGGGTTGATCTTGCCCTCCTCGTCGTCCCCGGCCCCGAGCGAGAAGCCGAGGGGCAGCGCGCCGAGCTGCTGCTGCTGTTGCTGGAGGGCGCTCGCCTGGACGGCGAGCGCGTTGTCGAACGACGGGTCCGAGAGGGGCGGCACGCCGACGGAGCGGGGCACGCGGGAGAGCGTCTGGATGACCTTGAGGTGGGTGAGGTGCTTCTCGAGGACCTCCCAGAGGCCGTCCTTGGTGAACGGCTTCGGCAGGTGGTCGTTCATGCCGGACGAGTAGTACTTCATGATCTCCGCGGGCTTCGAGTTGCTCGTCATGGAGATGATGGGCGTCATGTGGTCGAACTGGCGGATGAGCGACGTGGCAGACACCCCGTCGAGCTTTGGCATCACGATGTCCTACAAACGCAGCAAAAAATAGCGGTGCAGCGCACAAAGATAGAATCCCCCCATCAGCCTCCGCCAACCCAAATCCAAAATACTTTTAAACCACAAAGCACGCACCATGAGCACCAAGTCGTACTTCTCCAGGTTCATCTTGTTCACCGCGCCGACGCCGTCGACCGCAACATCGATCGTGCACCCAAAGATCTGCAAGAACTTGCTCGACACCTTCCTGCTCACCGCGTCGTCGTCCACGAGCAGCACCCTGGGGGGCACCGCCCACCCGGGCACGTACGTCGACCTTCTGACCCGCAGCGTCTGCGCGCTCCCGGGCCGCCCGCTCGGGCCCGCGGCGGCGGCAGACGAGCTCCCAGCGGCGGACGCGGACGGGGTGGGGGCGCTGATGAACTGCGTGGGGGTGGGCGCGGCGGACGAGCTCTCGCCCTCCTCCTCGGGGTCGCCGCCCATGCCCTCGGGCGTGGGCATGACGACCTGGTTGAGCACGCTCGCGTCGAACGCCCAGTTCCCGTTCGCGTCCTCGAGCGACGAGCGCGGCAGCAGGTGCCCGACCGTGAACACCTGCAGGCCCTCGTGGTTCATCGTGCTCGCGTCCACCGCCAGCCCGTACCGCGCCGCGTCCTCCATCAGGAACGGGCCCGCGTCGAACGCCGCATCCAGTGCGCCTGCGGGGGCGGAGGGCCCAGCCGAGGGTGGGGGCGGGGCGACGCCCGCGGGGCTCGTCGAGGACGACGCGGCGGCCTGGGCCTGAGCCTGCGCTTGTGCTTGTGCTTGCGCCTGTACCTGTGCCTGCTGTTGCTGCTGCTGTTGTTGCTGTGCCTGCTCGCGTTGCTGTTGCTGCTGCTGCTGTTGCTGTTGCTGGGAACGCGCCTTCTGGCTCTGGCTGGGCGACGACACAGGCGGCCGGCCGGCCTGGGCTGGGCCCGCGTTCTGGGCCTGGTCGAGGGCGGGCGTCGGCCGCATCCGTGTGAGCTCCTCGATGCGCGCGAGCGCGTCCTGCCGACTCATCGGTCGTGCTGGGGCGTCCATGCCCCCCGGCATCAGCCCCGCGGCCGCGGCCATGATGGTCGACGCGCGCGAGCTGGGCCTGACGGGCGCTCCCCCGCTGGGGCCAGCCGCACCGCTCGCAGTGCTGAACGTCATCCCTGCGACCTCGGCGCGGCGCGAGATCTCGTTCATCTGGGCAAGCGACGCGCGGGCGATGTCACCGTCGGGGTAGGCGCCCATCATGCGCTGCGCCTCGGTCGCGGGGAGAAAGGGGTTCGGGTCTGGGGCGTAGGTCCCTGGGGCGGGGTTCGAGATCTGTTCGGTCTTCAGCTTGCCTAGACCGTCGAAGGGGCGGTGGTGAGAGCAGTAGCGGGAATTTTCGGAACGTGGTTATCGTCACGAAGATGGACGTTTCGCGGCGATGATGACGTCGCATGTGTGTGTGTATGCGTGTGCAGGAAGTAGTAGCAGACCAGCCAGGATTCCATCCCGTTCGAGTGCGAGGCAGATGCGTCCGTGGGATTTGCAACAATGCGCAATGCGGGAGACGAGAGAGAGAGCGAAACATAAAAAAGCAATAGTACAAATTAGCTTCCGGCCTGGTGATTAATAAACTACGAGGAGACAGTCCCACCATTCTCCAACTGCAAGAAGTATTGTATCAAATTCTGCATGAGTCCGTCCTGCTGCGCCATGTTTCGTTGGAAGTTGACCATCTCAGACAGCACGTTCTGGTAGTTGGTCTCAAGGGAGCGTATGTGCTGCGCCATCTCTTCCTGGTCGCGGGCCATACGGTCTAACTGCGCCTGGAGCGCCTCAACGGTAGCAGAGGAGGATGGACTGGGGGAGTTTGCCCCGCGCCCGGTGGATTTACGCTGAGCGGGCACCTTTCGCTTGATGTTCTCAAGCGCATCGCGGCGATCAGCATGGAAGTCAGGGTGTCGAAACGTCCAGCTCTACAACGTGCGAGAGTCCCGGTGAATGCCATTCTAAGAAGCACGGGGGGAGGGACGGGGAACTCACGTGTTCGCCAAACTGGTTATCGTCCGTGTTCTTGACCTAGAGTTCTTTGTGTTCATACCGCGTATCGTGTAGGAGTGAATGGGAGAAGACGTACTTTGTGGAAGTCATACTTGTTTAGTTGGCGGACGAAGGAAGCGAAATTTGAGTGTTTGAACATGCGGGGGAGGATGGACTTTGTGAACTCGTTCATGTCCTTGACGACAAAGCAGTCGCCGTTAGGACCCCACGAGACGACGTCGCCGAAGGTAGTGTCTTCAAGCATCCTTTGTGGCAAATTGATATTGAACGTCTAGGCCAGGGCCGAATATGAAAAAGGCAGGTACGCACTTGTAGAGCTTCTTGACAAAGTCGGAAGTGGATGGCATACTGTCCTCCGGTTCATGTTTGACATGAGACGAGGGGAGGAGACGGTCCTGGGAAGAGTCGCGGGCCATTTCGCGGTCTGGCCGATGTGGGGAGGAGTCGGAGAGGCGGCGGGAGGGCGGGGGTATGTCGTCGCGCGAGGATGATGCGCGGTGGCTGGACCAGGGGAGGGTGGATGAGGCAGATAGGGAGTGGCCGGAGAGGGGCGAGGCGGTGGAGGAGAGGGAGGGATGGGTGTAGGTGGGCGGGGGGTAGCGAGAAGCGGCGGGAAGCTGTGAGATGGGGGGGAGGGTGTTGTTCCTCGGAAAGGAATTGAGATGGAGCTGGGAGGGAGGCGGGAGGGTCGAGGAGGGGAAGAGCTGCCTCTGGAGCGGCGGATACTGGGGCGAGTTGTCCATCTGGCCTGGACTGTTATGAGGGGTTGGGGAGGAGGAGAGGAGCAGAGACGAGGCCGAGTTGATATCCCACTCCGTCAATCCTCCTCCACGGCCCCATCCCTCCATTCCCTCCCGGTCGCCGAGCTTATCTCCAAAACAGGAAGCTCCCCCTCTCCGTATGGCAACCCATCACTTCCGTCAGCTCCCCGTTTATTCCCTTTCCCGCGCCGACCTTCATTTCTGCGCTCTTTCAACCTGCTTTCGGGGTCCCAATTCCCTCTCTCCCGCCCCCCCCGCCCCCTGCTCCCGCCCCGTCCTCCATCGCTGCCCTCAGTGTCTCTGTCGAGTGTCCAAAGTCCTCTCGCACTCGTGTTAGCGCATCCCGGGTCTATGTGGGTCTAGAACCTCGCATGGATGTCGGGAATAGGGGCCTGGGCCTGGGCCGCCCACGGTCTGGACCCTGCTACCCTCGCAGTCAAACAATCAGGCACCGCGCAACTCCTCCAGATCTTACCACACGCAAATACGATTCTCTGGCCTCCAAAACCCCACCGCCAACTCTTGCAAACCTCTCCGTCCGGGGCCTCCGCCGTATGTCGCCGGGGCCGCCAACACGTTGCACGCACCTGCCCCCTTATCGATCGCCGTAATCTCCCGATCCAAGTACAGCACTCCCTGCGCGTGTCTCGTCGCCCAACGCTGCGCCACCCCCGCCCTGCATAACGAGCTCGCCGACAGTGGCCAGCGCCCTCGCCCATCTGCCCCGACATCGGACGCCACAAGGTCACAGAGCGAAGAGGCGCGCCGGAATCAGCTCGCAGCTCTAGACCGCAGACCCAGGTCGGTCCAAGGCCTGGGCCCCTCCAATCCCCGCGGCATTCCCACTCCTGCCGAATTCCGATTTTCTCGGCGCCAGCCATCCAGAGCCACAACCCAAAACTTCCACAGGCTTCCACCCGTCATTGCGGATTACTCGATGGCTGTCGTCTGACTGACCCGCTGGCTTCTGAGGAATGCTATGGTGCTCTCACGAAGACACTCGTATCTCAGCCTCGAAAGTCCAGGAGCCTAGAGGGGCCCGCGCACGCCCGCTGCCTAGAAGCTCGGTCGGGCTTGACAATGATAGATGTCTCGACCCGTTGAATAGCATTTGTAGAACAGGATCGTTACGCCCGGCACGGTACGCGGCTCCGAACAATCATCCGCGCAGAGTCGCGCCACTTCAATTGCAAGTGCCCTGTCTCTCCCGCGTCTGCACGACCTAGAGTCTCGCGCTGTCTTCGACGGCTCTCGAAGCCACCGGCACACTGCGAACATCGGACATAGTGACGTCCTCTGCGAACCTTTGCCCTAGCGGGCCTGGCGTGCGCACCGCCTTCGCGTCCGGGGCGTCCCTAACCTCCACCACCGTTTCTATTCCCCGTCTCGTAACAGCGTGTTAATGCCGTACGTCCCGCGTGCGCGATGTGGAAACTATTCGGAATAAGTGGCTGTTACAGACAATGGTGGGTGCTCCACTGGTCGACCCGAGGTCCACATGGTAGACACTCTCGCAGCCGATCCCACTCTGCGCACCAGTGTAAAACACGATGGAGGAGGACGCGTCCATACTTGCACAATGCGCGAGGCCATTGTCTTGCCACGGTGGCCGTACATATTACCCCTCCGCGCTCCGACGAGGCGTAAGTTGGCGAAAGTACAAGTGAGGGATGATGCCCGCTGACCGGTGACCACCTGCAGACTGTCCGACAGGGACCCGCAACGCTGAGTTAACCTCCGCGGCCTTGCGACAACACCAACTCATTCACCCCGTACCCCGACCAAATCGGCAAACCGCCTACCACCCGTACCGGGAGTCCACCAACTCGGCGTCGGTCCCTGGGGTCTCCATCGACATCGCATCGCAACCGTCCTCGACAGTGCAGGCTCGCCCTCCGCGACGGCAAGCGTCGCTGGCAACACCGCGTCCCCAGACCACACCTCCAGAAGGAGGCGATGTGTGCCTTTGGAGGGAGGACCACCTTGGCTACGCTGAAGACGTTCCACCTCAAGGTCGAATGTAGGTGTATGCATCAGCATCAAGGCGGGACAGGGACAACGATGAACACAACGACGAGAGAGGCGTTCGTGGAGGCGATGAGAGGGGTGCTGGGGAGGTGTTCGAGCTTGGGGCAGCCGGTGCGCACAGAAACGTCTCGGAACCAGTGACTATTACAGACAATGGTAGGTACACTACTGGTCAACATGATAGACACTATTATTACGATATTAACAGCTGATCCCGTTTTGTGCACCAGTATTAAATATGATGGGGGGACGGCATGGTGGGCGCTCCGACTCCGAGGCGTGGGGTTGGCGAAACTAGTACAAGTCAGGGATGACGCCTGTCCAGCAGATCTAGAGGCCTGCAACGTCGGGTTAACCTCCTCTGCCTCGCAGGACAAGACAGATACACTCACCTCACGCCCCCACCCAACCGGCAGGCCGCCTACCACTCGAACGGGGAGTCCACCCAGTCAATGTCGGTCCCCGGGATCTCCATCGACGGCGTGCCAGAGCCTCTACGCACCACGACGTCCCCAACACGCTCCCTAAGAGGCGCCACGTCCTCATCCCGCATCGTATCGCAATGCACGACCATCCTCTCCAGCACAGGCCCGCCCCCCACGATCCTCCCCGGCAGCCCCGCGTCCCCCGACCACACCTCCACCTCCTCCACGCCCGGACACCGCCCCAGCGCCCTCCTCACCGCCGCCCCGAACGCCTCCCTCATCGTCGCCCCCGTCCCCGTTCCCGTTGCTGTCCCGATCCCCTGGTGCACGCACGGGCCCTCGACGAGGCGGAACGTCTTGAGCGCGGACAGCGTGACGTCATCGCCCCCGAGGACGTGCAGCGGCTCCTTCTGGTGCGCGCACACGCGGTAGCGCACCGCCGCGAGCCGCTCGAGCGGGAGCAGCGCGCGCACCAGGCCGCGCATCAGCTCGCACTCCGCCGGCGTGCCCCGGTACGTCGGGAACTCGAGCAGCAGCCCCGGCCCCCTTCTCGCCTCTCCGTCGTTGCTGGTGTTGGGGCTGGGGCCCGACGCGCGGATGACGAGGCCCCCGCGCCCACTACGCGCCCCAGTGGAGGGGGAATGCGGG
This sequence comes from Ganoderma resinaceum, assembly GCA_964023155.1. Classification (NCBI taxonomy): domain Eukaryota; kingdom Fungi; phylum Basidiomycota; class Agaricomycetes; order Polyporales; family Polyporaceae; genus Ganoderma; species Ganoderma resinaceum. Next base: position 3,798,237 of record OZ026794.1, read on the forward strand.
GCGAAGTCGACGGAGAGCGTGTCGAGGGCGGGCGCGAACGCGAGCGCGGGGAAGGGCGCGAGGTGCGAGAGCGCGTGGAACGCGCGCCCGCCGCTCACGCGCAGCGTCGCGTCCGCGGGGAGCACGACGTGCGCGAGCACGCGCCGCATGTTCAGCAGCGCGCCCCCGATGCCGAGCGTGCACCGCCGCAGCCTCGGGAGCACGACCTTGTCGGTGTCCTCGCTGGGCGTGGGCGTGTGCGTGCCGGCGACGTCGACGTAGACGTCGGAGAGGACGAGCGCCTCGAGGAGGGAGCAGCGGCCGAGGAAACGGAGGAGCGCGGGGAGGGGGACGGACGTGCCTTCGGTGAGGAAGAGGTGCGTGAGCCGGGCGAGCGGCGCTGCGGGCACCCAGCACATGTTCCGGAGCAGCAGGCGGCGCAGCCGTGGTGGGCCCTCTTCCTCGTCCTCGTCGCCGTTGCCCGACGAGGGGAAGAGCCGACAGGGTGCGTGCAGGTCGAGCAGCGGCCGGCGGTCGTCGAACGGGTCGCACTCGGTCGTGAGCGCGAGCGAGTCGAGGTTGGGCAGGGCGAAGGGCAGGGCGAGCGCCGAGCTCGCGTGCCGGGGCGCCGACGGGACGGTCGACCGCTCCTCCGCCGGGAGCGTGAGCGCGAGCGAGCGTATTCGCGCTGCGTGCGGGGCCAGCGCCGAATGGAGAAAGTGCGAGGCAGGGAAGGGCGCGTGCACATGCAGGGACGCACCTTTCGAGCGTGCGAGGAACGCCGCGGCGCAGGCGGATGCTGCGGGGACGCCGGGGGCGTGCGCGTCGAGGTCCACGCGCGTCCAGAGGGCGCCGGTGTCGAGCGCGACGGCCCGCCAGCGGCGGCAGACGTGCGTGAGCGCGAGCGTGCGGCGGGTCTCCGCGCGGACGTCCGCTCTAGCGCCGCGCGCGTCGAAGGGGAGGAAGGCGTCGGGCGGGGCAAGGGTGTGGGCGAAGACGAGCTGGAGGAGCTCGGTGGGGAGCGCGTGGATGGGCGCGTGGGTGTTCATCTGGTTCCGCACGAACGCCAGGAGGAGGGTGACCGTTGCGTTGAGGTCCTTGAGCTGCCGGGCGCCATGGCGAGTTTTAGGGGTAAGTTGGGTGGGAAAGTTCTTGAGAATGGAACATTTCAGAGCTGAAGGATGACGACGTACCGTTTCATGTCTGTGCCATCCCGCCAGGTTGTCCGGGTGTCAGTGCCGTTCGACTAGGAGAAGTCCCGAGGACTAACGTAAGAAACCGGAAGCCAAGAAAACTCACCCGAGCTTATATTGCCCATGCTGGAGCCCGTCGAGAAAGCGTTGGGCGACGACGTTAGGGTCGTTTTTCGCTTGCAGGAATATCATGCTAGCTGGGCGTCGCTGTTAGTGTCGACGACGGCGAGGGGCTGCGTAAAAGGTGACTCGCCGTGGCAGTGTGGTTGCAGAATGTTTTCTTGTTTTCGGGTTTCTGACTTTGATCTCAGATTCGGAGAGCCTTCTAGGCTGTGCTCAATATGTATTTCGTCCTCGGGCCGGATATTGCGGGGCGCGTCACCGGGCGAGGTCAACCTTCGTAATTGATCGTTGGGTCGCCAAATCGCAGGAACCTCTCGGCTGAGAGGGTTTGGGGCGGATGTGAGGGCTAGGTGTGGGCTCGGTGCGGACGGGTGAGTACTGAGGGTTGAAGCGAGGGCAAGGGTGGGGCCAGGTGAGTGCACGAGACTCGCGATCGAGGACCCAGTGGGTTCTTGTATGACTGATGCCTGTGTGCCGTTGACCGAACCGAGCAGGTGCTGCCAAAAACAATATTTACCTGAACGAGCGTCGTCTGCGTGTCAGCGTTAGTTACGTGACACTACGGCGCAGTCCACGGAAGGTATGTAAGGAAAAAGTGTTGCTGCCTTGGATTGCTAGCTGATTCAACAGCCACAGACCCGCCTCGCTTGGTAGTGACGTACCTGTGGAAGGCCCAACAACCAATCTGCGAGCAGAGAGCAACGGTATGAGTCGCCGGCCCTGGATCAAAAAGTTTCAGCAGACATGCGCTCCGTACTGCTTCATAGATTGAAATGAATTTCTTCACAGCTACCATGGGACAAGGACACTCACTTTGGTCGCCATGCACGCCGCGCAGGGTGGAGCTTTTTTGCAGTCGGAACATGCTCCGTTGAGGTTCGGTCATTGTATAGACTGGCGAGCGGGGGGAAGGAGAATATTGGAGACTTGATCAGGAGGGCGCTTCACCGGGGACGAGACCGGTACGGAAAAAAAAAAGTGAGTTCAGCTTCGATTGGATCCCCGGTGTCCAACGTAGTTCAGTAGACCCATCTCGGCAGGAGAGCATCGCGACTCGCTCATTGGACAGTTAGACCTTTAAACCCCGTGCCGCCCCCCGCCGTGACATGTTTCAGACAAAGTCCGCTCGTACACGTCACACCTCACCACGTGGTGGGACCTGAACTTCCACTCCACGAGGCTCTCGTCGCCAACTCGAGAAACTGCGACTAGTCGACGATCGACACGCGGGAACGCTCGGGCTCGGCGCTCAGCAATTGTCACGACATTGCGAGTCCTTGCGACACTTGAGCAAAGCCTGTTTCGGTCGGCAGGTCAACATCGGTCAGCTTTTCACTATAGCTTTGTTGAAACAAGCCGGTTCATGGAATCAGTAATTGGCTCCATGTTAATGAAGACATTGCGGGTGCCTCGGCGAATAATAATTTCGGTGAGCATTGGTATCTCCTTGGTGATTGCGGAGCTTAACTCCTCGGTGAAAACAAGTCTCGCCCGCCGGAGGGGAGATTTTAAGCCCCAGGCCTCGCGTCCCGGGCGGTCGTTGGCATGTAACTAGGTCGACCGAGGCATTCGAACAAGTCGGCCTATTACATCACCGACTCCCACCGTCACTATTCCATATCTGGGCTGGGAGAAGCTGAATTCCATCCACCAGGTCTGAATTGTACGGTCTATCCACTAACTCCCCCGTCCTCGCTCGTCTTACAGGGGACCCTCTGACTGATGATTTAGATTGTGCTCACACTGCTCCGCCAAAGGACTCACCGTAATCGTAGACCAAACAGCCATGGACAACCTCCCCCTTCTGGCTGACGCAATGGATGCGTCTCACGTACTTCTTCTGGCCACCTACGAGCTGGAAGCCCCACACCTGCGCCCCGGTCGTCAACATCTGCAACATCCAATCAGAACGTCAACAGCCCAAGTCCGAACGCACCTGTTCCATGTGCCACTTCGCCCCATTTTTCGCGGCATCACTTTCCATCGTGACGCCGATGACAGCCCCATCGACGAACGACTCTGTGAGCCAGTCCTGCTTCAGCCACTCGACCTCGAGCTCGCCGACGGCGACACGGCGGTTACGCTGCACGACCACGCCCATGAGCGGGGAGTCGATCGCCTTCTGCGAGTAGTCGAGCACGCGGTGCTCGGTGAGCGTGTTACCAGCGACAGCCTGCTCGACCTCGATGTGCTCGACGCCGGCGTCGTCCTTGTAGTGCTTGATAGCCAAGTGGGGCGTCGCCATCGCCGCGGCCTTGCGCGCCATCCAGCTCACGCCCTGCTGCTTGAGGATCTCGTCGTTCTTCTCGCTCTGCTCTTTGTTCTGCGCGCCCCGGGGTGTCTGTTAGTCGACCCGTCTCCAAGGTGCGGCAAAGGCTGGGGCCAGTCGCGACTCACAAGGACGAACTTGCCGCTAATGTTAGCGGTGGTCATGTCTGCGGGTGCGGCCATGTCGTTGGAGGGTTGGGTTGGTTGGTTGGTTGGTTGAGTAGGCTGAGTACGCTGGGTGAGCAATGTTCTTGCGGTTGTGCATGTCTACCTCCAGGCTTCCCTTATATACACTGTTTTCGCGACCGCGGTGTGACTTGGATTTGCAGGCGACAATCTGTCGAACGCCGGCGATGGCTATGTTCTGGCTGTCTCTGCATCCGGGCTGACTGTGGTTCAAGACGTTCGGTCCGTGTTGACTAGCCAGAATCACTTCTTCGCTCGGTCCGACACGCAAAATGCTGTGCCGAAGAAGGTACGTATGTCGACTTCAAGCTTTGCACATTTGAGATTCAATGACGTAATGTGTACAGCATTCTGCGCACGGTCTGCATTGAACTCACAACTTACAAGCGACTGTGAACGACTACGCAGGTGACATTAGTACATAAGTAGAATACGTTTCATTCCACAGAACCTGTATGTAATGGACTTTAGACCAATACGTCCAACTTTGAGTGACGGATGATTGCCTCGTTGAACCTGCACGACATACATAGGGTGTCTCGAGCCCCACGGACCATTCACTCCAGCCTGATACCAACCATAGCAACCCTTCGGCTTGATACATAGTCCTCCCAATGGAATCCAGGTATATAACGAAGATGGAATTGAGACTAACGCCAAATCTACGCCGAAAGCTCATCGACCCTCGTCATGTTCAACGTCCCGCGGCTGAAGCCCGCCGCAAGCGCACTGAACCCGCCCTCGTGCACCTCCGACAGGAAGAGGTCGTGCTGGTCCGCGAGCCGCTCGTTGTTCCGCCGGATCTCCCTGATCATGCCGTGCTCGCGCGCACAGTTCGGGCACTCGGTCTCGTTCTCCGCCAGACACCTGTCAAAGCAAAACATAATACACAACCCGTTTAGCACGAGAGCACGGAATGAAAATGAAAATGGGGCGGGGTGAGAGGGCGTACCGCTGGTGGTAGCTATGGTTGCACATGAAGTGGACGGCGGGGAGGTCGAGGCCGCCCTGGCACGCGGCGCACTGCGTGACGTGGAACACGCGCGGCTTGTCGGGATCCGTGAGCTCCTCGACTTGCCGAAGCTTAGCCTGCGTCTCCATCCGGTAGGACTGGATGAGTTGCTGGTCCTGCACAACACCGTCAGTGTTCCAGAACGCAGACATGAAAATAAGAGGCAACATACCGTCTCGACCTCCTCCCTGGCACTCTTGATCCTCGCCATCAGCCACTCCTTCACGAGCCCGACGCTCGCGACGCCGTTCCTGCTCAGCACCTGCACGACGCTCACGGGCGGCATGATCCTCTCCTCGTCGATGACCCTGAGCACACGCACAACGTCCTCGCGGTGCGCCGCGAGCAGCGCAGGGGTGCTCGTCAGGAAGCGCAGCACGAGCGGGTACAGCCGTCGCGCCCGCCCTTCCCCCCTTTCCCCTTCCCCGCCTTCCCCGCCATCGCAGTACCGCGCGAGGCGGCGGACGACCTCGGCGCTCGCGCCCGCGTCGCCCGCGCGGTGGCGGTCCATGAAGAAGCGCACGACGTCCTCGTGCATGCCCATGCGCTCCCACAGCAGCACGAGCCCAGGCGTGAAGCCGCGCGTCGAGCACAGCACGAGCGCGTGCGTCGGGTCGTACGGCAACCGCGCGTTCTGCAGCAGCACGAGCGCCTTCGCGCTGTGTGCCGACAGGTACAGCTCGAAGAGCGTGTTCCACACCGCCGCCTGGTCGCGCTCCTCCGCCTGCGCATCCAAGTCCGGGTCCGGGTCGGGGTTGGGGTCGACGGGGAGCGGGGCGCCGGCGTTCTCGACGGCCTGGCCCCAGCGCTTGCGCGCGACGGTCTCGAGGAAGCGCACGAAGTGGTCCGTGTGGTCGACGAAGTGTGCGAAGTAGAGCCGGGGCGAGGGCCGCTTGACCGGCGCGGGGGCGGGCCGGGCCTTCGTCGGGCTGGCGGTCGTCGGGGTGTCGGTGGGGGAATCGCCTTGTCCTTGTCGGGATACGCCCTGGGTGGCGGGACCACGGCCGGCTGGCTCGGCTTTGTTGGCGGGAGCGGGTTGGATGGTCGAGGGGGCGTTGTCGGATGGCGAGGGGATGCTGGCGACCGGTGCTCGGTTCAGGGCGAGGTAGGATAGGTAGGACGAGCCGCCGCCCTTCTGCGCTGTGGGTGTCGCCTCCGGTTCCTCTACTTCCACGGTCAGAGGCGAGAGGCTGGTGCAGATGTCGATGAGGAGGTCGGTTGTCTCTTCGGGAAGGTTTTCAAGCATTGCGCGGCCATATCGAGCGAGATTACTCTCGGCCTGCACAAACGTGAATCAGAGAGCCATTGTACACCTACGATAGATCACTTACAGCCTCTGCGCCCAGTTTCCTTAGATACATCAGTGCATCCTTGTAGTTGCCCGCATCCTCGATCTGTATCCGAAGGTAGTCTTCGTGCCGCTCATACTTCTTCGCGAGGTACGAGGCGTGCTCGAAGTAGCCCGCCTGCCGACACACCCGGATCGCCGTGTCGAGGTCGAAGGGCAGCTCGTCCTTCTCGCCGTCGGCGGATGCGCGCAACGACTCGCGCTTGATGAAGCTATCGAGGCGTGTCACGTCCTTCAGCTTCGTGTACGTGTTTAGGAGCAGCGTTGTGTGGTCGGAGTTGGCCAGGCCGAGTGAATGAAGCTCTTGCAGATACGTTACGAGGTTGTGTATCCGCTGCGCATCGAGGAACTACAACAACGAAGTCAGCATGCATCCGGAGCGACTGAACACGGGAGGTACCTTGCGGATGACATAGCTGGGTTGGACGTGCCGGATGGTCTGGATGTACTGCGCCATGGCGCCATCGTAATCGCCCTTGTTGTACAGGTGGTCGGCGTACTGCTTGTGGATGTCCGCAATGAACGACTCGTCCAGCTTCTGCGTGTCGGCAATGTTGAGCGCGAGGAGGTACAGCCCCTTGCGATACAGCATGTCGAGCTTCGCCGACGTCGGCTTCTCCTCCAGACATATCAGCTGTTCATCACGACAAGTGTCAGCTTTGACTTAGGGGGTAGCATATATAGACACAAACCGTGCCGCTGTTCGAGAGGACGTAGAGCTTGCCCCACGCGGAGAAGACCTCGCGCACGCCCTCGGTGAAGGTGTTCGTGTGCGCGACGAACTTGTTCTCGGGGTCGAACACGGACACCTTCGTGATGTCCGCACTCGCGGGCGCCGCGCTGCGCGCCACGAAGTTCCGCACCGTCGCCGACGCCGCCGACGCGGACGGCGAGAACGGCGGGGACACGATCACGATGTAGTTGCGGTGCGTGTGGATCCGCGCCTTCAAGCCTGTGCCCACCACGTCAGCAACGCCCGCCACACACAGCACACACGAGGAAACGGAGACGGAAAACGGAGGGAGGACCAACCTTCGTACGCGTAGCAGCCGCCGCGGCTCTCGGTGCCGGCGAGGTATATCGCCTCGTCCCGTGCGACGACGATCTCCCGCGCGCGCCAGTCCATGATCGCGCACCCGAGCCCCGCGCCGATCTCGTCGACGACCGCGGGCGTGCCGCCGCTGCCCTTGCCGGACGCCTGGTAGCAGAGCACGCGGTTCGTCGTGACGATGAAAAGATAGACGTTGGGGGCGTCGTCCGTGGGCTCGCGGAAGCCGAGCCCCGTGACGGGCTCCGCGGCGGACTCGTGGATGACGCGCGGCTTGGGGAGCGTGCTGAGCGAGCCGGAGGCGCTGTAGATGGACTGGTCGAGGTGCCGGTAGAGGAGGACCGTGCCGTCGCCGAGGCCGATGGCGAGGTAGGAGAGCGCGGCGGAGAGCGCGATGGTGGAGACCTTGCGGTGCGTGTGGGTATCGGCATATGCAGCTAGGGTTGGGCAGGACGGATGGGACTTACGGGGTGGGGACGACTGCCGCTCTGGACCTTCGCTGAGCGGAGCAGTAGGGGGGCTCCGGTCTTCTTGTCGAACGTTTGCAGATCCCAGACCCTCAGGAAGGGATGTCGTGCGGTGTCTTCTTCCTATGCGTGCAAGCTCAATGCACAAGTTTGTAGACTGAGATGGGCGTTGACGTACCCCTAGTGTGATCAGGATCCCCCTTCTCTCTGCCATATGTGTGACCCGACCGCCTGTATGCGCAATCCAGCTCTTCGCAATCTCGAAATCTCGGTTGAGGAGGTACACGCTGCCATGGATATCCGCAACGACGAGACCGACGGAGGACGCGACGATGGTCGAGATTTCTGGGGTTTTCTGCATGCATTGGTCAAGGGCGCGACGTATGCGGGGTTGGATGTGCACCGTACCTGGAACACCTCTGGCGCACTCCCGAGGTCGTGGATGTCCTTGACAGGAACTTCATCCAAGAAGGGGAATTGTCTCCACTGGGAGAGGTCAGGTTCGATAGCTGGAGGACGCAAGACTGTGGAGAGAGACATACTGCTGGTGCGGCGGCACTTCCTCCTGGTTGTTGGGCCATGGAAGATGGAAATAGGGACGGTAGCTCTGAGTGCGAGTATGTCGAGGGGGTATCCTATGATGTCACGTATGCTGCAATCTTTGCGCAGCACTGGACAATGAGAAGAACAGCTGTAGCCTCAAGAGTGGTGAGGAGTAGTCTCCGGTAAATGTTAGTATTGCAGCCCCCTAAAGCACAAGCCAAGCATATACGTGAAAGATGTCTAGGTCGTAGTCGCAATCGTCCGAGACTGAGGCTACGGTCGGCGAGGTTAGAGCAAGTGCTCGTAATAGACGCGTATGTGAGCTAGTAACAAAAGGCGATAACTCCGCTGGTTTACCGCCAAATAGGGCAGTAAGAAGAGCTTATAAATCGAGTTGTTACGACGTGTTAACAAATTGCCGCCGGCGTCGTTCCGTAAACTGCCGCGTTTTCTTCCACTCACCGCACATCCACCACCACCACTTCCTGAATCCGTACGTACGGCCTCGCTGTTTCAACGACATAGACATCTCACTGGGCTTGTACCGCCAGACATCATTCATCATGAGCTTCCTCGGTCTCCGCAAGTGGCCTACTCCCGTTCGTCCATCCTTCGAACCCTGCGAGCAGAGTCTTCTAACGCCGTCCCTAGGTCGCTAAGCCGATGTGGCCCTTCGTCACCGCGAGTGTTTTGACGTGGTTCCTGGTGGGCAAGATGCAAGACCTCGGTGTCAAGTGTGAGTTCTCCAGCCCATCCAGCTGCACCGCGCAGCTTCAGCGCACCCGGCTAACTGACACGTCAACGTGCAGCGGAAGGCTTCCGCAACGACCCGCGCAACCCGTACGCGGCGCAGATCGCGAAGGAGTCCCACCACTAGAGCAATACAAAACATGCATGTACTCCGCCCGCAGTAGAGCAATCCATCCGGTGCAAATGTGCCGGGCCTGCATGGCACTTGTGCGTTGTGGCGCTGCGCCTGCAACAGTGCCGGCTTCCGAGTGAACTCGCAAGCCATGACGCGTCGGCGAGCCAGGGCAAGGAAGTGTGGTACCGGTGAGCATGCGCCCTTTCGCCGCCTAGACCAGGGCCCAAACAGTACAACGTCTGTGGCGGCAACTTGTGGCTGCGGAAGATCGGGTCCATATAGGTACATGCCGCTCGTAAGACGAACTTTGCAGCTCGGAGACTTTCGGCGCTTGCTCAGGCAATTCCGGGTACAGGATGCAATCCGCGACTCCCTTGTCCCATCATTCGAAGACAATTTGAAGATGCATCAGGTGGATTGCCGTCAAGGCACTGCCCCGTCCCGTTGTCCTGCTACGTTCGGATGACGTACTTCTGTGTATGCGAGGGTGTATGCTTCCGGCCGCGATGAATGGGTCTGAGATGCACTGCTCAAAATGAAGGCATCCACTCTCCGCCAGGATAGAGGATAGGGCGTTTGGCTTGGCGACACTGAAAGCGAAACGCGTTGATGCTTTGTGTCGCGGATATACTATCGCACAGTCACAGCCAGTTTTTTCGCCGAACGAGCCGAGAGGGCATGATGCCGACAGTGACGGACAGTCTGTATCCGTTCCAAAACGCTGACGCAAGCAGCTCTCCATCCGGCCGCAAGTTGATTTCCGTACGACGGTTCGAGACACAGCCTCTCCTGGTCTCCGTTGATACGCTTGCGTCTCTGATACGTCCCCCTCGACTGCTTCGAGTCTAGCGTTGTAGCAAACACCTAGTCCGCTTAACACGTCCCTTGGGCGCCGCTACGTGGCTACTGCGGAGCGGTGCTGCACTCGCTGACCGTTCGTTGACCGGATACGAGTGGGACCTTTCCGTGCCTGTATAAAGCCTCGCCGTCCAAATCGACGGCATCCAGCATCCAACTCCTCTTCCAACACTCCTCTCATCGCACAACTCCTCACCTGCCCTCAACATGAACGTCTTCGCTATCGGCGCGTCTAAGAACATCGGCTACTTCGCCGCCCTCCGCCTCCTGAGTACGTCTCTGTCAGGCAGTGGAAAATGTCACTTCTTTACTGACAAGGATATTTGTACAGAGCAAGGGGCCACCGTCACCTACCTCCTGCGCTCAACCAGCGCGTTCGACGACGATGCGGACATGGCGCCCTTCATCAAAGAGGGCAAGGCCAACCTCGTCCGCGGTGATGGCCTCGACGCCGAGTCCATCCGCAATGCCTGGGCCAAGGCTCTCGAACTCGGAAACGGCAAGATCGACGTTGTCCTCTTCACTCTCGGTGCGTCCCACGTCCCTCCTACATCCCTCTCTAAACCTCCATTCTGACCGACCCCGACAGGCGGCCGGCCAACGTTCTCGATCACCTGCGGCCTAGTCTTCAAACCGGCCGACCTCGTCACGCGCTCGCTCATCAACACCTTCAGCACGATGCCCGACGCGATCCGCGCGCCGGGCGCGCAGCCGCACTTCGTCGTGGTCACCTCGATGGGCATCACCGCGGCCTCGCACAAGGCGCTCCCGCTCGCGCTCAAGCCGTTCTACAGCGCGGTCCTCGCCGGGCCGCACGACGACAAGCTCGGCGCCGAGCGCGTGCTCGCGCACGTCAGCGGGCGCGCGTGGCCGGGCACGGACCAGGTCAAGCCGGAGGTGCTCCCCGCCGGCTGGGAGGACGCCCCCGGGCTCCCCGCGGGGGAGGTCAAGCACGTCGTCATCATCCGCCCCGCGCTGCTCACGGACGGCGAGTGCAAGGGCGACGCGGCGCCGAACAAGGGGAAGGCGCCGTACCGCACGATCAAGGACGGCGACTTTGGCGACGGGTACCGCGTGTCGCGCAAGGACATCGCGCACTACATCGTCTGCGACCTGCTGCCGAACTGGGAGAAGTGGGAGGGCTCGGGTGTAACGGTCGCATACTGAGTCCCGACTGCCTGAGGCATGGAGAAGCCCTGATGATGGGCATCGCGGGGGGAAGGTGATCTCGGTTCTGACATTGACATAGGGACACTTGCTGTTGTTGTTTTTTTTGCTCCTCCGCTCTCGCGCGCACCACCCCCTATCACCACCACTCGTCATAGCGAGATGATATCAAGCCCGGTATAGTATGTTTTGATGTTTTGTATCTTATCAATGTAGACCGTAGCCCAGGTATAATTTAGCCATTATCAAACACCCACTCCGGTCTCCAGCGGGAACGCCGCGATCGAGCTAAGTTTCAGAACGCATCCCCACCTCCCGCCCCGCGAACTCGTGGAGGACGTCCAAGATGGGCCGCCTGCGCGCCCTCGTATCAAACACCTGCGCATGGTCCAGATCGCGGTACCACAGGACCCTCAGGTCGCCCTCTCCCCCCTCCCCCGCCTGCCAAAGGAAGTGCGGCTCCTCCCCGTCCGCACACGCCTCCCCGGTGAGGTACTGACGCACCTCGCGCGCGTCGACGATCTGGTCGCGGCCGCTGAGGACGACCGCGGCGCGCGCGCCCGCGAGATCCTCGCGCCAGAGGATGTTCTCCGCCCAGAAGAAGTGGCGCGCGAGGGTGCGCGCGATGTCCGGGTCGCGGCTCGCGAAGTACCACAGCTGCCACTCGTTCGCCGCGCGCGGCGCGCGGTACACAAAGTTGTACGCGACCGCCGGCTGGTGCAGCAGGAACGGGATCGGGTCGACGAGCACGACCGCGGCGACGCGCGGGCGCAGGAGGGGCGAGCGCAGCATGTGCGCGGCGACGATCGTGCCGTAGGAGTGGGCCGCGACGACGACGCGGGAGATGGAGTGCGCGGTGAGGAGCGCGGAGAGCGCGGAGAGCATGGCGGGGCGCGGGAGGGGCGGGGGGGACATGCGCATGCTGATTGCGAGGGTCTCGATTGCGATTATGCCGACGGAGGGGTCGCTGGCGGCGAGCTCGTGGAGGAAGGGGGTATAGGTCCATAACCCGATCTGACGTGTTGTTGGTGAAAGGGACGGGAAGAAAAGGGTGGAGACGTACCCCGATGCCGTGCAGGAAGAGGATCGGGTCCTTCGTAGTGGAACGGTGAGGTCGGAGCCAGTAGATCAGGCCGTCCTGCCTCGATTTGTGGGACAATGCCGTTAGCGGGCGAGGAGGAAAACACTCCGTCCATGAGCCGTCGGTATAGTGTTCAAAGCCACTGAGGCGTAATTGGATGAACGTGTAGGTGTCGACGAAGGCAACGATCTACGGCACCTTAGCGCACTTTCCCCGAGTTCGCGCATGAAGTGACTCACGAGGTACCAAAACAGAGGTCTATGAACCGTCTCGACGGGATCGAGCGAGACCTTCATGGAGTCCACGGTATGGGCTCGGCCGTGATCTATCTTGTGCCCGAACAGCCCTTCGATGTCGCGCAGGTATCCCTCAATTTCGTCTGCCCATTCGTCTCGTATATCTTCCCTGTGTGTGCCAAAAATGGCCCAAAGCAGCCAGTCTACCACGTTTTCGCGCTTGATGAGTGCTGAGTCCACGGAGAAGAACCAGCCGGTGGCCATCCTGGCTTCGCGGACCCTGGCGAAGCATTTTGCGAATAGCTCTTCGCGTTCCTCGCGAGAGGGTAGTGGTGGGTGCGTTGCTGGCTACATCCAACAATGTCAGCTTGAGCCGCAATTCGTGTTCCACGACATTGTGACCGGGCGGTAAAGGTGCATACTCAGTCGTCCTCACCCCAGACTAAGAACCAATCTTAGGTGGCGCATAAGCCGGGAAAACAAATGAGGGAATGCCAGCCTTCTTGCGAGGCAATGTATCAGCGAGGACTTGGGGTAAATCTCACCTTCTGTAGAACTCGCCTTCGGGGTATCACCACCAAGAGGTAGAAGAAAGCTTCCACGGCAGCATAGGAAGCCAGCCACGGCGAAAGCAGCGCACGTCCATGGTACCAGCTCACGGCCAAGTAGGCTATGCTGAGCGGCGCGATGAGTCGGAGGCCGAGGATGGAGAGGCGGATGAAGACGTATTCGCGGAAAGAACGCCCAATCATGGTCGAGGAGAGAACACAGCGAGTCGTCCGTCGACGGGGCAGGATTCTGATCTTATGAAGTCACGGAGAATATCGCTATCATAGTCGAGCTAGGTAGACGTCGTTGGCCTCCAGGACGCTGGCGTCGGCGTGGCACCACTGTCGACCGAGGGGCTGCGAGCACAGCTCAGCATTTTCATCGCTGCGGATCGACACAAATAGTTAGTTCGGAAACTCGCCTCTTATTCAATCTCCGAAAGACCTCTCCCGCTTTGAGCCTTCATTATTTTCAAAGTCCGAATCGCCGCCCCAATATGTGCTGACTGGCAAACTTTCCTTTGAACGACGCTTCTCAGCACCGCCCGTCGCCTCCTCCCCGAAGTCCACCCGTCGCATCCTTCCCTGCCCTCGTTTCCCTCGTCATGGCTAAGAAAAAGAACAAGCAGGTACGTGGTTTTATTGAGTGAACGTGCGGATCCTAAAGCTGTCCAAGGTTCTCCGTCCCTGGTGCTGGTATTGTGAGAGGGAGTTCGAGGATGAGAAAGGTGACTAGTCCTCAGCCACTTATGCGCATATAGTTACTGACATACGTTCTAGTGCTAATGCAGCACCAGAAAGCCAAGCATTTCAAATGCAATCTCTGCCCTCGTCGCTTGAACACAGCGGGTGGTTTGGCGGTCCACATCCAACAAGTTCATAAGCTCGAGCCCGACAAGTAAGTCATTATCGAGGTCCTTCTTTCCCGCTCGTCCTTATATTTTCTCCCAGTCTCCCCCGGATTGAAAACGCCCTCCCCGGTCGTGATGGCTACGAAGTGGAGATCTTCGGTATGGAGGGTATCCCAGCCCCTGACGTGGCAGACTACAAGCGACGTAAAGAGATCGAGCTCGGTTTGAACCCTGGCTCGATCACCCAGCCCCAGTCTAAACGGCCCAAGATCGAGAATCGTCCCCTCTCCGAGGACGAGCTTAAGGCCCAGCTTGAAGCTCACAAGGCACTTATGGGCGCTTCGGAAGCATCGAACGCGCCCCCCGTGCCAGATGCTGCATCTGGCGCAGTCTATGCAGCTCCTTCACAAACATACGCTGCTCCTCCTACTCCTTCAATACCGACGCCCGTCATGTCTCCCCCAGGTGTTCCCCCAGTTATGCCTCCAGGTGCGCCCCCTTTCATGCCCGGAGTTGCCCCTCCAGGTTTCCCAGGTCAACTATTCCCCCTTCCTGGTATGCCTCTGCCCCCTGGGTGAGTCGTATTTCTATTCGTATTAGAGTCTTTCTCATTCTCGTTTCGACAGCATGCCTCTGCCGCCCGGCTTCCCGGGTATGCCTCCGCCTTTCGCTGGCTCTCCACCCCCTGGCATGATGCCACCGGGTGTGCCACCGTTCCCTCCAGGTGTGAGACCACCTTTCCCTCCTCCGTTCCTCCCTCCAGGTATGGGCCCACCGGGTGTACCTCCTCCAGCATTCTCTCCACCTCCGGGAATGTTGCCTCCCGGCGTCAACCTTCCTCCTATTCCCGGTGCGTCACCACTCTCACCACCTCCCGGAGTGCCTGGCGCTCCTCCCCTCGGTGCTCCTACCTTCGTACCCGCTGTTGCGCCTCCCCCCCAAACGATCTCGCCGCCGACATACGACCAGCAACCACCGCAACAGCAACCAGAACAGCAGCAGCAGCCACCGGCGTCGACAGTACCACCTACCCCGCTTGTTCTACCGAACCCGTCCCTGGCTCAGGTCAACCCGACGTTCAAGAAGGCTACGGTTCTTAAATGGCCGGATGCGAACTTCTCACCGGTAAGTTGCCGTCTACCATATCACCTTATCTTGTTATCTAACCATTCCACAGGAAGAGACGCGGTCAAGAAACCCTAAGTACTTCTTCCCTGTATCCGCTGACGGCCCCGTTCCCAACGTACCTCCCGAGGAGATGCGCGGCAAGAAACGAGCAAGGGCCGAGGACTTCTTGTAGGCGACGCACGCAAAATTGGAGGCTACCTCGCCGGGGACGCTTGAGATGCAGACGGGATGTGCTCACCAGTCCGTCCCCTCCAACCCTTCCTTCTTCACCAGCATCATTTTGACTCATTGCTGCCTCGTGCATGTGCGCTCGGCGGCCGTCCGAGTCGGCGTCGAGGTCCAGGGTTGAAGGGAGGTTTTAGGCGGGGGTCATGCATGCGGTGCGGTACTCTCCACTCTTGTTCGTTACGTCGCTTTACCTATAGCCCCTCTACTACGGTACTACGTCCGGTCGGTCGTTTCTCTTCTTTGTTCTGTTCCCCTCGCCTACACTGTCTCCACGTCTCCACGGCGGCTAGCACTTGCAGCGTCGCAGGACGCCGCGTATGTAAGAAAAGGTTTGTGTGTACGGAACGTATGATATTTTTGTCCTGTTGCAGGTGTCCGCTTACCGGCAATCGTAAAGATGGCCCCGTGCCCCCATACCGGACCATACCGAATGCGTTTGTTGAATATGGAGAGAGCATACAATGTCCGTCTGTCGTCACCTCTTTGTCGTTGACAAGAGCGCTGTGGGCTGATTGCTGGTAACAGTGCGCCTAGAACGTACAGAGGAAGGGGCGTCGTGCGTCGCTCTCAGAAGGTTGCTGGATATAGGGTGAGCCGTATTTGGATTCTGTTTTGAGAGCATCCATGTCTTGCATTACCACCGCTTCGTGGACAGGATGTGATATCTTTCTCTTTGCTATATAACTCATGCTGAGAAGCCTCTCTGGACTCGATGGTGTTGTGGGGAGGGTTTTTTCGCATGTCTTGGGTCCTAGGAATATATTTTAGATTTCCTTCTCGATCAAGCTTCGGACTGCGCATTTTGGGATGATAAATAGTATACTGAGGCTTCGACCTCACAGTCAATGGATATGTGCACGTGCCTCTGCGACGCGCATATATACACCCCTTCGGCCTTCCTCCTGTCCCCTATTGCCTCCTCGCTCTCTGCTTCCACCGTCGTACATCCTCAATCGCGAATAGATTTTAGCTCGCACGACCTATACGAGGTGAAGTTGGTCTGGTCCTCACCCGGTGCATGCACTGACGTCTAGCCAGGATTCTCACTCTCCCCCCCGAACCCACATTTGAAACTGCGAGGTCAGCAGTCCTTCGTCCTGCGCGCTGCAGTCTTCTAACGACGTGCCACACAGGACCACCATGGGAGGTTGTCTCTGGCTGACCCCCGTCCGCTCCAACAGGCGCGAAGAAATCGAGGCCTCGCCCCAATTTGACACCTCCGGCGACGACGAGTCGGCGAACAACTCGTGGGGCTACCGCTACTCGAGCTTCCACTGGCTCAAAGGCTACCTCCTGCGCGCCGGCGTCGACTTCCTGGAGTCCATCCGGACGCAGGTCGACGAGCGCAGGTCCGGCGCGAGCCCCATCGAAGGCGCGCGCGGGCTCCTCACCGACGCGGGGATCCTCGCGGCGGCGACGGCCCCGAACGACGTGGCGGCCGTCGCCGACGCCGCCGCCGCCGTCCCCGCCGCGCTCCGCCTCATTCGCAGCTGGCTCCGCGAGCCGGAGCTCGACCAGTGGGGGTACCCGGCCATCATCCCGAGCAGGCTCCGGAGCGCAGGAATCATACAGGTGCCGATGCCGAACGCACCGGGGGACGGCGCGGCGGGAATGGAGGCAGGCGTGGGTGTGGGCATGGGCGGGGACATGGACGTGGACGAGGTGCTGAACGCGAACATCCGGTTCGGGGAGCTGGCGAAGCACGACGCGTGCCCGCCGGCGCTGCACCGGGTCGGGCTGCGGGGCCTGTTCCTGTTCGCGAAGATGGGGGACAACGACCAGGTCGTGTACCCGCCCGACGCGCGCGTCATCGCGGCGTCGTTCGCGCGCGTGCGCGAGTTTTTGCGGGAGCCGGTGTGGAGGGAGATGGCGGGGGAGCTGGAGGAGCTGTTCCGGAAGTGCGGGGAGGACGAGATGTCGATGATCCAGGGATGAGTACTAGTACGAGCGCTGGAGTTGTCTGGAGAGATCGACATTGGGGACGATCCAAAATGTAAAATAGTAGACGAGAATTGGCACCCTCCTCGAGTGGACTTCAAGTTGTGTGTATATCAATATGTGCATTTTGAAGGGGTGTGTCCGATTGTTGGATGTCCCGTGCAGATGCATGTTCGAGGGGTGGGTTGCTCACAAAGGCTCGGGGCTCTGCCATTCTAATCCTAGCACTCCTGGAATTAAGTAGAAGGTAATGCGGCTGGTTTCCCCGCCAACGTAACAAGTACAGTACCGTACTGAACGACGCTGAACCGTACAGTGGAACATAGATTAGATTAGATTAGATAACGCCGCAAGTTGAAGTTGCGCTGGCAGCCTCACCTCCATCCATCGAGTTTCTAACTCGAAAGGGCTGGCTGCACCAGCGGAAACCTTGCTCTACCCGGATAGAAATAGAGTGAGCCGAATCGCTTATTTTATCACCATGGCATACTCATCTATATCGCTTGCTGTAGGGTTTGGGACGTTGTTCTCCCTTTACAACAGGCCGTCTGTTGCCTAGAAGTTCAGTTACCATGGGGGCCAGAGAAATACGGAAGCAAGCTAAAGTGACTCATAATGTGAGTTCGTCTTTGAGGGATCCGTCAGAAAGAAGTACATGGGCGGGCGAATACAATCCCCATCGGATCCTAAGTGGTCGCAGTACTGTTACATTCTTCCCGCGGCCGCCCTCAACCAAGCAGCCCATATTCGTGCATTGTCATTTGGTGGATAACCCGTTGCTTCTGCTTTTGCTTTCAGTGAACCCACACATAGGATTACTTCATCTTTCGTGCACAACTCAAAATCTTCACACCCTCAGGGATCCGGAGCGGCTTTCACGAGCAAACGGGGCTACTGAATTCTTCGGATCTCCATAGTCTTGCTTTGCGGTACTATGACAAATCTCGTGAGTCTCTTTTCTATTGAGCTGTCGCCGATGGTCTTGGTCACATTACTTCATAGCCCTCCTTGAAACGAATAGCCAACTCGCGACCTTCCAGCTCCGTGCCCGGTGGCCCAGTTTCGCAGCGCCCACCGGCCGCTTTGCTGGGCTCGCCTGTCGAGATCACAATCGGAGCGCGCATTTGGTGAACCACTGTCGGACATTTCACCGCCATAAGCCGTGCACCGGGCGGCTACACAAAGTCACTGTATGCGTGGCCGTAGAGCGGGGACGATGTGAATAGAGCGGTCTAGCTGCCATTATGACGGCCTCTACCACGACGTTTGCCGGACTCGGACCCGGACCCGGGGCGGGACGAAGAAGAGCGTCTTGCCAAGGGATGTCCGACGACGGTCCCGAGCGAGCCTTCAAGGAACGCACACAAGCCTTTCGGCGTGCATAGTCTTAGGCGGTTTCTGTCATTCTGTCACCATCCGACACCACAGCATCCTTGACTCCGTACCATCCTGGCGCTTCCCCAGTTGCGTCACCGTGGGGTTAGCATTCATTCATCGTTCAATCCGGTGCCCGATGTCACTCCTTCGATTCTCCGTATGCCAGATTAGGTGGCAACACAAGTACTGCTTTCGTTCTGCGGCGGCAAGCGTGCTACACAGGCGAAATATAAGGACTCCTGCGAGGTCCGTCCTTTCTTCAGTCTTACGGGACTCCTCCCATCCGTCTCCTTTTGTTTCCCTCTCTTGTTCTCATTATTGCCATGCGCGGAATCCTTGCAGGCTCAGTTATTCTTTCCGCTGTCTCCTCCGTCTTTGCCGCTTGGGTCCCCTACAGCCAGCTCAAATCTCGCGTGAGCAACGGCCTCCTTGACTGCCTCGAAGATGCCGGACTCGACCCCGTCGTCGAGGGCGACCCAGAATATGCCACGGAGGCTGCCCCCTTCAACCTCCGGTACGTCCTCCGAGACTTCGTGTTGTGACAAGCCAATGCTATCGTTAATTAATATATTCTCTTTGCTGTTTTCACAGATTCAATTGGAAGCCTGCCGCTCTGGTGTACCCAATGGACTCCAAAGACGTCGCCGCCGCCGTCAAGTGCGGCGCTGGTAACGGTGTCAAAGTCAACGCGAGGAGCGGGGGCCATTCCTGTAAGACCCTCCCGTATAACTCTGCATTTTCCGTTCGGCATTGACACACTCCGTATTTTGGACCAGACGCTGCATTCGCGCTTGGGGGTGAGGATGGCCACTTGACCGTCAGCCTCGACCACCTCCGCCACCTCTCTCTGGATGGCGACATGGTCACATTCGGCACCGGCAACCACCTCGGCGACGTTGCCCTCTATCTCTGGGAAAACGGTGCGTCAATTCATATGTGGGACGCCCGTTGTCGGAGCGCCTGCAACCAGTAGTACGGCGGCCGGAACTCTAACTAAACTTTTGAATGTCTGACAGGCCAGCGCGCGATGGCACATGGGACTTGCCCGTATGTCGGCTCCGGGGGGCACACCGGCCAGGGCGGCTTCGGGCTGCCCTCCCGCGCGTGGGGCCTGCTCGCCGACCAGGTCCAGTCGCTCGAGATCGTCACTGCGGACGGCTCGATTCTCAACGCGTCGCACACGGAGAACGCGGACCTCTTCTGGGCGGCGACCGGGGCCGCCGCGTCGTTCGGCATCGTCACGTCGTTCACCGCGGTGACACATGAGGCGGTTGACTCTATCGCGTTCTCCTACACGTTTGCCAACTACGGCGCCGAGGATGCCAGCAGGGGCTTGCAGGCATGGCAGGCGTTCGCGAACGATCCGGGCAACAAACTGGACAAAGCGGTGGGTCTGCAGATCCACATCGACACCTCCGATGAAAGGCCCAAGGATATCATCTTCTCTGTCTCCGGGGTCTACTGTGAGTGACAGCCTTAGCTTCCCCAGATGGACCATGACGCTGACCTGGTGTGCTTCTTGTTGGAACGCAGACGGTGCGGACGAAGCGACGGTCAACGCTACCTTCGCTCCGCTCCTCGCGAAACTCGGCACGCCCACAGACATCTCCTTCCAGGCGCAGGACTGGATCACCTCCGTGCTCAGCCTCGGCGGCGCGACGAGCATCGACCAGCTGAACACGACGCTCGCGCCCGACACGCACGACACCTTCTACGCGACCTCGACGTTCGTCCCCGCACAGGCACCGATGATGAACGCGGCCGCGTCCGACGCGCTCTTCGCGTACATGTACGGCCCGGGCGCGGACACGGACGTGCAGTGGTTCGCGATCTTCGACCTGTTCGGCGGGGGCGACTCGGTGGTCAGCGCCATGGGCAAGGACTACAACGCATTCGACGCGCGCGATGCGCTGTACTCGATCCAGTACTACGGGACCATCCCCGAGTCCGTGTCTGACGAGGATGGGATCGCGTTCGTACAGGGCATGAAGAGGGCCGTCGAGGAGAACCAGCCCGAGACGCAGTTCAAGGAGTATGGTGAGTAATTGTACTTTCCTTTCAATCAATTGTCGATGCTGATTTGAATGTGTGGTTGCGCTGCACAGTTAACTATATCGACAGCACGTACACGGCGGAGGAGTCGCACAAGCGCTACTACCCCACGCATACCGAGAGGCTCAAGGAGCTTAAGGACAAGTACGACCCGAACCGTGTCATCAGCTTCCCCCAAGACTTCTAAAGGACGTCGCTTGGTGGAATTTACGGCCTATGAGCTTCATTCATACCCGGACCCGCATCGTAGCTACTCGGACTCGGGGACGGGGATTTCGGTCATTTGCTCGGCAAGCTTCGAGGGTGTCCCTTTAATCGAAGAGTCTATACTTCAAATGGACGCAGGACAGCACTTTTGGGTTGTTCACATTCATAATTCTGCTTTGCTTTGCTATGTTACTTGACGTCGCCATCATGACCCGTATATTTGTACACTATCTGCACACGTATTCTACATCGTCCTAGTCGTAGTACAAGTCCTCATGAAACATAGATTTGTAATAGAAAGCCTCTTGCACACACCCATTACGCAAGAAGTCCCTTCATGCATCTAAACCCTCTGGTATAAACGGCGGGAACGACCATGGGTACAATTGTGTACCGGGGTTCCAACCAGACTCGCTGCTCGTCGTCTGTTAGATATCGGCCGATGCGCGTCGTGCCCGACTCCGGAGAGCGCATCCCCACCGAGTCCCTGCGCATGACATCCAACTCGTTGCTTCGTGGAGGGTGGACTAGATATCAATCGTGGTGGGCTGACTGGGACGAGGAAGGGCATACCGAGCGCGCTAAAATAGGTATGCACATATGCATGAAATGGTCATCATCGAGCACCCAGGGCGCTGCAGCTATCCGAGGACGAACTGTCCACCCGAGGCTCGAGTTCGGTGGTGACAGCGCTTCCACAGTCTCTCTTGGAAGCTGCACTGACGGAGGTGTGGGGCCAAGATATAACCGAATGCTCTTCTTTGCTAGCCGAAGTCGTAGTTATGCTTAGGGGATGGCGGAACGAGATGTCGGACACGGGGCCACCCCCAAACGATGTCCCGTGGAAGTGCGATTTGTTGAGCGCGACGAGGGTGATGATCACGGTCGGGTACATTCCCTGTGCAGCGATGACGGTCCTTGTGTTAATTGATGCCAACGATTAAACCGCGATGGTACGCACGATGAGAGGGATGAGGCATCCCTTTACGAAGTAGTCGAACTGCGTGAGCACCCTTTCCTCTAATGGAGGTACGACGCCGGCGCTACCCAGCAACGCGACTTGATGCACGAGGACGCATACCTAGAGAAATGCCAGGTTAACGTTTTAACGTGATCACGTCTCGTTGAAGTGGAAAGTAGGTAGGCAGGCATACCCAAATGACACAATACACGGTGCCGGACTCGACGAGAAAGATAAGGATCTTCTCGACTCGGCTGCCACTCCTCTTGAGTGACGACATGCTGCCCATGATCTTCCCGTGTTCCCTGTATTGCACGGGCGAGATTCAATGGCCCCGAAGAAAGGTGTCATGCTGCAGTATACTACGCACCAGGCCTTGCAAGCGATCAGAATCGTGGCGACCATGTTGGTGGCCAAGGACAGCACCGACGCGGTGAGGCCAAAAAGGTCCAACTGGTAGAAGGACCCAAGGGGGACGTCCGTCAGGTTGAATACGGAAAGAACCGAGAATGCCGCGGCCTTTGAGCACGAGTCCGTCGTGTCAATGATCCCCATGGCTGCCCGGCCGGGCGTGAGTCTTTCGAGTCTGCGGGCTTCAGGGAAGGGGAGGACGCACCTAACGTCGCGGCGAGCAGGACCACGCCGGTTGTACGCACGAGAATACTGCGCGGCCAGATGACCCACACACGCCACCATACGACGGCGTCGCCAAGGACTATCTGCGCGTACTCAGGTCAGTTACATGTGGCTGATCGATGGGGAAAGATGGATGAACATTGATCGTGAGAATGGCAGTGGGTGCGCACACCGTAAGCCCGTGCACGGAGCCAGGAAGACCGAAGCTGATCATGGGGCACGACAGTTTCTGCGACGTGATTACTGGGCAGAGGAGGCCGCACGTGTCTCCGCTCGTGCATTGGCACAGCAGCTGAGCTGCGTACGCTCGGGCGACGTTGTAGTACCCGATAACGTTGAGGAGGTGTGTCGTCCAGTGGAGGACGGCCAACGCATACATTACAAGGATGACGGCGAAGAGGACAAAGTTCGAGAGATGGCGCAGACCTTTTCGCCTTGTGCAGACCGTGTCAATGAGCGACTAGAACCTGACGACAGGCCGAGTTCACTTACACTAGGACTAGGGTAGCGAATAATGCCAATGCAGTGAATAAACCTGTAACCAATGTCAGCTCGCATCTCAGTGTGAATGTAGAGGATGTCAAGTACCTAGCAGTGCCGTTGACAGGATCAGCAAAACGATGCAGGGCCACAAGGCAGTGGTGTATGTGTCATGACCCCCCAGAATGAGAGAGATAGTGTACAAGTCATATGGCGCAGGCTGAGGCTCGCTGACTATGGGAAACATCGCATGCAGTCGAGGACTCGGATCGGAAGGGAGGTGGAAACACTGTACGAGCCCATTTATAAGCCGATGATAGTTACAGGCGGTGCACGTACTTATTAATTACGTTACTACGAAGGATTCTCATCTGATCTGTAACGCAAAGACATCAGCCTGAGTAGGGAAAACAAAGGGAGATCGTAAAGGTACCGCTGTTGCCGTCAATATTAGGGCTGCTCAATTCTCGTCGCGTGCCTAAAAGGCGCTTGCATAACGCGTTCAGACTCCGCCCCACAGCCACAGGTGCGACGCGTTTAGCAGCATGGACGACTTGCATATCGGGATCTGACGTCAATTTCACCTGACATCGAGGCGTTGTAAATCGCTGGATGTTAGTGGATCGAATTGATCATGACGCTCTCTAGCAGTTGGTCTCGAGGCGCGCGCATAAGTACAGGATCAATGATAGAAGTTTGGAAATGACTTCCTGCTGGCCTTCTAAGTTCTAATACCGATTCCGTGATCTACTCCAATCTTTGCATGTCAGTTTGTAACATATACGTGGATTGTGGTAACTGGGCAAAGATTCGGGGAGTGCAGTTCGTGCTCGAGACAAGGCGTGGCGACGAGGCTCAGGCTGCAGAGTACTATCACGACCCCAGTGTTCGGACGCAGAGGCGCCGAAAGGACTCGTCCGGCGATTTGTCCCCCTTCCTTCGAGCCGATAATTCTCAATGTTGGTGAGCATGTGTAACAGCGTTGTAGAAACATTCCTGAAAAAATCCGGAGGAATACAGCGCGATTTGAGTGAAAGCGAAGGGCGACTAAGGGGGCGACCCCAGTGTTCGGACAATTCTCCGCTCGGACGGTCACGATCAGTCACGATGCCGACGCTGCCGGTCTTCGGAAATGTCCGTTTCCTCGCCCACCGAGCTATAGCCGAGCACCCTAGCCGAGTCGGAGTTACAGAATGGGCCTCAAATGTCACGCCGTTGAGGACAGGACTTATTTCTCCTCCCCACTACATGGTTATAAATCCGGAAAAATGAGCGCAGGGCCCACAACATATACATAAACTCTCTGACAAAGTTTCACGTGAAGCGCTCATGGGAGGCACCGAAGCGAGGCCCGATGGGAGAGTCGATGCTTCAGCGGCACCCTTCTTCCTTCAAGATCGCAACAATGGCTGCATAAATAAAACCCAAAGTTTTTGCATCTGAAATAGAACGCAAACATGCACCCTTGTGCCAAATTGCAAGTTTATCGGGTGGGAAATGAGGGAGCTACGGCAGGTTGTTTGAACACTGGGGTCACGATAGTACGTGCTGTGGTGGTTGTGGGGGCGGAGTCTGAACCCGCTATGCAAGCGACGTTTAGGCGTGCGATGACAGCTGGCTTCATATCGATAGGCCCCTTTGCCGCACTTTACACACATGGGCGGACATCCAAGTTCAGACTCCGAAGCATATCAGACCTATCCGCATACATGCGGAACAGAGAAGAGATTGAACTGACGATGTGCACAGTTGATACCCGAGCCAAGCGAGAGCCCGGGGACCAAAATTCAATATCCGCTCTGTGTGTAAAACGCGGCAAAGGGGCCTATCAATATGAAACCAGCTGGAACTGAGCGAGCGACGAGAATTGAGCAGCCCTATTAAATAATGTGATGGTGCCCACAGTTCAAACGCTCAAGTGAGAAGGGCTCGCCAGCCCGTTTGCGAAACAAACCTGCACAATCACACTGACAAATTGCTTTGTAGGCACTGGCTAGATGTAGTTGGTGAGAATGTACGGCGCTAGGCTATAAGAGCGGTGTTCAGACTTTGGCAGAAGAGATGCCGTACTATAAGTAGGTCTTGTTGAACTCGGTGCCCAGAGGCAACACCGAGCTGCAACTCTAGCGGACGCACCTCAACTCACCTGGATAGGCTGAGGCTTAATTGATGTGAGGGAAAGAGAACAAGAAGTGTTATTGTACAGCTCCAGAGGAGCTGTCCTTATATACTAACTGATGTACAGGATTATATAAGGGGACTTGTGATCACAGCAGTGATCACAGATACATTCCGAGTAGCTACCGAGCAACTGTACAGTATACATGCCATAAAAGGCAGCTTGGCGCCTAAGAGGCTATGTGCTCGGTCCGAGTCTCCAACAAACCTTATTTCTCTTGACAGGTGCCATCAGTCTCGGCACCTCGGACCGTAGTGCGGTCTCTACAGACACACGCTAGCTCAACACTCTCCCTCGCTAAGTATCCGCATAGGACATGTAAGCGTAATAGGCACATTAAGCTGCCTGGAGAAAGCGGAGACCAAGTTGTGAGCGAAACTTGAGAAATTTCACTTCACCAAGGTTCTTGGTAAACAGGTCGGCAGGGTTGTCGTTACCATCAATGAAGAAGATATCGACAATACCCTTCTCACATACTTCTCGGATGTAGTGGTAGCGGATGTCAATGTGCTTGGACTTCGACTCCGTAACAGGGTTGGATGCAATAAAGATCGACCCTTGGTTGTCTCCAGAGATGGGTATGTGGTGGACGTAGTATCCGAGCTCAGCAAGTAAATTGCGAACCCAGACTACTTGGCGGCTGCAATCGCTCATCGCCATATACTCAGCTTCCGTTGCGGAGTGAGCAATAGTCTTCTGTGCATGTGAAGTCCATGAGAAGACCCCGTTCGCTAACTTCAAAAAGAAGCCTGTCTGCGATCGATGGGTAGTAGGGTCTGAAGCCCAATCAGAGTCAGTGCCAGCCACAAGGCCGGTCTGAGTATGGCCCTCGTAAACCAAAGAATAATTCTTGGTTCCAACAAGGTATCGGCAGATATAGAGTGCACGATTAAGATGGTCTTCAGATGGGTTGGACGCAAACTGTGATAGTTTGGTCACGGCAAACGCCAAGTCTGGCCTGGTTCCTAACATGAGGTATAGTAGAGATCCAATGACCGTCTGATACCTGGAGCGAAGCTCCGGCATTGCTTGCCCTTTGTTGGGCTCAGGGCAATAGCCTGCAGGAAGTGGGGTTGGAGCTGGTCGCGCATTAGTCATACCACAGCGTTCCAGTACTTTCTCCAAGTAGGTGCATTGATCTAGGTAGATACTGCTGCCTTTGCGCACGATTCACATACGTAAGAATTCTTTTGCATCGCCAAGATCACGGCATTCCCATTTCTGCATGAAGCGAGCTTTTAGTCGAGCTACAAGCTTCTGATTTGGCCCACAAAAGAGCGCGTCGTCAACATAGACGATTACAACTACAAATTGACCATCTGGTTGTCTGTAGATGTATAGGCCTGCATCGTTGCTGAGCCGTTTAAAGCCCATCAACTTCATGGACTCAGACAGGGTGCACCACCATGCTAAGCCTGCCTGCTTAAGCCCATATAGAGCACATTTAAGTCTAACGACTTTGTGCTCAGTGCCAGGGGTGCGGAACCCTTCTGGCTGCTCCATGTAGATCTCTTCATCGAGTTTGCCATATAGATAGGCACTGCGAACATCGAGACCTGATATGTGCCAATTCTCAAGTGCAGCGAGTGCAACAATAAGACGGACTGTCTCGAAACGCACAACAGGGGAGAAGATCTTGTCGAAGTCTTCACCTTCAACTTGGGAGAAGCCTTTCGCAACAAGCCTGGCTTTCTTACGACTGTCAGTTTTGACATCGAATACCCAGCGATTCTTTACGACCTTTCGTCCTTTCGGACGGTCAACCAAGTCATATACATCGCACCTGCGGAGAGCCTCTAATTCTTCGTGGCAAGCAGTAAACCACTCCTTTTGCTCAGAGCTTGGTAGTCTGGCGATGTCACGAAAAGCCCACTCGTGCACGTTAAGTGGCGGGGCTTTCTCCCTCTCATCTGGTGGGATAGCCTTGGAAATCAAGTACTGGATGAGGTGTGTTACGTCCCGAGCTAAGTACAACTTAGTACTGTAGCTCTTAGTTGAGTCCAACGACTTACGAGGCGAGTAGTTGGATACTAGAGCAAGGATGCTCTAGGAGACGTAGTGTATAAGAGTATATTGCGACTAGCAATATACTATAGATTGGTGACTAGAGACTACGGTGTATACACAAGAGACTGAAAACTGGGGGGCCTCAGCTGGGAGGTCGCCTCCTTATATACTACTGGGAATGTGTCTACATGGAACTGCGCAGACTGACGTGTCAGCTGCGCGGGCTGCGATGGAAACTACTAGTACATGCTAAGGGCGGTGCAGTGGACGTGTCCCTACGTGTCGTGACGTGTTTCTACGTGTCGATCTACGTGTCGGCTGCACGGATTGTGGTGGAAACTACTAGTACGTACTAACTGCGGTGCTTGGTAATGGTTGGTAAGCGATTGGTAAGTCTAGGACGTGTCCTTATGTGTCGCTGATGTGTCCTGATTGGTAAGACTGAGACACGTATCCACGACGTGTCGCCACGTTTGGCTGTGAACCAGAGCGACAGGAAGGCTAGGTATTCTCTATCATGGCGCTCGTTTGTTGGTGTCCTAAGGGGTGCATAAGATATGCCGAGCGACTGGGTAGGCATTTGTAACAAGGTGTGCTCCCCCTTTCCGGCATAGTTCTGCCACTTCAGTTCTGTTTGGATCACGCAGGGCATTTTCAACTTTGTCTGATGATGCATCTGATTCTTCCTCATCATCTTGGTCATAATCAGATGATTCCTCGTCGTTATCATCGTCGTTATCCTCAGAGTCTTCCTCTGAGTTTGCCACTGAACCGTGTTCACTAGGAGCGCCTGAGTGAGGATTAGAGCGTGCAACTGCAGGTTCAGGATGCTCATCCTCAGCGTCGCTACCACTAGATGAAACCATAGGGGTAGGTTCCCTAGGCGTGTTCCATTTTGAAGGGTGACGTTGAGCAGACTTGTCGCATGAACGTGGAAGTGATTTGGGAGAGCTAGGGCCAGGAACCCTCTCATCCCTAGAAGGTGGTGCAGTAGCAGGCCGAGAGCGACTCGGTTCACCGCGTTCTTCAACCAGCTTCTTCCACAAAGTCTGTTTCTCAATATCTTTGAAGATGTCTAGAGGGTGTCGTGATTCACCATAGATATTCCCTTCACGAACTGGTACTTTCCGCTCTCTCACAGGTCGTCGTGGAGAGTTCGCACGAGACTGTTCAACTGGAGGAGATTGCGGCGACACAGGGCTAGGCACACGCTGCAGCGATTGTCTACGCGATATGCGTGGAACAGGAGGTTCAGCCAGCAGTGCAGGTGCGACGTCTCGCACCTTGCCCTTGTCCTTTTTAGAAAGTTTTGTAGGGAGACGATGTGGTTCTTCATCGTTATCAGGGAGAATAGAAGGAGCGGGGACCTGGTTTGTAGGTTTCTCGTGTTCTAACTCTTCCGGGGCAATATTTTGCCTTTGTCGCTTTCGCTCGTGTGGACATTTTGGAAACATATGTTCGTCAAATAGTGCTTGTGCAGCAGTGAAGACGACATTGTTTGGCATGCGCATGAACTTGTAGTTATGGCCTCCAGCACCGACTCCGAGGTAAACCATCAGCTCCGACTTGGGTGATAATTTGTTCTTACGAACTTCGGGTGGTAGTAAGACATAAGCCCCACATCCAAAGACACAGAGGTGACTAATGTCAGGCTTGGAGCCATTTAGAACTTCAAATGGTGTACGCCATTCAAGGCGACGCATCGGTGTTCTGTTGTATACATGCGCTGCATGTTCAAAAGAGAATTCCCACCAGGATTGGGGTATGCAGGCATCATGCCTCATAGCCTCCCCCTTATCCATGAGCGTACGAATGATTCGCTCTGTGCGGCCGTTTTGTTGGTGTATATGCGGCGCGCTAGGTATGATATCGATGCCTCTGTCCTTGAGCATGTTCGTGAAGGCGCTTGACTTAAGTTCGCCTCCAGAGTCAGATCTCCACTTCTGCACTTTTGCACCATATTGGTTTTCGACAAATGTGAGCCATTGTCGTGTGGTTTGAAGTGCAGTGTCCTTGGTACGAAGACCAATCGTCCATACATACGACGTAAAGTCATCATAGTACAGGATCTCGTGCTTGTATTTGTGGTACGAGGGGACAGGGAAATCCTTGAGGTCCGTATAGACAAGCTCAAAAGGTCTGGATGCACGTCGAAGATCGAGCGGGTGAGTTTGTGAAGGCATTTTGCCTTCCGCACATCCTCGGCAGATTGAATCTTTGGCAGGGATTTCAACAATTGGACACTTGTCTGTGTGTTTCCGAGTGTGTCTCAACACATCGCGCGAAGGGTGACCTAAGCGATGGTGGAGAGTATCATAGTCAACAGCTTCAAGGGCTGAGACTGCATTACGTGCCAATTTAGGCTGCGAATAGATGACATAGATAGTGTCACCAGAGTTACGTGGTTCGAACGCAACTACAAGCTCATTCTTCCGATGAAAGGAGATGCTGGTGGTTGATGCACGCGCCTGCATTCCATCTCGGAGTAATGCTCCCATGGAGATAAGCTTGTGGGTCAGGTTAGGAACGTAAGCGACACTGGTCAGCTTTAACGTTTTCCCTGATTCTAGCAAAAGGAAGATTGTTCCTTCACCAGTCATGTACGTTACACCATCTGCTGTAAACAGCGGTTCATGGACCTTATAATGGCGGAAGTCGGCAAAGTCGTTCATTGAGAATGTAAAGTGCATAGATGCACCAGAATCAAGCATCCACATGTTTGAGTCTGGTCGTTCTTTGACTTTTCCTTTTCCCTTGCAGCGCGTGCACTCCGCGAATGATGAGTGGTGAGTACATGTATTATCGTCTGTAGCTAATCGTACAGGTGTAGCTACAGGTATGCGCATACTACGAGAGGAACTTGCGACACTAGTTACTGCAAATGGATGCAGGCAGTCAGCATACAACTCGTTGTGAGGGAAAGGGACTAACTGTGCCGCTCTTGCAAAGAATGCTTCATATTCCTCCTCGGCTTCAGTGATTCCGAGGGATATGGCGGATTCGCCGTCCGACTCGTTGTCCATCGGGTTGTCCAGAGGTGCGATGCGCTCCTCGAGCATGCTGGGGGTCATGCGCTCCAGAAGTGTGCGCCGATGCTTGTTGCGAAGATGGTGCACCTCGTCCTCTGGTTCCTCGTTGTCAGTTTCCACCTCGACGACCCTGGCCATTCTGCCAGTGTTGGACACGTGCCCACCACTCATCATCGGAGATGCGCTGCGGCTGAATGCGGGGGTTGTGCTCACGCGCGATGGCGTCAACGATGTTGTCGATGAGGGTGAAGACGGTGGCGGGCTGGTGATGTCCTCGAGTGCACGGATGCGCTCGTATGTGGGTGTGACTCCGAGGTCGTTGGTGAGGTCCATGGCGCGTAGCATGTTCGGGTACTTGTTGTCCCCGGTGTGTGCACGCACGGGCTTGCGCATGAGGGCGCGGGGGTCCAGAGGGCCGTTGGGGCCCTTGGTGATGGTGGTAGACGGCATGTCAGCGACATGGGCAAAGTGCGCGTGTTCGTGCGCACCTTGCTGCTGACCGTGGCCTCGTCTAGAGCGCATGCCGCGCGGACGTCCAGAGTGACCTTGCTGCTGCCCCTGAGGGCGCTGCTGGTGCTGCTGCTGTCCATGGGGACGCTGCTGCTGCTGGTTGAAGGTAGGGTCAGGACCCTTGCGCTTAATAGCACTGATCTTCTTCGCATCATTGCGATCGGTGCGCTCGTTGCGTTGAGCATGATGTCCCTGACGCTGTTCCCAGTGCATGATGACGGCCTGGCGAACGCCATCAAGAGTGATCTGCTTGATGGCGGGGTCAGCGGTGGTTGGCTTGAGGCCGGAAGTGTAGACCTGAACGGTCGAATCCATCGTGGATGGGAGTTTCGCCATGAGCATCATGCCCTTGACATAGTCGGGGATGTCGAACTTGTTCATGTCGAGATGCTGGAAGTGTGCGCTGAGCTTGTCGAGCATGGGGATGGGATTGGAATCACCAGGAATGGTGAGGTTGACAGCGGCATGGAAGTCTTGATAGACAAGCGGGATACCGGGCTTGCCATAGGTGGTCTTAAGGTGGTCCCAGACCTCCTTAGCGGTGTCCTTGCCAGTGATCGCAGCAACCACGATGCTCGGGTTGATGCGAAGGCGGAGGCTGCCCATCGCCATGGTATTCTTCTTCTTCCACTCGGCGTACTTCTCTGCCTCGGTGGTAGGAGGGGCGCTGTCGGTGATGACCTCCCATTGTCCAACGGACATCAGGTAGGCTTCCATGCTTAGGGCCCACTCTTGGTAGTTGGGGCCAGTAAGCGTGTTGGTGACAGCGGTGTAAAGCGCGTTCAACATGGTGATCAAAGGTGTGTTTAGAGTCTGGAAGAGAGACTAGTCAGTCAATCTCATCCAAGACAAACAGCGATGGCAACAATAAAATGTGCCGACATAGGTTCCCCCTCTGTGGAGTGGCAGGCAGCGAGCGAGCGCGCCACATCCGACTCCACTGCTGTGGATGGCAGGCAGCGGATAATCGCGCCATATCCAATCCACAGGTTGTCTGCCGTAACGGCGACAAGGGATGTCCCGGTGAGCTGGGAGCCAAGTGGGTCGCAGCACGCAGTGAGCGGCGCAGTTCCCACGGCGTCAACCAGGGCTCATAACCTGTTGAACTCGGTGCCTGGAGGCAACACCGAGCTGCAACTCTAGCGGACGCACCTCAACTCACCTGGATAGGCTGAGGCTTAATTGATGTGAGGGAAAGAGAACAAGAAGTGTTATTGTACAGCTCCGGGGGAGCTGTCCTTATATACTAACTGATGTACAGGATTATATAAGGGGACTTGTGATCACAGCAGTGATCACAGATACATTCCGAGTAGCTACCGAGCAACTGTACAGTATACATGCCATAAAAGGCAGCTTGGCGCCTAAGAGGCTATGTGCTCGGTCCGAGTCTCCAACAAACCTTATTTCTCTTGACAGGTGCCATCAGTCTTGGGACCTCGGACCGTAGTGCGGTCTCTACAGACACGCGCTAGCTCAACAGGTCTCGCTTGTTAAAAGGCCCAATCATAATCGCGGATTGAACTTCGGGGCCTGCATGAATACTATACTACCACGGGGTACGATAAATGATCAGGACGTGCCGTTGATTCTCACGGATATACTTGTAGACCTTCAGAGGTCGAGGATTGAGGATTTTACAAAATGCGACGGGGCGACCACGTCCCAAGAATGATGAAAGTGCAGGGTTCGGTCACTCCCGCATGCTATCATACTATGGTGTCGCAAGAAGTTTCCTGTGAAAATTAGTCAAGTGAGAGGTATGACTTTGTACTTACAAAGTAGAGTAAGAATGATCAGAGGTTGTTGCACACAGCATGGGCATGCCAAACATGGCATGGGATACTCGTCCGTCCGTCCGAGCTGTGCTTCTACTGTCAGCATCTAATTCTGATGAACGAGAGGATAGTCACCAAGCTCTATACCGAGGCAGCAATGTCGCATTAAGGTTCACGAAGGTTCACGACCACATTTGTCCATGGACATCCGGACGGGTATGTAGATAGCAGAGAACGCACAGGTTTGTATGTGCTGAATGGTCGTGGACGACTGGCGGAAAAACATTACATAGATGGCACGAAGAGCAGAAAATCCTCCGGGAGTACCATCAGACATAATTCTCCAGGATGAGTCACAGACTGGGTTGATGGGCGGGGCACTGTAAATATGATCCTTAAGCTCGAAGCACCAGAGATTCACGGCCTGATAGCGGGTGCTGGCACGTGAATATCTGCTCCGGGTAAGGATTTCGAATGAGATTGATCACCGAGATGCTGCGAGAAGGCACAAGCACCAGGCTGCGGGGTTACAGAGGATCATTCCTGGTCTACGAAGTAGAACAGGTTTAGGGGGAAGAAATCTGCTGTTAGTGACGGTAACATCACTCCGTAACATTACTCCCACGTGGAGTCACCTGTGACTCCATCACTCAGCCATCACTGCTTCAGCCGCATAGCCGCCGCACCTTCAGGTGTTCCTCTGCAGCCGCCGCATAGTCCTCTCTCAGTCACCATGTGGCTTTCCGACCATCCCCGAGGGACAGTATATAACTCCACTTCGAGGACAAATGGATTGAATCTTTCTCTTTCCTCCCCCATTTGTGATCCCCCACCCAAATCCCAAATCCCAGCTCAGCGGAGGGCTTGATTCTGCCACTATCTATACTCGAGGTGAGTCCGCCAGCTGCCTGCTCCTCTCCAAATTCTCAACCATTGTATATGTACGGTGAGTGCTCTGCAGGTTGTGATTGTGCTCGGACTAATTCATTTCTTGCCAGATAATAATTGCTTATCACCGCTCATATCACCGCTAGTATTACCGCTCGTATATCACCGCTCGTACCTCCGCTCATACATCACTGTTCGTATATCATCGTTCGTAATTGCTCGTTAATTGCTTGCCCCATCGTCTGCGTGTTGTTTTATCATTAATGCTGTTTATCGGATGCTTACTCGGCCATGCATCGGGCTATTCAAGTTTATTGTTTGATCTCTAAATGACCGTACGCGTGTGCGTTGAAGGAGCGCGCAGCGCGACTGATGCGCACCCCATAAAATAACACAAGACACCGACATACCTGTAACATTTCTACGCGGTGTTTGAGCATTGTTAGCTGACATTGAGCTGGTGTTGACCAGGACTGCCCGGAGGGGCCCTGTTATAAGTAGTCATAAGCATAGCAGACGTTGACGACAGTGGAACTGGAAGACTTACAACAAGCGTCGGACAGCGCGCGCTGGCAGCGGCAACGACTGCGTGGCATTGGCATCCACGGGCCGGTTCCTCCGTGTATGTTTTGCTTTCGCATCACCTTTGCCATGTGGCAGCGTGCAAACTGATGCGCTTGCGGACGACAGCACAAGTATTAGACTGAAATCGTGCCTATCGCGATAGCGTTCTGTATTCTATTGTACTGGGTTCGAGAACGAGCCACCTCGCGCGTTTGTGACGCAGTGGACCGGGGCTCGTTCCAACACCTAGGACAGTGCGCTCGGGCTGTTGCCCAAACACAATCAGTCAAATACTTTCTAGTCAGTGAATCAGACCAATGTGCCTGGAAGAGGAGGGGGAGACGCATGTTTCACTCAATGTTGTGCACCGCGAACACTTGTGATCCGTATATTTGTACACATCCATACACGTATTCGACATTGTCCGAATCGTAGTATACAGGTTCATGATAGAAAACCTCTTCGGCACGCCAACAATGCATGAAGTCTGCCTCCGAGTCGCTGCTGCATCCACCTCCACTCTAAGGTAAAACGGCGGAAACGACGGTGGGTACAGTAAGTTGTCTATTGGGGTTTCAACCAG
The DNA here is from genome assembly GCA_964023155.1 of Ganoderma resinaceum. NCBI lineage: Eukaryota > Fungi > Basidiomycota > Agaricomycetes > Polyporales > Polyporaceae > Ganoderma > Ganoderma resinaceum. Next base: position 3,832,555 of record OZ026794.1, read on the forward strand.
ACTCGCTGCTCATTGTCTCAGCATATAGGCTGACTCGCCGCGGGAAGCGTGCGCATCTCTACCGAGTCCCACGCGTGGTATCCCTCTTGTCGCCTGGAGGGTGGCCGGTTGGAACTCAATTGTGATGGTCTGACTGGGGCGAGAACGGACATACTGCTCGAGTGCGCAGAAGCGGGTATGCAAACATGCTCTGGCATGCAATGGTCATCCAACACCCGGGGGACCGCCTGAGCCGTCCGACGACGATTTATCCACTCGACACTCGAGTGCGGCAGCACTTCCACTGTCACGATCTATCTTGGAAGTGGAGCGCGCAGGAGTGTGGGGCCAGGGTGTAATCGTCGACAAGGACGGCTCTTCATTGCTGGTCCCAATCGTGGCTATGCTTGTGGGATGGCGGAACGAGAGATCGGATACGGGACCTCCGCTGAACGAAGTTCCATGGAAGTGGGACTTGTTGAGCGCGATGAGGGTGATGATGACGGTTGGGTACATTCCCTGGTGAGTGGGACATGTGATGTTATTCGACGGTGCGACTATGGGAGCGAGAGCACGTACGATGAGAGGGATGAGACATCCCCTTTTGAAGTAGTCGAATTGTGTGAGCACTTTCTGCTCCAATGGAGGTGCGGGCCCCGCGCTGCCCAGCAGCGCGACTTGATGTGCAAGCACACACACCTAGAGTGGTTCCCGGTTAACTTCATCTCAGGAAAGCAGGACTACAAGCAGCCATACCCAAACCACACAGTACACGGTGCCAGACTCGATGAGAAAAATGAGGATCTTCTCGATGCGGCTGCTCCTCTTGAGCGACGACACGCTGCTCATGACCTTACCGTGTTCCCTATATTGTACGAGACATTCATCAGCCGCCCGAGGAAAGAAATCTTGTAGTACATATGCTGCGCACCAGGCTTTGCAAGCAATCAGAATTTTGGCGACCATGTTGGTCGCCAAGGATAGCACCGACGCGGCGAGGCCAAAAAGGTCCAACTGGTAGAAGGGCCCGAGGGGGACGTCCGTCAGGTTGAATACAGAAAGAACCGAGAATGCCGCGGCCTTCGAGCACGAGTCCGTCGTGTCAATGATCCCCATGGCTGCGCGGTCTGGGGTGAGCTTTAGGGTTCGAACCCGCTTAAGGGAAGGAAGGATGTACCTAACGTCGCGGTGAGCAGGACGACTCCGCATGTCATCCGCACGAGCAGACTGTGGGGCTAGATGACCCACACGCGCCACCACACGACGGCGTCGCCAAGCACTATCTGCACTTGCTTAGGTCAGTTACATGCGGCCGGTCGATGGGGAAAGACGAACATTGATTGTGAGAATGGCGGTGGGGGCACACACCGTGAGTCCGTGCACGAAACCAGGGAGACCGAAGCCGATCATGGGGCATGACAATTTCGGGGCCAATAGTACCAGGCAGAGGAAGCGACACAAGTCCCCGCTCGTGCATTGACAGAGCAGCTGGGCTCCGTACGCTCGGGCGACGTTGTAGTACCCGATGACGTTGAGGAGGTGTGTCGTCCAATGGAGGACAGCCGATGCATACATGAGCAGGATGACAACAAACAGGACGGAGGTCGAGAGATGACGCAGGCCTTTTCGCCTTGTGGAGACCATGAGCGACTGTGATACAACGAAGGCATAAGTTTCACTTACACCAGGACTAGGGTGGCGAATAATGCCAATGCCGTGAAAAGACCTATAACAAACGTCAGCCCATGACTCGGATCGCATCTGGAGGACGGCACGTACCTAGCAGTGCCGTCGATAGTATCAGCAAGACAATGCAGGGCCACAAGGCAGTGGTGAAGGTGTCATGACCGCCAAGAATTAGAGGAACGAGATACGGATCATATGGCGCAAAATGAGACTCGCTGACTACAGGAAACATTGAATGCAGCAGTGGAGGGGGAGGGAGGTGGAAGCCCTGTGCAAGCCTACTATATAAAGGCGGAGGATGGTGATAAATAGTTACAGGCGGTGTACGTACTCGTCCAAGACGTTTCTCGGAAACATCTACACATGATCTGTAGCACAGAGATGCAGAAATATCAGCTTGAGAAGGGAAAACGAAGGAAGATTGTAAAAGTACCGATGTTGCCGTCACTGATGTGGCGCCAGCGATGTCCACGATTCAAGTAAGAAGGGCTCGCCAGCAACATGGCGCACCCATGCCGATGACTTGCTCTAGTGGGTGGGTATTCCATACTCGGCGAGAGGCTGTGAGAGCGATGTTAAGACTTTGGCAGAAGAGAAGCGCGCCGCACGTACCCCGTCGTTCGTAAAGTGCACGGAGGCTACGATGCCGATGGGGTCCCGCTTGGTGATCCAAGACTGATCAAAAACGCGGGGTTGAGCTTCGAGGGATATATGTCGTTGAATAATGATTCCCACAGGTCAAGACACGATATACTTACAGATTACAGAGGTGGGAATCCGGGGGCTTGGATGATCGATATCGTGAGTGAACGCACACGCGTGAACGTGCCAAGACTAATTATCACAGGAGAGACACTTCTGTAGTATCTACCACTTCTAAGGCCGTTTGGGCGGTGCTTCTACTATCAGCATTGGTTCCGAGTTTCAAGATGAACAGGAAGAGAGTTGCTAGTATAGCTCTGGCAGCATGAGCCTGCCAGTGTCACTGTCGGGATAAGGCAAGTTCAGAGGATCCTGGGTGCTGCGAGACGCTCACTGAGAATGAAAAAAAGTGTGTCGGTACCTTATGTAAGAGAGAATGTTCAAGTATACCACGATGACGGTGGTTGAGTGATAAGAAAAACTATCTAAATGGAAGAAACAGCAAATAAAACTTTAAACGTACCATTCGACATCTTGTTCCCAAGCATGAGCCGCTAACTGGCTTGATATGCATGGTACTGGGATCGTGGGGGCACTAGAACACGCCCTTGCAGCGAATACTTGGGGGCCCAGCCTGAGGAATATCCCCAGCCAAGGCGGCGGACTTCGAATGAAGTTGGTCATGGAGATGCCGGAAGAATGCAGGAGCAACAGACTGTAGAAGTAGAGACGATCATATCCACGAGCATTAGCAGGCCTAGGCGTCCGCGATGGCATTGGAAGTGGAAGGAAATGGACAGCGCATACCGTGACCGTTACGACGACTGTGCGACCCGCACGGCGCCTACGGGCCGGCTTCTCCGCGTACTTATGTTTTCGTCATGTTCTCCGCCGCCTTCGCCAAACGCCTCAAGTATCTCATGGTATACATAGGTTAATATACAAGCGTGCGTATACATGCTGTGAATATAGAATGATCTCAGAGGGGTTACAAAGTGATGCGTTCCTACATTAGAGTAGGACACCATAAATACTGTACGGCCCGCGGCAGGGACGTCTAGTCCTTCTCATCGCCGTCCCAGTCGTTGCTCTCAGGGTCCCAGTACGCCCTGTCACCCCAATATAATCAGTCAAATAAGAAAAAACGAGAGGGAAGAGTAGAAATGGGACGCACGGCGGAAGGTCGAGTATGGGAGGCTCGTTCTCTGCGCCCGCCGACTCGTCGCGCGCCAGCGGCTTGTCGATGCCCGACGTGATGTTCACGGGAACTTCCAGCTTCAGCGAGTTGCCGATCCCCGGGAACGGCACCTTGACGTTGAAGACGTACTGCAGTCCGAGTCACCGGTCAGCGGACCACATCACTATGCAAAGAAAATGAAAAAATGAAAATAGAGGGGAGAGACGCACGTTGCACTCGATGTTGTGCACCGCGAACGCGGGCGGGCAGTTGAGCCAGAACGTCGACTTGAACGTCGCGCGCTGCACCCAGCACCCCTTGCCTTCGTTCTCGCCCGCCTTCTCACTCTCCTTCTCGCTCGTGTCGGACACCGGTGGCGCGGCGAGCGGGACCCACTCGCGCTCGGGGAGCTCGACGTCGATCTTGCCCTGCGCGGCGCGCTTCTCCTTCTTCCCACCGAGGATGCTTGCGACGGTGTGGGTCGCCTTGCCCTTGAAGATGTCCGCGCGGATGAGCAGCTTCTGCGCGAGTTCGAGCTCGAGCTCGTGCGGGTCGCGCGGGAGCGGCGGGAACGACGCGGCCTTGGCGTCTGTCTGCGCCTTCGCGTGCGCGAGCGGCGCGCTCGTCGTCGTCACCGTGAGCGTGTACGGGATGTCCGCGAAGAGCGGAAGCACGGGGATGTCCGGCAGCGCGAGCTCGACGCGCACCTTGGCGTAGTCCCCCCAGAGGCCCTTCCGGATGCTGTCCTCGTTGAAGAACCGCCTCCACCCGTGCGTCGCGCCCTCGAGCCGGAGCGCCGCGCCCAGCTCGTCGTGCGGCAGGACCGCGAACGGCACGCGGTGGCGCCGGTTCGGCGTGAAGCGGCCCTTGCGCGCGCCGACCGCGCACACCGAGTACTTGACCTGCGCGAACTGCCAGGACGACTGGTACTTGAACGAGGGGGGCAGGGGCTCCGCGGGCAGCGTGAAGCGGAAGGGGAGGCGCAGGATGTCGGTGCCCGGGGCGGGGTACGCGCCGCTGCCGCGCGCCCAGAGCGAGGTCTCTTCGTGCGCGAGCTGGATCTTCTCTTCGAGCGTCACTTTGTCCTGGTTGATCCATCTGCGGGGGAGCGGGGTGTGATCAGTTGTCAGTGTGAGTATTTATGGCGTCGGTTCAGCGCGGATGGAGGCGGGGGCCGACGTACGTGTAAGCGAGGCCGCGGAGCTTGACGTGGACCTCGTCGATGTTGTCCTCCTGGATGTGGCGGAAGTTGAGCTCGACCTCGCCCTCGATGACGCTCCCCGGGGTGTACACTGCCGGCGGGTAGTAGACCGCGAGCGCCCCGGGGGCTTTGTTGTTCTTGGTGAACATGCGTGTCGTCAGTGGGTAGAACTAAGAGTCTGGAGATGTTCGAAGAATGGCTAGGTGGGAAGGGTGCTGTTACTTGCTATGATCGATGTAGCACACATATAAGTACTGCCCTGAGTGTCAGGCGGACCGAGGCAGATCGGAGGCGCGATAGCACGACAAGCAACGGGCACCGCCGCTGTTTGGCACATCATCAAAGGGATTGAGTGGGTGGCTGTGGATGGGGGTCCCGATCGTATTAATCGCTTGCACGCAGCATGAACGCTCATGAATGGTATCCATGTCTTCAATGTCCCCACTGCTCATGCTGTGCTGCTGTTCGTGTACTACTGCGCCTGTGGAAATGCCTTGGCTTGCCGTCGCAGCCCTGCACCGCATGACGTTTTTGAAGCTGATGTTCGTGTTCTGTCTCTACCTCCAGCCTTGCGCCGTGCCACATACTCACATACAGGCTCGAATCGACAAGACATGCAGGCCGCTGTCATACACGAACACGTTGAAGAGAGACCATCTCTGCCTCAGACTAAGGGCTGAAATAGTACTAGTCACATAGGTGGCTGTCGAATCTCCCAGACCACCATTCAAGTAACCTCCATCACAGCCAGACATCCCGTTCTCCCCCGCATGTGCAGTGTGCACCGCACCGCACCTCTTCGAAATCAAACCCTGAAACTCCCCGGCTCCTTCCCATCTGGGGATCCGGACAAGACCTCGAAGATGCCGCATGCGCGCGAGCGCCGCAGCCACTGAGTGCGTCTCAGATCTGGACATCCAGACAAACAAGAAGACAAGATCGTTAACGTTGCACACCCCGTGGAGAAGGGCAGCCTACCGAGCCCCACCCAGAGCAGCGCCGACCGACCAAACGTCGATCCTCGCCCCTCGGAGAAGCGGAAGCGGACATTGATTGCAGTTGGGCATGTTGTCTCCATGGACGGCATCGGCCCTGGGCGTGGCGTACACCGTACTGTTATCACCGAAACGTAGACGTAGCGCCGCGCGCAGCATGTCGGGCGAGCGCGCGTATGCCGCTCGAACTTGACCATCATTCTGCTCGCGCAGCCGGCTGCGCACGTGGAGAAGGTAGGATGGCCTTGAGTGACTTGGACGCATCGTCGAGGACCAGCGTAATGCCTGGTGGTCGCTGCGGGGACGCCGGCCTTGGAGACTCGAGACGAAGCGAGGAAAGAGGGCGATGGGGTCGTCGAGTTGTACGCAGCCATGTGCTTGATGAACATTCAAGTGCTCGATGCGGAGGCGCAGGAACCGGCTGTTCAAAGCTACCACAGCTCCAAATGTTGCTCTGGGCGCATCTCGCCCTTACTTGAGGTTCCGAGGATGGCCAGTGACGAGTCTTCGCAGGGGGGCTTGTCGTCGTTCTTGGGGTGCGGGAGAGTTTGGACAAGCGAGCCGCCTGAGCTTGCATAGGGCCGCCATCGTAACGGGATGGGGGAAGGCGGGAGGAGAGGTACGAGGAATAAGGATGAGAAGGTGAGTACTTACGATTGAGACTTGCTTCTCACTGCGGATGTGCATGTGTCCTCCCAGGCCCGTCATCCTCCTGCCTTTCATTTAGCCGATGTCCCGCCCTCTCCGTCTCGGCCGTCATTAATCGCATCTGTATCTTGAATGAGGTGTAGTGCAGGATCCGCAGTGACGAGGAAAGACGAGAAGAAGCACTTGGAAACAGACGACGAAGGGGATAGAAGACTGTGGCCAGAACGTCTGGATTGGAGAGTTGAACATGGAGGCGTTACAAGGGCCCTCAGGCGGTCTGACGTGTACTCGCGGACGCTGCAACTGAAGTGGTCTTGGTTGGCTCTCGTTGGAAGTTATGTTATCGGAAGTTCCCGGGCCGGGCGAGCGTCTGATCGAGATCTGGTGGCAGAGACATTGGGGGATGCCTCCAAGCCTTTCCTTTCGTCCTCAATCACCAGCTATGCGTTCGCTTTGCACTCACTTCCTCTTATAACTCACCGCATAATATCACGTATAAAACCTCCTTCTCTACTCCCACCACGACGACCTGCAGGGCGACTGGAACCGCTCACAGGCTGCTAACTGGTGAGTTTTCCCTCGAGGTGGGCGCCGAAGTCGCACGCATACAGTGGACAGGCATATGTACATCACAGACTGTAATCGTCTGGAACAAAGATCGCGTCGAAATCGTCCCCAACTACCGGGAAATCCAGCAGCGAGCACCCCGTTACACGTACTTGTATCTTTCACGAACACCGAATGCTGCTTTGGCCGTTTTGGATTCTCTGGATTCGCTCAGCACCGTTTTCGACGTCAGGAAGGCCGCATCTAGGCGGGGACAACTTCGACGGCAGCCTTGTCGCGCACCCTGTGCAGAAGTTTCGACATGGGCGGGAACACGGCAGGGATCTCGCCAGCAACGCTCCTGCAGTCACGCACCCCCGGGCCGTCTGCGGCAGCCGACACGACGGTCGCGATCGACGCCCTGTGCGCTAGGGTGACGTCTGCCTCTACACCACCCTCACGATGACATAGTTCGGGGAGCGCCGCAAGAATATGTTCCGCGCGGTGTGCGAGCATATCGATGGGACGCAGATCAGGTGGACAAGGTCGCCCTCATCGGTGGCTCGACGCGCATCCCTATTGCCGTGAAGCTCAGTATTGCCAGTGGTTGCAAGTGGCAAACGCTCCCAGTCGCACCGAGATCTGAAAGCTGCACTATGGACATTCAAAGTGAAGGTGAGCCGCCGCGTTGAGCCTCTCTGCCTGTATATACTCAAGTAACAGGACAACTTTTGTCGGTCCTAGGATCGAGCTTGCGAGTTGGCAGGTGCACGATGCGGCAATGCCACGCGAGAAACCACCCTCACTTATTTTGAAAAGAAAGCGACTCGAGCGACTGTACGTCTGAACGCTCGGGCAGAGTCCCTGTCATGTGCCTGCACTCTGTGGCATTGCGTCATACCCCGGAACAACGCTCTCTTTCTCCACTCCGTCATCGGTGCACTATGTGTAGGTGAGTGAACGGTTTCACATTGGCCCTATGACATCATAACTGATACGACGGTGTCTAGCGACTGGGAAATTTCCGATCTCATTTAAGAATGTGTCCAAGTCGGGCCCGCTCTACCTACTTGGATTGGCGCGGTATAATGACACTCCGTTCGCAATATGGGCGGTAGTTATCGGGAACAGAACGCAGCGCTTGTAACCTGTTTCTGTACCGCGTATCGGATACAGTTGCAGGGAATAAGTTGCCGGTGAGTCGAGTCCCTTGCCTTCCGCCACTACGCACTGTCCCCCCACGTCCCTACTCTGTTCTCGTTGGACGATGTCCCTTGGCAACTCCACCGTTTCTGATTTTCATGTCGTAAAGGTCAACACACCAGCACTAAGTATCATGCAAGACTCGATCGTCAATTCTGGAGACACGATGGTCGAGATTTCGCTGTTGAGCCTCTTATTCGGTGAGTCGACCCACATAGTTCCCGGCTCACCGTCCTCACAACATACAGGAATTTTGACGGTTTTGTCTTTCACATCAACGTACTTTCTGAGGTGGGAAACCCCTTGTTTCTTTCACGAAACCTGCGCTGATATCTAAAACCGGTAGTCGCCATGGATCGTTCGGCGCATCGACCAACGTCCGGATACTCGTGCTCAGCAACGTCCTCATCTACATGTCTACGGGGACACATATCGCCGCAATCATATGGAACCGGGTGCAGGCAAAGCAGCTCGTTTCAGGAGCGATGGACGGCCTCTTCTCCCCGACGTACGACGGGCAACACGAGATGACCGTCTTTGAGGATGGAATGCGCAAACAGCTCGCGATGGCGGTCTTTTCACTCGGAATAGACGTGAGTAGCACCGCTTCGATCAAGGATTGAGCACCACCCTTCACGATTTTAACTCTCACAGTGGGTTATGGCGGACGCTATCGTGTGGTGGCGCGCGTGCGTCATCTGGCGCAAGAAGGCCGTCTATTGGATTGGGCCCGTATTCTTGGCATCGACGCTAGGTTTGTCCCACCCCCTCCCCCACCGTTCACAGAACGAGTAACATTCCTGTACTCCAACCATCTGACGCCCCCACCGTGTCCGGCATGATTGGGTTCAACAGGTCGGGCGTCGTCCAAACGACGGGGCTCGCGCTTTTGGAAGTATACAACCCGTTCCTCGCCGCGTTCGCCGTCCTGTCCCTTGCCACGAACATCCTCGCGACTTCGCTCATAGCATACAAGGCCTGGTACGCATAGATCGTGCCCTTTGCCCGCTCTGACCCAAACTCTGACTACGAAAACAAACAGGGAACACAGGCGGATAGTCCAGAAATACTTCTCTGAAGCCGGTGCGAAGTCCCAGGTGCTCAAGGTCCTCGCCTTGCTCGTCGGGTCCGGGAGCGTTTTCTGCGCGTTCATGGTGCGCAAACCGTCGTTCTTGATCTGCCCCCCTGATATCGACACGCGCTACGGCCCAGATGTTCATCATCGTCTATTATTTCCGGGCCAGATTGGGGCCGTCCCCCGCCACTGGCAGCGACTCCGGTGGACTCACGTTCACCAAAGTGGACAACTACTTCGTTTATGGGTGCATCGGGCCCCTCGTCGTAAGTGTCACCCGCCCGTGTTCAAAAATGCAGGGCATCCGAGCTCTCATGGGACAACCTTCGACAGGCCATCTACCCTGCGTTCATCGTCTTTCTCGTCGCGCTCAAACAGTCGCCCATCGACAACGGGGTGTTGTCGCGAATCTACCAGGCCCATGGACCCGGTGCCGGAGCAGTTGAGGAAGGGACGACCGGGAGCGCAATGGTCTTCCATCGTTCTACATTCCAAAGCGCCAGCGCGGTAGACATCACTGGGGCAGATGAAGATAGCACCCGTCGCAGCACCGGCTCGCGGGAGATGTCAATGACCGAGGGGCACGCCAAGATTGGCACCCTTGTTTAATCTGAGCATCCGCAGACCATGTCCAGATATGTCGTACACTTCCGCGCTCGCTTTCGAGCAGTATGGGCGCACGTCCTGTCAACGTAAACGTGAAGAACTATGGAAAATAACCGGTTGCACGTATGACACTGGTGCTGATAGAGGGGTCGGGACGTGGACGTGACGGAGGAAGTGGATGGGCTGTGGTCTCGGCCATGTCGGGGGCGTTTACCACCGCACAAGAAATTATTCCCTCCCTGTACACTCCCTCGTATCGTCTTGGATCTTGGCCTTCCATCTGGTTCAATCGCCGCATTCAGAGTAGTACTCTAGGTCAGCTGTCACAAAGGGTACTTGTCGATGCTCCGAGCCATGCTGGAGTTTTTCGTAATGCGAGCTTGGACATGGCGGGAGGCCGGTAATTATTAAAATCAAATCATCCAGTGAGTTTGTGAGGGGATTAAGCTGGACCAGTAGGAGTTATGGGCAAGGAGTGGTGGCCCGGGATGGGGCGCCGCTGGCGGCTGAGATATGACGCGTGACGTAACGCGTTCGAGACTCCGACATGTCACAGGCATCTGATCAGGATTCAACGGACCGTCAGCTTGCTGCCAGCGCGGCGGACTCTTTCTCATCTACAACTCACTATATTTGTTGCGTCCCTACATTACGATGATACCTTCGTATTTGTCATTATATCAAGCACTATCTAACAAGTACTCGCATCTGGCGTCCAGTAACTACACAAATTCCCCCGAACTTCAAGCCTTGGGCCCTCAGAGGCTTGAACTAACTTGCGACTCGGCTGCCAAGTACTCAGGCAAGCGTTCGAGGAACCTCTATTTATTCAAAATAGTTGTAGTGAGTATTCCACTCCATACCAGCTGTGATTTATACTGATCAGATTTGCGTTGATATTCGTAGGTCGCATCCGTCACTCAGCGACACGCCACGGTTGCCGTCGATGACCTTGGTGCCGTCGATGACCTTGTTGCCGACGTTTCATCTTGGTGAGCCGCTCCGATTCACGCCTTCACCTTGGGTTCCCACTTACGCTATGTGCCAGAAAAACGTTTTTGACTCTGAATTGACATCTGGAGGCTCCTGGGCGTCTCGGGCATCGTCACGGCTGGGGACTGGCTCTCCGAGGCATGACGCACTCGCAGTCATATATCCTCGGAGCCATGACCCGCAAAACGAGATCTTATTTCTCAAAGCCGGTGCCGGATCCAGTGCATCAGGTATGTGAGTAATTTTATGACCGCTTCATGACCGTCTAGCGACTGATACACAGCGTTTCCGCTAGTATTTCGTAGACTCGCTCTCGGACTTGTCACATAATAAGAAAATGTGCGTTCGGCGTCCGGGACCCCAATCTTTATTCGTGTCTAAGCCAGGCCGGATCAATTCACTTAGGCTGATGCGGCATCGTACTCCGGTGGGCGGTAAGTCTGGGCGGTAGAATGCCGGCCATCAGGCAATGGTGGTTTCGGGTTCTAGCTTCTGTTCCGCGCTCCGCATTGAGTCGAAGGTCGCAGGTCGACTTCGAGCCCCCTTGCCTTCTCCCGTTAGGCATCCCCCACATCCCTTCCCTACTCTGGCCAGACCATGTCTCCAGAAAACGCAACAGGTGCCGACTTTCGTGCGATAGAAGTGAACACGCCGGCACTTAGTATCATACAAGACTCGATTGTTAACGCGGGGGACACGATGGTCGAGATCTCGTTGTTGAGCCTCTTATTTGGTGAGTCGGTCTATCTAACTCTAGACTCACCGTTCTCACAAAGCTACAGGAATTTTGACGGTTTTGTCTTTCACGTCTACATACTTTCTGGGGTGGGAAACTCTTCGTTTCTTTCGTTTGAGCCCGTACTAATGCCCAGTACTCCTACCGGTAGTCGTCAGGGCTCTCTTGTCAATTGGACCAACGCCAAGATGCTACTCGTCCTCAGCAATGTCCTCATTTACATGTCCACCGGTACACACGTTGCCGCACTCATATGGAATCGCTTGCGGGCAAAGGAACTCGTCTCGGGAGCGATGGACGGCCTCTTCTCCCCGGCGTACGACGGGCGCCATGAGATGGCCGTATTCGAGGACGGGATGCGCAAACAGCTCGCCATGGCGGTCTTTGGGCTCGAAGTAAACGTGGGTTGCACCGTTTCGAGCAACCGATCGAACACTTGCACCGTTTTTTTCCTAATGTCACCGTTACTTCGACAGTGGATTATCGGGGACGCGATCGTGTGGTGGCGCGCATGCGTCATCTGGCGCAACAGAGCCGTCTACTGGATCGGACCCCTGCTCCTGACGTTGACTCTAGGTTTGTCCCCGCTGTTCGCAATACTAGCGTTCGTGTGCCCTGCCCCAACCGTCTGACGCCCCCACCGTGTCCGGCATGATCGGGTTCAACAGGTCGGGCGCCGTCCGGACGACGGGGCTCGCGCTGTTAGAGATATACAACCCGTTCCTCGCCGCGTTCGCGGTCATGTCTCTCGCGGTGAACATCCTCGCGACGTCCCTTATAGCATACAAAGCGTGGTGCGTGTCGATCCTGCCCGTTTCCACTTCATCCGAGTCTAATTGCGAGAGAAAACCACTGCAGGGAACACAGACGGGTAGTCCACAAATACTTCTCCGAAGCTGGCGCCAAGTCGCAGGTGCTGAAGGTGCTGGCCCTGCTCATCGAGTCCGGGAGCGTCTACTGTGCGCTCATGGTGAGTACGCACTCCCCCGGGCTGCAGCCGGTCTTGTATGATTAGTGACAACCGCCCGCGCCCAGCTGTTCATCATCACCTATTATTTCCGGGCCAGGTTGGTCCCGTCCCCCGCCGCCACCACCAACGACTCGGGCGGGCTGGTGTTCGCGAAAGTGGGCACGTACTTCGTCTACGGGTGCATCGGGCCGCTGGTCGTAAGTGCTACTTACCTTACTTTCTACTCCCGAACGTCCTGTGTTCAGACGCGTCATTGTCAGGCCATCTACCCGACGTTCATCGTTTTCCTCGTCGCGCTCAAGCAGTCGCCCATCGACAACGGGGCGCTCTCACACATCTACCAGACCCCCAGTGGTGCTGGCACCGCCGGCTCGGACCGCGGCGGGCACAGTGCGACGAGGAGCACGATCGTGTTCAACCATCACTTGACGTTCCGGAGCTCCGAGTCGATCGGAGGGGTGGCAGTGGCCGTGGAAGGTGGTACTGACATGGAAGAAATCCGAGTCCCGGCCGGCGATTGGCGGAAGACGCGCTCGCGTCCACGTTCGCGGGCGTCCTCTATGTCGATGTCGATGTCGGAAGCGCACGTTAAAGTCGCTGGAACCGGCCGGACGCTTGTTTAGTATAAACGTATCCTGCATGAATCCATATCTTGAGTATGGATATGAACGCTTACTCCGACGCTCGCGCCAGTACAGTACATTTATAATTATACCGATGGAAATAATAATATGTATATTCGAGCAATGACTGCAATTCTCGCGGCCCTCTATCCGGCACCGGTTGTTCAATGTTGTCATTATCGCCTGCAAGCCCCGTGCTCTTGGGATGTGGACTCCTCCGCGCTGTCGAACGTGCGTTCGCTGCGCCCCGCCGTATTCCTCAGGCCGCCTCTGAAGACGATACTGGGCCCTGCATGTCCTTCTCGACCGGCTCCCGCTCCGGCCACTGGCATGCCCGCGAATCTCATGCCGCGCGAGGTGGAAGTTCCGCTGTAGGTCCGTGCCTACGAACTGTCTGATCTCGACCGAGCATGGCCGGAGACCAGATGGGTTCCGACAGAGTCGGATCCAGCCCGTCGGCGTAGCCTAATCGTTGTACTCCTCATCCGGACCGAGAATGAGCGGTTTGTTTGGCTTTATTTTCTATGTGGCCTGTGGCCGCCAGCTGCACACGGTCTCTCTCTCCCCGTACCAGATCCGCGATGCGCTTACCAAGTCGTCAGTGGTCACCAGTGACCCGGAATAGTTGTACGCCGTCAAGCATGACATAGTCACACTTGCGCGTATCACGTACCCGCCAGACTTAATTCCTCACAATGTCACGAAGGTTTGCATACGCTCTTGTCCTGCATCTGTTATGATTCAACGTCTGGTCGGTAATAGCATCGAGACGATCTGGAAGAGCAGGTATGCTGGATTTATGCAGGGAAAGTGGCTACACCCGGTAGCTAAAGGAGAAGGCATGCCAGTTGGAGCAGTAAGGGAGCAGGTCCGATGTCATGGGCAATTATTGCTCCGACGACGAGGAATATGATGGAATTGGCATATTCGAAATTACGACTGTATATGTTGACATTGATACTTTGTTGTAGGCCCGCCATCGTATTGGTCTAAAATTAAAATAGCCGGGCCGACCGTACTTCTCGAGGCCACGGTGGCACGGCATCGCATTGTGGTTCGTAATTTGTAGTAGATGTAGGCCACAAGAAGGCCGAACCGGATGAATTTAGTACGACTGCCCCGCCACATAAAGTTCGTCGGGCATAGAAGGTGACGGTCAAGTGAGCCTCTTGGCCCCCACCACCATCCGACTCCTTGTCCCCTCCCCTCCCTTTCCTTTCGATGTCTATGGAAAATTCGACGATTTCCGACTTTCATGTGATAGAGGTCAATGCACCAGCACTCAGCATTATACAAGATTTTACTATCAATGCGGGAGGCACGATGGTCGAGATCTCGCTTGTGAGCCTCTTCTTTGGTGGGTAGTTCAACCATCAATTCTCTCGATGCGTCATTCAGACAAGACTGCAGGAATTTTGACGGTTCTATCCTTCACTTCCACATACTTCCTCACGTGAGAAGGGGCTTTTTCCTTCCATCGCGCTGACACTAATGCATGTTGTAGCCGTCGGGGATCGCTCGCACACACTAACGTCAGGGTACTCGTCCTTAGCACCATCCTGATATACGTCTCCACTGGCACGTACGTCGCCGCACTTATATGGAACCGGATACAGGAAAACCACCTGGTAGAGGGGGCAGTGGATGGCCTCTTCTTTCCGGAATATGACAACAGCCGTCATGAGTGGGCTACATTTGAGGACGGGGTGCGCAAACAATCTCCGATGGCGGTGATCGCGCTTCAGGCAAATGTAAGCAAAACTATTATTAACGACCCTCCAGCGTCATCTCACTTCACCTTGTCTATAGTGGATTATCGGAGATGCAATCGTCTGGTGGCGGGCATGTGTCGTTTGGCGAAACAAGGTTGTCTATTGCATTGGACCGCTGCTTGTGACTGTCACCCTCAGTGTGTCCCGATCGCTTGTGTTCAGGTTACCTTGTTGTCTGACTCCCCCAATGTTTTGGGATTGATTGGGTTTAACCAGCCTCGGATCATCCAGACAACCGGGATTGCCCTCCTGGAAGTATACAACCCTTACATGGATGCCTTTGGGAGTTTGTCCCTCGGCACAAATATCCTAGCGACTTCTCTCATCGCATATAAGGCTTGGTACGTACCTATCATAGTGTTTTTTGGTCTAGGCTCTGACTATTGCCTGCCATGAATAGGGAGCACAGGCAGCTGGTCAAGAAATACCTCTCCGAAGTCGGCACGAGCGAGTCCCAAGTCTTGAAAGCCCTTGCCTTACTTGTCGAGTCGGGCAGCGTTTATTGCGTGCTGATGGTAAAGTTCCTGTGTTCCGTCAGCGTTCATCAGTTGTTCACGACGATTGTCCAGATATTCATCCTCATCGATCAGACGTGGGCCAGAGTGGTGCCCTCTCCGGCCCCAGGCCCGGGGCTGACGTTCACCAAAGTCGCCACATACTTCGTCTACGGGTGCCTCGTGCCCCTCGTCGTAAGTGCCATCTGCCACACCTGGCAGTTGGGTTCTCATGGATCTTTTCCAGGCAATCTACCCTACGATTATTGTTTTTCTAGTGGCACTCAGACAGTCGCCCATTGACAACGGGGGGCTCTCAGAAGTGCATCGGACCCATGGACGTGGTGTCCGCCACGTTGAAGAAGGCATGGAGAGCACAGTCGTCTTCCACCATGGTATAGACTAGGAAAGCACAGCGGCGCGCATTCCGATCCACGATCGGCGTCGGACCACATATTCATAGCAGTCGTCGATCAACAAGGAGCGCACGAAAACTGCGGGAAATCTTGTTCAGCCGCTACAGCGTGGTTTCTCGGTCTGGATGTATTATAATATTCGAGACAATACAGTACGGAATGCAGTTCAACTCATGAACAAGGAGCCCAAGCGAATTCGGGCGCATATCAGGCCAGTGCGTTGGTGCATGATGTGTGAGGATGGACACAAGGACGGTGTCATTGAGTAGATGTAGTTTCCTACAAAATATACAACGAATCGCACAGCGCTAAAATGGACCGTCGTCAATTAACACGCGCGTGCAGAACGAAGACAAGAACCCAGTGGTCGCAAGTGCCTAGATAGTCAAGTCACGAAAGAGTCTACATGAGACGCAGGCCCAGATGGGGCACGAGGACCTCGGCGCGCACAAAATCGTCGACACCGTGCATCCGCACGCCCAGTTTGAGAACATTCGCGCCGTACATCCCCAGCTCGTTGTACAGCTGGAACATGATGTTGCGGTCCTCGACGCCCATCATCGGCAGGATGTTGTACATCCCTCCTTCCCCAATCACTGTGAGATGGGCGTGAGCAGAGAAAGGATATGGGAAGTGATGGGGGGAGGAGCGGACAAAGGCGATACTATACTTACGTTTCTTCACGCTGGTGAGGATCTCAAGAGCGTGACGCGCACGTTCGCGACGTACAGATAGCGATGGTTGATCTCGTCCCTTCGCGACCGTGGAGAGGTCCTTCTGGACATACAGCATCGCGACTGCCCCGCCGCCGATAGTCATGAAACCGAAACGTAGGGATCAGAAAAGCAGGAGCAGTGCCCACGCTGCATCATCTCCTTCATGATCGGCTGGTGGAACTCGACGCGGTCGAGCTCGCGGTTGTATGTCATGTGCGCGCGGAGGACCATGTTCTCGTAGAAGTTGCCCGTGTAGAGGAACACCGCGGGGTGCGCCCGCTCGCGGATGTAGTCATCGACGTGGTACTTGCCTGGACATTTTATCAGCATTCGGGCGTGGACGGATGATGGATGAGGGGGGAGGACGTGACCTTCGTAGATGCGGGAGACGAAGCGGCCCCCGGAGATGTGCCGCGAGCTCGGGAGCATGCTCCACACGAAACACTGCACGGCGTTCTCGAGCGCGGCGTCGACGAGATTCTTACCCTGCTGCTCCTCGCTCTCGAGGTCGTCTTGGAATTTCTGCAAGGGAGGTGGCGCTCGATGAGGCGATTGTGGCCGCCTAGCGGGGGGAGGCAAGTGGGACACAAGTTCACTAATAACAGTACTCACTGAGTCGTAGAAGTTGGTGACGCCAAAGACGCCCCAGCAGTCGCGCAGGGTGGCGCGGACGTCGGAAGGAATGGTGAGGTCGGCTTTGACGACTTCCGCGCCGAGCCTGGAGAGCTCTTGGCTGGCGGGGGGGCTAGGTTCCGGGTGAGAACGCGGGTGCGGTATTCGTTGGGGTGCTGGAGCAAGAGTGAGGCAACGGACTCGCCTGGACATTGTCGAATTTTGGAATACAAAGCATGGGAGAAGAGCCTACCTTGGTTCCTGGTCACATATTGGCTAGATGGTGCCAGTGGGCCTGTAATCCTCCGGACACACGACAGTATTTTTACAAGTTTACGGGTGCTTGAGCACTTGAGGTACCCATGCCGAGGGCGTGTCATTTATTTATATTTGTTTGTATCGTGGCGTTACGTTCAAACGTTCAACAAGGCCCATGTGCTCGTCCTGGACACGTTCACGCGTTCACGAGCAGAGGCTCTCTCTCTCCTGCAATCATCCTCTTCAAACCCTCCGCACAGTTTCTGTATGCCTATGTACGCTTTCTACTAGGGGTTTCTACCAAGCATGCGATCCATCTCCGGAGACTTGAATCCGAACTCGGAGACGCAACCGTCCGGGAGGATCATGCTACACGGTTGGAGGGCGTGGTCACAAGTTATGACGGGATGTCCGACTTGCTGACTGGGTGGGCGATTGTGTACACTTTGTGCGTTGTTTATTCTCTTCGTTATCTGCACTATCCTCAACGCGGAAGCTGGTTTTCCAGAAAGGATACTATGTCCGCATCCGCGCCCAAGACCTGTGCTGCCACAATGCCCGATTCTTCTGCTTACCATAATTCCCTTACCGGCTAGGCGCATCTGGACACCTCTTCGACGTCTCCAGTAAAAGAATTCCTATTCAGCTTCATTTCAGGCACTCGGTGTCTGTAACCCGACAATATCCACCCTACAAGTTCTACCACTGGCCGCAGGACAGGCTCTACAGCAGCCTAGAGCCTGAGATGCCGCGGATGTGGATTGGCAGTTGCAGATGGTCTGATCGTGCAACCAGGTTGCGAGGTAGCGTCTGTACAGATGATTTTTCATGGCACCGCAGATCTCAACTCCCAAGGGTGGGACGTGACTGTTACCACAGGATCAAGGTCTCAAGATTGCGTTATGTCGGACTATGGTTGCATCTCAATGCCTGTGCTTCTCGGGGTACGAGGTGTTAAATTCTCAGGTAGGTGCGGCGCTTCTCTCGATGGACCCCATTGTATATTATGAAAACGCTGCACTTATTACAGCTGATCCGGAAAGTAATGAGACTCGCCGATTTTTTCTTCACGGCTCTGGCACCTGTCGAACCTTCCGACCGATCTTCCGAGCCACCTTCCGAGCCACATTCAAGCTTAGACGCCCATGTGTCCTGACCCTCCGTGCAATATTTCTTACTTTCTAGGCACACATATGGTATGATACGGCAGATTTCGGAGAGTCCTGGCGTTCAGAGATATCAGAAAAGGTAACATGCCTATACAGAAGCCTGCGCGGGCTCAGGAACATTGAACGCGCTACTATACTCCATTCTGTGCCCCCTTGGGTCTGAATCATCCACTTAGCATCACCCCCGCACTGAGTGCGAGATGAACGCAAGTTGCGCGTGAACATGTTGTACGGATCGCTACAGTCGCGCGTCGTACTTGAGTCAACAACTGGCACTGGAGCCCTAATATGGCAGGGCTCCTAGCTCGCGCAGCCTCAGGCCTCGCGCTTCCACCGGGGCTCCCGACGACCCCGCGCTACCGCCTGGACTATTTTTCAAGAGCAAAGTACCATGCCATATGTTGCTGTAAGAGAACAGACTCGTGTGTTTGGACGCAGGGATGGGCGTCTACGTCCGAAGATAGGCTGGAAGATCGGTCGGAAGATCGGTCGGAAGATGCGCTGACGTCGTTTTGACAGCAAAGAAAAAAATCGGCCAGTCTCATTACTTTCCGGATCAGCTGTAACCTGCAACGATAGTCCCCGAAGTCTTCACTCCGTCGCTGCACCCCACCGCTGTCTCAGAGCGACTTCGTATCGAATTGAAATTCGACCTCATGGCTGAACTTTTGACTGCATTCCCAAAGCCACCCCCTCCAAGGGTCCAGAAAACGAATGGTACAACAGCGGAGGTTTGCTGCAGCAAGGTGAAGTTGATCGTCATGGGTACGTGAACAGACTCTATATACTCCGTGATAGCTGGGTACAGCAATCCAGCCAAAACCACATACCAGATCTGTTCAACATCTCGATCACGACACCGGTATGGCTTCCACAAGGTAGCAACGAAACCTTATACATCCTATGAATGGCAGGTGAGCCTTTCAGCCCTTTACCCCCCCTTCCATCCAACCTCACCTCACTGCTGTGACATCGGATGCCTCCTGGGTGTGCCACTATGGCCGCCCTCGATGCGGGTTATATCAAGGTCAACGAGCATGCACTGAAAATTTCGCGATTCTTCTCCCAGAATGCAACAATACTTATCCTTCAGTTCTCGCTCTCAAGCCTGCTTTTCGGTGAGCCTTATACTCTCAAGTCAAAACTATGACTCTCATAGCATTGTAGGTGTCTTGTCCGTCCTTGCTCTTACCTCTATATCGCTACTGCTGTGAGTGCCCGACCTCGATTTCCACCCGTCGTACTGAACAAATGGCCCGATATAGACGGCGGCAATCCTTGCGGGCCGATACGTCAATCAGAATCCCGCTTCTCAGCACGATCGTCTTATATGCGTCCACCACGACGTACATGGCAGGGCTTATATGGAACTGGGCAAGCGTGACTCGCATCGTTTCGGAGGTCAACGAGGGGATCTTGCTGGAGGGGTATGATGGGCGCGCGAGTCTGCTTGTGCTTGAGAACGCGGTTCTCAAACAGTCTTGGATGGTCACAATCGCTCTCGGGATTAATGTGCGTCTGCCTCCGTATCCGTCACGGCCCACTAGATTCGGAATGTCTTACCTCCCGACAGATCATCCTCGGAGACGCTGTCGTATGGTGGCGCGCATGCGTTATCTGGCAGCACAGAGCGGTTTACTATACCGGCCCGGTCCTGCTCGTTCTTACTCTAGGTACGTCTTCTGCCCCCAATTCTCCGCAAGGAACTTAGTTCGAATCATCTCAGTTTTCGGTATCATCGGAGCTCGGCAATCGGACGAGGGCCCTCTGGTGTCCATCTACTTGATGTATGGAGGTAGTGTGTTCACGGACGTCGCGGCTGCTTTGTCCCTCATCACGAACCTCGCCGCGACATCCCTGATCGCATTCAAAGCATGGTGCGTAGTCTATATCGCATCCTGGGTCCGCAATTACTAAGGAGGTACTGCCTGTAGTTTCCATCGGCGTCGCTTGAAAAGCTATTTGGACACGTCCGGAGTCAAGACGCGTGTCCTCAAGGTGCTCGCGTTGTTCATCGAGTCCGGCAGCGTCTACTGTGTGATTCTGGTAAGCGGCGGGACCTTCTGTGCCGGATGCAACATCTCATGAGTATCGCTTACATGTTTACAGTTGCTAGTCCTCGTATATCAGTTCAATTACGAAGCCGAGAGCTCCCTCGTCAACCCCGGGTACTACTTCACCTACGGCTGTCTCGTGCCCATCGTGGTAAGCCCATTTACAACGCTCGGACACACACCCTGACGCTGAAGACTTCCATTTCGCAGGCTTTATACCCCACCGTCATTATAGTCCTCACCGCGGTAAACTGCTCCCCGCTGGACTGGGGGCTGTCGCCGCTCGGCGAACCCAGCAGCCAGGCGCCTCCGAGTCCGAGAAGTCATCGGAGGGAGCCGGGCCTCACACTGAGCATCATCAGGTTCCGCCCGCCCACGATCTGCAGCCTGAGCACGGCCAGAGAGTACGGGCGGGACACACTCGGATGCGTGACTCGTTATAGTGGCGTCTTGCAGAGCCCTCAGACTCCTCGCGATGAAGCGTGTTTGGTCGAGCCGGGGGTGAGGGAGACGAGCCTCGGGATGCAGTCTCCGGCTCATCGAGATCCAGACTTGCTTGGTGCTGCAGTATAGCGACGCTTCCGAGAATAGACTAGGTGGTAGTTGGTTCTTACTGTTAGAACGGTACAAGCGTTCGCCGATTGAGGCCCGTTCTGCGAAGCACACGCATCCCCGCCCACGCTTTGTTGGTCCAATGTCCCTCGTATTCACCCCCTACTCCCAGTCCATCGCGTCACCGTTGTCGTCAGAATCGCTGACTTCCCCATCCCCATCATCACCGTCTTCGTCATCATCCTCGATCATCTCAAATCCCGCGTTCGCTCGATCCTCCGGCGTCGCCCACCGCTGCATCTCGTGCAAGACCATACACTCGTCCGGCGTAAACCTATAGTATTGCACCTCGACTCTGCGCAAAGTAAAAAGGCGTCCGCGTTCAGCATTCCGTGGAGCCTAAGGTCGCAGGAGGAATAGGGATTGACACTACACCCACCGGACTTTGATCTGAAACGCACAGCGCCCCACTCTCTGCGCCCACACGAATTCGCCATCCGGAGATACCCCCTGGAACTTGATATGCTGCTTGCGCGCACGCATCCCATCTGTGTCGTCCATTTCTAGGGGCTCGATCTCGTCGTGGGCTTCTGTGGACCAGAATCCCCATGGCCAGTCTAGGGTTTCGTCCAGGCTGGCCTGAGCCCTCGTGTGGACGCGTTCGTAGAAGAAGAGTGCGGGCGGCGGCACCGCTTCGCCGTGACTGCTCTTCCTGGACGGCGGCTGGATCAGACAGGTGCGCGTGCGGAACTTGAGCGCGTACGCTGCACATGCCCGGTTCCGAAGTTCGGTGTCAGAGAGATGGAGTGCAAGAAGAGATAGAGACACGGCAGGACAGGACTGCGCTCACCGATGATCAGGTCGCCGAGGTCTTCGCCGATGTGGGAGAAGTCCACGGCGCGGTTCATGAACCACCCGCGGCAGTCACTCGTCTCGCGCACGGCGGTGAGCGTCTCGAGCGTCCACCCGTAAGCCATGTCCCGTACCGCATACCTGGATGTGGATGATAGTCGCGCGACGTTCAACCGTCAATCACCCGTGATCCAAGGAACATATACGAGCTCAAGCTTACCTCCTCCACTTCTGATCGACACTCCGGGCCTCCCCGTCCTCTCCAAACGCCTCCATCTGCTGCGTTGCAACCTCATGCTGCACGCCGGGGCGGTCCGACACATCCAGCATGCCCTCGCGTTCTACGCGCTCCTGCACCACCCGCGGGTGCAGATGCAGCGTCGGCTCGCGGTACTCGGGGTCGAGCGCGCGGGCGCCGTGCACGAGCTCCTCGTACTCCAGGCCATCGACGATCCACCGGTTCGCGAGCGAGAGGCACTGCCCGGGGCACGGGATGGGCAGGGTGCGCCAAAAGAGGCTGTCGTCGCGCGAGAAGTCGGCGAAGGAGACGAGCTTGTGCCACAGGTCACACAGCGCGGCAAATCGCTGGTCGCAAGTTCCTTCGAGGGGGTTGGAGAACGCTGAGAGCAAGTGTGTCAGATACAGTGACGCGTCCATACCCACGAAACTTGAGGACGAAAACGCACCTCTGACGAGCCCCCGTGCGCGAGAGTGTAGTTCCACCATCTGCGGTATTGCGATGAGCGGTCAGTGGTCATGGTGGCGTTCGAGGAGGGGGTGACTAAAAACTGACCCCGTCGTCGTGGATGATGGTATTGGGCAGACGCTTCAGGTGGTAGCACCCGACGTCCAATAATACCCTCCCATCAGCGCCGACCACCAGGTCCCTATTTACCCCCATGGAATACGTCTGCGAGGGAGGACAGGACGACATTAAAGTTGGCAAAGGGTGATTCGTACATGCTAGGCTTACATCTTCATCTGCCGCCCACTCTATTTCTCCATACACGCTCTTCAAATGTATCAGCCCTGCCTGGGGGAGAGTTAGCGAGTATATACGGGATCACCTGCGTACGTACGACGACCTGTTTGGACTAATGATACGCCAAGCCTAAGTGAGTAAAGTGTAGTGCCCATATGGAGAAAATGCAACACCACTTACCGATTGCATCGTCCACAAGAACTTGTCCACACCGTGAAAAGTCTTGCTCACGTCATCATACGTATGCGTATCTTACATCCGTGAGTTCTCGTCAATGAATAGCGCTAATCTTTATTTGTTGCCGAGGACGCACAGACACCGCCGTTTACAATGAACGCAGTATCGGGGTCCTCGCGCGAGTATCCGATTGCGTGGACAACATTAGGATGCCTTTGAGAACCGGCAACGGGTTAGTGGGCTCAGGTTCTTAAAGGAAATGAGGAAGGTAGAGCACACCATATCTTCTTCGCGGTAGCGACCGCATCCCTAAATCTCCTTCCGGGCTGCGCGAACCGTCGCACAGTGACGTTTCGTCCAGTCTGGCACAGACGTGCACGGAACTGCACGACTGGCTCTTCACCCGGCTCTACCTCCGTACCCTCCGTTCCGATTTCCTCCACCAGCTCAACTTCGTCCCTCGCATATAATCGCATCTAGGTGAAATTTAAATTCAGCAAATGAAGAAAGAGATATTGTTCAAGCGAATAGGACATACCGTGCCGTCGTGTGTCGCATCCACCCGCACACGGTGCAGGATCTCCTGCACATTCGAGTCTATTCGGCGGCTACCACTCAGCAGAGCGGTTTCGACACGTTCCGAGTTCTCGGCGTGTCGAAGGAGGTGCTCGCTACACTGCAACAGCATCGAGATCTGTTGATTTGTGTGTATCGAGGACTGGATCTGTTGTCGACACGATGGAGCGTCAGGCTCGAGGGTGAAATTCCACGCAAAGCGCACGTACATCGAACGCCCGAAATGAGTCTTCGAGCTGGTCATTCAGCGTCTTCACTTCATTGGCAATCGTCCCGCGATGCCAGAAAGTGCGAATGAAGCGGGCCTTCTTGCGTCGCCTCATTATGCCCTCCACAGCTTGAAGAGTCCTAATCCGAATTAGGTGAGTGTATGATCGCCATTTTAGGTGAATAGACGCACTCGAGGAGACTTTCAATGTGCCTGGTCGCCGTGCTCTCATCCAATGTGGATATCCCAGTACTCAGCTGGCAATATACAGCTGCGGAGAGCTTCGCCGTGCGCTCGGCCAGCAAGCTGCACTGATCTTGCACATCGCGAGTTTCCTACGGCGCACGGTCGGCGAGAGGGGTCGCGGAAGAAATGGGTGCATGTCACTAGACAGTCGTACCTTCACCATTTCGGCGAGTTTCAGAGCTCCCTTCGCGAGGACGTCGAGTCCCGGCATGCTGGAGCTCTCGGAGAGCGCACATGCGATGTGCAGCGTCTTAATGACGTTGTCCATCCCTGACAGCTAGTACGGTTCGGCATCGTGTCAGCATCGAAAGGCTAGTCGTGTCGTCGAATCAACTCACCGATACCCAGCTCGCGTAATACAATCAAGAGCAGTGAGAAGAAATGACCAGAGGGAACTGCGGGCACTAGGCACGTCGGTGTAGAGGAGGGAGACCTGAAGAGCCCGAAGATATAGGTTCCCAAAGCCGAGGTCAGCGCCCGCGGGTAGTCGAGAACAACAAGGTAGCCATGACTGCTCCAACGCACACGTCGAGCACAGGAAACGATGACACCGGCACGACATACCATGCTCGAGGATGGGGACATTCTCGTCTGGAGCGGGAATTGTCGCATTCCAGCGGCCCTTGGTGCAGACTGTGACCTGGTAGCAGAACAAGGTCTCTGTGGGCGTCCGTGGGTAAGTTGATAGGGACTGACCCGAGATTACGTGTTCTTACGGCGACGTTAGACAACGACGACAGCTGGCAGCAGTGGGCACGGCGCCATGGGGCATAAGAAGGCGCGATGTATTATGGTGTACCAGAAGATCCGATGGAGGTGTTCAACATGGCGAATGTATGGTGTGTACGTGTCAAGTGCTGGAACGGGTGGTCTTAGAGGTTGATTGCAAAAGACGAAGGCCATCTGCACTGCCACTTGGCGTTCGTTCTTGTACAGTGGCCGCCAAAAATAATGAAACGCCCACCCCGGCGCCTTTCTTCCCTCTCCCCTACTTCGACTACGGACCTTTACCGCTTCGCGAGCATCTAAATATATTTGTTAGGATGTACTTTACATGTCTGAATTAATATCAATGGTGCGCGCACAATGCGCGAGGGCATGAAGGTGCTGCGAGCGTGAGAACGATTTAGCGCCCATGATCTCTCGACGTCGTGATCAATATTGTTTACTGGCTATCACAACCTCACAAGCCCCAAGGGCTACAACTCTTCAACATCAGTAATTCCTCCAATGTCTGAACGTCTGAATATCAGGCGCCCAAAGTGCCTAGTTGCCCAAAAGAGAATATCAGCTCGCCGTGAGCTCTCCACCTACCACGGTACCTGGAATTGGAGTTGAAATTGTTGCTTTGGCCTCCCAAGACTATCTGAGAGCACGCGAGCACGGCGCGCAAGGAGCGCGAGGCTCGGGAGCTTGCATGACTGTGTACACTGGCACACAGCGGCCGCCACTGTCACCAGCGACGCCGGCGGCTGTGTACCTATTTCCGCATCGGAGAGGCCATCGTAGATGATGTCCGGACCATTTGGGTAAGTTGTGGACCTGTCGCTGCATGGGAAGTGAGATTTTCCAAAATGTCTGACAGGGGGTTTTTGCATGTCTGACCTCGGACAGTCTGACAGGTCTGAATCTGTCTGAATGGCGTCTGAATCTGTCTGAAAACGTCTGAAATGTCTGCATCAGACCATTTCAGATAATCAAGGAATTACTGATGAATAAACATCTTGCTACACCCTTCCTGAACACGCTTCAGGCTATGACTGTTTGCACTCCCACCAAGCGAGCTCGCATCCTTGCTCTTCGTGACTCTCGCTTCGGGCACCCCCTACCCTTTCGAAAAATCGGCTCTCTCCTCGGCCTCTCCTACAGCTCGGTCTACCGGAACTGGAAAAAAGTTAGCCAGACAGGCAACTGTTATGCTTACAAGCCACGGCCCGGCCGCCCCCGCAAGTTCACCGAGCGCGACACCCGACATGCGGAGATTGCCCTTGCCAATGGCTCTGCCCGCGATGCAACGGATGTCCAGCGGCAGCTATTCCCAGATGTTTCCTCCCGTACTGTTGAGCGACACCTTGGGGACATCGGGCTGCATGGACGTGTGTGCCGAAAAAAGCCGTACTTGTCCGATCTGAACGTGGAGCAGCGGAAGGTCATTGTCGCTGGGACTGGAGATTGGGACATGGAAAAGTGGAGGCTTATTGTCTTCTCAGATGAGTCGAAGTTCAATCTCTTTGGCTCGTATGGAAGGCAGTACTGCCGGAGAAGGGTTGGGGAGGCCTATCTTCCAAAGAATGTGAAGAAGGTGGTTGCGCACGGAGGAGGAAGTTTGATGGTCTGGGGATGCATCACCTCGAAGGGCGTCGGACGGCTTCACCGGATTCGTGGTAACCTCAATGCACCCAAATACTGTGCCCTCCTTGAGGAGTCCTTCTTGAGTACCCTTCAAGACCATTCCCTTTCCCCCTGCTCCATTATTCTCCAGCATGACAATGACACAGAACACAAATCCCACCTCGCACAGGCCTGGTTTGATGAACATCATATCCTTCTCCTCCCCTGGCCCTCCTCTTCTCCAGACCTCAACCTCATGGAGCATGTCTGGGAAGAACTCGATCGTAACCTCCACCACCATCGACAGCTTCCACGCAATTTGAATGAGTTATGGACTGCGTTGCAGGAGGAATGGTACGCATTAGATATTGAGCTCATACGGACACTTTACAATTCAATACCTGATAGGATAGCTGCTATTAAGGATGCTCATGGCTCATACACACGTTACTGACTGTAGTTTTGTTTTCTCTTCAACTTTGAATACTTTTTTGTCGCTCGTTACCACAGGTGGGACATGCCCATTTGGGCACATTTTGCTCTGCCCCCTTCTTTTCCCAAAATAATTGTATACAACTTCCATAGAAACTCTACCCATATTTCGAGTATGTCCTACCCTACCGATATACACTCTCATTGCCTGACGCAGGTTTGAAACGGGGCCACACCGTCGACATTTAGGCGCTATCAAAGGCGCCGAGGCGGGCGTTTCATTATTTTTGGCGGCCACTGTAGTAGCGCTGATTCTGCATTGGCCGCCCAGGCACCGTGTCCCGAGCGAGAGCATTGCTGTTGTCCTTAGCATTCTGTTTCAAAACGCCAATGCAAGCCGCGGTGGAGGCAAATCAATCCGGGAATTCAGAATTTTCGGACTTCCTATACGTACAGGTATTGTGAACATGATGATGCTAGACAAGACTGCTCCCAACTTTCGCTTGACCGTCGCCCACTGCTGTAAACGCCTGCTGTACGTCCGTTCTGCCACTGGCGATGGCGGCATCGGCTGACATTCCGTCGACAGTGCCTTCTGTGCCCACCCCAGCAGAGCTGCGGAACGTCGAGTGACAGAAGAGGATCGTACCCACTTCAACCGGCACGGCATCGTGTGCATGGGCTTGACGGGGCTGTGAGAATCTCCCGTTGCCAATGGGCGACTGTTTGACCGCTACCAGAAAAACGATGATGGTAGGGTAGATAGCCTGGAGATACTTCATGAGGACTCAAGTACTCAAATGCCGCGCGTTGAAGCACTGCGCATTGAGTGGAATATTGGACTTACAGTAAGGGGCACGAGGCATCCGTAGACAAAGTATGTGAGTATTTTCGTGAGCACCAGACCAGCGCCTGCTTGAGACGGCACCGACTTGACCCGGATTTGGTAGATAATGACGAAGGCCTGGATCCTCGCGATCAGTGAGCTGGGAAGGACTGACTGGAGTGCATTGATCACCATGAGTGTAGAGTAAACGCTACCGGATTCGACGAGTAAGGCGAAGGCCTTCAACACTAGGGACTTCGTGCCACATTCGGAGAAGTAATATTTCACCAGCCGCCTGTGCTCCCTGTTCGATTTCACGCCAGGTTAAGGTGATGTTGGGTCAGATGACAGGTACACAAATCGGCACGTACCAGGCCTTGTAAGCGATGAGAGAGGTCGCTAGAATGTTTGTGATGAGGGATAGAATCCCAAAGACCTCGAGATACGGGTTGTATATCTCCAAAAGCGCGAGCCCTGTCGTCTGGATGATCCGTGGCTTGTGGAAACCGATCATGCCGAACACGTTGGGGGAATCAGACGACTGTATAAACGCATGCTCGCAACAACGGGGACAAACCTAGAGTAAAAGTCACAAGCAGCGGACCAATGCAATAGATAACGTTGTTGCGCCAAATCACGCATACGCGCCACCACACGATTGCGTCCCCAATAATCCACTGCATAGTGAGATGAGACGGAGCGTGATTATCACTAGCGAACGATGTACTTACGTTTATTTCGAGTGCGATGACTGCCATTGAGGATTGTTTGCCCATTACGTCTGCGAATACAGCCATTGCGTGACGCCCGTCATACGACGTAGAGAAGAGGCCGTCCCTTGCCGCCGACACGACATGGTTTGCCTGTAATCGGTTCCATATGAGCGCGGCGATGTATGTCCCGGTAGACATGTATATGAGGACGGTGCTGAGGACGAGCACCCTGACGTTGGTTTGCGTGAGTGATCCCCGACGACTGCGCAAAGCGTCAGGGTAGCTCCAATGAAAGACACGAGTCGTTTCTCACACGAGAAAGTACATAGATGTGGAGGACAAAACTGTCAAAACTCCTGTAGCTCCATGAGACGAGGGAGTCAAGAGCGAAGATGGACATACTACTCACCGAATAAAAGGCTCAAAAGCGAGATCTCGACCATCGTGTCTCCCGCGTTCATAGCTGAGTCCCGAATGATGTCAAGTGCCGATGCGTTGACCTCGATGGCACCAACGTCAGGGACAGTCAAGTTATCCAGAGCCATCGCGCAGCGGGAACGGGGAAGGACGCGTGGGGGTGTGTATTGGCAGAAGGCGAGAGGCTCACCTAGCCGCGAACTTATTCCGCGCAAGTGTCCGGCACGCGGAAACCGGCCGTCTTACGACAGACTTGTCGAAGTGCAATACCGCAGCGCCAGAAGGCAAGGCCGGGTTGACGCAGGTGGCACCGGAGTCCCATATGCCGACTGTGCTGTGCTTATGAAATTGTCTTCTCGCCTTCCCGTCATCCGGGGGTCTCATATCCGGATTCGGATTTCGAGAGTACGGGTACAATTGATATCTGTAGATAAGTTCCATTTCACATTGTTCCGGAAAATTGTGGTTCCTACCCGGAATCACTTACATCCATTGATGTACTGCTATCGACTTGCGCAGTCAGATTTCGAATTCGCCGTGCGTGGTGTGGTCTTGAGGATCTAGAAAAGTGTATTTCGTCTTGGAGGTGTCAGCCTTTCGTGAGCGAGACTCCGACACGCCCGAAGATATACTGGGGGATTTATGTCTCCGAGTCTACCTCCATATGTATCTCAGAAAAATAAGGTAGCTACGTTCCGCTACGAATCCCAAGCCATACACCGCAGGAAACATCGAAACTAACCTGGCATACGACGCACACTCATGTGTGCATTCTGGTCCGCAGCGATGATTGAGGAGTTCTAGGTGAGCTTCGTGCAGGCTGAGAGACGAGAATGGAACAAGGTACTTATGGGTGTCCGCAAAAAAGGTGACCCCGACGATTGACATGTCGGCAACTCGGGGACATACAGTATATACAAGTCGTTACGTAGCGCAAAGGGTCGCCCTTGGTCCCAGTGTATTGAGGCGTACCAGAAGAAAGACAAAGGAATGAATCGGTCTGTGAGGTTGGAGAGAGTGTATGTGTGGAAGAGGATGGATGGAGTCTGCGAGCAGGATGCTAGATGCATATGGTGGAAGAGGGCAAGTTTCATTTTTGCGCATGTGCACTGATTTGCACTGCATGTCAGCATTGCCGCCGCGTCTATATGGGCGCCTAACTCACCCACAGTGGGCGACGCAGTTCAAGCTTCCAAAATCAGGATAAACTATGCTGGAAACATACATGTCTAGGCATCATCAAATCTTACACAGATTTCTTACAACAGACCGACATGACGGATGGATAACGATAGCTCGACAAATGACAAGAAAACAGAGTGTAGGAACGATCACCAAAAACATCACAACGCCGCTTAATCATCGTATTGCGTGAGCTTCGACAAACACAATTAGCACAATGCACAACAGACGGACAACGTGAAAGACACTCACGTCCAGGGTCAGCGTCCGCGAGCTGTTCACGTCCTGGTCACGGTAGATCCCCACCAGGGAGTTGCTGCGTTCGTACAACGAGCCCTTCAAGCTGATGACGATGAACTGGAACGTGTCCGACGAGTGCACGCGAATGTAGTTGGCGATCTTGGCGACGTTGGTGTTGTCCAGCGCTGCGTCTACCTCGTCGAGCACGAAGAACGGCGACGGTTGGTAACTGTAGGCAGTGGTCAGCGACGGCACACGAGTCTGAAGGCAAGGTGGATATATGCCTGTGAATAGCGAACAACAACGCAAGCGCCGCTATCGTTTTCTCCCCACCAGACAGCTGCTCCATGTCACGGAAACGCTTCATAGGAGGCATCGCGTGGTACTTGATACCGGCCGTGTAGGGTTCCTGATGTACTGTGAATATCCGGTAACGTAGCGCGTGCGAGCAGTCACTCACCTCGCTGTCCTCCAGTGTCAGGTATGCAACACCTCCAGTCGGAGCCATCTTGCCCTTCGTCAGATCCTTATACACTTGGTCAATGCGCTCGGAGATGTGGTTGTACGCCTTGTTGAACAACTCGCATCTGTCCACCAAGTCAGAGGTGACAAAGAAGCCTCGGGGAATCGGAACACGAACCGCTTGCGCTTGATCTCGTTGAACTGGTCGCGCGCGCTCTTCGAGTCCTTGCGCGCTTTCTCCGCCTCCTTCTCAGTCTCTACCATCTTCGCCTCGACGTTGTCCAACCTATGATAAGAGGGCACATAAGGGCGAGCGTGCGGAAACTCTCGTCGGAACACTCACCTGTCCACCGCCTTCATGTTGGGAGCCATGCGCTCAATCTCCGCGGTCGTCTTCGCTATCGAGTCGTCGATATCCTTGAGCACATCTCCTGACGCATCCTATGACCGCCCGATCAGTCTCATCTTGAGATGGGAGGTGTTTGAGGCAACGTACATCGCGGTCCGCATCGCTCAGGGAGTCGAAGTCCACCTCGATGCCATAGTCAGGCACCCGCTTCACACGCTGAGTGCCTTGCTCGTCTTCGTCCACGTCCATCGCAACTTCATCGCGAAGGTTCTGTTACTAGCCGTCAGGACTTGAACCCGCCTGAGTCAATGCAACACTTGCCTCCTCCATCGGGACATGCTTCAGGTTCCCCGCGACGAGGGGAAGCGTGATCTCGTCCAGCCTGCACTTCCTGTATATCGCGGACCTCTCCAGCCCCACCTTCTCGATCTCGTCGTTCTGTGCCCGCCCCATCCCTCAGCATCCATCCCTTGTTCACAAGCCAAAGAGAAAAACACTCACGTGCGTCGCGATCTCCTTGACCGCCTGATCGAGCACCCTCGCGGCCTTGCTCGTCGTCTTCTTCACCTCCTCGACCCGCTTCGTCTTCTCCTCCATCTCCTCCGCGAGCTCCTTGAGCTCCTCCTGCAGCGTCTTGATCGCGTCCTCCGCCTCCGCGATGCCCTCCTGCGCCTGTGTCCGCTCCCGCTCGAGGCGCGCCAGGTTCGTCCCCTCGGTGTTCAGGATGTCCTGGTATTGTGTGACGCGCTCGCGCGTCCTGTCCATCTGCTCCTCCGCGAACTGCGACCTACGTGGTGTTACACGTCAGATTCCACAAACACCAGAACGCAACGCGACGGGGGACGGTGGACGTACGCATGGGTCAAGCGCGCGATCTGCGTGTCGAACTGGAGGCGCGCCTCGCTCTCGGCCTGCGCGAGCTTGAGCTGCCGCTCCTCGTACTCGCGGATGTTCGCCACCCCGATCTCCGTGCAGAAGTCCACAAAGACGCCGTCCTCCGCCTCGTTGATCACCGCCGCGAGCGCGTCCACCTGCTCCTTGACCCTGTTGTACGCGGTTTGCGCCTGTACGCCCCCCCGTGAGCCATCCCGAACTGAACCCGAACGTTTCTAGGGGCTATATGTGGACGCACCTTGCGCAGCTCCGGCTGGACCTGCCGGATCTCGCGGTCGATGTGCTTGAGCTCGTCTCTGACCCCGTTCAGCTTCGCCTTGGCGGCTCCCTTCCAACGATCCCACATCAATATCATCCGAGAGTGCGAGCTTCAGAGAAGGATCGTACCAAGTCGTCGCGCGCCACCGCATAGGCAGACTCCAGGCGGGTGATCTCCGCGAGCAGGACTTCAGTATCCTTCCCGCGAGGCTTCGACTTGCCCAGCTCGAGCAGCTGGTTCATGAAATTGTCGCGGGCGCGCGTCAAGCCTGCACATCGCCGAAAGTAAGGAAACAAGTCCAATTACGGCAGGATACTATGGGGATAAATACGCACCTTGCACGTCCTTCTCCTCCCACTTCTTGCTGTTCGTCTGCGAGCTCTTACCGCCGGTGATGAGACCGCTCTTGTGGATAATCGTCCCCTCGAGCGTGACAGCTATGCCAACCGTAAGAACAGCGCTCGTAACAGACACAAGCCCCTGTATGCTCACCCTTCACTTCCTGCCCCTTCTCATAGCACACATACCTCGCGACCTCCATCGAGTCGCACACAAGCGCGTTCCCGCACGCATGGTGCATCGCGCGCTCCACCGCAGGATCATACGTAATAACGTCGACCGCCAGCCGCGCGCCCTTCGCGAACGCGCGGAACTTGTCGTTGATCGGCTTCACCTGGATCGTGTCGAGCGGCACGAACGTCGCCTGGCCCGCGCGCTGGTTGCGCATGTACTCGATGCAGTCGATCGCCGTCTTCTCCTCGTCGACGACGATCGCGTCGATGTTGCGGCCCAGCGCGACCGCGACCGCGGTCTCGTACTTGCGCTGCGTCGGCTTGCACAGATCCACGACGCGCCCGCGCACACCCGGGAAGATGCGCTGCAGGTTCGAGAGCGTCTCCTTGAGCCGCGCCTCGCGCTGCGACTCTTGCTGGTCGACCCCGGCCTGCGTCAGCTTCTCGTAGATGTCGACCAGCTTCTCGTTTGTCTCCTTCTCGAGTTTCCTGTGCGTGCGTCGTGGTCAGTGATGCATCGAGAGGGGGCGAATGAGGTGCATTACTCTATGCGGATCCGCTCGTCCCGTTGGTTATCATGCTCCTGCTGGACACGCTTCTTTTCTTCAGCCAGTTCGGAGACCTTCGCTTGAAGCTGCGGAGGGTTCGGCTTCAGTCTACTGACCGCTTAGACGAAAGAAGAACATACTTCGCTCGTCTTTTGGCTGAGCGTCCGCTCCTCCTCTGCCAGTTTTTCGCGTCTCTGCGTTTGCTGCTCCAACTTATCCTTGAGCTGCGACAGGGTTCGCGACGCCGTTTTCTCATCTCGGGAAAGCGTCTGGAGAGACTGTCGCTCGTCGACTGCCAGAACGCTCGCAGACGCCTTTCTGTAAGAAGCCATAAGTGAGATGCCATGAATAGAGATAACGAGACGCATACAGCCTTCGATATTCTTCCAACGATTCCTCACTTAGCGACAGGTTCTGTTGCGCTGCCTTCCGCTGTGCCTCTGGGGGGCCTTGTTAAAGACCACATTGCCGATGCCAAGTCAGACGGCGCACCTTGGGCGGCGTTTGCAGCCTTCTTCACGGTTTCCAAGTCTGCCTGTAGCGACTGGAGCTTCCTCTTCTGCTCGGTTTCCGTCTGCCTGAGCTTCTCCAGCTCCTGCTCCGCCTTCTCGCGCTTCCGCTCCGCGTGCTTGATCTGTGCCTCTATACGCACCAAATCCGGCCGCTACAGAACGCGAGAGTCAGCCACCGACTCAGCGACGCGTAAACACGCTAGCCAGAACATACCTGAGCCTCGAGTGCCTTCTCCGCGTTCTTGATCTTCTTCTCTTTCTTCATCACGCTTCCCCGCGTTTTAGCCTGCTCGCTACGGGCCTCTTCAAGAGCCTTCTCGTGTTTCTGCTGTTCCTTGCGCAGCCCAACCAGGGCTTTGTTCTGGTCTCGGATCGCCTGCGCGTGCTCTTCGAGGGATTGCTGAATATGGAACAGCTTGTACAGTATCCGCCGGAGGACCAGGTCGTCCTACGTCGAAAGGGCTATTGGGAACAGCGCACGAGGACTCAGAAGCACACACGACGTACCCGCTCCTGACACAATTGCTCGAACCGCTCCGCCTCGCCCTTCTGCTCCTTGTACTGCCTGATCTCGCCCATCATGCCGCGGCGCTTGGTGAAGTTGAATGTCGCGTTCTCGGTGGCGCGGTCGAGGGCGTCGCGGGCGGTGTCGTAGTCGTGCGCGAGCTCGAGCGAGCCGGAGATCTGGTCGATGAGGCGCGCGAGCTCCTTGGGGGACTGCGAGGCGACGGCCTCGACGTCGCCCTGGAAGACGAGGAAGTTCTTCGCCTTGACGAGGATGTTGTGCTGGATGAGCGCCGCGTTGTACGCCGAGTAGCTCACCACCCTGTTGTTCAGCTTGTACTCCGACGCGCCGGTGGTCGAGATTCTGAGGGCACAAATTACGGCTAGCTGCTCAAAGTTAGATTGAGTACTCACGTCCGTTGGAACTTCCACTCCTTCTTCGCTGTGTCCTCATAAACCGCGAGTACCCACGCCTTCTTCGCAGTACCCCCCCCCTCACCATCGTCCTCCTCCTCCTCTTCCTCCGGAGGAGCCCGTCCCCCATCCTCTCCATCCGGGTTCCGCGCAAGACGCCGGCCACGGTACACAAGGTCCTTCAGCTGGCTGGAGCGGAGCTGGGCGGACTTGACGCCAAGGACGAAGGAGATGGCGTCCATGAGGTTGGACTTGCCCGCGCCATTAGGGCCGATGACGGAGGTGAAGTTGCGGAAGGGGCCGATGGTCTGGTGTCCGCGGTACGACTTGAAGTCGCAGACCTCGATCCGGATGAGAGGCATGGCAAGCGGTGGGGCGCAAGGTGGCTGGCTGAACGAGGGTGAGCTCAGCCTCGACGCGTCCAACCGCGTCGGTGGCTTTGGCGCCCGTTGTCAGCAATACCCGGTGGCTGTAAGCCTGTCCCCTGCCCTGCAGTGCTGCAGAAAATAAACCACAGGTCGCACTTCAGTAGAGCGTTCATTCCGACTTAAACATCACGATATACTCTAGCTAATGATACAGTATCGAGTTCCTACGCCCTATTCTCTGCACTCTGCCACCTCCATTCGACACTGCGACTCAGAGGCGTCTCGCCGTCACGCTCAACTTCTATCTCCGGAGGCGAGAAAGCTAGGCCGCAGTCGGAAGGTGAGCAGTTCACTGCGGTGAGAACGATAATTCCAGTGGGGTACATGGCCTGCGAGATGCCAGAGATCAGCGTCCGAGTGCGTGTCCGTGTTCGTGCATCGAAAATGTCATTTACCACAAGGGGCACGAGACATCCGTACACGAAGTAGTACTCGGCATCGAACAGCGGATTCGCGGCGTCCGTGTTGAATTGGTATACGAGGACTACTAACTGTAAACTTTGTGTCAGCGATACCTATCCTAGACGTTTTAACACAGCAGGCCGTGCCCAGGCTTACTAGAATAACGCAGTACACGCTGCCAGACTCAATGAACAACGCAAGCACGTTTAGAATCCGCGTTTTGATCTTGGACATGCCCAGGTACTTCCTCAAGCGCCGCTGGTGCACACTGTCGTATGTTGTGCCATTTTGTGAATCAGGACCGCCGAGCACACATACCAGAAAGAACACTCACAAGGCTTTGACCGCGATCAAGGACGTCGCGGCGAGGTTCGTGCCGAGGGACAACGCAGCGGCCACGTCCGCGAAGCTGTATGACGCAGATGCCCGTAAGCGGGCTTCTGGGCGACTGAGGGACTCCGATGATGCCACATACTAACATAATGCGAATTCAGTGGCTTACAACGAAAGGAGATGCGCACATGAGTGCTGTACCTAGAGTGAGGAGAAGCAGGATCAGCCCGGTGTAGTACACCGCCTTGAGCTGCCAGATGACGCACGCGCGCCACCACACGACAGCGTCGCCAAGGATGACCTGCCCGCGTAAGAGGACTCGAATAGCAGTGGCAGTTGCAGACGTACATTGATTCTCAGCGCCATTGTCACCATCCACGACTGCCGGAGGACCGCCCCCTCGAGCGCGAAAGAGTAAGCATGGTCAAGACACCTGTAATGTCATTAGTATGAGAATGTCGACTTCGACCTGCCGAGAATGCCTAGCTCACCGAAAGCAAGCTCGAGAGCGAGAATTGGAGGGTGAGCGCGGCGGCATCGAAGGCGAAGCTTTGCATAATGCCCAGCGCATGCTTGTTGACCGTGATGCCGTTCGAGTCCGAGGCAGCCATGGTGGCGTATGGAAGAGCCATTGAACGTTGTGAGGGAGGGAGGCTCAATGGATAGGATGGGGGTATATTAGGGGCCGGGTACCGTGGAAGGCTCACCTGTCATTCCACGACGGTATAAGGATTGCTTTCTACGTTCAAAAGGTGTATCGGTACCAGTGCGTCACGTCAGAGTTCGTGGATAGATCTGGTATGTCCGGCACTTGATTATCCATCCGTGCGGGGAGCGATCCACTTCACGTCCATGTACTCTCGGCACGGTGGGCCTTCGTTGTTATAATACTGGGGCCTTGGCGATGTCCGTATTGGATCTTCCATGCCGAACGCATTCAGTGCAAAGTAGTGTGGGTTCAGTAGAACGAATCTGCCGAAAAGAGAAAACTACGGACGTTTGCGAAACCCAATCCTGAGAACCCTGATCCTGATCATAGAAGAGATACTTGTACGATCGGAAAGAAGGAAATGACCCCCGAGTTCGCATCGCGCCTGTGGTGTTGGTGTCCGCGGCGTCATGAGCAAGTATCAAAGATCGGTGACACGGTGTGCAGATAACTCACCTCGCGGCATCGGGGCGCGGCATCGAAAGTGTTACCGAGGAGCCTGAGGGAAATCAGCCAGAACCTCTGTATCCAACTCGATCCCCCCCCCAACCCGGGAAAGTTGGTGAGGTGGCGCTCATGCCCAGGGTAGGGCCTCCTCTTCTCGAGCTTAAAGAGAATGCCGACCGTGCGAGGGTGTCGCCGCCTTCTATCGCGGACACCGCTGCCTCGATGGTCAAGCGGCAGCCGACTTCAAGGGTCGCCGATATCTGATGCCCAAACCCCCCGGGAATTCTCGGGCATGTCTCTTCCTATCCTACAAATCACACGGGCATTTAATCAACGCATCACATCGAACCTGGTCTCGGAGTCGTAGCCATCTGTCTGTGATCGCACCCGACCGCCGCAGGTCATGACGTGTGAGTACCGACGGTGGGTACGAGACCATTGGGGCCGGGTGAGAGCCACTCACCAACAGCGACACGGATCGAATGAGATCGCATACGCAGTGCGCGGCGGCGGCGGCGAAAGGCGAAGAGAACCTCAGACGGGCGATGTGTTCTCGTGTACCACGCCGCTCTGCACGCAAAACTTGCATGATCATACAAGGATAATGGCTACAGGCTGTTTCGTCCGTCAGTAACGCTACAACGTGTCTCTCACTCACGATCTCAACCCATACTGCCACCCAACGGCCGTCTACCCATCCACCCATCCAACCATCCACCCCTCACTCCAGCCACCCATCCATCTTCTCCCACACGTCCCTCTGCTCGCCCCTCCACTCCTCCCTTTTCGCCGCCACGCACTCCGCGCACAGGCCCTCCGCGGCCCAGTCGATCGCGATGATGCGCGCCAGCGTCTCGAGCGGGCAGCACAGCCCGTTCTCGTCGAGCGCGGGCTGGATGACGAGCGGCATCCACATCTCCGCGAAGACGTCCGTGCACGCCATGTGGCCCGCGGTCGCGACGGTGAAAAGGACGGGGGTGAAGTGCGCGACGAGCGCCTCGAGCAGCGCGTCGCACCGCGCGGTGAGCTCTGGCGAGAGCCCGGGGCGCGCTGCGGGGGGGTTGGCGTCGTCGTCTTCGGGAGGCTCAGACTCGTGCTCGTGGAGGTGCGTCGCGACGGTGTAGTACAGGGGTTTGCGGATCTGGGGCAGCCTGAGCTGGGGCTCGGGAACCGGTGGAAGATGGGTTGTACTCACGGAGGGGATATCGTACTGTACGGAAAGTGCGAGTGCCTCTTCCGCGTGTTCTGACCGCAGGAACGCGTCCAGGTGTGCAGGGAACAATGCCTCCACTCGGACCTTCACCAGGGCATGGATGGACGGAAAGTCGAGTTGGTGCTTCGACGACACCTTGAGAAGGGCCGCCAACCTCCGAAACGAGGTCGAGTGATCTAGGACCCTGCAGCAGGCACGATAATGTTATAGACGGGGGGAATGCACGCACGAAGACCGGCTCACACATCGTGGTAGAGATGCTCCAGGAGGATCTCCAAGTCCCCACTCCTGACCTCTAGTTCTTCCGGAATCCGAATAACGAACAAGCCATCCACGAGGTATGCTCCCTTTCCAAGATCGTTTGGCTGGTGTAGCGTTGCGAGAAGCCGCGAATGGCGTTCGAGCAGCGTGCGATGGACCTTGTAAAGACTATCGTGCGTCTGGAGGATTACAGACCCATCATCCAGCCAATATCTGCTGTGCCGGCGTAGTTTCTGGCCCGTATGTGTATCAGAAGCAGTAATTAAGGTCATGACAACGAGTCAAGCGAGTGTCCGTGTGCAGAGGAGATTCGAGCAGATGTCATGCAGACTGGCATCCTCGTCGATCATCCCGTATCGCCCGGAGCGGCCGAACGGTCCGGCCCGGGTTGACTATTGCTGCGCATGCAGTGACGGCGTCCAGTCGCTTGAACTACGACTATCTCCAGTAACTGCTTTCCTTGTCGCTGGTGCTTGGGCTTAATATTGCATCGATACAGCCACACCCATTTTATCAGGAGACTTGTCTATGTTTACTCTCCTGGGTATACTGCAACGAATAATCTTGTCTACCAGCGCCGTATGAGCGCTCTGCATTGTAAACTGTTCGAATGGCATGACAAGAGTGAAAACTGTCGTGAGTGTATGTACTCTCCTCCACTGCACCCGACTTCGTGGTCCATTGAGGTAATGTCTCGTGACCATAGTGCCCACCCAGATTGTGCTGATCGTGCTTAAATCCAGCTTAAATCACCCAGGCATCGCTGTCTATTCATTGCTTATGACAAGGATAGCATCCTCCTAGCTCCGCTGGAAGCTATAATGCCTCCGTGTCTGCCCAAGCTAAGCTCCCACTAATCCCCGAAGCTGACACATATATATAGGAGAAACTCGCTGAGCGCGTGAAAACCTCGTCCCCGACATCGTCTCGTCGCCCACCATCCGTACCCCACATTCTGAAGACTCGATCGTAGATATGACGAAGCTCATTGCTGTGTGTGGTGCGACCGGGAACCAAGGTGCGCTCTCCTCCCATATTTTGCACACAGAAATCCGACAACATCCAGGCGGGTCCGTCGCCAGACTCCTGCTCCAGCACCCCGATGAATACCGCACCCGCGTTCTCACCCGGAACCCCCAGTCTCCCGCCAGCCAGGAGCTCGCCAGCCTCGGTGCGGAAGTTGTTAAAGCCGACCTCACCATTCCCTCAGACCTGCACGCCGCCCTGCGCGACTGCTGGGGCGTCTTCGGCGTGACCAACTTCTACGACTCGGTGCGTACTGGTATGACTAATCTAACCCCTCTTGCCCTGCCCCCCGCAAGTGGGCCATAATCGCCTTATCGAGCACCACCCCCCCTTGCAGAAAATCGAAGACGACCCCGGGAGCGAGGAGCAGCAGGGCAAGAACCTCGTCGACGCCGCGCTCGAGAACGCCGTGCAGTGCTTCGTGTGGAGCACCCTCCCGAGCTCGCGGCACATCTCCGGGGGCCGCTTCGTCTCCCGCATCTACGAAGGTCGCGTCCGTCCCTCGTCCATCCTCCCTCTCCATTGCGCTCGAGCGAATGCTGATCGGACGCGTTTGCGTTGTCCAGGCAAATACCGTGTCGACGACTACATCCGCGAGCGCGCGCTCCCTGCGACGTTCCTCTACACGGGCAACTTCTACGAGAACATGGTCCTCCGCGCGCACATGAAGTACAACCGCGAGCTCGATCGCGTCGAGTTCCACCAGCCCATCATCAAGGAGACGACACAGCGTGAGCGCCCTATGTGCTTCTGCATTCCGCGTTGCCGTCTCGTGACATCGTCGTCGGTGCAGTTGCGATGCTCTATGTCCAGAAGGACCTCTCCGCGGTCGCGAAAGCCGTGTTCGACCAGTGGGCGGCAAGGAGAGATGAGATCCACCACCGCTACTTGTACGTCGCGAACGCGCGCGTCACGCCTCTCGAGATCCTCGCCAGCGTAAAGAAGCGTGAGTCCAGTGTCACCTTTGCCCGCTTCCCCTTCCCCCCACCCCCCATCTCTTTGCTTTGCTCACCCTCATCTCGCAGTGACGGGGAAAGACGGGACGTACAACGTCCTGCCGACGACGGGCGTCGAAGACCGCGACGTCATGTTCCACCTATACAACGAGATGGGGATGTACGGCGCGAAGGCGCTGCCCGACGAGAACGTCGTGAAATTGGGCGTGCGGATGCACGGTGTCGACGACTTTGTGCGCGAGGTGCTCGCGCCCCATCTCGGCCTGCCTCTCGTGTAGAGTATTTATTTTCCGTGACTATGGGTATGGGTACCTATCCGCACATGTACCCTACGCTCCTGCGTGCGCGTGTCCGTCGAAGGGGTCCTGCTTGAGGGTTCCGCGGCCCAGCTGGGTCATTGCGGTGCTCACCTCCTATCCCCGCTTTTTAAATAGTTTAGGCGTGGTTGCTCGCCGATGCTTCGTGCGCGTCGACATATCGGCGTACGTATGCGGGATTCGA
Source organism: Ganoderma resinaceum (assembly GCA_964023155.1). Taxonomy (NCBI): domain Eukaryota; kingdom Fungi; phylum Basidiomycota; class Agaricomycetes; order Polyporales; family Polyporaceae; genus Ganoderma; species Ganoderma resinaceum. Next base: position 3,873,590 of record OZ026794.1, read on the forward strand.
TCGCCTCAAAGCGGGTGAAGTTCCTTGGAGGTACCCACCGCAGGTCCCCTTGAACGCACATTCCCGGTAAGTCACCCTCGGGCTTCCGTCTGGCCAATCTCTGACACCAGGAGCGAACAAGGAGGCACCCCATGTCGTCCGCGGAGGGGACCGCGACGGCTCGACTACCCAAGGCTCGCTTGTTGTCGATGTCGACGCCCCCCCTCCCAGGAAGCTTAGTGTCGCTCAGAGGTCCGCGTTCGAAGCTCTACGCGCTTTCGTGGAGCCCGCGCTGTCGGGCCCTTTCTCCATCCACCGTCGTGTCCTCCGTGCAAGTGCGATGTGGGTCGCTTTACTCCGCGGCAGCAACGCGGACGGGTGGTCCGGCTCCGGATTCCACCAGAGACCGGATGGAGGAGAGGGTTGGGTTTGCAAGTGTCGTGGTTCACACGAGCTTGTGAACCAGTCCGAGCGCAACTCGGAGTGTGCTCTTCGTGACGTTGCGGATGTCGGTTCGTGGTGGGCCGCTGGAAAAATAGAGCTGAATGAACGGCCCGTCCTCGGCCCCAAGCTTGGTAGCCGCAGTCTTCGCCTTACCATCCGACTCGGAGAGCTGCTCACAACATTGTACTATGCTCTTTCAAGTAGCTTACCTACTGCGCGCCTCACTTGAACCGTGACTCCGAGTCATCGGATCTTTCATTCTGCGCTCAACAGGGATCGTAATCTTGGGCTCTAGTCCAGGCAACTTCGCGGGAACATAAGTTTTGTGCCCATCCAGCTCCAGCAGATAAAACTATTGAAGGTAACCGTAGTTTTAACTGTCAGATTTTGCTGCGGGCTTGCTTACTATGTCGCGTGCTTTGCCCACCGTAACCCCTGAGGCCGTAAATGCTTGAAGACGTTGGCAACCACTGATTCTCCACCCGGTACACAGGAATATGGCAATGGCATCACTTCCAAACACACCCTCAAGGAACAGATGACTTGTCGAGGTCTGCCGAGGCGTCTCACGGGCGGCAACTTCGACTTGTACCCCTGGTATGATAAGTATGGTCTGAGTCACTCCCCGCCGCACTAAGTGCCAGCTCATCGACATCCCTGGCCCATCGAATCGCCGACGCTGTACCATCCAGAGTCCATGGACAATAACTCTGTTACCGTACTTCAGCTCTACACATCTGGAGTTTACAACTTAATTGTTGATCTCGTGTTGTCAGCGGTCCTCTTCGGTGAGTTCAATCTTCCCCCGCGCGCTGTATGCACAACGACTTATCGCATCACTTCAGGTATCCTCACGGTACTGGCGATCGTTTCGGTGGGGCACTTAGTGTGAGTATCTCCTCACAATCATGTTATGATTGTGGTCTTCTGAGTATGTATCCTTCCAGTCACCGAGACATCAAGCGACCTTCCACAGCGCTGATGTTCAGCAGTCTGTTGATCCTGTATGCATCAAGCACAATGCACCTCGGGGCGGTAGTCACATATTCTGTGGGATACTGTCGACTGCTCAACGACGCCGTGTCCGCTCTCCCGTCTGGGTCCTCGGTCGACGCGGCCATAATGCGTTTCCAACGGATTGCCAGGACGAGCTCCTACATCGCTAGCGTCGCCCTTGCCATCAACGTATGCTCTCTCTCCCGGAACGCCACCCTCCTTGCATTCATAATAATTGACTTCCAGGTAGCAATTGGCGATGCCATTGTCTGGTGGCGCGCGTGTGTCCTATGGCCGCGGAAGTCGGTCATCGTACTAGGGATAGTTTTCCAAGCAGTCACCTTCGGTACGTCCTACTGGCGCCGAATCCTGATAAGAACGACCAGAACTCTCGTCACATCTCGCAGGATTAGGAATTCTATCCATCCTTCGCCAGAGCGCGGAAATCGATTTTCATAACCAACTGCTCCTCCGCTTTGCCGACGTCTACGGGGCCTTGTCCGGGTCCGGATCCCTCCTGACAAACGTGGCAGCAACCTTGTTGATAGGTTGGAAAGCTTGGTGAGCACGCACCACCCGAATCCTCCTGGCTCTCCACTGGCAACCGCCAACTCACAGCGTGCTTCTGTCGCAGGGAGCACCGAAAGATTCTGCTCCTTGCTCAGGGCTGCAGTACGTTGAAGGGAAGATGGATCACGCCCAGCATGCGGATACTCACCCTACTGGTTGAGTCTGGCATGGTCTACTCAGTATTCCTCGTAAGTGGCCCACGACTTGTACTCCGTACCTGCTCCGAGTCGAGGGACTCGAGGTAGCTCTGTATTCATCAACGCGATGGAATGCTAACCAGTGACTCGTCCGTGACCACCCACACAAAACAGGCCGTGGCCGTCGCATACAACCTCCTTGCGCGCCGTCCGGAGTCGAGCCCGCCGTCAAGCGCAGAAGCAAAGTTCCTCTCGGCGATTAGGACATACCTCCCCGGGTGCTTCCCCCCGATCCTCGTGCGTGTCTCATCCATCGCGCCGTGATTGAGCGTTAGTATTCATGCGGCATCTCACCCTCTATGGCAGGCGATCTACCCCATGGTCATCATCGTCGTCGTCGCGCTCAACAGGTCGCCGATAGAGGGCAGCCTAAGCCCCAGTGATATCGTAGGGCCTAGCATCGCCTTCAGAGGCGGGCACTCTGACGTGCACGTCTCCCTGAGCGATACGGGCCCGGGCAGCGAATGCACGTTCAACAGCGTGGAGGTTCGGTTTACGGACTCGGAGCCCGCGTCTCCACAAGGGCGCGCGGCTTGAAGCCGACCATGTTGAACAGTCGGTGCCGGATGGAAGCCCCCGAGAGTTGCAGTCCTTACTCGAGTATAGGCATTATTTCCACCGATCTAATTGTACTGTACTGGCGCGGACGTTGGAGTAAGCATTCACATCCCTGCGAGTTAGTACTAAAAAGGGACCGGCCTGCCACAGCAACTTTGACGTGCGCCTCCGACATCGACATCGACGACGCCCGCGAATGCAAGCACATGCTCCGCCAACCGTCGGCCGACTCAAACGCCTTCTACGTCACCGTCCCTGGCCACTGCCACTGGAGCTTCAGAACGTCGAGCGATGACTCGGATTGAACGTGATCGTGCTCCTCGTCGCACTTTGCTCGGGCTCCGATAGATCTGTGAGAGTGCCCCGCTATCGATGGGCGACTGCTTGACCGCGACGAGGAAGACGATGAACGTTGGGTAGATGACCTGGCAAAGATCGGTTGAACATTACGTTTCCGAATGCGGAACAATAGATACAGTAGTAGCTAGTAAGTAGCACTTACAACAAGCGGCCCGATGCACCCGTACACGAAGTACGTCTCCACTTTGGCGAACACCAGCGCGCCCGAGCCGCCGCTAGTCGCGGCGGGGGACGACTCCAGTCGGGCGCGGAAATAATAGGTGATGATGAACAGGCGGGCACTGGTCAGCGTTACTAATCGCACAGATGGGTAGGGCAGGACCGCTGCAGCCCGAGGGGAGTGCGTACTTACCATGAGCGCGCAGTAGACGCTCCCGGACTTGATGAGCAGGACCTTGAGCACCTGCGACTTGGCGCCAGTCTCGGAGAAGTATTTGCGGACTACCCGTCTGTGTTCCCTGCAGTAGTTTCCTCTCGTGGTTAGACCCGACGATCGGGATACAAATCGGTACTGCGAACGGCGCAGGATAAACCTAGAGTCATGGTCAAGAGCAGGGGCCCAATCAAGTAGACGGCTCTGTTGCGCCACTACACTATCGCATCTCTGACAGTCCACTGTCGGAATAACGTTAGAGAGAAAAAAGGGATCCAGTCGAAACGGTGCGACTCACGTTGACTTCGAGCGCAAATACCTCCAATATGGCGAGCTATTTGCGCATGCCGTCCTCGAATACAGCCATATAATGGCACCTATCGTACGCAGGGGAAAAGAGGGTGAAGCCCACATACAGCGTACTGGTTGAGGGAGACTTCTAAGTAGGGGGAAACAAGGTGCAAGGCCGGGTGCTGGCGCTGAGGGTGGGGGTGGAAGCCACAGTCACAACACTGCCAAACATTGCCTCATGCCCCTACGCGTCCTACTAAAATCAATCTGTCAGTATGACCTTTACTACTACTAGTTCATTCTCACAACCGCTGCTGCTGCCGTTTTCTCAGTTTGCGACAATCGCCGCGAGTATTCCCTTACACTGATGTTTCAGTTCTGTGCATTGTTCTCCCTGCTATTGCCATAGGCTTCTCGTCTCTGTCTGCTGGCATTTCTCTCTCGCAGTCGCGTCGCGACTGAAGCGGTCGGAGATGTCCATCAGGTTCAAATTGGAGAGCCGCGACGGGCTATCTGAGAAATGGTGTATGGAGCAAAGCTGGACCTACGATGACATGGTGAGTAACTGATGTACTATTACGCCGTCTTCTCCCCTTCCCCCGTCGCCCTTTCCAATGGTTCCTGCAGCAGTCTTAATACCTGGACCACCCGTGCATGGCAGGGCCTCTTCATATTCGAACAATAGACATCTTCGTGTATGTACCTCCAATCCCCTGAATCCGATGCATGCCGTTCTATGTCCTATGCTCTCACTACACGCTGTCATTCCTCTGGGGGAACGAACGTCTCAGGTGATCGTTCATGGCATGCATTGTTACTTGTTCGGCTCCCAAAATTCTCGCCTCTGTTATGTTCACCCTGTGCATTCATGCACTCAAAATCCGCCACATCTTCCATAAGGCACTACGGGAAGGATGTCCCCTTCGCCCGAATGCTTTGACGGCATCGGCTCTATCAACCGAGTCGCTTCCACCCAGACCGTAGTTGTAGCGTTCCAGATCCGAACGTACAGGCTGGAGGTATGGCTGCTGTCTAACCCCGCAGGGACCGTGTACAGCTTCTTGGATGTCTTCGGGGTATTCCTAAACGGCGCACTCGTATACACAATTGTACGTCCGATCCGATTCAGATTCATTCCACTCCGCTGATCCTCAGGCGACCTCTCACCATGCCGCCCCAGGATATATACCCCGCCGTCATCATCGCCCCGAACAGGTCACAGATCGAAAATGGCACGCCACAGCACGGGAACATAAACGGCGACGATGCCCAACATCAGTGGCTAGGATGAGCGCTGAACAAGCTTGAAACTAGGGAACGTGTCGCAGGATAAGAGGGGCCAGGGCATATTATCCTTTCCGTTCATCACAGAGCAAAACATACTTTCCAACAACGAGGCATGTGGATTGTCCGCTCCGTACTACGGTGAGCCGGTGAGTATCCGACGATATCCTGTGACACCCTTTACCGGCTCAGGCTCACGCTAATGTCGGATGATTTCATTGGCAGGAGTCGAGGTCCTTGACCTTTCCGTAAGTGGACGGATGAGGTATTGTCAAGATGCTGGCGTTGCTCATCGCCAGCCTCGTGAGGCATTCAACTAGTGCTCCTTTCGTGCCCTACCCATGGTACGGCGTTCACCTCCGTTTTCACTGGCATGTACGGGGGATAGTTCACGTGGTTGCGTCAGAACGGCCAGAGCTCCTTGGCTGTACTCGTGCTGCGGTGGGGAGCGCCCTACACTGGCACCATGGGCGACAGCCGTGAACTCTATGAGGCAGTACAGGGGAGCATCATGGCAGATATTGGGTCCCATGTATATCACGGACTCACCAGAGACGCTATGGGACATGATCACGGTCCAGTTCGTTCCTCTCTCTACCAGGTATGCTCGCTTCAGAGTCAACTCCTTGACGAAGTAGTGTAACTTTGACTCTCCAATGCAACGCCCAAGGTCTTGATATGGGGCAACGTATCGTTGAGGACATACAGTAGGCTAATAGGCTCCCGAGGTGCATTACAACCCTATGACAGGTCTCCGGAGCCGATTTAAGGTGGCACCGGACGACAGATCCTGATTCGCTTTGGACATTCACAGCCAGCCTGGGGCAACGTTTATGGTAACTGAAACTGCCAAGGCTCTACGGTAATGCTATTAATGCTGAATTTAGATTATATATGACAGCTCGCCATGGCTGCACCGGTGCGACTACCCCACCCTCCCTCCGAGTCTTGCTTTTCTCACCTTTCCCGACATGTCCCAGACGACGGGAACTTGTCCATCTCAGAGTGTCACATTCTATGAACCATATTATGATTATATCTCCCACCAAGTCTGGGAAGACTTCGTGGCAGTAGGATTATTGGCGGGTCTTTATGGTATCCTAATTAAAGTGTAGTGAACCTACTGACGGATATGACTAGGCGTGCTCACGATTCTTTCCCTCTTCTCGATTTATTCTTTTACGCAGTTCGTCCCGTCCCTTTCACAGCTCTTATGCCTTGTCGACTTTGAGCATTGCTCTCCGTGCCCACAGGCGCAGTAAGGTGATACAACCAACCACAATCGTGCTCAGCCTTACGATCTTGGCTCTATTCACCTCTACAACGACATACATGGTCATCTGCATACTTTCCTATTACTACACCATTATGAAGACGGTCGTAACATCGGTTTTGCTTCTGTGGGAATACAGTATTCCCATTAACTTTCCGAACGGGCCTCTGGAGACCGCTCGAGCCTTCAAATACGCACTACTACAGTCTTGTTCGGGCACCGCCAGCCTCACACTTAATGTTTGGATTCATGTGATGGGTATCGCGCCTATCAAGCTTCACTAATATGCTTCTTTGATAGGTCGTACTCGGGGACGCCATAGTATGCTGGAGGGCGTGTGTTGTCTGGCACGACAACCGTGTGGTCAAAGCCCTCTGTATTTCCCTTCTCCTAGCAACGTGCGGTAAGCTTTTGGGACCATCCACCCGGCTTTCGAATGATCCCATATTTACAAGCTTCTATGTAGTTGTCGGAATAGTCGACACCGTTACGAGATGTTCGCACTCAGACGATTCGACCCTGAGCGTTCAATCTGTACAATTACGTCCCGCCTGGGACAATGTTTCAGGGCATTCCGATTGGCATCGCTGCATGCGTCCTGTCTCTCAGCACGAACCTCTTTGCAACACTTATGGTGGCTTACAAAGCATGGTACGGAATATGTCCCCCGATTTGATTGATTCTTGTCCACACCCCCACGACCGTGACACACCGTGTCCCCACACCGCGAGCACCCCATCCCAGTCCAGCTCCAGTCTCCCTCCGCTCCGCTCATCCCCTTTCCTCCAGCACGACCCACACCCCCGGCCGACTCGCGACCAAGTAGTCCCTAAACTCCGCCTCGTACCTCCCATTCCCCGCCGCTCCTCCCCCTCCTCCTCCTCCTCCTCCTTCCCTCAAGCGGAACCGCTGCACGAGCGCACACACGACGACGCGCATCTGGTGCACCGCTAGCGCCCGCCCGACGCAGCCCGCCGGCCCGTGCGAGAACGGGCCGAACGCCGCCTCGTCATGCGCGAACTCGAACCCGGCCCCGGCGTCAGCTGCTGAAGACTCGCGCTCCCCCTCGACCGGTACCGGTACCGGTACCCCGTCCGAGGGATATAAAGAGGGAGGGGCGCGCGCGAGGGCGAGGGAAAGAGAGAGACGGCCGGCGGCGACAAGCCAGCGCTCGGGCCAGAACGCGTCGGGGCGGACAAAGTTGCGCGCGTCGCGGTGCAGCACGTACGGTGGGACGTACACGTGCGTCCCCGGCGGGAGGACCCTGTCCGCCGTACGAGTACACCAAGGCACGGGTCGCGTCAGTGAGGAGGAGAGTGATGCGTAGAGATAAGGAGGGAGGGGAAAGGAGAGACACTGACAGGGGGCTGAGGACGACGGGCGCGGGGGCGTCGCGCGGGACCTGGCGCGCGCTGCTCGTCGGGGCGGGCGGGAAGAGGCGGAGCGCTTCGTTTCTGTGTCGTGTGAATGCGCACGCAAGTCAGCGAGCATCAAGGTGGGTGGGTGGGGGGGGGGAACATGCACATGACCGCGTTGAGATAATGCATCTCGCGATGGCTCGCCGTATCGCACACGTCCTCCCCCGGGGGATAGAACCTATCGACCTCCGCCTGGAGCGCGGCGTACGCGTCCGGGTGCACGAGGAGGCAGGCGAAGACGCTCGCGAGCGCGCCCGAGGTCGTGTCCGAGCCGGCGACCATCGCGAGCGTGCCGTCGTCGAGCAGGTGGCGCGCGGGCGGCGGGTCCGCCCCCGGCAGGTCTTCGTTGTTCTGCCGCCCGTTTTCCGACCGTGGTCATGAAGCACTGGGGGGTCATGATATACAGAGGAAGGGGACGCACCAGGTAGTAGAAGAGGTCGCGGGTGGAGGACCCGCGCGCGACGCGCTTCGCCGTTTCCTTCCGGCCGTGCTCGAGCAGCATGTTGAGAGGGCCGCCGGCCCCAGGTATGTACCCGAGGTAGATGCCCAGCCAAGGAAGCTGGCCGAGGTGGAACGCTATCCTGCGTTCGTTTTCTTAGCAGGAGCGGCATATTAGCGTCTGGCGCGACGAAGACGCACTCTGCACCCTTGTCGACCATGGCCCATATCTCACCCTTGTCTCCATCCCGCATTTGCTCAGACCCGCCGCCGAACCTTCGTGGCGCGGTTACTCATTAGCGAAGAATGGAAACAAGGCCGTCGCAGACCCAAAGACGCACACCATGTCCGACATGAAGTCATACCTGCGCGCATCGAGTCCCAATCAACTCCCCACCAAACCCACAAACCGACTGGCTGGACGTACGCAAAGTAGCCGATCCACCTGCCGAGGTCGACCGCGCCCTCCTGGCGCGCGAGCACGTCCACGAGCTGGTGCACGCGGCGGGCCATGATATGGTCGTAGCCCTTGAGTGCCGCGGGGGCGAGCCCGCGGTTCCACGCCCGGCGCCGGCGCGCGTGCTCGGCGGCGTCCTGGATGCCGATGAGGGGGACGTTGGTCGCGCTCAGCGTCGCGCCCTTGTATGCTGCCACCATCATAGCGATCGGTAAGAGGACGCACGGAAGCGGAAACGGCGGAGTGGAAGACGCACTAGCTGCCTTCGGTATACCTGACGCGCCCAGGATGGGTCCGACGAGCGAGACGTCTCGTATCGAGAGGTGGTTCGGCCCTGATGACAATGAGGGAGAACGGGATCATAATCGTATCGGGAGGGGGAGGGGGGCAGCTCCAGCGTCGGACGATGGTGCAAGTGGGAAACTCACCGATCCGAACGATATCCCCATATGCATGATGCAAGGACCTCAAGTACACCATCTGCTTGCCGTCGCGCGTCCGCACCGCGTGCCAAAACATCGACGTCCGGCACCAAAACGGGCCAGGGAAACGATGCAGAGGATGGAAGGGAGAGAGGCGGTAGACGACGACTGAGGTAGCGAGGACGCCAAGATACGTAGCGTAACAGAAGGCGATATCGGAGACGGTTGGCCATCTGATACCGGTAGAACTGGCGCAGTAAGAGATGGTGGCGGGCGGAACGAGCAGGAGGAAGGTGTGGAATGGGAGATTGAAGGTCTCGAACTTGCGGAAGATTTGGTGTACGAACTGGAAGTTGGAACGCGGTGAACTACAGTTAGCAAGACACGCTGACTGAGAGAAAGGATCGGGGCGCACCACCGCTGAGACACATAGAGCTGAGGTGGTCGACGCCCATTCGGGCGAAGGGGAGTGCATGAAGATAGTCCCTCCACCCATGGTGTCTCGTTGGGGGACGTGGCAGACTCCGGGTGTGCAAGGTGAATATAACAGAGACGAGGAGCTTCGCAGCCGAACAATGCATGCCACGAAGGATCACCTGAGCAAGTCCTCTCCGCAAAAGAATGACAGGATGTCGTAAGAGCACCATACATGGCAGGCACCGAACGAAAAGTCCAAAGGGATGCGTATCGGATTTAGGGCGGCAGATTCAAGGTATATACATCAAGACGTCTCCGAACGTGACCCTGGACCCATGGACGAATGGTTTGGAGTGCAATATCGACACAGACACGGGTGCGGTGGGCGGCAGTGGGCAGAGGAAGAGAGGATAAGAGTTCGCCAGTTACTCACCATCTCCCAACTTCAATTCCTCGCTACCCAAGTTCTCCGATAGTCCATCTCCAACCTGTGCGCAATGCACCTCACCTATCGAGCCTGAACCGAGCTACGACCGCGGGAGATATCCAGTGGACAAGAGCCAGAGGGCGAGACTAGAATTCGTGCAGCACAGCGAGTGCGTCCGAGTAACCAAGAATCGCCTCAACTGGCGCCGGTATGGGCGGAAATGTTTGGCATTGTTGTGACTGTGGCTCTCCTTGATATTTACCGGCGGCAATGGCCGCTGGCTACGGACCTACGGTCATGTCCTGCGCACCCCATGATGGTATCCGGCGACGCACCGACCTCCTCCTAGAGCGCATATGTAGCTTCCACGTTTATTCTCGTGACACCGGGGTCCGAGGGGAAATGCTAGCCGTGCAGGAGCATCTGTGCGAGGCCAGTGGGTCCTTGGACTCGGATCCGAGATCATATTCTACATGAGGTGGACAATTACTCTTCTATGATTCTTTCCAACTTCTGTTCCTCGGCGGCGTGCTCGCTCGTATCCTCCATATCATCTTCGCGTCCGTCGATCACGAGAATGTCGGATATCCGACTTGAATGTGATATGCTCCCGTGACGACTGCGTATGCTCCTGTTGACGGTGACGGCGATGTAGGGCGTGGGCATCGACTCGATGTTCCGTGTGAGCCCTTTCTCCATGTGGGACCTATTGAGGGCCACTAAAACTACGATGATGGTCGGATAAATGGCCTAGTAGGGTCATCGCAAGGAATGCCGTCAAAGATCGCGGAGGAGTTAGGGGGTGCTGCATATTCAGGTGTGGTACAAATGGACGTACGATAACAGGCACAAGAACACCGGACATAAAGATGCCGAAAACATCTATAAAGCCGGCTGTGGCGGGAACCTCACCCGACACTCGCGCGTAATTTTTGTCGGACTTGGAAAGCCACGATGACGACCTGGGTGTCTCTCGTTAACCATCGGCGAGTTGGCGGCAGTTGCGATGTATGGACGGACTGTGTCATCGATCAAAACTCACCCAGATAGCGCAATAGACTGCTCCGGACTCAACGGGCAGAGCCAGCACCTTTTGCACCCTGTGAGCCTCCCTGTCCGGCAGCGAGGTATTCCCTGAGACGCCTCCTGGAGTGCCTGATAGAGGGCCCTATGAGTCGTGCGGACGCGATGATTGGGATAAGGGGAGGGGGGCACACGGTGCGTTGCCGTTTGCGAGTGTGCCGACTTGGAGCTGGTGTATCTTGAATGGGGATGAATGCATGCCTTGATCTGACGTTCTCAGGGCAGGTGGCCACTGAGGAATTGGGTTGTATGTGGTATGTGTACACGAACCTCGAGGATCGCGAGAGTGCTCCGTGTAGAGCCCATCACGAGCGTCCATTGGCGCACGTTGTCGAAGTAAACCCGCAGAAACACGACGATAGGTTTTCTACTTTGCACCCTCCCAACGCACACTGCCGCCGCTAGTGCTGTATGCATGAGCCAGTGCGCTCGTCGTACTATCGCAGAGCCCCCCCACCGCGGAACGCGCATCAGGCTCCCTTGAATCGAAGAGGAGCACTGAGCGTTGCAGTGCTGATGCGGAAGCTTTCTAGAATGAACTTAAACTCGGGGTGCAGACGAATGCATTTCGTCTTGCTCAGCTTGAAGACGCAGAGCTGCCAGGGCGGTTCCCGAGGACGACCGAGCGAATGCGGGATATCATATGACAGTCATTGTCATTTTGGCGGACATGGGGGCACGGGGAACAAGATGACGGTGCTTGCCTGCCGGAGTGCACCGTCGGGTGGGCTCTCAGGCTCACGAGGCCCGATTCGGAACACGGGGGACAAGGCTTACGGACACTCCGGGTGCGGACAAGGTGCGACAGGCAGAAGCCCTCCGACAAGGATGTGGCGTCGAGTGTGCCGAATTGCGGAGCCGGCCGTGCCACGAGCGTACTGCAAGGAACTGGATGTCGATCTTCTCACCTGTGCCATAGCTCGGTCGGTCCATTTCTAGTAGCGTGCAACGTGCGACACTTCAGCTCGTGATCTACAGTAATATATGGATATTGACCTGCTCACTGGATAGACATACAGTCGGTCGGTTTGGTTTCTCTGTCTCGGCAGCGACAACAGCACGAGCGACGGGACTGTTGGCACGCCGTAACGCTGGTGCACGTAATAACGTCCCAGATTCAGCTGCCCATCTTCATCTATCGCCCTAGATCGGAACTGCAACGCCATTCAGTAAGTGCGCATTCCTCGATCCTCCCTCTCTGACGTTTGTGTAGCTAGGGGTAGGCACAGTGCGGCGGCGGCGGCGGATCCCACGAGCAGCTGCATCGAAGCATACATACGAGCTCAGCCGCAATCACCTTTAGTGGACGTCGTCCTCCTCGAACGGGGGAACGTCCCCGCTGCCTGCCAGCTCCACTGCACCCGGTCCGAGATCGCCCTCCTTACCACAAATCGAGCAAGGCCACGAGACCGACCGACGCAGCGGCGGTGGTATTACGGCGAGCCAGTCGTCCACCCACCGAATGGAAGGTACACACATGTTGTGGCAGACGCATCTCCGTCCAGATTCGAAGCACGAGCGGGATCTCTCCCAGCGAGCGGGCGGAGGGAGCCGGCACGTCGAGCAGGAACAGGAAGGAGTTGCAGGCTTGGATCGAGCGCCAGGGTGCGGGACAGGCGAGCAGGTTACGGTATGTCATCTACGTCTCTTCTAGGACGAAAAGGCGAGAACCGCAAGCCGAAATCATGACATCCCTATTGTCAAGGGGAAGACCGCCGCCGCGATACCGCCGACGAAAATACCTTCTCTGTGTTCCTGGGGGGGAAGCTTCTCGGAGGGATCTCCGCTGTGGCGTGAAGTGCAGTGGGCTTCGAGGGGACCCGTGGCCCGAGAAGGACGGACGGCGCGACTGCCAGTGGAAACTTCGCTCGATACCCAAACCGTAGCGAGCGTGCTCCGAGTAAGTCGGCGTGCTCAGATCTCCGGTCCTCCTCCTTCGATCTTCGCCGCCTTCCGCTCACAGGCCACGTTCACTGCAGAACGCGAGTCTGGCTTGGAGTCGTCGTTCCTGGCGCCCTCGAACCTTGTCCTGGTCCCCCTCAAACTCAATGTTTGCGTTTCACAAGTCTTTCCGACCATTCCGGCTGTCACGTTCGAACATCCATCCATGCTTCCCTGTACATGTGCCGCCGAATACAAAATATGTCCTTTGATAATCAAAACAGCAAACACGGCACGAACAATCCGAACTATGTCAGCTCAAAGCTTCGCCCGCTCCAACGTCGGCTTTGGTGTTGGCGTCGGCGTCGGGACTTTCGGCGCCATCTTGTTGTGCACGCCCGACACGCACAGGCGGCGGTGCGTCACGTCCCAGATCTGCAGCGAACATGATAGACGTTAATATCACACCTCTGAGAAACATAGAGAAAAGGGAACAGGGATAGGGACTGACCTCGATCCGGGCGGCGACGGTGCGTGCGCCGAAGGAGGTTGTGGTGCTGACCACGTTGAGCTTCGCGCCCCTGTATGCGTTCGCACCGCGTTCCGGGTCAGCGCCAGTCTAGACCATGGACTCAGGGAGGGCGCCATTTCCGAAATTCTCGGAAAAGCCGGGGGCCTGAAGGTACCGGCGACGACGGAAGACTTACAAAGGGGCGGGGGCGTGGTACGTCGCGGCGATCGTCTGCGAGACGAAGTCGGCCGGCTTCCCCTGGACCATCGCCAGGAACGCGAGCCCGACGGACGAGCAGCTGTGCCAGGTGGGCCGTCAGGGAGGGAGGGAGGGAGGGAGGCAACGGAAGCGGCACTTACACGTCGACGAGGAACGCGGTGCACCCGCCGTGCAGCGTATGCTGGCGGTTCGTCATGTCTGCCAGGCGCGGTCTCGACGTCAGCGGCGATCGATCCCTGCCATAATCAATCCCCCCCCCTCACCCCCCCACCCCCCACCGCAGAGCCTGCCTCGCCGTGCGTACCTTGCGCGACAGCGACCTCGTACACGACCCGCGCCTGGAGCCTCGCGTCCTCGGCCCGCCGGAACACCGCCGCCTCCCGCAGCGCGAGCCGCGCGCCCGTCGTGCGCGCGAAGGCGACGTCCTTCAGGTGGAAGTCGCTGAACTCGACGAGCTGGCGCTGGATCGGGGGCGGGACGGAGCCCTGGAAGCGCACCGTGCTCGGTTTGGTGGGCGGGTGGGTCGCGGGCTCGGGCTGGGTGTCGGTGTTGGCCTTGGGGCGGGTGGGGGCGTAGGTCGTGAGGGACATGACAGCTTCTTCAAGGTTGTGACTTGAGAGAGAGGCTGGAGCACGATGAAGGCGAGGATGGGAAGCTGAACGTGGGCGGGTGAAGACAGGGACGGGTGGCTGCGATCGCCGCTGTATATATGCGCGGACTGGGAGGACGTGCGCTCCCGGGTGGTGAAAGCAGTGTCCGAGAAAGGAGGAAGCATGCGAGGTCAAGGCGGACGAGGCCTGAGACAGTTCGCCTCCATGCGGTGGAAAGTGGAGAGTGGGCCCGTGGCAACTTGCAAGGCGTCGGCCGTCAACGAGGTTGACTGCATGACGTCGAGTCCAGGCAGTTAGAACATGCCGTATCGCCTAGAACGCTTCTGTGTGCCCGCCACGCGACACGAAGGCCTATATGGGGGCTTAGTATTCACAGAATTCTCGGACAGGCGAGCGGAGGCGCGGTCCGTATACGGTACGCTCTGTTCTGGACACGGGCCCACGATACTGACCAGTCACCCACTGTGTCCGGGTCCGGTCGACACACAGGCGGCGTGGTGACACCGACGAGCCACGATCGATAATCGCCCGTTTCACCGCTCTGTGGAGAGAAGTGGCTCAGGCCGGTGAGGCTAATAGCTTTGTGGCGGCCACATGGCTGATGAAGCTACGTGCATTGCGGGCGGCTTTGGGTCCGGATACCAGTCGAGCCGGATACTGTAGACACCGCTCGCGCGCGCCTGCGCTTCCGGGACGCGCGAGGAGGGTGAGGCACGAGGAGGTAACGCGATTTCCCTCGACTGGCAGCGTCCGTGCATCTCCACAAAGGTGGAATCCAACTTGAAACCAGCCCAGCGGTCCGCGGCACTTCTCCCTGTCCGCCGCCCCATGCGACCATGCGTACAAACGACGCTGGCGCGCGCCAGAGAAAATAATCGCGAACGGGAGAGGACGGGGGAGGTCTGAGGAAAGGGTATGTAATGGGTTGAAGGGAAGGCAGCGAATTTGAGGGTCACTTACCTAAACGTCGCGCTTCCCTTGCGCGAGTCTGGTGGGAACGGGATGTTCGGTCGCTTGCCGTACTACCTGGCTAACGCGGAGAAGAGATGAGATGGCTTCATTCTCATCGTCGCCAGCCATAACGGATTACGAGAGACCGACACGTCAAATGGAGGGGATGTGAGGGAAGTCGTGCGTCGCGCCGCAAAGGGTAGTCTCTGGTAGCACCTTTCAGTATCTTGTTCATACCTCTCCAGTGAGCGTCCCCATAGAGAATATCGGAAGGGCGACAAGACTCACGAAGAGGTTTAAATTCCAGGAAGCCGGCCGCCTGAGTCCACGAGCCCGAGGGTGTAGAGTTTGTTGGAAGGCGCCAGATTGCGCGTACTCCCCCCAATTTGTGCTGTAAATGCATGCAGTTGTCCATGAAACAGGAATGAAAGCGGAGTTGGATGTAGATCCGCTAAGCAAGGCTGCAGCCTGCAAGAGAGAGAGAGAGCGTAGAGAAAACCGCCACTGGGCGCCCATGTCCCTGCTGGCGTCCACGCCACGTGCGCCTCCGAGAAACATCCGCAACTGCGGGCCATCGCTCGTCCCAACTTCCAAGGTCACACACACCCCAGGTCCCGTCTTTCTAACCAACTACAACTGTCTTTTCTCCTTCATCCTACACAGCAATATGGAGAGCTCCTTGGTTTAAAGGTTCTGCAGTTGCTTCTTCCGTGCCCCCTCCGACAGAGCTGTGGATCGTCAAGTTATGGAAGATAATAGTACTCTCCGTGCCTTTGTTGACCTGACAAGCGCCACAATTTTATGCTTGGTGGAGTGAGGACAAGCCCCCCGTGTCAATGGGTGACCGTTTGAGTGCTACCAGAACGATGATGAAGGTAGGGTAGATAGCCTGGTGCATGATACTTATCAGAACATGACAGCCATAGTCATAGTATCGAGGCATACGATGGGGTACTTACAACAATGGGTATAAGGCACCCATAGATGAAGCATTCAGCTACTCTGGTGAAGATGACTCCACCTCTGTTTTGATACAGCCCTGGATCCATGTCATAAACTATTACAAATATCTGTCCTTTCGTTTTCAGCAAAACAAGGACAGGCTGATACAAGGCACGGAGGGGAATTCACCACAAGAGCGCAGTAAACGCTTCCACATTCGATGAGGAAAGCAAGGGCATTCAAGACTTGTGATTTGATCCCAACTGTAGCAAAACATTTTTTGACCACCTGTCTGTGCTGCCTAAGCAACAATGATCGCAATATTGGACTGTGAGTATTGAAATCTGAGCGAGATATTAGAGTGACGGTGCACACCACGTCTTGTACGCGATCAGAGCGGTTGCGAGAGCATTTGTGGCAAAAGACATCATTGCGGCGGTCTTGATAAATGCATTGTCTGTGCTCAGAATGGTAACTCTTGTCGTCGGCATGATTTTGGACTCGTGATACCCAATGAAGCCAAAAACAGTGGGGAAATCAGACATGGGACGGCAGATGAGGGTGCGTGACGGAACATACCAACAGTAAGGGTTACGAGTAGGGGTCCGATGCAACACACGACTTTGTTCCGCCAGATGACGCATGCGCGCCACCAGACGATCCCGTCGCTAATAACGCACTAGAGCAGCGAGATGAATATTTGTTTTTGAGAGTGCAGCTTACCATAGCGGTCACACGTACATTAGTTTGAATTGCAACTCCTGCCATCCAGAATTGTTTGCGCACAGCGTCTTTGAACGCTGCAATCTCCTGGTCACCATCATATGACCCGGTGAAGAGGCCGTTTGTCGCCCCTAGAACGAGACGATTTGCTTGAGTCCGGTTCCACATGAGCGCAGCAATATATGTCCCAGTGGATATGTAGAGGAGGATAGTAGTGAGGACCAGGACCTGCACATTTGTTTGTGTAAATGGACCGTGACGGCTGCTCAGAGGCATTAGCAGAGATTCCGGAAAATGGACGAAAGAAGATTGGGTTGTACATAAGAAAGGATATCGCCGTAAGCGACAGAACTGTCAACACTCCTATGCCATCATGAGGACAGTGAATCGAGGGCGAGATGCGTGGGACTACTTACCGAATAGGAGGCTCGAAAGAGAAATGTCGATCATGGCATCTCCGGCACTGACAGTTGATTCATGTATGATGTTCAGTGCGAGGGTATTGATCTCAATTGCACTGCTAAGGTTGAAGATAGCCGAGTTGTCATACAGAGAGCCTGACATGGAGAACACAAATAGGGAGGGCGGGGTGGTGGAGACGCAGACTACAGGGTCGTCCTGAGCTCGCCCGAGCATTAAGAGCTCCGGGGCAGCATCGCCTTACCAAGGCGCGCTTGACAAAGAAGCAATGGGATTTGGCTTCCGTTGGTCCGAGGATACCGGCACACGGGGATCTAACGAAGTGGCAAGCGGAAAGAAAGTCGAGCCATCTGAAACGGGACGAGCGGGAGCCATCTCCGTGTGATCTGTCTGTGGTTGTTGATTTGTGGTAGTTTGCTCTGTCGTGCCGGTCGCCGGATTCGCTCATTGAAGACTCTCATCCCTCGTATTGTGATCTTGAAGCAACACTAGGTGCTCGATTGACGATTTAATCTTTCAGGACAAATACTATTGGAAGGACAACTCACTTAAATAGAGCATACCGCTGGACCGAATCTGACCATTCCGTTAATATGGTACCACGGTCCGCAGGCCCCGCTCGCAAGGCTATGTTACGACCACAAAGATGATGGGGGTGGGTCGGAGGCATTTATTGATTATTCAAGGAAGTTGTTATCGGCGCGGCTCGCCTGACATTGAGAGCGCCACAAGGACTATTATGAGCGCGCTGGGCCGCAGACGGCTAATATTCTACCCTTGACACTCACCAAATTTTCAAGCCCCAGGAGACGTGAACAACCCCCATATCTCCGGCCCTGAACCGCGCACGACAGCCGCACGCGGGCGCACGTGAGATGACAGGAACATATGAACGGTTTGAACTCAGCAATTGTATTGTGGACAATGGTGACGGTCTCACCTCAATACCGGCGATGAGATCGCGAAACTTTTATTACGTAGTTGCTTGGTGCGCCTCGCGATCATAGCCTTCGAAGGTCAATGTCGAAGGGGAGGCCCCTCAACCAACGCCGGCAAATGCAAGCCCGGTCTTCAAACCCACTGAACGCGACCTTGTTGCCAATTCTTCGGCGTTCCGTGCGGTGTGAGGGTCCGAGAAGGACGATCTTTACGGGTGCCCCGGACGAAGCGTGGGATGTGGTCGTTGAGTAACTTCCTGACCGTCTTCGTAGTTGAAACAACAACGACATTGTGGTTCAAGAGGGGCCTCATGATGCTTCGGGTGGCCACGACGCAGGCTCCAAGAGAGCGCGGGGAGGCGCAGGAGAAAAAAGACTCCAGGGGTTAGGCTGGCGGGCTGTCCCGTATCCTTAGGCCCGGGCTATCTCCCGGTCGCGGTTTGTTGTCTGTGAGAAGACTATGTGGCAAATGCATCCGCCCCGCTACCCTACACCAATTTCGAGGTGCAACTGTTCGCAGTGATCACGAAGGAACATCCCCGTAACGTAGGTGCCAGGCGTGGCTACGCTCACCACCGCAACTCCAGCACAACCGGCAGCTCGGGCCGGTTTGCGATCACGGAGTCCTGGCACTCTCCCTCCTACCCCCTCAGGCCACCGCACACACGACGATCCACGTCTGCTGCATCGCCAGTCCTTTCCCGACGTGGTCCATCGGTCCATGCAAGAACGGGGTGGACGTCGCCCCGCTTTGGAAGGACTCGACGCGGGCACCATCCGACGAAGCGGGCGACTCGGAGGCTTCTAGGAGGGCGTGCGTTCGACAGGACGTTCAGAGCCAGCGGCCGCCGGAATGTTATTCTTCCGACTCGGGAAGAAACAATTGTGTGCAGAGGGAGAGCACTGTTGGCCAACTAGAAAAATGGGCCGCGTCAGCAAGATCTACACCTGAATAAACGAGAAAGCATAGACAGGGAGCCAAGGACGACGGGAGGTTGGTTCCACGTACCCGGAGAAGTCGGAAAAATATACAGCGCTTCGTTTCTGTGAATATATAGGTCAAAACATGCGTCCGAGGATGACACGTACTAACCATGGCGGGTTAGTGTATGTGCATGTCGCGATGGTCTGCAAGAATGTAGGCATCCCCGCCTTGTGGGGTCTCATGCATCTAGGAGATAAATCAGTTGTTCAGCGGTGAAAGTTCACCGAAAGCATCGAAGGGACGATGGAGACATCTAAGGCCACATAGACAAAGACAAGGCAGAGACAAAACAAAAGACCAGACATGCCGGCGAGAGATTCGGAAGGCATATTGTCAAGGAGCTGCATCGAAAACAATGTCGACATTGTCCGGTGGAGTCGCTCACTGGCAGCGCCGCCGCCGCCGCGTATGGTTTCAACTTACTACTCGAGGGCAGCCTCGGGACCCTCCGGTAACTGTAGAAGGCAGATTTTGAACCAAGGAGCTTGCCCGCATTGCTGCATAGGATAAAGAAGAAAAGATAACTGTAGTTGCCTGGAGAGACGGGACGTGCGGTGTGTGTGACCTTGGAAGTTGGGACGAGCGATGGCCCGCAGTTGCGGATGTTTCTCGGAGGCGCACGTGGCATGGACGCCAGCAGGGACATGGGCGCCCAGTGGCGGTTTTCTCTACGCTCTCTCTCTCTCTTGCAGGCTGCAGCCTTGCTTAGTGGATCTACATCCAACTCCGCTTTCATTTCTGTTTCATGGAGAACTGCATGCATTTACAGCACAAATTGGGGAGAGTACGCGCAATCTGGCGCCTTCCAACGAACTCTACACCCTCGGGCTCATGGACTCACTGGGCCGCGGGCTTCCTGGAGTGTAAACCTCTTCGTGAGTCTTGTCGCCCTTTTCCGATACTCTCTATGGGGACGCTCACTGGACAGGTATGAACAAGATACTGAAAGGTGCTACCAGAGGCTGCCCTTTGCGGCGCGACGCGCGACTTCCCTCACATCCCTCCATTCGACGTGTCGGTCTCTCGTAATCCGTTATGACTGGCGAGCATGAGCATGAAGCTACCTCATCTCTTCGCCGCGGCAGCGAAGTAGCACGGCAAACGACCGAACACCCCATGCCCACCAGACCCCCGCCAGGGAAGCGCGACGTTTAGGTAAGTGACCCTCAAATTCGCCACCCCCTTCCTCAGACCTCCCCCGTCCTCTCCCGTTCGCGGTTATTTTCTCTGGCGCGCGCCAGCGTCGTTTGTACGCATGGTCGGTCGCATGGGGCGGCGGACAGGGTGAAGTGCCGCGGACCGCTGGGCTGGTTTCAAGCTGGATGACACCTTTGTGGAGATGCACGGACGCTGCCAGTCGAGGGAAATCGCGTTACCTCCTCGTGCCTTACCCTCCTCGCGCGTCCCGGAAGCGCAGGCGCGCGCGAGTGGTGTCTACAGTATCCGGCTCGACTGGTATCCGGACCCAAAGCCGCCCGCAATGCACGTAGCTTCATCAGCCATGTGGCCGCCACAAAGCTATTAGCCTCACCGGCCTGAGCCACTTCTCTCCACAGAGCGGTGAAACGGGCGATTATCGATCGTGGCTCGTCGGTGTCACCACGCCGCCTGTGTGTCGACCGGACCCGGATACAGTGGGTGACTGGTCAGTATCGTGGGCCCGTGTCCAGAACAGAGCGTACCGTATACGGACCGCGCCTCCGCTCGCCTGTCCGAGAATTCTGTGAATACTAAGCCCCCATATAGGCCTTCGTGTCGCGTGGCGGGCACACAGAAGCATTCTAGGCGATACGGCACCTTCTAACTGCCTGGACTCGACGTCATGCAGTCAACCTCGTTGACGGCCGACGCCTTGCAAGTTGCCACGGGCCCACTCTCCACTCTCCACTGCATGGAGGCGAACTTTCTCAGGCCTCGTCCGCCTTGACCCTCGTATGCTTCCTCCTTCCTCGGACATTGCTTTCACCACCCGGGAGCGCACGTCCTCCCAGCCCGCGCATATATACAGCGGGGATCGCAGCCACCCGTCCCTGTCTTCACCCGCCCACGTTCAGCTTCCCATCCTCGCCTTCATCGTACTCCCGGGCCAGCCCCTCGCCCAAGTCACGACCTTGAAGAAGCTGTCATGTCCCTCACGACCTACGCCCCCACCCGCCCCAAGGCCAACACCGACACCCAGCCCGAGCCCTCGACCCACCCGCCAACCAAACCGAGCACGGTGCGCTTCCAGGGCGACGTCCCGCCCCCGATCCAGCGCCAGCTCGTCGAGTTCAGCGACTTCCACCTGAAGGACGTCGCCTTCGCGCGCACGACGGGCGCGCGGCTCGCGCTGCGGGAGGCGGCGGTGTTCCGGCGGGCCGAGGACGCGAGGCTCCAGGCGCGGGTCGTGTACGAGGTCGCTGTCGCGCAAGGTACGCACGGCGAGGCAGGCTCTGCGGTGGGGGGTGGGGGGGTGAGGGGGGGGGATTGATTATGGCAGGGATCGCCGCTGACGTCGAGACCGCGCCTGGTAGATATGACGAACCGCCAGCACACGCTGCACGGCGGCTGCGCCGCGTTCCTCGTCGACGTGTAAGTGCCGCTTCCGTTGCCTCCCTCCCTGACGGCCCACCCGGCACAGCTGCTCGTCCGTCGGGCTCGCGTTCCCCGCCATGGTCCAGGGGAAGCCGGCCGACTTCGTCTCGCAAACGATGACCGCGACGTACCACGCCCCCGCACCTCTGTAAGTCTCAGGCTCTCCCTTGCCGACACGCCGTCTTCCGAGAATATCGGGGAACGGTGTCTTGCTCTGTCAATATGTCACTGACACCGCATGTAGGGGCGCGAAGCTCAACGTCGTCAGCACGACGACCTCCTTCGGCGCGCGGATCGAGGTCAGTACCAGTCCCTCCCTGTTCTGCGGCGACTCCGAGTCCGTGTTTCTCGGACCTGGGATGCTGACGTCCGTCCCAGATCTGGGACGTGACTCACCGCCGTCTGTGCGTGTCGGGTGTGCATAACAAGATGGCCCCGAATGTCCCGACGCCCACCCCGGAGCGGGCTAAGCTTTGAACTCAACGTCATGAAGGGAAAAGGGAGGAGGGGGAGGAGATGGGGACAGAAAGGAGTCTGATAGAGCAGACTCTGTTCATTCGAGCACGCTACCATGGAAATTGGGTTAGTATTTTTGTGGCCCATGTGTTGTTTTGATTATCAAGCTGGACCTCTTTTGGCTTTCGACGACACATCTGCTGCAGGGAAGGCAATCTGAGTGTTCGAACGCGACAGCCGGAACGATCGGAATTCGTTTTACGAATGAACATAAAGTTCTAGGGGGACAAGGGGACAAGCACAAGGTTTGAGGGCACCAGGAACCATAACTCTCAGTCAGACTCGCGGTCACCACCGAGTGTTGTGTGCGCGACCTGGGAGGGGAAGATGTCCAGGATCGAAGAGGGAGGACCGGAGGTCTAGCACGCCGACTAACTCGGAGCAGGCTCGCTACGGCTTGCACCGGTCGCGAAGTAAGCCTATTCCCACCCCCTTCCCGCATCGTTAATGCTTCTGGTCTCCCAGGGCTGTTCGATCACCCAGTCCGTTCTTCCCGGGCCATTAGCCCCCTCGAAGCCTACTGCGCTTCACGCCACAGCGGAGATCCCTCCCAGAAGCTTCCCCCCCGCAGGAAGCACGACTCCTCTTATGACCAGTGACCGGTAACTCCTGACCCACAGAGCAGGTAATTTCGTCGGCAGTATCGCAGCGGCGGTCCTCCCCTTGACAATAAGGCTTGTGGTCCTCGCCTTTTTCGTTCTAGAAGAGACGCAGAAGACATACTATAACTTGCTCACCTGTCCCGGCGCTCGATCCAGGCCTGCAACCTCTTCCTGTTCCTGCTCGACTCGCTCGCTGGGAGAGATCCCGCTCGTGCTTCCAATTTAGAGGGCCATGTGTCTGATCGCCCACAACATGTGTGTATCTTCCATTCGGTGGACGTCTGGCTTGCCGTAATACCGCCGCCGCTGCGTCGGTCTCGTGGCCTTGCTCGATCTGCGGGAGGGGATGATCTCGGACCGGGTGCAGTGGAGCTGGCAGGCAGCGGGGACGTTCGCCCGTTTGAGGAGGACAACTACTGTACCAGCAAGGGACGACGCAGAGGTATGCTTCGATGCAGATGCCCGTGGGATCCGCCGCCGCCGCCGCACTGTGCCTATCCCTAGCTACACAGACGTCAGAACGAGAGGTTCGAGGGATGCGCACTTACGATCTGTGGCCGCAGATCGCAGCGGGGCGTCGAATCTGGGATGCTATTACGTGCACCAGTTGCCGCGTGCTAGCCTGTCAATGGTCGCTCGTGTTGTCGCAAGACAGCTAAATTAAACCAGGCCTACTGTTCACATGTCTATCAGCTGGTGGGCACGTCAATATTTCAATATTCACGTTATTCCTTATTGTTGACTCGCAGAAAAACCGTCGTGCGTTGCAGACCACTTGAGATGGAGCGAATAGCTACAGTATGGTAAGCAGATCGTCAAGAAGCAATTTGCAGTGCGCTCACACGTATGAGGAACCACGGCCGGCTCCGTAGTTCGGGGCACTCGACGCCATATCCTTTCGGAGGTCGGTCATTGTTTGTATCCGGAACATCCATGATCGTTTGAATCACGTCCAGGCCCCGTGGTCCGGGTCCGACTTGGGTTGGCAGCGCGCGGCGGGCCCACGGCCGCGTGAGAGCACACCCGATCATGGCACACTCTTGCTCGCCGATCCCTCCCAAAGCATATGGGTTTGGGTTTCACCATCCCGTGTTCGCTCAATCCCCGCGCACCATGCAGCGCTGCGTTTTCGTGTTGTGTAAGACGAGACGTTAATATTCGTCCGTACCCTCGAGTCATCTCCCAAAAGCGTCCGCGCATGTGGCTCCGGGATGACCCCCGCCCCCGTACCTCGACGGCGAAGTCAAACCTCATGTGCACCCCGATTCGTGTCTGAACCGCACATTACCTCCCTCCAAGACTCAAAGTCACGCCAGCGTGGACTGGACGGTGACTCCCTGCAGGTCCGACAACCGGGCCCTCCTTTTCAATTCAAAGGTGTGCGATGGTGGAGGGAGGCTCTGCCACGGTATGCACGAGCGCGTCCAAATCGCACGTCCTGCACGTTGACTTCGACGACATATGCCAGCGGACGCTTGCGATGGATGGGCTTTACACGACACTCTTGTAACCCTCGAGGCTCGTGTACACATCACTGACCACATACAAACCGATCCCATGGCGGTCGCCTGCCCTGAGAACGTCAGATCACGGCATGCGTTCATCCCCCGTTCAAGATACACCGGCTCCGAGTCGGCACAGTGACAGTGGCAAACGGCAGCGCACCATGCACCCCCTCCCCTTATCCCAATCATCTCGGATGACGATGCCAGTGTCCCCACACCGCGAGCACGCACGAGTCGCATCGCATCCCAGCTCTACTCAGTCACCCCCTTTCCTCCAGCACGACCCACACCTCTGGCCGGCTCGCAACCAAGTAGTCCCTAAACTCCGCCTCGTACTTTCCCGTCTCCGTCTCCGTCTCCGTCTCTGTCTCCGTCCCCTGCGCTCGCCCCGAGCCCTCGGCGCGTCCCTTACGCGGAAGCGCTGCACGAGCGCACACACGATGACGCGCACGCGCGCCTCGTCGTGCGAACTCGACCCCGTCGTCGGCTGAACTTAAAGAAGGCTCGCGCACTCCCTCGACCGGTACCGGTACCTCGTCCGGCAGAGTCAAAGAGGGAGGGGCACGCGCGAAGGCGGAGGAGAGCGGGCGACGAGCCAGCGCTTGGGCTGGAACGCGTGGGGGGGACGAAGTTGCGCGCGTCGCGGTGCAGGACCCAGGACCCAGGGTGGCACGTACAGTAGACGTACGTTCCCCGGCGGCAGGACTCTGTTTGCCGTCCATGGGGGTCATGTGAGTCGATCAGCGAGGAGAGTGATACATAGAGATAAGGAGGGAGGGGGAAGGAGAGATGACAGGGAGTCAGGGACTTGCTGAGGACGAGTGTCGGACAGGCGCGGCGGCGTCGTGCGGGACTTGGCGCGGGCTGCTCGTCGGGGCGGGCGGTAACTTGAAGAGGCGGGGCGTTTTGTTTCAACTGTGTACATTTGTGCATGGAGTCAGGGAATTTCAAGGGGGCGTGCACCACCCGATAAAACGCACATGACCTCGGTGAGATGATGCATCTCGCGATGGTGCGCCGTGTCACACACGTCCTCCCCCAGGGGGTAGAACTTATCTCAGTAGCAAAAAAAGACTCGGAAACAAATAATCTTGAAGTAGGGTAGCGGGGCACTGAGGGACATGCTAAACCAGACTCCTGGCGCCCTTTTCGTGTTTCGAGTCGCCCATTGACGGGCTCCGTAAGTCTATGCTACCACTGGACCACGATTCTTCGACCGCGTCCTCCGCAGTGCCCTCTCCCGCAGAGCCATGGATATTCGAGTTATGGAAGACGATGGTACTATCCATCCCATTGCCAACCCCACCAGCACCACGGCCATAGGCTTGATGGAGCGAGGACAGGCCTCCCGTGTCGATGGGTGACCGCTTGAGCGCTACCAAAACGATGATAGTGGTCGGATAGATGGCCTGGTGAATATTCATCAGAACCCGAGGGCCGCAGCCATGGCATCGAGGTATATGATGAGGTACCTACAATCAGAGTCGTGAAGCACCCATACACGAAGTATTCGGCTACTCTGGTGAAGATGAGTCCGGCTGTGGTTCGAGACGGTTCGGGGTCCATGTCGTAGACCATAACAAATATCTGTCCATTTGTTTTCAGCAAGAACCGGGGGGGCTGATACAAGATGCGGAGGGAAAATCACCACGAGAGCGCAGTAAATGCTACCGCACTCGATGAGCAAAGCAAGGGCGTTCAAGACCCGCGACTTGATGCCGGCTGTAGCGAAATGTTGTTTGACCACCTGCCTGTGCTCCCTAAGCAACAAAGATTACAATATTGGACTGTTAATATTGTAATCTGGGCGAGACATTAGGATGCGCACCACATCTTGTATGCGATCAAAGCGGTCGCGAGAGCATTTGTAGCGAAGGACAGCACCGCGGCGGTCTTGATGAATGCATTGTCTGTGCTGAGAAGGGCGAATCCTGTTGTCGGGACGATTTCGGGCTCGCGGTACCCAATGGATCCGAAAACAGTGGGAAAATCAGATGCGGGCGGTAGACGCTGAGGGTGCGCGGCGGAACATACCGATGGTGAGAGCGACGAGCAAGGGTCCGATACAATACACAATTCTGTCTCGCCAGATGACGCACGCCCGCCACCACACGATCCCGTCGCTGATGATGCACTGCAGCAGAGAGATAAAATGTGTATGCGAGAATGTGATGCTATAATGTGGCGGTCGTACATACGTTCACCTCGAGTGCAACCGCCGCCATCCATGATTGTTGGCGCACGGCGTCCTCGAAGGATGCAATCTCATGGCTGCCGTCATACGATGCGGTGAAGAGACCGTTCGTCGCCCCTTGGACGAGGTGGAAGGCCTGAATCCGGTTCCATATGAGTGCCGCGATGTATGTCCCAGTGGATAAGTAGAGGACGACAGTGGTAAGGACCAGGATTTTCGCGTTTGTTTGTGCAAATGAGCCCTGACGGCTGCTCAGAGACGTTAGGAGAGACTCCGAAAAATGGACGAAAGCACCTCCGATAGGACGTACATGAGAAAGTATATCGCCGTAAGCGATAGAACTGTCAAAACTCCTATGCTCTCTCATGAGGATCGTGAATCGAGGGAGAGGTGCGTGGGACTATTCACCAAATAAGAGGCTCGAAAGGGAGACCTCGACCATGGCATCTCCGGCACTAATAGTGGATTCGTTTATGATTTTCAGTGCGGGGGCATTGATCTCAATTGTACTGCTGAAGTTGCAGATAGTCGGGTTGTCGTACAGAGAACCTGACGTGGAAGGCATCAACAGGAGGGTGGGGTGGTGGGGTGGCAGACGGCGGCGTTGTCGCCTCGCGCGAGCATTAAAAGCTCCCACGCGGCAGCATTCGGACAGTGAGCGCGCTCCGCGAAGAAGCAGCGAGAACCTTGAACTGGCTTCCGTTAGTCCGAGGCTACCGGCACGTAGGACACAAACACCGGGGGCATGGACTAGTACTTAGTGGGATACGCGTAGCTCCTTGACCGTCTTCATCGCTGAAATTCAAATACGGTGGTATCTTCCGACCAACGTGGAATAGGCGCCAAGACGACTCTACCGGGGACCCGGGCCGGGCTCTGGGCGACCTGTGCAGCTTTGCTTGACTTCCTCATCAAGTCTCGCTGAGCACGTCGAGACGTCCCATCGGCTTTTATACCCTGTATACACCACATATTCACATTCATGCATCAAAATCTTGCGCATCATCTCCACGGTAGTCGCCGCCGATCACAACGGTTTACGCAGGGCTGAGGGCACGAGTGCTAGGAACTCCCGTGAGTCCCAACGCTCCCTACTTACCCGTCCCCACTGCACTAAAGATGGCTTTTACAGACAAACATGAACTCTAAGCTACTACATCGCCTCATCGATGGCTCTCTGTTTTCGTCCGGCAGCCTTCATCCTTCTCCCGCATGATGCGTCGCTTCCGTTCGGCGTGTCCGCGCTCTCTCGCTATGACTTACTAACCAGCCATGAAAATAAAGTTATCCCATCTCTTCGCCGCGACAGGCATGTAGTACAGCAAGCGACCTAATATCCCACACCCACCGGACTCCCGCAAGGGAAGCACGACGTTTACAGTAGGTAAGTGGCCCTCAAATTCGCGTCCTTCCCTTCAACCCCCTTCTTCAACGACCCCTCTCGTGCTCTCCCGTACTCCGTAATTGTCATCCATATGCAGGCAGTGGACAAAGGGAAGGGCCGTGCGTGGAACCGCTGGGCTGGTTTGGATTATACTTTCGTGGAGATGCATGGAATCCTGCCAGTCGAGCTCGAGGGGAACCGCGCTTCCTCCTCCGACTTCGCTCCTCTCCCGCGTCTCAGAAGACAGGTGACTATCCGGCTCGACACAGGGCCAGCATCCATATCCGTGTAGCTTTATCAACCATGTGCCGCCACAAGGCCATCAGCATCATCGGCCTGAGCCACTCCCGCCACTCCCTCCACAGAACGGCGAAGCCAGCGATTGTCGATTGTGGCTCATCGCCGTGACGCCGCCTGTGTCCACCGGGCCCGGACATGGCGTATTATGATCCTGTGTCCGGAGCACGCCTCAGCGGGCACGCGCATTTCGCCTCTGCTCGTCTGTCCAAGGGTTCCGTCGATACAAGCCCTCATGTGAGCTATCTGGCGCACGGAAGCAGCTGCAGTACGCCATGATCTTCGAACTACGTGAGCTCGACGTCATTCCGTCAGTCAACTTCGTTGACGGCCGACGCGTTGCAAGTTGCCACGGGGCCGGTGCCGGCGTTCCACTCTCCACCGCACAGAGGCGGGGCCTCTCTGGACGCATCCATCTTGCGCACTTCCTCGAACGTTGTTTTCATTACCCGGGGGCGCGCGGCGTCCGCGCGTATATGCAGTTGTCCGTCCCTCTCTTCAGCCTTCCGTTCTTGAACCTCAGATACGATATTCATCTTTATCCTACTCCTGCTCTCTTCCCTCATTCCAGTCACAGCCTTCAGGTCGCCATGTCCCTCACGACCTACGCCCCCACCCAGCCCAAAACCGACAGCGATGCTCAGACCAAGACACACACCGCGCCAACCAAGCCAGGCACGGTGCGCTTCCAGGGCGACGTCCCGCCCTCGATCCAGCGCCAGCTCGTCGAGTTCAGCGACTTCCACCTCAAGGACGTCGCCTTCGCGCGCACGACGGGCGCGCGGCTCGTGCTCTGGGAGGCGGCGGTGTTCCGGCGGGCCGAGGACGCGAGGCTCCAGGCGCGGGTCGTGTACGAGGTCACCGTCGCGGAAGGTGCGCCCGGCTCGGTTCTGCCGGGGGCTGTCAATCACTGCAAGAATCGTCGCTGACGTCGAGATCGACCCGTCGCAGACATGACGAACCGCCAGCACACCCTGCACGGTGGGTGTGCCGCGTTCCTCCTCGATACGTAAGTGCCGCTTCCACCACCGCCCTCGCATACACTTACACTGGGCTCCGTCGTCGCTAACGGCTCGCCGGGTACAGCCGCTCGTCCGTCGGGCTCGCGTTCCTCGCCATGGTCCGGGGGAAGCCGGCCGACGTCGTCTCGCAGACGATCGCCGCGACGTACCACGCCCCCGCGCCTCTGTGAGTATCCTGTGGCCTCCTCCCCCCTTCCCAACGCAACACCGTCACTCTGGACGCAGTCGTCCGAGAATGTCGGAAACCCGTGCCTTACTTCCCTCCCCCCATTCCACGTGTCAACGCTCGAGCAGGCATCGACACACCGCACGCAGGGGCACGAAGCTCAACGTGCACGGGTCAGCACGACGACCGCCTTCGGGGCGCGCGCACCGTCGCCGCCGCCCCCGCCCGCCGGATCGAGGTCAGTCCCGGCAGCTCTGCCGCTGCTCCGTGTCTGTCCCTGTTTTGCTGCTCCTCCGATTCCGCGTTGCGCGGACCTACTGTGTGGATGGATGCCGCCGACGTCCGCCCCGGTTACGCTCGTCGTGGAGATCTGGGACGCGGCGACGCCCCGCCGCCTGTGCGTGTCGGGCGTGCACAACAAGATGGCGCCGAAGCTCCCGACGCCGACGCCGACGCGAAGGCCGACGAGGCTGGAGCGGGCGAAGCTTTGAGCGTGGTGATTTCGCACCGCATGCGTTGTACTGTTTTTTTGATCGTCTAGGAACTTTTTTTTTTTTTTCGTTTTCGTCGATGCGGCTGCAGGGAAGGGGTGTCTCGCCTGTTCGAACGCGACAGCCGGCACGATCGGAGTTCGTTCACGAATGAACGTAAAGTTCGAGTTCGAGGGCGACAAGGGGACAAGCATAAGGTTCGAGGGCACCAGGAACAACAACTTCAAGTCAGACTCGCTGTCACCACCAGCTGCTGTGTACGCGATCTGCGGACGGGAAGATGGCGAAGATCGAATAGGGAGGACCGGAGGTCTGCGCACACCGAGTTACTCGGAGCGGCTCGCTACGGCCTGCACCGGTCGCGAAGCAACTCGTGCTGTCCGTTCTTCTCGGGCCACGAGCCCCCTCGAAGCCTACTGCACTTCACGCCACAGCGGAGATCCCTCCGAGAAGCTTCGCTGTGCAAGAAGTACGACTCCCCTTGCGACCAGTAGCCGGTAACCCCGGATCCCCCACAGAGCACAGGGTGTGCGGAGCGGGATTCTAATCGGCGGTATCACCGCGGCGGGCCTCCCCCCCTTGACATTAGGGATGCGATGATTTCGGCTCGCGGTTCGCGCCCTTCGTCTTAGAAGAGACGCAGAAGAGATATTGCAACTTGCTCGCCTGTCCCGGACCCCGGCGCTCGATCCAAGCCTGCCACCCCTTCCTGTTCCTGCTCGACGCGCTGGTTCCCTGAGCCTGTTCTCTGGGGGAGATCCCGCTCATGCTTCGAATCTGGACGGCGATGCGTCTGACACGGCGTGCGTTCGATCCGGCGAACACCTTGACCGTAGTAACGCCGCTGGGGCGGTCTCGCAGCCTCGCTCAATCTGCGGCGGGAGGGGAGGGGAGGGGAGGGGAGGGGGGATCTCGGACCGGGTGCAACGGAGCCGGCAGGCGGTGGGGAAGTTCATCCCTTCGAGGAAGATGCCTTCCACCAAGTGACTCGCGATCGGGTGTATGCTTCGATGCAGCTGCTCGTGGGATCCGCCGCTGCCGCGCTGTGCTTACCCCTAGCTACACAAACGTCAGAGAGAGAGGTTTCAGGAATGTGCACTTACTGAATGATTCCGATCTGTGGCGACAGATGAAGGCGGGCGGTTGAATCTGGGACGTTATTACATACGTACGTGCGCCAGCGTTGCTGTGCACCAGGTTCCTCGTCGCTCGAGTTTTCGCTGCAGAGACAGCTAAACCAGACCTACCATCCATATGTCTATCCGGTGAGCACGTCGGTATCCATATGTTAATATTAATTCATAGCCAAACTGTCGTGCATTGCAGGCCGCCCGAGATGAAGCGAGTAGCTATGGTCAGAAGATCGACAGGAAGCAACCTTGCGGTACGCTCACATGTACGACGAACCACGGCGGCCGGCTCCGTAATTCGGGACACTCGACGCCACACGCTTGTCGGAGGTCGGCCATTGTTCGCATCCGGAGCGTCCATGAACGTTTGAATCACGTCCAGGCTCTGGTGTCCGAGTCCCCCAAAGCCTGCCATGGCTTTCATCGCTCGATCCTCGCGCATCACCCGCCAGAAGAAGCCACGCTCATCGCTGTGCAGGATTCGGATAATAGGGGAAAAGACGGAAAGACTGAAGCGCGTTTTTGGGCAACCTTTCCTCCATGTCTGTCTCTCTCTCTCCGTCGTTCGCCGCTCTCCACTGTCGCGGAACGCTTCCGGAGGCAATCCACCAGCGAGAGCTGAGCTAGAGGGGCTCAACATGCATGATCCGCCGCACCTTTTACATACGTGTTTTCCGCGTTGTTCGTCGACGGTTGCTGTTCAACAGTGTGCGGCACTCGCCCGAAGTCCATCCATCGCAACCTCGATGTCCTCCGCGAGAGAACCACCGAACGTCGAATGACGGAAGGCGATGGAGCTCCCCGTGCCCCCGTCGACCGCCGGACCAGCACCATGATCGTACACTTCCCACTGGTGGCAGACGGGCGACAACTTGCCTCCGAGTCCTATGTCGATGGGCGATCGCCTGAGTGCGATCAGAACGATGATGATGGTTGGGTAGATGGCCTGGTTGCGCGTTATGAGTTAGACGGCTCGAGGGGAGAGGGGGGCTGGGGGGGAGGGGCATGCCGAGCTATGGAACGGAATACTTGCCACAAGGGGCGCGAGGCACCCGTAGAAGAAGCACTCCGCCACGCTGGCGAACATCTGCCCGGCCCTGCCTTGGGATGGCACGGGGTCCGTCTCGTAGAATATCATGAAGATCTGTGTTTTTGTGTTTGTCTTTTCTTTAGTATGCTGCCAGCACTGGGCAGCGGCGGATGCATCGTGCCAGAGCCAGAGGGGATACTTACCAAGAGAGCGCAGTAGATGGTGCCGCACTGTACGAGAAAGGCCAGCGCGGTCAGGACCCGGGACTTGACCCCGGCTCTAGAGAAATGCCCCTTCACCAGTTGTCTATGTTCCCTGCCAGTTGAGATCCCCCCCCCCCTGATCGTCAATAATGCTCGACCGTGATGGAGCCATGATGTCGGAGGCACGCACCATGCCTTGTATGCGATGAGGGCGGTCGCGAGGACATGAGTGCTGAGGGATACGATTGTTGCCGCCTTGACGTACTTACGGTTATTTATGGCGAAAAAGGCAACCCCTGTGGTCGGGAGTACCTCGGGTGTGTGGTATCCGATGACCGTAAGGACGGCGGGGGGATGAGACGGGGATCATCGCGACTGGCGGACACAGAGAATATGTCGAGACGTACTGAGAGTAAGAGTTACGAGCAGCGTTCCGGTGCCATACACAACTTTGTTCCGCCAGATAACGCATACGCGCCACCACACGAGTGCGTCTCCGGTGATGCACTGTCACGGTCGCGGCGAGATCAGACGCCGGGGTGCGGCATTGCCACCATTTGAGACCGTTGCGCGGCACGTACGCTGGCATTGAGCGCGACCACTGCGACCCAGAACTGGGTGCGTACTCCGTCTTGGAACGCAGCCATCTCTCGACGTCCGTCATAGGATGGGGAAAGGAGGCCGTCCGTCGCTCCCGACGCGAGACGACTTGCTTGCGATCGGTTCCATATCAGCGTGGCGAGGTAGGTCCCGGCGAGCGTGTTCAGCAGGATGGTGGTAAGGACGAGCATCCGGACCTTCCCCCGTTTGAGCAAACCCTGACGGCGCCTGCCCCGGGTGTTAGCATAAGTTATGTGAAAGCAACGGGCAACCGCTTTCTGACACGAGGAAGAATATCGATGCGAGAGAAAGAGGCGTCAGCACGCCTACGGTCTTGTAAGAATTGTGGTTGTGGTATCGGGCAAAATCAGGCTGCTCACCGAATAAGAAACTCGAAAGCGAAACCTCGACCATCGTGACTTCCGCCGTGGCAATCGAATCCTTTATGATGCTTAGTGCCAGTGCGTTGATCTCGATGACGGGAAAATTGGGGACCGTGGAGTTCTGCAGAGACATTCTGGGTGGAAGACGGAGTCAGTCCGGGGGTGATTGTGTGTGTTATGGTGGGGGGAAAAGAGGTCGGAGTTTTACTACTTCTTCAACCCAGTCGGGAACGATACCCCATGCGCTTCGCGCAAGAAGGTAGGGCCTGTCGGACGGTCAAGACCCGATTCACCGGTGGTGACCGTCTCCGTGTGGCCGTGCCACCCATGATCTGACTCTCGCTGCCGCAAAAGGGGGCGGGTGCGGGTCAGTGAGAGGACGGAATCCACATTATCATCCGGTAACAATATGGACACTCGATCGAACACCCTTCCCGGAATGAGATCCAGCCAAACAGGAGACCATGCTCACCGAGATCGTGTCCGTGTGTGAATGCTCGCTATTCAGCCTGTGAAAAGGACCAGCAACCTACTATGCCGGGCCCCGGGGTGCACACTGCTCGAGAGCCGACCTGAGGGTTGGACGACAATGTCGACAGAAGTGAATACGGCTTCTTCGGCAAGGCCCTCCCAAATCAGTAAGTTATACGAAGGGTTGGCATCATCAGATGCAACAGCCTCTTGTGCGGTTTGGGCGGGAAAAGGTCCGGGAGAAGAGAAGAACTCACGAGACGCGGGTCCCGACACCGTATTGTCATTCCTTACACCCAAATCTTCTCGTTTTGAGCTTCCCGGCGAGCATTCTCGGGAATCGCAGGGTGGGCCGCGAAGTTGATACGGCATGTGTCACGACGGGCCTGGTATCACACATCGAGGATCCGACTCCGGGTCGGAGGCAAGTGGAATGCATCGGAGTGAATTCAAGCCGGGCCAGCGGTCAGTATCGCACGCATCGGCCGGATACATATTGAGCGGCACTCACTTGCGGCGCGGTGGATGGCCGGCGTTTGCAGGAACGCGCACATATCTCGGGCGTAGCGGCGCCGACGCGCGATATGCCTAGAAGTATACGTCCGCAGTTAGCCTCTGCGGAAGAATAGGGAAGAACGCGCTCCGAGGGCGAGGGAACGAACTCTGCGTGCGGGGTAGCCTTTCCCTTCTCATTTCCACGGTCATTTCTCATACGCACACGTCGCATCGTGCTGGGCGGATTGCGTGCGCACTGACAGGACTCACGGGGAAGTATTCCAGCCTGTGGCCGTGAACCCAGTGCCCGAGAAAATAGAGTGGTCGGAAGCTGCTAGGTTGCACATATTCCAAATGTGTGCTGTACATGTGTGCAGTGTGTCATAAACAGAGGTCAAAGGGGCGTAGAGATACACTGAGCAAGGAAGGCTGCGAGGCACAGCGCGACTCGGAGAACTTGGGAAAAGCGCCCATTGGGCGTTCCGGCTGCCACCAGCGTCTGCCCCACGTGTACCTCCGAGAAATATCCGTACATGCAAGGAGGTCAACTGGCCACACTTTACTCTCACTCACTGCAGGTCCCGGCAACTCCACCTGTCTTTCTTCCCTCATAATTCGAGGCAATGAGGCTGACTCCCTGCTTCAAACTTGGTTCTCTAGAGTTTCCGGAGGATCCGGAGGCTGCCCGGTACGTCGAAACAACACGCTGCGCGATACTAGCCAGAATGCTCATCGTCCCCCTGCTATAGTGACTACAGCTCCATACCGAGTCAAACGATATCATGCCCTCCGGCCCTCTCGCCCCCATAACTCTCGTTTCCTTTCCGTTCTCGTTCTCTGCTCGTCTACGTCGTCTCCGATGTCGCCATCGTCTCTGGTCGCCCGGGCAAACCAACGCTCCCCAGTCAAGTTTACCGGGAACTTCACCCCGACGCAGCAAGCCCACGTCCTCGTCGTGACGGACTTGATTCTGCGCGGACGAGGGGGCTTTGCGAAGCCCATTGGGGCACGCCTGGAGCTGACCGAGGTCGAGGTCTGTGAGCGGCCGGAGGACGGGAAGATGCACGCGGAGGTGGTGTTCGAGATCGACATGGACGAAGGTGCGTGTCCCATTTGTGTCTGTGATACCGCCACCGCGAGACGAGGCGCCGAGGTGCTGAGGTTTGCGGATCAAGATATGCTCAACCCTGCGGGAAATATGCATGGCGGATGCACCATGTTCATGATCGACGTGTACGTGCTTCGAATCTCACGCCGCTCACAGCTCGGGGCGGGACTGACGGTCGGATTCGGATCGTATGCAACTGCAACTCCCCGCAGATGCTCTTCCGTCGCGCTCCTCGTGCTCGGCGTTGCGCGGGACACGCGGGTGAACCTTGTGTCTCAGGCGATCACGACCGTGTTTCACGCCCCCGCCGCAGTGTACGTTCCACCTTGTCGCACTGCAATGGATCCCCGCTAATCAATGCGACTGATCCTCTTGGCAGAGGCGCGAGACTCCGGATCGTGAACAAGACGACCGCGTTTGGGTCGCGCATGGTGTCAGCGCGCGTGGAGGTATGTTTTCATTCCAGGTCCAAGCATATATGCTTCTCCTGGTCGCTCACAGCGCCTGGCTGATAGATCTGGGATACGACGAACCGGAGGCTTGTCGCGATGGGAACGCATAACCAGATGGCGCCGTCAGAGCCAAAGCTGTAGGCAGTTCGGTTCGGTATACCATGAAATCTTAGGTGCTATACCCCGATCCGTGAAGTGACACCATCAACGCGCGAATCGCGGACGGGCAGAGGGAGCCAGCGCGCAGCATTTTCCGTCCCGCATTTGTCTCGAACCTGCATCGGCAGCCAGAGGAACAAACCGAACTGCATCGCGAATCCAAGGGTCACTTCGACGGCCTTCGAGGCCAAAGGACACTTCCGTCATGCTTCGAGGATCGACCCTTCGCAACAAGAATCGCGGATGCCGGGTTACGGGATTGGTTTCGACGGCCTCGACACACGGCCGCCGGTCTAGGTTCATGTCTTGGTTGGACGTGTCCTCACCGTAATATCCCATCAGATGTATATGCGCGCCGTTGTCTGAGCGGAGCCGAGTGCGCGGCCAGCGGCGTTGTCCTCGTCTCGGATGAGGAACACGTTCGGGGCGCTGTTGGAGTTCTCGAATCTTGATACACCGCAAGGGATTGCTGGGAACTTGGGCGATGCTCGCGGACGCGTGCAGTGCGGCGGCGTCGCGGATCGTCTGAGTTCTTCCACCACGGCGTCGGCTTGGAGACTAGGTTTTGGACGGTTAGGACGTGCTGTAATTACAAGTAGAGCGCCGGGCCGCCGGGGCCGCGCTTGCTCATTGGGAGTTGCGTGGTGTCGCTTGTTGAGCGGGGCTTGAGTGGTCTCACGCGTGGATAGTATCATCGGGGAGGCTTCCTCTTCCTCGGAGTTCCCAGTGCACCAGAGGAAGGTGGATACGGGCAAGGGGTACTATATGCATTTCGACAAGGAGGCTCAGCGCGAACACTGGAAATGCTCACGGGGAACTGTCGGCCCGGCCCCGCTGGTTCGTAGGCAACGGGAGCACATCAGGATGCGCCCGGACCACATCCTGATCCCTGTCCAGTACCTCCCTCTTCCTGCTCGGGACACTCAGGTACTTCAACACGAACATGCTCATCCAGACGTCAGAATGCGACCGTGCTGATTTCAGCCTCCGTATTCTAGAGCCTGAGGACAGAAAGCGGATGCTGACTGTAGCTGTTTTCGCAAAGTGAGACTGATTGAAAGTGCGTACTTATCTCGAGTCGGAGGTCGACGTGAGCCCTCCGTCCCAGCTTCACCCACACTTCTACTGAATCACCATGTTCATCAACGCGGATGCTCACCATCGACTTCTCCGGCGCTGTGACCTTCCAACGCTCCCATTCGTTTCTATCCACCGATACCTGGTCTCTTTTTAATTACCCACCGCACGGTAACCTACTCATGAGTTCAGTCATTTGCTATCGGAAAGCTGTTAGTTCAACGCTGTCGTGGCCGTTTCAGTGGTATATATCTCATGATAATCAATAGGCCGGTCACTTGACATTCGCCGACGACTTCATCAAGTGGGGAGACCCGCCATATTTAGTACACCAAACTATGCATCCGCGGCGGTACGAGGCGTGTCATATCTAGATTTCGAGTTGCGACCGGTCGGCGGTCGCCATTATCGCTGATGACTGTCCGTTACCCTCGCCGCTCGGGAACCATCGTGCTTCTGACTCTGTGCGTTGTTCGCCAGCGCCGGCGTTTCTCCGCCCGGATCGTTTCCCGGACCACGCATTCTGTGGACGACACGGTCAACCGTACACCGTATTTTTGTCCATCATATAGGTGTGTCGCGATTGTTGATCCCTATTCATGATTTCCCCTTGACCTACGCTTTCCCTTCACCCTCGCTCCCCGACATGGACGCTGGCACGTCCGGATTCACGACTGATTTATACCAGATATACCAAGTTCAGTGGGTGAAATCGACAATGATCAAACCGGCGAAAGTCCTAACGTTGTATTTTTGCAGGTTCGTTGAGCAATGGATCCTAGTCGCATCGGGAGGTGAGCACGTCGGCTCTCCACAGAGCTCTACATGCTTACTGTCGAAGTCAGTTCTCGTTTTCTACGACTATCTTCTTACTCTCGGTCTGGAAGTGGACCTGCTCCGCCGAAGAAGGAAGCTCACGGCACCTACTATTATATTCCTCCTCAACCGATATATCGCTTTGACACGGTATGCCTTTGATGTCTGGAGCCGGCATGCCACCACGGCGACAGTGAGTTGCCCCGCCCATAGAGAACTTTGATAGGTCCTGATGCGTTCGTTCTCAGAGGTACCACTGTTTTGTGTTCATCGCGCGTTATGGTGCTAACGGCGATGCCCCACAGCTGCCGATGTCTCATGATAACGACCGACGTCCTCATTATTGTGATGTATAGCATTTGGGCAGGTCGGTAACCTAAATGGGTCATATGGTAGTGCAAACTCTAACGTTTTTCTTTCAGTCTTTGCGACAGTAAGAATCTACCCTTTCACGACAACACGCTGGCTGCCCCCTGTTGTCGTCCTGATGCACCTCTTTCCTGTTGCCGCTCAGACGGTCAGTGCTCCGCATTATACTGCAATTCGAGACGAGCGATGAAATCTAACGCCATGCCACCCAGTTCTTGTTCTTCAAAGGCCCCACGCCGTCGTTCGAAGCCCCGGATTCCTGCCTGCAGCCAGATAAGCTTCCGTGGTACCTCAACACGTCGTAAGATTCGTCCCCCTTGCCTCCTTTTGCAACCCCCCAATCCTAATTTGACGTGCATCAGATGTACATGTCATCTTCGCGTTCCTTACCCTGGCGAACACTCAAATGCAGAGACGATCCCATAGTGTCCGCCATAGTCCGCTCCGCTATGATCCTCGGAGATTCCCTCGTCGTCGTTGCCATGTGGACGTACACGTGCACTACCTGCGAAATCGTGAACGCGGCTGCGTTCAAGCATTCCCTCGCGAGGGTGCTCCTTCGGAATGGCATGTGTTTCCCTCGCATCCTACATCGTAACTCACGAGTCGCCCGCTTTCGCATCAGGTGTTCTGCACTTCCTGTACGTCCGACAACTGGCTCTGCGCTTGGTTCGGATCCCTCAGTCTAGATCCTGTCCGGCTCACGCTTATACCCCCCACAGCATCCTCTCCCTCCTCAACCTCGTCCACCTCGCGTGCTGGCTGACGGACGTCTTCTCGAGCTTCATGGGCACTCTCAGTGAAGCGTACGTCCCCCCTCCCCATGATCGTTCCCCCGTCGACTGACCAGTGACTGTGATAACGCGGCGCCCCGTAGGCTGACGGCGATCGTCATCTCGCGCTTCCTGCTCAACCTCTGGGACTACAACCGCCTGACGGACACTGGCACGCCGTTCACCAGAGGCTCCCGTGATCTGACCAGCCTCCGGTTCGAGCACCCTCGAGACCGCTCAGGCCCGGGCGAGGGGTCCGACTCGCGCTCAGTGGATGCGTCGCAGTCCCAGGCGCAGAGCTCGAGCTTTTGTCGCCGACTTGTGGAGTTCATAGAGCCGTTCGGCGCGCCGGTCGGAGGGTTCCTTGGCGAGCTGAGCTTGGAGATGGGGGGGCTCGGATGGGAGTGGGAGCGGGAACGAGCACGGGGCATATATCCTCGACGTCGAGGAGGTGTGGAGGGATGCATTGAGGAAGTCGGATTGCGCGGACTACGGAGGACTGAGGAGTTCGCGCCCTATATCTCTATCCTCGCTGGAACGAGGGACCCGTAGACCAGATTAGATTTGTATCGCTCGCTGTCGAGGTGATAGAGTCATCCTCGCTCTCGCCACTGAATTTGTCACCGACATAACTCTCAGTGCTTCATTTCCACGTCGCCCGCCGCCCTAGTCGGGTTCCTCGGATGGCGCCCGCGTCGAGTTCGTGCACAACAATGTGGCATTCGAAGTTGGTGTCACCCGCCACTAACGCTCTCACGACCGCTCTGATCGCGTACAAGACACGGTGTGCACCCTAATATCTCGCCGCCACGGCTCCGCGCGCACGAAGCCGAGAGAC
The DNA here is from genome assembly GCA_964023155.1 of Ganoderma resinaceum. NCBI lineage: Eukaryota > Fungi > Basidiomycota > Agaricomycetes > Polyporales > Polyporaceae > Ganoderma > Ganoderma resinaceum. Next base: position 3,913,413 of record OZ026794.1, read on the forward strand.
TACGGCCTCTGCAGCCTGATGACAATTGGAAGGGCCGGTCTGTGCTAGTATGCTAATTACATCCGACGCTAACGTGCACGTCGTGTCTTTTCCCTATGCGATACTGTATGCAATGGTCGAACCTGCCAAAAGCCATTGAAAAAGACTGGAATCCAACATGTTGGCATCTTCCGAGTCGAAGCCTGGATCTGAGTCAAGTCGTCGTCGGTCGCCGGTCGATGTAGTTAAGTTCCCAGGTTCGCAGGTAGAGCTCGAGGTTCGAGCCGGAAAGAGTGCACGCTACAGTCTACTCCCGCGGGAGTCCGAGACGTGCACAACGGAAGGATCGCTGCTCCGCAACGTCGTCGCGCTAGGCAGCATATGAGCCTGAGTTGGGAGATCTAGAGCGCTCGGGCTGTCCGCGGTGCCAGCGACGAGGGTGCGCTCTATCTGGGACCAGTTGAGCGCGATGATGGCGATAACGGCGGTCGGGTAGATGGCCTGCGATATGGCAACGGGCCCGTTGAACGGCTTAATCCACCCACTGAAGACCGTTTTGAGAGAAACTCATGCTCACCAGGACTTGCACGAAGCACCCGCCATCGAGCAAGGCTCCGGCGACGGAGACGTACTGCGTGCTCGATGGAAGGCGTGAATCTGAGCGCGCCACGGCAATCTCTGCTGCGGCGGCAGTCTGTGAGGTCGTTCACAGTCCCCGCTCGTAAGCCCCTTTGTGCGGAATGTGTGGGTAATCGCCGGCATGGGCGGTGACTCACGAGCATGGCGCAGTAGATCAGGCCGGATTCGATGAGCAGCGAGAGCGTTTTCATCCCGGGGGTGTTCCAGTGGCCTTTCGAGACACCGCCGAGGCCCTCACGCAGAATCTGTCTATGCTCCCTGTGACGGATGCACCGTATGATCAGTCGGCCGGCCCATTGCGGAGGAGGCGATTTCCAGCGGGCTTACCAGGCTTTCCAGCCGACCAGCGAGGTAGCGACCATGTTCGTCAGAAGAGATGCGAGGCCTGAGACTCTTCCATACACATCGTCGAAGAGGAAGAGGAGGTGCGGGTAGGTCGCGGCCAGTTGCGCGCTCCGGTGGACGATCGAGATGAGCGCCAGCCCTGAGTAACTTGTTAGCTTGGGAAACGGTATGTACTGAGCCGACAAGATGCACCAAAGGTCCCAGTAATGAGCACAGCGCCAACGGTGATTATGGACTTCTTTCTCCACAGGACGCATGCTCGCCACCAGACGATCGCATCACCGATCGTCACCTGAAGGCTGGTAAGTTGCCGGGATCGCATCAAGAGAAATGCGGGCCCGCTCACGTTTATAGCAAGAGAGACGTTGATGATGTACGACTCTGTCTTTGCATCCAGTCCAAGGTGCATTGCCGCGGCATCAATAGATGATGTTGAGGGCACGGAAGAGAGCGCGTTCGCAGCGTCGTTGAGCAGCCGGCTATATCCCACAAAATACGCGACTATCGTCCCAAATTGCATTGCCGTGGATGCGTACAGGACCAACATGCTGCCGAGCATCAATGCCGTGGAGTGTTGGCTGATACCCCGACGGCTAGCGGAAGCAAGTACGACTAGACAGTTCTCGACCATACCCCGCTTGACGGCGGTACCCACATCAAGTATCCCGTGGACACCATTGATAGCGCCGTTAGGATTCCTATAGTGACCCAAACATTAATGGAATCGATAGAAAGCATGAAAGGAGAAACCCTACCAAATAAGAACGATGATAACACGACATCCCCGAAGACGGCGTAGACCCCCGGAACTTGCGGCACTGCGAAGATGATCTGGGCGGAATCCCAACTGCAAGTGGGCAAGTCTTTGTCAGCCCTCTGTCCCGGGACGGTGATTGGGGCGGGGATATGGCGGGCTATTATTGAGCACTAACCTCTGCGAGATGCGAGGTGATGGGGTATGACGGAGGACGAGGAGCCATGTGGGTTTGACGTGAAAAGAGGGCATGCGAGCGGGAGGACCGCATAGGGCATAGGGCTGTGGGTCTCCAGAACGTAGGGCACGACCTGCTTTACTCGCTCAGCGCGTCAGATATAGGGGTCATCATCGTAGCGCACGCGCCGCGACCTTCTGCCACCAAGTTAGCAAGGGCGGGACGATGAGATCCACATGAGGACCGCGATCTGAGCGACGGCCGTGGCAAAGAAGAGGGGCGGAAGTAATATGGTGGGATGTCCACAAGGCGCGATATTCAGGAGCTGATAGTCGGGCACGCCTTCCGAATGCCTCTAGTCGGCAGAGACGGGACCATATGCTAGTGTCGGTCTCGGCACAGAGGCTTAGTTCTTGAAGGATAGAGAGGGCACCGAGACCAGAGTCGCGGCGCTCTGTCTCCTTGTTGTGCATGGATAATACTTACGAGACTCGAGCAGGGTCGGAGTGTCGCGGTAAGACGAGTGTCGACTCCCAAGTAGCCGAAATGATGCCAAAGTGAAGGGGAAGCAAAGCAGCGGTCGTCGAGGAGGTGACGCAGTCCGTCCGTTGCCTTCGCGCGTTGGTAATACCGGTAAGCTTGGCCCGGAAGCCGAGTCAAGAGTCGGGAGGTACGTGTATGTCTTCTAAGGCGCACCAATGGACGGGCAAGCCAAGCAGACCGTGTGTCGACGACTGTGAATACACTACTTATTAGCATCGAGCAAAACCACATCAGCTGGAAGAACGCTTACCACGGACGACGTTTCAGATTATCCCGACCCTTTTACGCACGAGGCACCGAAACCCTTGCCAACTATCCTCCTCGCGACCTTCCGTTACAGCGAGGTGCCTGTCCTCAATGTCCTGTTGCTGTAGTGTCAGCACGGTTGTCGGACACACTCGCGACAGTACATTTAGACTTCGGATACGGTCGACGCAGCGTTTCATTTGCAATTTAGCGACTGCGGTGGACCCAAGCTGAGAAAGAGCGCCTCGGTCGTCCGGAAGCGGAACTATCATGTGCATAGATGGCAGAGCGGGTATAACATTCGACACAAGCAATGCATTGTAAAAACCTAACATAATGTAAGTTAACCTTTTACCCAAGCCGTACGCCACACTACGCAGGACAAAGGCCGGAGTCACGAGCGGATGTAAGAGTTGCCGCCTACCCGCAGCAAGTCATCAAGTCAGCAGGCTCGAGTTCATAACTTTGGTTGAGAGGGAGCCATCTTCGTATGGACCCCCGTCATGCACAACCGCCCATTCGTAACGTCCCATATCTGTCGACGCGGAGATGGACAGATACAGTCAGCTCAGGCACTGCCAAGAAACATAAGCAAGCGTCGAATGCGGGCTCACCTCCGTAACGGCGGACACTGTCCGTGCGCCAAACGAGAGTGTTGTGTTGACTATCTCAATCTTCGCGCCCCTGTCGGACACGGAGAATGGTGAGAAGCCGGGGTCAGGCACCATTTAGGCGGCTCGAGAAGCAGGCTACTGACTGGGGCGCAGGCGCATGGAAGGTCGTGTTCAGCGCTTGAGACACGAAGTTGAATGGCCTGCCGGCGTGCATGGCGAGCACTGTCAACGCCAGTGAGGAGCAGCTGGAAGATGGCGCATACGGTAAGCATCGGGAGCGCGAGTGAATGGGGCGAGATCCGACGGTGCCGCAGATAGAAGCGAGAGGCCCATACGATGATAATGAGGAAGAACAGGACCCACACGTCGATGAGGGAGACGGCACACCCTCCGTGCATCGTTCCGTTCAGATTCGCCATGTCTGCGCCACCCAGCAATGCATGTAGGACAACGGATTTGCAGCGGAGGGCGTTAAGTAACGTTACGGGATGGGTCCGTTAATTCCGAGCGAGCCTCATGCAGGATGCAGATTGCCGCGGCAGAGACGGTGCGTACCTTGGTCGACGGTGAGCTCGAATGTGACCTTCGAGTGCGTCTTTCCATCCCGATCTCGCCTGTAGACCGCCGCCTCCTTCAGCTTGAGCCTTCTCGACACAGATTGCGCGAACCTTTCCGCATTGACGAGGTAGTTCGAGAAGCGGATGATCTTGTCTTTGAGCTCATCGGAGAAGTCGCCTGTCCAGATGGTGTCGCCCGTATCCGACGTCATTTCGGCGGCGGAGAAGCAAACGAGGGGTGCAGATGTCGAGAGCGTATGGATGGAGGGAGGGAGCTAAGGCGGCATCGCTGAGACGGTGTCCGTTGGCGTCGAGCAGGACGAAAGTGGCAGTGGCATGGACGTCGGCAGTGCGGGATTGCCGGGCCGGGTGCAGTCGAATTCGCTAAATCAAGACTAAACAAAAAACACGGGCTCGAAGCCGTGCCGATTTCTGCAATTTGAGTTTGTATAGGACTTCTGCTTCTAATTGCTTTCTACTCCTACAACTCATTCCGCGTGCTACTGTGCCTTCACAGGCCCAGCGATGACCAACTTGTTCCGAATGCGTCCAAAGTCGTCCGGCCTCAATGACGTATGCTGCTGGATGTACGTATTCATCCCCCCAAACTCCTTCTCAATCACGTTCAGGGCATCGTGCGTAGACTCGGGCCTATCGGCCACCCCATATCAGCCTCCATACACCACGCGGTTGGCGTCACGGAGGAGTAAAAGACGACGTACTTCGCCGTTCCGAGACTGAGTGCGCCCTTCTAATTATTACGGAACGCCTCCTTCTGGAAACCCTATGCAAGGAGAAAAAAGACCGGTTGAAGACCGGTGCTTGCAAGTACGCAGTTGTCGATTATGTCTTCATTGCGTGCACCCAGGAGCTGTGCGAACGCTTCAGAACAGGTTAGATGAAAACACGGGGAACACCTCACCAACGTTTAATATCCCCGCGGAGAACATGCCGGGCCCATCCCTGCCGGCTACAAGGAGAATTGGGGTAAGGATCGTAAGGTACCCGCGAAAGCCAGACGAACGCGAGGCGCTCACCAGTACAATGAATGGGACTTGGCTGATCGGAGTGCTCACGGAGGTGGACGACCATTTGCTCAACGCCGGACCTGCATGCGGGTATACAGTTGTCTGGACGCCTGCGGGGTCGAATGACGCTAAGTCCGGCGCCGACAGAAGAGAACACCGTTCCACTTACGTCCGCTGCGTCATCGGAGCACCCCTTCCACCTACCACACGGACGGCATGTCATTCCCATGGCCCAATCATCCCCAATACCGCACAAAATCGACGTACCATTTAGGAATACCGACCGGATCCAATGCCTCCTCCGAATCCCGGCCCTCGCAAACCTCACGCCCTCCGTCGCCGGCATCCCGGGGTTGTACTTCTAGATCTCCGCCTCCGCCCCGGCATCAAACGCTTTCTTAATTCCGCAGGCCTGAGCTGCCCGATACCCTTGGGCGTGATCCGCGACGGGACCCCGGATCGGACGACGGAACGAGAACAAGGGTATCGCGCGCCCGCGAGCTGTCCGCGGAGATCGCGTTCCCCGCCCCCAAAGTCCCGGATGTTCATGTTCGTGATGCCTTCGACGGCGACGAACGGCAGGGAGGAGGGCGTCGCTTTGGCGATCTTGGGGTCGAGCGTCGGGGAGAGAAGAATGTCGGTATCTGTACTGGCTGGTTCCCTCGAAGCTGTAGCGTCCGGAAGCAGGACGCAAGCTGCCGGGTCGAACGAAGGACGCGCGATCGGGGGAGAAGGACAGGAAGCAAGGCACAGGTTGAGGCTGAAAGTGAGCTTGAGCCAATCAACTCGTGTTGCGCGGGCCGTACGGTACGATTGGGTGGCCGAGCTCAGATCCCAAGGCCAGCAGAGAATGAGCGGTTGCAGCTGAACATAGCATTGGCTATGTCTACTCCCAGTCCGTCAGTGCGGCGTCCTTGTTGATGAGAAGGTGGGCAGAGCACGGTGCATACGGTCTGCACTAGTCGTCGACGCGAGATCTATAGCCAGAGTGACGCCACGGTGATAGCATTGTGATACCGCAGGACGCAGAGAGATTACACCGAAACAGGTTTAGAGTAGACAGTAACCAGCGGCGAGTACAGCCTGAGCGAACAGGAGCAACATCCGGTCCATGGTGTCCAGTACGAAGACGCGTACCGTACCCAGGTCACGCTGGGCGGCGCCAGCATGGGCTGTGTTCCGAGCCAGTCGTCCGCCGACCCGCCCGGATAGCGCGAGCATGGAGACCGAGGACTGAAGCGGGCTGGGCTGCGACAAGCCTGCTTTAAGTGCGAGAGTGCAGATGGGCCAGGGCAGGCCGGCCGATGAGCGGAGCGGCATGGAATCCGGGTACCGTTCCACCCCAGTGATAAGGTCTTCCCTGTATGGTAAGGACCTGTGCGCAGCGTTCAGACAATAATCGAGGACGACGAACCTGCAAGTAGCGGCGGAAGAACATGAATGACCTGGGTGGTCCGTGCAATGAGGGATGTTGTAGTGAACCTTCCCGGTGCAAGATATCAACCCAAGCAGGTATGGCACCGACGACGACGTGCTATGGCCCCGTTTGAGTCCTGTGAGGGTTCGGAGTCCCCTCTCCTCGCCGAGGTCGAAATTAGGAGATGCGTTGAAAGCAGGCTCCCACAGAGACACCAACGTGTTCATGTCTATCACCTTCATCGAGTACGCACTCGCAGGAATGTGTAGTGAACTGGAGTTTGGGACATGGTCGGGGGGCATTAGGCGAGCGGGGCGTTTCCTACGGTAGGTGGGTGGGCGGTGAGAGGTGAGCCAGTGGCCGTCAGATAGGAGGATATCAATAGTGATTGCTCACCCTCACCCAAGTCATTGGACGACGCATGTACACGCCGTGTACATGCATCGTCCAATGACATCCGCCAAAGCGAAACTATTCAGAAAGGACAGAGGTCGAGGGCGCATACATCGCCGGCAATGGTCAAGGGTCGCGATTGGAGAGATGTCTTGAATGTCCACTCTCGTTGTTCGTTCGCCATGACCCTGGATGATCGAACGAAGCGGGACGAAGCGCAAGATATACCAGAATGAACGATAACCCATACCATGCGACCCGTCGATTATGTGGACGTCACGCTGTGCCGACTTTCGCGATATCGATGGCCTTGGTCAGCGTTCGTTCGCAGTTGACTAAACTTGAGACACGCTTGAGTCGAGCCGCGGTACATGATGGAACAACCCAGAAGAAACTTACCTGCTCAGTCGCCTCATGGACTGAGAAAGATAAGGGAAGGGCATGATAAGTGGGCGCGAGATCCGGACAAGTGGGCGTGAGATATAACGGACCAATGAGTCAGACCACAGGAGTATGTAGCGCAGACTCAAGGGCGGGATGATAGGTCCGCAGCACTTGGTTGAACTTCCCATGATGTCCATTGGGTCATCGAGGGTGCAGACGAGTCTTTGCTTCTTGAAAGCCAGTTATCGTCAGACGACAGTTCCCAGGAAAGAATAGGTTGTAAACGGCTGTCGGGTGAGGATGCCGCATGGGATTCGAGAAGCAAGCGCAGGAGCAAGAACGATAACCTGGTCAAACCCGACGAGCGACGCGAGGTTCCGACCCGAGCCAGGTCACTGAGGCAGGTGACTTGTGACTATACGTGTCGTCGGCACCATCCCGCCTGACTCGCCCGGGACTTCCCGGCCAAACGCTGTCCGAACCCCCACTCATCATCCCTATGTCCAGGAACTAGGAGAGCGGTCATAATCAAGCTTGGTGAACGCGATGCTCCGCACGCCATATCCAATTCCACTGCACTCTGCTTGTCATGTCCACGGCCTCAATATTGATTGACCGGGAGCTCATCTCAGGCGATGGGTCCGAGGACGTCCTGCGGTGGGTCGTCATCTCGGGTCAGTCCTGTCCAGTTCGGCTTCCCCTCCTAACTTATCCATCATGTTTCGCAGACATACACCCATACCTGCTGGTCTGCTGGTCCTTGCCCACGCAGCCGACTAGCTAGTACGATCGCGGCCAGTTGGTCAGCCCCCGCCCCAGGCGGCGGGCACTGTGCGTCCGACATCATACTCAATCAACGTTAGATGTCGGGATTCTGCTCTATCTGCATATGGGAATGGGTGGAGAGGCTGTGAAAGGCTGCGAACAGCTCGAGTACTCGCCATTCCATTTGCCGGACAGTTCTGTTCGGATGGATCACTCGATTCCTCCTTCTCCTAGTACACCCAATTGATCTTCATCCCTCTTTAGACGCATTCTCCCATGAACGACGACTGGGCGGCGATGCAGGTGAGCCCAACCCACCTCAGTCTCAGTTCGCGACTCTAGGATATCAACACCCGAATCTCCCGCCACCGTACCGATGATGCGCTGCACCGGCGCCAAATCAACAACCATCAGCTTCAATGAGCTGTTGCGCCACCGCAGCGTTCTCCACTGTCAGTGTCGCTGTTATCCGTGTTCAGCGATCAACCCTCACCGTTTTTTCATGCCCGTCGGTGTTCCAGTCATGTACGTGATGGCACCGCCCGTCGGGTAAGTGCAACGAGCCCTTCGTGCCGCCGGCGGGGGCTCAGAGTTCGTTCGACCTTTTTTGCTGGAGCTCGATATTGATGTGAAACCCGTGGGTCCATTGCAGAACCTCTCTCCCGCGAAATGTGAGACACGAATGCCCCGCAATTCGGAAACAGCAAACCCGCACGCCGCAGACGTATAACAAATATGGAGAGGTCCAGGTGAGGCCGTCGAACTCGGCCGAAACTGCCCACGGGCACTCGAGGACATCAACGACTGCGGTGGCTCGGATCGGGCCTCATGCACGTGGGCGTGGAAGGTGTGAAGAGGTCAATTCCTGACCTGACCGTCGTCGCCTTGGCTAACTGTTGACACGTGATCATTTGGGAACCTGTCGAGCGTGGACGAACCGGATTGTGGCGGGCGAACTGCGCACGAGCGGGCAGGAGAGGCCGCCCCCGCGCCCTGGAGAAATCGGGTCGAAGTAAGTAGTTGGCGAAGGTAAGTGCGTCGAAACCGATCCTCGATTATGCTGCGCATGGATGTCGAGCGGAGTCCTTTGGGACGATGCATGCTCATTGCTCATTTGTCGTGGTGCCACAGACGTTGATCGATACTCAAGTCAAACATCGCATTAGATCGTAACAACGTTAACCCAATTTTTCCAATGCCGCCGCCCTCCATTCCAGGGGGCGCGAGTTAACCAACGCGTCATCCCCATAGTGACTAGCAGGAGTCTTCGGACCTCCTCCGATCTTTTTCATTCATTTACCGGTTTTACTGGGCTCCGCCACAAAACAGCACAGGCCCTCCCCCACAATCCCAGTCACGCTGCGCGGTTCAATTGTGGGTACTTAGTAGGACGACGTTGCACCACCTCCACCCCCCTGTTTCCTGAGATAGGCTCCCCCCATCTGGCATGGCGCTGGCGGGCACGCATGGCATAGGATACGAATCGAAAAAGGCGTTTGGGTACTATTGGCGTGTCACGTGCCTGGTGTGTGTACGCCATACGGCAAACTCTTAGTGCGTACGCCAGCGGCCACCATAGCTCTTCGTCCCAAATCGGCCGCTGACCTCGATACATGCACTCCTCAGACCTACGTATACTCCATGCTGCGTTTGGCGTTCCAACTGCCCGGCGAGACCGAAATCAGTGCAACCCGTACCACCACACCGGACGGAGCCCGACGATCCCAATGCTTCCCCGTCATTCCGCGCCGGATCTACGCTCCGGACGGTCTCCGCCTCGACGCGCAATATGGCCCGAAGCGTGCGTCCGCAGTTAGTCTCTGCGGAAGAACAGGGAAGCGCGCGCGCGCGAGCGAGGGAACGCGCGACCCGTGCGGGGTAACCTCGTCCTTGGGCTTCCCGCCTTCCCCGGCCTTCTTCTCGAGCTCCCGCATCGGGCGTGCGCAGGTCCAGTTCCTCCGAGGACGCTGCCCCTCTGCCACCGACACCGTCGGTTTCGGCTCCAGTGCCGGTTGGCGTCGACCCCGCGACTCCGACTGAGAACTGAGAACCTGGCAGTGTCCCGCCGATCCTCCGCGCGCCCGTCCACCTGCCCCGCACACCTTCTCCATCGGGTTTGCCGCAGACCGTGATCCTGATTCTGCGCCTAGACGAACGATCGACCCCGTCTCACTTTCGTGCATCACGCCCCCCGTCCCGTGCCCGCCCTCTTCCTCTTCCAGCCCTCGCCTGCCGTGGCGCCATCACTGTCCCCATCGTCCGCTACACCGCGGCGCGCGGCGCGCATCAGCATCTGTCGCACTTCCATGGAGGGGCACGCGAACATCCGGGGGCACCCGCCCGAAACGGCCTAAGTAAAAAGTTCTGGTTCTCAAGTTCGCACCCCCCACGCCCGATCGCGCATCTGGATCCGCATTTCTGCGCTTGGGGGGGGGGCTCTCTTCGCGCGTTCGCGTTCTCAGCTGTGGCATCCCTGGCAGATCGACTCCCACATGACGCTCCCCGCCCGGGTCGGGTGACCAGCGCGGCCGGTGTCCCCGGCCTCGAGGCTGCGTGTCCTTGCCTCTGCCAGGTTAGCCTGCGCGCGATGACGTTCGCTTTCCTCCTCTGGGTCGAGCACCGTTCCAACAGAAAACAGAACGCAGGAAACGGAGAACAGAACGCGCGGACGGACGCTTACAGACGCGTACCGCGGACGCCCTTTTATATGTTCTACGGGCGAGGTGGGAGACACGACACGACACGTGGAAGCTAGAGATACAGTACAGGCGATACGCGCGCGGCGCCTTCCGTGCGCACGCGCGCGAGGGACTATAAGTATGTAGAGCTCGAGCCTCGAGAGCGGAACGATAACGACCGACGAAGGAGCGGCGGAGGCAAGGGAGGCAGGCGGACGGACGGGAGGGACGAGCTGGGTGGTGCAGTACTCCTACAAGGCCTGTATTCCGTGTCCGACACAGACAGCGTAGGTACCTATTACTACGTTTAACGACGTACACGACGCACCCTTGACCCGCAAGGCTTCCGACCCATTTGGGGTATAAACTAGCGAATAAAAAGAGAGACGCAAAGGAATGTGGTACGAACGTCCAACACCGGCACGGGGCTGGTGAAGCCAATGGCTCGCCGGTCAAACGTTCTATGTACAAAATGAGTGGACGGGAGGGGGTTCACGGTCAAACACGGACGGCGCAGGAGGGGGGTGCATGTGCGTGTATGTAGCGGGTGTACCGACGGGAGCACGGGTAGGCTACGCGGGGGCACACCGGTTCGGCATGAGCGGGCGAGTGAGCGAGGAAAAGAGTGTGAAAAGAAAATTAGTCAACAACTGGACGGGGCCGGGTCGGGCAATGGTACATTGGGTTGGTATCGAGTACGACGGTGCGTAGCGTAAAGCACAAGAAATAATCAGCCAGCGACCAGTGGCGAGCATAGATAGGGTTCAAAAATACAGTGGGCCGGCGGGTGGACGTCAGGAGAACATAGGTAGCTGTAGCAGTAAACGACAACGACGACGAGGGGAAGGGACATACACGGGCAGTAGGGCAATGAGGGGGGAGGAGGGTACATAGGCGAGACGAGAGCGAAGAAAGGCTTGCTTACAACATCATGGAGGCATAGCCATGACCGTTGCCGCCTCCCCCGACGCTGATGGCGGCACTCTTCATCATGCCCATGCCCATGCCACTAATACCCATGTTCATGCCGTCGTCCCAGCTGGCGCCACCAGGGCCAGCCATGCGCCGTGGTACGGCAGTGGCGTTCATGACGCTCGGCATCTCATAGCTGCCAGGGTTGCTCGCCGGGCTGCCGTACCCGCTACCATTGCTGTTGATGCTGCCGCTGCGCTCGCGGCGGACGGAGATGGGGCCGGAAGGGGGAGAAGCGTCATCAGTCATACGCTGGTGGTGTTGCTGCTGGAGGAACTGCTGACGCTGGAGGTTGAGGAGGTAGGCCTGCTGTTGGGAGGCCGGCGAGTTGACATTCATCTGCGATCCGTTCGCGGCGCCATGCGAAGAGGTGGGAGGAGTAAAGAGACCAGGACCGCCAACCTGCGCACCGAACATCTGCGCGGCACTCCACGCGGCCTTCTCATCGGAGACAGCCTGGACGTGACCGTTGATGTGCTGTATGTACTGGCTAGAGAACTGGGGGTGCATCTGGTTCGCAGCGTGAGGGTGCGAGTCGTACATGGAGGCGACGGCAGGGTTCTCGAACGAGACGGTGGTGGGGCTCTGGACGACCATCGGGGTGTGTGGGCCGTGGGTGGCGGGGCGCGGAAGGATGGTCTGAAGCTGGAGACCGGCGCGCTGGGGGACGCCGTGGGGGAAAGGGTTGACGTCGGCGGCCTTGGCAAGAGGCAAGTGCTGGGCGAGGGGGGCGCGCATGTCATCCATGGGGTCATCGTGCATACCACCCTGGACAGGGCCAGCGTAGTCGTCATCGCCGTAGTCGTTGTCACCGTAGTCGCCATCTGCACCCTCCTCCTCGATGGGGCCGGCATTGAGGACCTCGACCTCGCCACTGAGGATCATCTGGAAGGCCTCGCCGCGGACGGGCTCGTCGACGCGGGGAAGACCAGAGCGGTCGCGCCATTCGTTGAGTTCGCGACGGAGGGCGTCGGACTCGAGCTTGAGGAGACGGAGCTCACGAGCGGCGAGGAGGCGGTGCCTGCGAGAGGCATGGATGTGGGCGATGGAGGAGTTGACGATGGATGACTTGGAGGGACGGCGGATCTGGGAGAGGTTGGGGAGGAGGGCGGCAAGATCCTGCGAAGAAGGGAAAGGACGGGCGTTAGAGAGAGGGTGGCTGCGGAGGGAAAAAAAAAGAGGACTGACCAAGAAACGACCGTTGAGGGTCTCGCGACGGGCGCGCTCAACGGCGTTGTGAGTTGCCCTGCGCTCTGCGGTGTTGGCGCGCCTGCTGGGCTTGCGTTTAGGCTGAGCAGTGCTGGACGAGGAGTTGCTCGGAGCAAGGGCAGCGCCGTCGACGGGCGGGGGGAGGGCGAGAGTCTGAACAGAGTTGTCGGGATCAATGGGAGTGCGGGGGCCGACAGAAGTTTCGGTGGAAGAGGGGGAGTTACCGGGGGCAGGAGAGTTGCCGGCGGAGGGGGAGTCGGGGATAGCGAGAGGAAGGGCCATTGTAGTAAGGATACAGTGGATGATGGGGGGATCTGCAAGTGGCGATGCTGGGGATACAGCGAGAATCGTCTATAGAGAGTGGGGACGTTTCACAGCAGGTCGTGGAGGAGGTTGTTGCGGGTGCGAGAAAGCGGGTACGCGATAGAATCAGCGGAATCCGACTTATCTCGAGAGCGGGGCGGTGGGTATGAAGGGGCAGAGGAGGGTAATCAGCGGTCGATGGTGGGGGCGGGTGTAATGCTAGTCGCGAGTGAAACTCAAGCGGCCTAACAAGGGAGGAAGTCGTTTGAAGGGAGGGTGGTCTTGCTTTGTGAAGGGGAGGGCGGATAGAGAGAAGCCGGCAAGGGTCGCGAGATCTGCAAATGGGGACGATAAGGTCAATGTCGCGCGCGCAACGTCGGGGACGACGGGGGGGACGTACTCCAGGCGGTATCCTTGGGACGGCTAAGGGCTGGGCGGGAAGAAGGAGCAGGACGGGAGGGGCGGGATGGGTGAGGGCGGGGCCTTCAGACGAGGACCATGCGACGGCGAGAGGGCGAGCTCCAACTGGCCCTCCAATCGCCCCCGGCCATATATCTACTCCTCGGCCCATCCCGGCCATCTTATCCTTTTCGGGCAGCTCTCTCTCCCCGCGGCCACTCCGGTCCCCCGCCTCCGCCGCCCGCACATCCCGATCTCGCGCCCGATCCCGACATACTTACAATGTCCATCGCGCCCCCGTTGCCATCCCCCGCCCTCCACAGTCGCCCATCTGGCCTGCACTGGCCGCTCTCTGTGTCCCCCCCGCCTCCTCCGCCCGCGCCCATCTGCGCCCAGCGTCTGCGGACAGGCCATCACGCGAGCTTAGGGTCCCCTTCCCACTCAGCTGCTGATTCTTTCGAATCGGAATCGGCCACACGTTGCACAATCGACGCTCTTTGCCGCTCGCCCTTGTCTTCCTCCCCCTCCTCGTCCTCTCCCACGTCTTTTTCCTCCTCGCCCGGCTGCAGTCACCCCTTTCCAACCCGCGTCCTCCCCGCCGCATCGCCATCTCTCATCTCCCTCTCATAATCGCCATTGATCACCACCCACTTGTTACTCTCGTCAACCCGGCAACCGCCGCCCACGCCTCCGACTTCTCCTCCCCCATCGCCTGCCACCCTCCCAGCCAGCAACCAACCGTCCATCATCGTTTCGTCTCCACCAGTGCGCCCCCCCCCCTCATCGCCCTTCTCCTTCTTTCCCTCTTCCCGCTCCGACTTTAGTCCGCCTTCTTCCTCGCCTGACCGATGACCTCTCCTCCGCTCGTCCTCTAATCGGATTATTCCGCCTCCAAGCACAACTGTCTAATTTTATTCCCCTTTCTTCCTCTCGTCCGTCCTCATTCCGCTTTCCGTCCTTTTTTTCTCTCCCCCGTGTCCTTCAGCCTTCAACCACTTCTCGCTAAATCTCTCGTTTGACAGCCGCTTTACCCGCATTACCACATCACCACCCCTTCTTACCCACCAACCCCTTACCCAGGTCCGTGCTTCATCCCACCACCATTCCCCCTGCGCTATGTCATAACTGTAACCCAATCTCGGCCGTCCTATCTCCCTTCTCCCTCTCCTGATGCGTACCCGTCGCCGCCCGCCTCAGACCGGACAACAACCTGTGCTCGGACCATCTCTAGCTCCGTTCGTCTTACCAAGTTCCCACTCCCGCCTTTACTTTCGCGTACCTTCCATTTTACCCTTGATCACTCTTCTCGCCCCAGCGCCCGTGCCCTTACAGCCACCCGACTGTGCCGTTTGCGATCCGTACTTGGAGATCGGTCTGTTGGAACGGAAAAAAAAACGTAGGGCCCGCACCTTGAATCTCTACCTACTACGCGTACGATGCCTGTACATTGCAGTTCCGAGCTGCCGCGTCCATGTCGCATTTGATCTTTGTACTCTGTTCCCTATGTGATTGAGCTTGAGCGTGCTTCACTCAGGATCCACAACCAGTCGCTCACGCATATGCTCATGTCCATCTCCACTCCAGATCGCTCACGTTCGAGTAAGTCACTGACTGGCCCCGGATCCCAGATCGTCTGCGCTCATCCGCAATCTCAAGCCTCGTCTCCACCCTCTCGGGCCCGCCGGGGCGCCACACCGTGCACACAGATGCTCCTCTTACCCGCCATCCTGCGCACCTCCATCCGGGCTGCCAAGCGGATGAGCTCGAGACCACCCATGCTTTCGCATTCGTCTTCGTTCCTGCGGTCACTCTCCTAGACACCGATGTCCGACGCTTCGCTGTCCAGCACGCTTGCGTCCTGATCACTCCTCGCTCCCTGCAGGGCTGGCTGCGCCTGGTCACCCGTACGAGCCCAATGGAGCAATTTGGTGATCTCTATTATAGTTACCGTACGTCTACAGTACTTGTCCAGCCCGCGCATGTCGCTTTTGCACCCCGCTCATTCGCTGTCTACTTTCCGACGTCCTTCTCCAGACTGCCCGAGCCTCGAGCGGTTTCTGTCGCCTTCGCGGGATCACCCAAATCAGTCGGGTGCTCGTCCGTCGACCGCAACCTCATTGATGTCTCAGGTCAATATCCTCTTCGCAACTGAACGCGCCGCCGCGCTTGATCTGTACGTCTTCCCGTGTCGTGACTCGCGACTCCCGCTTGGGTCGGTGCGCGCGCTGGGGAGCGGAGCGACGCGCGGGGCTGGCCGTTGAAGTGACCGACAGGCATGGGCCGCCGGTGAATTCCCGTTAATTACGAAGCAGAACCCCACCGTCGCGCATCCTCCGCGGATATCCGTGCCGCCGCCGTCGCGCTGCGGGCTGGCTGACAACGCGATGTTCTCGTTCTCTCTTGTTCCCAACGCCGACGTCCTTGCGAAGCGCGTCTTGGCCCGCTGCCCAGGACTCGACCGTCTCACTCTCAGGTCGGCCATGATTCCTTCTGCCAGTATTTTCTGCTGCGCGCGGAGGCAGGCCTCCCACGTCCCACGCCCCACGCCCCACGTCACCTCAGACTCAGAGTCTCACCCAGTCGGTCCGGCAGGCGCCGCATTCTGGAACCCAAAGGGGAACGCTTTCCATCGCCCGCCCAATCGCCCCGGTTTCATTGATCATCGCAGCCCATAATCACGAACCACGCCCACCCATCTCGTCTCATCCCTCGGCTTTACGACCAACATGCACTGGGACGTGGTCTCGCTCGACGTCCTTCCTTCTTTCCACCGTGCTCCGAGACCCGACCCGGCGATTGCACTCGACCCCGCCTCCCGCTGCTACGCAACCTCGCGTACCCGTCAAACCCTGCGTCGACCTTCCCCCCCCCCCTCACTAAGAATAACAAGGTCGATCGATGTCCTTGTCCCCGTCTAGGCTGCACGACGTAACCTTGCCCGTCCTCGACGCTTGAGTTGGTATCACATGCCTGTGCAGACGCCGCCCTGTCCCTGCCGTCGCCCCGGCAACTTACTCTACACCCACTTCGCGCTTCTTCTTCCTCCGACTCAGCTAGCCGTCCGCTCTTCTACTACGTATTCCGCCCCCTCTGTGCGCCGTCGACGGCTTCCTATTCCTATCTCTGTCCGGCCTCCCCCCTCTCACAGGCCGAGGTCACGCCGACCGCGCTTGCGATCCCACGCTCGGGCCTCGAGCCCCCCCCCTTCTGATAAGTGTTCTCAGCGTCGCGCGGCTACGCACCTAGTTCGAACTAAATGCCACGCGCCTGCGTCCCAAAACGCTGCATCAGGCCCACTCGCTCGCGCGCGCGAATTTCTATTCGGAAATGCCACCCGACGCGCAGGACGTCACCCTGTCGTAAATTAACCCCGCGAGACTCGGGTAAGGCAAGTCTCCCAGATCTGTGTGTCGTTCCGCCGTGACATCTGTCCAAGTGAGTACCGCCGATTTTCCAGCCGCGCACCCTGGGCCTTTGTATCGTCATCGTCATCGCGCGGCGTTATGTCGTCTGTACATCTGCGTATACATATACGCAGACCCAGTGACGTGCGGCAGCCGCAACGCACTGACATCGGTACGCCGTCCTCGAATGCCTCCGTACTTTGATGTCATGCTTGCCTTTTTGCACGCCTGTCGGCCACGCCCGCTGCCCGACGAGGCTATCTGCGGTGATTTTCAAACGTGCTGTTGACACTCGTCGACATCACGCGGGTGTACGGCACACGCCGCCCTAATTGGCGCGCCCTTGCCTCGCGCGACGTTAAGTAGGCTGGCACGAGTGCTCATACGTCCCTGGCACACAGATCTGGCCATCTCCGCCGCATACACTGGCTTACGAGGGGCTTCTCGGACTCGTCCGCTGGAACGCAGGATGCAGGACAGATTCTGTTCTGTACTGTACTGTCCGTCTGGCAGATGGATACGATTGTGACGCCCGATCCGCAGGCGAAGGAGTCGGTGTTTGCGGGGGAGTGCTCGTCGTCATCGTGCTCGTACTGTGGTCTCCGTCACTGTCAGCGGGCGAGCTGGGCTGATCCTGGCTGTTCGGGTCGGGTCCAGCCTAGTGCCTTGCACTCGGAGCAGCAACTGAGGACTCAGGCTTGAGAAAGCAAAGGCCTGCAAACACATTCTCGGCTTTGCGGGATCAGGGCGCCGGCACAGCATACCAAGACGACACCGCTTTTTGTGGCGCGTTCGAATTTTCCCGGGGGGCGCCGTGGACTGTCGACGGGTTTGGCTGCTCGACTGCTTCCCTTGCGCGGTTCGGTAAACACGTTCCCCCTGCGCACTTACGTTAGGCAGGTCGGCCGCTGCATTGTCCCGTCCTTCTTTATGTTGCGTCTCGACAGCTTGACGTCCATGTCGACGTCGTGCCCGACGGATTCGCATTCCTCATCTCGCTCGAGAGTAACCGGACCCCTCCACAATTCTCTCCCGTTCCATCGGGAATTAACGACTTTACAAACTCTCGCACGACCCCCGCCCGCTCGGGAGTGCGCCTCCGCCCGACCTCACCTCGCATCATGATGGCTCTCGTCCTCGCCCCGCTTTCGACAGCAAGGTAAAGCACACTCGCGCGACCGTAGCAGGAAAATTACGTATCCCTACCGCCCCCCCACGCGCAACCGCTCTGCACAGTCGCCGCAATATGTGGCTGGCATCAGCGCCCGCCCTGCCCCGAGCACTTACCGGCGACCCCCACAAAATTGATCATTGATGCTCTCAAAGTCAATTTCAATGGCGCGGCGCGGCGCGTCCCGGGCTGAGGCAAACCGAAGGGAGGAGGGCGGGCCTTGCGACGTAAGTATACGCGACGTCGCGCGCCCCTTTGGCTAGTGGACGATCGACCGACTGGCGATCGCCCTCGACCCAAACCTTTGATGCATTGATGGCTCGTGGCTCGGTGGCTGAGTCGGAAGGAGTGATACGGAGCACGAGCGCGCGCCACCAGCAACGGAGCGTCGGAGACTGCTCGCAAACGCCACCCGACGCGCTGGATCCGGAGCCTGGCGGGCCCCATATCGGGTCAGGCAAAAGCAGAGGTCGGGGGGTCGGGCCTTCGGTGCCGGCTGCCGCTGCGAGATGCGATGGGGACGCTCGGGGGCATCCCGACAGCGCAAAAGGAAACGTTCCTGCGCTGAAGTTTACTTCCTTGCTGGAGTCATGAAAGCAGATTGATCCGTGGGGGCACGAGCTATGGAGATCTCGGTCACAAACTACGATCACCGTTCGCGCACCTTCTAAGTAAGTACGATCACTTTGAATGTTGGGCGCTGCAGCTTGAATCGCCCTCAGTCGTGCAGGCGATGTCCTCCTGATGGCTTTCTCTCCATGGGCGCGCTCCGCGGGCACGCTCGCAGAAGCCCGACGCTCAGATTCCTCGTCGAAACCCTTCCCGAACATGCGGCGGGCTATGAGAACAGGCAGTCCACGGTGGCTTGGCCTCGTTTCGCGTTTTTCTCACTGCGTACGTGAAGAGCCAGAGCCGGTTCCAGGTGCTGACCCAGCGAAGTAGGGACCCGCCCCATCACAGAAGCCGCAAGCGGTGAGTAAGTATCCACGTCCCGAAGTGCCAGGCGCGACAATTTAGTGGATGCGGCGGGAGCTTGGGAGACAGTTGCGAGAGGCACGCTATCCCCGCTAGAGGGCCTCGTTCTCGGCGCGCTCAGCCGGGGTGGCGAGGAACAGACCTGGTACTTACTTGCTGTACGTAGACCACCGAGGCTGGCTGGATGCGCGAAACCGCCATCAGTGGTGGGGGAGCGAATCACTGATACAGCGTCCTCCGTAGCTGCTCTCCGTCACGCTAGCGTTGAGCTCGGGTGATTGATGGCGTACCGACGTTAGCAGCAGCAGCAGCCCGAAAGAAAAAGTTGTGCAGGCTTGCGAGAGGGCTGTTTCGATGGGAGTGTTCGCTCGACCCGGAAGCACGCCTCGTGTGTGCGGCATTCCCAGGTTCGCTTCGCAAAGGGGGGCCTGGGGGGGATCGGTCGGTTCTTCGAATTCGTACGCAGTTATGGGCAAGAAATATTCCAGGGACATACAGAAATTAGCTCGCTTGCCTACAGCGTGGGATGGCGGCCCGTGCCGTCAGTTGAGTGACTGTGTACTTACTTACTTACCCGGGAAGGGTGGACAAGCGTAAGCGTCGCGTCGGAGCGCAGGTCTTCCACGAAACAGCGCCGGGCGTGATCGAGGCTTGGGTATGCGTGGGTTCGTTGCGTTATATTGATCCAGTCTGATTCCGAACACGCAAAGTTACGATGATCGCACTCGCCCTTTTGCCTGGACGAGCGGGCTGGAGACGTCCTGCGACCGTTGCAGTGCGCATGGCTGTGGGGCTAGCGGTAGTACGGGCGTGCAGTAACGGGGGCAAGTCAGGTGACCGATGAACGGGCATGAAGGTGAGACACAAACTAGTGTGGCCCGACACTGGTGACTGACTCGACATACAAAACAGTATGACAAATGTGATGACATTGCGGGGGGACCGGAGGGTGTGCTGAAGGCCGGGACATGGGTTTGATCCCCGGGGACAGTAATCATATTCATGGGAGGCGGAGATCGAGGCCCCAGGGAAGGAGTCGCCTCGACTATGTCGGCTACAGTCATGGGTCCCTGCCAGGAAGACGACGATCAGCGCAGCCCTTCACTTTTCATCAAGCATACGAGACATGGCCCAAGGGCCTGGGTACGTACGCTGAAGCCAGACCTGAGGCAAGGGGACGATCCGGTGGAGACAGCTTGAGTCCTTGGAGACGACGAGTACGAGGTCTCTTGGCAGTGGCGCTTGTCTTTCATGGAGAGCGACCATCGGCATTCGTCCGACATGAAGAATGTGTCGTGCGGCGAGGGTGTAGGAAGTGGGCTGAGGTCTGAATAAACCACCATGTGCGCGATCGCAACGAGTGGTGGTCAACCATGAAACTCACCACAGCGGGCGGCTGTGCTGCTTACGGCGGTTTGCGGAACACAGCCCGTGCTGGCGCCCAGCGTGACCTGGGTACGGTACCGGTCTTCGTACTGGACACCATGGACCGGATGATGCCTGTTCGCTCAGGCTGTACTCGCCGCTGGTTACTGTCTACTCTAAACCTGTTTTGGTGTAATCTCTCTGCGTCCTGCGGTATCACAATGCTATCACTGTGGCATCACTCTGGCTATAGATCTCGCGTCGACGACTAGTGAAGACTGTATGCACCTTGCGCTGCCCACCTTCTCATCAACAAGGACGCCGCACTGACGGACTGGGAGCAGACATAGCCAATGCTATGTTCAGCTGCACCCCCTCATTCTCTGCTGGCCTTGGGATCTGAGTTCGGCCGCCCAATCGTACCGTACGGCCCGCGTAACACGAGTTGATTGCTTCAAGCTCACTTTCAGCCTCAGCCTGTGCCTTACTTCCTGTCCTTCTCCCCCGATCGCCCGTCCTTCGTTCGACCCGGCAGTTTGCGTCCTGCTTCCAGACGCTACAGCTTCGAGGGAACCAGCCAGTACAGATACCGACATTCCTCTCTTCCCGACGCTCGACCTCAAGATCGCCAAAACGACGCTCTCCTCCCCGCCATTCATCGCCGTCGAAGGCATCATGAACATGAACATCCGGGGCTTTTGGGGCGGGGGACGCGATCTCCGCGGACAGCTCGCGGGCGCGCGATACCCTTGTTCTCCTTCCGTCGTCCGATCCGGGGTCCCGTCGCGGATCACGCCCAAGGGTATTGGGCAGCTCAGGCCTGCGGAATTAAGAAAGCGTTCGATGCCGGGGCGGAGGTGGAGATCTAGAAGTACAACCCCGGGATGCCGGCGACGGAGGGCATGAGGCTTGCGAGGGCCGTGATTCGGAGGAGGCATTGGGTCCGGTCGGGATTGCTAAACGGTACGTCGATTTTGTGCGGTATTGGAGATGATTGGGCCATGGGAACGACATGCCGTCCGTGTGGTAGGTGGAAGGAGTTCTCCGATGACGCAGCGGACGTAAGTGGCACGGTGTTCTCTTCTTCGGCGCCGGACTTAGCGTCATTGGACCCCGCAGGCGTCCAGACAATTGTATACCCACATCCAGGTCCGGCGTTGGACAAATGCTCGTCCACCTCCGTGACCACTCCGATCAGCCAAGTCCCATTCATTGTACTGGTGAGCGCCGCACGTTCGCCTGGCTTTCGCGGGTACCTTACGATCCTTACCCCATTTGTCCTTGTAGCCGGCAGAGATGGGCCCGGGATCTTCTCCGCGGGGATATTAAACGTTGGTGAGGTCTTCCCCGGGTTTTCATCTAGCCTGTTCTGAAGCGTTCGCACAGCTCCTGGGTGCTCGCAATGAAGACATAATAGACAACTATGTACTTGCAAGCACCGGTCTTCAACCGGTCTTTTTTCTCCTTGCATAGGGTTTCGAGAAGGAGGCGTTCCGTAATAATTAGAAGGGCGCACTCAGTCTCGGAACGGCGAAGTACGTCGTGTTTTACTCCTCCGTGACCCCAACCGCGTGGTGTATGGAGGCTGAGATGGGGTGCCGATAGGCCCAAGTCTACACAGGATGCCCTGAACGTGATTGAGAAGGCGTTTGGGGGGCTGAATACGTACATCCAGCAGCATACGTCATTGAGGCCGGAGGACTTTGGACGCATTCGGAACAAGTTGGTCATCGCTGGGCCTGTGCAGGCACAGTAGCACGCGGAATGAGTTATGAGTTGTAGGAGTAGAAAGCAATTAGAAGCAGAAGTCCTACACAAACTCAAATTGCAGAAATTGGCACGGCTTCGAGCCCGTGTTTTTTGTTTGGTCTTGATTTAGCGAAGTCGACTGCACCCGGCCCGGCAATCCCGTACTGCCGACGTCCATGCCACTGCCACTTTCGTCCTGCTCGACGCCAACGGACACCGTCTCAGCGATGCCGCCTTAGCTCCCTCCCTCCATCCATACGCTCTTGACATCTGCACCCTTCGTTTGCTTCTCCGCCGCCGAAATGACGTCGGACACGGGCGACACCATCTGGACGGGCGACTTCTCCGATGAGCTCAAAGACAAGATCATCCGCTTCTCGAACTACCTCGTCAATGCCGAAGGGTTCGCGCAATCTGTGTCGAGAAGGCTCAAGCTGAAGGAGGCGGCGGTCTACAGGCGAGAGCGGGATGGAAAGACGCACTCGAAGGTCACATTCGAGCTCACCGTCGACCAAGGTACGCACCGCCTGTGCCGCGGCAATCTGCATCTTGCATGAGGCTGGCTCGGAATTAACGGAGCCATCTCGTAACGTTGGCGCCCTCCGCTGCAAATGCCTTGTCCTACATGCATCGCTGGGTGGCGCAGACATGGCCAATGTGAACGGAACGATGCACGGAGGGTGTGCGGTCTCCCTCATCGACGTGTGGGTCCTGTTCTTCCTTGTTATCATCATATGGGCCTCTCGCTTCTATCCGCGGCACCGTCGGATCTCGCCCTATTCACTCGCACTCCCGGTGCTTACCGTATGCGCCATCTTCCAGCTGCTCCTCGCTGGCGTTGACCGTGCTCGCCATGCACGCCGGCAGGCCATTCAACTTCGTGTCGCAAGCGCTGAACACGACCTTCCATGCGCCTGCGCCCCAGTCAGTTGCCTGCTTCTCGAGCCGCCTAAATGGTGCCTGACCCCGGCTTCTCACCATTCCCCGTGTCGGACAGGGGCGTGAAGATTGAGATAGTTAATACAACACTCTCGTTTGGCGCGCGGACAGTGTCCGCTATTACGGAGGTGAGCGCGCGTTCGACGCTTGCTTATGTTTCCTGGCAGTGCCTGAGCTGACTGTATCTGTCCATCTCCGCGTCGACAGATATGGGATGTTACGAACGGGCGGTTGTGCATGACGGGAGTCCACACGAAGATGGCTCCCTCTCAACCAAAGTTGTGAACTCGAGCCTGCTGACTTGATGACCTGCTGTGGGTAGGCGGCAACTCTTACATCCGCTCGTGAGTCCGGCTTTTCTCCTGCGTAGTGTGGCGTACGGCTTGGGCAAAAGGTTAGCTTACATTATGTTAGGTTTTTACAATACATTGCTTGTGTCGAATGTTATACCGCTCTGCCATCTATGCACATGATAGTTCCGCTTCCGGACGACCGAGGCGCAGTCGCTAAATTGCAAATGGAACGCTGCGTCGACCATATCCGAAGTCCAAATGTACTCTCGCGAGCGTGTCCGACACCCTTGCTGACACTCCATCAACAGGATATTGAGAACAGACATCTCGCTCCAGCGAAAGGTCGCTAGGAGGATGGCTAGCAACGGTCACGGTTCCCTCGTGCGCAAAAGGGTCGGGATAATCTGAAACATCGTTCGTGGTAAGCATTCTTCCAGCTGACGATTGCTCGATGCTAATAGTGTATTCACAGTCGTCGACACACGGTCTGCTCGGCTTGCCCCTCTATTGGTGCGCCTTAGAAGACATACACGTACCTCCCGACTCTTGACTCGGCTTCCGGGCCAAGCTTACCGGTATTACCAACGCACGAAGGCAACGGATGGACTGCGTCACCTCCTCGATGACCGCTGCTTTGCTTTCACTTCACTCTGGCATCATGTCGGCTACCTAGGTGTCGACTCTTGTCTTACCGCGACGCTTGGACCCTGGTCGTACTGTTGACGCGCAACATGGAGACAGAGTGCCGCTACTCTGGTCTCGGTGCCCTCTCTGCCTTTCAGAGCCTACGCATCCGTGCCGAGACCGACACCAGCATATGGTCCCGCCTCCGCCGGCTAGAGGCCTTCGGAAGGCGTACTCGACTATCAGCTCCTGGATATCGCACCTTGTGGACATCCCGCCATATTACTTCCGTCCCTCCTCCTTGCCACGACCGTCGTTCAGATTGCGGCCCTCACGTGGATCTCGCAAGTTGAAGCCCTCCCTCGCCCCACCCTTGCCAACTTGGTGGCGGTGGGTCACAGCACGTGCGCCATGACGATGACCCCTCGATCCAACACACTGGGCGAGTAAAGCAGGTCGTGCCTTGCGCGCTGGTGGCCCGCGGCCCTACGTACTGTACGATCCTCCCGCTCGCGTGCCCTCTTTCCACGTCAAACCCACATGGCTCCTTGTCCTCCGTCATACCCCATCACCTCGCATCTCGCAGAGGTTAGTGCTCAATAATAGCCCGCCATATCCCCGCCCTGATCACCGTCCCGGGACAGAGGGCTGACAAAGACTTGCCCGCTTGCAGTTGGGATTCCGCCCGGATCATCTTCGCAGTGCCGCAAGTTCCGGGGGTCTACGCCGTCTTCGGGGATGTCGTGTTATCATCGTTCTTATTTGGTAGGGTTTCTCCTTTCATGCTTTCTATCGATTCCATTAATTTTTGAGTCACTATAGGAATCCTAACGGCGCTATCAATGGTGTCCACGGGATACTTGATGTGGGTACCGCCGTCAAGCGGGGTATGGTCGAGAACTGACTAGTCGTACTTGCTTCCGCTAGCCGTCGGGGTATCAGCCAAACACTCCACGGCATTCATGCTCGGCAGCATGTTGGTCCTGTACGCATCCACGGCAATGCAATTTGGGACGATAGTCGCGTATTTTGTGGGATACAGCCGGCTGCTCAACGACGCTGCGAACGCGCTCTCTTCCGTGCCCTCAACATCATCTATTGATGCCGCGGCAATGCACCTTGGACTGGATGCGAAGACAGAGTCGTACATCATCAACGTCTCTCTTGCTATAAACGTGAGCGGGCTCGCATTTCTCTTGATGCGATCCCGGCAACTTACCAGCCTTCAGGTGACGATCGGTGATGCGATCGTCTGGTGGCGAGCATGCGTCCTGTGGAGAAAGAAGTCCATAATCACCGTTGGCGCTGTGCTCATTACGGGTACCTTTGGTACATCTCGTCGGCTCAGTACATACCGTTTCCCAAGCTAACAAGTTACTCAGGGCTGGCGCTCATCTCGATCGTCCACCGGAGTGCGCAACTGGCCGCGACCTACCCGCACCTCCTCTTCCTCTTCGACGATGTGTATGGAAGAGTCTCAGGCCTCGCATCTCTTCTGACGAACATGGTCGCTACCTCGCTGGTCGGCTGGAAAGCCTGGTAAGCCCGCTGGAAATCGCCTCCTCCGCAATGGGTCGGCCGACTGATCATACGGTGCATCCGTCACAGGGAGCATAGACAGATTCTGCGTGAGGGCCTCGGTGTCTCAAAAGGCCGCTGGAACACCCCCGGGATGAAAACGCTCTCGCTGCTCGTGGAATCTGGCCTGATCTACTGCGCCATGCTCGTGAGTCACCACCCATCCCGGCGATTACCCTCACATTCGGCAAAGGCTAGCTTACGAGTGGGCCCGCCGTGTGGATGACCTCACAGACTGCCGCCGCGGCAGAGATTGCCGTGGCGCGCTCAGATTCACGCCTTCCATCGAGCACGCAGTACGTCTCCGTCGCCGGAGCCTTGCTCGACGGCGGGTGCTTCGTGCAAGTCCTGGTGAGCATGAGTTTCTCTCAAAACGGTCTTCAGTGGGTGGATTAAGCCGTTCAACGGGCCCGTTGCCATATCGCAGGCCATCTACCCGACCGCCGTTATCGCCATCATCGCGCTCAACGGGTCCCTGATACAGCGCACCCTCATCGCTGGCACCGCGGACAGTCCGAGCACTCTAGATCTCCCGGCTCGTATTCTGCCCAGCGCGACGACCTCGCGAAGCAGTGGCCCGTCCGTTGTGCGCGTCTCGGACTCCCGCGGGAGTAGACTGTAGCGTGCGCTCTGTCGGATCCGACGGCAGCTGCCCCGTGGTGCCGACGTTCTGGCTCTTTCCGGCTCGAATCTCGAGCTCTACCTGCGAACGTTAACCCGAGTTGAACGTGACTGCATCGACCGGCAACCGACGGCGACTCCTGACTCGGACCCAGGCTTGGACTCGCAGGGCACCAGCATGTTGGATTCCAGTCTTGCGCAATTGCTTTTGGCAGCTTCGACCATTGTAACGCATAGACAAAAGACACGTGCACATTAGCATCGGATGTAATTAGCATACTAGCGCAGACCAGCCCTTCCAATTGTTAACAGGCTGCAGAAGCCGGAGTCTCGGCTTCGTGCGCGCGGAAGCGTGGCGGCGAGACATAAGGGCGCGTGCCATGTCTTGTACGTGATCAGAGCATTCGTGGCAAGGGACATCAACGAACACCGCATCGTTGTGCACGGGCTTGAACTCGACGCGGGCACCGTCCGAGGAACCCGACTAGGGCGGCGGGCGACGCAGAAACAAAACCCTGAGAGTTATGTCGGTGACAAATTCAGTGGCGAGAGCGAGGATGACTCTATCACCCTCGTTCCAGCGAGGATAGAGATATAGGGCGTGAACTCCACAGTCCGCCGTAGTCCACGCAATCCGACTTCCTCAACACATCCCTCCACACCTCCTCGACGTCGAGGATGTACGCCCCGTGCTCGTTCCCGCTCCCATTCCCACCCGAGTGCCCCCTCTCCAAGCTCAGCTCGCCAAGGAACCCCCCGACCGGCACGCCGAACGGCTCGATGAACCCCACAAGCCTGCGACAGAAGCTCGAGCTCTGCGCCTGGGACTGCGATGCATCCACTGAGCGCGAGTCGGACCCCTCGCCCGGGCCTGAACGGTCTCGAGGACGCTCGAAACGGAGGCTAGTCAGATGGCTGCTGGTGATGGGAGTGTCCGTGAGGCAGGTGCGGTTGTAGTCCCAGAGGTTGAGCAGGCAGTGCGAGACAACGATCGCCGTCAGCCTACGGGGCGCCGCGTCAACATGGTCGCTGGTCAGTCGACGGGGGAATGATCATGGGGAGGGGGGACGTACGCTTCGCCGAGAATACCCATAAAGCTCGAGAAGAGGTCCGTCAGCCAGCACGCGAGGTGGGCGAGGTTGAGGAGGGAGAGGATGCTGTTGGGGGTATAAGCGTGAGCTGGACAGGATCTAGACTGAGGGATCCGAACCAAGCGTAGAGCCAGTTGTCGGACGTACAGGAAGTGCAGAACACCTGATGCGAAAGCGGGCGACTTGTGAGTTACAATGTAGGATGCGAGGGAAACACATGCCATTCGGAAGGAGCACCCTCACGAGGGAATGCTTGAACGCAGCCGCGTTCACGATTTTGCAGGTAGTGCACGTGTACGTCCACATGGCGACGACGATGAGGGAATCTCCGAGGATCATAGCGGAGCGGACTATGGCAGACACTATGGGATCGTCTCTGCGTTTGAGTGTTCGCCAGGGTAAGGAATGCGAAGACAACACGTACATCTGATGCACGTCAAATTAGGATTGGGGGGTTGCAAAAGGAGGCAAGGGGGACGAATCTTACGACGTGTTGAGGTACCACGGAAGCTTGTCTGGCTGTAGGCAGGAATCTGGGGCTTTGAACGACGGCGTAGCGCTTTTGAAGAACAGGAACTAAGGGGGATAACATTAGATTTCAGGGCTTGTCTTGAATCGCAGTATAATGAAGAGCAGAGCACTGACCGCCTGAGCAGTCACGGGAAAGAGGTGCATCAGGAAGACAACAGCGGGCAGCCAGCGTGTTGTTGTGAAAGGGTATATTCGTACTTAGGGTTAGGGTTAGGGTTAGGGGGGGCGTGCGAACACGAGCGAAGCGAGTGGAGCACGGCCCGGGGACACGTGCTGTATGTAAGTAAGTAGCGAATGGGGCTGCCAACGGCGGTTAGAGGGCTTCTCTACCGCAGCCGTTTCGTATAAATACTCATCAGGGCTGCCTTAGTAATTCCGTGTTATGCTTAGAAATCCAGCTTACACGCGGTGACTCATTCTCCGCGACCGGACTTAGTGACATAATAGCAATTACAACCTGTTTACTCATCCTCCGATATCGGAGTTAAGAAGCTTGACTAATCATGGCGTCATTATGGCGTCATGCGTCTAGCCCGGACTACAACATGTGACCAATGATGTCATCGGTCATGTGTCGCTGTCACGTGACTGTCTCCGTGCGTGTGATACTACGCACATGACGTAGTCATGTGCGTGTATCACGTGGGCACCACGTGGTGTCCATGTGACTAATCATGTGACCAGACCCAGACTTGGCTCGCCGAAGACGTGACCAGTCACGTGCTATTAACACGTGACCGCAAACTGGGACGCACCGTTAAGTGTCGAGTCACCGGTTAGGTTCGGTTAGGGTTTGGGTTAGAGTTCGGGTTAGCTGATAGTTAAACTAGTCAGCGGGTTGTATATGGGTGATATAGTT
Source organism: Ganoderma resinaceum (assembly GCA_964023155.1). Lineage (NCBI taxonomy): Eukaryota > Fungi > Basidiomycota > Agaricomycetes > Polyporales > Polyporaceae > Ganoderma > Ganoderma resinaceum. The sequence continues at coordinate 3,942,016 of OZ026794.1, forward strand.
TAGATACCGAATGAACGTACGGTTAGGGTTTGGGTTAGACCGCATCCGGCCCGCCGTGAGTGGCAGGCCGTACTTCATTCTCTATTACATCTAGCATTGCAAAAGAGCAAGTTTAGTAGTATTCTGTAAGGTTAATCTTCGTGACGTTAAGTCGCATTCGTCCACATATCCAGAGAGAGATCGTGCGACAAGCTCGAAATTAGGCATGCTCGGTCTGTAGGACCGGACATCTGTGGGACGATTACGTCTTTGTCGTCGCGACAGCGACGTCGTTCTTCTCGACCTACGGCTTACAGCGGTCCCTGCATCGCGACTGTTGAACACCGGTCCAGTACAGTTCGGTCGAAACCAGACACATCCGCTGTCCGCACACCACCGGGCAACACCTCCAGGGGAGGAACCTCCTCCTCGAGAAGGATTTACAAGCCGGTCTACCGGGTCTTCCGACCGGGTACACATGTGTGGTTTGGAGAAGAGCGTATGGCGCCGAAGCGTTGACGCAGATACGTGCATTCACGATACGCGTATTAAGAACGCTCATCGACGTACGTTTAAACGTCGACGATCTACCATCCGGAATGGTAGACTGGAAAAATCCTCTCCAAGGGAGAGGACCCCTCCGCGCGCCCCGAAGGGCGCGGCGTTCCTTTCGCTAGGTTGCAAACCTAGTATACGTTGGGATTACAACGTCGTTCTTACCGGAGGATTGACGTTTCCTTAGCGTGCGTCTGTGGCGTACACGGGACTTTCCCGCCTAGCCGCAGTGACCACGCTGCCACTATCGTGGCTCCGATCTCGTTACATAAGCGAAACGGATCATTTAACCAAACAGGCCTCTACCGAGATCTGGTGAACGGCGACCGCGATTATGCAAGATAATCTCATCATCGCTCGAGTCATCCGCCCCGGCCGGGGCGTGAGAGCGAAGAGAGGCGGCCGTCATAGAGCCTTGTGTCGGCCTCGACGCCGGAGGCGTCGGGGCATCTAAATCTCTTTCTGTCAACACAAGTTCATCCAACTTTGAGAATACTTCCTTTTTCCAAAGGCTAGTCATGTCGAAGAGATTGCGTGTACGTTTCCGTGACACGATCACTCGACTGTTCGGAATACCGAGTTTACGCAGATCTGGGATATGAATATCCCCGTCGGGGTACATGGGCACCTTCGTGAGAAAGCGTCCTTGCACGTCCCGAAGCGATGTCCCGAGGGTCATCGAGCTCGCACGCGGCCAGTCTGCCGTGCCGAAGCCATCGACAAGTCGACCAGAATCGGCTTTTTCATGCCAATCCTTCCAGTATCCGAGGATAGTATCCCCTAACTCTTTTGCGTTGAACCAATTCCATGCCGTGTTATACTCGGACTTGAGGACCAAGACGGTCTCAACTTCCACTGCGACTTTGTTCTCACACAGTCGCTTTTCCCACCGCTCGGTAAGGTGTTTCCTCGTCCAATTAGTAACAAGGTCTTGCGGGTAGCCGCGCTTGATGTACAGGTTTACAAGGTCCCGTACAGCCTCCAAGTAGACTGGAAAGGTACTACTCAGCACGGCTAGCCGTGATAATTCACCGGTAAAAGTACCGCGTTTAACATCTAGTGGATGGTGACTTATCCATGGAATTTGTTCAAGGTGATTCTTCTGTTTCCGATAAGGGCGCCATTCTAGTTTCGTGCCAAATTCATTAAAGTAGAATGTGGCGTCCAAAAACGTGCACCGGAACTCAGAAGATTCCCATAAGATCTGACAACCATCGAATCGTATCTTTTGTTCTAAATGCGTTCGCGCCGCATCTCTATTCTTAGCGCGAACGATCCCAAAACAATCATCGATGTATCGCCCGTAGAACGCTACGCGTTCGTCGTGCGTGATGTCGGCAAGGTTCTCGAAGTGGCAACCATAAAGGTTAGCCAGATCGGGACTGTCTGCGACGCCCATAGCCAGGCCTCGCTTTTGTTTGTATAACTTGCCTTGATATCTACATATCAGATCAGTGTTTCCCACCTCCAAGCACCGTGTGAATGCTTCAAAGGTTGCCCGTTGCTGAGAGCCTTCAGCGCCGAAAATAATTCGGTCGGGTCTTTCGTCGTTCTCCGTTGCGTTGTATTGGATCTTGTCCGGGAACGTAAACTCTAGCCATGCCTGTTTAACAATCTCCAGGCACTGTTTCAGTGGAATGTTCGGATAGAACGCAACGACGTCGCCGGTAACTAAGAACCAGCGTTCGCCATACGGGAGGGGTGGGAGTTTCAGAGCACTGAGTCGAGACACCAAGTCTTTGGTTCCGTGAATAACGGTTGGTGACGAAGCGATAAGCTTCTTTAACTCCTTAGAAACTACTTTTGCTGCGGGGCCAAAACAGACTGAATGACACGGGATAATCGGACGAAAACCTGCGGGATTCTTATGAATTTTCGGAATCCCGTAGAATTCGGGGTACAGGTGTTTCCCGTCTGTTGAGCATTTCGACGTCAAGAACTTATCGATCTTGAGAACGCCCCATTTAAGGCAGTGAATGTCCACATGCTTTGCTATTGCCTTAATACGTGCTTGTTTATCGTTAAATATTGCATTTGCCATTATTTCATGTATCGGTTCGTAATCGTTAGCATTACTTAACAGCTTTAACGTTTCGTTATGTAACCAGGTCCTCTCAGACACCGCGAGTCCCAAATTCTTATCAGTAAGAGTGACTACATAGTTTCGCTCTTTAAGAAAGGATCTTATCTCGGCGGGCGACGGGGAGAGAGTTTTATGTTGTGCTCCGTCGCTCGTTTCGTCCGGGATTTTGGCGATCGTATCTAGTACGAAGCGCCTCCCACGGTCGAAGCCGCGCTCGATCCATAGCGGTAGTGACGGTGGCTGTTTCTTCTTAGAAGACGACGAGCGCACGTCATAGTCTGGGTCATAATCGTTATCTAATCCTTCTTCAAAGCCGAACTTAATGCGCCATCGCAGGCGTCGTTCGAAGTCTTTGTAAGCACTCAAGAGTAATTTAGAGTTGCGCGAAGAATGGTACATATATTTGAGTCCAACCGAAAGCGAGTAAGCGATTCTCTCCGGTACTAATACACCAGGCGACGTATGTACGTAAGCCGCGAACTGGGACGCCTCCAACACACCGATGGGGGCGTTCGCGATGACGTATTCAAGCGCCTGACGCGGTGACAACGTTAGTATCTGGTCCGGTAACGTAGAAGGGCGGCCGTATACGAACGTGCTTTGCCCTTGCCCTTTACGTCCTTCTTGCCGGGCTTGTTGGACTTGTCGCTCTTGCCCTTGCCCTTCTTGGCGTCGCCGGCCGCGGAGTTCTTCGCGGTCTTGCCGGTCGACGTCGACGACTTCTTTTTCTTGTCGTCGGGCTTGGACTTGTTCGAGGCGCCGGCTTTCGCTTTTGCGGCCTTTCCCGAGCCGAGCGTCAGCTGGGGAGAAGGTTTGTAAGTGCTGACCAAGCAGGCGGCGCACGCGAAGCGGGCGTACCTTTTTGATCTGGGCCTCGAGATTGCGGAACTTGCCGTGAGCTAGCTTGTCGAGGTATGATGTAATGGACGGCCCGGGGCGCGTCGCATCAGCCATCTCGGCGTCCGCAGTCTTGTGGATCTCCGTCTTCTTCTCGATCTTCTTGCGAAGCGCGAGATCCTTCGACTCGATGAGGTTGATGGCACGAGCGCCAAGCGAGGGAAGGTCGGAGAGGAGTCGATCGAACTCTAACGCAAAAGCGCCAGAGGTCTGCCACGTGGATATGCGAAGCTCCTTGCATCCCGGCCGACGGGTCTTTTCCCAAACGGGATCACCGCCGGCCATCTCGGGAGACGGGTTGAGAAACTCATGCACCGCCTCCTGCTTGGAGGGCTCGAGCTCGTTGTACCGCGCCAAGGCGGCGCTGTTGAGCTGAGTCATTACGCTCTCCCGTGACAGGAGTTCGTCGTACTGGGCGACTTCGGCCTTAAGCATTTTAACATTGGCGTTGCAAAGCTTAACCTGCGCGTCGGCGATGATGCCGTCGACAGCGCGAGAGACCTCGTCCCAGTACCCGGCCTCTTTATACTCCCGAGTCGCCTGCAGCGTAGGCGTCTTAAGGAGGAGGTGCGTCGGGATTTTGGCGTCCGTGATGGCGGACTCGGCCTTGCGAAGACCGGACTGGACTGACACCCGCTTTTCAGCGAGATCGGCGACCTTTCGGATCACCGGCTCCAGCGCCGCACGAAAGGAGAGAGGCACGCAAGCGACCAGCTCCCCGATCGTGTGAGCCTCATTTATAGGGTGCAAAGTAGGGGGGGTCTCGGGTTAGAGTGGGGTTTTGGTCGGAATATTCTGAATGTATGCGAGGACGCAGGAGTATCTGCGTCCTCGCAGTAGGTAGGATTAGGACGGATGCGAGGAGGCAGGTGGTCTGCATCCTCGGGACATGGAGAATGACGACAGGAATGATGCGAGGAAGCAGGCTGACTGCGTCCTCGCAATGACGTAATATAATACTTTGCACAATTTGATAGGGTTGTATGTTGCTTACATTCATTGAGTTCTGTGTGTTTGCGATATAGTTGAAAATGCTATAACATCAGAAATCATTAAAACATTACATGGACTATGTTACATTGAATGACATGAGATGTACATAAGAGAGGGGAGTATGCTATAGACCCGGAAAGAGGCAGAATAATAAGAAGGGAGTGTGGCCAATACAAACAGAGTGAAACGGGATTGTCATTGTGTATGGGATGATGGTGTGTTCGGAGATGATGGGGGATGGAGAGCGAGAAGAGAGGGGGTGGAGGTTTGGAAGAAGACAGGAAGGAGGGGGAAGAAACGAATGGTTAGTGTGTCCGAGGAGGCGAAGAGGAGGAGAGAAAGCAGGGAACGGGAGGAAGATTTTAAAAAAGGTTTGATGAGTGAGGTAATTGTGATGGGGGGCCGAGGGGTTACGAAGGATTGAAGAGAATGTGGAGTGGAGGACGTTGTTACGGATTGAAAGAGGTAAGAAGATATATGTATGGAGAGAATTGAAGGGAGAGGTAGGAAAGGAAGGTATGATAGGGAGGGAGGGTTGAGGCGGGAGAAAGATGGATTGGGAGGCAGGTGGAGAGGTAGGGAGGAAGGGAGGGGAGAGACGCTGTGGAGTTGATAGGCGAAGAAGCGAGGAGGGAGGAATATAAGAGTTGTGAGAGGGCAGGGGAGGAGGACGCTGCTCCAGCCTGCTCACGATGATTGCCACTACTACTACCTCTGATTTGGACCTCTTTGCTGTCGACCAGCTGAAGGCATGCGCTGCGGACATTGTTGCGGCGACGACGACCACCACGACGACGACGATGGAGGGGGGCGCGAGGGTGGACATCAGCGTGTTGATGGAGCAGTTTCTGGTGATCACGCGTGCGCTGTCGAACACGGCGCGTGTGGATGAGGAGTTCGAGATGGTGATGAAGCACCTGGCGGACGTACCTTGCGAGGAGTGGGTTCGGATCAGTGGGGAGGAACGGTACGATGCGCTGTTGAGGTTTGAGGAGGAGTACTCGATGAGTACTCGGGAGAAGCGGATGCGGGGTGCGTTGAGGGCGTTTGAGCTAGCGCTTTCGGCGTACCAGTATGGGCGGGACGAGGTTGCGGTGTACAAGCGCCGTGGGGAGATGAACATGACGGCGGATGGGAAGGAGAGGGTGAGCAGGCGGGAGTGCGCGCTGGTTCGAATCCGGAACGAGGTTGCGCAGTATGCGGACGACACTGCGAGGACGATGATTGAGTGTGAGTATTCTAGTTATGCGATATTGGAGAAAAGGATGTGACACTGATGATTTGACAAGCAGTCCTTCACGTTATTCAGAAGGGGCACTACCCGAGGACGTCGGAGGAGGAGGAGGACAATGATGAGGTGGAAGGGGAGGGTAAGGATAGCATGGAGGAATGAAGGACATCAGCCATAGGGAGTGTATGGAAAGTCGTCGTCGCCCATACTGTCCCACCTCTCTTGCATCCGCGTTGTAACGTGATTTCTTGACTGGATATCAATTGCATTGTTATATGTCGTAGTGGAAACGAGGTGAAGGAGGAGATGGAGTTGGACTCTGTGATCATACAAGAGTGTGGACGTGCAGAGAATTGAGCCAGAGGTATGTATAAATCTAACAGTTGGGTATACGCGATGCGATGAATAGAGTACAATGCGTCCGTTGGACAAGGGATTGGTATTCTAACAGAAACTGTAATATATGATACCGACGCGAGGAGGCAAACCGCCTGCGTCCTCGCAAGATGTCAACTAAGGGACGTGTCGAATGCGAGGACGCAGGTGATCTGCGTCCTCGCATGATGGAGAATTGTGATGCGTGCGAGAATGCCGACGGGCGGCGTCCTCGCACTGCCGACGTCTGAAGTATGATGTATGCGAGGACGCAGGTGATCTGCGTCCTCGCATGACGGAGAATTGTGATGCGTGCGAGAATGCCGACGGGCGGCGTCCTCGCACTGCTGACGTCTGAAGTATCATGTATGCGAGGACGCAAACTGTCCGCGTACTCGCAACAATGCGGTGCACAGGTAAACGCGAGTTAGCAGAGGTCCTGCTTCCTCGCAGCAATGAGACTACGAAGAGACATCGAGCATATTGATTGCAACTCATGCCGGTATAGATTGGGACACATGGAGGCGCGAAAGCAATGTATAACATATGGAGACATGTAAGGACGAGGATATGGCGAACACTGTCGAGGTTTCGTGAATTAGGATCCGAGAGAGCACGAGGACGAATTTGAAAATGATCTAGGTACGGGATCTGACACGAGGAGTTTGACGGGAGGCGGTGTTTGGTGCGTGGCGGGGGTCACATGCTCGGAGATCCGAGGACATGCGGAGAACGCGCGACAGGGTCGGGGACCGACGACTCGCCGCCCTCTGAGCTGTTACCATCGACTCAGTAACTCTGCGCTGAACTCACTGTACTGCTTTACACTGCTTCACTGAACATGTCATCGAACACCGGCCCTCACAACGCGATGGCGGTGGATGGAAGGCCGCAGGATACGGATATTGAGATGGGCAGGGAGGAAGGAGGAGGCAACGGGGTACGTACAATTGACGGCGCGGGGATGAGGATGCGAGGTCAGGCACTGACACGAATACTTGGGGAACAGGGGAAGGGTGGGGCAAACATTGGACGCCAACCGATGGAAGGTGGTGCGCAGAGTGGCGACGAAGATGCGCATGCGGATGAGGACGACGCGGAGGCCGCGGTGGCGGCAAAAGGGAAGGGGAAGAAGGTAAGTGTTTTGTGTATTGCAAGGGGATGGGGGATGTATACTAACATGAGCACGGGTTAGCGCGCTGAGACGACGCTGTCCGAGGAGGACGAAGCGTTCACTGCGATGCGAAAGGCCCCGGTGGTACGTCGATAGGACTGAAAATTTCGATGTTAGTATGGCTAACCGGGGGATTACAGAAACAAGCGCCCGGCCAGACGGCGGCGGGCGCAGCGGCTAAGAAGATGGTCGTGAGCGACTCGGAGGTTAGTACAGTTTACATGAAAAGTGCGAAGAAGATCTAACGCGTGGATTAACAGGAATCGGAGAGCGAGGAGGAGGAGGAGGAGATTGTCAAGCCGGCGAAGAAGGGCAAGGGGAAGAAGGTGAGTGTACGCGCTAACGCCGAGGGTTCTTACTGACGAATATAGCACAGAAGGGCAAGGCGTCGAAGACGTCGATCAAGGAAGAGGATCTGGATGCCACGACCGTGAACGTTGCCACGAAGAACCAGAAGAAGCTGGATGCGGCGTTCATCGGGTACGTGCGCGTCTGCGTTGTTAATCCGGAGCCGGGGAGCGAGAACCGGTGGAAGATCATCAATGAGCGGGCCCTGGACAAGAAGCACACGAAGGATCTCGCGACGCGGCTGATGAACGAAGGGAAGGTGGACTGGGAGTTCACGATGGACGCGATGGTGGATCCGAAGAAGATCGATCCCGGGTGCCTTGCGCAGTCGACGATGCCGTTCGAGGATCTGAAGCCGATCATGTGGACGAGCGAGCCGGGGGATCGATGGCTGGACTTCCTGAATGGCAACCATCGTCAAGCGGCGGCGAACGAATGCCACACGGAGCTGGTTGGGCAGCAGGCGGAGATGCAGGCGAAGCTGGAGGAGCACATGGCGGCTCGTGCGGGGGGAGGGCAGGGGGAGCTGAATTCGCACGGGCAGCTTGTGGACACGAGGGGAGAGAAGCTGCAGAAGAAGGTGGAAGAATTTGACGAGGCGATCGAGGAAGCGCGATGGTGGACGGTGAAGTTGTACGATGAAGGTAAGTGTATTCAGCGGAACGGACGGTGGGCGTAACTAATACAACTGCGATCGTATGTAGCTAAGATCCAGGAAGAGACGGAGTTGCTTGCACAGCTGGCGACGAATGCGGTGCGCCCGGCGAAGGCGGCGGACCTTCCGGAGAAGGTGCAGATGTTGTGGTGGAAGGTGGAGAACACGATGAAGAAGTGGCGGCTGGCGCACCCAGGGGTACCGTTGCCGGTTGCTGGGACGCGTGGGTTCCAGCAGGACATCCTGCTGAAGGCGATCACGGCGCCGGAGCTGAAGGAGGGTGTCGCGAACTTTCTGTTCACGCAGGCGGACAACATGGAGCTGATCCGGGATCTTTGGCAGATCCCGCACTTCAAGATTACTGGGTCGGTGCCGCTTTCGCGGCTGGAGACGTCGCTTGGGAAGGTTGTTCGGAAGGACCTGAGCAAGAAGTCTGGGTCAGCGATGGTAAGAGTGGCGAGGATAGAGCGCACGAGGGTCAATACGCTGACTTGGACGTTAATAGGTCTGGCGGTGGCTTGTCCACCAACTCCTTCGGGATCTGCGTCTTATCGGGACGTCGGAACCCTTCCCGGATCTGCAGGACGAGAACGACGAGGATGGTGCCATCTTCCGCAACATGGAGAGGCTCATGGCCGGGACGAAGGGGCAGTACGAGCTCACCGAAGAGCTGTGGGTTGCGACAGGTTTTCAAACGCCGGACAAGCGAACGGGTGCACGAGCCGAGGCGCGAGCCCAGCAAAACGCGCCGAAGTTCGTGAGGCGGCACTACGAGAAACTGGAGGAGCAGCTGGTGCAGCCGGACAAGTTGTCGGTTGCTGTCTGGGACAAGGACATCATGGCCATGGTCGACAGCATTTACGAGGCCGAGTTCCGCGTCATTGGGGCCGATTCGTTCTTCGGCGACTGGGAGAATGATGTATGGGTGGACGCGATGCACAAGTACCGACTCGCCATCAAGCAACGGCTTCCCATCGAGTGGCAGCGACGGCATCAGGACCTGGACCAGGCAAGACACACTGGTGATGACGCCATCGCCCTCCAGGATGCGGAGCAGAAGTTGACGTGGTTCCAGAAGCTGCAAGGTGGCGGGGAGCGGACGCTGTATGTGCCATTCTTGTGCTCGAAGTTTATCGACGACTTCAGTGACATCCTCATTGAGGCAGAGTCGGGCTTCAAGCTGGTAAGTGACATATGTCTTAGCATGTTCCGTTTAGGATCAGGTGCACCATGCGAGGAGGCAGACCACCTGCGTCCCCGCACGGCTGTGTTGTTTGCGAGGAAGCAGACCACCTGCGTACCCGCACGGTTATGTTGTTTGCGAGGACGCAGACAACCTGCGTCCCCGCACGGTTATGTTGTTTGCGAGGACGCAGACCACCTGCGTCCCCGCACGGTTATGTTGTTTGCGAGGACGCAGACAACCTGCGTCCCCGCACGGTTATGTTGTTTGCGAGGACGCAGACCACCTGCGTCCCCGCACGGTTATGTTGTTTGCGAGGAAGCAGACCACCTGCGTCCCCGCACGGTTGTGTTGTTTGCGAGGAAGCAGACAGCCTGCGTCCCCGCATGGTTGCATTCATTGCGAGGAAGCAGACAACCTGCTTTCTCGCATCTGGTACAGTATGTGATGGATTCTTTGTTCACCCTGTATGTCATCCCCTCCTCCCCAGATTACGCGGACACTCGATCCTCTTGTCCAAGTCGGTCTGCTCAAAGCGACCGCTACAGAGGGCGCGGAGGAGAGCACAATCTTCCACGACTACTTGTCGTACATCGTCGGGATGCTCAGCGACAGAGATCGATTCAGATTCATCAACAGGAAGCAGATCGAGGCAGTGGTAAATACGATCATTTGTTCAAGTACCCTCACACTGTCTCACCCGAACCCCAGCTGTCGTCTTGGCTCCTTTCCAACCTCCAGCTCATCAAGAAGTGCGGCGAGGAATACCAGTCCCAGTATCTGCGCGCCGAACATGAGAGCTTCATGTCAATCTCAATGTCCAACCTCAGCTCAGAAGTCGGCAAGCTCCATCCAAAGGGCACCGGCAAGGACCCCACCCTCGCGCCAAACTTCCCCCAATGCATCAAAAGCGCACTCCCCAAGGTGACCTTCACCTCGGAGGATTGCCGCGAGATCATGGATGTATTCAACGCCCTCAAGTCCTCGATGACCATCTCCGCCACAGCCCCCAACAAGTTGTCGGAGTCCGAGCGCAAGATCATCAAGAAGGCCGGGGACGACGTCATCGGTCGTATCCTCCCCACTCTCAGCGTCGCCCTCGTCAAGAAACACCCCTGCCTCGCCATGTTGTACCGCCACGCCCTCAATTGGCAGACCGCCGAAGGCGGAAGCAAGACCGGCAAGAACAACGGCCTCCTGGCATATACGTACTTCTTGTACGTGGGGTGGCGCGTCTACGGGGACACCATCGGCCGCATGCTCTCCCTCCCTTCCTTCCAAGAACTCCGCGATTCCCTATTCACCCTCCTCGGAAGTCATTGTCAGCCCACTCTCGATCAAGTCGTCTCCACCACCGCGTCCGAGCCCTCCACCCCCACATATGCCAACTGGGATCACAAGGTCACGTCCAAATTCGTCGACCTCCACGGACGCCCACTCCCGGACTCAAGTGGGGACGCAACTGGTGCCAGTGCGACAGGCGGCATTCGATACCTCCCCCCCACCGTGAAGCTCTTCGACAACGCACGCATGGCGAAGCACACCGCCGCCGTCAAGAAATTCATCGACTCCGTCGCCCGCTTCCCTCTCGCACATGGCCCAACAATCGAGTCGGCACCCGCGGCTGGCAGCAAACTCGGGAAGTCGTCGTTTAGTCCTGAAGTCGCGGACATGACGCGTCGCCTCGCTCTTGTATGTTCCATTCATTCTTACTGCCGCCATTGCTGATCTTCATGTCTGCAGGCCTTCTTGCGCAACGCGCTTGAAGCAGAATACCGGGCCATGACCGGTTTGCGCAAGGCACCTTACGTGTCACTCTCAGACCAGGACCTCGAACAGTTCCTGCCCCCACTCCCCTCCGTCGGTAAATCCGACCCGTTCACTCACGCCAGCCTCCAGGAGTTCTCACTCAGCGATCCATCCCGCTACCGGCTGTTCTGCCACGGACTGCTTGCTGAGGGTTATGCGGAGGCCCCTGCCGGACAGAGCGCCACTTCCTCAAGTGCGTCGTCTGAGCGTCGCAAAAGCGTTCACGCCTCCGGTCAAGTCTACCCGCAAGATGTCAATTGGGAAGCCAATTGGGTCAAGACCAATCACGCACTCCTCAACCCCAACGCCCTTCCCGACCCGCTTGCAAGACCACACGGCGATCAGCGTGACAGGCACATCGCGCCCTCAAAACCCTCTGCCTCTGCGCCAGGTCAGCCCTCGACTTCGCGCACCGCCGCCCAATCGGACAAGCCTTCCCAACCCTTCAAAGTCCCGATACGGCCGAGGAAGAATGTCCACCCGGCGCCAGCCGCTCCACGCCCCGACAACATGGATGTCGACCCCGGCATGCAACCGGAAGCGGCACACCCGACGCCGTCGTTACCCCCGAAGGTGTTCGTTCCGTCATCCTCACAGGCTCAGCCACCATCCGATGAAAACAGTCCAGTCGACGAGGCCCATCCAGACGTGTTCTCTCCGGGGCATCACCCATCCCCCCCCGGTTCGTCTCCGCTCCCCGACTTCGTGGCCAACACATTCCCAGATGAGCCCACCCAATACCCCACGTGCAACACCGTCATGCAGCGCCTTCCTGCCCCGTCCCAGGACGAGATTGATGGCTTCATCATTGCCACCAGAGCCCTCAACACCACAGCCATCACGGCCCTCATTAATTCGATCTTCGCGGAGGTCGAGGCAGATCCCGCCCTCGGCTACATGCGCGGTGAGTCAGCGTCCCGCCTCACTGCGCGCTGCTACAAGTTCTGGCGCCTCCTCCGCGATCGCAAGGGGGATCTCATCCCGGATGATATCTTCCCCTACATCCGTGACGACCTTGCGGGCTGCGAGGCTGATGTCGGGTGGGAGGACTGGCAGATGGACTTTGCGGGTCAATCGGCCGGCGACGTTCTCATCAGCGGTGCTGTCGACCGGTTCAGCAGGAGGGCTCAACCCAACCAGGGTCCAATTTTCGACGTCAACAATGACACCGGCGCGCAATTCCCGGACTTGTCTGATAGTGGCGTCGCCGGTACTTTGTTTCTATTTGTCCGTTCTGACATGTGCTAATGTTTTGCCTTTGCCTAGGTTCCGGATCAGGCCCGAGTCGTAAGCGTCGTGACCGGTCGCAGTCCATCGTCGACGACACACGTGCTTCTGGCGGCACCAGTCCCCCCAAGCACAAGCGCAAGCAGACAACCGGCACCGATCCCGATGTCGGCGCACGAATTCCGTCATCCCAAAAGGACGACGAGCCTATGGATGACGTCGATGCGTCGCCTGAGCAGACTCTCGAGGCCTCCAAGCCGCCAGCCAAGACGCCTACGCAACGATCCCGGTCCAGCACCAAGGCGAGGAAGGCACCCAAGACGAAGCCAGCAGCAGCCAAGAACGACAGTGCGCTCACACCCGTCGATGAGGCGTTACCGGAGCAGGAAGGGGCCGAGCTTGACGACGATACCATGCCCGCTGCTGCGGGTCCCAGCCGATCCATCCGTGTGAAGGGCAAGCAGTATGGGAGTCGCCGTAACTGAGCCTCCATTCGACTCTTTGTCGCCGTTTGTATCCTGACTTGTCCATGTATCATCGCATATCCATCTCTTGTACGAACTAGTAGAATTACTATGTGTGGTTCAATTCGTCTATACCCTCCTGATCATTTCAACGAGTGCCTCAACACGTCATTGATGTTTGACACTTCCACTCCGCGCACTGTATTACTGTAATGACCGATCGATCGTCCAAGTTTATCCCTCAAGTACATTCTCCGCGACTGTGATGGGTGAATATTACAATGAGACAGTTACTGGCCCATCGAGCTGGAAGTGCTCGCAGCGTCTGCGAACAACCCTCACCCCAACCCAAACCTGCTCCCGTCCTCGACCACACCTCGTCGGCCATTGTTCTTCTTCTCGGAGTGCCCCATGCCCGCCATAAACAATCCCGGCTTGGGATTGCAATTCTTCGATGATGATGATATGTATCACGGTCACCAAAGCCCGATACTGTCACGGTTTGGTTTCAGTATATTCATATATTATCATGGGGGACTTATAGTTGTTCAGAGAGCCCAGTCCGGACAACGAACATGAACGTCCAAGTGTGCCTATTCCTGACCATGGTCTCGGTGCCCAGGTCTTCGAGAGCGATGACATCACGCTCGGCGACCAGATTGACTTCGACGCCAACGGTCTTCCTGCGACGTGGGATGATGGCGAAGGTGTCGACCAAGTCACACTGACGAACAACATCCTCGCACGGCTGTCTGGGGACGAGCAACTCGATCACCGGTATGACGATATCCCTCCTAAAACCTTGCGCCTGTCGACTATGCGTGGACTCTACGAGCATCGTGAGGCGACGCACATCCGAGAGTATTGTCTTGAGCTGTTGAAGAAGAAGATCAAGGTGCGCATCGATGACGACATGATGTACGACAAGGACAGTCAGGATATTGTGTTTACGAACATGGGGGTAAGTATGTTGGTCTATGTGGTGTCTCGCTCTCATGGCTTTGTTTCAGATGCATCTCGACCTCCGTCAGATGATGGGAAACCGTGTCGGACTGGATGCTATCCTTCCTAATATGTCTGACCAACGCGCGCGCTATGATCCTCAGTGGACGTTTAGGTTGACGACTGACCGTCGTTACATGCAGTTCAACGGCACCATAGACTTCCTTAACTTCGAGCCCCACGGTCACCTTATCTACATCGGTGTTGCCCGCCAAGTCGAGCATGGCTGGCTGGTCATGGTACCACGCAACATGATCGGTGTTCCTCTTGACGAAGCCGCCGCCATGTCGTACAAGAACATCTGTCCTATGGATGCAAGGTCCGGGCGTGCAGTGTTCATGATGCTCGCCTACATGCTCTCCAAGATCAACTACCGTGACGTCCATGTCGCGAGGCGTTATCCCACACTCTCTCACGACAGGGATATCAGTGAGTTTGCAAGCAACATCTTGTAAGTGTACCCTCTGTGTTATCATCTGGACCGTCTCTCTGCGAGGACGCAGGCCCACTGCATACTCGCACGCTCGTTGTCTTTGCGAGGACGCAGGCCCACTGCATACTCGCACGCTCGCTGTCTTTGCGAGGACGCAGGCCCACTGCATACTCGCACGCTCGCTGTCTTTGCGAGGACGCAGGCCCACTGCATACTCGCACGCTCGTTGTCTGCGTCAAGCAAGCATAGTCTATGCTCTCCTGTGCAGACATCCGACGAGTCATCGTTACTCCTTATCTCATCATATTGCACCCTCTTGTTGATAGTACTAATCGTACGTCTGTCTAAGCACCAGCAACTATTTCGAGCTCGACCTCGATACTACACTCAAGTTGCACAAGGAAATGGCTCGCTCTTACGATCGCTGGCTCGCACAGGCCCCTCAAGAATATAAGGACACTATATGCGGATCAACAGTCCCCGTCGCTTTCTCCTCAAAACACGGCCAGAATCGTCTCGTCACCGGAGAAGCTCCCAGACATCTTCAGCGTCAATTCTGGGCTAGCTCCGTAGACCACACATACCTCAGCGTATACAAAGTGGCGCTGGCTCTCCACGTCCAGTCAGTTGTCCTTGTTTGTTGTTCCCACTTATCTCTCACTTACATCCCTTAGGTGCTCTATCGCTGGCGGCTGGGAACCTGTCTCCTTCGCTGAAATGGCCGAGGAGCACGGCGAGGAACTTTATGATAGCAGGGACCCCGACACTCGCACCCTCATCGATGCCGCAGACTTCCCCGACACTCACAACGATGATGGCGACGAAATCCCCATTTACACCAAGGACGGCTTCTCTATCCCTCGTCTCGCCGCACTCGAACCCATCGGTGGCCCTCAGTTCTGCGCTCTTCTGCCCGATTTCACAAAGTGTCGCTCCCTCTTCATCCAGTCCGACGCCATCCAACTCTTCGACGACGACGACGACGACATGGATATCGACATCGATGCAGGTAGCAACGTCGGCGACTACGACGACCTCCCAGAAGTCAGAGCTGCTCGCAGAGCAGCTCAGCACGACGTCCCTTTCCACGTCTACCCCACCGCCTTCACCCATCACCTCGGAAACTGGCAGGCAAAGGGCATCATCCAACCTCTCGTCCCCCTCATTCGCGACATCAACAGACGCATCCGCTTGGGCCCCGGTGCTCGCCCCGTCATCCAGCCCTCCATCTCACAGTGCTACAACAACTTCTCCCACCACACCCGCCGTAGCGCAGGTCAACACATCGTCCAGCGCGGTATCCTCACCGGCGTCGCAGCTGGCGCTTGGGCTGCAAATGCCTCCACTCAGTCCACCGCGAACAAACTCTTCCAACGCGTTCAATTGGATCTCCCCCACACAGCTCTCGAACAGCAAGTGCGCAACGTCGACGAAACCTGTCTCCGCTTCGAAAACGTCTTTTCTATCAACATCGACCGCCTCGACCCCGATTACCTTGCCGGCGGCGCCTTCTTCGACAACGTCATAGAACCTCTCATCGCCGCTTGCTCACATTCAGACGTCTTCGAGGCCCTCCGCGCATCCACCACAGTCCTCCGTCCCCAGGTACCTTATTCCCTCCACACTA
Organism: Ganoderma resinaceum; assembly: GCA_964023155.1. NCBI lineage: Eukaryota > Fungi > Basidiomycota > Agaricomycetes > Polyporales > Polyporaceae > Ganoderma > Ganoderma resinaceum. The sequence continues at coordinate 3,958,051 of OZ026794.1, forward strand.
TTCTTCTCTCCACGCCCTTTCTCTAAATCCTTTCAGGTCTATCCATCCATGCTCCTTTGGACCGCTGTCCCCATCACCGTCCTCATGGAACAAGTTTGGCAGAAACACATCCGCCCCGTCCTCGACAAACGCATTCAACTCCTTGCTGACGCCGCGGCCAATCCCAACCCCCGCTCTCGTCGCACATCCTCCATCGACCATCTCGCTACTGTCCCCAAGCCCGAATGGCTCGAAATTCTCGCCATCGTCGAACGCTGCATCTGCTTCTCCCACACCGGTAACGCTCCCGCCCTCGCTCACGCCCTCATGAAGCGCACCTACACTTCTCGCGCACTCCTCGACGGTTACCTTCCCATGTTCTGGGACGCTCTCGAGATCCCCACTCATGCTCCCCTCATGCCAAAGCTCCTCCTACACAAGTGGCCCACCGAAAAAAGCTTACAACCCCTTCTCGCTTCAAAACGCGCTCAAGCTCTCACCTACGGTAATGCTCATTTGGCTGTAAGTCCCCTTCTTCCCTCTCTCCTCTCTTCTCCTTCTCCTTTATTCATCTCCTTATCCCCTTCAGGGCTACATCGCTTACTTCAATATCCATCTCCGGCTCTCCAAAGTCCTCGCTCTCTCCGTACATGCCAACAAGCAAGAACAGATCGACCACTGTCTCGCCATTCTTGCCGACGTCGTTATCGACGCTTTCATGGGCGATATCACCGAGCTCGTCCACAGGACTCTCATCGCCGCCATCGCTGACTCCGAGGCCCACCCCGACGCTCACGACCCCAACTGGATCAAGGTCCGCTCAGACAGTTTTGCCCGTTGGGAGCAAATCAACAACCGTCTCGATTACGGCCCGGACTTCCTGCACTTTACCCTACTCGCTCGAATCCTCGCTCATACCGAAGAAGATCCCGTTCACGGCCTCCCGCAGGGCAGAACTAAATCGATCTCTATAGGCGACCTCGCGCAACTCATTCATGACATCTGTCGTAATGCTGAAATCCGCCAGCACATTCGCCCCCCGGTCTGGCGTGATGGCAACCTCACTGCCGTCGCTCGAACAGCCATCGCAACTGCTCACGCTCGCATGGGTCCCTCCTTCCGTGAAGAAGAGAAGCGTGCCCAGATCATCAAGTTCTTCTCCTTGGCCATCACAAACAGGAACATCCACTTCTTTCCGAACGGCCCCGACGACGGCCATCCTACTCCTTCCACCGCTTGTTGGACGTATCTAGGCAAGAGACCCACTCCCGCCGACATCGCCAACAACAACCTCGAAACCGTCGGGGCCCGTCGTTTGCGCCTCTGTGAGGAGCAAGCCAGGAACGCCAGTCAGGCAGACGTCACCGCTACTTGGTCCATTCTCGACGTCAACGTCGAGGCTTTCTCGTCTTATTTGGGCCGCGTTCGCCTGCCCGATGATTTCGGCTACGAGGACGGCGATCCCTCCGTCCAGGGAAACACTCTCGTAAGGCCCGTATACGAGTGGGCCGTCGAACGTCTCAGAATCCCCAACGCAGACTGGAAGTCCCGTCTCGCCATCACCCTCGCTTTCCTGATCAGCAAACTCACTCCTGACCGCCTCTTCTGCCCCGACACCACAAAGTCCAATGACTATCCCATTCTCACCTCCATTTGCTCTCAGCTCAAAGCTATCACCCCCGCCACTCGTTACAAGTCTATCCCTATCGTCCGACGTCTTCCTTGGATCGACAAACCCTCACGCAAGGGTGTTTCCATGCGCGCCCTATATTTCACTCAGGCCTGCATCGTCCTCATCGCCTGGATCGACTCCTCCTCACCCATTCGCAAGGAGCTCGCCCTCAACAAAGACAAGAACCCTCTCATATCTGCTTTCAATTCCAAGCATAGTATGTCCTTCCGTCCTCGATGGAAGATCCTCCTTCTCCGCCTCTAACCATCTCCCCTAGCTTGTAAGGGTCTCGGTGCCGCCAACATGGTCCGTTTGGGTGTACTCGAAGGCCAAGGCGAAGGTCTTCTTAAGTCTCCCAAACCAAACACTTCCTACTTTGCCAGATCCGACGCTGCTCTTCAAGCATGGAGTGAAGATGTCGTGTCCGCCTTCAAAAGGGGCCCCGACGCCATTTACTCCCTCTTGCTTCTGATCTTTCAAGCCGAAGTAACCAACCACCTCGTCCAGTCTGGTGAATTGCCCAGTCACGCAGGGCACACCATCCAACCCACCCCTGGGCCATCTCATCCTAATCGTCGTACCCGTCCCACCGATGGGTCCCTCTCAGACGATGATCTTGACAATCGTCCCTCACGTCGCCGTAGATAGATGTCATCATGTTGCTTGGTTTGAATCTAATCACAATGTTTTCCCGCTTCTTATCATATGCGCGAGGACGCAGACTGTCTGCCTACTCGCACACATCTCGGCATTGTCTTCAAGCATTCGCGTCGACGCCCGGCGTCATATCACTTAGTTTATTCGTGGTGACTCATGCCGCCCACTCCTGATACACAGACATTGTCCGGTGTCAATATCGCAATGTGCGAGGATGCAGACGTTCTGCGTCCTCGCAGCGTTTCACATACGTCCACTCGCGCAAACATATTGACCGTCGTCAATATTGGAATGTGCGAGGACGCAGACGTTCTGCGTCCTCGCAACTTTTCACATTTGACCAAACGGTAAACAACCTTACGTGTCGCTATCGAATACAATGCCCGCATTCAATCAAGATACTCATGCGAGGACGCAGTCCCTCTGCGTCCTCGCATCTTTCAAGCCTAAGAGAAACCTTGCATATATCACGTTGCATACATCCTCAGGATCAGCTCACCCCCTTTATCGCAATTCCATACATGTCATAAACACCGTCAATATCATCGGCCATCGTGATAGGCGATGTCTACGGGCGCGTATGCTCTTTTACTGTGTGTGTGTCACGCTGGACAATCACGGGCGCCTAGATCATATTCCCACATTGTACGACCGACTTCCGGTTACAGAGACTATGGCAGAGGCATCACAAGACACATAATGCGGTATGTTCTTACATTTATCAACAGGATCAATACTACTTCTTCTTGCACTCATGTCCGTCAGTTACCACAGTGGCATCTAATTCATGCTTGCAAACATCTAATTCTTCTTGCACTCATGTCCGTCAGTTACCGCAGTGGCGTCTAATTCATGCTCGCAAATATCTACCTTGGATCTATCTTGCAGCACCTTGGTTCGTAGCAAGAGTATCAATACTACTTCTTCTTGCACTCATGTCCGTCAGTTACCACAGTGGCGTCTAATTCATGCTTGCAAACATCTAATTCTTCTTGCACTCATGTCCGTCAGTTACCGCAGTGGCGTCTAATTCATGCTCGCAAATATCTACCTTGGATCTATCTTGCAGCACCTTGGTTCGTAGCAAGAGTATCAATACTACTTCTTCTTGCACTCATGTCCGTCAGTTACCACAGTGGCGTCTAATTCATGCTTGCAAACATCTAATTCTTCTTGCACTCATGTCCGTCAGTTACCGCAGTGGCGTCTAATTCATGCTCGCAAATATCTACCTTGGATCTATCTTGCAGCACCTTGGTTCGTAGCAAGAGTATCAATACTACTTCTTCTTGCACTCATGTCCGTCAGTTACCACAGTGGCGTCTAATTCATGCTTGCAAACATCTACTTCTTCTTGCACTCATGTCCGTCAGTTACCACAGTGGCGTCTAATTCATGCTTGCAAACATCTACTTCTTCTTGCACTCATGTCCGTCAGTTACCACAGTGGCATCTAATTCATGCTTGCAAACATCTAATTCTTCTTGCACTCATGTCCGTCAGTTACCACAGTGGCGTCTAATTCATGCTCGCAAATATCTACCTTGGATCTATCTTGCAGCATCTTGGTTTGTAGCAAGAGTATCAATACTACTTCTTCTTGCACTCATTTCCGTCAGCCTACCATCACGACTGCTGGACTTTCCTACTCAATACCCTCCACTAAACATATAGGGTCCCGAGCATCATCGAGGCCTTCCATTCTTGGGGACTCCACAGCCCTCAATACTGTTGGTACTTCAATTCCCTCAGTGCATCAAGAGGTGGCAGCCCAGCCTCCTGTGGCGGCTCTAATCCCAGATTCATCCAACGTGTCGGCCATAGACTTCCAGCCCCCTGAACCAGTGGTAGTGGTGAGTCTTGCAGCCGTCTCTTACTGAACTGTTGCTGATGGTAGTGTAATTGCAGGCACATGCGGTTCTTCATAGTAACTACCTCACCCCTCTTTCTTGGGAGTTCAGTGGAAAATTGCACGTTACGTCAATACCGGCTTTGCCAACCATGGGTTTAAGGTGGAGTTTTTGAGAGGTTTGGAAAAACACGGAAAGAATACGACCGCAGCACCGGAGGTGTCCAAGTTTGTCGAGAATAAGTGATGAGCAGACAAGACCAGAGCTGAGTCCAAAACAGCCCCTCCTGACGTTGCCAGTGAGAGTGGCCCTTTGGACGAGTTTGCTGCTGCCTACGCATGTGAGCAGTCCACCAGGGTATGTGTGTTCCTTGCAGTGGACAGTGTGACGTTGCGACTGATGTGCCTGGCAGCTTCCATAGGACGAGCTTGATAGGGAAGATGAGATTCTCTATGACCACCCTGTTGGAGCATTAGGCTGCAATGACCAGGAGGAGTACAACCATGCCGATCCAGACTGGTATGGTGGCAAAGACCACTTCACTGTGAAAGTTTCCTTGAAAGAGCGTAAAGGAAACAATTTCTGCTTTATGCTCAAGTGCCCCATGCTGGGCTTCTTGAATTGTTTCATGCATCAGTTTGGGTTATGCCATTTGATCTGGATGCATATCCAGAAGGATGTATTGAAGCATGGGTCTAATGTGAAGGAGTACTTCAGGGGGCCCTTCATTATGAGCACAGCTGTAATTTGTGTGTTCTTTGTGAAGGAGCAGAACAAGTTTCTGGTCAGGATGAAGGAAGTTGTAAAGAGGTAGATTGGAGAGGAAGTTCACATTTGGACGTCCAGTCTGGAAGATGGTAGCATGGAGATGGTGTTTATAGAGTTCATGAAATGGTGGAATGATGTTGTATAGAACATAGGGTTAGGTAACTAAGTTGGGTTTGTTTGGTGTTGATTTTGTGAGTTAGAAGGTTGTGACGAAGTGGATGAGATGGTTTGTGGTGGGTCTATGGAAGTTAGTGAAGAGTCTGTGTGTGAAGTAGGAGAAGGGTGGGGCTTGTGAGGAAGAAGAGGAAGTTTGTTGTGTGAGAGTAGGTTTAAGATTGTTTAAGTAGAGCTAGGAGGTTTTAGAGTTGAGAAAGTAGAAGGAGGGGCAGAAAGGAAAGTGTGGGAGGAAGTGTGTCAGTTGTGGAGTGGAAGAACAGGAACAGGGGCTGTGTTTGAGTAAGAAGAGGGTGTTAGGAAGTAGAAGAGCAAAAGAACACTTAGGGTTAGGGTTAGGGTTAGGGGGGGCGTGCGAACACGAGCGAAGCGAGTGGAGCACGGCCCGGGGACACGTGCTGTATGTAAGTAAGTAGCGAATGGGGCTGCCAACGGCGGTTAGAGGGCTTCTCTACCGCAGCCGTTTCGTATAAATACTCATCAGGGCTGCCTTAGTAATTCCGTGTTATGCTTAGAAATCCAGCTTACACGCGGTGACTCATTCTCCGCGACCGGACTTAGTGACATAATAGCAATTACAACCTGTTTACTCATCCTCCGATATCGGAGTTAAGAAGCTTGACTAATCATGGCGTCATTATGGCGTCATGCGTCTAGCCCGGACTACAACATGTGACCAATGATGTCATCGGTCATGTGTCGCTGTCACGTGACTGTCTCCGTGCGTGTGATACTACGCACATGACGTAGTCATGTGCGTGTATCACGTGGGCACCACGTGGTGTCCATGTGACTAATCATGTGACCAGACCCAGACTTGGCTCGCCGAAGACGTGACCAGTCACGTGCTATTAACACGTGACCGCAAACTGGGACGCACCGTTAAGTGTCGAGTCACCGGTTAGGTTCGGTTAGGGTTTGGGTTAGAGTTCGGGTTAGCTGATAGTTAAACTAGTCAGCAGGTTGTATATGGGTGATATAGTTTAGATACCGAATGAACGTACGGTTAGGGTTTGGGTTAGACCGCATCCGGCCCGCCGTGAGTGGCAGGCCGTACTTCATTCTCTATTACATCTAGCATTGCAAAAGAGCAAGTTTAGTAGTATTCTGTAAGGTTAATCTTCGTGACGTTAAGTCGCATTCGTCCACATATCCAGAGAGAGATCGTGCGACAAGCTCGAAATTAGGCATGCTCGGTCTGTAGGACCGGACATCTGTGGGACGATTACGTCTTTGTCGTCGCGACAGCGACGTCGTTCTTCTCGACCTACGGCTTACAGCGGTCCCTGCATCGCGACTGTTGAACACCGGTCCAGTACAGTTCGGTCGAAACCAGACACATCCGCTGTCCGCACACCACCGGGCAACACCTCCAGGGGAGGAACCTCCTCCTCGAGAAGGATTTACAAGCCGGTCTACCGGGTCTTCCGACCGGGTACACATGCGTGGTTTGGAGAAGAGCGTATGGCGCCGAAGCGTTGACGCAGATACGTGCATTCACGATACGCGTATTAAGAACGCTCATCGACGTACGTTTAAACGTCGACGATCTACCATCCGGAATGGTAGACTGGAAAAATCCTCTCCAAGGGAGAGGACCCCTCCGCGCGCCCCGAAGGGCGCGGCGTTCCTTTCGCTAGGTTGCAAACCTAGTATACGTTGGGATTACAACGTCGTTCTTACCGGAGGATTGACGTTTCCTTAGCGTGCGTCTGTGGCGTCCACGGGACTTTCCCGCCTAGCCGCAGTGACCACGCCGCCACTATCGTGGCTCCGATCTCGTTACATAAGTGAAACGGATCATTTAACCAAACAGGCCTCTACCGAGATCTGGTGAACGGCGACCGCGATTATGCAAGATAATTTATAGGGTGCAAAGTAGGGGGGGTCTCGGGTTAGAGTGGGGTTTTGGTCGGAATATTCTGAATGTATGCGAGGACGCAGGAGTATCTGCGTCCTCGCAGTAGGTAGGATTAGGACGGATGCGAGGAGGCAGGTGGTCTGCATCCTCGGGACATGGAGAATGACGACAGGAATGATGCGAGGAAGCAGGCTGACTGCGTCCTCGCAATGACGTAATATAATACTTTGCACAATTTGATAGGGTTGTATGTTGCTTACATTCATTGAGTTCTGTGTGTTTGCGATATAGTTGAAAATGCTATAACATCAGAAATCATTAAAACATTACATGGACTATGTTACATTGAATGACATGAGATGTACATAAGAGAGGGGAGTATGCTATAGACCCGGAAAGAGGCAGAATAATAAGAAGGGAGTGTGGCCAATACAAACAGAGTGAAACGGGATTGTCATTGTGTATGGGATGATGGTGTGTTCGGAGATGATGGGGGATGGAGAGCGAGAAGAGAGGGGGTGGAGGTTTGGAAGAAGACAGGAAGGAGGGGGAAGAAACGAATGGTTAGTGTGTCCGAGGAGGCGAAGAGGAGGAGAGAAAGCAGGGAACGGGAGGAAGATTTTAAAAAAGGTTTGATGAGTGAGGTAATTGTGATGGGGGGCCGAGGGGTTACGAAGGATTGAAGAGAATGTGGAGTGGAGGACGTTGTTACGGATTGAAAGAGGTAAGAAGATATATGTATGGAGAGAATTGAAGGGAGAGGTAGGAAAGGAAGGTATGATAGGGAGGGAGGGTTGAGGCGGGAGAAAGATGGATTGGGAGGCAGGTGGAGAGGTAGGGAGGAAGGGAGGGGAGAGACGCTGTGGAGTTGATAGGCGAAGAAGCGAGGAGGGAGGAATATAAGAGTTGTGAGAGGGCAGGGGAGGAGGACGCTGCTCCAGCCTGCTCACGATGATTGCCACTACTACTACCTCTGATTTGGACCTCTTTGCTGTCGACCAGCTGAAGGCATGCGCTGCGGACATTGTTGCGGCGACGACGACCACCACGACGACGACGATGGAGGGGGGCGCGAGGGTGGACATCAGCGTGTTGATGGAGCAGTTTCTGGTGATCACGCGTGCGCTGTCGAACACGGCGCGTGTGGATGAGGAGTTCGAGATGGTGATGAAGCACCTGGCGGACGTACCTTGCGAGGAGTGGGTTCGGATCAGTGGGGAGGAACGGTACGATGCGCTGTTGAGGTTTGAGGAGGAGTACTCGATGAGTACTCGGGAGAAGCGGATGCGGGGTGCGTTGAGGGCGTTTGAGCTAGCGCTTTCGGCGTACCAGTATGGGCGGGACGAGGTTGCGGTGTACAAGCGCCGTGGGGAGATGAACATGACGGCGGATGGGAAGGAGAGGGTGAGCAGGCGGGAGTGCGCGCTGGTTCGAATCCGGAACGAGGTTGCGCAGTATGCGGACGACACTGCGAGGACGATGATTGAGTGTGAGTATTCTAGTTATGCGATATTGGAGAAAAGGATGTGACACTGATGATTTGACAAGCAGTCCTTCACGTTATTCAGAAGGGGCACTACCCGAGGACGTCGGAGGAGGAGGAGGACAATGATGAGGTGGAAGGGGAGGGTAAGGATAGCATGGAGGAATGAAGGACATCAGCCATAGGGAGTGTATGGAAAGTCGTCGTCGCCCATACTGTCCCACCTCTCTTGCATCCGCGTTGTAACGTGATTTCTTGACTGGATATCAATTGCATTGTTATATGTCGTAGTGGAAACGAGGTGAAGGAGGAGATGGAGTTGGACTCTGTGATCATACAAGAGTGTGGACGTGCAGAGAATTGAGCCAGAGGTATGTATAAATCTAACAGTTGGGTATACGCGATGCGATGAATAGAGTACAATGCGTCCGTTGGACAAGGGATTGGTATTCTAACAGAAACTGTAATATATGATACCGACGCGAGGAGGCAAACCGCCTGCGTCCTCGCAAGATGTCAACTAAGGGACGTGTCGAATGCGAGGACGCAGGTGATCTGCGTCCTCGCATGATGGAGAATTGTGATGCGTGCGAGAATGCCGACGGGCGGCGTCCTCGCACTGCCGACGTCTGAAGTATGATGTATGCGAGGACGCAGGTGATCTGCGTCCTCGCATGACGGAGAATTGTGATGCGTGCGAGAATGCCGACGGGCGGCGTCCTCGCACTGCTGACGTCTGAAGTATCATGTATGCGAGGACGCAAACTGTCCGCGTACTCGCAACAATGCGGTGCACAGGTAAACGCGAGTTAGCAGAGGTCCTGCTTCCTCGCAGCAATGAGACTACGAAGAGACATCGAGCATATTGATTGCAACTCATGCCGGTATAGATTGGGACACATGGAGGCGCGAAAGCAATGTATAACATATGGAGACATGTAAGGACGAGGATATGGCGAACACTGTCGAGGTTTCGTGAATTAGGATCCGAGAGAGCACGAGGACGAATTTGAAAATGATCTAGGTACGGGATCTGACACGAGGAGTTTGACGGGAGGCGGTGTTTGGTGCGTGGCGGGGGTCACATGCTCGGAGATCCGAGGACATGCGGAGAACGCGCGACAGGGTCGGGGACCGACGACTCGCCGCCCTCTGAGCTGTTACCATCGACTCAGTAACTCTGCGCTGAACTCACTGTACTGCTTTACACTGCTTCACTGAACATGTCATCGAACACCGGCCCTCACAACGCGATGGCGGTGGATGGAAGGCCGCAGGATACGGATATTGAGATGGGCAGGGAGGAAGGAGGAGGCAACGGGGTACGTACAATTGACGGCGCGGGGATGAGGATGCGAGGTCAGGCACTGACACGAATACTTGGGGAACAGGGGAAGGGTGGGGCAAACATTGGACGCCAACCGATGGAAGGTGGTGCGCAGAGTGGCGACGAAGATGCGCATGCGGATGAGGACGACGCGGAGGCCGCGGTGGCGGCAAAAGGGAAGGGGAAGAAGGTAAGTGTTTTGTGTATTGCAAGGGGATGGGGGATGTATACTAACATGAGCACGGGTTAGCGCGCTGAGACGACGCTGTCCGAGGAGGACGAAGCGTTCACTGCGATGCGAAAGGCCCCGGTGGTACGTCGATAGGACTGAAAATTTCGATGTTAGTATGGCTAACCGGGGGATTACAGAAACAAGCACCCGGCCAGACGGCGGCGGGCGCAGCGGCTAAGAAGATGGTCGTGAGCGACTCGGAGGTTAGTACAGTTTACATGAAAAGTGCGAAGAAGATCTAACGCGTGGATTAACAGGAATCGGAGAGCGAGGAGGAGGAGGAGGAGATTGTCAAGCCGGCGAAGAAGGGCAAGGGGAAGAAGGTGAGTGTACGCGCTAACGCCGAGGGTTCTTACTGACGAATATAGCACAGAAGGGCAAGGCGTCGAAGACGTCGATCAAGGAAGAGGATCTGGATGCCACGACCGTGAACGTTGCCACGAAGAACCAGAAGAAGCTGGATGCGGCGTTCATCGGGTACGTGCGCGTCTGCGTTGTTAATCCGGAGCCGGGGAGCGAGAACCGGTGGAAGATCATCAATGAGCGGGCCCTGGACAAGAAGCACACGAAGGATCTCGCGACGCGGCTGATGAACGAAGGGAAGGTGGACTGGGAGTTCACGATGGACGCGATGGTGGATCCGAAGAAGATCGATCCCGGGTGCCTTGCGCAGTCGACGATGCCGTTCGAGGATCTGAAGCCGATCATGTGGACGAGCGAGCCGGGGGATCGATGGCTGGACTTCCTGAATGGCAACCATCGTCAAGCGGCGGCGAACGAATGCCACACGGAGCTGGTTGGGCAGCAGGCGGAGATGCAGGCGAAGCTGGAGGAGCACATGGCGGCTCGTGCGGGGGGAGGGCAGGGGGAGCTGAATTCGCACGGGCAGCTTGTGGACACGAGGGGAGAGAAGCTGCAGAAGAAGGTGGAAGAATTTGACGAGGCGATCGAGGAAGCGCGATGGTGGACGGTGAAGTTGTACGATGAAGGTAAGTGTATTCAGCGGAACGGACGGTGGGCGTAACTAATACAACTGCGATCGTATGTAGCTAAGATCCAGGAAGAGACGGAGTTGCTTGCACAGCTGGCGACGAATGCGGTGCGCCCGGCGAAGGCGGCGGACCTTCCGGAGAAGGTGCAGATGTTGTGGTGGAAGGTGGAGAACACGATGAAGAAGTGGCGGCTGGCGCACCCAGGGGTACCGTTGCCGGTTGCTGGGACGCGTGGGTTCCGGCAGGACATCCTGCTGAAGGCGATCACGGCGCCGGAGCTGAAGGAGGGTGTCGCGAACTTTCTGTTCACGCAGGCGGACAACATGGAGCTGATCCGGGATCTTTGGCAGATCCCGCACTTCAAGATTACTGGGTCGGTGCCGCTTTCGCGGCTGGAGACGTCGCTTGGGAAGGTTGTTCGGAAGGACCTGAGCAAGAAGTCTGGGTCAGCGATGGTAAGAGTGGCGAGGATAGAGCGCACGAGGGTCAATACGCTGACTTGGACGTTAATAGGTCTGGCGGTGGCTTGTCCACCAACTCCTTCGGGATCTGCGTCTTATCGGGACGTCGGAACCCTTCCCGGATCTGCAGGACGAGAACGACGAGGATGGTGCCATCTTCCGCAACATGGAGAGGCTCATGGCCGGGACGAAGGGGCAGTACGAGCTCACCGAAGAGCTGTGGGTTGCGACAGGTTTTCAAACGCCGGACAAGCGAACGGGTGCACGAGCCGAGGCGCGAGCCCAGCAAAACGCGCCGAAGTTCGTGAGGCGGCACTACGAGAAACTGGAGGAGCAGCTGGTGCAGCCGGACAAGTTGTCGGTTGCTGTCTGGGACAAGGACATCATGGCCATGGTCGACAGCATTTACGAGGCCGAGTTCCGCGTCATTGGGGCCGATTCGTTCTTCGGCGACTGGGAGAATGATGTATGGGTGGACGCGATGCACAAGTACCGACTCGCCATCAAGCAACGGCTTCCCATCGAGTGGCAGCGACGGCATCAGGACCTGGACCAGGCAAGACACACTGGTGATGACGCCATCGCCCTCCAGGATGCGGAGCAGAAGTTGACGTGGTTCCAGAAGCTGCAAGGTGGCGGGGAGCGGACGCTGTATGTGCCATTCTTGTGCTCGAAGTTTATCGACGACTTCAGTGACATCCTCATTGAGGCAGAGTCGGGCTTCAAGCTGGTAAGTGACATATGTCTTAGCATGTTCCGTTTAGGATCAGGTGCACCATGCGAGGAGGCAGACCACCTGCGTCCCCGCACGGCTGTGTTGTTTGCGAGGAAGCAGACCACCTGCGTACCCGCACGGTTATGTTGTTTGCGAGGACGCAGACAACCTGCGTCCCCGCACGGTTATGTTGTTTGCGAGGACGCAGACCACCTGCGTCCCCGCACGGTTATGTTGTTTGCGAGGACGCAGACAACCTGCGTCCCCGCACGGTTATGTTGTTTGCGAGGACGCAGACCACCTGCGTCCCCGCACGGTTATGTTGTTTGCGAGGAAGCAGACCACCTGCGTCCCCGCACGGTTGTGTTGTTTGCGAGGAAGCAGACAGCCTGCGTCCCCGCATGGTTGCATTCATTGCGAGGAAGCAGACAACCTGCTTTCTCGCATCTGGTACAGTATGTGATGGATTCTTTGTTCACCCTGTATGTCATCCCCTCCTCCCCAGATTACGCGGACACTCGATCCTCTTGTCCAAGTCGGTCTGCTCAAAGCGACCGCTACAGAGGGCGCGGAGGAGAGCACAATCTTCCACGACTACTTGTCGTACATCGTCGGGATGCTCAGCGACAGAGATCGATTCAGATTCATCAACAGGAAGCAGATCGAGGCAGTGGTAAATACGATCATTTGTTCAAGTACCCTCACACTGTCTCACCCGAACCCCAGCTGTCGTCTTGGCTCCTTTCCAACCTCCAGCTCATCAAGAAGTGCGGCGAGGAATACCAGTCCCAGTATCTGCGCGCCGAACATGAGAGCTTCATGTCAATCTCAATGTCCAACCTCAGCTCAGAAGTCGGCAAGCTCCATCCAAAGGGCACCGGCAAGGACCCCACCCTCGCGCCAAACTTCCCCCAATGCATCAAAAGCGCACTCCCCAAGGTGACCTTCACCTCGGAGGATTGCCGCGAGATCATGGATGTATTCAACGCCCTCAAGTCCTCGATGACCATCTCCGCCACAGCCCCCAACAAGTTGTCGGAGTCCGAGCGCAAGATCATCAAGAAGGCCGGGGACGACGTCATCGGTCGTATCCTCCCCACTCTCAGCGTCGCCCTCGTCAAGAAACACCCCTGCCTCGCCATGTTGTACCGCCACGCCCTCAATTGGCAGACCGCCGAAGGCGGAAGCAAGACCGGCAAGAACAACGGCCTCCTGGCATATACGTACTTCTTGTACGTGGGGTGGCGCGTCTACGGGGACACCATCGGCCGCATGCTCTCCCTCCCTTCCTTCCAAGAACTCCGCGATTCCCTATTCACCCTCCTCGGAAGTCATTGTCAGCCCACTCTCGATCAAGTCGTCTCCACCACCGCGTCCGAGCCCTCCACCCCCACATATGCCAACTGGGATCACAAGGTCACGTCCAAATTCGTCGACCTCCACGGACGCCCACTCCCGGACTCAAGTGGGGACGCAACTGGTGCCAGTGCGACAGGCGGCATTCGATACCTCCCCCCCACCGTGAAGCTCTTCGACAACGCACGCATGGCGAAGCACACCGCCGCCGTCAAGAAATTCATCGACTCCGTCGCCCGCTTCCCTCTCGCACATGGCCCAACAATCGAGTCGGCACCCGCGGCTGGCAGCAAACTCGGGAAGTCGTCGTTTAGTCCTGAAGTCGCGGACATGACGCGTCGCCTCGCTCTTGTATGTTCCATTCATTCTTACTGCCGCCATTGCTGATCTTCATGTCTGCAGGCCTTCTTGCGCAACGCGCTTGAAGCAGAATACCGGGCCATGACCGGTTTGCGCAAGGCACCTTACGTGTCACTCTCAGACCAGGACCTCGAACAGTTCCTGCCCCCACTCCCCTCCGTCGGTAAATCCGACCCGTTCACTCACGCCAGCCTCCAGGAGTTCTCACTCAGCGATCCATCCCGCTACCGGCTGTTCTGCCACGGACTGCTTGCTGAGGGTTATGCGGAGGCCCCTGCCGGACAGAGCGCCACTTCCTCAAGTGCGTCGTCTGAGCGTCGCAAAAGCGTTCACGCCTCCGGTCAAGTCTACCCGCAAGATGTCAATTGGGAAGCCAATTGGGTCAAGACCAATCACGCACTCCTCAACCCCAACGCCCTTCCCGACCCGCTTGCAAGACCACACGGCGATCAGCGTGACAGGCACATCGCGCCCTCAAAACCCTCTGCCTCTGCGCCAGGTCAGCCCTCGACTTCGCGCACCGCCGCCCAATCGGACAAGCCTTCCCAACCCTTCAAAGTCCCGATACGGCCGAGGAAGAATGTCCACCCGGCGCCAGCCGCTCCACGCCCCGACAACATGGATGTCGACCCCGGCATGCAACCGGAAGCGGCACACCCGACGCCGTCGTTACCCCCGAAGGTGTTCGTTCCGTCATCCTCACAGGCTCAGCCACCATCCGATGAAAACAGTCCAGTCGACGAGGCCCATCCAGACGTGTTCTCTCCGGGGCATCACCCATCCCCCCCCGGTTCGTCTCCGCTCCCCGACTTCGTGGCCAACACATTCCCAGATGAGCCCACCCAATACCCCACGTGCAACACCGTCATGCAGCGCCTTCCTGCCCCGTCCCAGGACGAGATTGATGGCTTCATCATTGCCACCAGAGCCCTCAACACCACAGCCATCACGGCCCTCATTAATTCGATCTTCGCGGAGGTCGAGGCAGATCCCGCCCTCGGCTACATGCGCGGTGAGTCAGCGTCCCGCCTCACTGCGCGCTGCTACAAGTTCTGGCGCCTCCTCCGCGATCGCAAGGGGGATCTCATCCCGGATGATATCTTCCCCTACATCCGTGACGACCTTGCGGGCTGCGAGGCTGATGTCGGGTGGGAGGACTGGCAGATGGACTTTGCGGGTCAATCGGCCGGCGACGTTCTCATCAGCGGTGCTGTCGACCGGTTCAGCAGGAGGGCTCAACCCAACCAGGGTCCAATTTTCGACGTCAACAATGACACCGGCGCGCAATTCCCGGACTTGTCTGATAGTGGCGTCGCCGGTACTTTGTTTCTATTTGTCCGTTCTGACATGTGCTAATGTTTTGCCTTTGCCTAGGTTCCGGATCAGGCCCGAGTCGTAAGCGTCGTGACCGGTCGCAGTCCATCGTCGACGACACACGTGCTTCTGGCGGCACCAGTCCCCCCAAGCACAAGCGCAAGCAGACAACCGGCACCGATCCCGATGTCGGCGCACGAATTCCGTCATCCCAAAAGGACGACGAGCCTATGGATGACGTCGATGCGTCGCCTGAGCAGACTCTCGAGGCCTCCAAGCCGCCAGCCAAGACGCCTACGCAACGATCCCGGTCCAGCACCAAGGCGAGGAAGGCACCCAAGACGAAGCCAGCAGCAGCCAAGAACGACAGTGCGCTCACACCCGTCGATGAGGCGTTACCGGAGCAGGAAGGGGCCGAGCTTGACGACGATACCATGCCCGCTGCTGCGGGTCCCAGCCGATCCATCCGTGTGAAGGGCAAGCAGTATGGGAGTCGCCGTAACTGAGCCTCCATTCGACTCTTTGTCGCCGTTTGTATCCTGACTTGTCCATGTATCATCGCATATCCATCTCTTGTACGAACTAGTAGAATTACTATGTGTGGTTCAATTCGTCTATACCCTCCTGATCATTTCAACGAGTGCCTCAACACGTCATTGATGTTTGACACTTCCACTCCGCGCACTGTATTACTGTAATGACCGATCGATCGTCCAAGTTTATCCCTCAAGTACATTCTCCGCGACTGTGATGGGTGAATATTACAATGAGACAGTTACTGGCCCATCGAGCTGGAAGTGCTCGCAGCGTCTGCGAACAACCCTCACCCCAACCCAAACCTGCTCCCGTCCTCGACCACACCTCGTCGGCCATTGTTCTTCTTCTCGGAGTGCCCCATGCCCGCCATAAACAATCCCGGCTTGGGATTGCAATTCTTCGATGATGATGATATGTATCACGGTCACCAAAGCCCGATACTGTCACGGTTTGGTTTCAGTATATTCATATATTATCATGGGGGACTTATAGTTGTTCAGAGAGCCCAGTCCGGACAACGAACATGAACGTCCAAGTGTGCCTATTCCTGACCATGGTCTCGGTGCCCAGGTCTTCGAGAGCGATGACATCACGCTCGGCGACCAGATTGACTTCGACGCCAACGGTCTTCCTGCGACGTGGGATGATGGCGAAGGTGTCGACCAAGTCACACTGACGAACAACATCCTCGCACGGCTGTCTGGGGACGAGCAACTCGATCACCGGTATGACGATATCCCTCCTAAAACCTTGCGCCTGTCGACTATGCGTGGACTCTACGAGCATCGTGAGGCGACGCACATCCGAGAGTATTGTCTTGAGCTGTTGAAGAAGAAGATCAAGGTGCGCATCGATGACGACATGATGTACGACAAGGACAGTCAGGATATTGTGTTTACGAACATGGGGGTAAGTATGTTGGTCTATGTGGTGTCTCGCTCTCATGGCTTTGTTTCAGATGCATCTCGACCTCCGTCAGATGATGGGAAACCGTGTCGGACTGGATGCTATCCTTCCTAATATGTCTGACCAACGCGCGCGCTATGATCCTCAGTGGACGTTTAGGTTGATGACTGACCGTCGTTACATGCAGTTCAACGGCACCATAGACTTCCTTAACTTCGAGCCCCACGGTCACCTTATCTACATCGGTGTTGCCCGCCAAGTCGAGCATGGCTGGCTGGTCATGGTACCACGCAACATGATCGGTGTTCCTCTTGACGAAGCCGCCGCCATGTCGTACAAGAACATCTGTCCTATGGATGCAAGGTCCGGGCGTGCAGTGTTCATGATGCTCGCCTACATGCTCTCCAAGATCAACTACCGTGACGTCCATGTCGCGAGGCGTTATCCCACACTCTCTCACGACAGGGATATCAGTGAGTTTGCAAGCAACATCTTGTAAGTGTACCCTCTGTGTTATCATCTGGACCGTCTCTCTGCGAGGACGCAGGCCCACTGCATACTCGCACGCTCGTTGTCTTTGCGAGGACGCAGGCCCACTGCATACTCGCACGCTCGCTGTCTTTGCGAGGACGCAGGCCCACTGCATACTCGCACGCTCGCTGTCTTTGCGAGGACGCAGGCCCACTGCATACTCGCACGCTCGTTGTCTGCGTCAAGCAAGCATAGTCTATGCTCTCCTGTGCAGACATCCGACGAGTCATCGTTACTCCTTATCTCATCATATTGCACCCTCTTGTTGATAGTACTAATCGTACGTCTGTCTAAGCACCAGCAACTATTTCGAGCTCGACCTCGATACTACACTCAAGTTGCACAAGGAAATGGCTCGCTCTTACGATCGCTGGCTCGCACAGGCCCCTCAAGAATATAAGGACACTATATGCGGATCAACAGTCCCCGTCGCTTTCTCCTCAAAACACGGCCAGAATCGTCTCGTCACCGGAGAAGCTCCCAGACATCTTCAGCGTCAATTCTGGGCTAGCTCCGTAGACCACACATACCTCAGCGTATACAAAGTGGCGCTGGCTCTCCACGTCCAGTCAGTTGTCCTTGTTTGTTGTTCCCACTTATCTCTCACTTACATCCCTTAGGTGCTCTATCGCTGGCGGCTGGGAACCTGTCTCCTTCGCTGAAATGGCCGAGGAGCACGGCGAGGAACTTTATGATAGCAGGGACCCCGACACTCGCACCCTCATCGATGCCGCAGACTTCCCCGACACTCACAACGATGATGGCGACGAAATCCCCATTTACACCAAGGACGGCTTCTCTATCCCTCGTCTCGCCGCACTCGAACCCATCGGTGGCCCTCAGTTCTGCGCTCTTCTGCCCGATTTCACAAAGTGTCGCTCCCTCTTCATCCAGTCCGACGCCATCCAACTCTTCGACGATGACGACGACGACATGGATATCGACATCGATGCAGGTAGCAACGTCGGCGACTACGACGACCTCCCAGAAGTCAGAGCTGCTCGCAGAGCAGCTCAGCACGACGTCCCTTTCCACGTCTACCCCACCGCCTTCACCCATCACCTCGGAAACTGGCAGGCAAAGGGCATCATCCAACCTCTCGTCCCCCTCATTCGCGACATCAACAGACGCATCCGCTTGGGCCCCGGTGCTCGCCCCGTCATCCAGCCCTCCATCTCACAGTGCTACAACAACTTCTCCCACCACACCCGCCGTAGCGCAGGTCAACACATCGTCCAGCGCGGTATCCTCACCGGCGTCGCAGCTGGCGCTTGGGCTGCAAATGCCTCCACTCAGTCCACCGCGAACAAACTCTTCCAACGCGTTCAATTGGATCTCCCCCACACAGCTCTCGAACAGCAAGTGCGCAACGTCGACGAAACCTGTCTCCGCTTCGAAAACGTCTTTTCTATCAACATCGACCGCCTCGACCCCGATTACCTTGCCGGCGGCGCCTTCTTCGACAACGTCATAGAACCTCTCATCGCCGCTTGCTCACATTCAGACGTCTTCGAGGCCCTCCGCGCATCCACCACAGTCCTCCGTCCCCAGGTACCTTATTCCCTCCACACTATTCTTCTCTCCACGCCCTTTCTCTAAATCCTTTCAGGTCTATCCATCCATGCTCCTTTGGACCGCTGTCCCCATCACCGTCCTCATGGAACAAGTTTGGCAGAAACACATCCGCCCCGTCCTCGACAAACGCATTCAACTCCTTGCTGACGCCGCGGCCAATCCCAACCCCCGCTCTCGTCGCACATCCTCCATCGACCATCTCGCTACTGTCCCCAAGCCCGAATGGCTCGAAATTCTCGCCATCGTCGAACGCTGCATCTGCTTCTCCCACACCGGTAACGCTCCCGCCCTCGCTCACGCCCTCATGAAGCGCACCTACACTTCTCGCGCACTCCTCGACGGTTACCTTCCCATGTTCTGGGACGCTCTCGAGATCCCCACTCATGCTCCCCTCATGCCAAAGCTCCTCCTACACAAGTGGCCCACCGAAAAAAGCTTACAACCCCTTCTCGCTTCAAAACGCGCTCAAGCTCTCACCTACGGTAATGCTCATTTGGCTGTAAGTCCCCTTCTTCCCTCTCTCCTCTCTTCTCCTTCTCCTTTATTCATCTCCTTATCCCCTTCAGGGCTACATCGCTTACTTCAATATCCATCTCCGGCTCTCCAAAGTCCTCGCTCTCTCCGTACATGCCAACAAGCAAGAACAGATCGACCACTGTCTCGCCATTCTTGCCGACGTCGTTATCGACGCTTTCATGGGCGATATCACCGAGCTCGTCCACAGGACTCTCATCGCCGCCATCGCTGACTCCGAGGCCCACCCCGACGCTCACGACCCCAACTGGATCAAGGTCCGCTCAGACAGTTTTGCCCGTTGGGAGCAAATCAACAACCGTCTCGATTACGGCCCGGACTTCCTGCACTTTACCCTACTCGCTCGAATCCTCGCTCATACCGAAGAAGATCCCGTTCACGGCCTCCCGCAGGGCAGAACTAAATCGATCTCTATAGGCGACCTCGCGCAACTCATTCATGACATCTGTCGTAATGCTGAAATCCGCCAGCACATTCGCCCCCCGGTCTGGCGTGATGGCAACCTCACTGCCGTCGCTCGAACAGCCATCGCAACTGCTCACGCTCGCATGGGTCCCTCCTTCCGTGAAGAAGAGAAGCGTGCCCAGATCATCAAGTTCTTCTCCTTGGCCATCACAAACAGGAACATCCACTTCTTTCCGAACGGCCCCGACGACGGCCATCCTACTCCTTCCACCGCTTGTTGGACGTATCTAGGCAAGAGACCCACTCCCGCCGACATCGCCAACAACAACCTCGAAACCGTCGGGGCCCGTCGTTTGCGCCTCTGTGAGGAGCAAGCCAGGAACGCCAGTCAGGCAGACGTCACCGCTACTTGGTCCATTCTCGACGTCAACGTCGAGGCTTTCTCGTCTTATTTGGGCCGCGTTCGCCTGCCCGATGATTTCGGCTACGAGGACGGCGATCCCTCCGTCCAGGGAAACACTCTCGTAAGGCCCGTATACGAGTGGGCCGTCGAACGTCTCAGAATCCCCAACGCAGACTGGAAGTCCCGTCTCGCCATCACCCTCGCTTTCCTGATCAGCAAACTCACTCCTGACCGCCTCTTCTGCCCCGACACCACAAAGTCCAATGACTATCCCATTCTCACCTCCATTTGCTCTCAGCTCAAAGCTATCACCCCCGCCACTCGTTACAAGTCTATCCCTATCGTCCGACGTCTTCCTTGGATCGACAAACCCTCACGCAAGGGTGTTTCCATGCGCGCCCTATATTTCACTCAGGCCTGCATCGTCCTCATCGCCTGGATCGACTCCTCCTCACCCATTCGCAAGGAGCTCGCCCTCAACAAAGACAAGAACCCTCTCATATCTGCTTTCAATTCCAAGCATAGTATGTCCTTCCGTCCTCGATGGAAGATCCTCCTTCTCCGCCTCTAACCATCTCCCCTAGCTTGTAAGGGTCTCGGTGCCGCCAACATGGTCCGTTTGGGTGTACTCGAAGGCCAAGGCGAAGGTCTTCTTAAGTCTCCCAAACCAAACACTTCCTACTTTGCCAGATCCGACGCTGCTCTTCAAGCATGGAGTGAAGATGTCGTGTCCGCCTTCAAAAGGGGCCCCGACGCCATTTACTCCCTCTTGCTTCTGATCTTTCAAGCCGAAGTAACCAACCACCTCGTCCAGTCTGGTGAATTGCCCAGTCACGCAGGGCACACCATCCAACCCACCCCTGGGCCATCTCATCCTAATCGTCGTACCCGTCCCACCGATGGGTCCCTCTCAGACGATGATCTTGACAATCGTCCCTCACGTCGCCGTAGATAGATGTCATCATGTTGCTTGGTTTGAATCTAATCACAATGTTTTCCCGCTTCTTATCATATGCACGAGGACGCAGACTGTCTGCCTACTCGCACACATCTCGGCATTGTCTTCAAGCATTCGCGTCGACGCCCGGCGTCATATCACTTAGTTTATTCGTGGTGACTCATGCCGCCCACTCCTGATACACAGACATTGTCCGGTGTCAATATCGCAATGTGCGAGGATGCAGACGTTCTGCGTCCTCGCAGCGTTTCACATACGTCCACTCGCGCAAACATATTGACCGTCGTCAATATTGGAATGTGCGAGGACGCAGACGTTCTGCGTCCTCGCAACTTTTCACATTTGACCAAACGGTAAACAACCTTACGTGTCGCTATCGAATACAATGCCCGCATTCAATCAAGATACTCATTTAGGGTTATTAGACACTGTTTGGTGAGCCATCCCAGGGATGGAATAGCCCCAATCCTAGGGGTACATACCCCAACCCTAGGGCTACATGCCCCCACCCTAGGGTTACATTGTGTTAGACGTCGGATAACAACATAAAAGAGAGTGCTGTCGACTCATGGTAGGGGTATAAGAATGCGAATAAGCAAGGATTAATGTGGAAGGTGGAAATTTGCAGCGGATTCCGAGACAGTGCTACACCCGACCTGGTCGGGTGATGGGTACAGATGAGGCAGCCGGGAATAAGCGCTAGAGGATGTTGCTGTGCAGCACCCGACCTGGTCGGGTGTACGAGCACGAGTGCAGTTACTGCACAGCAGAGGTAGGCGCTGGACAGCATTGCCACGCAGCACCCGACCTGGTCGGGTGCTGCAGATGTGAACGCAGAGAGTGCACAAGATATTGACGTTAGCTTTACCAGAATATGTATCTGATGCTGAGACCTGTTTGTAGTTATTCTATATATGCATCCAATCTTATCGGATGCCAGTGGGAACTGTGCAGAGACGGAAAGTGATGTCAACTTTGACTTCCTAGGAAAGTGTACCAATGATTTTTCTCCGGTGCGGCCTTGATGGCGATCTGCCAGCTATGGTGCCAGCTGGCAATCAGGGAGAGTATCAATTTGGATACATATAAGAGAAGCGGGAGTTCGACTCTCTGGTGGGTGTATCCAGAATACCAAAATGAAACCAAGATATATCAGGACTGTTTATATACAGCAGATAATATGTGTGATACAATACTAGCAAACTATATAACTTCCCCCAGCCACTCGATCCAAGAAATGCAGGATGTCATGATAGTAAAGCTGCGACGCTGTGGAGGAGGGTACGATCCAGATGAACAAGGTCACCCACAACAACTTGTGAGTCAAGCTTGGCGACATTGTCAATATTTACATCAAGTACGGACAGCGCGTGCACATTCTCCCCTTCGACGACTCAATCGAGGGTCTGTCCGGCAATCTCTTCGAGGTTTACCTCAAGCCATACTTCCTTGAAGGTGAGCTGGTCAGTATTCTAACAGCAGCACCACCATGTGTGACAAGCCTGATCCTCGGAAAACTCAGGAACGAAGGATGACAGGGTATCAGTGCGTGGAAGATTGTCTCGGCTCCAGGTATCGCTAGGTTTACGGAAATTAGGTGCTAGAGTCTTATAATGGACGTGGAGACTTACTATGCGACGTCGAGATGAATGTGAGGAAGAGGTGGTGGGGGATGAAATGCAGTGGGAGGACGTTGGGGAAGCTATAAATTTGTTAGAGAAAGAAAGGGTGACTAGCAATGATGATTACCTCCAAGTCTGGGAGAGACGTGTGCAACTCGGGAAAAGACTGGCTTGCGATGGTTGGGACGCTAGATAGATGACAATTAGGTACAAAGCAGATTGTACGTTGCGTGGACTTACGTTGAACTAGGACGGGAGAGAACGGGAGAAAGGGGTGTGGGAGGACGTGGAAGAACCTAAAACGTATTGAGCATGGAGGCCTGGACATTGGTTGTAGAACTTACTTTGCAGGATTGAGGGGAACTATCAGTATTGGTGGGGGAATAAAAAAGGCCCACAAAGGGACTGATGGAGCGGGACTGGAACATGGATGGGTCGAGGATGGGGGAGGAGATACGCTTGAGAGGGATGTCGTCGGTGCTGGCATCAGGAGAGTCCGCCTTGTTTTGCATTGAGGTACTCATGGGGTTGAGGTCGTTGACCATAGTACCTTGGGAGGACTCGCGAGATGGGGTAGGCAAGTGCATAGATGGGGTAGGCGCAGGTTCTGTGGTGCATATGGTTTGGACGGCGCTGACCGTTGATATGCTGGATACTACTGATGATGGACGGGAGGGCATTGCGATGAAAGTTGGGGTGGGGAAGAAGAAGTAGGACGGGGAGATTAAATATGTACGCCGGGTAAATTTTCAGTTGTGAAAGGAAATTGGAGTAGCGAAGAAGAGAAGACATTGCGTAAATCTCTGATGAAGATTACGAAAGAAGAGGTCGAGACTAGAGAAGAGCAAGCAAAATAGAAGGGAGCAATGTGAAATAGAAGCTTCCCTGCATGCAAGGTTCAAGGGATTGATGACAGTTGAGGTGATGAGATTTCCTAGTAGAGAATTGAGATGGATACCGCGGATCAAACTCTAAAGGTTGAATGATGGATGGTGCTGAGATGACTGCAGCAAAAAAGTATGTTTATGGTGCTTAAATATTAAGGAGATGAGGTGTCAGGACATGGTAATTTGTATTACAGCTGATCCGGAAAGTAATGAGACTCGCCGATTTTTTCTTCACGGCTCTGGCACCTGTCGAACCTTCCGACCGATCTTCCGAGCCACCTTCCGAGCTACATTCCAGCTTAGACGCCCATGTGCCTTGACCCTCCGTGCAATATTTCTTACTTTCTAGGCACACATATGGTATGATACGGCAGGTTTCGGAGAGTCCTGGCGTTAAGAGATATCAGAAAAGGTAACGTGCCTATACAGAAGCCTGCGCGGGCTCAGGAACATTGAACGCGCTACTATACTCCATTCTGTGCCCCCTCGGGTCCACTTAGCATCACCCCCCCACTGAGCGCGAGATGAATGCAAGTTGCGCGTGAACATGTTGTACGGATCGCTACAGTCGCGCGCCGTACTTGAGTCAACAACTGGTACTGGAGGCCCTAATATGGCAGGGCTCCTAGCTCGCGCAGCCTCAGGCCTTGCGCTTCCACCGGGGCTCCCGACGACCCCGCGCTACCGCCTGGACTATTTTTCAAGAGCAAAATACCGTGCCATATGTTGCTGTAAGAGAGCAGACTCGTGTGTTTGGACGCAGGGATGGGCGTCTACATCCGAAGATAGGCTGGAAGATCGGTCGGAAGATTGGTCGGAAGATGCGCTGACGTCGTTTTGACAGCAAAGAAAAAATCGGCCAGTCTCATTACTTTCCGGATCAGCTGTAACAGGTCATGTACACAGGCAAAAGGTGCAAGGAATTGTCTATTGTAGATGCAGCAAGAGTGAAGCTTCGTAGAACCCGACTAGGTCGGGTGGTAAGGGGGAAGGCACAGTGTATGTCTGCGAGGGTCTCAATGGACGGGCTGTGTAGAACCCGACTGGGTCGGGTGCACACAGATGCGACGCGGGTGACGAAGATTGTAAGGAAACCTCAGGAGCGGCCCATATGTGCCCTCTGAATGTCTGCCTCGATACTCTGGCAGACCACCATCTTTGCCGTATATTGGCAGACCTCCGTCAAGTCAGCACCGGAGAGCTATGTATATGGTAAGTTCCTAACGCAGTGAGGATAAGGTGGACTTGGAGATCTTGCGCACTTTGGGTACGTTCACATGTTGCACCCGACCAGGTCAACCGACATTGAACTTAGCGATGGAGATACGTTCGGAGGAGAGAGCTCCACTTCTGGGGAGCTTGGCAGACGTCGACCCGCTGCACCCGACGAGGTCGGGGGTTCGCACACGGAATCCACTGGCATCATTATGGTAGTCGGGTTACCGCTAGTGGTGTGAGGTCCGGTCCGGACCGGTCCTGGGACCACGCCTTTTTGGGCCGGGGACTGGGACTGGTGGCGAAGTGAAGAGACAATGGCGAGACAAGAGCGGAAGGCAAGTTCCGGATCCCGTCGTCATAACCCGACCTAGTCGGGTTGAGGCGGGGACCAGGCGGCCACGGAGTCCACAGGGCGGGCTCGGGATGGGTCCTCTTAGGGCAACCCGACCCGGTCGGGTTCACTTGCTAATTGCGGTCCGTGCGGGCCTTTGTGAAAGGTTCCTAGGGCCCTGTTCTGTGCACCCGTCCTGGTCGGGTCAATGACCCTAAGTGAAATGTGATGTCACTGAACCACACGGAGGAGGAGCATGAGTGAATCATTTGCAAATTGTGTGACATGCGAGAAAGTATGGAAGGCACGCGGAGATGTGTGGATGATCCATCGTGAATTTTTCTTGAGCGCAGGGCGGAGATCAGGTTCTTGATCGCTTCATGGGCGGAAATGAATGATTTGGGAACCTTTGCCGAGTGTCCGCTCATCGCCCTTCAATTCACGCACCTCATGTTAGTATGACATGTGGATGCCTCGAACGATGATAGAAGCACGCTGCTCAGGGTCTCCAACGGCGAGGTCGCTGAGGAGCATATTAAAGTCGGGCGACATCACTGTCGGATCCCCGTTCACGAGTCCTCCTCTACGAACACCATCGCTCGCATCAACACAGCTCGCTCTATCCCAAAATGCCTTCAAACACTAATGCCGACATGCTTCTGACTCTCGCTGCCGACGACCCCGACGCCTTTCTGGGCGAGACGTTCCAAGCCAACACAGGCTTCACCGTCGCTCCGTTTTCCGACGACTGTACCGCCGAGGAAATCGACATGCCCCCCGCGGAGTACCCCGGTGCAGTGGTGGCCTTCGACGCCTACGAGGCGAAGGAGACCGCGACCCTCCGCCACAGCTTCCTCTCCAGCAAGCTCCCCAAAGACGACGCCTTCTACACGGATGGCCGCAACAGCCTCAAGAAGTGGGTGAAGGGCGGGTGGACGGGCTGGGGGTTCGTGTCCATGACGAAGAAAGTGATGGCGGACTTGGGCTATGAGTTTTACACCTACCACCGGAAGGCTGGGAGGAAGGACGTAAGTACACAGTCTATTCGCCTTTGTTTTCTGTTAACATTCTTCTTAGCCTATCCCAATCACTCGCTTGAAGTTGGACACTCTGTACGACGTGCTCGCGTCAGAGTTGTTCGGCGACGACGCCTTCGAAGCCCCGGAGCTCGTTTATGAGGACAGGCTGGCGTTCGTCAAGGCTCTCGTCCAGGCACGCTGGGAGTCGCAGACAAAACAGTGGAAGACTGTCCACACCTCCGTCATTGAAGCGCACCAGAAGTTGGAGAGGGAACTCGAGAGTAAGTTTGTGCATGAATTGTTATTGTTTGTCCTTGCTAACAAGAGATACAGGCTTGCCCGACGATGTGACGCACAAGCGCGTCGTCGAGATAATCGGCAAGATCAAGAACTTCATCACCCGCGCCCGTCGGTTTGGGGACGTCGAGATGGTTGCGCGGTTGAAATCGTGGGAGCAACGGCTGGAAGAGATGAAGCAGATTGCGAGTAAGGATTCCCCGTCGAAGACGGATAGCAAGCTTCCCGCCCCCCTCCGCAAGGCGCTGAAGGAGCTGGCGGACGAGTCGTATGTTGTCGTCGTGTTGGGTGAGCTGGCGGAGGCCGCTGAGGCTATGTCCCCCGATGCCTTGGAGCGCGACGACGATGACGACGATGATGTCGACGTGTCCCCGTATGATGTCGAGGACTGGGCCACGGGCGTCGAGCACTTCCAGAAGTTCACGCCCCATCAGCTCTGGACGTATCTTGGTTTCCGTGAACACGAGCTCCCCGGGCTCAACAAGTTGCAAGACCCCAACGGGCTCGTCGACCCTTGGCAGCGGGAGGCGTGGAAAGCTCTGTCGGAGAGCGGCAAGTTGACGCCACTCTTCCCCTTCTGGCATCAAGTCGTCGGGATCGCGGAACTCATGGAACACACCATTGCCGGCAAACCGACACTTCTCATGGACGACGTTGGCGTAGGTAAAACACTGCAAGTGGTAGGGCTGATCGCTTTGTATGCTCAGTACTACGACTACTTCAATAAGCACTCGCAGTTCCCCGGAAACTTCAGTAAGTACTGTGTTTAATTTTTAATGGTATTCAACTGACACATCACAGGTAGCAAAAAATGCAAGACTCCAGACGGCAATCTGCCCAACCGGCCGCACCTCATCATTGTCCCCCCCTCTCTCCACACACAGTGGATGAGAGAGCTTCATCGCTTCCTGCAGTTCGGCGCCTTCGACGTTCTCCCGTACACTCACGCCTACAGCCATGACCGTCGAGAGCCGTTCTGGCAGAAGCTGAATTCGGCGCGTGGAGGACTGCCGATGTGTCGCCGGATTATCCTGGCGACGACAGCAGTAAGTGTACTTGTTCTGATACGTTCTCTATTCTGATGGTAGCAGGCTTTGGATTCGGATGGTGCGCACTATTTCTGGCGGCCCCACGAGCACCCACCCGTTCGTCCCCGCCCCGATAGCGGGCGCGCCAAACTGAAGAAGGGGGTGTCGATTTTCGAACAAGACGGTTTCGCCGTCGCCATCATGGATGAAGCCGCGAAGTTGCGGAACTTCAACAATGTCTACGTAGCGACGTGGTCGTTGTTCATGATGTCCCACTCGCGGATTGCCATGACGGCCACTCCAATTCAGAACGGCCCGCTGGTAAGCAACGCGCCGGAGCTTCCCGCAGAATGGTATCACTTACTTACTTTTCTAGGACCTCTACAATATCGGGTTGGCCCTCGATCTACCGACGTGCCGAGATGGCACACTAGGTAAGTCCATCAAGAAAGATATGCAACGGGTCGCCCGCAAAGCCACGATGGAGTTCAAGAAGGCCCGAGAAGCCGCCGACTTCGTCCGCAAGCTCATCGCGCGGGAGGTCGATCTGCCCGCCAAGCGGGCACAAATGGAGACGATGCATGAATACGTCGAGGAGTTCCGCGAGAACTACCGCGGCTACGTCATCCACAGGACCATCAAGTCGTTGGATTGGCAAGGTGAACCGATCTCCGGCCTTCCGCCCATGCACGAACAGGTCCTCGCCTTGCAACCGTCCGCGGCGGAGAAGGAGGCGCTGATGGTCATGGCCAACGAGATCGTGAACGACGAGAACGCCACGAAGGGCAAGTACTTGAACAAGGCAGACAACGTGAGTATTATCTTTATGTTAAGAGATGACTTGGCTGAGCTTTTGCCTCGCTGCCACCCGACCGAGTCGGGTGGCAGCGAGGCAAAACCATCTACGAGTTGGCGGACGAGATGCATGGCCGGCACACAAGCAGGCACCCGACCTGGTCGGGTGGCACGAAGGGGCGTCCTCCGGCGTTTGCGCGCACGCAGAGGCACCCGACCTGGTCGGGTGGCACGAACAGACATCCTCCTGCGTGTGCGGACGAGCTGCGTGGCCTTGTCCCCGCGCAGCCACCCGACCTGGTCGGGTGGCACACAGCGGCATTCCCCCGGGCGTGAGCCCGAGCGAGCCCGCACATTTGCCCCCTCTGCGGGCACCCGACTGGGTCGGGTGCACGCACCACACACCTTTCTTCGTCTTCGCCCTCTCAGAGGTTTTCCAGGCATTCTATGGCAAATTCCGGCGCACACATACACACTACCAACTGCTGTCGGACCCCTTCTGGGTGCCGAAGACACTCGACGAGTGGCATGCCATGCCATCAACCAAGCTCAAAACAGTCGTCAAGATCCTCCAATGGCATCTCGAGGAAGATGGCCGTCCCATGCTTCGCACTCGCGTCCCCGGCGTCGACGAGGTTGACTTCGACCCGAACGACCTTGAAGTCTGTCCTGACTGGATCCCGCCTCTTCGCAAACTCGAGTGGGGGCCCGACCGTTTCCTCCTATACGTGGCGTTCCCCTCAAACAATGCTCTCATCACCGGGGTGAGCAATTTGTTTTTACAATGCTATGTATACTTATGGCCTTATAATCAGGTTCTCGACCTTTTCGGCATTAAATATGTCGAGGTTAACGGCAACAAGGCGGCGAACGCACGTCAAACGGACATCGACGCCTTCAAGCAGTCTGATCGCAATGGCCCGCGGGTGTGTTTGTTGTCGGGGGTCGGCATGGCAGGATTGAACTTGGCAGAGGCCTGCATCGTCATCGTTCTCGTGAGGTCTTCATAGCGCCTAACATACGTCTGAAGGCTAACGTTTCCCTAGGATTCCCTGTGGTCGCATCAAGACTTGACTCAGCTGCTCGGTCGTGTTTGGCGGCACCCGCAAGAGAAGGAGGTCATCGTCTACCACCCGCTTCTCAAGGATTCGACGGAGATGTCCCTCACGGTCTTGTCGTATTCGAAGCAGTCTTTGCTCCTCAAGTTCAGTGACGCGGCGTCATCCCTCGGTATGATCCTTTTTAATAGCTACTCTTTTCTACTAACAATATATTCTACAGACCAGACTGCGAACTACTTCTTGCCGAAGTCGATGGGCAAGGATGGTTCGTCAGCACCTGACGACTCTGAAGACGAATCCGAAGACACCCAGCCGCCCCCTGAGGAGACTGAGGAGGGAGCCCCCAAGACCACGAAGAAGGGCAAGGCCAAGGCCAAGGCTACTGGTCGTCAGCCTCAGCCGCCCCCTGAGGAGGAGGAAGCCCCCACGACCAAGAAGGGCAAGGCCAAGGCCAAGGCTACTGGTCGTCAGCTTCAGCCGCCCCCTGAGGAGGAAGCCCCCACGACCAAGAAGGGCAAGGGCAAGGCCAAGGCTACTGGTCGTCAGCGTCAACCGTCAACGTCTGCACCTGAGGGGGCGTCCGCCGCTCCTCCCGCGCCCCGGCCCAGAGGTAAGCGCACGGCACAGGCTGCCCCAGCGTCGTCGTCAGTGCATGCCGAGTCATCTCAAGCGCCCACCGTGTCTGGTAAATTTACAACCACGCATCCAGGTCATTATTCACAAACTGATGCTCCACGTGTAGATGAGCCTGCTCCACCCCCCATCGCGTCGTCATCGTCCAGCTACAAGCCCATCCCTTCCACAGAGGACATTGACGGGATGACTTCTCATAAGCGCGGCACTACGACGAAGAGTCTGACCAACCGGCTTGGCAAGTGCACCGATCCGGAGGAGCGGGGAGCGCTCGTGTCCCGCCTCGCCTACCTCGCGACGAAGAAGGCCAACCGGGGATCGGACAGGGGTGGTACGTCTAGAAGGAGTAAGGTCAAGTCGGCGGCCATCGTCGAGGAGGAGGAGGAGGATGACGACGCTCCACCAGTCGCTCCGCCAGCACGGTCACTCAGGTCGTATTCTGGGATTGGCGCCACTGCCGCGGCACTGAGACGGGACCGGTTGGCGGCGGAGGCTGCAGCATCTCGTGGTCTTCGCGCCGACACCATTGACGAGGACATCCCCGCCAACGACGCCCCCGACGACATCCCCGACGACATCCCCGCCAACGACGCCCCCGACGACATCCCCGACGACATCCCCACCGACGACGTTGAGTCTTCCACGAGCTCCATGGCGGGCCGCATTGACCAAGCCATGGGCCTGCACGACTTGACTCCCGAGCCAGAGGGTACCGCGGAGCCCATGGACGTCGACGACGACTCTGAGGCTCGCATTCAGCGCTCCCCTCCACGTCCGCACCCGGATGAACCTTCGACCAAGCGTCTGCGTCGTGGTGCGTAGAGACCATTGTCTGCAGTGTGGGAGATTGGCTGAGGGTGCAACTCAGGTGTCGGCGGCGCGGGAAATATCGAGTCGTTGAGAGAGCTCCGCCGTCATCTTGCACCTCGCGCAAGTCAACTGGGTTCAGGCAACGGAGATTCGGTTTAATTCCATCAGCGCATCCCTGGGACATCGGACTTATGTACAGTATCATTTGCATTACCAATTATGTTTTCTTGAACTTTGTACTTTTGAACACTTCGGACTAACTTTGCATATATCGGACCTCTCACTCCATTCTTGTCGCACAAAAATCTGACTCGTACATTTATCCGCTTCGCTATGTGGCCGAGCTGTATTTGATATCTGCGATTATTGCACCAGAGATCTCCAAAGTTAATGCATAAGATGTGGCCGCACGCTTGCACCGACTGACCCACACCATAATACTAGTACGCATGCTAACGAAAAATTATGGTGTCCAGTATCGAGTATGTGAAAACCACCGGGCAACGCAACCCGACGTAGTCGGGTCCTTAGCACCGCTCCCTCACCCCAGATAATGTCCCTTACCGATAGGCAAGACGGCGACGTCAGCCGATCGGCTCGGGGTTTTCATTCGCACCCCCAGACAACACTTTTTTCCCTGGGAGAACTGATTAACACACTGAACACGTCCGACGTGCGCGTGAACTGTTGTCATTATAGGCCTATTGACGGCTCGCCCTACTGCATCCCCCACATGCCACCCGACCTGGTCGGGTGCGCGCCAAGGCCTACATCGAGGCGAACCGCGCGTCCACCTCGCCGTTCGCACGAGAACGCCCCTGGTATCCGCCAATCTCCTCGTGGCCTCGCCAACACAAGCGACGCCCGCACCGCGCGACGAACAGGCCAGACCAGATTGACCATCCCGCATGGGGTCTCGTTGTGACCACCCGACCTGGTCGGGTGTCTGCTAAGCTCTACCTCGTGGTGAACCATGCATCAACCTCGCCGTTCGCATGAGGACGTCCCCAATGTTGCCCAATCATGGGCCATCCAGAGTGGTGAAACGTGTGATGCGACCCTCGCTCTCCGCAACCCGACCACGTCGGGTGAAATCCTCCCTAGTCATTCGCATGACCTTGCGGATAAATTCCTCTGTATATAAATACAACGCATACATTTCCCTGACCGTCTGTGTGTTCTTACCCACATCTTCTCTGCGATTCTCTGTCATGCCTCCCTTCCCCGACGAATACCTCACCCCGATCACTGCCTCGCTCTACCGTTTTGTGTCCCAGGCGGGGGAGTTAATCGAGAATGATTCTCATCCAGGCGCATTCACTAAGCTGATGCTCACAGGCCTTTGGCCATTGGGACCAGATCCTCCTGTCGATGCTGAGCAGCGCCACCCTAGCCCGTCGGACGTTCAGTGGTGTCGCTCGTTTATCAACGGGTGTCAGGACCTTTCCTCCCCTGTTCGTCCCACCGTGGTCGGTGATTTCGATTCGGTGATTGGGATCACAAAGCGTCTCCCTTTCGCGAAGGCTATCAGCTGGCACCTTATCCCTCTTTTCAAAGAGACACTCACAAAGAACACGCATATCATTCGTAAAATTCCCGTGGCGGTATGTGGACTGTCATATCTCATTGGCAGTCAATAATTTACATTATTGTATATAGGGCGCTCTCAAGCCGGTTCCTTTACACCGCATTCCCAATTTCATGGTGTTAAAGTTCGACACTCGCCATCAGGGGCGCGTCTTTTTGCCGCGGTTATACTCTCCCAATCAGTCACCCTCTATTCCCACTGAAATGTTTCCCATCATCTACGAGCGCGCTGTCCTTCCGGCAATCAAGGCTTGTTCCGCAGAGCTCGCCTCAACATGGCCCCTCAAGTACAAACTTGCCGAACGCCTCAGTCGTGACGACCGGGGCCATCTCTGCGCCGTGACTCGCGACATCCCTCCTAACCTTGTACAACAATTCGCACAAGAGTTTTTGCGCCGTTTGGAGGCGTTGGGCGGGGCGTGCGAACACGAGCGAAGCGAGTGGAGCACGGCCCGGGGACACGTGCTGTATGTAAGTATGTACGGGAGGGGCTGCCAACGGCGGTTAGAGGGCTTCTCTACCGCAGCCGTTTCGTATAAATACTCATCAGGGCTGCCTTAGTAATTCCGTGTTATGCTTAGAAATCCAGCTTACACGCGGTGACTCATTCTCCGCGACCGGACTTAGTGACATAATAGCGATTACAACCTGTTTACTCATCCTCCGATATCGGAGTTAAGAAGCTTGACTAATCATGGCGTCATTATGGCGTCATGCGTCTAGCCCGGACTACAACATGTGACCAATGATGTCATCGGTCATGTGTCGCTGTCACGTGACTGTCTCCGTGCGTGTGATACTACGCACATGACGTAGTCATGTGCGTGTATCACGTGGGCACCACGTGGTGTCCATGTGACTAATCATGTGACCAGACCCAGACTTGGCTCACCGAAGACGTGACCAGTCACGTGCTATTAACACGTGACCGCAAACTGGGACGCACCGTTAAGTGTCGAGTCACCGGTTAGGTTCGGTTAGGGTTTGGGTTAGAGTTCGGGTTAGCTGATAGTTAAACTAGTCAGCGGGTTGTATATGGGTGATATAGTTTAGATACTGAATGAACGTACGGTTAGGGTTTGGGTTAGACCGCATCCGGCCCGCCGTGAGTGGCAGGCCGTACTTCATTCTCTATTACATCTAGCATTGCAGAAGAGCAAGTTTAGTAGTATTCTGTAAGGTTAATCTTCGTGACGTTAAGTCGCGTTCGTCCACATATCCAGAGAGAGATCGTGCGACAAGCTCGAAATTAGGCATGCTCGGTCTGTAGGACCGGACATCTGTGGGACGATTACGTCTTTGTCGTCGCGACAGCGACGTCGTTCTTCTCGACCTACGGCTTACAGCGGTCCCTGCATCGCGACTGTTGAACACCGGTCCAGTACAGTTCGGTCGAAGCCAGACACATCCGCTGTCCGCACACCACCGGGCAACACCTCCAGGGGAGGAACCTCCTCCTCGAGAAGGATTTACAAGCCGGTCTACCGGGTCTTCCGACCGGGTCCACATGCGTGGTTTGGAGAAGAGCGTATGGCGCCGAAGCGTTGACGCAGATACGTGCATTCACGATACGCGTATTAAGAACGCTCATCGACGTACGTTTAAACGTCGACGATCTACCATCCGGAATGGTAGACTGGAAAAATCCTCTCCAAGGGAGAGGACCCCTCCGCGTGCCCCGAAGGGCGCGGCGTTCCTTTCGCTAGGTTGCAAACCTAGTATACGTTGGGATTACAACGTCGTTCTTACCGGAGGATTGACGTTTCCTTAGCGTGCGTCTGTGGCGTTCACGGGACTTTCCCGCCTAGCCGCAGTGACCACGCCGCCACTATCGTGGCTCCGATCTCGTTACATAAGCGAAACGGATCATTTAACCAAACAGGCCTCTACCGAGATCTGGTGAACGGCGACCGCGATTATGCAAGATAATCTCATCATCGCTCGAGTCATCCGCCCCGGCCGGGGCGTGAGAGCGAAGAGAGGCGGCCGTCATAGAGCCTTGTGTCGGTCCCGACGCCGAAGGCGTCGGGGCATCTAAATCTCTTTCTGTCAACACAAGTTCATCCAACTTTGAGAATACTTCCTTTTTCCAAAGGCTAGTCATGTCGAAAAGATTGCGTGTACGTTTCCGTGACACGATCACTCGACTGTTCGGAATACCGAGTTTACGTAGATCTGGGATATGAATATCCCCGTCGGGGTACACGGGCACCTTCGTGAGAAAGCGTCCTTGCACATCCCGAAGCGATGTCCCGAGGGTCATCGAGCTCGCACGCGGCCAGTCTGCCGTGCCGAAGCCATCGACAAATCGACCAGAATCGGCTTTTTCATGCCAATCCTTCCAGTATCCGAGGATAGTATCCCCTAACTCTTTTGCGTTGAACCAATTCCATGCCGTGTTATACTCGGACTTGAGGACCAAGACGGTCTCAACTTCCACTGCGACTTTGTTCTCACACAGTCGCTTTTCCCACCGCTCGGTAAGGTGTTTCCTCGTCCAATTAGTAACAAGGTCTTGCGGGTAGCCGCGCTTGATGTACAGGTTTACAAGGTCCCGTACAGCCTCCAAGTAGACTGGAAAGGTACTACTCAGCACGGCTAGCCGTGATAATTCACCGGTAAAAGTACCGCGTTTAACATCTAGTGGATGGTGACTTATCCATGGAATTCGTTCAAGGTGATTCTTCTGTTTCCGATAAGGGCGCCATTCTAGTTTCGTGCCAAATTCATTAAAGTAGAATGTGGCGTCCAAAAACGTGCACCGGAGATCAGAAGATTCCCATAAGATCTGACAACCATCGAATCGTATCTTTTGTTCTAAATGCGTTCGCGCCGCATCTCTATTCTTAGCGCGTACGATCCCAAAACAATCATCGATGTATCGCCCGTAGAACGCTACGCGTTCGTCATGCGTGATGTCGGCAAGGTTCTCGAAGTGGCAACCATAAAGGTTAGCCAGATCGGAACTGTCTGCGACGCCCATAGCCAGGCCTCGCTTTTGTTTGTACAACTTGCCTTGATATCTACATATCAGATCTGTGTTTCCCACCTCCAAGCACCGTGTGAATGCTTCAAAGGTTGCCCGTTGCTGAGAGCCTTCAGCGCCGAATATAATTCGGTCGGGTCTTTCGTCGTTCTCCGTTGCGTTGTATTGGATCTTGTCCGGGAACGTAAACTCTAGCCATGCCTGTTTAACAATCTCCAGGCATTGTTTCAGTGGAATGTTCGGATAGAACGCAACGACGTCGCCGGTAACTAAAAACCAGCGCTCGCCATACGGGAGGGGTGGGAGTTTCAGAGCACTGAGTCGAGACACCAAGTCTTTGGTTCCGTGAATGACGGTTGGTGACGAAGCGATAAGCTTCTTTAACTCCTTAGAAACTACTTTTGCTGCGGGGCCAAAACAGACGGAATGACACGGGATAATCGGACGAAAACCTGCGGGATTCTTATGAATTTTCGGAATCCCGTAGAATTCGGGGTACAGGTGTTTCCCGTCTGTTGAGCATTTCGACGTCAAGAACTTATCGATCTTGAGAACGCCCCATTTAAGGCAGTGAATGTCCACATGCTTTGCTATTGCCTTAATACGTGCTTGTTTGTCGTTAAATATTGCATTTGCCATTATTTCATGTATCGGTTCGTAATCGTTAGCATTACTTAACAGCTTTAACGTTTCGTTATGTAACCAGGTCCTCTCAGACACCGCGAGTCCCAAATTCTTATCGGTAAGAGTGACTACATAGTTTCGCTCTTTAAGAAAGGATCTTATCTCGGCGGGCGACGGGGAGAGAGTTTTATGTTGTGCTCCGTCGCTCGTTTCGTCCGGGATTTTGGCGATCGTATCTAGTACGAAGCGTCTCCCACGGTCGAAGCCGCGCTCGATCCATAGCGGTAGTGACGGTGGCTGTTTCTTCTTAGAAGACGACGAGCGCACGTCATAGTCTGGGTCATAATCGTTATCTAATCCTTCTTCAAAGCCGAACTTAATGCGCCATCGCAGGCGTCGTTCGAAATCTTTGTAAGCACTCATAAGTAGTTTAGAGTTGCGCGAAGAATGGTACATATATTTAAGTCCAACCGAAAGCGAGTAAGCGATTCTCTCCGGTACTAATACACCAGGCGACGTATGTACGTAAGCCGCGAACTGGGACGCCTCCAACACACCGATGGGGGCGTTCGCGATGACGTATTATATAGGGTTCAAAGTGTCCTGGT
Organism: Ganoderma resinaceum; assembly: GCA_964023155.1. NCBI lineage: Eukaryota > Fungi > Basidiomycota > Agaricomycetes > Polyporales > Polyporaceae > Ganoderma > Ganoderma resinaceum. The sequence goes on from OZ026794.1 coordinate 3,994,607, forward strand.
ACGGGTTACACTTAGGTTCTACTTACATTTATGCAAACACAGGTGGGCTGTCTTCGCGCGGCCGTGTGACCAACCCTCCACAAAGACAGCCCACCTGTCTTCGCGCAACTCCTCCAGTGCGACCAACCCTCCGCGAAGACAGGTGGGCTGATCACAGTTGATAGTTGTATGCATCACAATGTATATGAGTGTATTTATACTCACTTGAGTTACATATAAAGTTGCACTCATCACCAAAAGTGATGACAATTGGCCTATGGCCCTAATTGATCCACCATAGTAAGTGCAATAGTCAGAAAAGAGCCTCTCATGAAATAAAACTCCTAGTGCGACAAAAGTTCATACGGCACCCCATTACCATTTGGCTAGTTGTTACGCTCATCTCTCTATTCTGCCATTGCACCCTTCTATTAAGTAATACAAAAGCTATATTACATTAGAAAACAGACCTAAGCAATTGACACTAATCATATAACTTCTTTGCGACAACCTCACTTTCTACTCTGTTACGGCAGTTCGCACTATCCAAATATTGCGACTATATCTATTGCATCTATTATAGCCATACTGGCACAACCTCCTATAAGAAGAGAGCTATAAGCATGCGACACTTATTGTACAACATTTTTGCGACAACTGGGTGAAGTCCACACAGTGGTCGCAGTAGCAAGATTGATATACATGATAGGCAGTGGCGGATACTGCGACCCAGAATAGTGTCGTAAAACGGCTGAGAGTGGTCTCCTGTTGCAACTATATTCCGGAATATGGTTGCAACAGGAGACCAGTTCCGGCCCTTTCATATGCCTATTCCTGCCGGCGGTATCTACCCATCGTGTATATATATATATATATTTAGACTACTATGGTGTCACGGCCTTATGCGACGTCCCATGTCCCGAGGGCCTTCTCACCGTTGCCTATTTCCCGGGTTGTCCCTTGTCCCCAGGGCGGGGTCACTGGGTACATGGGTGCTAAAATGGTCCTTTATGCGCAAAATGCTTCTGGTGAGCCCTTGAACCTTTGAAAGAGGTTTATATGGGCTATCAAAGCTCATATGTGGCCAAAAGGTACTATAAAATGACCAAACCAACATTCTAGGGACCGTGTCCCACTCTCCCCTGGCAGTATGTTGCCTGCGGTACCTCCATTCACACGATCACATGTGGGCGCGTCCCCACGCCTAAGGTCGCGACACCCCAGTATGCATTGCGATCAGCATCTCAGTGACCAAAATAGGCAAGAAGTTCTCCAGAAACATGCCACGTAGCAATCACTTTCCACTTGTCAGCCTTAACTCCCTCCCACAATGTCGTCTTCATCTATCCTTACAATGCCCTCTAATGTCACGGATCCTTGTATTTGCGACATCTTCACACGTACCGAGTTATCGTCATCACCGACACTTTACATCATCGATCTTCGTCTCCCCCAATGGCAGTCGGCTGGTAGTGATTCTGCCATTGAATTCACACATCTTCATGAACTTGTTCGCAAGTTTGAGAAGCAGTCGCATCTTTCGACACAACAGTCATACCACATGTTCATGCTTCAGTTCCTTGAAGAGGTGTCCAAGTTACCGGAGGGCGTCTGGCCTGACCCTCTCTTTGAACGGGTGCATGCACTCTGTCGGGCACACTTCCATGACGTCGACGCCATCAACACGTTCCTCCAAGAATACTCCAAGTACACTCGTGGCAGGGCTGTAGTCAAATTCAACATGCATGCCCTAGTCCTAGACCAGGCACTGCGCGACGCTCGGACTGAGCTGATGAAGAGCGAGGAGAATGAGAGAAAAAAGTATCTCTGCGATCAGATCTACGATATGGAGCAGAAGATGCAGGAACTTATCATATATGGTGCACGTATTGTTCGCGAAGGTGGGTCGCAGACCTTTGCTCTGTTGCCAATGAAATCTAATACTCTGCTTCCAGGCGAGCAAGTTGTGCACAACAACTACTATCGTAGTGACCTGGTCCTGGGCCAAACCAATGCAAATACTGTTCCAGTTCCGGACGTTGGCGGTGTTGCAGAGCCGGGCGTTAGCGACAATGTCGCACAGCTGGACTCCAGCGACCCTCGTATCAATTTCAAATCTCCGTCTCCCGCTATCCTCGTGGTAGATGGAGAGCATAATGACGCATCCACATTTGACGAAGGCATCGCTACCATCCGCCAACAGTACAATCATCTTGTAGCATCCATTCAACAGGACATTGCGACTATGAGAACCTTGCAAGCCCTGGAGGAGGAGAAGACTGGAATGTTCTTTGGAGAATTCACCTCACCCTTTGTCGCTCCTGCACGTGCCTGTAGGGCGGTCAACCAGAGGTCGGAGTAGGTCCTTACGTGTCTCGTCAACCCCTAGATACCACAGTATTCCCTTTCTGCATAATGTAGAAACAAGTCTCGTCATTTTTGGTACAATCATTTGGATTGCATACATGGAGTGTATGAATAAGCAAATCGTGCGACTGCGACGAGTGTGACTGCGACGAGTGCGACTGCGACGAGTGCGACTGTGGTCTATCTTTGCCTTCGCTTCATGGGCCTGCCTACAGGGTTCTCTATTGAGTTACCAAATTCAATCTACATAAAGACGAGACACCTGCCTCTAGTACTGCCAACTTCCAAAGTGGTGTACCCGGATTTGAGGTCGCACCCCCCAACCTTGGCTGTAATGTAACCATCATTCCAATCTGCCTTGTGATCATCATATATTTCTATTCATTCATTGTGTCTCTCTACTCTGAACTTTTCTTTCGTATCACCTACCGGGGCCAAAGTTTTGAAATTGAGCAAGCAGTATTATGCTATCTCTGCCGCCATCCAGTAGGATGCTGCCATGTTCTGGAGCACTGGCACTGGTTGGAGAAGATCATACTGGTCAACCTTTTTGCCAGTTCTAGTTCTTGACTCCAGAGCTACCAGACAGTTTGTCGCATTTACTCATGCGACTCCTAATTGTAGGAACACCATGCAGGCCGTGGTGTACATGACAGCACCTACAAGATAGCTGAGATCTCTATTTCCTGCCCTGGTAGCACGATAGAGACCATCAATGCAATTCTATTGGGGGTTGCATCCTTACATTTGGGTTTGTCGCATATTATACAGCGGAAGGAACGGACTACAATGGACAATATATGTGTGCTAGAAGTTAGAAGGTGTGCAGATTTATGAGATAGCATAAAGGGTATAATGCAGGTTCTCAGCGGTTAACAAGAAAGGTGCGACTGGCATCGCAACAAAAACAGTCGTCCGATGGTTATAAAATCTACAGCACGTACTCAAGGAGTCGGTGAATAGAAATTCTTTTGCTGTCAATGTACAAATGGATGCGGTTTGCAAGCACAGTCAGCCCTAGAAGTATGGAATTGTCTTTTGCTGGCACATGTGCATATCCAACCTGTCGGTGATGTGCTTGGCACAGGCGGCACCATGCCTCATGACATCCTCTGGCTGACGACCAGTGTATCCGATGTGGATTGTGACAATTGCAAAGCATTGGCGATGTTCTCTGCGGTTGCATCGGACAATTCGGTTGTTGCCACATCCCGTCAGAACAATCTCAGTAGGAATTGTCTCATACTTGCCCATACCAAATTTCCATCAGGGTCGGAGGGCCCAGTCCTTACGGTAGACCAGATCTGCATCTTGCACTTCTTGTGCTCCAATGTCGTGCGACATGCAACTTACGCGGCGAGCGCTCCGTGTCACAGGTCATATCTGCAGTCCCGGGGCAGTGCCCGTGGATTGGATAAATACTGCGCCACATTGCTGTAGAAACTCAGGCTCCTCTTTCACCTGTCCCCCTTCGATCGCCTCTCTATCTTTCCCTATCGCTATGGCCACCAGCCAGAAAGCCAGTGCCTTCCTCGACCCCCAACCCACTTCCTCACCGGAGTTGCGCGACCAGCCCCCCACACCCACTTCCTCACTGGAGTTGCGCGACCAGCCCCCCACACCCACTTCCTCACCAGAGTCGCTCGACCAGTCACTCCTGCCCGTGCCCTTCGCTCCAACCACTTGTTCTACCCCTGTCGCACACCTAAAGCGCAAGCACAAGCAATCGCAGTTGCGTATCACACCCTGCTCCCCAGGTATACCTGGTTCTAAGCGTCGTGCCAGCGAGCATCCGGTTCCTGTCGCTCCATCGGCGAAGAGGTCTAAGCCCAACCCACCTGCCACCACACAGCGGGCAAGCTCAGGGGCACATCCAACTGTACGTTCACATCCTGCAATGCGACCTTCTATGACAGTCCCCAGTATTAACAACTCTGATTCTTCGCAGCAGATACATTCAGTTTCCGACATGGACAATGAAGTCCGTGCTCTACGCGAGCACTACAACTCAATCTCCTCAAGCATAATCCTGCAGGTGACCATGATGCGGCATCTGGAAAAGATGGAGGAGGCTCGCACTGGCCAACCTTTCGGCCAGTTCCAGTCTCCATCTGTCCCTCCTATTCAACACTACTGGCAGCTCCGCAAAGTTGACTAGGTCCTGTAAAATTGGTGCGATTGCTGATGCTGGGGGGTCTGTCTAACCTCCTGGTGCGACCTTCAGTCGGTATCGCAATGTCTGTCCTACATACCTTGCATCATTGATAGTTAGGGACTGGTTGTTGTTTCACATAGAATTAGAGAACTACAACCAAATGGGTCCTGGATATCTGTGAATTTGTCGCAATACCGGAGGGGGTCACGGTACAATGGAGTAAGATAGGATTGATAAATCGAAGTTGTTGTGACATGATTATGTGTAGAAACCCAACACTTCGTCCTTCACCGCTGCGTCGCAAATGACGTCGCTCCTTGTAATGCGTGGTCGCCTTGCAATCCATCTGCAATAGACAACAAAAATGTACTTGTATCACAGGAAGCTTCCTTGCGACTTCCGAGCACCTGATGGGCTGTCACCCGGAGATAAGCTAGTCCAGAGACTCAGATCGCAGGAGTCCAATGGTATTGTTTTTATGCCGATTGGGTGCTGTTTTCACAACAAGCTGCCCTCACAACAAGCCTGCCCTTACATCGTTGTTATTCAGCCTGCGGTTCTCGTCGACATGTGATCAACATTCTCGCTCTTCCGTGGGCGGGTAGGATGAACATTATGTCAGTCGCACTGGACATCACTGGCATAAATGGAAACTCTCTTCCCCCCAATCCGTAAACACGACAGGCATTGGGCTATTTTCGACTGGAGAAAAGTCGCTGGAAAGGGGAGGCAGGTGGAAGACTTTTATCTCCACGTGACCAAATCAGACAAAAGTCGTTCAAAAGTCTCCCAAAGGAGAACTTTCCTCCGCATTTTTTGCCACTTTTCAAGCACCAGAGAAAAGTTTTCCACCTGCCTCCTCTTTGAATCAACTTTTCTCCACTCGGATATATCCTCATGCCTGTCGTGAAATGCACCCGGTGGCCTCGGCCCCTCGGAGACCGGCGAAGGTTTGCACGTGTCTGTACTGTACGATTCAATTTAGGGGACGTGTGTTCAAGATTTGAGATTGCTCCTTTCAGCGCTCCATGTATTCCGAAGCGGAGCCGAAAATTGCGTCACACTGTCGGATAGTCAAATATCTGCCACGTTGGCGCTTGCGCCACCCCCCTTCCCCCTTCCTGCCCTCCCCTTCCCCCTTTACCCGCCACCCCTTCTCTATTATGCCCGCTACGCATACGCCTGCCCACGACATCTCTCTCTACTTCACTTTCTTACGCTCGCCAGAACCGCGGGACCTCAAGTTTGACTTCAGCCCTATCGACGCCAAAATCCGGGGCTACGAGGTGGAGGAGAAAGTCAGCGAGGATGAGGGTAAGGCGTTGTTACAGTCGTTCATAGACGATGTACTTCCAAAGCTCGATGCACCTGGGTACCCTGACCCGTTGTATGAGCGCATACACGCCATCTTCCTCAAGTCCTCCCTTAACCCCGTGAGCATAAACGGGATGTTGCGCAAGTACTCGTGGGCGTCACGCTCGCATGTCATCAATGTCTGCAACCAGCACCTTGATGCCATCGAACAGACGATCAATGCGTTACGGGGGGAGCGCAACAGCATCACCATGCAGCTGACCACCGGCGACATCCAACTGCCCGATGCCATGCGACAAAAGAAATCGATCGCGAAGAAGTTGAGCGACCACGATCGCTTAACTTCGGTATACCAGGAATGTCTGGCGCGGGCTGAGGGACAATGTATGTGTTCTTGTCTTCGCTAGCTTGAAGACGCTAATCCAGAGCACCTAGTCACCACCGTCATCGGGACCAAAGCCTATCGTGTCGATCTCATTCTTCCAGAGCCAGGGGCCCAGGAACCCCACAGTACCCCTTCCCTACATGCGACGGGCCCCGCGCCTTCGTCGCCCACCAAGCCTGGCGACAAGCCTGCGACGGGCCCCACGCCTTCGTCGCCCACCAAGCCTGGCGACAAGCCTGCGACGGGCCCCGCGCCTTCGTCGTCCACCAAGCCCGGCGACAAGCCTGCGACGGGCCCCGCGCCTTCGTCGTCCACCAAGCCCGGCGACAAGCCTGCGACGGGCCCCGCGTCTTCGTCGCCCACCAAGCCTGGCGACAAGCCTGCGACGGGCCCCGCGCCTTCGTCGCCCACCAAGCCTGGCGACAAGCCTGCGACGGGCCCCGCGCCTTCGTCGTCCACCAAGCCCGGCGACAAGCCTGCGACGGGCCCCGCGCCTTCGTCGTCCACCAAGCCCGGCGACAAGCCTGCGACGGGCCCCGCGTCTTCGTCGCCCACCAAGCCTGGCGACAAGCCTGCGACGGGCCCCGCGTCTTCGTCGCCCACCAAGCCTGGCGACAAGCCTGCGACGGGCCCCGCATCTTCGTCGCCCACCAAGCCTGGCGACAAGCCTGCGACGGGCCCCGCGCCTTCGTCGTCCACCAAGCCCGGCGACAAGCCTGCGACGGGCCCCGCGCCTTCGTCGTCCACCAAGCCCGGCGACAAGCCTGCGACGGGCCCCGCGTCTTCGTCGCCCACCAAGCCTGGCGACAAGCCTGCGACGGGCCCCGCGTCTTCGTCGCCCACCAAGCCTGGCGACAAGCCTGCGACGGGCCCCGCATCTTCGTCGCCCACCAAGCCTGGCGACAAGCCTGCGACGGGCCCCGCATCTTCGTCGCCCACCAAGCCTGGCGAGGTGCCTGCGACGGGCCCCGCGCCTTCGTCCTCCTCCAAGCCCGGCGAGGTGCCGACGACGGGCCCCGCGTACTCTCGCTCCAGGCTCATCACGTATTCCCGGTTGAAGAAGCCGGCGACGGGTGCGACAGATGCGCCGGGTGTGACCTCCCTTCCCATCCACAAAGGGCCCAAGAAGCTCGTGGGGATGACTGTGACCGCAGCCGGCGGCCCCCCTGCCTATAAGCTGCGCCCTGTAGACAGCTTTCCTCGCCTGAAGCATGCTGATGACGATCAGTCCTCCGAGTCCGATATAGAGTACCTCGGCCGTAGCGCCCAAGGAGACGACTCCCGTGGTTCAAAGCGGCGCGCTACCAATGACTCTGTCCCTGTCGCCCCGCCCGCCAAGAAGGTCAAAGCGGAGCCAGCCCCCGCGTCGCGCGACGAGGAGCTGGATGATGAGGAGGCTGGTGACGTGGAGTTCGTCGACGAGCAGATCGGCACCGGGCAGACAGAGAATGAGGATTTGGGCGTGGAGGAGGGAGAGGTCGACCGCGACAACATTGGCGACCAGCATGACGACGCAGGCACGTTGGTCAATACCGTTGACAAGTTCGATTCTGCCCCGAAGCCTCTCCATGATGTAAACCGTACGACCAGCGACGGGCACCGTTTCCCCTCTGTTCTCGAGCTCGACATGGCGGCCCTGCGCTCGCAGTACAACGTGGTGGCCGCGGATATCGACGTGAAGTTGGAGGTACTCCGCGCACTCGAGGCGCGAGAGAAACTGTCCACCGGCCGGCCATTCGGTGAGTATGAATCGCCCCATGTCCCGGAGGTGTACAGGCGTTTGGACGTCCGTCGTATCAAGTAGGGCTCGCATGTCTGATAGTCTGTCTTGCACGCCTGCACCGACGTTCTTCAGAGCTAGCTGATGGCGGTGGGGACGGTCGGCATCTTGTTCGGTTTCCTTCTCTCTCTGTTGTATCCTGTTTTACAATGTCGCTTGTACGCATCATCTGTATACTAGCATATTTTTAGTTGGTAGAACAATCAATGTAAAGCAGTTGTGTGCTGGAAGAACACTATGTCGCAGCTGCGACCAAATGCGATGAATGTCGCATTGATGGGGATACATCATTCACGTCTCCAAGGAACCAACAGACGCTTGTCGCGTATCGCGCGTGTGCCAGAATCTAAATAGGGAACCCAGAAAGCCGTTGCAGCGTGGCAGACCTGGCCATTGTACAAGCCATGCGATTACAAGCAGTGTGACAAGAGTGCCAGTCCCCCATCTGAGGCAATCCCATCGCAAGCAGTACGCTTTATTCAACGCATCACCAGCAAAGTATTCGGACCTTCATCCCTTCTACCCAGCCAGCTATGCCACATCAACGCAGCAATCGCAGCCCTTCCAGAGATGTAGAGCTAGCCCTTGGGGAGACGAAGTCAGCGCACATTACCTGCTCACCTCAGGTGCGAGTGCCTTCACACGCGCAAAGCCCTAATAGGAAAAAATTTGACAACTCAGGGTTTGCCAAACTCGATTATAGGGTATTCACCCTGTAAGCGGTGTAGTTTATCGCAATATCGCAACTGCCTCCAACACTCTTTGATCGTTTATGTTAATATCTCTGAGAGTTAAAAATTCTTCTGGTGTCACCACGATGCCCTTGAATATTTCCTTTAACCTCACAAATTCATCTGGTTAATGCGACACTGCGAAGACATTGTTGCGAAAGGTGCAACCTGCTTTGTGTCTTGAAGCCTTTGAGAACAATTACCACCTGGTATGATCAATGATTCATCGCCATACTCATGCAGTATCTTCGAGATCACCTTTGGAGTCTTGGACGCAGGATGGGCATAATTGAAGTTGGATGAACATGGTTTGTACATCATCCAAATGGATATGTTTCTGATGCTGGGGACACCGGAACGTTGGCGATCGAGTGGGACGTTTTCCATTGTGTAAGCACCTCATGTGCATTTGCGGACACTGCGTGCCCGCGACATATCGCACATGCCGATATTCGTGCACCGTTGTTCACAGCGACATAGTGGTATCAGTCCGATGTCTGAATTCAGACAATTGGGGTTGTCGTACGAGCAGTGGACCTACAGCTACAATGCCGGATCCGACAGCGTCGGGTGCCAGAAATGTGTACGAAACAATTGGTCATTCTTATTGATGTGTCGTGGCGTATACGTAGATGGCTACCGAGACAAGCGAATGACATGCGGAGACCCCGAAGGTATCCAATTCTAGCTCCGGTGCATCGCTCCCATCGTTTGGTTTCGACCACATTCATCTACTACCACCACCCGGAAGGCAATTCTCGTGCCCGTACCATTGAGCGTATTCTTCTCATGTCACCCAATACTGATCCAAGTAAGACAAAGCCTTCTAGAGTCAGAGTCTCTCGCATCTGAAGTCATTGCACTAGGTGGAATATCGCAAAAACAGGCCTCCCGCCGCTTGGACATGGAAAGTGCGATGGGCGACTCCCTGGACAATAAATCTAGGAATGCTGTACCGTATCCGACCAAACCGGGACAGCAACGCCTGTTAAACAACAATGCGACCGATAAGAACGCACATACTATGGTATGTGATGTGCAGTAGATCTGTGATTGCGTACCTTATGTCGCACATTTAGACAAACGGTGTCGCTGCGTCTTCCCATGGTGATACGACACGTCACCCACACGCAGTGGTAGGCAACTGGCATAAGGTATGCTGTCTGTTTTGTCGTTTTCGATTTGCACTTGTCAACGTAGAGCCTAGGCGACTAGAAGTAGTCCAGGGGCCGAGGAAGACGGAAATGGGTGTCAGGAAGATCGTCCGCCTGAGCGGGTGAGTAAGTTCCGACATGGTAGCGATAACATCCGAAATGACTGTGATTTTGCTCACCCTGTATATCACCACAGGACTTGATAGAGGTTGAAGAAGAGCCACAAGTCACACACACGAAGGGCAAGGTCGGTACATATTTGTTCGCATTATGGTCGATGTTCACTTATGTCATTACTTGTGCAGGGCAAGGCCAAAGAGGTCCCTGAGGTGTCGATTGGTGTCAACCGAGCGCAAGAGGCTGGAGGGCATGAGGTGGATGATGGTGAAGAGGGACTTAACGGCAGGGTGCGTCTCCGAGTGCGACAAGATCATCGAGAGCTAAGTGGCTCACCATTGCGCGTATAGGGTTCCAGTACTACCCGCTGCTACGCCGGAAAGAACAGCAAGGGAAACAAAGGGACGGACGCCGTCGGCGATGCACGAATTCGAAGCATTCACGAGACCTTGGAGGCTGCTTTTCTCGGGGTCGCACGGGTGAGCATTCTCGCCGAAGAACCTGTGACACTCAAATGGGGAGTCATCAACCCTCGGCCGGTGGATAACACACACATTGTGCGCATCGCGACCTCCCTCACAGACAATGGGAAGCAGAGCGATCGCTTTCCTATGTACTCTGCAGTCAACAGAGGGTGGCTGAAGAAGTCATGTCTGTCACCCAGAGGTACACCTACAGGCGAGCTCAAGGACGTCGAGTGGATGGCAAACTCCCACGGGCAGGTCGTCAACATGCTCAGTGGGAACCATCGCCAACACGCCGTTTCAAAGCTGCGCGCTGACTACATGAAGGCGCTGGGCAAGTCAGAGAAACAAGTTGACCGCCTGTCGCACAAGCGAAAGCTTCCCAGTGGTGCGACCACGCGGTTACATGGGTTGGAAGGGGAGATACAGGATTTGGAGTACAAAGCGATGAACATTGGCTTTTGGGATGTCGAGTTTTATGATGATGGTACGTTCATGTGAGATTATGTGCTCAAAAATTGCCACTGAACACGTGCCCATGGGGGTGCAACTGTTATCGCAAATCTGACGACCGTCATTCTGATATTTAGAGAAACTCACACCCGAGGCGCGATCGCACTTGTCCGAAAACTTGGACTTCCCCACGAAGCCTGCGGATGACCAGGAGAGGGCTCAGATGTTGTTCTGGTTGATCAAGCGCACGCTCACCGAGTACACTCTTGCCCATCCGGGGGAGGTCGCGCCAGTTCCTGGCGATCCTGTCTTCCAAGACGCAATCTTCCAGAAGGTGGTGACCGCGTCGCAAGCCAAAAGTGGCACGATGAACTTCCTCATCAAGCACCCCATCCAGTTCGAATTGTATTCGACTGCGCTCGAATACGAGTACTTCCGCCAATCCAAAAATCTTCCTCTGTCGCTCCTCATCGAGGCGATGCAGACTCCATCGAAAAAAACTCTCAAAGATGTCAAGACCTTGGGCACGGTGCGTCTATAACCCTTCTTTACGTGTCCACTTTTCGATGTCCGTCCAATTGATGTCATGTGCTGCACGCAGGTGTGGGCATGGATCTTCCAATCCTCCCTGTATCAAATGAACTTCATTGCGAACTCCCGAACGCTCCCCCATACTAGAGACCATGAGAGCCAGGAATCGCGGCCATACTACAACCTTGCTGCTATGCTGGAGGATCGAGACACTGATATCGTCATCGCCGAGCCAGCATGGACCGCGGCCGGTGTCACGGACGGTGCGACGAATGCGACTATGCAAGAACGAGCAACAGCACTCCAGCATCAGAAGGGAGAGATTACTGCGGAATACAATCGTGCTGCGGAACAGTTTGGAGCGATTGATATATCCTTTGT